>BSBN01000312.1:5124000-6405000 GCA_027924645.1 Cunninghamia lanceolata
AAATATTTTTTTATGAAACTGGTCCATAAACTTGAAATATTAGGTTTTATTATTATTTTAACAACTTTTTATTAAAATAATTTTTTGAAAAACAAATTATACATGAGCAAGCTTTAGACAATTCTTTTCAATTTGAAAAAAAAATCAAAAAATGATAAGTTTACATCATCTTAGGTGTGACGTACACAAGGGATTTTCAAAACAACAATTACGGCCAATAAAAAAATATTCAAAAAAATTACAAAAAAATATCATGAACAGTCTTTAGTGTCTTACAGATCTTTTCCCAAAAGGATTCAGAAAAATCCAATTATTTAGGTCAAAATATGGTTGGTGTACATGTGCATGGTATGGTAAAAAAAAGTGACTTTTAAACAGTGGTTTTTAGACATGCCTAGTTAAAATCAATTTGTATCATCTGGGTATTAAAATAAATTACATATTTGGAAACTAAACTTCGAGTACTACATTTCATATTACTAAATTTTTTTAAGATTCAACTTTTAAGTGCTTCAAATATTTAGGTCAAATGTGACAAATTCTAAAAATCAGGGAAAACACTTCCACTTTTTGGCTAAAAAGTGAACTCAACTTCTTGCACACACTCAATTCCGGTAGGAAATAACATAGTGTGGTAAGAGTACATCATATGCATCATAAAATATTAAAATATTAGGAAAGGTGTCTCAACCTTGCAACTACAAAAGGTTACTATTCCTCCTAGTTTTGGTCTTTTTGAATACCCTTTATCTTGAAGAATAGTTTAGAACTTTCAAAGTTTCCAAAAGGGCTAAAAATGGTAGGACATACTATTTTAGTAACTCTACATTTGAGCACGGATGCACCCAAAATTTTTCTAAAAGGTGCAGAACTACCAAGTAAACATCTTGGGTGAGTTTCAACTCAAGATCATACATGGATTGCAAGATATTAAAGTTTTTGATTTTATGAAAACTTGGATGAAACTGGGAACTTCCTCCACCAGAGTTGGATGAAAAAGTGACATTTATTGTAAAGGTGCCAAGATCCATATTTTGTATTCTTCACCCTATGGGACCTAACTAACAGTACTGATAGGTCAGAGTGGTTTGGTTTATGCTAGTGGAGGCATTGTTTCGTTCCCCATGTGTCCCAATCGAATCAGGCTACATTGTATCGGCAAATCTCTTAAGAGACCTAAGAGAAAAAAAAATTCAAACATTGATAGAGTAGTTCTTGGACTTTGTGGCAACTACGAATGATTTGTTTGGACCTATAGATGGATGTCAGGTCCCTCTATAGTAACCTCTCTTGGTTTTGACCAACTAAACATCATTTGACCATGCCAACAGTGGATGCATTCTTGAAAAATGCCTCAGTGGCATTTAGTGTAAAGGTGCCAAGAGCCATATTTTACATTCTTCACCTAGTGGGATCTAATTGATAGCAATGACAGGTCATGGTGGGTTGGTTTATGCTAGTGGTAGCCTTGTGTCATTCCCCGGGTGTCCTAATCAGATTGGGCTACATTGTATCGGCAAAGTCTCTTAAGAGACCTAAGAGAAAAAAGTTTCTAAACTTTGACAGAGTAGTTATTGGACTTTGTGGCACCTACAAATGTTCCGTTTGGACCTATAGCTAGACTTTAGGTCCCTCCAAAATAACCTCTCTCAGTTTTGACCAACTCAACATCATTTGATCATGCCAACGACGGATGCATTCTTGCAAAATGCCTCAGTGGCATTTACTGTAAAGGTGTCAAGATCCATATTTTCCATTCTTCACCATGTGGGCCCCAATTGACAGCACCTATAGGTCAGGTTGGGTTGGTTTATGCTAGTGGAGGCCCTATTTCATTCCCCAGGTGTCCCAATCAAATTAGGCTACACTGTACCGACAAAGTCTCATAAGAGACCTAAGAGCAAAAATTGCCAAACTTTGACAGAGTAGTTCTCAAACTTCGTGGCACCTACAAATGATCTGTTTGGATCTACAGTTTGATATTAGGTCCCTCTATAGTAACCTCTCTCAGTTTTGACGAACTCAACATTGTTTGACCGTACCAATGATGGATGCATTCTTACAAAATACCTCAATGTCATTTAGTGTAAAGGTGCCAAGAGCCATACTTTGCATTCTTCACCTTGTGGGACCTAACTGAGAGCACCGATAGGTTAGGGTGGGTTAGTTTATGCTAGTGGAGGCCCTTCTTTATTCCCCAGGTGTCCCAATCAAATTAGACTACACTGTGCTGACAAAGTCTCTTAAGAGACCTAAGAGCAAAAAATTGCCAAACTTTGATGGAGTATTTCTCAGACTTCATGGCACCTATGAGTGATCTGTTTGGACCTACACCTGGATGTTAGGTCCCTCCATAGTAAGCTCTCTTAATTTTGACCAACTCAACATCATTTGACAGTGCCAATGACGGATGCATTCTTGCAAAATGCCTCAATGGCATTTAGTGTAAAGGTGCCAAGATCCATATTTTGCATTCTTCACCTTGTGGGACCTAATTGATAGTGCCGACAGGTTAGGGTGGGTTGGTTTAAGGTAGTGGAGGCCCTGTTTTGTTCCCCAGGTGTCCCAAACGAATCGAACTACAATGTACCGACAAAGTCTCTTAAGAGACCTAAGAGTAAAAATTGCCAAACTTTGACGGAGTAGTTCTCAGACTTCATGGAACCTACAAATGGTCTTTTTGGACCTACAACTAGATGTCAGGTCCCTCTATAGTAACCTCTCTCAGTTTTGACCAACTTAACATTGTTTAATGTGCAACGACAGATGTATTCTTGCAAAATGCCTCAGTGGCATTTAGTGTAAAGGTGCCAAGAGCCATATTTTGCATTCTTCACCCTGTGGGACCTAACTGACATCACCGATAGGTCAGGGTGGGTTGGTTTATACTAGTGGAGCGCTTATTTCATTCCCCAGGTGCCCCAATCGAATCGGTCTACATTGTACTAGAAAAGTCTCTTAAGAGACCTAAGAGCAAAAAATTTCCAAACATTGATGAAATAGTTATCAGACTTCCTAGCACGTACGAATGATCTGTTTGGACCTACAGTTAGATGTCAGGTCCCTTATAGTAACCTCTCTCAGTTTTGACCAACTCAACATCATTCAAACATGTGAACAACGAATGCATTCTTGTAAAATGCCTTAGTGGCATTTAGTGTAAAGGTGCCAAGAGCCATATTTTGCATTCTTCACCCTATGGGACCTAATTGACAGCGCTGACAGGTTAGGGTGGGTTGGTTTATGCTAGTGGAAGCCCTGTTTCATTCCTTGGGTATCCTAATCGAATTAGGCTAGACTGTACCAGCAAGGTCTCTTAAGAGACCTAAGAGCAAAAAATTACCAAACTTTGACGAAGTAGTTCTTAGACTTCATGGCACCTATGAATGATCTGTTTGGACCTAAAATTGGATTTTAGGTCCCTCCACAGTAATCTCTCTTGGTTTTGACCAACTCAACATTGTTTGACAATGCCAATGGCAGATGCATTCTTTGCAAAATGCCTCAGCGACATTTAGTGTAAAGGTTCCAAGAGCCATATTTTGTATTCTTCACCTTGTGGGACCTAACTAACAACACCAACATGTTATGGTGGGTTGGTGTATGATACAGGAGGCATCTAGGAATGTCTCATTTGTGCATACAGTTGGATGTTGGGTTTATTCATAACACAACAATGGTGTAGGTAGAATACAATAGCTCAATCCAAGCCATTCAATGGATCTAAGGTCTTATTTAATGGTTTTGAGTATGATTCAAGGTGATTTTCTCAAGTTTTTCACTAAAATCCCATGAGGAAGGCCTTAATTGAAGCATAGGGTTTGGCTACCAAGGGAAAATCACCAAACCCTAGGGAGGGTTATTGATTTAATGACATATCATTTTTTTCCTTGAGTGTTTTAATCCATGCTTACATTATGGTTCCATGATATTACCTATGGATGCTAGGGTTCTTGTCTTTGGTACTACATCATTGGGCTTTCCTTTGTCTAATGAATCCGTGAAGGTATCCTATTGAGTTAGTCATTAGATCATCAAGGAAAGCATTGTGAGGATACCATGAGGGTGTCATGAGTGGAGGGTAACCTTGTTGAGCATCCAAAACCCTCATTAATCCTATCAAAAGCATGCAACATTGTGGCAGTCCTAAGATTGTAACAGTGGCAAGAAGATATCTTTTTCATAAGCAAAGACCCTAGTTTTCATAGGGGGAGACCTGTGATACCTTCCCATGGATTTAATGCAACATTTGAATAGAAAAAGAGTTGCAAAAGTTTAAAGAGCTTCAAGGATTTTAAGAGGTTTTGGGACTGATTTTTAAGAGGTTTGGGGACTGATTTTAAGAGTTTCTGGGACATAAACATCATATAGAAAATTTCACGTGGTATGAGCAATCACCTTGAAGAGATATACTAGTTTATTGTTAAATTATTCATGACATTAAATCACTACATATATAAACTAATAAAGGATCAAAACTCCTATATATGCATTAATATTGTCTTGCTACAACTAGGTCATTCCTACAAGTATCATGTCTAAGATATTAAGATAAAATCCTTTTCTTTTCTTGCAATCAAAACAAAATATTAACATAAAACCCTCACCATAAAATTTAGCATAAAACATAATGAAAAAACACACCTTGAAGAGTGGTACTAAAATCACATGAAATGGTTATCAATTCTTAGCACCAAATGTGAAGAAACACTATGAGGATTTGTAATATGGAATCCTTGTCATTAAAACTCATAGTAACATGATGATATTATGGTCATAATCTCCTCATAGGATATGAAAAATCTAGTTAAAAATCTGAAATCTAAAAAATATACAAAATGTCCTCAAAATGTCTCCATAATGAAAGCTAAATGCTTTAACCACTGGTCTCAATCCCTTGAATACAATAGATTTATTGTTCAAAACACTTGCATTTATACGTTAAAAATTTGTTAAGAAAAGTAAACACCATCAACTACAACTAACTTAATATTTGTTATAAGAATTTTGATGAAAGATTAAGAAACACTAATTTTAGAATTCTATCTTATATGTCAACTTAGGAATTATATCGAATGTCTCCAAAATGAAATTTAAATGCTTTAACCACTAATCTCAGTCCCTTGAATGTACAATAACTCTATTATCCAAAACACCTGCATTTATATATTAAAATTTGTCAAGCAAAATAAACTTTAACCTACTTTTAACTCAGCAATAGTGGATGTATTTCCATTGTAACCTCGAGTCATACTCATAACACAATCATGGTCTAGGTAGAATACACAAAATGTTGTTTCCAAATGCATAAGTAGATCTAAGTACTCCAACCTTGTGTGAAATACACCTGCATTTATAAGTTAAAAATTTATTAAGCAAAGTAAACACCATCAACTACAACTAACTTAAAATAATTTGTTATAAGAAGTTTGATAGAAGATTAAGAAACAATAAGTTTAGAACTCTATCTTATATGTCACCTCAGGAATTATATTGAATGTCTCCAAAATGAAAGATAAATGCTTTAACCACTGATCTTAATCCCTTGAATACAATAGCTCTATTCTCCAAAACATCTGCATTTATATATAAAAATTTGTTAAGCAAAATAAACTTTAAAATATATATACAATAGGGTATGGTTGCAATGGTCTCATATATTATTGTATTTCTCTTTAATTGTCCTACTAAGGACCTCTAAAGAATGTACCCTCCTAGGTTTAATAGAGTCTAAAGAAGAAGAAGAGCCTACCCTCTCTTATTTAATTTGTCTCGTGACTCACATCAATGATCATGCAACATCATGTATGTACTATCCTAAGCTCACCTTGGCCCCACCTCATGTCACCTTAGTTACTTTGTAGCCAATGGCATAACATTCCACTAAGATCAATGATATCATCCCTTTGGATGTGGACTAATTTTTGACCTTTGAGTTCTCATCTAGTTCTTGTACCTCCCCATGTTGTAAGATGATATAATGGTTCAGGTTCAATTCTTCGTCCATTAGATCATTTCCAATCTAGAGTCTATGCATCTATAACTCCTTTGAGCTACAACACCACTACATGTGTAGACCATTGATCTCCCCTATTATGATCTCTCATCACATGCTTTCCACAACTCTCTCTTGATTTGGGAACACACCTGCTAATCATCCTACCATCTCACCTTTTGTGGGCCTTGTTGTGGTGTCATCCTCCCTATGATCTCATTACAACATTATCCTCCTACATATGCATACAACACTAGATAATGAATTCATAAATAGCTTAAACATTGGTAGCAAGGAACTATCACATATAAATGTTCACTATCAAATCACCCTTCAGTGTTGTGATGTACACATTATTGAGGACTATCGTGTATAGGGTCATATGTAACAACCATAGGAGGTTTAAAAGTAACCTTAGGATCAATTCATCAATATCATAGAGCATCTAGGACATTCAAACTATTATACCAGCACATGTTGGTTATGGTAAATAATCTCATTATAAGGGGCCATAAGATGGACATAATAGTCCATGAGGGTGGTGTTAGAGATTATTTCAAACTAAAATAAGTCTTAGACCTACTCTTAAATATCTCAAACTAAAAAATAAGCTCTCTTTAATTTAGAAATTAGTATGTACAAAATGATAGAAAGAAAAATATTAAGAAAATGTGAACTTCAAAATATTTTTCAACACAAATGCACACTAAAAATTGTACCTCGCATCTACGATGCCATGGTAGATAACCTCATTTCAAAGTCATGTATAGTCAAAAGCATGCATTATAATTAAATAAACAAATTTTTTAATGAAATAACTCTAGAAAATAGAAAAAACAAGAACACTAAGATAAAAATTGTCATACCTGTCCCATCTAGAAGTTTACATGCTAGTCAAGCATACCTAATGGGTTATCTCTTACCTTCAGAGTATCCAATATTATTTCATGATCAGCATTACTAATTGTCCATCGTTTTTTTTTTTTGTTTTGCATGATGCTTTAGTAACTTAGCATTTGTTGGTACATCTAGGTGTGAATACATGAATATGGTTTTGTGCTTCTCAAAGTCTTCAAATACAAGTATGCCATTCTTTCTAATGATATTTGTTCACATCCAAGTCCCAACAATAACAACTAACCTGTAGGATATGTGAACCCATCATCATCTATCGTAGCTTGTGTCAGCTTTTGTTTTCCTTATACACATCATGCTAACCAATAGTTTGATCTCTCTTCATTTCCATGTGGTGCAACAATTGCATAAACATGACCTGGTTGTACAAGGTCTGAAAGATGTTCATAGTCAAATGAGCTCTCCATGCCATTGAGTAAAGATGAATGACCTTGAGATAAAGGGATTAAATATTATGGAATCCATGTATCTACCAACTCACTTGACTCACAATTATCCCAATCACATTTAATACAACTCTGACAAAAACAAGCTAATTCTCGTGTCCAAATAGTCCATGCACTTGCATCTAAGATTTGAAATGAATGCATCTTTGATGATTCATTGATTCTTTGACAATCCAATTTCTCTCTCACTATCCCCTTATCAACCAACCAAAAGAACATGTACACTTCTGAATCAAGAGACGCTCTTGGTGACAATACATAGTTATACCACTTAACAATAGAATCTACATCATTAAATGTAGCACCACCTCTAATCTTTAGTTGTTCTCTAAATAGAACTCTATTCACACATGCACCCGCTCCATCATGTTCCCCTTTTCTGTGCCCAACTTCAAAAAAATTCCAAATATGAGGTATAGCCTTCTCTACATGCATTCTACTCAACCAATAGAACATATGAGCATTCTTGAATTGACCAATGCAGTTATCTAACCAAATGAGATGTTGATCCATTCTAATATATTTTTCTTTCAAGAACCCATAAAATTGTTGAAAACAATATTTCACATACTTTGATGAATGAGATCAATCAACACTCATATAAAAATGGTATTCTATGACAATCTTTCTATTATCTCGTGTACTCTCAGGGGCATGTCTATATGTGATGTGAACAAAAATAGCAATCTGAATAGAATTGTAGTACTAGGATTGCACTTCATTTTGTGGTTGCAACGTGTATTTTTCTACAAAATTGACTACAAAAATAATAGTTCCAATCAGGAAAAAGCATTTACACATCCTGAACTATTGATCTAACTATCGAGACCTGTGGTTGTGTCTAGCATACTTGTAAAAAATATTTTTCTTAAAATTGGCAATACTTCTCTTGCAATCAACTCACATCTAGAACCTTCACCTCTGGACTTTTCGAATTGTATTTCATTGTCTCATATCTCTTTTTCTCAACCATTTTCTTTCCAAAATCATTCTCACTGCCCTCATGAATACATGATATAAACTTTAATAACCCACCCTATTGTAAAAAATTTCCATTTAAACAATCATTCTTGTAGAAAATACAACCATCATCTCTCATACATAAAAATAAATCTAATAAGTCCCTAGATGGCTTTGGTAGTTGAATTGCGCCACACTCATGTGTAATATTTTGTTAGTGTACAAAGTAGAACGAATATTGCATAATAATTCATGATACATAGAAAACTCTACATGGTATTTGCAACATGTATTATGAATTTTAAGAGGCGCACAATAAAATGGATTACAAGATTCAAATGCTTTTTGTGAGATTGTCATATATGGGTGTGTTTCACAAAATTGTTTGTACAATGTTGTTTGGCTACATTCCAGGTAATGTTTAGGATGTGGTGTGTAGTCTTTATCACCAATTCTTAACTTTAAAACATCTTTTACATTAGGTGATACTCTAGATTTAGTGTGCCAAAACTATTTAGTTTTATCCTTTGTGCTATTGATTAGCTTCTTATCAACTCGTGGAAGCCTACCATTGAAAGCCCAAGTATCATTTCCAAGAGGACTATCTAGTCTTGATCTTAATGCTAGTGCTTTTGACAATGTTTTACGATTCAAACTTAAGTCAACACAAGTTTGCCTCATTAATCAAGCCTTTCTTAATTGTTTGCTCACTATTGAGGTTGTTATTACTCTATGAGCAGCTCTTTTATCTTTCTCCTTACTAGTCTTTCCAATAGAATTGAGTGCATTGAAAAGACTTCTAACAATAATTGTATTCTGATCGGACACTTTGTTTACCCAAATCTTTAATTTCTTTAGTAAAGGTCTCATTTTGTACATCTTTAGTAATTGTACAAAAAGTTGGCATTGTTCAGTTAATGTTTTATTCTCAAAGTATTCAATGAAAATTTTTGAAGCCCACAACTGAACCATTCGTGATGACCTTTTGCCTTCAAGTTTTTCCATTATATCAATTTCAAGTAACCATTTTGGGGTTCTTTGATGTTTTATAATTTCATCACACTCATTCTCTTCTTTACAAACATCCTCTCTTCTTATTTAATTTGGAGATACATTGATTTTCATTGCTTCAGCCGTTTTATCAACCTCATCAATGTTATCAACAATTAGATTATGGAGTGCAAACTCAATATCATGAAGTTCATATCCACAATCTTCAAGCAAATGTCGATGTTTTTCTTCTTCTTTGTCCATGATATTGCTCTTATCAATAGGTGTTTCATAACATTTTGTAACATTTTCATTTGTAATATCATAGTCAATTTCATTCTTATCTAACATTTCATTATATTCAACATTAACACCTTCAATTTGCATGTCACTAGATGGTAAAGAAGAAGCTTCACCTTGATGAGCATCCACCAAACCTAGTCTTGCAATCCTCTTCCTTGTTCTATCCTATTCCCTAATTGCTTCATTTTCCTCCAATGTAACTTTCCTCCTTTTTGCTTTACGATGACTATTCCTCCCCATTAGGGGAACAAAAATATCACCCTAATGATTGAAATAAGCAAATTTTGTGTCCAAAAGTGTAGAAAAGTGTTTTTTTATTGTAACATGCAGAGATCATGGGTTTCTAGATAGAAGGGTCTGTGGGCACCGTTGTTGGGCCCAACAATATTCTTTTTTTCCTTTTTTGGATTTTAGGTAATGGATATCTGTTCCCAAAATGAATATTCATTCCCAAAAAGGATATTCGTTCCCAAAATGGATATCTATTACCTAAAGCTGAATTCTTTGGGCAACGGATATCTGGATAACGAATATCTATTCTACAAAATGGATATCCATTTTTTCTATGCTATTAAATTGAAGAAAATTATAAGTGAAAGAGATCTAAATTGAGAAGTAACTTGGTGGGCCTTGTCAACAAGATGAGGACCAAAGGATTGATTGCCAAGGTAGAGTTATAGTTCCTAGATTAGACTTTAGAGAGACTTTGGGAGAAACTAGAGTAAAAAAGGAAGAGAAGGGAGGAGTTGATGAAGTCATTAGGAGGCATGGCCCTTTGAATTAATCACTTAGTAAAGAAAATGAGAGTTCACATGGATTAAAAATCCATTTGCGATAAGGGTATTAGTAGAAAGAGGTACCAAAGAGTAAGGTGATTTTTGGTGACACAACCAACATTAGGTAAAGAGGAGGAATAGTTTCCCTATAAGAAACAGGTGATTTTTCCATGGAACAATGGAGTTGTGGCTAGATAATCGACTCTGAATAGTTAGAGAGTGAGATGCAATGATGAAGTGTGATTGATTAAGGAAAGATATTGGTTTGATGTTGATGTGGAAAATTTGAAAATGATTTTTTGAGTAGATCAACGATGCTTTTTAGAATAATGACCTAATAGGGTTTAGATTATAAGGCTCAAGGATAAATAATAAAGTGGTGAACAAAACCAAAGGACTTATGTGTGGTTGAAAGAACAGGATGTGATCTTCATTAAGGATTAGGAGTTAGAAGTGATACCTTAAGAAGGAGATACATTGGAGGATTGTGATCTCTAGATTATTCCCATAGAAGGAGCAACTAATTTGAAGGAAAAACTTTCCATGGAATGTGTTTATGGATTGCCATAGTTTTAGGAAGGCAATAGTTCTAACTTCATAGTTGAAAACATATTTGAGAGAATGTGATAAAAGTTGAGTGGAAACTCTAGGATTGTAGATATATGCTTTTCAAAAATGTAGACAAGTTACATGAGTTTTCATAGGGTGTCATCTCCAGTGAAGCTACTAAGTTCTTGTGCCATGGTTAACATATATTGAGGAGTGAACATGCATATTGTGGTAGTAGCTTGGTGCAAACTAAAATTATAGAGGATGGATCTAGAAGAAGAATACCATTCTAGATGACTATTGGAGACATTACCAAGGGTGTTGATGGCACACTAGATATTTCAAGTGGCAAAGGCACTAGTGTAACCTATGAAATTTTTATAGAGATCATATAGAATATCATGTACAATATACATATCAAGGAATGCATCAAGATACTTGGTGTGGGTATGTGAGACTAGTAGAGTTTCTTGGTTCGAAGAGGTAAAGTGTAGGAAGGAAGAGGAATTTCACCAAGGTGTAGATGGACTAGAAATTCTAGATTAGAGGATATTGACATAGTCTATGATGACACTTGAAAGGATAAAAGACTATAGAATGGGAAATAGGTGGATAAAATATGTATGAACCAATAAAAAAAAATCTATGAGGTTGTGGTCAACACACAATGGACATAGACCCATCAAAGGATGGAATAGTAAGAGTAGGAAGAAAAGAGAGGTAACCAAAAAATGGCCATAAGAAGAAGATGTAGATTGAAGGGAATAATGGCATATTTGTGCTTATAGATTTTTGGTGACACGACCAACATTAGGTAAAGAGGAGGAATAGTTTCCCTATAAGAAACAAGTGATTGTTCCATGGAACAATGAAGTTGTGGCTAGATAATCAACTCTAAATAGTTGGAGAGTGAGATTCCATGAATGGAGTGTGATTGATTAAGGAAAGATATTGATTTGATGTTGATGTGGAAACTTTAAAAATGATTTTTTGAGTAGATCAATGATGCTCTTTAGAATAATGACCTAATAGGGTTTAGATTATAAGGCTCAAGGATCAATAAGAAATAAGGTGGTGATTAAAGCCAAATGACTTATGTGTGGTTGAAAGAAGAGGATGTGATCTTCATTAAGGATTAGGAGTTAGAAGTGATACTTGAAGAAGAAGATACATTGGAGGATTGTGATCTCTAGATATTTCCCATAGAAGGAGCAACTAAGTTGAAGGAACAAATTTCTATGGAATGTGTCTATGGATTGTCATAGCCTTAGGAAGGAAATAGTTCTAACTTCATAGTTGAAAGCGCATTTGTGAGAGTGTGATAAGAGTTGAGTGGTGAATCTAGGATTATAGATATATGCTTTTCAAAAAAGTAGACAAGTTACATGAGTTGTCATACAGTGTCGTCACGAGTGAAGATACTAAGTTCTTGTACCATGGTTAACATATATTGAGGAGTGAACATGCATATTATGGTGGGAGTAAAGAGAAAGATGCACAGAGATTAAAAAATAGAGAGATAGAGAGAGGGAGATTGATAGAGAAAGAAGAATAGAAAAAGAGAGCTCGTAGTATATATATTAGAGAGAGAGAGAGAGAAGATGAAGAAGAAGAATATATAAAGAGACAGGTAGAGGGAGATATAGAGATATATAGAGAGAGGAAGATTGATAGAAGAGGAAGAAGAATATATAAAATTTGGCTTTTAGGAATGAATATCCATTTTCTAGGAACATATATCTATTTCCTAGGAATGGATATCCATTTCCTAGGAACGGATATACGTTTCCTACGAATGGATATCCGTTACCTTAATAACGGATATCTGTTACCTAAACACAAAGTTCCCCAGCCTTAGGAATGCCTTGGATTTAGGCTTAAGATTGTCATAGTTGACTTTCTCTTAGCTGTAACATGTTTACATGTTTCACCCTCTTCTTCTGACTTCACCCTTTGTGCTGACAACTCTTTTTTATTCAAATTTGATCAAACAAAAAGGGTTTATTGAAGAAATTGTCATTTTTCTAAAAATATAAGATATGCTTGATTATCATATTATTAAAGAATTATTAATAATTTTCTATATAGAGTCTGACTGAAATCTTGATTGACACACTGATTGAAAAACATCCATAACTTTCAAACTATTTCACCTTTTTCAAATCTGAAAGATGTGTCAAACTCTATGCTTTTTTGGCTATAGGTTTAAAAAAAATGAATTCCAATTTTTTTGATCAAGTTAGGTTGGTTGGAAAATTACTTTTTAGTTTTTAAAAAAAGTCATAGTAAAAAGATCATAAATAATTATTTTCTGGGAAAAATTTTCAAAAAAATATGTGTCACATCCGGGCATGAGTCCTTTACTTAATTTTTAAAGATTCATTTTGTTTGCTCATACTTAGGTTGGCTGGAATGACACCCACTTTTTTTTTTCTGAAACATTTAATAGCTATTCATTGACATATTCATTTTTCACCAAGTAAATTTAGTTTTTTTTCAAAAAAAATAGTATCCTATAAACTAGATTCAATTCTCTACAAATTTTGTTCGTACATATTTTTCAAATTGTGTAGATAATCCATTCAAATTTTCACATGAACTTGCTTAATTCTATTTTTTATTGTTTTCTTTGCCACTTAGAGGTATTGTTTGGCCCATCATGATCTTGCACTCACCCCTACATATTAGGTTTTTTAGATGGAGGTTGTGTGTGAGAGTCTTATAGATGTTGTTAAGTTGCCTCCAAATCTTTGGTTGGTGATACTCTCGTGAAAGCATGCTTTGCAAGTATATTGTAATCTTGTTAAGATTTCTAAATAATATATTGGGTTGCTTTTGGAGTGTGGGGGTTTTCTCCCTAAGGGTATTCCCTGTGTAAATCACTATGTTGTGGTATGATTTCTATTTATGTTTATTTCTATATAAGTTTTGTAACTATTGTAAAGATTTGAAAAGTTTTGCATAATCTTCCTCTCAAGATTAGTGTAGGAAGTTGTTCCACTACCTTAGCTTCCTCACAAGTGGTATCGGAGTTTGATCACCTTTGGTTTTAGTGGTGGATTGTTGGGTTTTTTGAACTAATCTAGTTTTGAGTGGGATCTTGTGCAGAAGATACTTTGTAATCTTATTGTAGGAATTTTTAGATGGTGAGCTCATCAAAAAGAGTAGGGGTAGAGAAGTTTTATGGTAACAATTTTGAGATGTGGAAGCTATCTATGGAAGAATGTCAATTGAATGAGTTCTGTGAGATGTTGTTGATGAGCATGTTTCAAGGCCTATAGATGCTACTTTGGCTATTCAATATGATGTTATGGACCATAAAGCTAAGTGTCTAATCAAATTGTGCTTGGAAAATTATTTTTTAATCAATGTCCATGAAGAGTCCTCTACAAAGAAACTATGGAAGAAACTTGGTGAGATATATCAAGTCAAATAGTTAGTGATCAAGATTTTCTTAAGGAATAAGTTGCATTCCTTGAGAATGGAAGATGGTGGATGAATTGCAGGCCACCTAGCAACATTCAATATGTTGATGGCTCAATTGGCATCAATTGGTGTAAAAATGGATGAGGAGGAGAGATGTTAGATCTTGCTTTGTTCTTTACCTGATTCATGGGATTCTTTTGTCATGGCTATTGGGAGTACTTCTGTTGTCTTGAAAGTTGAAGATGGTGTGGGTTCTTTGTCTTATGAAGAGATGAGGAGGAAGGTATCCATCAATGCCAAAGAGGCCCTAAATGTTCATGGAAGACCTAAAGAAAAAGTAAGAAGAGAAAAAAATGTGACAAATCCAAGTCCAAGGGGAGATCCAAATCTCCTAGAAAGTCTAAAGTTATTTGTTGGAATTGTGGTAAGCCTGAACACTTCCATAAAGAGTGCAAAGAATAAAAAGAAGAAATTTGATTCTGATTCTAAGTTTGAGAAGGAAGATGGTGATGTGTTTATTGCATATTTAGAAACTCATGGAGGTAATTATGCATGGTTAATTGACTCAGGTGCATCTTTCCATATGACCCCCAATAGAGATTAGTTTTTTGAATATGAAGAATTTGATGGAGGTAAGGTTACTTAGGTGATGATTCTTATTTAAATATTGTTGGTCTTGGTAAAGTTAAAATCAAATTTTATGATGATAGAGTAAAAATTATTAATGGTGTATTGCATATCCCTGGCTTAGCATGAAATTTATTATTTGTGAGAAAACTAATAAATACATGTTTGCAAGTGGTCTTTTTTGATGCAAGATGCAAGATGGTTAGAGGTGCTATGGTGATCACTAGAGGTGTCAGATTTGGCACATTGTATAAGCTTGATGCATGCACTCTTGAGTGCAATAGTACTCATGTGAAAAGCAAGTATGTGACTACTACATTGAAAAAGTGAGGGCTTCCTCTTCAATAGATGGTCATGTTATCTAGGTACCTAAGGGTGTTTCTTCTTTTGAATCAAAATTACCTATAGAGAAGACTATGTTTTGGTACCGGAGATTAGGTTACATTGGAGAAAATGTTCTAAGGACCTTGAAAAATAAAAAACCTTGTTTAAGGGTTGACTAATTGTAATCTTGATTTCGATTTCTATGAGAATTGTATTTATGGTAAACAAAACCACATTCAATTTTACTTGAGTTCTCATAAATCTTGTGGTGTATTCGATCTTATTCATTCTAATGTGTTTGATCTTGTAGATGTTCCTTCTATTGGAAAATTGACATATTATGTTTTATTTATTGATGATTTTATCAAAAGAACACGGGTATATTTTCTAAAGAGTATTAAATCTAAAAATTTTAGTCGATTTAAAGAATTTAAAGCAATGGTTGAAATGTAGACTAGAAAGAAAATAAAATGTTTGAGGATTGACAATGGTGGTGAATTTTTCCTTAATAATTTTCATAGATTATGTAAAGATTGTACATTTAGAGATAAAAGACAACTTTGTATCCCCCATAGCAGAATGGAGTTGTAGAAAGAATGAATAGGACATTGATGGAGAATGTTGGGAGTATGCTTAGTGGTGCTGGTCTAGAACAAAGGTTTTGGGTTGAAGCTATTGCCACTACTTGCTACTTGATTAACAAATCTCTTACATCATCTCTTGTTGATAAAATGCATATGAACCTACATGGTTAGGTCACAAGCCTTCATTGAGACATCTTAGATTTTTTGGTTGTGATACATATACACATGTGCCAAAGGAGAAGTGAAAAAAGTTGGAGAACAAGGATGTGAAATGTATCTTCATCCGTTATGGTTATGGTGTGAAAGGAGAAGTGAACAAAGTTGGAGAGCTAGGGGTATGCTTAGTGGTTCTAGTCCAAAATAAAGGTTTTGGGTTGAAGCTATTGCTACTGCTTGCTACCTGATTGACATGTCTCCTACATCAACTCTTGTTGATAAAATGCCTATGAAGGCATGGTTAGGTCATAAGCCTTCATTGAGACATCGTAGATTTTTTGGTTGTGAGGCATATGCACATGTGCCAAAGGATAAGTGAACAATGTTGGAGAACAAGGATGTGAAATGTATCTTCATCAATTATAGTTATGGTGTGAAAGGATATAAGCTTTGGGATCCTGTTGCACAGAAGGTAATATATAGTAAAAGTGTGATTTTTAGAGAAACTAAGCCTTCTTCTGTTACATTGAAACTAGAACAAAGTGAGCAGAAAGATGTGATTCAACTTCCTTCTATGCCTAAGAAAGTTGAATCGAGTCCCCTAGATAGACAAGAAGTTGAGGAGAGCTCATCTAGCTCTGAATCTTTAGAAGAGGAGGAAGAACCTCCACTCCAACTTGTTTGAATGTCTACAAGGCATAGACAACCACTTGAAAGGTAATCACCTAATGAGGGTAAGTACACAAAGATGAGGGACCAAAATGGGGTCTTAAGATGCTATTTTTTCTTAAATCAGGAAACATTGATGTTCGATGAGAAATTGAAGATAGCTACACTTAAAATTTGAAGATGGAACAAAAACAAGAGTTGTAATGCTCCGAATCTAGTTTCTAAACTACTAATTTTCTCCAAAAATGGTTGAAATTAAGGGGTTCAAAATGGGGGAGCACACAAATTGGTCCTATTTTTTTCAAAAAAACATAACATAGCATCTAGTGTGGTCTCCCTAAAATGTTAACTTTTTTTAGTATTTCAATAATCGCTCTAGTGAGAAATTAGCTAACACCATGTAGTTTATCCCTAATTTTTCTGATAATTTTTTCATGAATAATTGATTTTTTAGTAATTTTCAAAGTGGACACATCCTGAAAAATAGAAAGTTGAGCGTGCTCCCCCCTAAACTTTTTGAAAATTAATTGAAAATTATTTTTTTTAATACGTGTAGAATGGAGTCTAGTTTCTAAAAATGTAACTTATTTCAAATTTCGATGAACGGTTAAAAAAACAAGTGAAAAATACTAGACAGTGGTTTTTGACAAAAAATGGACACACTAACAAAAGAAATTCAAGATGAAATCCTTAACCTACTCGAAATGTGAAAAAAAATATACGGTTAGATAGCTAACAAAGAGTTTAAGATTATGGTGGTAGTTTTTTTAGTTTTCATTGAAAAAAGTGCCATCCTGATGGGGAGCACGCTCCAGATTATCTCTAGATTTTGCTAAAAACTAGTAAAAACATGTCAAAGCAAGCTCACCATAATGCAAGCATGTTATAACGTGCTCGCATTATGTGAAATCCATAATGCGAGCGTGTTATAACATGCTCACGTTATGTGAATTCACATAATGCAAGCGCATTATGGTGAGCTAAAACAACTCTCTCCCTCCATCCCTCCCTCCCTCCCTCTCTCTCTCCCCCTCTCTCTCTCTCTCTGAGGGGGAGAGATAGGGAGATAAGGAGAAAGTGATATATAGGGAGAGAGAAAGAGAGAGAGAAAGAGATAGAAAGAGAGTCATAGTTTTCTTTTTTCATTTCCTTCATCAATAAGGGAGAGGGAGAGATACGGAAATAGAGGAATGATAGGGGAGAAGGAGGTAAGAGATATGGAGATAGCGAGAGATAGATAGGTAGAGAGAGAGCAAACAGATAGGGAGAGATAGAGGAGAAAGAGGGGAGAGATCTAGGGTGATAGAGAGTGAGTGAGATGTCCAGAGAGATAGGGAGATAGAGGTTTGGGGTTTCTCAAGTTTAGAGTATAGGGCTTAGGGATTATGATTTAGGGGCATTATTTAGGGTTTAGGGGTTTAGAGAGAGAGAGACTACTTTTGACATGCAACCCTAAACCCTAAAACCTCTCAATGTCTCTGCCTATGTCTTTGGCCATGTCCATCACTCTTTATCTCCCTATCTCTCCCCTCGGTCTCCTCTATATCTCCCTATCGATCCTCTCTCCCTAAACCCTAAACCTCCAAAACAATAATATGATGTTGTAACAAGGCTAATCTTGAGTTGTGAGAGATTTGTACATCCATTATTCTACATCATAGCTTCTATTTCTTGCATCACTCAAATATTTTCAAGGCCTTTCCATGGTTTCCTCTTACTAATCCAGCCAACTAGGACCTTGAAAATGGTGTAGCAGTAACATATAAGGCTAAGAAATTAGGTAAAAGAACCATGTGATCATCTATTTTTAGTTTTAACATATTTTTTTATCATCATTGACCATTGTATCCATGCATGTGTAGGTATATCAGTTAGTTCAGTCAAAGAGACTCCAAATTCATCATGTTTCCACCTTGTTTCAGCCCTTCATGCCTTGACATCATGACTGTCGCAACATGGTCTTTCATCATTTTAATAGTCCTCTTTAGTGTCTTGGGCTAGGACATTCCTTATGCACCTATTCATGATGATTTGTGTGCATGACACAACAATATTTCAAAATTTCCTAATTGTCCTTTGTTACTACATGATGGTGGTTACCTTGATCGACTATATGGGGGATTGTCATCATGTGGGTTTGAAGCTTAAAAATAGTCATCACAACATCTACCATGGTCAAATAAGGTAAACTCCATGCCCAATTTGAAACTACTTGCAAAGGGCTTCATTCAAGTCATGATTGTTGTCTTCACATGTCTTCCTCTAGACTTTGGGACAGTGGTTATAACTTTTTCCATGGGTCAAGAAAATGAAATATAGATTGATTTTTCAAAAGTTAGGAACCTTATGCATGTATAGGACAACCTGGGCATCATAAAAATGAGTTTTATCAAACATACAACAGCCATGACCATGAAGAACAAGTTGCAGATTTGGTTGAGAAAATGGGTATAAAGCAAGCTAGTCTTTCACCACAAGGGGAGGTGCATGAACTGTTTGACATGATGAATTATTTGAAGCATATACTTGACGAACATGAACTGTTTGACATGATACCTCAAAGAAATGTTGTCTCATGGAATGCAATGATTGCAAGATATGCATGAAATGGATTTGTTGAAAAGACTTTAGAAACTTTCAAGTAAATGCAATTGGCACGTGTAAAGCCAAATTCCACAACCTTTGCCAACATCCTCCCTATCTGTACACCAATATAGAATGTTTGGAATGACGTATCGACATCCATCAAAGCATAAAGGATATAGGAAATTCATCATATGATGTAATTGCAGCTGCCCTTGTAGACATGTATGCAAAGTGTGGAAGCATAGACAAGGCACGTGAACTATTTGGCATGATGCCCCAAAGAAATTTCACCTCATTGAATGCAATGATTGCAAGATATGAACAAAATGGATTTTTTGATAAGGCATTAGAAACTTTCAAGCAAATACGATTGGCAGGTGTAAAGCAAAATTCCACAACCTTAGCCAGTATCCTCCTTGCCTATGCCAAAATGGACATCCATCAAAAGGATAAAACATATGGGAATTTTGTTAGATGTTGTAGTTGCAACTACCCTCAGAGACATGTATGCAAAGTGTGGAAGCATAGACAAGGCACGTGAACTGTTTGGCATGATGCCCCAAAGAAATGTCACCTCATTGAATGCAATGATTGCAAGATATGAACAAAATGTATTTTTTGATAAGGCATTAGAAACTTTCAAGCAAATGTGATTGGTGGGTGTAAAGGAAAATTCCACAACCTTAGCCAGTATCCTCCTTGCCTATGCCAAAATGGACATCCATCAAAAGGATAAAACATATGGGAATTTTGTTAGATGTTGTAGTTGTAACTTCCCTCAAAGACATGTATGCAAAGTGTGGAAGCATAGACAAGGCACGTGAACTATTTGGCATGATGCCCCAAAGAAATGTCACCTCATTGAATGCAATGATTGCAAGATATGAACAAAATGGATTTTTTGATAAGGCATTAGAAACTTTCAAGTAAATGTGATTGGCGGGTGTAAATAAAAATTCGACAACCTTAGCTAGTATCCTCCTTGCCTATGCCAAAATGGACATCCATCAAAAGGATAAAACATATGGGAATTTTGTTAGATGTTGTAGTTGCAACTGCCCTCAGAGACATGTATGCAAAGTGTGGAAGCATAGACAAGGCATGTGAACTGTTTGGCATGATGCCACAAAGAAATGTCACCTCATGGAATACAGTGATTGCAAGATATGAAGAAAATGGATTTTCTGATAAGCCTTTAGAAAGTTTCAAGAAAATGCAATTGGCAAGTGTAAAGCCAAATTCTAAAACCTTAGAAATGGTATGTTTGGAGAACAATATAGACATCCATCAAAGCATAAAGGATATAGGAATTTTGTCAAATGTCATAGTTGTAAGTACCCTACAAGACATGTATGCAACTTGTGTGGAAGCATATACAACGAACATGAATTGTTTGACACGATGCCTCAAATAAATGTTGTCTCATGGAATGCAATGATTGCAAGATATGCACGAAATGGATTTTTCATAAGGCTTTAAAAACTCTCAAGCAAAGGTACAAAAATAAATTTCAACCATTTACGCAAATTTTGGCACATCTTAAACCAAATTGCACAACATTAACCAACTTCCTCCTTGCCTATGCTATAATGGGATCTAGAGAACATGGTGTGGACAACCATCAAAGCATAAATGATATAGGAATTTTGTCACATGTATTGTATTTGCAAAGTTGCCCTTGTAGACATGTATGGAAAGTATGGAAGCATAGATAGGGCACGTGAACTATTTGGAATGATGCCTCAAAGAAATGCACAGTCCCATAGAATTCAATGATTGCAAGATATGCACAAAATGGATTATTTGAAAACGATTTATAAACTTTCAAGCAAATGCAATTGGCACTTGTAAAACCAAATTCCTATAACAATAATTGATTATCATATTAAATATTTAATATAAACTGTCATATACATAATGTCATGAACATAACATCTAGTTTATATAAAAAGCCATCTGGGCATGTCCAAAGAAAGCCATACGGGCAAATATACAAAAATATACATCAGATTTGTTGGGACCTAAAATTTCCTACCAATTTTTGCAGAAATTTCAGGATCCCATGATGAAAAAATCAATTTCAGTACTCAGAAATGCACCTACACAATATGCTCAAGTGGCCTACTTTGAAGCATTATAATTTGAAGCCTGTTCATCTTCATGCAAAATCACTTTACAAACATGTTTATATGGCATATGTGAGTGAGCACACCTGATTTTAGCTTCCTATGATCAGTTTTGACTGGGTTTTCAAGAACCAAGTTGGAGGGTCGTGGTAAAATTTGTTGCCTGGACAGTGTGAAATTTGCCTGGGAGGTCAACTTTGGAGGCAAATATTTATCAATTGGAAGATTATCATGAAAACCCAATTAGTGTTCCAAATTCTCCTCATGATAATGTACTTTCATGCTAGTTCTTAGAACCCCAGCATCTTGTTTGCTATTTTTTCAAAATCAAAAGCAAATATAAATAGTTTAGTTTTGACAACTACATTTCTAGAAAGTTGCAGAGAGGTCAACTTTAGCCCTTAATATTTCATGACAGAAGATGATTGGTGGATAATCCTCTTGCACACATACTCATTGTACCTAAATGAGCTAAACCCCCAGGTTGTAGCTTCCCAAAATCAGATTTGACATTTTTTCAAGGAGGCAAGCTGGTGAGTCCTAATTAGGTTTTGACAGGTGCAGTTTTAGAAAAGGCTGAGTAACCCACTTTAAACGATTATATCTCGCACCTTGGGATACATTTTTCCAAACCATTTGTTGCACTGAATTCTTGGGTTGAAAATTTACATGCTTGTGCATTTTCATGGCTTCAGGAGATAGTTTGACCAGTTTTCTAGGGCAATTTTGAACGCTACTTGACCAGTTTGATCACTGTGTAAAAGTCTCAGGAAGCTAATTCTGATGATTACCCAGTTCAATTTTTCACCTTAGAAGCATATTTCAATGGTGTCAAATCAATTCAAGATAAAAATTTGTTTTAAAATGAAATTTTTGATAGTCGGGCCCACAAGGGGACCTGGTTTGTGTCACATAAGTATTGATTGATGAGGCTTTCCTTGAGGAAGGTGCTTGTGAAGGGTAAAACAAAGAGGTTATCAAAATTATTGATGAAAAAAGGTTGAGTGATAAGAATGGTGGGAGTCATATTGTGGAGGAGATTGATGAGCTATTACTAGAAGTAAAAGATGTGCCTCTAATAAATGCACTTTGCAGTAAAACAACTCAGGAGTGTGACAGCATAGCACCTTATAACTTAATGTTTGAGTTGAATTTAAGAAGAACACCCTCGTATAGGGTCACAAGTTTGTAATGACAAAACCTCCATCATCCTCATAAGCCAATTGAATGGCATTTTAAGAGTATCAATGAGACAAGAAAGCAAGGAAGTGGCAGCCAGGGATACAGTACTCAACTAGGTGACTGCCTGTCTACAACCTTGAAAGCAAAACCTACTTCTAAGAGAAAAAAATTATATTGTAGTTTACTTTCCTCACATCCGAAGTCATTGTTGGGCAGATTCACAGCTTATCTGTCCTATTACTAAGAAACTGGAACCACTTGCATATGGCACCCATGAAAGCGGACTTGTAGAGGACTTGCAAACCCCAAGGTGATTTGTGATGCAAAGTCTTGCATTTGCTATGTTTGAGGAAAAGCAGCCAGTTAAAGGACTTATTGGAGGAGATTTTGTGGTAGACAAGCGTGCATTTGCTCATTTACAGATTCTGGCTACATTCTATCCTAAATATGAAAATGAGAAGTTTGACCAAGAGATAAGAATGAAGATGTTAGAAAAGGTGTCACAAGGCAAGGGTACCTTAGAGGTATCACTAAAGCATTCAGGGTCTTTCTTCATGTATGATGCCCATGAAGGTGGAGCATATGCTAAGAATAGTTATGGAAACATCTATACAGCTGTTGATGTATTTGTTCTTGGTCGGATGTTTCAAGAATCACGGGGTGCTTAGGTAGCAATAAAGCCAAAAAGAGTTTAATGATTTTCTTCAGCAGAATCACATATCAATCAAATTAGTTACGGCTGTACTGGGAGATCATGGGCAGTGACCTCTTCAAGACTATGTGGTAGTAACTACTGTAACAGAATTAGGAGTTGAAAAACCACGATTCTATTCTATTCCTGATTTAATTTCT
This sequence comes from Cunninghamia lanceolata, assembly GCA_027924645.1. Taxonomy (NCBI): domain Eukaryota; kingdom Viridiplantae; phylum Streptophyta; class Pinopsida; order Cupressales; family Cupressaceae; genus Cunninghamia; species Cunninghamia lanceolata. The sequence goes on from BSBN01000312.1 coordinate 5,147,467, forward strand.
TTTTGTCAAAAGTGGTGATTGCCAACAAATAGTGTTTGGTTGTTCTCAACAAAGAAATCTGTTGCATCATTTTTTGCAGCATATGATGCACTTTCTGGAGAAGGAACTGTAACTTCTATCTATAAAGCCCTTAATGAAATTACAGACATCTTAGTACCAGCAACAAAAAAAAACTAATTGTTCTACCCGGTTTTGTACAAAATGACATCAAAATTACAATTATGGATATCATTGAGAGATCAACATCTGCGATAAGTCTAGATGATGTATATGCAAAGCATCAAGTACCTTCAGCACACATTAGTTACATAAGGAATTTGGTTAAATCTATAAAGGTAGAAGGATTTGTCAAGGCTCTTCGCACAGCTTTGAAAAAACTTAAGAAGGTAGCAATATTGATGATGCTAAAACTATTTGTGGACCAGATATTCTTATCCAAATGACTAAATGGAAGAACAAATTGAAAGTTTATCTGGCACCTTTTCTACATGGGATGCGCTATACGTCATATGATCGACATTTTACCAAAGTTAATAAACTGCAAGAGATCATGGATTTCTATTGTGACGCAAATGATTTCTCAAGGTTGATGAAAGCAAAGCTTCTTCAAGAATTTTGACATTATTCAACCCAAGGATGATTTTGAGTTTGAGAAGCAAGATTGGATGACTATCCGTAAAGAAGAATTGGCAACAGGTACTAGATTGATTATGAGATTGAATCCTCCATTTGGTTCAATGTTGCCCTCGTAAGTAAATTTATTGACAAGGCTTTGGAGTTCCGGCCAAAATTAGTCATACTTATTGATCCGAAGGAAACAAAAAGACTAGTTGAGAAATGAGAGAGATATGATCTTGATTGGGAGGATTTGGATCTATTGAAAGGCGAGTCATTTTACATGCTAGGTTCTATTGATATTGATGGCAATCAACTAAGCCAATGGAATACAGTTGCGCCACCACTTTATCTGTGGAGCTAGCCTGATTGGACTGTAAAGCACAAGGAAATAGCAATAAAGCAAGGACATGTGAAAGATCATACAATAATAGTGGAGCCTGAGGTTTTCGAAACAAAAACTCCCCAGTCAGTTGAAGGGAATCTTGGTTCAGTAAAACATGCCGAGAATGATCAGTAACGTGTTGCATTTGGAAATGAGACTATTAACAAGTTTGGACCTTGAAGAGAATATTTATGGCCATAGCAGATGACCCAAACAGGACCACAGAAGAAACCCTAAAAAACATGCAACACTATTCATCGACAAGAGAGATAAAGTCGGAGTGAAATTTTTAAACTATGCCAATCTTAGAATTCATGCCAATGGACTAGTTTTGGCAAGAGATATACCATCGGAGTGAGTTTTCAATATCTATCCGATTATACAAGTTACGCCGATGAGGAAAATCATTAAAGGGAGAATGAAATTTCAAAACACAAGATGTAAAATAAAAAGGTGAATCTCATAAAGAATTACAAGGTGAATAATCATTTCACTGAGGACATACAATCGATTTTCCAAGTGAAGATTTAGTAAATATAACCAAATATTTCTACTTGGAGATAAAATGCTTTCCTGGAAGAATTAAACTGAGCAAGTGTCTTACCTAGGGAATGCATTATGGGTAAATGTTTAACCAAGAAGTTAATATGAGCGTGAAGGATGCCAAAAAAGGGGGAAATAATAATAATTATTGAAATTAATTCTCACAGAAAAGTAAAAGGTGAAGATTAAAATAAATATTTGCATTATTGCCAAAGATAATTAAAACAATGAAAGGTTGCATTGAACGGATGTATAAAGGGTTATAACCCTAAAAAATCACAAACTATATATCGGAGATGCAAATCGGAGAATGAGGATCATCATCGGTAGTAGTAGGTAAAAAGATCACCAGTCGTAGATAGGTTCACCCATCTCACTTCATCCATTCTCATACTTCAGAATTTATATGATTAACATATATACTTTCTGATGAAATATAATGGAACAGAGTATTATCATGTGGTGATTTATTTCCAGTGTTCAATTGTTGGTTAATTTTCATGATTACATGTTATTGTACTATCTCCAAAGTGGTCCTTCTAAGTTATTCAAATTTGCATTATTTGTCAGAACACATTTGTTGTTCCTATGTGGAGTTTTGATTGGTTTCTAATTAATGAGAATTAAAGACCCTTCAGATAATTGACTTTAATTGGTTCTTGTCAAAGATTAAAATCCTTTTAGAGAAATTATTGTGATTGGTTTCCATCAATCTGAGAATTAAATTTCCTTTCACAATTTCATAGTAATTTGGGAAGATATCACTGGGATAAATAAGAAGAGTACTGTAACTTACATACATGCATGTTTGTACAAGGTGTAAACATTCCAAGTGCCCAACAAGTTAGAGTTAAGCTGAGAAGTAAACTCACCTATCTCATGCATCTATCTCTATAGTTATTATCAACCCATTGACCCCATTCACCTAATAGATTAGGCATTGGTCATCTTTAGTATAATCTTATATAAACTCTATTTATTTACTTGATTTTTAAAACATTCTCATTAGGAACTAGTAACCAAGCTCTGTATCTACCTCACATCTATGTGCCATAGTGAGTGGAATTGCCTCAATTAGAATTCATCTAGATTACCAAATCTGCCTTATCATTTAGGTACACCCACCTAGGCCTAGTAGAACCTAAAGAGTAAGGGGTTTTTAGTTGCATAAACCTTGTCTTCTTGACCAAAAACATATCAAGAGAATGGTGCCCTCTTGTGGTCTAAAACCAATGTTTTTGAGACCCAACAAATTGGCAACTCTACTGGGGAAACTTGAGAAAATCCAGTAGCAGGCCATCTTGCCTTACAGAGTCATTAAAATTTTCAAATTAGGTCTTCAAACAAAGATTCATAATTGTGAAATTTGCACTGCCCATCTGAGTCTACTCCAACAAATTAGCGACTCTACTGGGGAGTAACTTAGAATCTAGTTAAAGACCATTTCATCACAAAGTCAATACATTTTTGAATTCCAACACAACTTGGTAACTCTACCGGCAAGGACCTGAAAAGACATAATCATGCTCCTACTTATGAAAAGTAGGTGACAACTCTGAAATAATTTTAATATCAGATCAAAAGAGATAAATTATAGATACCAGAGATATATTATATTATCCAACAATGAATGGAAGAAAATTAGGAGGGGTTTGTTGATCACACTGTCATTGATTTTGATAGTATGACTAACCAAGAGATTGAAGTGTATCTAGAATGGCAAAGACAAGAGCTGAGGAGACAACAGTTGATACAAGAAAGTCAAGAACTGGATAGACAATTGGCACAATTAACCATCTAGGTATCAAAACCACCAAAATATGTCCCTCCACATAAACAAGGTGGTAATGTCAATTCACATGGGCCATCTCAGAATACATATGCTCCAGGTACTTCAAGAGTACCTCATAATGCATGCATTAACCCTACCTAGCATAATATGCCACCACAAAGGCCCCAGCCTATAAATGTAGGTAACATTGCTCAATACTATCCACCCCCAGGACAACAATATGCCCCACAATATCACCAGCATGTGCCACCTCAGAATGTACACTCTCATCAACACCTCCAACAAAGTGTTTACCATCAGGCTCCATATGAAACAAATTTTGCCCCAACCCACCCACCTCAATACATGAATCAATACTTTGAGGAGGAAGAGGATGACTATTTCCAACAAATAGGACAAACTCATGATGAAGGGGAAGTGCGCATATCTGAAAATGATTTTCAAATTTATTCAAACCCCATGTATGATGGCATAACAGAGCATAGTGAAATGACATTTTGTGAAGGCATGTCGGAAAAGGAATTTCTAGTTTTCTCAAATCCATGTTATCATGAGGATGAAACATTTTCAAACAGTCAAAGTGTTGTACCAACTCATGAGGGAAGTGAATATATACATAATGATAAGTCCATAAATGAAGGAAAATCAAATGATGAAATGAGTACATTTGAGTATTGTGATGATGATGAAGAGAACAATGAACATTCTCATTTTTCAGATCAGCCAGGAGGTTAATTCACAATGCATGACAATAAGAAGAATAATGAAAAATGTTGCATTGAAAGGGGATACTCTTCATGTAGCAAAAATGTATCACATAGAGATGAGATTGTTCAGATTACACCTGACTTTTAGGTGCACAATGATGAAAAATATACCAGCAACATTGAGCATGGAGAATTGATCAAAGATATGAATGCATTCAATCTGATAAGTTTTAAAAATATTGGCAGATCGGCTTCACCACAGCACGATGAGAATCAAATTTTTGACAAAGGAAAATATATGTTTTTCTTTTTATGGTGTGGTTTTTCAAACCATATCATTTTAGGGCAAAAAGTGACGTTTGGACTCTATTGCCCAATAGGGTAGGCGCTGGTCTACTCCCCAGAGATTTGGGATCTTGTTATGTCCGCAGGGGGCATACATCCCCAGATAGAGCCAATGTTGGGACCTAAAATTTCCTACCAATTTTTGCAGAAATTTCAGGATCCCATAATGAAAAAATCAATTTCAGTACTCAGAAATGCACCTACACAATATGCTCAAGTGGCCTACTTTGAAGCATTATAATTTGAAGCCTGTTCATCTTCATGCAAAATCACTTTACAAACATGTTTATATGCAATATGTGAGTGAGCACACCTGATTTCAGCCTCCTACTATCAGTTTTGACTGGGTTTTGAAGAACCAAGTTGGAGGGTTCTGGTAAAATTTACTGCCTGCACAGTGTGAAATTTGCCTAGGAGGTCAACTTTGGAGGCAAATATTTATCAATTGGAAGATTATCATGGAAAACCAATCAGTGTTTCAAATTCCCCTCATGATAATGTACTTTCATGCCAGTTCTTAGAACCCCAACATCTAGTTTGCTATTTTTTCAAAATCAAAAGCAAATGTAAATAGTTTAGTTTTGACATCTGCATTTCTAGAAAGTTGCAGAGGTCAACTTTAGCCCTTAATATTTCATGGCAGAAGATGAATGGTGGAGAATCCTCTTACACACATACTCATTATACCTAAATGAGCCAATCCCCCAGGTTGCAGCTTCCCAAAATTAGATTTGACATTTTTTCAAGGAGGCAAGCTAGTGAGCCCTAATTAGGTTTTGACAGGTGCAGCTTTAGAAAAGGCTGAGTAACCCACTTTGAATGATTATATCTCGCACCTTGGGATACATCTTTCCAAACTATTTGTTGCACTAATTCTTGGGTTGAAAATTTACATGCTTGTGCATTTTCATTGCTCCAGGAGATAGTTTGACTAGTTTTCTAAGGCAATTTTGAATGCTACTTGACCAGTTTGATCACTATGTAAGTCTCAGGAAGCTAATTCTGATGATTACCCAGTTTAATTTTTCACATCAGAAGTGTATTGGAGTGGTGTCAAATCAATTCAACACAAAATTTGCTTCAAAATGAAAAAAAATTTAGTCAGGCCCATAAGGGGACCCGGTTTGTGTCACATAAGTATTGATTGATGAGGCTTTCCTTGAGGATGGTGCTTGTGAAGGGTAAAACAAAGAGGTTGTCAAAATGATTGATGAAAAAACATTGAGTGATAAGAATGGTGGGAGTCGTATTGTGGAGGAGATTGATGAGCTGTTACTAGAAGTAAAAGATATGCCTTTGATAAATACACTTTGCAGTAAAACAACTTAGGAGTGTGACAACATAGCACCTTATAACTTAATGTTTGAGTTGAATTTAAGAAGAACACCATCGTATAGGGTCACACAAGTTTGTAATGACAAAACCTCCATCATCCTCATAAGCCAACCAAATGGTATTTTAAGAGTATCAATGCGACAAGAAAGCAAGGAAGTGGCAGCCAGGGATACAGTACTCCACTAGTGACTAACCGTCTGCAACCTTGAAAGCAAAACCTACTTATGAGCGCAAAAAATTATATTGTAGTTTACTTTCCTCATAGCCGAAGTCATTGTTGGGCAGATTCACAGCTTATCTGTCCTATTACTAAGAAACTGGAACCACTTGCATATGGCACCCATGAAAGCAGACCCATGAAAGTGGACTTGTAGAGGACTTACGAACCCCAAAGTGATTTGTGATGCAAAGTCTTGTAGTTGCTATGTTTGAGAAAAAGCGGCTAGTTAAAGGACTTATTGGAGGAGATTTTGTGGTAGACAAGCGTGCATTTGCTCATTCACAGATTCTAGCTACATTCTATCCTAAATTTGAAAATGAGAAGTCTGACCAAGAGATAAGAAAGAAGATGATAGAAAAGGTGTCACAAGGCAAGGGTACCTTAGAGGTATCACTAAAGAATTTACGGTCTCTCTTCATGTATGCTGCCCATGAAGGTGGAGCATACGCTAAGAATAGTTATGGAAACATCTATACAGCTGTTGGTGTCTTTGTTCTTGGTCAGATGTTTCAAGAATCATGGGGTATTCATGCAGCAATAAAGCCAAAAAGAGTTTAATGATTTTCTTTAGAAGAATCACATATCAATGGAATTAGTTATGGTCGTATTGGGAGATCATGGGCAGTGGCCTCTTCAAGACTATGTGATAGTAACTATTGTAATAGAATTAGGAGCTAGAAAACCACGATTCTATCTTATTCCTGATTTAATTTCTTTTTGTCAAAAGTGGCGATTGCCAACAAATAGTGTTTGGTTGTTCTCAACAAAGAAATTTGTTGCATCATTTTTTGCAACATATGATGCACTTTTTGGAGAAGGAATTGCAACTTCTATCTGTAAAGCCCTTAATGAAATTACGGACATCTTAGTACCAATAACAAAAGAAACCTAATTGTTCTGCCCGGTTTTGTACAAAATGACATCAAAATTACAATTATGGATATCATTGAGAGATCAACATCTGCGATAAGTCTGGATGATGTATATGCAAAGCATCAAGTACCTTCAGTACACAATAGTTACATAAGGAATTTGGATAAATCTATAAAGGTAGAAGGATCTATCGAGGTTGTTCGCACATCTTTGAAAAAACTTAAGAAGGTAGCAATATTGATGATGCTAAAACTATTTGTGGACCAGATTTACTTATCCAAATGACTAAATGGAAGAACAAATTGAAATTTTATCTAGCACCTTTCCTACATGGGATGCACTATACATCATATGATCGGCATTTTACCAAAGTTAATAAACTGCAATAGATTGTGGATTTCTGTTGTGACGCAAATGATTTCTCAAGGTTGATGAAAGCAAAGCTTCTTCAAGAATTTTGACATTATTCAACCCAAGGATGATTTTGAGTTTGAGAAGCAAGATTGGATGACTATCCATAAAGAAGAATTGGCAACAGGTACTAGATTGATTATGAGATTGAATCCTCCATTTGGTTCAATGCTGCCCTCGCAAATAAATTTATTGACAAGGCTTTGGAGTTCCAGCCAAAATTAGTCATATTTATTGATCCGAAGGAAACAAAAAGACTAGTTGAGAAATGAGAGAGATACAATCTTGATTGGGAGGATTTGGATCTATTGAAAGGTGAGTCATTTTACATGCCAGGTTCTATTGATATTGATGGCAATCAACTAAGCCAATGGAATATAGTTGCGCCACCACTTTATCTGTGGAGCTAGCCTGATTGGACTGTAAAGCACAAGGAAATAGCAATAAAGAAAGGACATGTGAAAGATCATACAGTAATAGTGGAGCCTGAGGTTTCTGAAACAAAAACTCCCCAATCAGTTGAAGGGAATCTTGGTTCAGGAAAACATGCCGAGAATGATCAGTAACGTGTTGCATTTGGAAATGAGACTATTAACAAGTCTGGACCATGAAGAGAACAATTATGGCCATAGAAGATGACCCAAACATGAGCACAGAAGAAACCCTAAAAAACACACAACACTATTCATCGACAAAAGAGATAAAGTCGGAGTGAAATTTTTAAACTATGTCGATCTTAGAAGTCATGCTAATGGACGAGTTTTGGAAAGAGATATACCATCAGAGTGAGTTCTCAATATCTATCTGATTATACAAGTTACGCCGATGAGGAAAATCATTAAAGGGAGAATGAAATTTCAAAACACAAGATGTAAAATAAAAAGGCGAATCTCATAAAGAATTGCAAGGTGAATAATTATTTCACTGAGGGCATACAATCAATTTTCCAAGTGAAGATTTAGTAGATATAACCAAATATTTCTACTTGGAGATAAAATGCTTTCCTAAAAGAATTAAACCGAGCAAGTGTCTTACCTAGGGAATGCATTATGGGTAAATGTTTAACCAAGAAGTTAATATGAGCGTGAAGGATGCCAAAAAAGGGGGAAATAATAATAATTATTATTGAAATTAATTCTCACAGAAAAGTAAAAGGTGAAGATTAAAATAAATATTTGCATTATTGCCAAAGCTAATTAAAACAATGAAAGGTTGCATTGAACAGATGTATAAAGGGTTGTAACCCTAAAAAATCACAAACTATATATCGGAGATGCAAATCGGAGAATGAGGATCATCATAGGTAGTAGTAGGTAAATAGATCACCAGTAGTAGATAGGTTCACCCATCTCACTTCATCCATTCTCATACTTCAGAACTTATATGATTAACATATATACTTTCTGATGAAATATAATGGAGCAGAGTATTATCATGTGGTGATTTATTTCCAGTGTTCAACTGTTGGTTAATTTTCATGATTACATGTTATTGTACTATTTGCAAAGTGGTCCTTCTAAGTTATTCATATTTGCATTATTTGTTAGAACACATTTGTTGTTCTTGTGTGGAGTTTTGATTGGTTTCTGATTAATGAGAATTAAAGACCCTTTCAGATAATTAACTTTAATTGGTTCTTGTCAAAGATTAAAATCCTTTTAGAGAAATTATTGTGATTGGTTTCCATCAATCTGAGAATTAAATTTCCTTTCACAATTTCATAGTAATTTGGGAAGATATCACTGGGATAAATAAGAAGAGTACTGTAACTTACATACCTGCACGTTTGTACAAGGCACAAACATTCCAAGTGCCCAACAAGTTAGAGTTAAGCTGAGAAGTAAACTCGTCTATCTCATGCATCTGTCTCTATAGTTATTATCTACCCATTGACCCCATTCATCCAATAGATTAGGCACTTGTCATCTTTAGTATAATCTTATATAAACTCTATTTATTCACTTAATTTTTAAAACTTTCTCATTAGGAACTACTAAGGAAGCTCTACACCTACCCCCTGTGTGCCATAGTGAGTAGAATTGCCTCAATTAGAATTCATCTAGATTACCAAATCTACCTTATCATTTAGGTACACCCGTCTAGGTCTAGCAGAACCTGAGGAGTAGGAGGTTTTTAGTTGCATAAACCTTGTCTTTTTGACCAAAAAAATATCAAGAGACTGGCACCATCTTGTGGTCTAAAACCAGCGTTTTTGAGACCCAATATGATTAACATACAAAAGTATGTATACAAATCCATCTAGGCATACAAAAAATGTCCCAAAAACTAGTTTCCTATGGACTTTTATGAAATAATCAGTGGCCCTTCTTTGACTATGAAGATGGAGAGCTAGTTAGTGACACATCCTCTCTCTGCCATCTAGTAGACCTCTTCAAATAAAGTTCATCTAGCTGCACCTATTAATACAAACAAAAAATATGCACATTAGTATAGAAAATGTATGAAATATATACCATCACATATGTAATTGATCACTTACCACCAACTGATGATCACTCTCCATCATCTTGTCTATCTCTTCATTCGTAGTTGGACGAACTGGAGTTGTGACCTGCTATAAGAAGCATCAAGAAGCAAACATAAATATCATTTATGTACATCAAATGACATGAGATAAAACAATAAATACAAATTTATGACATTTTCATGTTATTGGCTCATACCTCGGTCAAAGGATTTACAGACATTATGGCTACATCAATGCCTCTCTACGCTGACTCGCGAACATGAGGAGTCTCCAAATTCAGCATCTGAAAATCAAGTTCAAGATTAATCAAAAAAAATAAATACATAACATTAGTTTTACAATGCATAATGATTAGAAATGGTTAAATTTACCTCCATATAACTGGTGGGTTGGTGTCCAGGGGACCAAGGATACAGTGCAGTTGCCGGTGACTATTGAAATCATCAAATTTTCACAAAATAATATTACCGTTGACATATCTACAATAATTACAATCATGTGATAAATTACATACCTGTTGTCTTGACCTCCTCTCATACCCTGCTAGTGGATGGCTAATGGAGGTAGGATGAAGACTCTGACCCTGGAAATTCATTGCATAGATAATTACATACATTTCACTTATAATATAGATAATCATATAAAAATAATTACAAATTATAAATAATAATATATTAAATCATATTGAAACTTTTAACAAATTACCTAAGAGTCAATGCAATATGTATGCTGTAAGAGATCATCATTGAGAACAATATCATCCAATATGGATGCCCCCATCAATGGATGCTATCCTTGCATTGCATCATCCTACCCCTGCGTCGCATCATCCAGCCCCTACATCACAGCATCTTGTGAAGAGTCCTGTGGTGCATCCTATCATGCGTCCTATGTCCCATAATCACATAGGGTCCCACATGAACTGCACAAATGTGGGGACACATGACACCTACTGCTCTCACCCTCATCATCCTGGATAAGATCATCGGCATGCTGTGATAGAGATTAGGTGAGAGTAGTCAACGAGTGTAATGTCTCCACCTCAACACTCTCCTTCAAAGTCGAAGTGAGTGACCTATGTTCTAGCTTTGCCAGGGGTATAGACACATGGGTTTCATCTCTCTAAGCCCCAGGTCTATCTTGGGCAGAGCCACCACCTCTACCTTGGAACTTACAGATGTCAAAATAATTTGGAATCTTCTTGACGATGAACTTGCAATAGAGGTTCCTCAAGAAATATTGTGGTACCTCATCATTGTTGCATGGGTGCTCATTAAAGACCATGTACCATCTATCCCAAAAGTTTTGGGATATTTATTCATTCCTACACCAATGAATAGGAAACCATTTGCAAGTTTCTTCTAATCTTTGACCACTTTTGGGATTGATCAAGTGTGCACATAGTTGAGATTTTATGATTTTTTCATTCTTCACTTGTTCATATGACAACTTGTCAGCATAGAATTGCCAACAACTCTCCCTGGGTGGGTACAAAAAGTTGGGGGGCCAAAAAGTGGCCAACTAAAAAAAAAAATTAGTAATAATGCAAGTGCATTATAATGCGCTCACGTTATGGCCTAGTGTTGCCGAGCCTACACCAAGCCATAACACGACACGAGTGTGTTATGTGCTGCTATATATAAAAAAGGCAGCGTTCTATTTCATTATCTCATAGAAAATTGCAAGAAACCCGCGGCTTGAAAAAAGAAAGGAGCGCACTCGCATTATTTGAGGTCCAATCGTCAGCTATTTCTCGTCGATTCATCATCAAAATGCCACCACGACATTGGAGAAATCAAAGAAGTAAGTTTTATTTGCTTTCTTGTGTGAATTTGTTGCTAAATAGGTAGGTTAAAATAGTTTTTGATGTAAATTTCTTAAATTTACAGGAGTTGATAATGCACCTCCTCCTCCTCTTGGAAATCCACAAAATCCTCTAGCAAATGAACAACAAATACCTATTGAAGAAGAACCCCAACCACAAACACCTCCATTTATTCTTGAATATGCCCCTAGAACACAAGAAAATCTAATGGGGCAAACTGAAAATAATAAGAAACAAATTGAGGACATAATTGCAAGGTTGAAAGAACCTACAACTTCAACCTTGCATAGATCCACGCTTGCTCAATCCCTTGAATCTATGTTATCAAATGTAGATTCAATAAACAAGCAAATCACTAGTTGGACAGAAAAGAGGAGAGAATTTAGAGAGTATTATGCTAACAAATTATCATATGAACAAGTGAAAAAGGAACAAATTACAAAACTCGACTTGTGTTCTATTTTCATAGACCCACAAACAAATGAATCTCTACCCCTTACATGCAAGAGGTTCCCTATCCATTGGCGTAACAACCAAGCGATAAGGGACAATTTTGTGTAGAGGTGGTGGATGGTTTTTGACCATCCTCCATGCAACAATAATTAGGTCCCGCAATACTTTTTGAGGAAACTCTACTGCGAGTTTGTCAAAAATAAAGTGCCAAATTATTTTGATATGCGGGAGTTCCAACGTAGAGGTAGGGGATCAACACAAGATAGACTAGGGGCACGTGTTGACCTACAGCTACCAGTGAGACGAGCACTCGCCAGACTGACCCATGAGCATGTTTCTATCCCTTCCATTGTGAAGGAGAGTGTTGAGGTTGAGGCACTTCAGTCCATTAGTGCCTTGACCCAGAGCATCTTACAGCATGCTAATCCTGCAGCACAGTGTGGGCCAGGGGAGAGTTCAAGTACAATTCCACCCCATACTTGTCAAACTTGCGGGTCAGCATGTGGTTATGACCCCATGGATAGTCATGACACAGGTGCGTAGGCTACATCTGCAGCTAAGTAGATGGTGATGACAGATGCCCTCCTGAGTGAGACTTTCGGGCTTGATACTTAGGTAAATCTTAGCAAGTTCATTGAATTTAATTTATTAAATTTTATTTTTGAAATGCAAGATTAACTAATTTAGTTTGATGATTTTAATAAAATTTTAGGGTCATAGAGTTGATGCAGTTTTCAGTGGTTCTCCACCTATATATTACACTACATCATCTTCTGTCGAGGTATGTAACTAGTAAACAATTATAAATATTACATGTGAATAGCATCGTTATATGAATGGTATTATAATATCTGATTTTGGATGTTGAATAGGTTAATATTGGAGATTTCACGGCAACACCTGCCAGCGGTGGTGGACTTCAAAGCTTCATGAAGGTAATAAAATAAATAGTTTAATGAATGAATTGTACTTACTAGATTTTTGTATGTGACTTGTGTGCTTTATTGTGTGTACTTCCATGTTTAGGTGAATGTGTGTCTATGTTAGGAGCCATGATTTGCATCACTATTATAGTTTTTGTAATTGAATAATGTTGTTTTATTTTCATATGATGCAGGCTACGGAGACACCTCCCGATGTTCATAGGGCAATGGAGCATGGTGTGTCCTTTGCAATTTATAGCTCCATGCCATTGACGAGGGTATGAGGCAGATTAGTAAATTTCAATTTACATTCATTGTTATAGTTGTTTATTTTTGAAAAATTAAAAGATTATTGATTTGAAGTTTAATTTCTATCTGGATGGTTTCTATAGGACATGACATCACCACGGCCTAATCCTGCTACTAAGGCAAGTGAGGAGATAGATTATATGGTAGTAGTAAGTGATTATTTTATTAAATGTTTCATTTTTTATAACATGTAATTTATATATATTAATGTCTATACTTTAACAGCTACAGATGCACGAAGAAATAAATAGGAGCAACCCTCGGGTTTGTAGTAGAACACCCACATACGCGTCTCCATCCCCTAGAAGATCAAAGGCTGCTCGTGATCTATTCTCTTCACCAGCTAGAGGGGAATGACTTTATTGTGTTCCTTTGTTGTATGCCTATCTGGCATTTGTGGACATATATTTTATATTGCATATAGTTGACATTGTATGCCTGTATGGCATTATTGTAAGCCTATATGGCTATTTTGTATATATGTTATACTTATATTGACAAATATTGATGTATGCCTATATGGATATTTGGTGAATACAAACCTTTTTTATTGATGGCATCCATACTTGCATTATAAATCCATGTTTGAATGGATATTTGTAGATGGCTACTTCAAATATTTAAAGTCAAATTGTATTACATAGGATGTTTGTTGATCCAATAAGCTAACAATTGTTATTCAAGTATCACCTAAACCTCATTTTGGAACTAAAAGATAAAAGTTGTATTTAAAATAAAAATGAATCATCATGTTGAACACAAAATATTTCAAATGAGTATGCTGATCCATATTCTTTATGAGTTGGTCAATTGAAAATATTTCTTAATTTCTTATTATTATACCATATTGGGATGTAAAGAGTATGTGTGTTGTTTTGAATAAGATAGTTAAAATCATATGCTTATGAGCACCTGATGACCATTATCATTATTAAATGTAATTCCTCTTGCATATAAGGCAAGGTTATGAGATTAAATTGAGTCTTACCTAATTTTAGTATGCAACATAACATTGGGGCTATAGGCTTCCATAAGTCATCAACAATCAAGGTTCAAGGTTGTCATTGAAGTCAAAGGGTCAAGGTTGTTTGTCATTGATGTCAAGGTTGATTCCATGATGTTGATAAGGTGATACAGTGATTTAAGGTAGGTGATGGTCATGAGGTGCATGATGTTGTGAATATGGTTTTCATGATAAGGTCTCTCAATTCATGTTGATGCTGCACAAGACAAGCATGGTTCATATGATGCAAGGTTCATGTTCATGGTGGATGTGGTTTTGTTCATGCAAGGTTTTGTTGTGAATATGGTTTTCATGATAAAGTCTATCTTGGAAGGTTGATATGATGCAAGGTTCATAGTCATGGTGGATGTGGTTTTGTTCATGCAATAAGAAATTAGAGAAGACATAAGCTTTCATAATCATAATCTTATTGATAGTTAGTGTTTGCATATTAGGCATTAAACCCTAAAAAGAATCTACTTTTCTTAAGACTTTAAAACCCTCAATTGTTTGTCGTGTGTAAAGTGCACTTTTGTTTTAATTTAATATTGACTTATAATCAGAAGTTACAATCACTTAAATCAACCTACTAAAGGCTCTTTAAGTCATTAGTTCACTGACCCTTCAACCTAACTCAACTGGTGTCTCTAGTAAACTCTCATAAGCTTGAGTGCCATATCATAATTGAAGGTCATATTTAATTGATATGAGGGTAGGAAAAAGGATTGGAAGGTCAGTATTTAAAAAAAAATTGGAATACAAACAATCATCTCTATGTGGTTGAATTTGATGGGCATGCCTTTATAAAAGGCTAAAAGATAGCTTTATGCAGGATATCATGGTATTTGTAGTGTTTGAAGATTGAAGACTAGTTAGTGTTTGTAGCTCAGACTATTTTGGCATGTTTGGGTGCGAAACAGGACCATGGCTAGCCTAAATGTACCCATCCAGACACATTGGAATTGTCAATTTGGCCACATGAGAAGAACAAAAGTTACACCCCTTTGCAACTTTACACTGCCTCCTTTTGACACTTTTTGGGGCAGTAGAACACCTTTCACCACGGGCAAACGCCTCAGAGATATAAAAAACTAAGAGAGGACATTGTAGAGGGACCCTACGTGATCACATTGCCTCAGATGGAATGTATCTAAGTGACAGTTTCTGAGTAACAGCTCGTCAAAGATTGCTGCCTTTTTGCACTTTGGACTCTTCAGGGATATCACCGGTACAATGTAGCTCGGACTGTTTCAGCATGTTTAGGTACAAAACAGGACCATGCCTAGCCTAAATATATCCATCTAGATGTGTTGGAATTGCTAGTTTGGCCACATAAGGAGAAGAACAAAAGTTACACCCCTTTGCAACTTTACACTGCCTCCTAACAATTTTTGGGGCAGCATAAAACCTTTCACCACGGGCAAATGCCTTAGAGATATAAAAAATTGAGAAAGGTTATTGTAGAGGGACCCTACATGATCACGTTTCCTTAGACAAAATGTATCTAAGTGGCACGGTTTCTGAGTAATAGCTCATCAAAGATTGCTACCTTTTTACACTTTAGACTCTTCAGGGATATTGCTAGTACAATGTAGCTCGGACTGTTTCGGCATGTTTGGGTGCAAAACAGAACCATGCCTAGCCTAAACGTACCCATCTAGATGCATTGGAATTGTCAGTTTGGCCACACGAGGAGAAGACCAAAAGTTACACCCCTTTGCAACTTTACATTGCCTCCTGACGATTTTTGGGCAGCAGAAAACCTTTCACCACGAGAAAATGCCTCAGAGATATAAAAAACTGAGAGAGGTTATTATAGAGGGACCCTACATGATCGTGTTTCCTTAGACGGAATGTTTCTAAGTGACACAGTTTCTAAGTAACAGCTCGTCAAAGATTGCTACCTTTTTGCACTTTGGACTCTTAAGGGATATCACCGGTACAATGTAGCTCTGACTGTTTCGGCATGTTTGGGTGCAAAATAGGACCATACCTAGCCTAAACGTACCCATCCCGATGCGTTGGAATTATCAGTTTAGTCACATCTGGAGCAGGACGAAAGTTACACCCCTTTGCAACTTTACGCTGCCTCCTTCTGACAATTTTTGGGGCAGCAGAAAACCTTTCACCATGGGCAAACGCTTCAGAGATATAAGAAACTGAGAGAGGTTATTATAGAGGGACTCTATGTGATCACATTTCCTTAGACGAAATGTTTCTAAGTGACACGGTTTTCAAGTAACATCTCATCAAAGATTGCTGCCTTTTTGCACTTTGGACTCTTCAGAGATATTGTCGGTACAATGTAGCTCGGACTGTTTCGACATGTTTGGGTGAAAAATAGGACCATGCCTAGCGTAAATGTACCCATCCAGATGCATTAGAACAGTCAGTTTGGTCGCATCAGGAGCATGACGAAAGTTACACCCCTTTGCAACTTTACACTACCTCCTTCTGACAATTTTTGGGGCAGCAGAAAACCTTTCACGACAGGAAAACACATCAAAGATATAAAAAACTGAGAGAGATTATTGTAGAGGGACTCTATGTGATCATGTTACCTCAGACATAATGTTTCTAAGTGAGACAGTTTTTGAGTAACATCTCGTCAAAGATTTCTAGCTTTTTGCACTTTGGACTCTTCAGGGATATCGTCGATACAATATAGCTCAGACTGTTTCAGCATGTTTGGGTGAAAAAAAGGACCATGCCTAGTGTAAATGTACCCATCTGGATGCGTTGGAATAGTCAGTTTGGTCGCATCAGGAGTAGGATAAAAGTTACACCCCTTTGGAACTTTACACTACCTCCTTCTGACGATTTTTGGGGCAGCAGAAAACCTTTCACCACGGGCAAATGCCTCAAAGATATAAAAACTGAGAGAGGTTATTGTAGAGGAACCCTACATGATCGCTTTGCCTTAAACAAAATGTTTCTAAGTGACACATTTTTTGAGTAACATCTCGTCAAATATTGTTTCCTTTTTGCACTTTGGACTCTTTAGGGATATCGTCGATACAATGTAGCTTGGACTATTTCGACATGTTTGGGTGAAAAAAAGGACCATACCTATCGTAAATGTACCCATCCAGATGCATTGGAATAGTCAGTTTGGTCGCATCAGGAGCAGGACAAAAGTTACACCCCTTTGCAACTTTACACTACCTCCTGACAATTTTTGAGGCAGCAGAAAACCTTTCACCACAAGAAAATGCCTCAGAGATATAAAAAATTGAGAGAGGTTATTGTAAAGGAACCCTATGTGATTACGTTGCCTTAGACGAAATGTTTCTAAGTGACATGGTTTTTGAGTAACAACTCATCAAAAATTGTTGTCTTTTTGCACTTTGGACTCTTCAGGGATATCATCGGTACAATGTAGCTTGGACTATTTCAACATGTTTGGGTGAAAAATAGGACCATGCCTAGCCTAAACGTACCCATCTAGACACATTGGAACTATCAGTTTGGTCACATCAGGAGCAAGACACCAAAAATGCAAAAGTTGCTTTGTGCAACTTGACAACATTGACACTTTTTGGTAACATGACTCAAAAACTCAAACTGAACCCAAATGACTCAAAATGACTCAAAAACAAATGAAATGGTCTTAGAAGACCTTATTACATACAATTGACTCAATCAAAATAAAATTTTATTTTTTGACCCCTCTTGGAGGCATGACAACCTGGGTGCCCCTGCACCATTAGTGCAACTGAAGTAGATAAAGTTTTCCTATTAAGAAAAAGAGCTTCCCTTAGCTTCAAGAAATATAAATATTCTATACTAACAAGGCCAACCATGTGAAGGTGGAAGCTCATGTGGCCTCACCTAAGACCTAAGACACATGTAGTCTAGTAGACGTAGGACACCTAAGACACCTATTGTATAGTATGTACATCTAGATTTTATAGACATAGTAGACCTAAGACACCTAGTTTTTATACCTTATTGTAGTCTAGACCTAAGTCAACTAGACACCTAGATTATAGTTCTACCTAAGACACCTATTATGGTAGACCTACCTAAGACACCTAGATTAAATTATAGAAGACACCTACCTAGAAGACACGTAGATGATTCTTGATTATACCTTATTCTAGTCTCTAGACAGGTCTTTGATATATAGTATCTACCTAAGACACCTAGATTAGATTAAATACCTTTTTTCTAGTCTATTTCTACCTAGTTGACATATCGTATATACCTAAGACACAATTAGAGACACCTATTATCTAGTTAGAAACCAAGACACCTAGAGACACCTATATTTTATACATTACCTAGATTTTATACATTATTCTCAGGATCAACTTCATCCATCACTTAGGTCTAACCCTATGAAGCATAACATGATGATGTAAAAATGTGTATATGTGTAAAAATGTAGCAACAAATAAAAAAAGACAAACCTTATAAATTAATGTGCATACTTACAACTCAATGTAACATGACTTTACAAAATCAATGTGAATACTTACAAATTAATCCAATGAACCATCTGGGTCTACTCTACTCTTTATAGTGTCAAGTATTGCTTCATGGTCAGACTCACGCACCTTCCACAAGGTCTTGTTCAAAGGTCTACCTCGATACTGTATCAAATGAACATTGGATGCCATGACAAGGTTCGAGTAATGAAGAATCTTCCAATGCGTGTCAAAGTTTTAAAACAACCAAACATTAACACTCTTATGTGGGTACCTTCTAAGCCATGTTCCAGTAATAACCACTGAGCCTGTAGGGTATTCAATGTTTTCTCCATCTGTAACTGGGGCTTCCAATTTCTTTTTGGCCTCAACACAATGACATAAGTAATAATATGTTCCCTCTTCATTATCTTCAACTACAATAACTGCATATACATGCCCTACATTGATATGTGTATCAAATTAGATGAAATTAGTCAACATTACAAAAACACTACAAAGTAAGATGACATTAGGAATTTCAAAAACTATGCAAATAGATATATTACCTGGTTGAACTACATCTGATATGTGGTCAAAGTCAACTGATGATTCCATTTGTGTTAGTTCTAATGCCGTCAAGGGTCGATATGTGTCAAGTGGGCTAAGATAACTTAACTGCCATTTGTCAACCCACTCCTTTGACTCATACTCATCCCAGGCTTGAATTGTACAGGAAGAACAAAAGAATGACATCTTTCACATATGGATACTCCATGAACCTGCAATTGAGCTTCTGAAAGAGTGCATCTCATTTGACCCTGTCAGTGTAGAATAGTCCTCATATGGTGCAATGTTAGTATCATCTATCAACCAAAAAAATCTACGAACTGAAGACTTACCTTCATTACCTAGATCCATGGAAGCATTACACCACTCAACGATCAATTTTGCATCTGTCAACTTTGCATTGTCTTTATACTTTAATTCTTCTCGTGCTATGGCTCTTTTGATACATGCTCCTGCACCCTCAACCCTAAACCCTATCCCTAAACCCTCAACACTCTACCTTAAATTCTAATACCTCAACCCTAAACCCTAAACCCTAATCCCTTAACCCTCAACCCTAATCCCTCAACCCTTAACTCTAATCCCTCATCCCTAAACCCTAAATGCTATTCCTATTCCTAAACCCTCAATGGGCTTGATACTATACCTTAAACCCTAATCCCTTATCCCTAAACCCTCCAACCCTATCCCTAATCCTTATACCCTCGACACTCTACTTTAACCCTAATCACTCAACCCTCAACCCTATCCCTAAACCCTCAACCCTCAACCCTCAACATCAAACCCTAATCCCTCAATGCTTAACTCTAATCCCTCAACCCTAAACCTTATCCCTAAACCCTCAACACTATACCTTAAACCCTAATCCCTAAACCCTAAACCCTAAACCTAAGCCCTAATCCCTTAACCCTCAACCCTAATCTCTCAACCCTCAACTCTAATACCTCATCCCTAAACCCTAAACGCTATCCCTATTCCTAAACCCTCAACGGGCTCGATACTATACCTTAAACCCTAATCCCTTATCCCTAAACCCTCAAACCCTATCCCTAATCCTTATACCCTCAACACTCTACTTTAAACCTAATCCCTCGACCCTCAACCCTATCCCTAAACCCTCAACCCTTGAACCTCAGCAGTCAACCCTCAACGTCAAACCCTAATCCCTCAACCCTTAACTCTAATCCCTCAACCCTCAACCTTATCCCTAAACCCTCAACCCTAAAACCTCAACTCTCAACCCTCAACGTCAAACTCTAATCCCTCAACCCTTATCTCTAATCCCTCAACCCTAAACCCTATCCCTCAACCCTAATCCCTTAACCCTCAACCCTAATCCCTCAACCCTTAACTCTAATCCCTCATCCCTAAACCCTAAATGCTATCCCTATTCCTAAACCCTCAACAGGCTTGATACTATACCTTAAAGCCTAATCCCTTATCCCTAAACCCTCCAAACCTATTCCTAATCTTTATACCCTCGACATTCTACTTTAACCCTAATCCCTCAACCCTCAACCCTATCCCCAAACCCTCAACCCTTGAACCTCAACACTCAACCATCAACGTCAAACCCTAATCCCTCAACACTTAAGTCTAATCCCTCGAACCTCAACCCTATCCCTAAACCCTCAACCCTAAAACCTTAACCCTCAACCCTCAACGTCAAACCCTAATCCCTCAACCCTTAACTCTAATATCTCAACCCTAAACCCTATCCCTAAACCCTCAACACTATACCTTAAACCCTAATCCCTCAACCCTAAACCCTAAACCCTATCCCTAAACCCTAATCCCTTAACCCTCAATCTTAATCCCTCAACCCTCAACTCTAATTCCTCATCCCTAAACCGTAAATGCTATCCATATTCCTAAACCCTCAACAGGCTCGATACTATACCTTAAACCCTAATCCCTTATCCCTAAACCCTCCAACCCTATCCCTAATCCTTATACCCTTGACACTCTAATTTAACCCTAATCCCTCGACCCTCGACCTTATCCCTAAACCCTCGAACCTCAACACTCAACCCTCAATGTCAAACCCTAATCCCTCAACCCTTAACTCTAATCCCTCGAACCTCAACCCTATCCCTAAACCCTCAACCCTAAAACCTCAACCCTCAACACTCAATGTCAAACCCTAATCCCTCAACCCTTAACTGTAATCCCTCAACCCTAAACCCTATCCCTAAACCCTCAACACTATATCTTAAACCCTAATACCTCAACCCTAAACTGTAAACCCCCTCCCTAAGCCCTAATCCCTCAACCCTAATCCGTCAACCCTCAACCCTAATCCCTCATCCCTAAACCCTAAACACTATCCCTATTCCTAAACCCTCAACAGGCTTGATACTATACCTTAAACCCTAATCCCTTATCCCTAAACCCTCCAACCCTATCCCTAATCCTTATACCCTTGACACTCTACTTTAACCCTAATCCCTCGACCCTCAACCCTATCCCTAAACCCTCAACCCTCGAACCTCAACACTCAACCCTCAATGTCAAACCCTAATCCCTCAACCCTTAACTCTAATCCCTCAACCCTCAACCCTACCCTTAAACCCTCAACATCAAACCCTAATCCCTCAACCCTTAACTCTAATCCCTTAACCCTAAACCCTATCCCTAAACCCTCAATACTATACCTTAAACCCTAATCCCTCAACCCTAAACCCTAAACCTTATCCCTAAGCCCTAATCTGTCAACCCTCAACCCTAATCCATCAACCCTCAACCCTAATGCCTCATCCCTAAACCCTAAACATTATCCCTATTCCTAAACCCTCAACGGGCTTGATACTATCCCTCAACCCTTAACCCTTAAAACTTGAACCCTAAAACCTATCCCTACACCCTCGACACTTGACACTATATCTTAAACCCTAATCCCTTAACCCTCATCCCTAAAGCCTCAACCCTAAATCCTTAAACCTTGAACCCTAAACCCTATCCCTAATCCCTCTACCCTTGACACTCTACTTTACCCCTAATCCCTTGACCATCAACCCTATCCCTAAACCCTCAACCCTCAACTCTCAACATTAAACCCTAATTCATCAACCCTAAACCCTAATCCCTCAAACCTAAACCCTATCCCTAAACCATCAACCCTCAACACTATACCTTAAACCCTAATCCCTATCCTTAAACCCTTAACCCTTAAAACTTAAACCCTATCCCTACACCCTCAACACTTGACACTATATCTTAGGCCTTAAACCCTCATCCCTAAAGCCTCAACTCTCAATCCTTAAACCTTCAACCCTAAACCCTATCCCTAATCCCTCTACCCTTGACACTCTAACCCTAACCTCGACATTAAACACTAATCTGTCAACCCTAAACCCTAATCCATCAACCCTAAACCCTCAACCCTCAACAATATACCTTAAACCTAATCCATCAACCCTAAAACCTAATCCCTCGACCCTAAACCCTCAACCCTCGACACTATACCTTAAACCCTAATCCCTCAACCCTCAACCCTAATCCATCAACCCTCAACCCTAATCCCTCATCCCTAAACCCTAAACGCTATCCCTATTCCTAAACCCTTAACCCTCAACACTATACCTTAAACCCTAATCCCTTATCCCTAAACCCTAAACCCTATCCCTCGACCCTTAACCCTTAAAACTTAAACCTTAAAACCTATCCCTAAACCCTTGACGCTCAACACTATATCTTAAACCCCAATCCCTTAACCCTCAGCCCTAAAGCCTCAATCCTCAATCGTTAAAACTTCAACCCTAAACCCTATCCCTAATCCCTCTACCCTCAACACTCTACTTTAATCCTAATCCCTTGACCATCAACCCTATCCCTAAACCCTCAACCCTCAACACTCAACATTAAACCCTAATCCGTCAACCCTAAACCCTAATCCCTCAACCCTAAACCCTATTCCTAAACCCTCAACCCTCAACACTATTCCTTAAACCCTAATCCATCAACCCTAAACCCTAATCCCTCAACCCTAAACCCTATCCCTAAACCCTCAACCCTCAACACTATTCCTTAAACCCTGATCCCTCAACTCTAAACCCTAATCCCTCAACCCTAAACCCTAAATTCTATCCCTAAACACTCAACCCTCAGCAAGTTATACCTTAAACCTTAATCCCTTAACCCTCAACCCTCACCCTAATCCCTCATCCCTAAACCCTAAATGCTATTCCTATTCGTAAACCCTCAACCCAAGACACTATACCTTAAACCCTAATCCCTTACCCCTAAACCTTAAACCCTATCCCTCAACCCTTAAACCTTAAACCCTAAAACCTATCCCTAAACCCTCAACCCTATACCCTCAACAATATACTTATACCCTAATCCCTCAATCATCAACCCTATACCTTAATCCCTGAAGCCTACACCCTCAAACCCTCATCCCTAGACCATATAACCTCACCCTTATATCCTAAACCTCGAATATTGTGCCTCAACCCTATACTTAAATTAAACCTAAACCATACATGCTCTCAACCCAAGTCACCCTATGCCTTATATACCCTCAATCCATATCGTAAACCCTAAACCCTAATCACCGCACCTTACACACTTAATCTTATACACTCAACAACCTAAATATTAACCCTCAACTATAACCCTCAACCCTCTAATCTCTACCCTCTACCCTCTACCTATTACTTAAGCCCTAATCCCTCAACCCTAAACCCAAAACTATACAGGCTCAAGTCCTTATATACACTAAACCCAAAACACTTACATACATACATGCATACATATAAACATACATACATACAAAGATGCATACATACAAGCATGCATACATGTACATACATACAAGCATGCATACATGCCTACAAGAATAGATATAAACATCCATGAAACATAATTATGAAAGTTAAACATATCTCATTCAAAGGAAGACATAACACAAGCGCGTTATAATGCGCTCACATTGTGTCGAATTGGGAAAACACTGGCAAACATGCAAAAAAGCAAAAAAAAGCACAACATAATGCGAGCACATTATAATGCGCTCATGTTATATTATGCTTTGGGAATCCCAAGCCTTGAGCTTGGGATTTGCTTTGGATTTCCAACCCAAAGGCTTGGAGTGCCTTTTCAACATCCACAGACGTGTTTTTGCAAATTCTACAAGATTTCACATAATTTCATTTGTGCTAACCCTCAA
This sequence comes from Cunninghamia lanceolata, assembly GCA_027924645.1. NCBI lineage: Eukaryota > Viridiplantae > Streptophyta > Pinopsida > Cupressales > Cupressaceae > Cunninghamia > Cunninghamia lanceolata. Next base: position 5,171,843 of record BSBN01000312.1, read on the forward strand.
ATTTGCACGTGTTTCAAGGTTAAACAAATTGAACACCTAGGTAATGTTAGGATTTCTTTTAGCTATTCAACGATGTAATTTTTTTCACATTTTGACAATGTTAAGCCTTTCATCTTTAATTTCTTTTGTTTGTGTGTTCGATTTTGGGCAAAAACCACTATTTGGTCTTTTTTTCATTGTAAATTAACCATTCATTGAAATTTCAAAAAAAATACATATTTAGAAACTAGACTCCATTCTACACATATTAAAAAGAATGATTTTCAATTAGTTTTCAAAATTTATAGGGGTAGCACGGCCAAAATTCTATTTTTTAGGATGTGTCCACTTTGAAAATTAGTAAAAAATCAAATATTCATCAAAAAATTATCAAAAAAATTAGGCATAAACTACATGCTGTTAGCTAATTTCTTACTGAAGTGATTTTAAAAATACCACAAAACATGCTATGTTATGTTTTTTTGACAGAAACAACACCAATTTCTGTGGCTCCCTCTTTTGAACCCCTTAATCTATACCATTTTCAAAAAAACTTAGTAGTTTAGAAAGTAGACTTGGAGCATTACGAACATTGTTTTGGTTGCATCTCCAAATTTTGAGTGTAACTATGCTCAATTTCTTATCCAAGGCCAACATTTCCTAATTTTAGAAAAAAAGCGGCCACTTAAGACCCCTTTTTGGCCCCTCATCTTCTTGCACTTACCCCCCTATACTCTTGGAATTCGTTGATTTGTTTTGTCACTAAATCGGTGTGGGAAACAATCTCCTCTAGTGACTTGGCAAGAACCCTCCTACGCTCGGTGCTTGCAATTGGATTGTTTAGCATTTGAATAATAGTTTGAAGATGTTTCTTGTTTTCTTCTATTATTCATAGGTAGTTTTATTGACTATCCCTTACATTGTGAGGAAGTGAAGGTGGGCTTTGAGGGTTTGGAGGGATTTGGGGGTTGTTTTCACCCTCATCAGTTGGATTTGGGTTTTCTCTTGCCTCAAAAACTGTAAATGCAATATAAAAACTAATCAAACAATATAAAAACCAAAAAAATTTCTCAAACTAACAAAATTTGATCAAACCCTACCTTCTTCCTATGCTTGACCCTCCAAATTTGCTTGGCAATGTCTTTGGCGGCAAGGTGGCATCATGAATTTGATGTTTTTGACCTTAAACTCACTTGGAGAGGCTCCCCTTCAACACGATTGCGCCTTCAACTTTCTTTTTCACTAGTAAACACTCTCTTTTTCATGGCCGTGACAGCATAAATGAAGTTTTTTTACTTTTTATGCAAAATAAAACGTGAGCGTGTTATAATGTGCTCGCGTGTTTTTTCACTTTTGGACCAAAAAGTCCCATGGTGGCAACTTTTTGGTCCCCCATCTTTGTGCATACACCCATGACTAGAGATGTATTTTTGCTTTGAATACTAACATGGATGAATCGAGAGTTGTAGAAGAGGCATTAGGTATGAATGATGCAAAAACTTGGAAGATTTCCATAGATGAAGAACTAGTATCTTTGAAGAAGAATGATACATGGGATATAGTACCAATTCCTAAAGGATGAAAACCTATTGGTTGCAAATGGGTGTTCAAGAAAAATATTGGTTCAAATGGAGGTATTGAGAAGTACAAATCATGATTGGTTGCAAAAGGTTACTCTTAGGTTGAGGGTGTTGATTATGGTGAGATATTTTTTTTGTTGTAAAAATGACATCCATTATATACTTGCTTTATATTGCTATATCTTATGATCTACAAGTTGAGAAAATGGATGTGAAAAGAACATTCCTTCATGGTGATTTGGATTACGATATTTATAAGACACAACTAGAGCACTATGTGGTGAAAGGTAAAGCTAAATTGGTTTGTAAATTGAAGAAATCTTTGTATGGCCTCAAATAGAGTCCTAGGATATGGTACCAAAAATTTGATACATATGTGTTCAGTTTGGGATTTGATCTCATTATAAATTAGATCACTATGGTTATTATAAATCTGATGGTGATCATTTCATGTTCATTGCATTATATGTTGATGATATGTTATTTATTGGTACAGGGAAAGGAATGATTTTAGAAATAAAATCTCAACTTGTAGATAAATTTGAAATGAAAGATCTTGATGTAGGTAAACACATTCTTGGGATGGAAATTAGAAGAGATAAAATGAACAAAAAACTATGGCTTAGCCAAAGTAAGTATGTCAATTCAGTTTTACGGAGCTTTAACATGCAATATTGTGTACCATTATGTGTTCCTTTTATATTTGTAATGAATTTATTTGCTTCACAATGTCCAACCTCCCCATGTAAGAGATGGAAGACATGAGTAGAATGCCTTACCAAAGTGTAGTCAAAAGTTTGTTATATGACATGGTCTGTACTTGACCAAACATTGCCCAAGCAGTGGGAATTCTTTCCAAATATATGTCTAATCTTGGTAGAGCTCATTGTGATGCACTTAAATAGTCTTTAGATATTTGTAAGGTACCTCAAAGTATTCCTTGTGTTATCATGGTAATTTGATAGGACATAAGCATTTCCTTGATATTCGTGGTTATGTGGATTCAGAATATTAAGTAGGTGATGTTGATAGCAAAAGATCCACCAGTGCTTATGGGTTTACTTTATTTGGTAATACAATTAGTTGGATGAGTAAGCAAAATTATGTTGTTTCTTTTTCCACTATTGAGTTTGAGTATATGATACCCAATCACATTTGTAAATAATCCATTTGGCTTAAGAGATTGTGTTTAGACATTGGAATAAAGCAAGGTGCAATGATAGTTTATTGTGACCGTCAAAGTGTGATCTACCTGGCTAAGAACACAACATTTCATGCCAAGACCAAGCACATTGATGTACAATATCATTTTGTCAAATATATGGTCAAGGATGGTAGGGTGAAGCTAGTTAAGGTAGAGACTTTAATGAATGTTGCAGATTCATTAACTAAGCCTATAAGCACAAAGAAGTTCATATGGTGTTCAAAGTCTATGGGCCTCTTGGCCCTTAGAAATTAAATCATGGTGTTGATACTCCCTTTATTCTTGCAAGGTGTTCAATAAGTGGGGTAATGTTAGGAAAGGTGTGTCAACCTTGCAATTACAAAAAGTGCAATTTTTCAACTATAAATTTGAATAAACTCAATTTTTGGGATATAGATTTGGTTTTTGGCCAAAATAAATATTCCAATTTGTTTGGAACTACTTGAAATGGTGCCCAATGTGTAGATCTCTTCGAGCTCTATAATTTAAAAAAACAAGTCCAATCAACTTCTAGGATCAAAAGTTATGGCCTTTAGAAGTTGTGCCTCCCATATTGGAAATGTAAAAAATGTGTTGGACATAGAAAAGAGTTGTAAGGGGGAGTTACACATGTTGAACAAATTATGATGCGTGTTATGATATATCATAAGGAATCTTTGGTTGGATATAATGGAACCCTAAGGATTTGGGTGTCACTTTTGGGTGGTTTTGCCTCATGGTTTTGTAATTACCGTTTTACGATTTCATGTATTATATCTCCTATATATTAGTTTATTGAGACTCTCTCTAGTTCCCCTCTCTCTAGTGCCCCTACTATTGCCCCCAACTATTGCCTCCCACCCATCCACCCCACTAAAAATGCCCCTCTCAAAATGCCCTACCTCCACGGCCACTATCTCCCACCCACCCACCCCAGTAAGGTAACAGCAGCCTGTCCAGATAAGTTGGATTGGCTGTGGGTGGAGGAAGGAGAGGATCCAGATAAATCAAAATGCCCTCTCTCTAAAATGCCCTCTCTCAAAATTCTCCACTTCCAAATGCAACAGAGAGAGGGGCAAGTCAAAAGATTTCAAATCTAATCATACGCATGCAAGCCACCCGGTTAGGACAGTAACAACCGAACGTGGAAATGAAGGATGGAATGAAGGATGAAGGAAGCAAGCAGGGAAGGATGCACACCAAATCTCTCATTGGTGATACTCCTGTGAAAGCTTTCTCTTCAAGTATATTGTAATCTTGTTAAGATTTTTGAATAATATATTAGGTTGCTTTTGGAGTGTGGGATTTTTCTCTTGAAAGGGTTTTCCCCATGTAAATCACTGTGTTGTGGTATGAATGCTATTTATATTTATTTATGTATAATTTCTACAACTATTGTAAATATTTGAAAAGTTTTGCTTAATCCTCCTCTCAAGATTAGTGTAGGAAATTGTTCTACTACCTTATCTTCCTTACAATCCAATAGTCAAAAGGGAGTTGAAAATGATTACCAACACATTTTGAAAGATGTCTTTAGGAGCCTCTAACTTTGCATAGTTTTGTAAACATTTCTAACAGGCTACCCTACTACTTAGCTCCACTTCATGGTCATCAAAAAATGAGGAGTGGAAGGATTAGTGGTTTAATGAAGCAAGGGCATGTGTTGTAAAGATAAACTCACTACTACTATGACAAGATACAACCCTCCTATAACATGGTGTCTCATGACCTAGGGTTCCTTGAGTGAGAGTCCTAATGATAGTATTAGAACCATTGTACCCTACCAACTTCATTATCTTCAATTCACATCTTGATTTGTTCACAATGACTTCATGTGACATGGGATGTAAGAACTCACTTCTATTAATTGACCTATGACTGCATGAGTTAAGAGCCCTTTCTGACACTCTTATGTCTCCATGAATGAAATCCTTGATATTTTTAATTGCTTTAGAGCAACTAGAATGAATTTTCCTTGTAGTAATTATTGTAAGGTGATGTTTGTGTTGATCCAATTTATGTGGGTTATGGGCTCTAATTTATAGTGCAAGGAGTTTTTGAGATAAAACCACATAGTAGGCATTTTGGTTGAAATTCTAAATCCCCTTAGGAATTTTACTTCTTGCAATCCATCATGTCAATAAATAAAAAATCATACAAGGCCTCAACATCTACAAAACTCAACTAGCAAGTGACTCAATTATTAATCCTCTCCATAACTTATTGAAATTAACCATGAGTAGCCCCGTTTAGCTTCATAATAGTTATCATAGAGTCTTGTCCACAAATTTGAGAACTCCACCATAGAGTGGCTATAGTTACTATTAATTTTATCTAGGGAAGTTATACAAATATCCATCACTAGGAATTCCAAGGCAAGGCATTTTATGCCTAAAGCCTACACTTTATGTGTTCCATATCTAATTTTTCGTTCTTACAAATTTGTAGGGGACTTGAAAATAAACTAGATAATGACAATGCCAACATAAGCTAATAGCTACACTATTAAAATAAAGATATGCATTTGTAAAATACTATAGATTCTCTAATGTTAGGCCTTCATCCTAACTTCATACTCCAATCAATGTCACAAGGTTACATGACATTAGACTATAAAATTGCATGTGTGCAACAATCATGTAGAGGGTAGCATTCAACCTTGTTGTAATTTGTCTAGCTAATTCCATTGAACACAAAGATGCATTGGTATATTGCAACATAGCTATAAAGTAGCCAATATACTCATCTTTATAGAAGACGCATGAGCTTGTAATCAAAAGATGAAATTAGAAGGGTAGAGTGATTCTGTTGATAAACATCACAAATTCTCTAAATAAGATTTTAACATACCACTTATGTAGTAACCGACAAGGTTGTTTAAAATGTCCTTGACCTATGTACAAAACATAAGTATACAATGTAAGTAAAAAAAGGACAAAAATATGTGGTGCACAAATACCATGATAAGGACCTCAATGTTATGAATCTTAACAATATTATGCTTAGTATCTTGTACTGAGATAACCTTCACTATATCTATTAGTCATAACTAATCCAACAAATTGGATGAATGATATTGTAGTAAAGTTCATTGAATGAATGAATAAAACCCTTGTATTAGATAATGATGTTTGCTAGAACTGAAATTATCCTATTAACAGTGTACTATTCCCTTATACAATGAATTTATGTAAAAATGTGCCCACGGTTATGCATGCAAACTCATTGGATGTAGTTAATTAATATGGACTAATGATTCCTATAAGATTCCAACCACCAAAAGGATATTTGCATATGAATACATGGATAGGTATAGGTATAGACATGCCATTATTCAAAAAAGTTGCATGGGTATATTATATATTTATAGAAAATAAATGCAATTTTCAGAATTAGGATACATATCAACAAGATGACAACAAACACCTATTGAAACCATCATCAAGAGATTGATTTGAGTTTCTTTGTTATGCCTTTGAATGGGTCATTTCTAAGGATCGATCTTTAATTCTTGGTTGAATGCTTTTGTTGCATACTTATTTCAATGTCTTTAGAAGTTATTTTCTAGATTTCCTTTCTTACAAATGCAAAGGAAATGATCATGAAAGAAGGCATGGTTAGAAACTATATTTATAGGTAAGTAAACTTCAACAAACATTTTCTATAGAGTTCAATTCTACTTTTTTTCCAAAATGGTTGCATTGTATCCTACTTTTGTTTTCTTTTGAGTTAATAGTTATGGAAAATATGGAAGCATAGATAATTCATGTGAGCTAATGTGGTAGACCTCAATTGATGCACTCTTTATTTTATATCCTCGACACTAAACTCCATTGATATCATTGATGACTTTGAGTCTAGACACAAGCATTGTAATGTTTTGCCCAATATTATTTTGAAAACTTCATTGATTATTAACATTATATCTTTTTAATCAAGATAAATTACACCTGTGCCAAGAAGATTTCCTAAGTTACTTTATTTTTATATGAGAGGACTAATATATATTTCAAGACTTTAATGAGTTTGAAACTATACACAAACATTGCAATCTTTTGCCTAATATACTTTTGAAATTTTATTGATTATTAACATTCTATCTTTCTTAATACAAAAAATTACACTTGTGCCAAGAAGCTTTCCCAATTTTCTTTCTTTTGTATTAGAATACCTAATAATTATTTTTCAATCACAATATGTGCACTCCATAGAAAACTTTATTAGAAGAGTTTATAGGGACTAAACATGGCTTAAAACAACATAATCTATTCTTCATTGACCTATTACACTTTAGGAATTGCTTCATAACATTTCTATAATAGGTGGGGATGCCCCATGCCATACCAGTATTATTAATCTATGTCAAAAGGGGTGGACCCTATTATTTGAGTTTTAGAACTTTTTTAAAACCATGGCTTGCTAAAAGATGTGGTAAAAAACACTTTTGATTATACTCTAATGCATGCTAATACCCTAATCTAAAGCTTCGATTTTGGTGCAGGTTGATAAGATGGCAATAGAGGTTGTAGAGTTTGGCTTTTAACCTACCAATTGCGCTTACTTAAATACCTCCTAAGCATATTCAATAAATCCATTTTTAATATATCCTACAACCATCGCATTCCATCAGATGACATCTAGTTGAGGCATTTATCTTGTCATTTCAGAGTGCTTGACCACTTGTCAAGTTGAATCAATCTAGAAATATAGTTAATATAAACCTAAATTAGTAACTGATATTGCTTCCACATTTATCGACTTGCCTTGCAATTGACAACTTCTACAAAACTACCATAATAAATTTTGTAAAACTACACTAACAACTTTTGGCAAGAAGAAGTTTGTAGTGCAACTCTTGTTTGCATGTTCCATTCAAGAGATCATTGGTAAAAGAGTTAAAAAATGGTTACATGATATACATTGTTAATTAATTTATTAAAAAGAATGAGGCATTTCAACATAACTGTTAAAAGTGATTAAAGTGATCAAATCAAATTTTAAGTATATTAAATTAATGTTTAACTTTGCTAATTTTAATTTTTATTAAAGAATAATCTAATATAAAAAAATATACTATGTAACAATATTCATCCACTCTAACTTTTACCTATTTAAAGTTTATGTGTAAGAATGTACAAAAGTGTTTAGTAGCATTATTTCATAAAAGTTTAAATTAAGAGGCAAAGGCATTAAGTTTATATTTTTCTAAATAAAATTTAGAAAACCTTTAAAAACACCAATTATACTAGAGGTTTTTTAAATAAAATTTGTAATTGAATGGTCTTGTCACATGGAAGTTTTCTTAAATTATATATGTATTTGGTAGGTGTCAAGAGATATATTTAATATCATATTTTTCAAAACATTTTTTCTAACAATTTAGAAAACTTGTGAAAAAATATATTACAACAAAAATGTCTTTTCTTTTTCTTTAAGTCTGACACGCTTAAAGATTATAGGGCTTGAAATTGATTCTATAAAAAATCTTCATATAATTGACAAAAATATGACCACAACTAAAGGAAAGGATGTCATGTGGATGGAGGGTAACTATGCTAACATAAGTTATACCGGTGCATATTAGGACCTTGCATTATGGGTCCCACCATGTATAGATTCTTCCAATATTTAAAAAACAAAAAAAACTAAAGGAAAATATGCACCATCTCTTAAAAAAATCAATTTAAATATGAAATTAAACTAAAGACAAGCTTTTTGTTTACCCCACTTGTACCACCTATAATAATATTAATATGAGACATATTCTCTAATACATTGAAGTGTGGTTCTTCTATTATCTATAACCATTTAAAAACCATCTTTTATCTTGATATTATTATTATTGAATAATTATGTTTTCTCTTCTAAATTTGAAGTAAAGCAAAGAAAAGCATGATTAAGAAAGTGGTTAGAAAATCTAGAAAAGGGCAAAGAGAGATATCTTTATGTCTAGTCATTGACAATCATAAATAGAATTTGGTAGCAATGCGATGTTTGTCACTCATATTAATTAAAGTTTGAAAATGAAAAGCACTCAAAGAAATTTGTGTGGGGTCCACTGTCCTCTACAATAATGTTTGTAGTTGTCACTTTGGCTTTGAACAAGACTAAATTTCATCATGTTTGTAGTTAAGATTGTATTAACTCCCTAGTTTACAAAGTAATAATATTTATTTTTTAAATATCATTTTAGTTTTAAATAATATTTTTTGTCTAATTTAAATGTCACCATTATCTATAACCACTTAAAATCCATATTTTATCTTGATATTATTGTTATTGAATAATTATGTTTTATCTTCTAAATTTGAAGGAAAACATGATTAAAAATAAGGTTAGAAAAGGGCAACTAGAGATATATTTATGTCTAGTAATTGACAATCAGAAGTAGAATTTACCTAACAATGTGATGTTTGTCACTCATATTAATGAAAGTCTAAAAATGAAAAGCACTCAAAGAAATTTGTGTGGGGTCCACGGTCCTCTACAATAATGGTTGTAGTTGTCACTTCTTTGAACAAGACTAAATTTCATCATGTTTGTAGTTAAAAATGTATTAACTCCCTAGTCTACAAAGTAATAATATTTATTTTTTAAATATCATTTTAATTTTAAAAATATTTTTTTGTCTAATTTAAATGTAGCATGTTTGTAGTTAAAATTGTATTGACTATGTAATAGTTTAAAAAATATATGGCAACAAAAATATCTTTTCTTTTTTATTTAAGTATGACACACTCAAAAATTAAAAAGCTTGAAATTGATTCTATTAAAAATCTTCATACTACAACAACTAAAACAAACCATGTACTATCTCTAAAAAAAATATCAATTTAAAGGATATTAAACTAAGTTTTTCCTTTCTATTTACCCTAGTACCTAGTACTACCTATAATAATTTTAATATGAGACATATTTTCCAATACGTTGAAGTGTGCTTCTTCCATTGTCTATAACCACTAAAAACCCATCTTTTATCTTGATCATTGATCATGTGATATTATTATTGTTTTTATTATTGAATAATTTGAAGGAAAGCATGACTAAGAAAGTGGTTAAAAAACCATATTTTAGCTTGATCATTGATCATGTGATATTATTATTATTGTTGTTTTTATTATTGAATAATTTGAAGGAAAGCATGACTAAGAAAGTAGTTAAAAAACCATCTTTTATCTTTATCATTGATCACGCGATATTATTATTGTTGTTTTTATTATTGAATAATTTGAAAGAAAGCATGACTAAGAAAGTGGTTAAAAAAGGGCAAACAAAGATAATTATATTTTAATTAAACCAAGTGCTACTAGCTTATATATATTAAATAATAATATATATAAAATACGTCAGAGATATCCTAATGGAAGCGCCTATAACACTTTTTTTGATAAATTGATAATATTATATAGGCCTCCAAAAGGATATCTCTCCACATATTTTATATATATTATTATTTAATATATATAAACTAGTTATGTCTCATTGGCAATCAGAAGTAAAATTTGTATAAAAATATGATGTTTATAAAAAGTGAAAATTAAAAGCACTCAAAATGAAATGTACTCAAAGAAATTTGCGTGGAATCCACCATCCTGTACAATAAAGCAACAGTAGAGATTAGAGACTTTTGTTGCCACATTTTTCTCGCCAACCTGTTGAAGTGGACTGGTATTTCTATCAGAAAAGATTTATTTTTTTTCTATAAATTGACTAAAAATGTAATGGACAGACACAAACATGGGTTCTACAAGCATTTCGATGGAAGCACATCTTCACCTCTATGAAATAATGCTTGCAGCTACCAAGCCCATGGCTCTTCAAGCTGCTATTTTACTCAACATTCCTGACATAATTGCCATCCGTGGAAATGAAAATCCTCTCTCTGTGGAGGACATTGCTTCATATATTTCTTCCTCCAGCAGAAACTCTGCCCGCACAGATTACCTGGCCAGAATTATGAGATTTTTGGCTTGCATGGGTGTTTTCAGGGAAGAGACCACGGTAGTTAATGGTGGCTTCAAATACGGTCTGACCAGCGTATCAAGGTTGTTGATAAAGAAAGACAACCAGCATTCCTTGTCACCATTTCTATTTGTGTTAAATAACAAGATATTGCTTGATGCTTATCAGAATCTTCACGAGTCAATCATAGAAGGCTGCTATGCATTCAACAAAGCCCATGGAATGGATCTCTGGGATTATGGAAACTGTGAGAACAGGCCCAAAAACACCAAAATAACCATAACAACAGTAATGAACACAGGGCAAACAGGGCAAAACATAACAGCAATGAACATATCAAACGCAGGGCAAAACAGAGTTAGATAACTCAGTGTATACGTCTAACAATGACATGAATCATCCTAAATAAATATTCTAAATATTTATTCCATTCTTCTATCAATTAAATAAATATTCTAAATTTATTTAATCGATTCACTGTTCCATAATTAAATAAATTCTATTTATTTAATTAAAATTCTTCTAAATGTCCTACAAAATTAAATAATCATAAATTATTTAATTAAGCCTAATTCCTCTACCCTAAAGTTCTAAATTCAAATTTCCACATCACCTTTACACCTCACCTTTTCCACCTCATCAGGTTGCACATGTAATTGAATATATTTAATATTTAATTACCTTATTTTCCCTCACCCACATGGCCTATTTCTTCTCCAATCAGAGGTCAGTTAACCAATCAATCAAATCTGTTAACTAACCTGTCAGTTGAGTCAAATCCTCAATCAATCCATTCAGTTCCACAATCCACTCTTCTAACTGATCAATCAATTCTGTTAACAGACCAGTCAATGGAGTTAACTCTCCAATCAGTCTTGTCACATCCCACCTTTCATGATGGAGCTGGGACACTTGTCACATTTCTACTGGTTGCACATTCTTCAACCATCCTCAGCCATTGATCTTCATATCTCCTCTCAACCATTGATTCCTATTCCTCCAAGTCTATAAATGAAGCTTCATTCTTCCATTCTAATCATCCAGGCTTTTGACATCGTTACTCTGCAGAAATATCACCAGCGCGCCTTTGGCACCCTTTTGTCATCTACAAGCTTGAGATCACCATTGTTGCATTGGAGCTCACCTTCATTGCATATCACACCATAGCCGTTCACCCTCGACTTCCTCAAACAGCTTTAAAAGATTGTACTCTCTGAGGGCTCATCTCATCTGTGAAAGGACGATTCGTGATAGGCAAACAACAGAAGTTTCGAAACGGAAGAGGTTTGCTGTGTTTGTTCATTGCTTTGTTTACGTGAATCTTCTTTGTTTCTCTATTCTGTTGATGTTTGGGTCTTATTTAATTCATTTGATTGATTCGACATTTTACCCCCACATTTTTGGCGCCCATCGTGGGGCCGTTGCCCCTTTATTTCACCATTTTTGAGTTTTTTTGAAGGCAGGTCCCGCAGAGTCACGCACAGATTAGTTCAGCGCATTTGGTCATTTTTACGGCGCTTTTGAAAATCCCTGCGCATCTGTGTATTCTTGCTGCGCTTTTACAGACTGTTACGGCGCTTTTGTTAAAACTGCGCATTTGTTGACTGTTACTGCGCTTTCATAGACTGTTGCTGCGCATCTATTATAACTGTGCATCTGTTGACTGTTACGGCGCTTCTGAAAATTGTTGCTGCGCATACATTAAAACTGTGCATTTATTCATTTTAACGGTGCATACGTTCAAAACTACGGCGCATTCGTTAATGCTGCGCTTCTGTTGATCACTTCTGCGCATCTAATCACTGAAGCTGCGCATTTGTAACTGGCTCAGGTTTTAGTACTTTTCTAGAGGATTTTGCTAACGCTAACCCTTTTGCAGGTGTTTGCTGGAGCGGTTTTGCAGGATAGGCTCAGGTTTAGTTACATGTAGTTGCATCTAAATAGCTCACATTTCATCTTCTGGGAAAGAGTAAAATGGTTGTTCATTACAAATCTTCATCTAGTCTTAATTAGGGAGGAAGTAACCGGTTTATTTCATGCTTGCATTGCAAACAACTTCCAAGTTATTGCTATCTAAGATTTAACATTGAACTCATCACTGATCTTGCAGTTAAAATGAACCATTGCTATATCGTGAGACCTGAATTTCAAAGTTAACAATCTCGTGCAACGTGGATTTAAAATTGAACTCACAACTGCTTTCTGAAGTTAAAATGAACCATTGCTATATCGTGAGACCTGAATTTCAAAGTTAACAATCTCGTGCAACGTGGATTTAAAATTAAACTCACAACTGCTTTCTGGGATTTAAAATTGAACCACTGCAATATTGTTGAAATCACTTCAAAGTTCTGTTTGAGTAGCTTAGCCCATTTAGTTTTTATCTTTTAACTAGGGTGGATTAATCAGTGTATTCTGTGCTTGCGAATGGCAATAGGCTTATGCTCTCCCCTCTTCTGGGTGATCAGAGTGCCAGAATTGTCATTCTATTTGTTTAACCTTTAGGAGGGTCCTACCCTTGGATGCACGCTTGTCCAAGCGGGAACGACCCTGAGTGGTAACAGGCTAACGCCAAGCCCTACCGAGCCACTTAACATAAATTGTGTTTGAGGTGAAAACCTCCTGCAATGAGTGCTGTTATGTTACACCGACGGCCAACCTCCCCCAAAACCCTCTCAGGCGTAACCCTTTGAGGCTGGGAGACTCCATAACGGAGAGTAGCGCCGCCGCACGTGTAACCACTTGAACGGTTGCCCGAATTAAATACCTCTTGTTTTAGTGGCCCAAATCCCTTATAATCCATTTCTCGCCTAGGATTTTGTGTTTGCTTTTGTCCAAAAAATAGTCAAAAAACTACAAAAATAATGGAAAACTACAAAACATTCTTTGTGCTTGCCGTGTTTTCTTGCTAAATTAATTCATAATATCAGATCAGGAAGACCTTTTCCAGCCAAAGAATACCAAAAACAGAGAAAAATCCCAAAAATTTGTAAAAAAAAATACTAGAACTGCACATATACACTTTTCTGCGGCGCATATACAGCGACTTGCTGCGCTTTTGCACCGACTGGCTGCGCATAAGTACCTTTCTGCTGCGCATATACACTTTTTAGCTGCACTTTTACAGCGACTTGCTGCGCATATACACCGACTTGCTACGCATTTACTTTTCTGCTGCGCATTTACACACTGTTACTGCGCATACATGCTTCACCAGAGCTGCGCTTTTACAGCGACTTACGGCGCATTTACCCATTCTTGCTGTGCATCTGTTTCTGCGCATGTGTGACAGTGAGCATTTGCCCTATTTTTGAGAAATTTTCGTCAGCTGTTCAGAGTACCCATTTCAGCCTAGTTTCATTTTTCGAGGTCAGAATCAACCTTGTAGTCAATTTTCATCCATTTCACCCAATTCTCTCTCTTTCGTCAGTCGTCCCCATCACCTTCTGTCCTAGTCACTCTTGCCCCAATGTCATTCTATCCCATACCGATCCGACATAGGCCCTTCTTCGTTTCATTAGTGAATTCACGTAAGCCTAGTAGGTCACAGTACCTTTGCTAGTAGTCTTGTTGAACGACTAAGCCTTACACAGTGAGACTGGTATCGACTACCCTTGCTAGTGGCTAGAGTCTTGTGTCAACCATCTTACCTGCAGTCATTGAGCGAGAGAACCCTTTGTCCAAGTCTTGTCCTAGATATCCCATTCATTAAAGTCTTAGTCGGCACCTTGCCAAAATTTCTAATCCTAGTCCACTTCATCCCACCCCACCTTGCATGGTTCTTACTCGATCCTAGTACAACAAACTAATTGAAATGGCCGACTCATCCGATCACATCGCCCCACCACGCGATGATGATGAAGAAATTTCTCGTGAAGAATTAGTGGCACACATGCAAGATAGCAAATTCCAACGCCTAGTGGAGAAAGTGCTCCTTGAGGACCCCACCAAATATTTCCATCATCTCGCTAGTCTCAGAATCAAACTCCCCGCAGACTTTGACATTAGCTCCATCATGGAAAATGTAGACAATGACCGTGAGAGGGACACAAATGACACAGGCCCACATGCACATGAGAGAGGCACAAATGACACGGTCCCCCATGCCAATGAGAGAGGAAAACAACCCATAGATCAAAATCCTCCTATGGCGGATGTGAGACAACAAATTGAGAGTCTAAAGCTAGAAATCTCCAACCTTAAGATCGGCACAAGTTCCAAGAACTACTCCTTGGAAGATATAGCACCATACCCCTTTGACAGAAGTTTGGTCATGAAACCATTCCCCTTTCAGTTCAGAATCCCGAAATTTGACAAATACAAAGGGAAGGGGGACCCTAGAGATCACATCAGGGAATTCACTGCAGCATGTTTAGAAGTAGCTCACAACGAGACCTACTTAATGAGACTGTTCCCAAGATCTTTAGGAGGTCAAGCTATGGAGTGGTTCTCGCGTCTCCCACCAGGAATCAAAACTTTTGATGAACTTGTCAATAAATTCATAACGTACTTCTCTTACAACATAGAACACGAAGTATCTATGCTAGACCTATGCAACACCAAACAAAAGAGTGGTGAGTCATTTGCCACCTTCTTACAACGATGGAGACAGCTAGCTAGTAAGTGTTCTTACGACATGCCTGAGAAGCAACTATTGGAAATGTTTGTCCACAATTTGAATCCCGATCTTAGCTATCAGATTCAGATACAATGCCCTACCTCATTCGCCAAAGTCATTGAAATGGGGCTATTCATTGAGAAAGCTATGATCGCTAAAGGAACTCTCAAGCTCTACAAGGACACACCTCCTTCCAATTACACAACTGACAAGTCAAAGTTTTGGACCAAGAACAAGAATGTGGTCAACAATGGAGTAGTGGATGCCAAGGCGGCAGCCCCTAAACAACAACCCATATTCACTCTTAAGGAAGAAGCAAATAACGGTGCACTCAACAAGCCACCCCCTCGGGAACCTAGACCTTGGTTCAATTCAAATCCAAGGAGGAAATTCACACCGTTAGGAGAATCTCAAGAATCGGCCCTCAGAAAGTTGTTGGCTAACAATGAAATTTCTCTACCGCCAACAAGTGACTATGAGCCCATAGTCAAACCTCCCTATTGGAAGGACACAGACTATTGCGAGTATCATCGAGGAAGGGGGCACACAACCAATAATTGCATCCGTCTTAAGAACGTCATACAGGATATACTGGATCAAAATCAGGAAGAAACACAACAGCATACCTCCAATGAATCTCATGTGGCCTACCGGGATCCTCTTCTAAATCACAACCGGCCGTATAACCCCAATCACAACAGTGGTCACAACAACAACAATGGTCACAACCACAACAATGGTCACAACGGCAACAACTCCAATGGCAACCGCAACAGGCCAAACCAGAACAATGGGTCGAGTAATGCTAACTATGCAAGCGTTCCCTTTGAGTACACCATTAACTGCATTCTGAGCATGTTCCGCAAGTCAACGTCATATCCCCCAACCAACAACCAGGACCTAACGGAACTGGTTGTAGTATAATTACCCGCAGTGGTAGAGTCACGATCAACACCACTCCTCCAAGGTCGTCACCTTCTCTGTCCAACTCCCGCCCATATAATGTCATCGACCAATTGCAAAGAACTCCGGCTCACATTTCTATATTGGAGCTCTTGCGTCTATCTCCTTCCCATAAGGAGATTCTTGAGAAAGCCTTAGTGGAAACTATTGTCCCCACTAACTTAGCCCAAGAAAAGTTTCAAACCATGGTGGGTAATCTGACATCCTCCCCTTCCATATCATTCACTGAGCAAGATGACCTTTCCGTATCTCAACCCCACAACACTCCCCTACACATTGTCGCATTCGTACACAAGCACCGCATCAAGAGGGTTCTCATTGATGGGGGTGCCGGTTTGAATATTTGCACTCTGAAGCTAGTCCTTGCATTGGGGTTCTCCGAACAGGCAGTTGATCCACGGAGGAAGATTACCATAAAGGCCTATGACGAGGAAGAGAGAACCACAAAAGGCACGGTTGTCCTACCCATTCAAGTGGGACCGGTAATCAAAGATGTGGTGTGCCAAGTCCTTGATCGGGAGCTTGCTTACAATATTCTACTAGGGAGACCGTGGATCCACGCCATGAAGGCTGTCCCCTCCACCTACCATCAATGCATAAAGTTCCCACACGATGGCAAGCAGGTCACCATTCAAGGCGACCCTGATCCCTACCAACACTGCAATTCTTTCCAAGCAAAACCTGAATGTGTCATACCCAACAATCGAGCCCACATTTCCCCTACCCCGCAACAGGACCATTCTGCTGAAGCTTCCACCTCACGGCCTAAACCAATGAAAATCACCATAAAAGAAAATGGCGTGGGGGAATACCAGATTGAGCACAGCCTCAACCTTGCAAAAATGCCCTTGTCTCCTCGCTCCTTTGGCCAGCCCAAGCATCAACCCAGGCATTTTCCAAAGCCCTCTGCTCCTCCTATAACTCCCGCAAACCCCTTTGTAAAATGGGGAACCTTATCCGATGAATCAGAGGAGCGAGATCTCTTGCAATGGCTTTATGCCGAAGAAGAAAACACACCCCAAGATCCACCCAGACTCCCTACAGAGCTCTATGGGCGAGGTGAGACCATCTTGCATAGGATGGGATATGAAGGACAAGGCCCTATCAGCCTCAGAAAAGAAGGGATCATCGAACCTATACAACCTTCTTCCTCCTCTTCGGCTAGAAACACCACTGGCTTGGGATACAAAGGCAAGGGTAAAGCCAAGGAAAATGCCTGTCTTGTGGAGACAATCCAAACACTCCCAGGGGACAGTGACACAGATTTAGATGAGTCGAATGAGTATGAGTGGGACGAGCTAACAGAGCACTCCTACGATGACAAGGAGATTGACACCATCCAAACTCTTAGCCCTTACCATGAGAGACAAACGCAACGGGACAGACCACTGGAGTCTGATTTGCCCCTCCCTGAGAGTATGGCTTTCGAGGAAAGTTTCGATTCCATTGCGATAAACAACTTGGAGGAAAGTACCACCCAGAACACTACCCCCACCTGTGCTCCTAGTATTTCCATCCACACTATCAACGAATCAGGTCTTTCATCCGACTCCCTTCCCCTCTTGCATCCTGAGCTTATTGACTGGGATCTGCAAGGAACCCCCCAATTAGATATGTTCCAGAACGATGATGCCTACATTGACTATATGGGACTTCGAGATCACTTACCAAAAGGAGATCATAAAGCCGGTTTCGCTATCGAACTCAATATTGTAGCTTACTTCGGGGAGGGTGCCAAGCCTTCTAGTCGCAAAAATGTAAAGATCAAAAAGGGATTTGACAGTGAAAACTGCCATGCGGCAGTGTCAGATCATAAAATAGTAAAAAGAAAGGACGTATCTGAAGGTGAAAACCCAACTGTGGCACCTGACGATGGATTGCTTGACACCCTCCCAAGTGATATGTATCAAGAAAGGTCACAGATCGTGGTAGAGCCAATAGAGCCAGTGAACATTGGAACCGAAGAGCAACCTCAGATTATCCACTTTGCAAAATCTCTCACGCCGCCTGAGAAAACTAGGTTTGTACCATTCTTTAAAAAGAAGAGAGGCAGCTTTGCTTGGTCATATGCCGACATGCCAGGTTTGGACCCAAACCTGATCCTACATCACTTGCCATTGGATCCAAGGGTGAAGCCCGTAAAGCAAAAACTAAGAAAGATGCATCCCCATATAGCCCTTCTGGTCAAGGAAGAACTCAAGAAATTGCTAGACGTGGGGTTCATCAGGGCCATAGATTACCTCGAATGGATATCAAACATCGTGCCAGTGTCTAAACCAGATGGCAGGGTTCGACTATGCAACGATTTTAGAGACTTAAACAAAGCATGCCGCAAGGATGACTTTCCCTTGCCTAACATCGATATCATAGTCGACCTCACGGCAGGACATACAATGCTGTCACTAATGGATGGATTCTCGGGGTACAACCAGATCAAAATAGCACCAGAGGATCAGCACAAAACCGCTTTCACTTGTCCATGGGGTACCTTTTGCTGGAATGTCATGCCATTTGGGTTGAAAAACGCAGGTGCTACATATCAGCGGGCCATGACAGCCATATTCCACGACATGATGCATGTGACCATGGAAGATTATGTTGACGATATCTTGGCAAAATCACTCACCAGGGACTCACACCTGGACACATTAGAAAAAGTCTTCCAACGGTTGGATCAATTCCAAGTAAAACTGAACCCGAAGAAATGTGTGTTTGGGGTCACATCAGGCAAGCTGCTAGGCTTCATCGTGTCAGCAAACGGCATAGAAGTAGACCAGGCCAAGGTCAAAGCAATCATGGACATGCCTCCGCCCAAAACTCTAACACAGTTGAGATCCTTACAGGGCAAGCTACAGGCCATCCGTAGGTTCATCTCACAGCTGGCAGACAAGTGCCATCCTTTCAGCCATCTCCTACATAAGAACGTTCCATTTAAATGGGATGAGCAGTGCGAAGAGGCATTCAACAAGCTCAAGGAGTACCTCATGAATCCTCCTATACTCATGCCTCCGATCCAAAGAAAACCTTTGATTCTCTACATATCTGCTACACCTACTGCTCTTGGGGCTCTCCTAGCGCAGCAAGACTATGAGAACAAGGAAAGAGCTGTGTACTACATCAGTCAAACCTTAGTGGGCTACGAGTTGCAGTACTCGTAGGTGGAACGTTCATGCCTTGCGGTGGTTTTTGCCTCACAAAAACTCCGACACTACATGTTGGCACATCTCGTCAAACTCATTGCCAAGATCAACCCACTCAAATATCTTCTCAGCAAAGCAGCTCTCACAGGTCGACTAGCCAAATGGGTTATGCTTCTTAGCGAATATGATATAGAGTATGTGGACAGAAAAGCCATCAAGGGGCAAATCATCGCTGACCAACTAGCTGAGGCACCGTTACAGGACACTTCACCAATGCAGTTTGAGTTCCCCAATGAGTCTTTATTCACTCTGTCAACATCTCTTTGGAAACTCTACTTCGACGGGTCTTACACCAACCATGGATCGGGGGCAGGTATCTTGTTTATCACTGCCCAAGGCGACACAATTCCAAAGTCCTACAGGTTGTTATTTCCATGTACTAACAATATAGCGGAGTATGAAGCTTTGGTAATTGGTCTCAAGATGGCCACTGAGTGGAAAATCCAAGCACTATGTGTCTACGGTGATTCTCAGCTTGTCATAAACCAGGTCAACGACGAGTATCAGACCAAAGATGAGAAGCTCATCCCATACAAACGGATGGTCGACGACCTCAAAGCACATTTTGGGACCATCTCGTTTGAGCAAATACCCAGGATAGAGAACAAAGCAGCAGATGCAATGGCGACCATAGCCTCTCTTCTTGAGATACCTGAACATGAGTCACGGTATGAGTTCTTAGTAGAAACAATTCGACAACCGGCTTATGATCTCCTCGAAACCCATTCCATTTGCCACCTAGTAGGATCTGATTCGCCTTGGTACGGTAAGACCTACACTTACCTCAAGGACAATATCCTTCCTTTGGACCTCTCTTCCAACCAAAAGCGAACTTTCATCCGACAAGCCTCCCGTTACACCATTATCGCCAATACCCTTTACCGACATGGTCTGGATGGTACTTTACTCCGTTGTCTAGAACAAGAAGAATCTATAACTGCCTTGCGAGACGTGCACGAAGGGATATGCGGAACACACTCCAGCGGTCCTTCCTTAGCTAAGAAACTCATGCGTTTGGGTTATTACTGGCCCAATATGGAAATGGATTCATATCAGTTCGTCAAAAAGTGCAAACAGTGCCAGATACACGGGAACCTGATTCATGCACCTGCTCAGGAGTTGAGACCTCTTACGACGCCCTAGCCCTTTTGCCAGTGGGGACTTGACCTCGTGGGAAAGATTCATCCGCCTTCTTCCAACGGCCATAAATTCATCATAACCGCCATTGAGTACTTTACAAAGTGGATTGAAGCCGTTCCCTTATCAACCATCACAGGAAAGCAAATTTTCTCTTTCATTCTGAATTACATTATCTGCCGATATGGCATCCCTTCATCCATCATAACGGATAACGGGAGACCCTTCAAAAATCAGGATGTCCAGGAACTTTGTGAGCGTTTTAAAATCCAACATCGTTTCTCCACCCCATATTACCCCCAAGGTAACGGCCAAGCTGAGGCATCGAACAAAACCATTCTGAAAATCCTAAAGAAGACTGTCAATGAAGCTGGTCGCGATTGGCACCTCCAACTCAATCCCGCACTATGGGCCTATAGAACCAGCATACGCACTCCCACAGGTGCTACACCCTACGCCCTTGTCTATGGTTCTGAAGCCATCCTTCCCATTGAGGTCGAACTCCCATCCCTTCGGGTGTCGTTGAAAGGTCTCATATCAGACGAAGAGTACAGAGTCTCCAGACTACAAGAGCTAGAACTGCTAGAGGAAAGGCGCCAGAAAGCTTTTGACCATCTCAAAGCCTATCAACAGATGATGTCAAGAAGCTACAACCGCAAGGTTAGACCAAGATGCTTCAAGGTTGGGGACCTCGTCCTAAAAGAGAACCCTCGCAATTAGCAGGACAGAGAAAAGAAAGGTAAGTTCGAGCCTAACTGGCTTGGACCCTATGTAATTGTAGCAGCTTACGGATCGGGGGCATATCAGTTGGCCACATCAGAAGGTGAGTTGTTTGATGATCCAATCAACAGCATGCACCTTCACCGGTTCTATACCTAAGCGAACCCCAATGCAAGGGGGCACAATAAAATCAAAAAAATTCAAAAAAGTCACAAAAAAAAAATCATCCTTTTGTGAAAACCTGGCAAACAGGCGCCTTGGATAGGTATCATGATGAAAACCTGGCAATCAGGCGTCATGTTACTTTCTAGATTCTCGTGCAAATAAAAAGCAAGTGATGAAAACCTGGTAAATAGGCGTTACTTGTGACAAACCGCATTCTCCATCTTTGGGAATCCAATCACCTTGAGCCCATTCTCCCTCTATTTTCCTCATTCGACCCACATCCATCCCACAAATAAACGCTTGACAGTTACCTATCATGGCTTGATACTCACCTTGTGGCCTTGTCAACCAAGGTTTTGTCGCATACCGTCTCCTCAATGAAAGCCTAGTGTAGTGTCTCTCGTCAGTGTCTGTGGTCCAAGTCTGTGAACTACGTCGCCTCTGTGCCGTCACGTAGGCAAGGCCATTATTCTAATGCGCCCCCGAGGCTTCCATCTCTCCCAAGGTCCCATTCGTCTCCTTTCTTGTCTTCATTCTTGTCGTCTTCCTTCTAGTCCATCCATGGTCCATTAGGGTTTACCCCAAACTACGTTGCCTCTACGTCGTCACGTAGGCAAGGCCATTTAGCAATGAGCCCCCGAGGCACTAGGTCAGTCCCTTAGGGTCAGTCTTCTCAATAAGGATTGTGCAACCTTCTCATCAAGTAAGCAAATGCAAGCAAACACCCGCGTTTCAAGCAGAAATCTTGACTATGAGCATCTTAACCTATCCAATGCAAAGCAAATACCCAAGGTCTTCTAAATGATTTTATGCAAATTAAGGCAAGCAATAAACACATATCAACGCAAATAGGCTTTGTAGATTGGAACCTAGGGTTAAGTTACAGAGTCTTGATTTTTGCTATCATACCTTCCTATGCTACTCAAGGATGCCAAAAGCTAGAGATGCTATGATGGGGGCATGATTACTTTCTTTGTTTGTTGTTTGTGGATTAAACTTTAGTAATGTGAAGCCTTGTCTAAGGACATGATCGGCAAAAGATCATCGAGGACATCAAAGGTCTTACAGGAACGGGGGCAATCCTTGCTTGTTGAAGCGCAAGAAGTACTCAGGTCATCTAGATTCAATTTTGACTAGATGCTTGTATTAACTTGCTAAATCACAATCCATGTAGGTAATACTCAGGTCATCTCGGTTCCATTATACCTCGATGCTTGTATTCACTTACAACATTTCAGAAAAATACCAAAAACAAAATGCCCAATGATGAAATAAAGCAATCTAAAAGCAAAGCATCCGTCCTATATCCATATACACATCCATGCATCCGTATCCCATACGATCCTCATTATCCCAACTATGCAGAGTAACGATATCAAGAAAAGTTCCTAAGTCATTCTTTCGCAACCATTCTTCTATCCATCATGTCCTTCTTGTGTCGATAGAGTACATTTGGACTTCACAAAAGCAAAGCATATAGGAGCATATCATATCATTCGTAGAAACTAGTCATGCACATGATTAGGTTAGTAGAATGCACCATCCAATGCATTAGATCACCAATACATCTGCATCACATCACATCTCAAAGGCACAGAAAATCACAAAACATATCCACGTGAATCATATCACTATACTGCATCACCACATAGTACTCATGTTACAACTGCATACATTCAAAGCATTACATCATATAAACATCCAGTAGCATCTCATATATCTATGCAGCATCATCACATAGAAATCATGTTCCATACATACACATTTGCATTAGATCATATAGACATCACATATATAGTTGCATCATAACATAGAAACCATCTCACATATGTATACATTTGCATTAGATCATATAGACATCACATATACAGTTACATCATAACATAGAAATCATGTTTCATATACATACATTTGCATCATCACATAGAAACCAAATCACATTTTGCATTCATTTGTCACATTAGATCATATAGACATCATATAGCAGCATATCAAAGTATTTCTCATATAGCATCAGATAGACCATCTAACTATGCAATAGAATCACATCATACAATAGAAGTAAAATCATCATCTCATAACGCATGCAATAGATACACAAAGCTGCATCATCATCCGTACTATCATATAAAAAGAGGTCCAAAATGTACAAATATAACCATCTCTCTCAAAATCAAAGTGTCATATATAATATACGTCTAAATAGACGATGATACATATCCCAAAAATGCCCAAAATCTGGTCTGTGTCTACCCCTGCTGCTGTGGGCCACCATTGCCAGCTCCTGACTGCTGAGGTCCCATCACGGATGCCCCTGACTGGGATGGACCCGCTCTGTGAGCCACCCCAGACTGACTCCTGAAGCTCCCTGCCCTCTGGCTCGACGCCACGGCACCATGATACAAGCCTCGGTAGTACTGAGCCTGTGACTGCGCTCTGGCTAGGTCTGTCTGCGCCTGTGCCAACTACATCTGCAACTGGCCTACTTGTGCCTGTGCCTGCTGCACCTGCCCAACCAGAAAAGAGCTAGCTGCGTCTGTACCCATAGCGGCCACAGCAGTATCCCGCTCTACACGGATAAGACGTACCCGTGCATCCGCCATGTCCCTCTCACGCGTCAAACCAGCAATCACCGCTGCGTCTGTGTCTCGCCTCCTCTCCACTCTCCTCAGCTGTGCCTGCAACTCTCGCACCTGTCCCCTCAGGCTGGCTATGGTCCTCTCGTGTGGCTCACCCTGCACTGGCCCCTGTGCTGCCTCTGCCTGTCCTAGCCCCTGCTGCTGGGGCACCTGCTGCTGCGGTACCTGCTGCTGCGGCACCTGCTGCTGTAGTACCTGCTGCTGTGGTACCTGCTGGGGTGGTGGCATCTGTGCCTGCTGCGGCACCTGCTGTTGTGCCTCTCCCTGTCCTGGCACTGCCTGCCCAGCCTGATCTATCCTCCTCCGCTGCCTCGGCCTCTCTGCAGCTCGGCCACCCCGTCGTCCTCGTCCTCCTCTAGCGCCCCTCCGCCCTGGGCCAGCCTCTCCCTCCTCATCCTCTGAGTCTGCCTCATCAATCCGAGGCACCAGCATACCGGGCCCTAAATATCTCAGGAAAGGATGTGCTGTGATCCAGTCCTCATACTCCTGTGTGACCCCCGCATCTGCTATCTCTCGCCGCATGTCCCATGCCACATACGGCAACTGCTAGAACTATGCCAGGGCCTCCTCGTAAGAAGCCATCGGCCCCCATCTGACCCTCTCTGCATGTGTCCGGGCAAACATGGCCTGCCCCTGTGGCATGCCCTGTCTCCTGCCAAACTGTCGTAGCACTCGGCCCACCATCTGCCTCTCCAGTATGTGCCATGTCCGGCCTATCAACCACCTGGTCTGGAAGCAAAAGGGTAGCTCATCTCCCTCGTCATCCCAGGGCTCGCAATCCAGATATGGCTGCCAGACGACCACATCTACCCCGTCCAAAGTATGCCGCCAGTACTCCAGCTTCCCCAGCCTGTGCTGGGAAATCACTCCTGCATAGCCATAGCTGTACGGCTCTCCTCGCTGCCTAGCAAAGACGCACATCAGCCTGGTCACCGCTATGTGCTCCCACAGCCAAAACTGTAACAGCAACACCCCAGCCGATAGACTCGTGCTGCGGTGGTACACCACCTGATGCATGTCATGATATAGGTGGGCTAGCACGCAGGGTCCCCACGCATATCGGGTGCCCTCAGTCAACATCCGCTCCATGATCCTGCCCCATCCAATGGGGAACCCGTGCGATCTCCTGTCTGGGCATACAACGCCCCCAATCAGTCCAGCAACTATCCCAGGGAGGTAGTCGTAACAGTCATAGATATCCTGCCACGGGATGACCTGTCCCACCAGCTCGGGATCATCAAATACTTGCTGACACTCGGCGTGTCCCACGTCCCGCTGTGCGTCATACTCCACTAACTCGCCTACTACGGGCAAGTGCAGTATCCTGTAGACATCCTCCAGTGTCACAGTCATCTCTCCAGTAGGGAAGTGGAAGGTCCCGTCCTCGCTGTGGAATCTCTCCACGGCAGCTGTCAATAGTCCTCGGTTCGCCCGCACCTCGGGCATAAAGCAAACGTAATCCAAGCCCATGGCACCAAGCGCCACTCTGTCAGCCTCCGTTAACATATATCTCTGCAATAATGGCATAGGGAACGTCTCCCTCGACTGCAGAGTCTCTCGTATCTCCTCCTGCAAGCACGCAAAGCAAGGCGTCAGTCTCAAGCCGCATATACCATACTCAACATATCTACTAAGCTATATCAACTAAACTTAGCATTTCAAATTGATCAAAACAGCACACTACATCTCTTGACTAGATTCCTGCAATCTCGGAGATAGCTCATCGATTCCTGCGTCAAACAGGACGCTAATCGAATCAATTTGGCTAAGTAATTTGCCATCCCAAGTAAATGCGCCACTACAGGTGGTAAAAGCGCCGTTTCTGGTATATGCGCCGCAATAATCAGCATATGCGCTGCAAAAATGCGTATGCGCCACTACAGTGCATGTATGCGCCATTCTAACAAATGCGCCGCAGAACTCCACATATGCGCCGCGCAATTACGGATGCGCCGCAAGAATTGACATATGCGCAGCTTTATCAAATGCGCTGCTACATTTCCCGTATGCGCGGCGGAAATACCAAAGCGCCGCCAAATTACGCATGCGCAGCTAGAATGCACAAAAGCGCAGCTTTCACGCATGCGCCGCCGAAACTGACATATGCGCCGTGAAATTACAAAAGCGCAGCTTCGCGAGGCATATGCGCCGTTCTGCGTTTTGGCGCATCTATTTCACCTATTTTCTACATGCATTTATGACGCCTAAACTCGACCCTAGGAGAAATTTTTCGAAGCACATACCGGGGGTCCTGCCTCTGCTGGCCGTCTGAATCGTCGGACTCGCTCGAATCGGTGCTCCTCACGTGGAATATCTGCTGCTCTGGCTGCCATGCTGCTCTAAGTTTGCTCTGAGCTCTCTTTCTCCAATCCAGATCAACCAAGTGTGCAAATGACTATTCTTGTGGACCCAGCTCCTATTTATAGCCTCCAAACCCTAATTATGGCTAGGTGATGACTGTGACTACTTCCCGTGTCCATTTTTTTCTCCCGTTTTCTTCCCGCATCCCCGACCGCGTCCATTTTCCTCCAACCTATCCTCAACCCTCCTTCGTTGTGAGATTGTCCGTCTCCAAAACTTTCGCCGTTTTTCCCCGTCCAATCTCCCGAGGGGGCATCCTATCGTCATTAAACCTATACCAGGGGCAAACTAGGGCATGTATCTGTTGATGATTGTTTTGATGCAATCATAACAATAAGTTAAAATTCACATATAATGAACTGAAACTATACTTGAAAGATAAGAAGGAATCATTTGAGATTCAACTAATCCCAAGTCTACAATGGTTCGGTTGGTCAAGTTCAGTTGGTCAATGTGAAGCTGTAATGTTCAAGGGGCCTTACGTAGTTTAGGTTTGTTTGGTGGTTTACTGGACTAAGAATATGCAAAAAGATCATGAGATATGTCAATACTTTTCATTCCTTTGCATAAAAGTGTTACTGTGCTGCAAGTTTTAGATGGTTTTCTTGAATTTTTTGCAGCTTTCTTCTTTATCTGTTTATGAAAACTGTCTACTTATAGCTCTGTTATGCATGCTTCTTCAAATTTGAGACAATTTCCTTTAGATTTCTACGTTTTCAGCTAAATATTCAGATGGGTTGGGAAAAGTTAGAAAGATCTAATCTATACCTCATTTAATCTACCGAAGGATCTAATTGTTTCTGTTATGCACTATGTAAATACCACAGTAATTTGATCAAATCCACAGTAAAAACCTTAAATGTAAGTTCTGAGCATTTTCACAAACATACATTTAAAATTGCAAGCTCTCAAAGAAAATATTTCAAAACACAAAGAAGAGCAGGAGAACACTCAGAAGATAGATGCAGAACTCCAGATTCTATTGTATTAGAAATGAATAGTCATACATGATTTACAATGTAGGAATGACTCTTAGTTTCATTGATCATACTACAGAGAACTTACAAGCTTTACAGATACAGTAAGGCAGCCAGACATTCCACGCGCACCTTACTGCAGACAAACAGGCGACCTCCTTCTTCTACCTCTAAACTATGCTAACTTGCTGTATGTTCCTAAAAGAAAAAATCCCTATTGTAGCCCCTGTTGTTTTCCTAAAATCCCTGTTGTTTTCCTAAAATCCCTGTTGTAAAGTATTACAGTGTAGAGAGGCACAATATAAAGACATTCTGATTGTCCTCACTACAGCAAAAAACCTAACTGAACCCCTGGTTCAAACCCCTGGTTACAGCAATAAATACAGGTGAACCAGCTCTTCAAAATATCTCTGAGCAGTGTCAAATCTGGGCGAAATATTGCCCCTTCTGAGAAGTTCCGGCAGCCTGGCAATAACTTTTGTTTGTCTGTTGTAGTAATACCCTCAGCTGCAACTTTGTCCTTTACTTGAATGGCCTTGACTTCTTCGCACTTCATCTTTATCTTCCTGCTCCTGGGATTGGATTTCCTTCCTTCATGAGGTCACTGTGTTGACTTTCCAGCTGCTTCCTCAACTGCAAGCCTGCAAGACAAGACAAGCAATAAGTACTTCATTTATCACATAAACAGCAAGAAATTAAAATAATCGTTTAAATCCAGGTGACTGTGCAAAATTGTGGAAATCGGGTCCAAAATACTCTTAAAACGCGTTCAAAACGCATTCAGACCGCTCAAAACCCATCGGGTCAACCATCATTGACCGAAAAAATGCTGCGGGCGCCAAAAAACGCTTTAAAACTCCACCGCTTCATTTCCCGCCTATCGGCGTGACTATCGCTATCGGCGTGTCAAAAAAACATGTTGGCCGATATTCTCTATTTGGCCGATGTTCACTTCATCTGCATGATATTCTGGAAATATGATGCTCTCCCTTCCGAAGGTCCAGATGACGTCATCAGGATGTTTCGCTTCTGTATATTGGGGAAAAGGATGACATCATCATCATATTCATGTAGAAGGAAAATAGGAGGATACGAAATATGATCCTGCTGCTGAGGAAAGGAATATGATGGTGACGTCATCGTCATATCCGGGCTTCATTAAAATGCAAAAGATGACGTCATCATCATGTTCAGTTAAGATCAGGGGGTAAATGTAATATCGGGTCACCTAAGGAGCATGATCAGGATGATGATTGTAATATGACCCCTTTGCGGACAAGGTAACCCTCTCGAAAGATCAGGATGATGATGATCATCAGGATATCCGGGGTTTTTATCGAACTTAGAATAAGACGTCATCATCATATTCGCGAACCGGATCATGTTTTGGAAAATATCCTGCCGAAGGGAAATGTGATGATGATGATCATCAGGATATTTGCTTCTTCGTTTATCAGATCGGGATGACATCATCATGATATTCGGGGCCTTTGTTAAACTTAGAACATGACGTCATCATCATATTCGCGAACCGGATCATGTTTTGGAAAATATCCTGCCGAAGAAAAATGTGATGATGATGATCATCAGGATATTTGCAAAAGGTCGTTCTTTCTCGGCAGGAGGACTTTACGAAATATCAGGTAGACAAACAAGATCATGATGATCTTGACAACATGAAAAAAAATGATGATCACTTGCGATTATCAGGTTTGACCAAAACTTTGACTGTGCATAACTTCCACATATGGACGAATTTTCAAGTGAAGTAAAAGGCAAACCTGCATGGAATTTCAAGCTCCTTCTAAATATGAGGTCACAGAAATAAAATATGAACTATGACAAACTAACCTCATGATGATGACCTACCTCATCCTGACCTTCATGATGATGATGCACCTGACCTTCATTTTGATGATGCACCTGACTCATTTTTACCAAACTGCCAGAAAGCAGACAAACAC
This sequence comes from Cunninghamia lanceolata, assembly GCA_027924645.1. NCBI lineage: Eukaryota > Viridiplantae > Streptophyta > Pinopsida > Cupressales > Cupressaceae > Cunninghamia > Cunninghamia lanceolata. The sequence continues at coordinate 5,201,291 of BSBN01000312.1, forward strand.
AAGCAGAAGCAAAAAGTAAAACATCAGCAGGGGTCCCCATTTTGCTAAGGAGCATAATAGGGCGTGTTGTGAACATCACAACAACTAGCAACCAAAACAAAACAATTAAATTCAGAGTGTTCAAGGAAACTAGATGAAATGAACTCATAACTTCCAACTATCTTTCCTGCAAATTATTATTCAGCTTGAGACTCAAAGTATTCAATAAAGATGCATGAACTTCCATTTTCAGTTTAGTTGTGTGCATGTGATTAATTATCCTCATCTTGAAGATCGGTTGAACAAATCAGTGACTGACATTAGCCTACGTAGGTGAGGATATTCCCTCATAGCCGACCGGATAGAGCCTTGCTGCCAGCGAGCGTCTATAGCCCCGGCAAGGTTATCGTTACAATTCTCCTAAGTAGAGCCCCACTGCCAGCGAGCGTCCATAGCCCCAGTAGAGTTACTTAGATGGCTTAATCTGGATTTTCAGTATAATCCGCTTTATTTATTTATTTATTTATTTTTTGTTTTCTAATTTTGAAAGATTTCATAAGATATAGCAATTTGTAACTTCATGATGCAAGGAGTGGACACTTGCTGAAATTAAGCTGAGAATTGTAATGGTAGCAAGGGTGACCTCTGATTTTTCACCTAATATCTACACTGGTAGGTTCAACAAACCCAAGGATTTTAGGTGTGTCATCGTGAGAAACCTGCTTCGAATTCTCAATCACATTTATTGAATACAAAACTTCAGAAGATGAACAACTCTCTACATTCATGACAGTAACAAGTTATGTGTAGATTGCAAATGGTTAACTTGAATATCCTAAATTTTATACTGTTTTGAATGGTTGCTAGTTTTGCTCCTTAATACTCTAAAGTAAAATAAAGATCCCTGCTGAAGAGACAACCAACAAACCAAACAAACAGGCTGTACAAACAACACAGCAAAAGAAAAAACTGTACAAACAGAAAGAAAAAAGCAAAAAACAAACAGAAGACAAACTATACAAACAGCCACCCCAAAAGAAAACAGCAAAAGAAGAACACAAAAACAAAAACAACTACCCTACCAGACGATATACAAGCCTCTACAAGGCAATCAAAAACCCAGGAAAAAGACCCAAGAACACCCCTACTTGCATATTTCCTTAGGTTGTGCAGGAGTAACAGGGTACTAGTTATGGTCCTCGTCCTAGCGGATTTATCTTTGAATTCTGAAAAAAAATTCTGATATTCTAGATTCATTGTGTTTATCATAATAGCTCTTAATAACTAGTAACTGAGGCAACTCATCGGGTTTATGATTAATCCATATGCATGTCCTATCTCTTGAATTTCCATAATCAAAATAGCATCTATCATTGTTTACTAAGGAAAGGAAAGACACAACCTAATGTGCCTTTAGCTCTGTGGAACACACTTGTTTATTAATAGCTGGCTTTTCATTTAGCTCTGCATTTTCATTGCCCAGCTCTATGTCTAGTCCTTTTTCAAGTTGAAAGAGAAATGACTCTAGATGTATAATTTCTTCATCTTCATCCAGCTTTGCCCCTTCATTCTGGATGTTCAGTTTATCCTCAAATTTAGCAAACCTCTCAATGTTCTCATTAGTTTCCTGCACATCAGCACTTAAGTAAGTATCCTCATCATCATAATCTAACATACAGAAATTAATCATTTCTAAATCACTTGAGAGTAAAGGTGGGACGACATCTTTTGATTGACAGGAGTACTCCCCTGTTTTATTTTCAACATAGCATGGGGGGAATGTCTGATTATGCACAGCAGCTACATGATCCTCTGTATCCTTTTTTTTCAAGAATTGTTCATCAGATGACTCATATTTGTCATTTAGTGAAGAGTCTAATCTTATTGACCTGCAACAATCTTGATTTTGATCATTTAATTCAAAGAAGTCAGTCGTAACACTAGGATTTACTTTCTTTTCTATGACTTCATTAGTTGCTGTAGTGGGAACTTCATCAGTTTTAATGCATTTTAATTTTGCCAATGCTTGTTTACACTTCTTTGCCAAATCATGTTCGTTAAAACTTTTCAGGTCAGACCCAGAGGTTTGCTCTTGACAAATATTCCTTAGTAATTCCATATATTTATCAAATGTAGCAAGATGAACCTCACTTTCCTTTTCTATTTCATTAAATCCTTTTTGCTTATTATCCAGAAAAGGGACATGAGCTGTGATTTCTTCTCTGCATTTTTTAGGATATTTATACTTTTCACTAACTTTAATCACAGCCGGATCCTGACGAAAAGACAGATTTTTTTTCTTACCATCACATGATTCCTGGAGAAAGATCTTACTATCCTTTATTCTTAGCATTGGTTCCATCTTTGTATCCTCTACACATTTAACGACCGTTGCTGCTGCATCCTCCTGTCGCTCAATAATCTCCTCATTTCCTTGCCAACTTTCAGCCTTATACACATCTGAGAGAGAGATTAGTCCTTTCAAATATAAACCTAATCTTGTGAGAAAAGATAGACAATTAAGCTCACCATGCTCTGCGGACTTATGTATCCTACACCTTCCAAATAAACCATAGCTATATAGATTTTTAGGATAAAGCTGGTTATTCAAAGCTTTCTGAAATGAAGGAATGTCAACTTGAAAACTATCCCTATATGAGTCCATTGAAAATGGGATCCTCTTTCAACTCTCTTTTTTTATGAGATCTAACATATCTCAGAATATAGCATTTGAACTCAGAAAATTAACCCTAAACCAAATCAGGCCCTCCTTCTAGCGCCAAAAAACTGTTGATGATTGTTTTGATGCAATCATAACAATAAGTTAAAATTCACATATAATGAACTAAAACTATACTTGAAAGATAAGAAGGAATCATTTGAGATTCAACTAATCCCAAGTCTACAATGGTTCGGTTGGTCAAGTTCAGTTGGTCAATGTGAAGCTGTAATGTTCAAGGGGCCTTACGTAGTTTAGGTTTGTTTGGTGGTTTACTGGACTAAGAATATGCAAAAAGATCATGAGATATGTCAATACTTTTCATTCCTTTGCATAAAAGTGTTACTGTGCTGCAAGTTTTAGATGGTTTTCTTGAATTTTTTGCAGCTTTCTTCTTTATCTGTTTATGAAAACTGTCTACTTATAGCTCTGTTATGCATGCTTCTTCAAATTTGAGACAATTTCCTTTAGATTTCTACGTTTTCAGCTAAATATTCAGATGGGTTGGGAAAAGTTAGAAAGATCTAATCTATACCTCATTTAATCTACCGAAGGATCTAATTGTTTCTGTTATGCACTATGTAAATACCACAGTAATTTGATCAAATCCACAGTAAAAACCTTAAATGTAAGTTCTGAGCATTTTCACAAACATACATTTAAAATTGCAAGCTCTCAAAGAAAATATTTCAAAACACAAAGAAGAGCCGAAGAACACTCAAAAGATAGATGCAGAACTCCAGATTCTATTGTATTAGAAATGAATAGTCATACATGATTTACAATGTAGGAATGACTCTTAGTTTCATTGATTATACTACAGAGAACTTACAAGCTTTACAGATACAGTAAGGCAGCCAGACATTCCACGCGCACCTTACTGCAGACAAACAGGCGACCTCCTTCTTCTACCTCTAAACTATGCTAACTTGCTGTATGTTCCTAAAAGAAAAAATCCCTGTTGTAGCCCCTGTTGTTTTCCTAAAATCCCTGTTGTTTTCCTAAAATCCCTGTTGTAAAGTATTACAGTGTAGAGAGGCACAATATAAAGACATTCTGATTGTCCTCACTACAGCAAAAAACCTAACTGAACCCCTGGTTCAAACCCCTGGTTACAGCAATAAATACAGGTGAACCAGCTCTTCAAAATATCTCTGAGCAGTGTCAAATCTGGGCGAAATATTGCCCCTTCTGAGAAGTTCCGGCAGCCTGGCAATAACTTTTGTTTGTCTGTTGTAGTAATACCCTCAGCTGCAACTTTGTCCTTTACTTGAATGGCCTTGACTTCTTCGCACTTCATCTTTATCTTCCTGCTCCTGGGATTGGATTTCCTTCCTTCACGAGGTCACTGTGTTGACTTTCCAGCTGCTTCCTCAACTGCAAGCCTGCAAGACAAGACAAGCAATAAGTACTTCATTTATCACATAAACAGCAAGAAATTAAAATAATCGTTTAAATCCAGGTGACTGTGCAAAATTGTGGAAATCGGGTCCAAAATACTCTTAAAACGCGTTCAAAACGCATTCAGACCGCTCAAAACCCATCGAGTCAACCATCGTTGACCGAAAAAATGCTGCGGGCGCCAAAAAACGCTTTAAAACTCCACCGCTTCATTTCCCGCCTATCGGCTTGACTATCGCTATCGGCATGTCAAAAAAACATGTTGGCCGATATTCTCTATTTGGCCGATGTTCACTTCATCTGCATGATATTCTGGAAATATGATGCTCTCCCTTCCGAAGGTCCAGATGACGTCATCAGGATGTTTCGCTTCTGTATATTGGGGAAAAGGATGACATCATCATCATATTCATGTAGAAGGAAAATAGGAGGATACGAAATATGATCCTGCTGCTGAGGAAAGGAATATGATGGTGACGTCATCGTCATATCCGGGCTTCATTAAAATGCAAAAGATGACGTCATCGTCATGTTCAGTTAAGATCAGGGGGTAAATGTAATATCGGGTCACCTAAGGAGCATGATCAGGATGATGATTGTAATATGACCCCTTTGTGGACAAGGTAACCCTCTCGAAAGATCAGGATGATGATGATCATCAGGATATCCGGGGTTTTTATCGAACTTAGAATAAGACGTCATCATCATATTCGCGAACCGGATCATGTTTTGGAAAATATCCTGCCGAAGGGAAATGTGATGATGATGATCATCAGGATATTTGCTTCTTCGTTTATCAGATCGGGATGACGTCATCATGATATTCGGGGCCTTTGTTAAACTTAGAACATGACGTCATCATCATATTCGCGAACCGGATCATGTTTTGGAAAATATCCTGCCGAAGAAAAATGTGATGATGATGATCATCAGGATATTTGCAAAAGGTCGTTCTTTCTCGGCAGGAGGACTTTACGAAATATCGGGTAGACAAACAAGATCATGATGATCTTGACAACATGAAAAAAAATGATGATCACTTGCGATTATCAGGTTTGACCAAAACTTTGACTGTGCATAACTTCCACATATGGACGAATTTTCAAGTGAAGTAAAAGGCAAACCTGCATGGAATTTCAAGCTCCTTCTAAATATGAGGTCACAGAAATAAAATATGAACTATGACAAACTGACCTCATGATGATGACCTACCTCATCCTGACCTTCATGATGATGATGCACCTGACCTTCATTTTGATGATGCACCTGACTCATTTTTACCAAACCGCCAGAAAGCAGACAAACACAAGCAGAAGCAAAAAGCAAAACATCAGCAGGGGTCCCCATTTTGCTAAGGAGCATAATGGGGCGTGTTGTGAACATCACAACAGTATCATCATTCAGACTATCAACTTCTTTGACGCAACGCTGTAAACTGCATTGCATCAAAGAGGGGCAAAATGTATACGTCTAAAAATGACACGAATCATCCTAAATAAATATTCTAAATATTTATTCCATTCTTCTATCAATTAAATAAATATTCTAAATTTATTTAATCGATTCACTGTTCCATAATTAAATAAATTCTATTTATTTAATTAAAATTCTTCTAAATGTCCTACACAATTAAATAATCATAAATTATTTAATTAAGCCTAATTCCTCTACCCTAAAGTTCTAAATTTAAAATTCCACATCACCTTTACACCTCACCTTTTCCACCTCATCAGGTTGCACATGTAATTGAATATATTTAATATTTAATTACCTTATTTTCCCTCACCCACATGGCCTATTTCTTCTCCAATCAGAGGTCAGTTAACCAATCAATCAAATCTGTTAACTAACCTATCAGTTGAGTCAAATCCTCAATCAATCCATTCAGTTCCACAATCCACTCTTCTAACTGATCAATCAATTCTGTTAACAGACCAGTCAATGGAGTTAACTCTCCAATCAGTCTTGTCACATCCCACCTTTCATGATGGAGCTGGGACACTTGTCACATTTCTACTGGTTGCACATTCCTCAACCATCCTCAGCCATTGATCTTCATATCTCCTCTCAACCGTTGATTCCTATTCCTCCAAGTCTATAAATGAAGCTTCATTCTTCCATTCTAATCATCCAGGGTTTTGACATCGTTACTCTACAGAAATATCACCAGCGCGCCTTTGGCACCCTTTTGTCATCTACAAGCTTGAGATCACCATTGTTGCATTGGAGCTCACCTTTATTGCATATCACACCATAGCTGTTCACCCTCGACTTCCTCAAACAGCTTTAAAAGATTGCACTCTCTGAGGGCTCATCTCATCTGCGAAAGGACGATTCGTGATAGGCGAACAACAGAAGTTTCGAAACGGAAGAGGTTTGCTGTGTTTGTTCATTGCTTTGTTTACTTGAATCTTCTTTGTTTCTCTATTCTGTTGATGTTTGGGTCTTATTTAATTCATTTGATTGATTCGACATTTTACCCCCACACTCAGAAATATATTTATCTAGCTTTGAATGCATCACATCCAAACACTATGTCTAGCAGCAATCCAGATGCTGTATCTAACAGCTATCCGGATGCTATATCCAACAACCATCCAAAGGCTATCTCTTCAATAGCTCTCTCCAATCACATATAGTTATAGAACCTTTGAAGCCTGGAAGCTTCTAGCTTTCTAGAAAACTCTTAAACCTGGAATGTTCTTTTCTAGAACATATCTTACAATATTCTTTTCTAGAACAGCTCTAGGAATGTTCTAGTTGTGGAAGGCTCTAGAATCATTCTACAATTTTCTAGACAATCTTAATCCTTAACAGAAACAATAATCCTGAGGCCAACAAGGTTTTCAATGAGGGCTTGTCCAGTCATACTCAAGATATCATGCCTTCACTGATTAAGATGTACATGGATTTAAGAGTGTGAATTGCCTGGTGGATGTTGCAGGAGGGATAGGCTCTTCATTGTCCATGATCATCAAAGAATGCCCACATATTCATGGCATTAATTTCGATCTCCCTCATGTCATAAAGACTGCTCCTCCTATACATGGTGGATAAGTAGCCTTGTCTACTTCCATAATTTACAGCATATCTTAACACTCTTTATAACTTACACTTGTCCTGTAATATTGCAGAGTAGAGCATATGGGTGGTAATATGTTCAACCAAATTCCTTCTGCAGATGCAGTTTTTATTAAGGTATATCCGGACAACTCATGAGTTATTGTTGTGATGTTTTTAAATGGTTTAGATTGGTCTTAAGTTAATAGTCAAAGGTCAATTTTGGCCAATAAAAATAGGACAAATATTTAACACTTTTTATTGTGAATGAGGTGTAAAATTGCTATTGATTGTTTGACCATTGAAGTGGATGATATTTAAGTAGAGTGTTAAGTTATTGTAATGATTATTGTTGTGTTGTGGGCTATTCTTAAATATTATCCACTTCAACAGTCAAAGGGCAATTTTGGCCAATAAAAGTAGGACAAATATTTACCACTTTTTGTTGTGGATGAGGTGTAAAATTGCTATTGATTGTTTGACAATTAAAATGGATGATATTTAAATAGAGTGTTGCGTTTACAGTGTATTTTACATGACTGGGACAATGAGCATGATATTTAAATAGAGTGTTGTGTTTACAGTGTATTTTACATGACTGGGACGATGAGCAGTGTGTGAAACTGCTGAAAAAGAGCTACGAGGCAATACCAGAGAATGGGAAGCTGTTAATTGTTGAGATAGTTGTTGAGGAAAAGGAGGGGGCTATCAGGCAATTCGGCTTAATGTTTGACATGCTTATGATGGGTTACACCAGTGGTGGAAGAGAGAGGACAGAAGAAGAGTTCAAAATTTTATTTGAGAAGGCGGGGTTTAAAAGCTACACAATCATAAGCTTGCCTTCCTTTTATGCACTTATAGAAGTTTTTAAGTGTTAGCTTTGAATCAAATCTAGTATAAAAGTTAGGTGTTTGTTCACTTCTCTTAGCAGGCAGTTTATGTGTTGTATTTCGCTTTAAGATCCAAGAATTGAGGTCACTGTTATCTGAAGGTTGTAACAGAATTAACATATGTTGGAATTGTTGACGTCATCCTGTTGAATCCAGAGCTCCCAACAATTGATTTTATGTTTTTTTTGGTTCTCTGGTAACCAAATCATAATATCTAAGTGCTATGTGTTTTGACTTATTTTTCTCAATCTTTGTGGGTATGTTGAGTTTGTATGTCACAGTTTTGTAGTTTGTATATCAACAATAGTTTATTGATTGTTATTGTATATTGCTTATGGCTTTAAGGTGTTTACTGGATTGACTTGAAGCAAAGAGAGCCCTAACACAAGCCCACATAGAAAGGAATGGTTAATCTGTTACAACGATTATAAAAAGCATTCTTATATCCTTTTACATCTACTTTTAAATATTCTTATATGAAATGGAAAAAATATCTTCGTATCCTCCATATTAAAAATTATACTTTTTATAATATAAATTTATCAATTAACTAAATTATTAACTAAATTACTAAATGAAATTTATGTGGAATAGTATTATATCTTAATTTTACTTATTATTTTTTTTACACTTTATTTAAAATCATCATTTGTAATTAGTTAATTATATGGTTATATATTTATATTTGTTAGATATGTTTTTTTATTAAAATAAGTATATTAAAAAGATATCAAAATTTAAGGTGATTATGTGGGATTTGATAGGAGTAGTGCATGCCATTCTTTGGCCCATTATTTTTCTTGATTGATTATTCATTACATTGGAATTCAATATAGCAATCAACATTTGAATTCCTATATAATTCATCTATACTCAATAATAGGAAGAAACCACTCAAGAAGAATATTTTAGCGAGAGAATTGTAGAGAGAAAGTGCTTATATCAAAGCAAACTATTGGAGTAAGGATTGGTTGTGTGTGCCACCCATTTGTTCTAACACAAGTATTGTATGAATGCTACATGTTTGACAAATTTCTATTTATTAGTACTTACAAAGGTATTTGGCTACTAAAATTCTCCTAATAACTAACAATTTATTTGTCATCTTTAGTAGGTATAGTAAACAAAGGAATATTAGAGAACAAAGGAACACAAGTTGGTTGCATTTAGTTTGCAAGTGACATATTTGATAGAGTCCTAAAAGAGGGCTCTTAAGGAAAATACTATTTGGCACTATGGCCTCACCAAAGACGAGTTTTGAAGACTTGATATAGGGCAAGGCAAGCCTCATTTAAAAAACCTCCAAGATTTCACATAAATCGTCTCAATGCAAAAATAAGGTGATTGAAGAATAGTCAAACAAACTAAAGGTAATTAGAAGGAAGCAACTCATATTTATCCCCATATAGTTCATGAATAGAAGATAATAATTGATGTGGAGAGAAGGTGCCTAGCTTAAAATTTTGGGTCTTCCAGTTTTGGTAGTTTCACTTGTGACAGTTCACTTTATGAGACTAATAAATTAGAACTTGTCTAAACTTAGGGGGGTCAATTAATAAACCAATGGCATAACATCTGCATTCTTAGGGTACAAATAAACACCTCTAATTTAATTTTTACCCATCAAATTTATGTTTATGACAGGTCCCCTCTGCATACTTTAGTATAATTAAAATACCTCCTTATTTTCACAACGTAACCTATGTACCTATTTTTGTTTACATTCTATATGCACTTATTATTTCTACCCTATAGCCCAAGGGCACTACCCACTCCTGAATTTGACTCACTTCCAATTTTTATTACCATCCCATAGATTAAAGCCTCGAGACATAAAACCTAGATAATCTATGACAAATATACCATCCTATAGAAAGCTTTGATTTAAAAGCACTTAGACATCTCAATCCTAAAACTTACAAACCAACTCTAACAATGCTTGAATCCCCCTAATAACAAATATTTTAATTATACTAGATACATATTAATCTAAATTATGATAAAAGGGTTTTAAAGACACTCGATGATTCTTTTGGGTAAGGTCATGGCATTACCAAAAGGTGTCCAATAACTAGTTTTAGGAAACTTCAGTAAGATTTTACTAAACCTGCATGACCTTGGTGTGATTAGTGTTTCCTTTATTAATTTTATTAGAGTTGAGATTATGCAAATGCCCTTGTGATAATGAGGCTTTGACACAATACAAGACTATGTGTCGATCTAGAAAAATATAGCTTCATGACCCTAGTAAGACCAACATAGTGAATGGCAATTCCTCTAATTGATATGTGCAAAGTGATCTATAGTGGATTTCAAATGCCACTTATAACCACTCCACCCCCTTTTGCACATGCTTTTCTTACCCCAATACTTACCCATATCACAATAATTAAATTATCCCCTTTTAGGTCTCATTTTGGTTATATATTGGGTCTCATTTTGTCTATTTAAAAAATCACAATACATACACACATGATAAGCTATTTCTTTAGAGGTGAAACTCTGTGGGGTATGAATATAGGCCACTAAGACAAAGGATGATTATAGTACCATATTTGTTAGGAAATATTGCCCATCTCTCTTGGACTTTTTCAACTCTATGTTGATGAGATAAAGGAAATAATATAAGATATATTGGGTGCCAAAAATAACTACTTACTCTATGAGGTTTCTATTGCCATTTTCTATTTATAGATAACATCATCTTTATGTCCCACTAAATGACCACTTTCTAGAGATAACTTAATACATTAACCTCATTTTTTGATACTAATGAGGTATACATTTATTTGGATGAAAAAATGATCATTTTAATATCTCTAAAAATAAGGCAAACCAAGTGAATCTATTTATAGAGATGTGAGGATTGAGTTTGTCTCTTCATATGTTATTTTTGGGTTCCTCAAGTGTCCTAACCATGCTTCTTAAAAATACCCAGTTGTTCTAGCTCACTAAAGGAGGCATCACTTATTCTCTATAAAATTGGGAGGTACTCCTCCCATACTAGGAATTCCTCATCCAAGGACTCTTCAAATTTTTTCATGGTACTTGTCTCATCATTAATTCTATGATAGACCCTTAATGATTCCCTAATCACCCTACTAAATAGGGTGTCCAATGATTCCCTCCATGCAAAGGTAGCATGGATAACTCCTTCCACATTATCCCATTGATTATCCTTATTAAGGGCATCCAATATCATTGGGGTTGGAGCACAAGAATCCACTGGCCCTACCAAGTGGTTAATTTATGAAGTCAACTATCCTGCCCACATCTTCAAATCCTCTTTAGTGACCTCATCCTTTTTAATTTGATCAAGGATGGTGGAGATAACTTCCTACAATGAATGTTTCTCTTCCTCTCTAGTTTTATGACAAGGGTTAACATGTTGTATATGATAGTCTGTTGTTGTCATTTGGGATTCTTCTTTTCCACCATAAGAGTTCCTATCTATGCCACTCTAGATTCTTATGCACCCACTGATATAGTTGATAGTGTTTTAGCCTTATTCTTCTTTGGTTGGGCCTTGAAAACCTTAATAGTTACACTAGAGAAGTCCTCATCAACAAGTAGATAAGTCCTCTATCTCTTCTCCAGTGTATTGTCTAACCATACTAGAAACCCTGTGAATGTTGACTGTGAGTGTGTAGGAGAGGGAGGAGGAGTCTAAATTCTCCTTGATGTGGATGCTAGTGAAGAAGAAGGGAAGAGTTGCAACAAATAGTTTGTGTAGTTGTATGTGAACCTCCCTCTTGCTCTAACCCTTGTGCAATGTCTTGCACAAGGTGATCCAAATTTTCTATTTCAATAATAGGGGCCAAATGATCTTCAATTTTTTCCCTTCCTTCTATTTCACAACATCATCCTTAGTCTAAATTCCCTACTCTAAGACCTATGAGGGTGGTGGAACTTGTACATGACTAGGAGAAGGAGGATGAGGAGGAATAGTGCAAAAAAATGTGGTGTAGAGGGAGGTGGATTTAGAGGTGGAGACTAGTGTGTTAATGGGCTTAGAGGTGGAGTGGGTTGATGCAGTGATGGTAATGAAGATGAAGGCTGAGATGGTAGTTGAGATGGAGGCTAAGACTCCTCATTGATAGCTAGGGCTTGGGTGGTCACTCTCCTTATCTTGATTAGAGGTACCAGGTCCTCTACATCTTCTTATTCTTCTTCCTTAGAGATAATCTCCATAGAAACTTCCTTCTCTTTCCTCTTTGTGGATGCACTTATCTCCCTGTGTCCTTCTTGACTTGGCTCCTTGGCCACTACCTTACCCTTTATCTAAGTAAATGCCTCCCCTTACTCTATTGCCTTCTTTTCCTTGATGTATTTAGCCTTAGGATGGGGATCTTCCATAGGATAAAGGCTTATTAGCCACCTCTTTGTTATGCCAAGCACCACCTGGGCTCTAATAGTCATTGTTGAGTCTTCTATAGAAAACTAATCAATTGTGTCCAAGAGGTCATTGAACACCCTACTCTAATTGTAAGAAGGGTCCAAGACCCTTCCATCTTCTTTCATCCCTTTAGGGATCTTCTCCACATGACATTCTTTGATAAGCTTCAATGTAAGCCAACAATAATCTCTAGTCTTGACTTCACTCTCATCCAAGTAGTCATATTGATGGTCTTCTAAAGTAGATGCATGTTTGAAGAATGTCCAAATTAGTGGGCCAACCTTACCAACAAGATCAAATTTGTTCCTTATTTATCCATGTAAATCTATGGAGATATGTGTCATCTCTAGTTTTGTAGTCTTTGCATTTTGCATATTGGCACATGAATACACCCCAATATTGATGGGGAAGGAAAATATAGCTTTGTGCTTGTTGTCTACAAGCTTTTGGATCTCTACCACCTATCTACAAATCTCCAAAAGAATAATTCTATCACTTGGATATCTTAGCATCTTGTAGGGTGCCTTATGGAAACCGCAAACCCTAATATAAGAAAAGGTCTTGAATTGGATGAACCAAATGCCCTAGTTGAAACCAATTCACATGTTGCCTCAATAGATAGCCTCTTGGCATAACGATGGCATACATAAAAGCATAATTAACAATATAGTAGTGCTTTTGGCTCTCTTTGAGCTCAAGCTAAGGGTAGTGATAAAATATATAATCTCCCCTAGCTGGAGAGTGCCCACCTTTGTCAAGCCAAGGAAGCTCACTTGATATCCCAAAAAATACACCAGGTAGGAGATCATGTAGAACCTATTTAACTCCATCACATCCATTAGTTGTTCATGTAGTGAATTGCTAATGTGAGTACCCCAATCAATTTTCTTGGAGTCAAACATGTTAACAATGAATTAACTCATTCAAGGGTGAAAATCTCAGGCATTGGGAGAGCCAAACATCCTCCTCAGCAGTGTTATTACATCCTTGGCATCCTCCCTAAATTTAATTTTGTGTTGTATCTTTATCATTTTCTTTTCTGACTTAATCCTAACTAGGAGGAGGTTGTCATTGATCAGATTAGTAGCAATAGTTCATTTTTCCACTCATAATAATTTAGTTCTTCTTTCATATCCACCTTATCATATTTGGCATAGGTGGGGAGACCAAAGACCTTCTCAATGGTCTCAGAGTTGATGTCAATCACAACTTGGCTTAATGGGCCAAGTACCCTCCTATTTTTCTTGTCATACCTTTAGGCACAAGCCAAGGCCAACTCTAGAGATTGTAGTGATATGGAGAAAACAGTTGCTTGCACTAGCCTTGATCTAGCCATGCATTGGATTTAAAAAAAATTCTTCCCTTCCTTGTGTATCCTTTGTATAAATTCTTGCATGTTTACATGCCCCAAATCAGTATCTCTAATCTTTGTATATGGAGATAACATATTGGATAGGGGGTGGTACCCTTTGAACTTGTACTTCATTTCTATAATAGATCATTCTCCTTGCATTAGCACTGTTCACACAAGAAAATGCCACCCATTAGAAAAATTAAATTATTCCATAATAGTAATCAATCAAATCATAAGTGTATATAAGTATTGGTAATCTCATTAAGATTAGTCACTATTAAACCAAGAGCTCATCACTAGAAATCACAATACTAATCTCATGAGGTTTGGGAGTCAGACTTTGAGATCTAGTCATGATTCATCATTTAGCATCAAGGATCCTAAAAGTCAAATTCCTAATGAAGGAACCAAGCATAATATGTTCATATAAAACCCCAAACAAACCCAACTCATAAGGTTATAATACACTATAAATATGTCAGGGTTTGAAGTTTGGGGATATCTCATACTTCATGTCAAAAGGGAATAAAAATGTAGGCTAGACTGATATGTTGATCTCGAAGGGGATATGTCAAAGGAAATCACCAAGGATCAAAGGTCAAGGATACCATATAACTCATGTCACAAAGGCATCAAAACATCAAACAAACTAAGATACCAATCCCAAGAGAATATGCAAGTGAAAATGTTAGGGATTGGGAGTTAGAAATACCAAGAAAACCATGTCAAAATGGTAGACAGGATGAGGCATCCCCACTCCACCGACTCTAAATAAATATAAATCTAAGAGGGTACCAGGAGTTGGGAATTAGGAATCTCAAAGAACTTGTGCCAAAATGGCAAGCAAAACAAAGTATCCCCTCTCCACCAACTCTGAAAGAGTAAAGGAACAAAGGCATCGGGAGTCAAGAATTGTGGATCCAACAATACCATGCCAAAATGGCAAGCATACAAAAAAGGGTCCACTGGTCTAATGTTGGCTTGCGTCAGCATGACATTAGAGACACATAAAGCTTCAAAAAATGAGAAAGACCCAAAATGAATCAAGCGTGTCAAAACAAAGGAAAATTAAAGAGGGAAAACAAAGAACACATGACAAACCCTAAATGATAAAACTAAACAAAACCATACCAAAATGATTGAAATTTGACAAAAATCAAAGGAAAAAAATAAAACTTCAATGCCCAATCCAAACAAAATAAGTACATTAAAAAACATCATTAAAGAACTAGGAAAGGTTGTGAAACCCTACTTGGTAAAATGTCAAGAGGAGAACACCACTAACATTCGACAGAATGTAAAGCACAAATAAATGGATTAACTAAGGCATGTGGGTAGACTCGAATCCACATAAAGGTTGCAAAAAACTCAAATCACCAAGTGCCAAAAGATTGAGAGAAAATAGAAAATAGGTTGAACATTAACAAAACCCAAAACCACACATGCGGTAAAATTCCATAAATGTAGAATCAAATGGTAAGCCAAGGTTAGGTCATATGACAATCATAGGGGCTTCAGAGTTTCCTTTATAATAAAGCCAAGATGACTAACTTTGAAATTTTAACGAGGGTGATGTGCCAACCCCAACATCAGTCCACAAAAGAGGTCAAAATGTCAGAGATTCCTTAATAGTCATACCAGGATGACCAACTCTAATAATTCGAGAAGGCATGAAACTCGCCAAAACAAAGAAGATAACAAAGACCAAAGAAAAACATTAGATTTTTTGGGATACTTCTACTGTCATTATAGCACAACAAACCTTGAAAGTTTGACAGAGGCACAAAACATAAAAACAATAGGAAAACACAAGGCACTAAAGCCAAAGGGTGACTCAAAACAAGACAAAAAATGGGTATGGAAGAACATCAAAAAAAAGGGGGGGGTCCTTATTTCGCTAATGCAAAATGGGGTGTTACATCCCCAACTTACAATTAGACTTAATCATTAACTTTGCATGATAATTGGGAGGATTAGTCATAGTTAATTGATTTAATTTCTAGAAATATCTGATTTGATCATTGTTAATGATGTTAGTGATTGATGTTAATTAGTTTTAAACATTAATTACTTTATATTATGAGATATGATTATGATGCACTGATCATGATTTTATGGTCTTAAGTGTGAACTGGAAAAAAATTAATGGCCTTTAAAGAAGGAAGGAGGGTATCATCCTGGAGGAAGGGTTAGATGTTGAGAAAACAAGGTAGTTTAGTCATCTGAGTATCGATTTCTATGTCCTTCTGAATCCCTTGTAAGTTGTCTTGAGTCATGTCTTCCTTCATAGTAATTCATTCTTGTGAGTCATTTGTCGATAGTGCTTTGACGACTAGTGATGTTCGTGGAACAACATCTCAAGTCGTATGATAGTCGAGTTAAGAGTCGATGAGATTTCTCATTACCCTATTCTTAAATAAGGATATTAATTCTTTATTTTCTAGTCATTTGACTAAAGTTTACCGTCGATGTTGGTCGATGTTGGGGGAGTATTACTCCACCCCGATTATCCTAAGATTTTAACTATGTGATATCTATTGCTTTCATCTTTAAGATGATTTTGAATATTATAATAGTTCTTCAACCCATGTTATTAGTTGAGGGTGTTTTTATATAATTATATATGGACCTCTTTAGAGGTCGATGTTAATAAATCTTGACTATGCTATTAACTACCTTATCTTATCTTATTCTTACTTCATCAATATCCTTAAACCCACGAGGAGTGGGAAAGGAGAGATGATAGGTTAAGTGGGTTGCATGGATCAAAGATCCGGCAAGGTGGCAAGCCCAAATCGCATGCAAAGAAAATGCCTTGGTTAGTTATCGAACTCCATCTTGGTGTCTTAGCGAGGGGATTAGTTGGAGTCTACAGTTCTTTTTGTTGTTTTTTTTCTTGTGTGAGAGACTTTGAGGAGGAAGTGGGTGTGTGAGTAGCAAACACAGGAAAAACTACAGTCGGGGGGAATGACTAGAGTAGCTAGAAAAGCTTGAGCTCTATGAGCTACATCCTTATTTCTGTGAAATATTTACAAGTATCTCTAATCTAGAGCCCTCGTCTCATATTATTAGATGACTGCAATACAGTTTAAAATGCTTTCATTTGAAAGTAACGTTCACACTATCGACTAAAGGAATAAGCAATGCATTGCTCTTAACGTATAGAGTTGAGACTGTATATTCATTTGTGCATATTGATAATTGTTATGAGTGTTTGAAGGCTCTTGGAGCCTCAATGAAATATAATTCTTAATATTTTGAAACATACTGCACTATAGTGGCACTCGGCCAACTTGAGGCCATAAACACTACGTGGGATTGCATGCATGATCATCTGCAAGATACTGATATTTGTATGTGCCATGCATCTTTAATGGTGTCATCTTTTGTTTTGTTTACCAGCTGATAATTCTTGCAAACCTTTAAATGCTTATGAGCCCGATAGGGCAACATTCTGTAATGAATGGTTACTGGGTGGTATCATCCTGAGGAACAGTCCATACCATTATTTCGATGGCCGCAGCCATGATTAAGTTTAAACATGGTAAACCCAACATAAACTGGGTCGAGATATTGCACTCAATACCTTACCTTGCCAGTTCGATAGAAAAAGATGACATGAATCGAATGGCTATCCATATAATAATATCTTGTGAATATAATGACTCTTCGAGGAGAGTAATAGAATACTATTTTTTTTACTGTCATGATAATGTTTGCATGATAGTCGAGACTTCAATAGTGTCATCATTAAGAAGTAGAATCTTGACATATTATTTGATATAAGGAACCTACCCTAGTTCTATTAGAAGCTAATGGTTATCTATGAGAAGAATGCCAACTTTATTAATGGCAGTTATGTTTTTATATTTAGACTTTATGAAAGATTCTTGAAGAACTTAGAAGGGTTCGACTCTATGAGTCTTTATGATCCTTTAAAAGATACTATGATTTGAGCCTTTATTATTTATTATGAACTAATTTACAACCTTGACAATAAGTAAACAAAGTAAACATTGACTGAGTAGGGTGAGTGTTGAGAACAAGAATGTAATCATTGTTCAAGAAAATGGGAGAAGGTGATGAGGAGTCACTAGTTTCTGAGTATCTATGAAACCAAGAACCTAATTAGGGGTTTTCAAGATAACGATCGAGTGTCCAAGGATTGGACTTAGATGTATAGAAACCTAATTATACTAGACCAAGATTGGTTGACTTTGATATGATTTACAAGATGGAACAAGGTGGTGAGGAGTCACAAGTTCCTCATTGCAAAGGTAACCTTTTCAGTTGTAACTAACCAATGATAGGAGTCAAGTGCCCTGATATGGGCTATGTATCAAATTGATCCCACTTATTCTAGACCTAGAGTGAAAGGTCAATTTGAACTTACTATAGGACATGACATCTTATAAGTTGAGTTAGGGTGGTGGACATAT
This sequence comes from Cunninghamia lanceolata, assembly GCA_027924645.1. Classification (NCBI taxonomy): domain Eukaryota; kingdom Viridiplantae; phylum Streptophyta; class Pinopsida; order Cupressales; family Cupressaceae; genus Cunninghamia; species Cunninghamia lanceolata. Next base: position 5,219,529 of record BSBN01000312.1, read on the forward strand.
GACAACATTCAATACGTAACGTTATGTATGAAAATCTTTGGCCAAAGTAATGCATCTGTCTTTGCATGCATTGTTGGTCCACAGTGCTCTAGATGGCCTAGTGTCTCTAGTAGTTTCATACATAATTAGAGTGGATCTATAGTTGTGTGACCGTGAGACATTAGGAAGGACACAACACCAGATACTCAGATGGCTAACCCAAGGGTTCCTAATATCTAACCTTTCCATGAAAGGGTAGGGCCACTTCTAGTTCAAAAGTTGAGTGGGGGACCATAGGTCCGTGGTTGGTGGAAAAGCACCAGGATGATGCTCTCCTTCCCAAGCATGAGACAAGCCGAGGCTTATGGAGATGGATGTCATTGGTTCCAGATATAGTGTTTACATTTATGACCAATGGGTCTATTGTAATGTATGAAATGATTATAATGCCTTGGGCATAACTTGTATATGAATAGTGATGATTATTCACTGATGATATGTAAATGATTACTGTTTTGTAATCTTTGTTATATTTTGTTTAGAATAACATGCTTAATTGATGAAATGATAATGAATCATTCTGGTTATGTTTTGATTTGCATAATCATATTGCTAACTAATCTCTTGATTTAGATGAATGTTTAAGTTAAACCTTGAGCATTAAGGAAAGTGATGTTACATATGGTATCAGAGATACCAGGTTCAATACATGGACCTATGAGTTCACTACTCGTTGAATATTTGTATCCAACATTAAGTATCATAATGTTTGGATGTTCTATGCCAGAATGGTAAGAAATAGAACAATGCCTCGAAAGAAGGTAATGGATAAAGGGCGTTACCTTAATTTATGGAAAGAAAAAGCAATCTAGCCTCAAGGATGAAGAAACTTAAACAGACTAGCTGCCTGGTAGGATCATGGTTAACTAATGAGGAAACCTTCATTGATGCCATGAAACACATCAAGCAGGAGTTAAGGAAAGCAAAAAGGATGGTTGCCCCTAACTCTACTGATGAATTAGTAGGACCCTTTGCCCCTAAAGCACTAGCTAAGGAAAACAAACCTGAGGATTACGATGTACCTAAGGAGAGTGTGAAGGGGTACTAATGTGTATCCTCACCTCCTAAGACTGAAAAGAAAATATGAATATGGGAAGTTATCCCAAATTGTAAATGACTTGCAGTAGCAAGGTGTAAATACAATTTTGTAATTTTGATGGATTATATGTAATCCAATGGAAATTGCAATACAATGGAAAATTTTGAGAATCTTTCCTTCTTGTTATAGATTACATGAATATGAATAGATTTGTAAAATGAATGAATTAAATGACATGGAAAACTAATCCATTATTAACCTGCAAACTTCAGGAAGAAGTAGATTGCAGTAAAGGTTCAAAATTAGAACCAGAATGAGGGATAGCCAAGAAGAAGGATATCCTTCAGGGCACTCCAAGTTTAAGATAGACCAGATCCTGACTTTGCTAAACGAAACAAGGATGAGGGTAGAAAATCTTGAATAGGAAGTAAGAGGATGTCATATCCCCATATTAAGGCATTGTTTAAATTAAAGATTTAAACATCATGATAAAAGACGATGAAGCTGGTTTTATAAAATATTAATTTGAATAATAGAGATCATTATATTTATACATTATTTAATAAATAATATTAAATAATATTATTATATGAGTATTTTAATATAATATAGTTATATTAAATATAAATACATATTATTATTATATTATAATAAATATGTATTAATATTATAAACTAATGATTATAAATATTATAAGATATTATTATATCATGAATATGTATAGATATTATACTATATATAAAATAAAGATATTAATAAAAATATGAATAAGAGATTAAATATAGGCACTGCCTAAAAAGGAACCCCAATCTATTATAAGGCAGCAAATCTTTCAAAATGATGTATTATCTCTTTCCACGATTTCTTTATACCTTGGGTTTCAATTAAAATCTCAAACACAAATGTTCTCTTCATATAATTTATAACAAAATAGGAACTTAGCGTGGGGTCCATTCTCCACTATCACATTACTATATATCATTTTCAAAGCTCTCCAATACTTATTAAAATCCACTAATTGTTTGTCTTCAAATTTAAAACACAATCTAAAGCAATTCCTAGCTCTTGGTGGGATTTGGGACCCACCGAAATTTATGAATTTGTCTTAACAAATAAAGACTTATTAACTAATCGCTAACATCATCAATTACTATTCACTAAGTCAACCACCATGTTTAGTAATTGTAATAAGGCAGCAACCATAACAAAAGGGTATGTCTCCTAAAAGGTGGCGACTATTGAAGATCACCGATCAATATATAGGGAGGAATCGGTGGCATTGTAAGGGGGATAATCATCAGCAATATACTAACATCGAATATCATTGGAAGCACAAGACATTACCCTATCTCATTGAACATCATTAAACCATCACTTCTGCATATTGGTCATCAAACAATCTAATCTTCTATCGTTGAGCAGGAACAAATATATCTGCATATTCTACATCAAACTTCATAACAGTGAATAACTAGATAGGTACATAGAATCGATCAAATATCCATCTCTGCAGATTAGACAGCAATTATTAAATAAAAGAGCAGTGAACTTATAAGAAGTATGGTGATTAAATAGGATGCATTCCTTCACAATGACCATAGCTATTCATAGGGATATACTATGCCATTCGTAATATGAAGAAAGGCTCATCCAATTGAAAACATCTGCAATTCGAAGGTCCACCAAAAGCAAAGCCTAATATATATTTCTGTGTAATGATTTAACTTCAATCAGCAGATAAGTCCATAACCAAATCAATTGGCATAAAGTAGACACTCTGCATAATTTTGATCTGTTATCAAAGATATTACAACAAGCATCATAAGAAGACTTTCCAACAGCAAGCTTCCATTCTTGCATGCTCCAGTAATCGAACTGTTATAATACCACAGGTACGATAGTACATTGTTTCCCTTACTTGTGTTGATGTTCAGTATAACATTGCATTTATTTACAGCCAGTTCTGAGCAATATAATTCATGGACAGTCATATGCAATACTCACTAACTATGTAATCTATTCATTAACCACATATGGGAACGATGAAGGGTGACATGTCTAGTATATCATTCATAGTTGATGTATTGGTCTTGGCTACCTAGAGTACTAAGAATCCTCACGGATGCCTTAGCCTCAAGAATACACCAAGTAGTTCTTGAATAAGGATGGGAGACAAACATAGCCTATGATGAACAATAGCATGCTACACACGATCGACCCCATATGGTGTTAAGGAATAGTATATAAGTTATAGAGAAGAATTATGTGTTGATAAGATCATGAAGATAGCATGAACATATGAATTGCATCGTGTAACAGTACCAATAGCTGACTGTGATAGCATGAAATCATTATAAATTATGAATTGTTTACATTGCAATCAGTTTAGTCAGATTATGTAATGAGTATGAAATGTTTATGTGCCTTTTCATTATAATGAACTAAGGAAAGGTTAAATGAATACAAGAGTATAAGTACATAAAAGGCATGAATTCCTAAAATAGAGGAAAGCAATAATGTTAATCAACTCGCCACTATGAGGAGTAGGGAAGATTAGGGGCGGGCAATCAACCAAGGATAGGTACGGGTTCATTGGTCTAGAGCACCCCTTCGAGCCCTTGTCTCAAGATGGTACCTTAGGGAGCAAGAGGTAGTCTTTTGACTTGAGTGATCTAGAGAACCCCAAGTCAAAGGAAGGTCCTAGAGTGGCCTGGGTCTAGAGTACCCCTCAAAGGAAGAACGACCTATACCATTGGCATTGCACCCTAACGAATTCACTCTCATAAGATGGAGGATTTGATTAACAAAGGCCCAAGTAAATCTCTTCTAGGGAATCATGAAATGAATGCAATCAATCTATGATAACAAATGGTTTATGTTTATAAATAAGGACATGTGATTTCTAAGAAGAATTGTATACTAATGTTCTCTTGGGTGAGTTGAATTGTGCAAGGTCAAAGAAAAAATTCGGACTCACTAGAAGGGGACATTACAAGTGGTATCAGAGCTACGTCTTGCCATCTTGTGAAGAATAAGCAATCATCATTATTATTTGATTACATATGTTGTTAACATCGGTGATTGCAGGAATTAGACATGAAAGCAAAGGAGGAGAAATCAAGGATATTATAAGATTTTTATGATTCCTACCTTGTGTGTTACTTGTATTTCTATTTTACTTCATTACCTTAGTTGTATGCTCTCCGTGTGTCTCTATATTTATTCTTGTACTTTCCGTCTGTGCTCATGTGTGTGTGTGTTCAAGTATTTTACTTCATGCTTCCTGTCTGTGTGTGTTTATGTGTACTCTTGTGTGTAATTACGCTTCTTAGGTATTTTTGTGTATTTGCTTCATACTTGTATGCTTCCTATTGGTATGCTTGCTTAGGTTGGTGAATGTGTGTGTCATATCTAATTTATATTCTCAACATATATGTTTTATGTATATACTTCGTTGAGTATATTTGTATGCAAATGTATGGACTTTATTTGTATTTGCATGATTTGGATATAAATGTGTGCTCTATGATTATACTTGAATTTATGCTCTATTTAATTCAAGTGTATATTCTCTGACTTGTATGCAAGTGTATATTCTATGATTTATATTTGAACGTATGCTCTACGAATTTATAATTGTATGAACTTGTATTCGCATTTGAATGTATGCTCCATGACTGGCATTTGTATTCAAATGTATGACTTGTATTGGTATTCATGATTGGTACTTGTATTTGAATGTGTATTCTATGTTTGGTATTGCATTTGAGTGTATACTTCATGCTTGTAATTGTATTTGAGTGTTCACTCTATGTTTTGTATTGCATTTAAGTGTATGCTTATGACTGTAATTGTATTTGAGTTCTGAGTGTATGCTTTATGTTTTGTATTTGAGCTGGAAATTCTGAGTGTATACCTTGTATTAGTGCATAACTCTATGATTGTGTTTGCATACCCTATGACTTTATGCTAAATGTATACCTTGAGTGTATGGTCTGTAACTTGCATGACTTTGCAATCATATTCAAGTATGTGCTCAAGCGGCTGTTCTATAACTTTGTACTTATAACTTGTAATTATATTTGAGTGCATACTTATAATTGTATTTTGTTTGATAGTATTTGTATTTGAATATATACTCTATGACCTTGTATTTGTATTTAAGTGCATTTGTAATTGAGTGCATACTCTATGCTTGTATGTGTATTTGAATGTATACTCTATGGTTATCTGAAAACATACCCTATGATTTGTATTGAGTGTATTCTCTATGACTTTGTGCATTTGATTGTAAAATTATGACTGCATGTATTCATGTATGCACACTTCATGACCTACTTGTATTCATGTGTATACTTCATATTCCTGCGTATACTTGTGTGTTACATGTATGCTTCATGCCTTATACCTTGTATGCTTCAAGCTTTGTGTATGCTTCATGTATTACGTGTTTTGTGTTTCATATATATAATGGTGTGCATATACTTCAACATGGATCTTCTCTCTTCTACAATCTTATCTATTGTAAATTGACTCCACGCTATCTTATCATCATCATTAATGCTCCTACAATCTACCTTCTCTACCTCATCATTAGAATCATCGTTCCAAATTTTTGGATGTCTCGTCACTTATTGGAATCTTGGAATATCAATACTCTCAAATCTTCTTTAGCATCAAAGATATTTTCATCGCATAAACCCGCGTCTTCATCTATGATAATTGCATCATGTCATTACATCAAACAAATACATTGAACATTTATTAGACCCTTCAAGTAATCTTTGATCATAAATTTTCTTTCAAGGAATCACAATCATTTTCTCTTCATTAAAGCACATACATGACAACACATCGGAAGGTGGCGTAAGGAAATGAAAGAACTCACAGTGATTGCTTGAGGACAAGCAATTTCAAGTGGGGAGGGCTGTCATATCCCCATATTAAGGCATTGTTTAAATTAAAGATTTAAACATCATGATAAAAGACGATGAAGCTGGTTTTATAAAATATCAATTTGAATAATAGAGATCATTATATTTATACATTATTTATTAAATAATATTATTATATGAGTATTTTAATATAATATAGTTATATTAAATATAAATATATATTATTATTATATTATAATAAATATGTATTAATATTATAAACTAATGATTATAAATATTATAAGATATTATTATATCATGAATATGTATAGATATTATACTATATATAAAATAAAGATATTAATAAAAATATGAATAAGAGATTAAATATAGGCACTGCCTAAAAAGGAACCCCGATCTATTATAAGGTAGCAAATCTTTCAAAATGTTGTATTATCTCTTTCCACGATTTCTTTATACCTTGGGTTTCAATTAAAATCTCAAACACAAATGTTCTCTTCATATAATTCATAACAAAATAGGAACTTAGCGTGGGGTCCATTCTCCACTATCACATTACTATATATCATTTTCAAAGCTCTCCAATACTTATTAAAATCCACGAATTGTTTGTCTTCAGATTTAAAACACAATCTAAAGCAATTCCCAGCTCTTGGTGGGATTTGGGACCCACCGAAATTTATGAATTTGTCTTAACAAATAAAGACTTATTAACTAATCGCTGACATCATCAATTACTATTCACTAAGTCAACCACCATGTTTAGTAATTGTAATAAGGCAGCAACCATAACAAAAGGGTATGTCTCCTAAAAGGTGGCGACTATTGAAGATCACCGATCAATATATAGGGAGGAATTGGTGGCATTGTAAGGGGGATAATCATCAGCAATATACTAACATTGAATATCATTGGAAGCACAAGACATTACCCTATCTCATTGAACATCATTAAACCATCACTTCTGCATATTGGTCATCAAACAATCTAATCTTCTATCGTTGAGCAGGAACAAATATATCTGCATATTCTACATCAAACTTCATAACAGTGAATAACCAGACAGGTACATAGAATCGATCAGATATCCATATCTGTAGATTAGACAGTGATTATTAAATAAAAGAGCAGCGATCTTATAAGAAGTATGGTGATTAAATAGGATGCATTCCTTCACAACGACCATAGCTATTCACAGGGATATAGTATGCCATTCGTAATATGAAGAAAGGCTCATCCAATCGAAAACATTTGCAATTCGAAGGTCCACCAAAAGCAAAGCCTAATATATATTTCTGTGTAACGATTTAACTTCAATCAGTAGATAAGTCCATAACCAAATCAATTGGCATAAAGTAGACACTCTGCATAATTTTGATCTGTTATCAAAGATATTACAACAAGCATCATAAGAAGACTTTCCAATAGCAAGCTTCCATTCTTGCATGCTCCAGTAATCGAATTGTTATAATACCACAGGTACGATAGTACATTGTTTCCCTTACTTGTGTTGATGTTCAGTATAACATTGCATCTATTTACAGCTAGTTCTGAGCAATATAATTCATGGACAGTCATATGCAATACTCACTAACTATGTAATCTATTCATTAACCACATATGGGAACGATAAAGGGTGACATGTCTAGTATATCATTCATAGTCAATGTATTGGTCTTGGCTACCTAGAGTACCAAGAATCCTCACGGATGCCTTAGCCTCAAGAATACACCAAGTAGTTCTTGAATAAGGATGGGAGACAAACATAGCCTATGATGAACAATAGCATGCTACACCCAATCGACCCCATATGGTGTTAAGGAATAGTATATAAGTTATAGAGAAGAAGTATGTGTTGATAAGATCATGAAGATAGCATGGATTGCATCGTGTAACAGTACCAATAGCTAACTGTGATAGCATGAAATCATTATAAATTATGAATTGTTTACATTGCAATCAGTTTAGTCAAATTATGTAATGAGTATGAAATGTTTATGTGCCTTTTCATTATAATGAACTAAGGAAAGGTTAAATGAATACAAGAGTATAAGTACATAAAAGGCATGAATTCCTAAAATAGAGGAAAGCAATAATGTTAATCAACTCACCACTATTAGGAGTAGGGAAGATTAGGGGCGGGCAATCAACCAAGGATAGGTATGGGTTCATTGGTCTAGAGCACCCCTTTGAGCCCTTGTCTCAAGATGGTACCTTAGGGAGCAAGAGGTAGTCTTTTGACTTGAGTGATCTAGAGAACCTCGAGTCAAAGGAAGGTCCTAGAGTGGCCTGGGTCTAGAGTACCCCTCGAAGGAAGAACGACCTATACCATTGGCATTGCACCCTAACGAATTCACTCTCATAAGATGGAGGATTTGATTAACAAAGGCCCAAGTAAATCTCTTCTAGGGAATCATGAAATGAATGCAATCAATCTATGATAACAAATGGTTTATGTTTATAAATAAGGACATGTGATTTCTAAGAAGAATTGTATACTAATGTTCTCTTGGGTGAGTTGAATTTTGCAAGGTCAAATAAAAAATTCAGACTCACTAGAAGGGGACATTACAGAGGCTGATGAGAAGCCAGGCGGGATGCTTATGATGGGGGTGATGGCAAGGAATGCCATAATGACACCACCCAAAGTGAGCATGGAGAAAATAACTTCGCGGCTAGACAGGAAGGGGATAAGAGGAGCCTTATGGCTATGGAACTATCTCATGACATGAAAAAGGTCATGCCTCCTAAATTTGATGGATCCGTAAGCGAAGATGCCGCAGAGGCATGGCTTACAGAAATGGAAAAGTATTTTGAAATTAGAAACTATAATGAGGTCACTAAAGCTATGTGGGGAGCATTCCAGCTGGCAAGTGAAGCATCCACATGGTGGACAAACAAAAAGATGGAACTAGGCTTGAGGTCTACAAGCCTTACATGGGACAGGTTCCTAGAACTTTTTAGACAAAGATGGTTGCCTCAGCTGTTCTATGATCAGAAACTTATAGACTTCAGAACTTGAAACAGGCTGATATGTCTGTAAATGAATATTGGGAAAAATTCACCCGACTATTGAAGTATGTGTCGTAGTACCAATAGGATGAGAAATTCTACATTCAGAATTTTATAATGGAGTTGAATGCCCAGATTGGGGGTGAATTTGATGGTCACAGTCCTACTACTATGGACCAAGTCTACGAGAAGGCCATTAAGCAAGAGAAGAAATTGAAGGCTATGTCAGCTTATAGAGAAAGAAATCGAAAGAGATATAATTGGTCTCAATATTCTCACTCCTCTAAGAAAATGGAGAAGAAACATGAATATATTGAGAAAAATGACAAAGGGGCCAAGAATAAACAAACTGAGTCCAAGGGAGAGAGAAAAAGAGGAATAATCACTCCAGGAAGAATGGAGACAATTCTAGAAAACCTCAGGAGAGGCAAGGACTAGTAGGTGGATGCTACACTTGTGGCGGAGATCACTATGCCAATCAGTGTCCCAATAAAACACAGGGAGCACAACCAAGAGGAAACCATCTACCCTCTTAGCAAGTGGCATTTCAGCAATGCATCCATGCAGCCTTGGACAACCGACAAGATGAATACCAAATAACTCCTGTTGAGACAACAGGTATTTTATTTGGAGTTCTAATTTCAATTTTGATTGATACTAGTGCTACATAGTGCTTTGTTTCCCCTAATGTTGTAAATAAAATTCCTAGAAAGGCAAGATTCATGGCAAACACTTGGTCTGTAGAATATGCAAATCACACCAAGGCTTAGGTAGAGAAATGCCTGTTTGAGGCTAGGGTTGAACTTCTGATCTTTTCCACAGAAGTAAATCTTTATGTAGCCCCACTAGGCTCATATGATGTTATCCTAACAATGAATTGGCTATGGAGACATCGAGCCAAAGTGGATTGTTATGCCAAAATAGTAGAGTGTCTAGATGATTTAGGAAATAAAGTCTTTCTCCAAGGGAAACCTAGGGAAGTAAAACTAAGACAAATTTATGCTCTGCAAATGAAAAGAGCTCAAAGGAAAGGATGTCAGCTTTTTTTTGTCAAAATGGAAAAACTAGATGAGACTGAGGAAACTTACTTCCAAGATGACTTAATGTTTTATGAATCCCAGAATCTTAATGAAGTTGGGATGAAGGAGTCCATAGGTTAGGAAAGATCAGATATGAACATGTATTCTTTCCTTAGAGACTTTGAGGATGTATTCCTAGATAAGCTACAGGGGTTACCTCCTAAAATAGCCTTTGATTTCTCCATTGATATTATTCCTGGGTCAGAGCCTATTTCTAAAGCCCCCTACAGGATGACCACTACAGAACTAATGGAGTTAAAAGCTCAACTTCAGGAATTGTTAGATAAAGGGTTGATTAGACCCAATGTGTCACCATGGGGAGCACCAGTCATTTTTGTGAAAAAGAAAGATGGCACTTTGTGGTTGTGCATAGATTACCGCATGTTGAACAAAGAAACCATTAAGAACAAATACCCTTTACCTTGCATTGATGATCTTTTTTATTAATGATGGGTGCAAGAGTATTTTCCAAGATCAATCGTTGGTCTGGATATCACCAATTGAGGTTAAAGGATGAGGACATCCATAAGACATCTTTTAGAACCAGGTATGGACATTATGAATTCACTATCCTACCTTTTGGATTGACAAATGCATTGGCAGCGTTTATGAATCTTATGAATAGTGTGTTCAGGGACTATCTGGACAAGTTTGTCTTAGTGTATCTTGATGACATTTTGATCTATTCTAAGAATGAGGAAGAGCATTTGCAACATTTGAGAATTGTCCTTCAGAGGTTGAGAGAGCATAAACTATATGACAAGCTCTCCAAATGTACTTTCTTTCAAAAGGAGGTACAATACTTGGGCCACATAAAAAGAAAAAGTAAGAAATTTGAATGGTCGGATAAATGCCATGAGGCCTTTGACCTATTGAAAGAAAAATTGACTTCAGCACCAATTTTGAAAGTACCTGACCTAGAGGGTCAATTTGTAGTCATTATCAATGCCTCAGGGGAAGGCTTAGGTGGTGTACTAGTCCAAGATGGATAGGTCATAGCATATGCCCCACATGATTTGGAACTTGCAGTAATCATTCACGCACTTCAAATGTGGAGACACTATCTGCTTGGGAAACCTTTTGAGTTGAAAGTAGATCACTAGGGACTCAAATATCTATTCACTCAACCCCATCTTAATGTCAGCAAAGAAGATGGTTGGAATTCATCTCAAATTATGATTTCAAGATTAACTATATACAAGGAAAAGAAAATCAGGTGGCAGATGCTTTGAGTAGGAGAAGGCACATCTCCTCCATGGTCTCCATACACTCTAATTTTAGGAATCAAGTGCTACAAAAATCTAAGGGAGATGAGTTTTCTGAGAAAGTAAAACAAGCCCTTGAAGAAAACCCCCAGAATCTGAGATATGAAGGATTCAATTGGTGCAGAGTGCACAGTGGAAGCGTAGAATTGATCAACAAACTTGATCAGTGAGAGGGTGGCCTATGTCTTGGCAATCTACTCCTATTGGCCAAACATACCCCATCAGCCACCTTGCTATTTATCTCCCTAATCTCTCAACTCTCCCCGATAGCTCGACTTCCTTGTCTTCAGAGAGACTTCACCTTTCAATGGCGTCTTCTGGCCTCCTGTCGATACCCCGATGGCAATTATGTTCCCACTTGCCTTAACCATGGTGGTTAGTCATGCCCTTGTCAGCAAGACTTTGATCATTAGAGACCACTTGTGAACATTGGCCGATGTGCCGATATACCAACTTGTATATGCTTGACTTGACTTGCTATTACCGGTGAGACAAAGTATCTTTACCCTGATTTCACCATTACGACCGGTCACCTTTTGTATCCGACGAAAGATACATTCTCAATATGCTTTCTTAACATACATTTGTGATATGCATTCACAATATACATTCGACAAAACTTACACTGATATATGTTTCTTTGGTGAGACTAAAACAGTTCTTTACCGATGTACCTACTATCGGTATAACACCATTGATCGGTCTAACCTTCAAAAGCTTCCCCAAGGGCTGTGTTACACCAACACACCTCTGCTACTTTGCAACTACGCAGACACCAAACCAGAAATAGAAACAAACAGAACAGAAGGGGTCTATAATCCTCTACAAACACCTATTCACCCATCAATTTGGCCACTCCACTAACTGTTCAACACTCTTCCTGTCATTACAATGACTAGTCACATAGAGATGCCTAGTCAACTCATACCCAAACTCCTTGGATCCCTGGGTGTTGACCCAAAACAACAGAAAACACAAAATTTACACTGTATTCCTCCATCACACTGAACATGAGAATCCTGATTTCAGTGGACAGAGGAGATATAGTCCATTTATTCACAAAACCCTAGTTTCTAGGTTTCAGACCAGTCTTTACAAAAGGAACGAGATCTCACAAACTACAACACTTTAAGACACCAGACTACTATCAAATGGAAACTACTTCAATGCCTAAACATCTTCGATCAGTTTCAGATAATTAACTATCCGTACAGAATGACTGTTACAGAAAAATACTCAGAAAGAACAATGTTTCAACACACCCAAAAATCCAGATCTTCATTCATTCATGCATGCTTCTCTGTGTCATTACATCCTGTTCTTCTTCACTTATAGAGGCTTGAGACAACACTTTTCATCCCTCCCAACCATACAAACTAATTTTGAAAGTCAGTTAGCCATTGGGTTTCTCCTAACACAAGAAAACTACATGTTTTCATTGTGTGATTACATCAAACTTGACCGAAACATGGTCTACATAGGTCTAGTGACCAAATTGACATAAAGTCCTTATTACAAACATGGTGGGGCTTAAAAGCCTTATTGAAAACATAAACAAAACATGACTCCTGTACCATAGAGAAGGTGCTCCTGCACCATCAACCTTGAACCAGATGGGTTATTAAGGTTTAAGGGAAGGATGTATGTACCTAACTTAGCAGAGTTAAGGAATATGGTATGGAAGGAGGTTCACTCTACACCATATTCTAGGCATCCTAGAGTAACAAAGTTACTTACTGATGTGAAACCACTATATTTCTAGAAAGGAATGAAGAGTGATGCTACAAATTTTGTAGCTACATGTATTGAATTCCAGAGGGTGAAGAAGGAACACCATCACCCGGCAAGGCTCTTATACCCTCATGAAATTCCTGAATGGAAATGGAAAATAATAAGCATGGACTTTGTGCAAACGCTTCATGTGTCAAGGAATAGGCACAATGCTATCTTGATTGTGGTAGACTCACCAAAGCCACTTATTTTATACCTGGAAACTTGACAAATGGAGCATCCTTCATTGCTCTAAAATTTGTTCAAGAGATTTTTAGACTGCATGGCATTCTTGAGAAGATTATCTCAGATAGGGATGCACATATGACATCAAGGTTTTGGCAAATGTTGTTCTCTTCACTTGGTACTCAGTTGAACATAAGTTCTGCTTATCATCCTGAAACAGATGGACAAATTGAGAGGGTGAACCAAGTGTTGGAGGACTTATTGAGGATGTACTAGATGGATCAGTAGTACAAATGGGAGGATTATCTTCCTTTGGTGGAGTTCACCTACAATAATTCCTATCATTTAGCTATTAAGATGGCTCCATTTGAGGCATTATATGGATGAAAATGCCGAACCCCTATAAGTAGGGATAAGCTAGAAGATAGGATTAGCCTTGGTCCAGAAATGCTATCAGAGATGGAAGAACAAGTCCATCTGATTAAAAGAAGGCTAGAGAAAGCCAATGATAGGCAAAAAAGTTATGTGGATGCAAAGCGCATTGAGAGGCATTTCACAGTGGGAGAGAAAGTTATCCTAAGGGTAAAACCTTAGAAAATTCCATTAAATTTGGAAAGATGTCCAAACTGGCACCTAGATATGTGGGTCCTTTCGAAGTACTTGAGGAAATCAACCCAGTAGCATATAGAATTGCTCTACAGCCAACACTTGCCATGATGCATAATGTGTTTCATGTTTCATATTTGAAAAAGTTTAATTATGTTGATAATCAAATTCCTATGCTTGATTGAAATACTCTACAAGTGAAAGACCCAGGAGTGGTGGTGATCAAGCCAATCAAGGTGCTTGAAATGCATAAGCTATGCTTACATAACAAAGAAATAACACAAGGCAAGGTCCAGTGGGACCAATATGCAGAGGAAAATGCCACCTGGGAAAATTATGATGATTTTTATGCTAGATTTCCTCATATTTTCTGAAACATTTAATTATTATGCTCTTGAAAAAATTTCATATTATGTTGATCAACTTTTAAGACAATTAATCATCGAGGATGATGATTCTTATGGGGAGAGATATGTTACATCCCCAACTTACAATTAAACTTAATCATTAACTTTGCATGATAATCGGGAGGATTAGTCATAGTTAAATGATTTGATATTGTGGAAATATTTGATTTTATCGTTGTTAATGATGTTAGTGATTGATGTTAATTAGTTTTGAACATTAATTACTTTATATTATGAGATATGATTATGATCCACTGATCATGATTTTGTGGTCTTGAGTGTGAACAGGAAAACATTAATGACCTTTGAAGAAGGAAGGAGGGTATCATCCTAGAGGAAGGGTTAGATGTCGAGAAAACAAGGTAGTTTAGTCATCTGAGTATCAATTTCTATTTCCTCCTGAATCCCTTGTAAGTTGTCTTGAGTCATGTCTTCCTTCATAGTAATTCATTCTTGTGAGTCATTTGTCGACGGTGCTTTGACGACTAGACAACGTTCATGGAACAACGTCTCAAGTCGTATGATAGTCGAGTTAAGAGTCGATGAGATTTCTCATTACCCTATTCTTAAATAGGGATATTAATTCTTTATTTTCTAGTCATTTGAATAATTTTTACCATCGATGTTGGTCGATGTTGGGGGAGTATTACTCGACCCCGATTATCCTAAGATTTTAGTGTGATATCTATTGCTTTCATCTTTAGGATGATTTTGACTATTATAATAGTTCTTCAACCCATGTTATTAGTTGAGGGTGTTTTTATATAATTATATATGGACCTCTTTAGAGGTCGATGTTAATAACTCTTGACTATTCTATTAACTACCTTATATGATCTTATTCTTATTTCATCGATATCCTTAAACCCACGAGGAGTGGGAAAGGAGAGATGATACACTAAGTGGGCTGCATGGATCAAAGATCCTGCAAGGTGGCAAGCCTAGATCGCATGCAAAGAACATGCCTTGGTTAGTTATCGAATGCCATCTTGGTGTCTTAGCGAGGGGCTCAGTTGGAGTTTACAATTTTTTTTGTTATTTTTTTTTCTTGTGTGAGAGACTTCAAGGAGGAAGTGGGTGTGCGGGTAGCGAACACTAGAAAAACTATAGTCTATTGTTGCAGAGAACTACAATCGGGGAGAATGACTAGAGTAGCCAAAAATTTTCAAGCTCTGCGAGCTACATCCTTATCTCTATGAAATATTTATAGGTATCTCTAATCTAGAGCCCTTGGCTCATATGATTACATGACTACAATACAATTTAAAATCCTTTCATTTGAAAGTAACGTTGGCACTGCCGACTAAATGAATAAGTAATGCATTGCTCTTAACATATAGAGTTGAGACTGTATATTTATTTGTGCATATTGATAATTGTTATGAGTGGTCTAAGCCTCTTGGAGCCTCAATGAAAAATAATTCTTGATATTTTGAAACCTACTATACTGTAGTGGTGCTCGGCCACCTTGAGGCCATAAACCCTATGTGGGATTACATGCATGAGTTCCCACAAGATACTGATATTTCTATGTGCCATGCATCTTTAATGGTGTCATCTTTTGTTTTGTTTACTACCTGATAATTCTTGCAAACCTTTAAATGCTTATGAGCTCAATAGGGTAACATTCTGTAATGAATGGTTAATGGGTGGTATTGGCTTGAGGAATAGTCCATACCATTATTTTGATGGACGCAACCATGATTAAGTTTAAACACAGTAAACCCAACATAAACTGGGTCAAGATATTACACTCAATACCTTTCCAGTTCGATAGAAAAAGATGACATGAATTGAATGGCTATCCATATATTAATATCTTGTGAATATAATGACTCTTTGAAAAGATTAATAGAATACTATTCTTTTACTATTATGATAATGTTTGCATGACACTCGAGACTTCAATAGTGTCATCATTAAGAAGTAGAATCTTGACATATTCTTTGATATAAGAAACCTACCCTAGTTCTATTAGAAGCTAGTGGTTATCTACAAGAAGAACGCCAACTTTATTAATGGCAGTTATGTTTTTATATTTAGACTTAATGAAATATTCTTGAAGAACTTAGAAGGGTTCGACTCTATGAGTCTTTATGCTCATTTAAAAGATACTATGATTTGAGCCTTTACTATTTATTATGAACTGATTTACAACCTTGACAATAAGTAAACAAAGTAAACATTGACTGAGTAGGGTGAGTGTTGAAAACAAGAATGTAATCATTGTTCAAGAAAATGGGAGAAGGTGATGGGGAGTCACTAGTTTCTAAGTATCTATGAAACCAAGAACTTAAGTATGGGTTTTCAAGATAACAATCGAGTGTCCAAGGATTGGACTTAGATGTATCGAAACCTAATTATACTAGACCAAGATTGGTCGACTTTGATATGATTTACAAAATGGAACAAGGTGGTGAGGAGTCACAAGTTCCTCATTATGAACGTAACCTTTTCAGTTGTAAATAACCAATTATGGGAGTCAAGTGCCCTGATATGGGCTATGTATCAAATTGATCCCACTTATTCTAGACCTAGAGTGAAAGGTCGATTTGAACTTACTGTAGGACATGAGTCAAGGTGGTGGACATATGACGATGTTCAATACATAACATTTATGTATGAAAATCTTTGGCCAAAGTAATGCATCTGTCTCTACATGCATTGGCAGTCCACAGTGCTCCAGAGGGCCTAGTGTCTCCAATAGTGTCATACATAGAGTGGATATATAGTTGTGTGACCGTGAGACATTAGGAAGGACACAACACCAGATACTCAGATGGCTAACCCAAGGGTTCCTAATATCTAACCTTTCCATGAAGGGTAAGGCCACTTCCAATTCGGAAGTTGAGGGAGGGACCACAGGTCTGTGGTTGGTGGAAAAGCACCAAGATGATGCTCTCCTTCCCAAGCATGAGACAAGTCAAGGATTATGGAAATAGATGTCATTGGTTCTAGATATAGTATTTGCATTGATGACCAATGGGTCTATTGTAATGTATGAAATGATTATAATGCCTTGGGCATAACTTGTATATGAATAGTGATGATTATTGTTTTGTAAGCCTTGTTATATTTTTTTTAGAATAACATGCTTAATTGATGAAATGATAATGAATCATTTTGGTTATGTTTTGATTTGCATTATCATATTACTAACTAATCTCTTGATTTAGATTAATGTTTAAGTTAAACCTTGACCATTAAGGAAAGTGATGTTACATGGGATGTGTGTGTAATGCACAACAATATCATCAAAATATAATGCATTAACCAAGAAATTATCACCATTATATTTAAAATAAACATAGTGATCAAATTTAGAACACTCAAATCCCAAACTTTATACATATGTACTTAACTATTAATACCACATCCTAGGACTTTGGTTGATGCCATACACGGATTTCTTCAAATTACAAACCAAATTTTATTTACCTTTCACCACATACTACTCTAGTTGTGTCATATAGATGTCTTCCTCCAAA
Source organism: Cunninghamia lanceolata (assembly GCA_027924645.1). Lineage (NCBI taxonomy): Eukaryota > Viridiplantae > Streptophyta > Pinopsida > Cupressales > Cupressaceae > Cunninghamia > Cunninghamia lanceolata. The sequence continues at coordinate 5,237,315 of BSBN01000312.1, forward strand.
TCAACATGAAGGAATGTAGTTTTCACATCCATTTGCTCAACCTCTAAGTCATAAGCTAGAGAAATAGAAAGAAAAAATCTCACCATAAGCAACCCCCTCAACCTAGGAGTAACCTTTTGCAACCAACCACACCTTATACTTTTCAACATTCCTGTTGTGCCTTGCACACATGCCCTATTTTGCCAAATGGAGACCCCCTCTTTTGCTTTGGCTTGGAGTCCCAACCTTTGTTACTTAAGATGATGAGAAGGTGAATTTGTGCTTAGAGTGCATGATTTGTTCCAGATTTGAGTATTTTGTATGTTTGGAGTGATTTGATGTCATTTGGAGGTGTCTTGGGTGGCCTTGTGCTTAAAAAATAGCTATTTGTTGCTTTCTGCACTGAAATTGGGTGTTACTATATTTTTCTCCAAAATCTCATGTCACTGGATATTGCCTTTGAAATTGCTACTACAGGATGTGTCAAGTTGAAATTCCTAGTTTCTAGGTCTTAGAGTAGCAAACTCGTGTCAAATTCGACTAGATTTCACTAAGGGGTCCATATGCTGTCACCCTAATACATGTTCCTGAAGCCCTGATTTGGCTAAGTCTGAAACCCTAAAATCCTGAACAATGGCTAAGTCTGAAATCTGGTTATACTTAAATATATTTTTAAATATACTTTCACCCTAAGAAACTTAAAATCTAGTGCTAAAAATGACTCGAATTGCACTTCGCGCTAAAATCCTTCCTCATGGACTAGCGCTAAAAAATGTGCTCACTGCACATATCCCATTGGGACAAAACCTCCGCCGATCCATTTGCACTTAAATTCCTTGCTAAGGAGAATTGTGCTAGAAAAGCACCCTACTGACTTGCGCCAAAATCATCCCCAACTAATTTTGTGTAGTAGAAGCCAAAACCCGTGCTAAGTCAATGCAAGTCAAAATCTGCGCCGAACCCATTTTGCGCTAAAACCACTTGCTACGGACCTACGCTAAAAAGTGCACTGACTGACCTATTCAATTAGTCAGTCTAAACCAAAATCTCTACTAGGTTAGTTGGAGGTGAAATCCCCGCTAGGTCAATTGGAGTGAAAACCTCACTAAGTCAGTGACCCCCAAAATCAGCGTTTTTTGGTATATTGGGCCAAAAATTGAGTTTTTCAAGGAGCAAATTAGATTTTCTTGATGGATTTGAATTGCATATCTATTTGTCACATCATGATGAACATTTTACCAAGTTTGTGTGGATTTTTAGCACATTTTACGATAATTAATGCTACTGCACATGAAAAGTCTGTGACCCCCAAAAATCCTGTTTTTTACAGAAAAGGCTAGAAAAACATGAAATAAAAGTTTGCAAATGGATTCTAATGACCACAAAAACTTCCTAGATCAATATATTGGCCAAATGGGTACTTGAAAATGGTAAAAAAACTCATAAAATCATGCAAAAATTATTGGATTTGTGAAGAGGACTATAAGGAAGCAACATTGGTAATGAGTTGTTCTTGACTGATCCAAGGCTGCAAATAAATATATTTTGATTCAAAATGATGGGAAATGACTTTTTATGATGAAATTGATGCTTGGTCTTGTCGCTTGTAGGTCTAAGAGGACAAAGGAGCCAACTGGAGCCGTCTTGGAAGGATGAACATATAGAGGTACCTTGTTGACTCAGAGATGCAGAATTGACATTCTATCAACCAAATTGTTGCTACACATGCAAAAGGAAGCCAGTATGATGTCCAAGATGATGGAGATAGGCCTCAAGAACTTAAATACATAAAAGATCAAGTCTACTTCATTGTTGTTCCTATAGATCCAGTCCAATGTCCAAGTGATCCAGTCCAAGGTTATAACTCCTAGCTATTTTATCATAATTTAAACTTCTTGGACTCATTGGAAAGATAAACTAGTTATCTGGTTTGAGCTACTCAATTTCTAAGGCTTAATGCCAAGCAACCGACAAAGTTTCGAGCCTCCATTCTGCTTCGAAGGCCTCCGAAAATGTAATTTACTACGATGTAGAAATTACCAAAAATTATATTTTTGATATTTTCCCAAAAATACCACTCAAATGACCCTGGACTGGATCACCAAGACATGCATACAACTGTCCCAATAGTCCGGTCATCAAGAATCAGTCCAGCAAGCATCTATTTGCATATACCTTCACCAAAATACTCATTTTGATACAGTCAGCACTTGGAATCTCGTGAATCCACATCAGCTCAAGTTTTCGAGTGTCATGTGACTTTATTTTGGCTTTATTAGGCATTGAGAATTGACTTTTCATCATGTACAACCAAATGGGTATCCATTTTGTCCAGATTCAATGTATTTGCAAGTTGTATTTTGTTTTTTTCCTAAAGGACAAATGCAAATCTAAAAATGTAACAAACTGTTGTACTTCATTAAATGCCATGTAATCTAGACCATTGGTGTTGAGTTAATCTCCACCATCCATTGAAAACTCGGTATGGTGCCTTGTTTATAAAAGGGTCATCCTTTTCTCTCATTTGTAAGTAAGATTTGATAATGAATTGCTGAGACTCTGCCAAATTGTGACCAATACAAAGCAAGTTTTGCACGTTGCTAGGAATTTGTGTTCTTGTGTTATCCTCTTTGGTTTTCATGGTTCATATCAATCTAAATTTAAATAGTTGTGCTTTTGCAATGATGGGCAAATGTTAAGATATCTGATGAATGCTTTGGTCCATACTATTAGTGCTTGCTGATGGTAAGTTGATGTGTATAGTTAGCCTGGGCCTTGTCGTTGATTGCAGTTCGGTTGCTTTCCACTAGTTAAGTTGTGCCATTGTCCGGGTGTTTAATGAGTGAATGCAATTTGAAAATCATAAGGATCCTTTGAAGATTGCATCATTTCTTGCAACATTGTGGGTTTCCTATCCTGGTGAAACAGGGAATGGTTTATTGAAAGTATTTGTCTATCTACAACATTTTACCCAGTTGTGACTGTCACTTAGAATCTTTTATCCCTTCTCTCTCTCCTTTTCCTTTTGCATTTTCTTTACATAAAGTTTGGTAGATTTAGGTTATAAGCAGCACCTACATTATAAATCTACTGAAGATATCATAGGGTTTCTGCACTTGCATTGCTACCATCTTTTCATAAACCCTGCATTTCATGTAAGACCCCTTGTTGGCACAGCTAGACATACCACTGAGTCATTCCAAGCAAGCTAAACCTAGTTGTATTATCCTTGGGGCAGTCCTATCTTGGATAGGATACCTTTTTCAAGAGAGGTGTGATACCAGCAATCATACCTGTGTTGTTGCGTGCTAAAAACACCATTAACAGAATTAGCGCTAGAAGGAGGGTTGACCAAAGCCATTGTTGAAACAAGAAATTGCTCCATTCATTGAAGATCCTCTATTTGGTTGATTTCATCTACATGTCCCTCTCTTCTAATGCAATCAACATAATTGGTGCTAGAAGGAAGGCCTGAACAAAGATTTTATGCAGGCTTTCAGTTTTATTGGTTCATTACACATGCTGAAATGAAGTAAATGTACAGAAAATTTTGATCCAATGGATACACATAAGGGTTTCAGTCATGGGATCCCTTCATTCTTTAGAGGACCATCTCAGCAGTCATATCATGAAGAGAACTTCCAAGTGAATATCCCACTTTTCGAAGAAGTGTTAGATAGGCATATCAGAGCAAAGTATCCTCCATTTAAACACTGCTTGATTTTAGTTCACCTCAAGTCTGCATTGTACATCCTAGAGAGTTGCATGACAAGATTGTTTGTTTGACTTTCCTCCAAAGATTAGATTTGCACTTAAAAGGATTGCTTCCTATTTTTGAAGTATATAAGCCTAAAGTGGGATATAAACATAATAGACATATTCAAAATAAGGCAACACATAGGGAAGTTGCAGCACGGATGGATGCATATGCATATGATCATGTCTCAGTTAGGAGCACCCAAAGAGTTGAGGTTGTAGGAGCTATAAATCCACCATTCATAATTGATCACAGTCAAAAAGGTAGTCTGCCCATTGAAAAAATTGAAATCCCTCAAGATCATCATAATACATATCCAGACGAGGATCTTGATAGGGAATGTATGTGGTCTGCAAGTTACCCAACAAATGAATATGAGATCCATGACTAGATAAAATCTCTTTCTTAGTCAGGCAAGTTAGCCATGGGATATGTTGTCCCAGATAGGTTAAAACTTAGTCTACAAGACAATGAACAGGGCAATATACAGGGTCATATTTCTACTACTAAGGAGGTGGATAAGATAGATGATAAATCAAACCTGATGAATAGTCATGTTAAGGATACAAATCAGCAACCAGAAGATTCACAAATATCAAGTTCTGAGTCTAAATTTGCTGCGACAAAGATGCAGAACAACAGTTCATTACAGTTGGTTGATAATTCTAAATATGAACAACAATTAGATTAGGTCAAATATATGCAGGAACAAGAAGAAATCAGTCACTCATGTGAAGAAAAGTCATGGACAGCAATGTAGGAAGTTGTTTCAGTTAACAAATTTGACCTACAATTAGACTATTTTGAGAACAGTGAACAGACTTGTGACTGTATCATCTCAGTATACCATCATGATCAGTCATATTAGCCCAATACAATTGCTGCAATTACTCCCACAGAGTTTTCAGCTGAGTCCAATGGACAAAATCTGAATGATACATCATTACAATGTGACATTGACATTAAGGATCCAGTCGTAGAGGATGCAAGAGACTTTATTGCTACTACAAACTATGAACTTGCAATCCAATATCAAACACCATCTGAAATGGGAAGGTTGTTGATTGATGCAGATAAAGTTTTTTTAGAACATATGACCAATTTTGATGAAGACAATTCAAGTTTATCATATATTCACCAAGCTGGTCTTGTTCACACTTGTATAAAAGAAGATCTCCACATGGCTGATGTTGGCATGCTACTGATAGATGAAAGTAAAAATCTGCAATCTAAGAATAAAAATCAAACTGTCATGCAAAGTGATGGCTTGGAAGCATTTTCATGTCAATCACTTGATCACATCATTGAGTTGGTGTCAACAATGAGCAAAGATATTCTGATGCATGGGAATTCACCGCATATGATAGACTTTACCTTGACTGATTCATGCAGAGTTCATCCAAATGACCCACATTCTGAAGTCAGTTGTCCAGACTTCCTGTTTGCTTGGGAGGTTGCTGCAGCATTCAGTGATCCAGAGGTATTTGATGCACATGATATGACCCAGCATGAACTCAGACCTCCTAAAGGTGCACAAGTTAGTGGTACAATGTAGCAAGGTGATGAACTTACATCTCTAATTGATGGAACTACAAATCAAGTTGTATTTTCCATCTTCTCACTTGGTTTTGAAAGTTATCAACTTGATTATGGTGATTTAGGTAAGACAACTTGTATTTGGATTAATCATGGCCCTAATGAGTTGCCACAATTGTTGATTCTGCATGATTGGTACCCTAAACATGAACATAGCTTGTCCATACCCTACTGTTCAGAGTACAAAGATGAATTTGCCAGACTTAGGACATTGACCTACACCCTGCTACTTCTGCATGTCCTGAGAAATAAATCACGGGGAAGTGTAAATACTTGTTGTCCAAGGTCTTCGTAGATAGTCTTGCTTGTTTTTAGTTAGGTTTTGGTAATTTATTATTGTCCTAGTTTAGTTTCTACCTCCTATTTTTGCTTTTCCTTAGTTGTTAGCTGTTGGTAGTTGTTAGTTGTTAGTTGTTGCTTTTTATTTTCTATTTTCTTTGGTTAGAGTAGTCTGCTTTGCTTAGGATAGTTGTTTTGCTTGCTTTGCTTTTTTTTCTAGCACTTGTTTTGCTGGGGTTATTCATTTCTTGAAAGTGGTGGTAATTGTGCAGTCATGTAAGTGCTTCTTTGTTGGGTAAGTAATTTGGAGTATTTCTTTGAGAAGTTGAAGTTTTTGCTTAGGTCTACCTGTGGGTTCCGTTGTTACACTAGGGAGTATGATGTCTATTCATTGGAAAGGTCTCATTAGTTGGTGCACCTAAAGTATTTGCTAGCCATATATCTCTCACACTCTTAAATAATCCTGAAGTACCTAAGTCTTGGTGATCTTACATTAAGTGAAAAATCTAAGGTCCACCTTTGCCACCATCAGGAGTCCACACCCAGCTGGTTGAGTTATCACAAGGGTAGCGATACTACATTGTACTCTGCCAAATCTAAGCTTAATGAAATATCAAAAGTATGAAAGAAAATCAATGCACACTATAACTCAGTTAGATGGATAATCAAGTAAACTCTACCGGGGCTATGGACGCCTAACCGACAGTAGGGCTCTGCTTGAACAGAATTCTGAGACAAACCCGCCAGGGCTATAGACACTCGTTGGTAGCAGGGCAATGTCCAAGTAGTTCATGAGGTGTGTATTAATCACGTAGATTAATGTAAAGGATCCTAGATGAGCTTAGTTGCCAAGGGATGGGAATTCATGCAATTGCACACACTCGGGTTTTTAGGATGTGGATGGTGGCACTTGGTTATTGAGCTCTGCTCCTTTGATAAGGTATCATGCTGTCCAATCTAATATGTGGGAAACATAGAGATTATGGGTTTGAAACTGATGTTTATCTTAGAAATGCTTTGGATCATTTCCCAGTAGAGTTGCCATTTGTAGTGCCTTGCACACACGCCCCATTTTGCAAAATGGAGACCCCCTCTTTTGCTTTGGCTTGGAGTCCCAACCTTTGTTACTTATGATGATGAGAAGGTGAATTTGTGCTTAGAGTGCATGATTTATTCTAGATTTGAGTATTTTGCATGTTTGGAGTGATTTGATTTCATTTAGAGGTGTCTTGGGTGGTCTTGTGCTTAAAAAATAGCTATTTGTTTCTTTCTACACTGAAATTGGGTGTTACTGCATTTTGCTCCAAAATCTCATGTCACTGGATATTGCCTCTGAAATTGCTACTACAGGATGTGTCAAGTTGAAATTCCTAGTTTCCAAGTCTTAGAGTAGCAAAATCGTGTCAAATTCCACTAGATTTCACTAAGGGGTCCATATGCTTTCAGCCTAATACATGTTCCTGAAGCCCTGATTTAGCTAAGTCTGAAACCCTGAAAATCCTGAAAAATGGCTAAGTATGAAATAAGGTTATACTTCAATATATATTTAAATATACTATCACCCTGAGAAACTTAAAATCTATCGCTAAAAATGACCCCAACTACACTTTGCGCTAAAAACAGCCCCTATTGACCTTAGCACTAAAATCCTTCCTCACGGACTAGAACTAAAAAACGCACTCACTGCACATATCCTATCAGGTCCAAAACCTTTGCCGATCCATTTGCACTTAAATTCCCCACTAAGGATATTTGTGCTAGAAAAGCACCCTACTGACTTGCACCGAAATCATCCCCAACCGACTTTGTGCAGTAGAAGCCAAAACCCGTACTAAGTCGGTGCAAGTCAAAATCTATGCCGAACCCATTTTGCACTAAAACCACTCACCATGGACCTGTACTAAAAAGTGCACTGACTAACCTATTCAATTAGTCAGTCTGAATGAAAATCCCCACTAGGTCAGTTGGAGGTGAAATCCCCGTTAAGTCAGTGGACCCCCAAAATCAACGTTTTTTGGTATTTTGGGCCAAAATTTGAGTTTTTCAAGGAGCAAATTGGATTTTCTTGATGGATTTGAATCGCATATCTATTTTTCACATCATAATGAACATTTTACCAAGTTTGTGTGGATTTTTGTTATGTTTTACGACAATTAATGCTATTGCACATGAAAAGTTCGTGACCCCCAAAAATCTCGCATTTTGTAGAAAAGGCTAGAAAAACATGAAATAAAAGTCTGCAAATGGATTCTAATGACCACAAAAACTTCCTAGATCAATATATTGGCCAAATGGGTGCTTGAAAATGGTAAAAAACTTAGAAAATCATGCAAAAATCACTAAATTTATGAAGAGGACTATAAGGAAGCAACATTGGCAATGAGTTGTTCTTGACTAACCCAAGGCTACAAATAAACATATTTTGATTCAAAATAATAGGAAATAACTTTTTATGATGAAATTGATGCTTGGTCTTGTTGCTTGCAAGTCTAAGAGGACAAAGGAGCCAACTGGAGCTGTCTTGGAAGGATGAACATACAGAGGTACCCTACTGACCCAGAGATGCAGAATTGACATTTTATCAACCAAATTGCTACTGCACATGCAAAAGGAAGTCAGTATGATGTCCAAGATGATGGAGATAGGCCTCAAAACTTAAAGACAAAAGATTAAGTCTACTTCATTATTGTTCCTGTAGATCCAGTCCAATGTCCAAGTGATCTAGTCTAGAGTCATAACTCCTAGCTATTTTATCATCATTTAAACCTCTTGGACTCGTTGGAAAGATAAACTAGTTATCTGGTTTGAGCTACTTGGTAGCTAAGGCTTAATGCCAAGCAACTGACAAAGTTTCGAGCCTCCATTCCGCTCAAAAGGCCTCTGAAAATGCAATTTACTATGATGTAGAAAATACCAAAAATTATATTTTTGATATTTTCCTAAAAATTCCACTCAAATGACCCTGGACTGGATCACCAAGACATGCATATAGCTATCCCAGCAATCCAATCATCAATTCCAGCAAGCATTTAGTTGCATATACCTTCACCAAAATACTCCTTTTGATCCAGTCAACACTTGGAATCTCGTGAATCCACACCAGCTCAAGTTTTTGAGTGTCATGTGACTTTATTTTGGCTTTATTAGGCCTTGAGAATTGACTTTTCATCATGTACAACCAAATGGATATCCATTTTGTCCAGATTCAATGTATTTACAAGTTGTATTTTGTCTTTTTCCTAAAGGACAAATGCAAATCCAAAAATGTAACAAACCATTGTACTTTATTAAATACCATGTAATCTAGACCACTGGTGTTGAGTTAATCTCCACCGTCCATTGAAAACTCAGTATGGTGCCTTGTCTATAAAAGGGCCATGCTTTTCTCTCATTTGTAAGTAAGATTTGATAATGAATTGCTGAGACTCTACCAAATTGTGACCAATACAAAGCAAGTTTTGTAGGTTGCTGGGAATTTGTGTTCTTGTGTTATCCTCTTTGGTTTGCATGGTTCATATCAATCTGAATTTAATTAGTTGTGCTTTTGCAATGATGGGTAAATGTTAAGACATCTGATGAATGCTTTGGTCCATACTATTAGTGCTTGTTGATGGTAAGTTCCTGTGTATAGTTAGCCTGGGCCTTGTCATTGAATGCAGTTTGGTTGCTTTCCACTAGTTAAGTTGTGCCATTGTCTGGGTGTTTAATGAGTGAATGCAATTTGAAAATCATAAGGATCCTTTGAAGATTGCATCATTTCTTGCAACATTGTGGGTTCATATCCTGGTGAAATAGGGAATGGTTTATTGAAAGTATTTTTCTATTTTAAGCATTTTACCCAATTGTGACTATCACTTAGGGTCTCTTATTCCTTCTCTCTCTCCTTTTCCTTTTGCATTTTCTTTACATAAAGTTTGGTAGATTTAGGTTATAAGCAACACCTACATTATAAATTTGTTGAAGATATCATATGGTCTCTGCACTTGCATTGTTGCCATCTTTTCATAAACCCTACATTTCATGTAAGACCCCTTGTTGTCACAGCTAGACATACCATTGAGTCATTCCAAGCAAGCTAAGACCTAATTGTATTATCCTTGGGTCAGTCCTATCTTAGATAGGATACCTTTTTCATGAGAGGTGTGATACCATCAATCATACCTGTGTTGTTGCGTGCTAAAAACACTATCAACAATTCCCATCTAAACTAATATTCTTATTGAATATCCATTTACAACAAACTAGTTTGTGTCTTTCAAGAAAAGATACTAAGTCCCCTGTACCAATCCTCTCTAAAATCGCCATCTCTTCATCCATGGAAATTTTGCAGAACTCTGCATCATTTATACTATTGGTAAATAGATTTTTCACTATCGAATTTATTATAGGACTCACCTAATGAATAGTGACTATTGTTCCAATAGTTGGAGAGGCTGTAATCAAGCAAACAACCTTCCTCTACATTTGAGAGGGGAAACTCCCTCATATGATAACTTAATTTTTTGGGGTGTGCTTTTTACCAAAAGGGAGGAAAGGTAACCTATCTAAAACTTTAAAGATTAAAAGGAAATGGAAAACCCTAGGTTGACTGATAGGAGGATACAACCTTCAAATTTCCCAGAATAATAGAAAAGAATTCAAGATCTACACAAAGATAAACTTCCAGATGTATCTCCACAAAAACATTATTTGAATGGAAGGGTATAAAAGGAGTTGAATGCAAGGATATATTATATCTTAAGGAAGAACAAAACTTAATAGTTTTCACAACACAGACATTGAGTAAAACTATTATATATTAGTCTAGATTGCACCAAAAGTAGTCCTAGCATAAAGATAACAAACTTTCTAATCACATAATAGAGAATCCTAAAAATAATGGCCATGATTCCAACATAATAAATAAAACACAGCATAAAGAAGACAATAAACAAGCTCACAGACTAGCACTATTATCCCTTTATTGATTTCTAAATAGGAAATACAAAGATCTCTTTTTTTTGTCAAAAATGAGAGAATCAAAAAGTCCCTTATTTACATTCAATCCTTGTATAAATATGCTTTTTCTTTCTATAAATGCTTTGTAACCACTTTTTAGTTTAGATCTTTAACTATAAATAAAAAGAGTCACTAGTTTTCCCAACATAAAAGAGTCATTAAAAAGCTATGGTATCTTTCAATATGTCTGAGAGTATGTGGAAGTGTAAGGTCATGTACAAAGGCTATCTAACGCTTGGGTATTGGAGTTTAAACCCTCCTAACTTCATTATCTACCCTTTATGGGGAATCTAGCTTAGCCAAGAACAAAAACTCTTCTATCTGTTACATCAAAAAATGTCCCCTTGGGGGCTTTTCCCTCTTAAGGTTTAGCTCCTGGGTCCTTTAGAATGCATTTAGAGCATCGTGCATGATTTTGATGACTCCCGATGAGAAAACCCTAAAGTTTCATGGCAAATGGGACTTAGGGGATGTACTTGATATGATCCCTATCTGAAATAGGGGGGAGGACTTGGGCACTTGTACCCTAGTCCTGCCCTATTTTAGGTCAGGACCTATTTTTGGGTGTCGGTTTATGACCATTACTTAGGTCCTATGCTGATATCCTAAGTTTGAATTATGAAATTCTTAGCAGGAATGTTTGTAGTTGCATATATAAGCATGATTAGTGATTCATTTGTAAACTAGATAGATATTTTGATTGACAAGCTTATGTTAAGGCGATTCAAGGCATTCATTGTGTTGCAGAGTAGAATTTTATGTTGTTATTGTGTTTGTATTTGTAGATTTGGCATCCATCTCCTCATGGCATGAAGAGCATCTTCCTTCCATGATATCTACACTACAAAGTGATATCAATTGTGTTTTCTATCATTTATCATTTAGATTTTGCATCTATCCCGCAGGGATATGCACTCTTTATGTGACAATGGTGTTCGAAAGACTTGAATGTCTCTCCAGGGCTTGACCAAGGCAAGCCTCTAAACATCACAACCCCTAACCCACTTTTCTATTATTGCAGGTTATAGGTTGTGGAAACAAAAGAAGTGGAATTGCAAGAGAGTAGTGCAGATTATCAAAATTGCAGAACGAAGAAGAAAATAGGGACCTAGACTCAGGCGCCCGTTCATTAGTCCTCTGGATCCCACAACTATAAAATCTTAGGAATAGAAGGAACAGGTTGCAAACAACATTACTAGATCTTGATAATACCTGAGGCACTGGACTAGGGCACCTGCTTATTAGTCCCTAACTTTTCCACACACTAAACTTTGAAATCTAGTATGTATTTGGTTGTCATTTGATATCTCTATGTGCGATCATTTTCTATAATTTGTGTGTCTGTTTACGATTTCACAAAATTAGGGTTTTGAGCATAATTAGGCTTAATTAAACAACAAAATCACACAATTCCAATCTTCCCCGATGTTCCAAGTGACAGGACATCTGTAGTAGAGTTCTCTACTTGGTTGAATGTCCTTGAATGTTTAATGGTGAAAGGAGGATCAACACAAATCATTAAAAAACAATCCTCTTCATTTTTAACCCTAAACACTATCAATATTTGAAAACCTCTTGCATGGGGTTTCTAGCCTAAAATAAAAGAACGACATGTGAGGAAAATGACAAATTTCAAAAGGGATGCTTAGTGCCACTACTTTTGTGGCCTTAAACTTTCAATGTTGTTGTAGAATGCACCTCTGGAAAGTGCTCTGATACTACTTGTTAGGCTTTTTACCTGTAAAATATTAATAAAAAAGAAAAATACATGCCAAATAACACAATGCTTATAAAAGTAGCTACAATTATGCTTATGTTCATCACAAGAATTGTAGGTCTCTTCAAGGGGAAACCTCTTTAAGAGAAATGCTCCATTATAATATATGATTCCCATATGATATTTTCTTACAACATCATTATAAAGCCCTCACAAGTGGTGACTTACAGATTATAACCAATGCTAGATAAATCCACATAATTTAATTTATTAATTACTAAATATATTTGATTATTGTAATGCTTGAAGTATTACAAGGTTAGGACATGATGCTCCTAACATTCCTCCCAATGCTCATTGTAGTATTTGTGGAGATTTCAACATGTTTTGTTCTACAAAAGATAAAGAAGCTTTTCTTCCATGTGTTGTGTTGGTGAATGTGAAACATAGAACTATAAGCACAATAAAGTTTATATTTCTTCCTAAATTACCCTAGGTAGGTCCAAAGTAGGTCATCCTTGCCCATGGGCCTAGTTTACTTATTTTAATATCTGCTAAGGTAATGGGTACTCAAGAATTTTGACCAAGACATGATGGTGAATTTTGATTGGTTGATTAGTGTTTAAATCTTCACAAAGGTAATTAATGGGTGAAGTTTAAGAGTCTTCATACCATAAGAGGAATTTAACACTAGCTAGCCCAAATTCCCCCTTGAGGCACCATCAAAGTTCAACTTGATAAACCCTTCGAAGATTTTCTTAAAAATTATCAAAGATCTCTCTTCTTACCACTTATTGCCCCTTTAATGGGTGAGTACATAAATGAATTGTTAGATACATGTATTCTAACTTTTTACAATATTGTTGAGTAAAAGCAAGTGTGAACAAGGTAAAATTGCAGCTATGTTTCTTTTAATTGTTTTCAAATCTGAAAATTAATCATGTGCGGTGTTGCAAATCTAAAAATTACTTTCAAGATTATCCAATTTAGATGTATTAGTGTTTTGTCAATTTAATCAATGAAGTAGAGAAGAAAAAGCATGATATAAGTTGACACAGAATTTATGTGGAGAAACCCTTGTAGGAAAAAACTCCACACCCAAAGAGATAGTATGCTTGTATTAAATCATGTAATCAAGTTTACATTTAATATTGAATCCTCTTTGAATTTCGGTAGCACTTCGTTACTCCTTCAACTTCAAATCCTATCAATACCTGTAATTACTTTCTCCTTATTTGTACTAACTCAAGGCATCCTTATATAGAAGCCATGGATCTCAAAATACAATAAATTGTATCCAATAACATGAGAAGAATCCTCATGACCAATATAGTGAACTCCAAAGCTGTATAGTAGAAATTACCTCTTAACTACAAGTATCAAACATGGGCATCCAAGAAGTCCCAATCAAACTTAGTCAACTGAAGTGTTATATGACAATAATGAGGTACAACTAAAAGTCTTAACAGTGGTGCCCAAGAAGTCAAACTCAAATTTAGTCAACTGAAGTGTTATGTGACAACAACAAAGCAGAATTGAATGTCTCCTCGTGAACGTGTAGTAACTCCCAATTAACTCTATCAACTGAAGTGCTCCAACTCACACCAATGTCATGCAAACAACATGCATCATTGATGTCCCCAATATTATTATTACATAACACCTTCTTTTGTAACATGCAAGTCATGCAACCACTTGTAGCATCATGCAAGTGTTATCCAAAATTGATCTTGAGTTAGAGTGTCATGCAAGATACATGCAACACCATATAAGTGACATGCAACAACATGCAAGTCCATACAACTAAAATGCAAGCACATCTAAGTGACATGAAACAACATACGAGCACATGCAAGTGACATGCAACAACATGCAAGTACATGCAAGTACATGCAAGTGACATGCAACAACATGTAGGCACATGCAAGTGACATGCAACAACATGCAAGCTCATACAAGTGACATGCAACAACATGCACGTCTATGCAAGTGACATACAACAACATGCAAGTCCATGCAAGATTTTATGAGTTCATGCAAGCAATATTCCAATAACATGCATCTCTAACTCCACTGATAACTCTCACATCATATGAACATGCAAAGTGTACCAACATTATCCACTTGTGCAAACAAAAAATAAACTCCTAGTCTTCATTGGAAACACCTCCAAAATGAGCGCCCAAAATAGCTCCCACCTCCTAGGAAGTATCACCAAGTTAACATAGACTTCAAGAAGTCAACTCCAAGCCTCCATGGGCTCCACTTCCAAAGTGGGCGCCCAAATTGGGTCCTATCTCATAGGAGTTAACTACAACATGTCATAGTAATATAATTAAATATTATTTTCTCTCAAGTCCCTATGTGTTGGAGAACACTTTCCAAGGACTTTGGAGACACATGAAATTGGTTAGGATTACAAAGTTCATGACAACTTATCCCAACATTTTCCCACTTGACATTAAACATTGCAATTACTCTTATGATGTAGTAAAATTATTTAATCAACAAGGAAAAACATCCCTTAGACAACAATGTACCATTGATTATTCAACATTCTTTTGTGCTCTGACAAAATACCTACAAAATCAACCATGATAACCACCATCTCAAACAAGAACTCCCCACATCATGTCACCCATGATAAGGAACATGTCAAGGTGAAACATATCAACTGTCACTAAAACCTGCACCAATCTCCAAATAAACACAAGCATCAAATTCAAAAGATAACAAATGACTCTGAGTGACTGCCACACTCATACCAATTGGAGTAGCAACCAAAACAAGTTGCTAGCTCATCCAAACTATCCATATTTCAAACCAAGGTAAACAAAACCAACATAGGTAGAACTTCATTCCATCAACATATCAACCCAAAACTACAATCAAGTCCTTGTATATCCACCATACTAATCATCCATCCTCCCATCTCAATGCAACATATCAATGCATAAATGACCAAAGGCAAGGCCAATCTAACAAAATATACATAATACTAAATGGATCTAAGGATATTGATAGTCCTCATCCAAGTCTTCAATGCAAGCAATGGATAAAGAAAATCTACTAGACTACTCAACATGTAGATCCCAATAGTGAAACATGCAAACTCATCACCACGCCAATAACCTGCAAACTAAGAAAACCAAGGGGATATAATGGTAATGAAGCACATAGATATCCAAAAACTCCCACTGCATGGGTAATGTCTAATCTAAAAATAAGATCAAAGCATTAACAAATCCTCCTATAGCACTTCTTTTAGAGGACGTGGCAAACTCCTCTACCATATAGTGTCAAAACATATAATGATATACATAAAACATCTCTCATTACCAATCTCCAAATAACTTTCCCAAGTCCTCTAAACCAATGGAGAAAGAGATCAAGGAGCTACCAAATTGTTGTTAAAAACAACACTTGACTCCAATACAAAACCTCAACTCCATAAACATAAGAACCTTCAGGAAGAAGATAATACATCAAGAAAGAGAGAACCTGCAAATCAAACCATGTCTTTATACCACACTAATGTGTTAAATTGTGTAAAGTAAGATCTCCTTCAACACTCCCAAACTAAAAGGATATCAACATTGAACATGAAAACATGGCAGCAATAGATGTAAAACTCTCACTGAAAGTATATCAAACTATCCAAACATTCCCACAACAAAGGGAATAAGCCCAAAACCACAAACCATTTCATGTACCTCTCCAAACAAGCCCTCAGAACTAGTTCCATAGCTCAAGACCAAAATAATGAGAACAACAGAAATCCATAAAACCATGCATCTACTTCTCAACAATCCTTTAGAACTCACAAAGATCAAGACTAATGTATATGAGAAGACAAGATACAAAATAAAGAATTCATCTAATAGTCAGGTGGGAAACACCTATTAGATCATTCACTTGCTGAGTAGACCAAGAGTGGGATGCAAGATTGTCCTCTGCATAAACACCAAATAAAAGCTTATAATAAAGGGTAACCTTCTCATTAGGTCCATAATGAACTCACATCCATTTCCAAGTGTAGGCTCCTCGGTACTTTTGCTGAAATCTCATAATGAACTCGTAATCATTCCAACACATATCTCTGAGTACAAGAGATATCCAGCCTCACCCAAGTCTCTCTAGTATTCATGAGTATCGACCAATCAATCCACGCCAACTTCAAATGCAACCTACAATATCATGAAGCTCCAAGAAAATGATTAAAACTCAAAACCAAATAGATCTACATCCTCTTAAAAGGAAGAACAATAACACCTTTACCAAAAACTCTAAGAGTCCTCCATGAAATAAGATGTTAACACCTCTTCAAATAATATGAAGATCTAGCATCCTCTGTCAATATGACCAAAGATGTCAATGAACCCTCACTTCAAACTAAGGGCATAATCTAAGAGCTCCTTATGACACCAACAACCATTGCAAACAAGCATCCATCTTCTAATCAAAGATTATCCATGGCTCACTACAAACTGCAACAACGACAGTTTAGAACCAATATCTTGAAACAAAGAAGATAGAACACATGATGTAACTACACAAAACTCCCACTAAAATTGATACCAAGCTATGCATGGTATCGTGACCAACATCATTACCAGAACTCCATTAAAAGTGAATAGAGTTTCTTATGCACCATAACTTACTACTATAGATTCCAATGAGAAACTAAATCAGGTACTCCAAACCATCCTTTTGTCTCACTAGAATAAATATACCAATGCAATTAAGGTGACCAAGAAGAGGCCAACTTGATAGAATCCACATCAGCTAATTCACAAGATCTACACACATGCAACATCTTGAATAGGAGAAAAAACATGATCAGTGCTTCAACCTCAAATAGATGAATAAATATATTCAACCCCACATCAGTAACATGTAGAACAAATGTAACTAGATGAACATGTTAATTTCCAAGACTCAAACACTAGGATCAATGCTAGACTTGATTTTCCAAACAAATCCACATAAGAGTAACCATATATATCATAAGAACCCAACAAGCAACCCTATAAATCTGTAATTGTTTCCATCTAGAAAGAGTCTGAACACATATTTTCCCCAGATCTACAAACCAGGGATTTTGGTTAACATGAAAAACCTGCAAAACCATCTCTTTGTAAATTTGAAACCACTTAAACATCCAAACATTCACACCAATGAACACCATCAAATATGTCTTCTAAAATAATGGAATACCATAGATCGACAAACCCACAATCTTTTGAAATAGGAAAACTATAAAACCTACATATTCAAAATAACATGAATATGAAAAAGGAGAAACCAGGTTGTTCAGGAGTGTCCATATCATAGAAATACCAACTCCACAACCCACATACAACCAATGTAAAATCATGTAATACTTTCATGTAACCAAGGACTGAAACCATGAACCCAACATAAGCACTCCAAACTGTAGTCCAAAAAGTGAGTGCTTTTCCATGTGATCAAGGTACCAAAAGCAACCATCCAACATAAACACCCTTTCACTGCACATGTCCACAAGGTAAATGAATAAAACTACCAAACAAGAGAATACACACATATTGTCAAAATAAAGCTCCAAGTCACTGCCACAGGACCAACTCCATAAAGATCTATAACCTTGAGCCTCAAGTGCCCAACATATATTCTATTGACAATATCCATCTAAAAGATACCTACCATGGCTTCCAATCTCATAGATCTACAAAATAATGTTAACATAAAGAACATCCACTACAACCAAAAGACCTTTAACACTTAAGAGAAAAGCATCCCTTTCTCAATAGAACCATTGGCTCTAATACCAAATGTTGAGAAAAAGCAAGTGTCAACAAGGTAAAATTACAACTATGCTGCTTTTAATTGTTTTCAAATCTAAAAATTAATCATGTGTGGTGTTGCAAATCTGAAAATTACTTTCAAGATTATCCAATTTAGATGTATTAGTGTTTTGTGAATTTAATCAATGAAGTAGAGAAGGAAAAAGCATGATAGAAGTTGACACGAAATTTATGTGGAGAAACACTTGCGGGAAAAAAATCCACACCCAAAGAGATATTATGCTTGTATTAAATCATGTAATCAAGTTTAAATTTAATACTAAATCCTCTCTGAATTTTGATAGCACTCCATTACTCCAACTTTAAAACTTGTCAATACCTATAATTACTTTCTCCTCATTTTTACCAACTCAAGACATCATTATATAGAAGCCATGAATCTCAAAATACAATAAACTATATCCAATAACATGAGAAAAATCCTCATGCAAAACCCAAGT
This sequence comes from Cunninghamia lanceolata, assembly GCA_027924645.1. Classification (NCBI taxonomy): domain Eukaryota; kingdom Viridiplantae; phylum Streptophyta; class Pinopsida; order Cupressales; family Cupressaceae; genus Cunninghamia; species Cunninghamia lanceolata. Next base: position 5,255,927 of record BSBN01000312.1, read on the forward strand.
GCCCAATATAGTGAATTGCAAAGCTGCATAGTAGAAATCACCTGTTAATTGGAAGTCTCAAATATGGGCACCCAAGAAGTCCCAATCAAACTTAGTCAACTAAAGTATTATATGACAATAATGAGGTACAACTAGAAGTCTCAACATGGGTGCCCAAGAAGTCAAACTCAAATTTAGTCAACTAAAGTGTTATGTAACAACAACAAAGCTTAATTGAATGTCTCCTCATGAGCGCCTAGTAACTCCCAATTAAATATGTCAACTGAAGTGCTCCAACTCACACCAATGTCATGCAAATAACATGCATCTTTGATCTGTCCCTAATATTATTTTGTAACAACATGTTTTATAATATGCAAGAGTCATGCAACCACCTGTAGCATCATGCAAGAGTTATCCAAAATTAATCCTGAGTTAAGAGTGTCATGCAAGATACATGCAACAACATGCAAGTCCATGCAACTGACATGCAACAATATGCAAGCACATGCAAGTGACATGCAAGAACATGCAAGTTCATATAAGTGACATGCAGCAACATGCAAGCACATGCAAGTGACATGCAACAACATGCAAGTCCATGCAAGATTTTATGAGTTCATGTAAGCAATATTCCAATATCATGCATCTCTAACTCCACTGATAACTCTCACATCATATTCATGTGAAGTGTACCAACATTAGCCACTCATGCAAACAAAAAAGCAAACTCCTAGTCTTCATTAAAAACACCTCCAAAATGAGTGCCCAAAATAGCTCCCACCTCCTAGGAAGTATCACCAAGTTAACATAGACTTCAAGAAGTCAACTCCAAGTCTCCATGGGTTCCACTTCCAAAGTGGGCACCCAAATTGGGTTCTACCTCATAGGAGTTAACTAAAACATGTCATAGTGATATAATTAAATATTATTTTATCTCTCAAGTCCCTATGTGTTGGAGAACACTTTCCAAGGACTTTGGAGACACATGAAATTGGTTACAACTTATCCCAACAAATATTGCATATATATTAGAATAAAACATGCATACATTCAACAAAAACACATAATAATTATAATTTCATGTCTCACCACCTAAAGGAATGCACTTTCATAATCATATATTTTTCATAGTTTTGAATATTATGGTCATGCTCACTTTCCCATCAAATGCTTGACATTTCATGAATGTGCAAGCAATTTCCAATTGTCAACATTATCACCATTTTCCACCCAATAGATCACACAAATATTGCAAGCATCCCACCATAAAAGACATGTGTGCCAATTTTTAAAATTATCATACATTAATATGGTTGAAGAAACACCATTCAAATATAATTAAAAGATACTTGATTCCCAACTTCAAATATAAGGATAATGACAACTTGGTGGAAAGGCGAGTGATCAAAGTTTTGAAGGAGTTAGAGCAAACAATGGAAAAGAATATTAGAGACTTTCAAAATGTTGTTAGATATTCATGCCACTGAGGACAAGCTTCAGAGATAAAGAAGATCACGGAGGACACAAAGGAAAATGGGGACACATTGAATTTAATTTCCCAAATAATGAACCATGGAGGATTGAGACATCAAGAAATATGAATTTTAATACAAATCAATTATTATTTGACTTTAATTTATGCTCAACATGAAAGAATTGCATGAAAATTGACTTATTTGAATAATAAGTGGCCCTAGATTTTTGGGTTGCAAACAAAATTATGCAATACCTTCACTGACACTAGATTCTATGTCTTATTTGATGATTAGCAGAGTTTAGTGCCTCAAGATGCATTTCACTTGGTTGTGTACATAATTTTATCATCAACTTTAAGAAGTAGGTTCATTTTCTAGAAAAAAAAGGGATTCAACAAATGAATTTATTGTGGAAGCATTTTTTAAGAATGGACAAGCCTTGGACTCTCACTTTCACAGTAGATGAACTGTTGCAAGGTGTGACCCTTGGTCTTCTTTTTCAGCGCTACACGACGGTGGTTTGTGACAAGGGCTTAACCGCCTCTCATGCTTGTTAAGTCAAGTGGTTGTATCGGGCATTAATAGGTTGATCTTTTGGTGCAACGGCAACTAACAATTGGTATCAGAGCCGAGGTCACGGGTTCAAACCCCGTGCTTGCGCTGGGGGGATTGTTGCAAGGTGTGACCCTTGGTCTTCTTGTTCAGCGCTGCGTTGCGGTGGTTTGTGACAAGGGCTTAACCGCCTCCTGTGCTTGTTAAGTCAAGTGGTTGTATCGAGCATTAATAGGTCAATCTTTTGGTGCAACGACAACTAACATGAACATGTTGATACAATAAATGAAGCATTAGGGTGAGTGAAAGTTGGAGCTTTGGCAATGTCTATGCTAAATTTAGATGGAATTAACTCAAACTATATTGCTTGGTAAGTGGAAAATCTTGCTAGGTTATGTTGTTGCTTGTAGGTATGGTTGGATATATGGGAATGTGTAAATAAAATGTGTGAAAGATAGGGGAATGAGCCCAGCTTTGCACAAGATTGTTTTGTTTGTTGATAGGTAATGATATTAAAACTCCTTCCAAAGTAGACACAAAACTAAATGGGAATTGACAAGGGTATGTAAATTTCACTATTACATTTCTATACAGTATACATGAAATTAAAGACCAAACATTTTATTAACATGGAAAAATCTCTAAACAAACTAAAATCCATGGTTCACAATTTGTGAGATGATATTTTGATTTAGGGTAGTAACTCTTATCATCCAATTATCATGTGTTATATAAAGTTTTGAGATTTTTTCTTTCTAGTATTTATACCTTTTTATGCCTTTTTGAATGGAAATTGGTTTTGAGAATTTTTGGGAGTGATTTGATTGCTTGGTTTGTCATTGTTTTAAGGAATCAAAACTAGTTTAGGATTTAAGATTTTCAATGCATCTCCAAACTTAAAATTTTGAGTTATAAACTCAATTAGTAAGGTATTTCTTTTTTTTGAAAAAATTGTATTTATTTGATTGTTCATTTCAACTTTAATAATAATATGAGTTACTAAGTAGTAACTCTTCAATTCTCACTAAAAACTATAATTTATCATTTTAATAAATTTTCAATTTTTATATTAAAAACTATATAGTATGCACACATCTTTTTGATAAAGCTTACTTTTTTATATACATTTTCAATTAAAATAAAATAGCAACAATCATGTGGAGGGTAGCAATGAACCTTGTTGTAATTTGTCTAGTTAATTCCATTGAGCACAAAGATACATTGGTATATTGCAACATAGCAATAAAAGTAGCCAATATACTCATCTTTATAGAAGATGCATGAGCTTGTAATCAAAAGATGAAATTAGAAGGGTAGAATGATTATGTTGATAAACTTCACGAATGCTCTAATTAATATTTTAGCATACCACTTATGTAGTAACCCACAAGGTTGGTTAAAGTGTCTTTGACCTATATACAAAACATAAGTATACAATGTAAGTAAAAAAAGACATGTAAAGATGTGGTGCACAAATACCATGATAAGGATCTCAATGTTATGATTCTTAACAATATTATGCTTAGTATCTTGTACTGAGATAACCTTCACTACACATATATCATGTATATGTATATCACCAGTGATAAAAGAAAGATAATTAACATAAGGTTCATTACTATGATAGTCGTCATAAATAGGAAAATCCCAAATCAATGTGTAATGATTGGCATGGAGAAGGTTACCTTGGCCATCACTAAGTACAGATGAATCAAGAGAAGTGCATGGAGGAGGGTTCATGATGTAAAAGAAAAGATATCAAATACATACATAAATGAAGCAGCTAAGTCACTATCATTAGTCACAAAAGGCATATCATTGCAAAGTGTATTGATACAAGAAATGAACTTGGTAATGAAAGAGAATGAATATCCATGATGAAATATAAATTGAAAAGGGAAAATCTCATAACAAAGAAATTTAAAAGAAAAGGAGGGTAAATCAAATCTAAAAACACGTGCAAAATGTAAACCCTAAGGCTAAAGCAAAGGTGAATAGAATGGGTAAAAGATAAGAAATATAAAGTTCTTTGGGTAGACTCTACCTCATCTCTCTTATATATATGTATGTATGTATGTATGTATGTGTGTGTGTGTGTATATATATATATATATATATATATGTATGTATGTATGTATGTATGTATGTATGTATGTATGTATGTATGTATGTATGTATGTATGTATGTATATATATGTATGTATGTTTATATATCCATATTTACATATATATACATATACATGTTCATATTTACATATATATACATATACATATTCATATTCATATTTATAGATTTCTTCTTTTTATTTTTATAGTTATATTTTTATACTTATGTAGTGTTATATATATAATATTTATCATTTTTCTCATTTTGCTTACTTTATTTTATTTTATTCTTTTTCTCTTATCATGTTTCTTTGTTGTTTCTCTCATTTTTTCACATTTCTATGTTTTTAGGTGTATGGGTTGTTATTGAGCTTGGGTGTTTTTAAGTTGGAATAGAATTGTGCTTTAATTTTTTCTTATCCTTGGTGTCTATTGCTTCCCGTACTATTCTTTCCTCTATTTAGTTGTCATATTCTGCAAACTTACTCATTCTATCTCTCTTCTCTTGCTATTTCTCCTGGTGATGGATCATAGAGTGTGATATGAAACGTTGACGAAAAAACTTGCACACAGTTAAATCCTGAAATACTTACAAGCATTATGGACTATGGAAATTTGATGTCTATCAGAAATATAAAGTATCAAACCCTAAAATGACAATGTGTCAATGTATTACCAAAGATTTTATGTCACTATGGTTTCTTTGGTTTTTTTTTGCTCACCCAACAAGTAATGAGATAAATTTACAACAATTGGAGAATTGTCATGGGACAAGTAATTTTTCTCTGCATTTGAGAGGGTGTTTCAAGATTTTTGAGTATTTTTAATCCAAAAACACAAAAAGAAGAAAAATAAGAAAAGAACAGAAAGAGATAAACCTAGTGTTGGTACCCATTTATGTCTAGGGTTTTAAGCTTGAACGTTTGCAGGTTTTTTCATTCAAACCCTGAAATTTCTGAGTCATGGGGCCTTGCGTTGTTTTTTCTATTCGGGTGGTGACCTTCTGTGGTGGGTTCTTGGTTATTAAGTTTCATCCTCATGCTTTAGTGTTCATAGGTTAACCGACCACCATACAATGTTTCACCACTTTTTCCCATCACACATGAGCAAAGTGCTAGGTTTTTGTATGTGCAAGTGGTCATGTATGTTGGCGCGCTTGTGAAATCTCAGTTGGCTTTTGAAAAATGGTAAAAAATTGAGTTATATGCATATCGGGTTGCATATACATGGGGGGAATCTGTTGCAAATTCTGAGTAGATTCCCCAAATGTATAATGGGTTTGCTTGTACATGTTTTGTTGTATGTCCAGATATACAACACGAGGATACATTGCGGATCTCAAAAGGGATTAAATCAGGGCTAAAATAATGGTCGGGTCCACAGATATATGCAAGCAAGAATGTATGTATATCCAATATACATCGGGTTCATGCAATGAAAAATATACAAGGAGCAGCGAACGTGCATTCGCTACAGTATAATATACAAGGGGCCTTGTATATTCGGCAACATGCAAAGCAGCAAGATATACATTTGGTGGGGCCCGCAGACATACAAAGGCGAATGTATGTGAAATATACATTCGCGATATACAAGGCGAATATACATTCACAATGTGCAAGCCGGTCCCAATAACATTTCAAATTTGTTCTATAAGTACCTGGCGTCTGCGGCTTGCATGTAAGTATGCTTGTATATGTGCGATATACAAAGGGTTAATATGCAAAGAAAGGGATACAAGCTAGATTTCAAAGGGTTTTCAAGTCCGACTGATAAATGCAGTGAAGTCCGCGCCTTGTATGTATGAGGTGAATGAACATTACACTTGTATGTGCAATGTGATATGCAAAAAGGGGAGGTACAAGCCAGAACAAAAGTCAATTTCAAATTATTCTATAAAATTTGAGGTCAGGCTTGTATATAAGGTGATTGTATATGCATGTTCTTTTGCATATACATGGGTGAAAAGGGCAAAATAAGAGAGGGAAAAGTCAGCGATGGATGCACCAGGTGCCTACGTGGCACATTCTCATTGGTTCTTGACTTTTCAGCATATTTTTGAGGCCGTTAATCTCAGACGATGGAAGGAGGATCGACGGCTATATTTCAATTTCGCAGCAGCAAAGGGTTTCTTTGTATGCGACCACATTTTTTGAGCGAGAAAACTTCTAATACATCTATTGCTGCATTTCTAAGGGTTGCGGGTAGGTTGATCATAATGGCAGCACTTGCAGAGGGATGATCGATGGAATGACAGGCCAACTACCAGATTTAAGATGAAAACCTTAGAGCGGCGGCTCAGATCCTGAACTCACCTACTCCTTATTCTTTGTCCCTCTGCCACATTCATTGTTTGGGCACCATTTTCATGGTGCAGCGCATTTGGTTGAATTTTGATTTTTTGTTGATGTGCCATGTAATTATTTTGCTGAGTACACAACCCTGCTAAAAAGGGTAAACTATGTTACTCATTTGTGGTTGAAAAACTGGACAAGTTTTGGTGTTGTAATGAAATACAACTTCATTGGTGGCTCTATTCTAGGTATTTTTGTGAGTTTATGAGTTGTATGTTGAATGTCTTATGCATAGAATTCATCAGTTTCATGTTGATTTAAATGAGTAATGTTTTATAGCATGTATTTTGTTATTTGTCTCCAAATTGAATGTGTTCTTCTTCTGAATCTAAATAGCTAAGGGGTGTGAGATTCTAGGATATGGGTTTCCTATGTTGAATTCTTAGTCTTTTATGTCTGCTCAAGGAGTAGATTAAATGTTTTGGGTTAAGTATTGAGAAGAATACATTGCAGTAAGGATGTTTGTAAGCAGAAGTAACTGAATACTTTGTCTTGGGTATTGTCTGTAAGGCAAACATTGCAAAATCCCCTTGAAATATGATTATTGTTTTAAGTCTGTGATAAACACTCACATATATATATATATATATAGACTCCGAGCCCTGGATAGGCACCAATCTAGTATTGTATTTAGGTTGCAACCCAAAGTCTCAGCTTTGCACCCAAGCATAAACTCAAACTCAAACTTCAAATACAAACCTTTAGGACATTAGAAATAGTTTTTAGGACCAAAATCCTCTGTCTCACAACTGAACATAGGCCCAAAGCTAGCCTCTTTGCACTTATCTCACAGTTCTGGTCTACATAAAGGAGGATTCATCTGCTTTGTATCAGCATCCCAATCAGTTCATAGTCACATTTCATGGATGTTGAATAGGGAATACCCCCCTTGGTTTTGCAGAGCCTAAAGAAGAAGAGGAGATATTTATAGAGTCTATCTCCTGTACTATTGGCCCCTGGCCCGAGAATCTTGTTGATCAATGATGGCTACTTTGTAGGGGTAACTGGGAACAAGCATCCAGTCTGGGAAAATAACCAACAGATTTGGCAACTCTACTGGGGACTGCTTTGTGAAAGAACCCTAATTTTAAAAGAAAACAATTCCTAGTTGTAGGTGGTGACTCCGAACAAATCTCCTCAAACCGGTAAAAATTTGTATGCAAGGGAGAAGATCCCTGCATAATCCTCTGTTTGAAGAGTTATCCATAAAAATGATGTACAGGAGAAAAGGGACTGTTCAAGCTAATCGTGAGGGTTCTCCTAGAAGTAATGATAATATTCAGGACAATCCAGGATCTTCAGAGCGGACAGTACCCTATTTTTCAAACACTAAGGCTGAAATCCAGAATGTATATGAAAGACAGTAGGGTAGTGGATTGAGAGTGAGGTCAGAGGTGTTTCAGGAATGCCCTTTCCTTGATTCCCCTGATAGATTTGAAGAAGCTAAATCCCCAAGGGATGATAATGATGATCAGAATGTAATGAAGCCATCCTCTTCTATGCCTAGAGATGAGGAATTAGCTAAAGAAATCAAGAGCCTGAGAGTAGAATTAGAATATTTACAGGCAGTAAAAATTAGAGATGACATGAGACAGAAAGTACAGGCTCTGAGAACTGCTCAGAATGATTCAATTCCCACCCTTGAGAATATAAATGTGTTGAGGAACCAGCACAGAAATGAAGTGCAAGATCAGCATAATGATTAGAGACAGAAATCAAATAATGCTAGAGTACCATTAAATAATGTAAGGAATTAGGATGCGAATAGAAATGCCAATGTTAATCAATTTGGTAGACAGCCTATGTAGTTGGACAGATTCAGACAATTGGTTTTTGATGGCATTCCTGGTTACCCCAATCCTATGGACAAACACGTGAGGCCACAAGTGCCAAAGTTTTCAAGAAATAATACTGTGTCAGGAGAAGACCACTTAAAAGCTTTTCAGAATATCATGGACAGCTTTGAGGTTGAGGATGAGGATGTTTTTATGAAATTATTTATGCAATCCTTAGTTGATGAGGCTAGAGAATGGTACAAGGGTCTGCCTGACAGGAGTATTTCATCATGGGAGGACTTTAGAAGAATTTTCAAGGAACAATATGGTGACAAAACTGATCCTAGTTTTTTCATTAATGAATTCACTGGCATTACCAAAGGATCAAATGAATAGGTTGTTGATTTCAACACTAGATTCACTAAGGTGTTGAACAAATTGCCACATCACCTTAAGGCCTAATGAACCTATGTGCATAGTGTTATACATAAATGCTTTTGATGCCAAAACAGTCTATGGGTTAAGGGATAAGCCTATGGGTTAAGGGATAAAGGTCCTGCTAGCCTCAGAGATGCTTTCAAAATAGCAACAAATATTGAAAATAATAGAAAAGCATCTAGTAAGACAAACAGAAGAGATGATATAAAAATTCTGCAAAATCCAAACACTAAATCTCAAAGTGTTCAGGGCATTGCATCTACTTCTGAGGATAAATTAGATAAACTGACAACTATTGTCAAGGACCTGAGTTATAGAATGGCTAAAAGTGAAAAGGGGATAGGTCCTGATAGATAGGTTTACCAAAGGCCAGAAAGAAGACCATCATTACATGATATGCCATATAATACCAATTGGCATAATGGTAAACCCATTCTCCCAAACAGCAACCCTAGTCAAAGAGCTCAACATGTCAAGGAGACACCTGATCCTTTGAAGAAGGCTATTAATGTTGTTAATGACACCCCATGGTGCATAATATGTCAGATGCCTCACTCACAGTCACAATGTACGATTGCTCAGTCTCTATATAATAATGTTGTTGCCTATGATGAATGTAATGAACCACACTGCATGGAAGATGACAATGTCAATATGTTGTCTACAAACAGGGAGTATCCTTCTCATGATGTTGATGCAAGCACAAATAATGAGATTTAGGTCTACCAGTAGTTTCCCTGTGATGAAGATGATGAAGATAATTATGCTTATGCTCAGGACTCACATAATTTTTTGAATAACTTGAGAAGACCATCTGATGAAGAGATTAGAGCCTTCACAGCTACAGCAGTTGCTCAAGTCAAAAGCAATTACAATCTCAGGGGTAAAGCTCAAATAAGTAACTCACACCAACCGGAGAATACTTTTGTGAACCAACCAGTGCACAATCATAAAGGGACTGAAACACAAAAGAAGCTATGGAGCAATAATAAGCAAAATTTTAAGCAAAAAATAGGTTATGATTCTCAAGGATCAGAAGATAGGATTCCCCAGGTTGAGGATCAAAACAAAAATTTTCAAATCAAAGATGACAGTTAGAGAGCCACGAAAATTAAAGCTGGATCATACCAAGATAAAAATAAAACTGTAGATCAGGCTACAACTGTTATACAAAATTATGCTCCATTTGACATAACTTGGGTCTTGTCCCAGGTAAAGGTTTTTGTTCTGTTGATGGAGCTGATGAAAGTTGAGGAGTTTAGAAATAAAACATTGTCCCTGATTTCAGGAGTACCTTGCCAAGCCAAGCCTAATAATGAACCTCAGGGTAAGAAACAAGCCATGTGTATTGATGAGGATGAGACTCTTGAAGTATTTTTGGGGGTGACCATCACAAAATGCCCTTCATAGGTTGAACCATTCTATGTCTCCCTTGTCATAAATGGAAAAGTGATTAAGAATTGTATGCTTGACTTAGGAGAATCAACGAATATCATGCCTCTAGCTATTATGCAGCAAGCTGGGTTAAAGATAGACAAGGCATGTGGGAAATGCTATGCCATGGGTGCTAGAGAAGTACCAGTCATTGGAATCATGAAAGATGTGGATTTCAGACTGGCAGCATATCCTGAAAAGACCTACAAAATGAATATAATATTTGTTGATATCAAGCCACAGTATGGTATGTTGTTGTCAAGAAGATGGGCAGCGTTGATTGGTGGAAGTATGCAACTAGATCTATCATATGCCATAATCCCGATGAATGGTAGGGATGTCAAATTGATTAGAGAAGAAAGGTCACTAGACACAGTTGAGGATCAAGATTTAGAGGAGCATATATGTTTTGTGGATACTGACTGTGATAATTTCAGAGTTGTCTCAGATGATCAAGGGGTAAAGGGAGAGATGTTTGCATTCAAGAGCTTGACCAACAGGGTCTATGGACCATGTATTTTGATGGAGCTTGTTCAAAGGAAGGATCTGGTGCTGGAATTGTATTTCTGTCTCCAGCTGGTAAGCTTCTAAAATTCTCTTTCTTGCTGAAGTTTTCTTGTACAAATAATATTGCAAAGTATGAAGCTCTATTGTTAGGATTGAATGTTGCTTTGAAGCATGGGATCATGATGCTCAAAGTATTTGGGGATTCAAAGTTAGTTGTTTCCCAAGTCAGAGATAAGTATGCATCAAAGAATAAGAGATTAAAACAATATAAGCATGTTGTTTGGGATACAATTGAATTGTTTGATGCTTTTTCAATAAACTGGATTGAGAGATCAAAAAATGTTAGAGTAGATTTTCTAGCTAATGTAGCCATAAGGCTAGATGATATAACTCTGTCAAATGTTACAAATGTTGAAGTCAAACTTAGACCTGTAGTACCAGATAATGTATGCAGCTGGCAGGTGTTTGATGATGATAAGGATTTACTAAGATTTCTACATTGTATTGATGAATATGAGAGCCAAGAAATGGATTATCAGAGCATTGTAGAAGTTGTGGATGGAAAAGAAACTCTCTTAGGGAAGGAGGTAATTCAACTCAAGACAAATAAAATCCCTAGAGGATTGGTTGCTTTAGAGAGAGCATAGAGCATTTGACAATAGGGACCAATTTGTTACAAAGGCATCTCCAACAAACAAGAATGACTTAGAGGAGATAAACTTGGGGACATATCATGCCCCCAAAAGAGTATATATTGGCAAATAGCTCAAGCCATATATCAAAAGTATGTTGATTGCACTACTAAGAAAATATAAGCATGTTTTTGCCTGGTCATATGAGGACTTAAAAGATTATAGAGAGGATTTATTCTAGCATGAAATACCTTTGAAGCCTGGAGCTAAACCATTTAGACAAAAACAAAGACCTATCAACCCAACTTTAGCTCCGAAAATGCAAGAAGAGCTTATGAAACTTAGGGAGGGTGGAATAATTATGCCCATCAGACACTCAAATAGGGTGTCCAACCTTGTCCTAGTTAGAAAGAAGAATGGTGACATAAGACTTTGTGTGGACTTTAGAAATCTGAATGTATCTTCTTTGAAGGACAATTATCCGTTGCCAAACGTGGAAGCCATGTTGCAGAAGGTGACTAGCTGTGAACTTTTATCCATGATGGATGGATTTTCAGGGTACAATCAGGTGAAGGTAAAAGAATCTGAGTAGTACAAAACTACCTTCACCACTCCATGGGGAACCTATGTATATGTGAGAATGCCATTTGGACTGACAAATGTAGGTGCCACATTTCAGAGGGCTATGGATGTTGCTTTTGCTGGATTAATTGATTCAATCCTAGTTGTATATCAGGATGATTTGATAGCCTATTCAAAAAAGGAGGAGCAGCATTGTATGCACTTAGAACAAATCTTTATTAGGGCATTGGAATATGGCATCTCACTCAACCCAAAGAAATGTGTTTTTGGGGTAGTGGAAGGAAAATTGCTTGGACACATTGTTTCCAAGGATGGAGTCAAGATTGATCTTGAAAGGGTGGCTACAATTGACAAAATTCAGATCCCAAGAATAGTCAAAGGTATTCAGTCCTTCTTTGGGCAAATTAATTTTGTTAGAATATTTGTTCCTAACTTTGCAGAGACCACCAAAGATATTTCTAAGATGTTGAAGAAAGGTGCAACTGTCAATTGGGAAGATGAAGCAACTAAATCATTTCAGAACATAAAAGAGGCTATAAAGATGGCTCCTGTGCTAAAGTCTCCTAATTTTTCTAAGCCATTTCAACTGTTCTCATTTGCTTCTTTCCATACTATTGCTGCATGCTTATTGCAGAAAAATGCAGAAGGGTTTGAACAACCTATAGCTTTCTTTAGCAGGTCATTGTAGGCTGCTGAGTTGAAGTATGACATCATGGAGAAGTAAGCATATGCACTGGTTAGAGCAATCAAAAGCTTCATACCATATTTGGTAGGCTCTCAGATAATTGCATATGTGCCTCATGCAGTAGTTAAAGATATCTTTACTCAGCAGGAGGTAACTGGAAGAAGATGCAAATGGATAAATAAATTGCAAGAGTTCAACATTGAAATACAGATCACAAAATTGGTACAAGGACAAGGTTTGAAAAAATTGATGACATAGTCAAATCTAGAGGCATGCCAAGTGAATGCAGTGCATAATGAAGTTGTAAATATGTCAAAATTTGAATGGTATAAGGACATAGCACATTATTTGCAGAATTTGAACTATCCTTCCTGTCTTAGTGATAATCAGAAGAGGACCTTGAAGCTACATGCTATTAAATACATCATTGTTCAAGGAGAGCTATATTGGAAAAATCTTGATGGTGTATTACTCAGATGTATAGATGAAAATCAGGCTAAGGATGTTTTAAGTGACATGCATAATGGAGTATGTGGTGGACACTATGCTACCCAGACTACAACCCACAAAATTCTTAGAGCAGGCTACTGGTGGCCAACTCTCTTCTCAGATACACAAAGAATGGTAAGAAAATGTGATCCTTGCCAAAGGTTCTCAAGAAGGCTAAAATATGAAGGTGCATTACCCCTTAGAACTATAACTGTGGAAGCTCCGTTTCAGCAATGGGGAATTGATTTTATAGGGGAAATCTCAGAAAAATCAAGTGGACACAGTTGGATTTTGGTTGCTACTGATTACTTCACTAAATGGATTGAAGCCATTCCAACTAAAAAAGCTACAAGCAAAGTGGTGATGGATTTCATTCTAGAAAATATTATTATCAGATTTGGAGTACCAGTCAAAATGTTCACAGACAATGCTATGTGCTTCAGGTCTGGGGAATTTATTGATTTTTGCAATAATTATGGAATTGATTTGTCTCATACATCACCATATCATCCACAAGGAAATGGTCAAGCAGAGTCAAGCAACAGAAGTCTCATGAAAATCATCAAGAGGGTGATAAATAAAAACAAGAGGGCTTGGGATTCAAAGCTGAAGTTGGCATTATGGGCTGACAGGGTGACAGTGAAGAGAGCAATTGGAAGGTCACCTTTTGAATTAGTATATGGTGTAGCAGCTAAATTGCCTGTGAACAACCTCTTATCAGTTTATAGGTTCATCCAAGGCGATGATGAGGAGATTGGGGACTCAATGTCTGAAAGAATAAATCAGCTGGTTGCATTAGATGAAATCAGATGGGAGGCACAGAAAACAAACATCAAGAAACAACAAAAGGTGAAATATCTATTTGATAAAAGAGCTACAGAAAGAAAGTTTTAGATAGGTGATATGGTCCTTGTATGGAATGCAAGAAGCCAGGATAAGGGCAAACATGGTAAATTTGAGCCCCTATGGATTGGCCCATATCAAATAGGTAACATTCATGAAGATGATTCCTACTTCCTCCAGGCCCTCAATGGTGAACTACTGGAATTGCCTGTGCACGCTAAATTCCTTAAAGCTTATTTCTCATAGATGAATGTCTTTTGTACACATTGTAAATTAGGTGTAAATATTTTGTACATGCCTTGTATAATCGGTCGTGTTTTGAGTTTTGCATTTTGTCTGGTCTGCCTCGGAGTACTCTGGTCCTTGCTACAGTCTTGCACCTGCACGTCCCCAATCAGAGCCTGTGTTGGTACCCATTTATGTCTAGGGTTTTAAGCTTGAACGTTTGCAAGTTTTTTCTTTCAAACCCTAAAATTTCTGAGTCATGGGGCCTTGTGTTATTTTTTCTATTCAGGTGGTGACCTTCTGTGGTGGGTTCTTGGTTATTAAGTTTCATCCTCATGCTTTAGTGTTCATAGGTTGACCGGCCACCATACAATGTTTCACTGCTTTTTCCCATCACATATGAGCAAAGTGCTAGGTTTTTGTATGTGCAAGTGGTCATGTATATCGGCGGGCTTGTGAAATCTCAGTTGGCTTTTGAAAAATGGTAAAAAATTGAGTTATATGCATATTTTAATGCATATCGGGTTGCATATACATGGGGGGAATCTGTTGCAGATTCTGGGTAGATTCCCCAAATGTATATCGGGTTTGCTTCTACATGTTTTGTTGTATGTCTATATATACAACACGAGGATACATTGTGGATCTCAAAAGGGATTAAATCAGGGCTAAAATAATGGTCGGGTCCATAGATATATGCAAGCAAGAATGTATGTATATCCAATATACATCGGGTTCATGTAATGAAAAATATACAAGGAGGAGCGAACGTGCATTCGCTACAGTATAATATACAAGGGGCCTTGTATATTCGGCAACATGCAAAGCAGTAGGATATACATTTGGTGGGGCCCGCGGACATACAAAGGCGAATGTATGTGAAATATACATTCATGATATACAAGGCGAATATACATTCACAATGTGCAAGCCAGACCCGATAACATTTCAAATTTGTTCTATAAGTACCTAGCATCCGCGGCTTGCGTGTAAGTATGCTTGTATATGTGCAATATACAAAGGGTTAATATGCAAAGAAAGGGATACAAGTTGGATTTCAAAGGGTTTTCAAGTCTGACTGATAAATGCAGTGAAGTTCACGCCTTATATGTATGAGGTGAATGAACATTGCACATGTATGTGCAATGTGATATGCAAAAAGGGGAGATACGAGCCGGAATGGAAGTCGATTTCAAATTATTCTATAAAATTTGAGGTCTGGCTTGTATATAAGGTGATTGTATATACATGTTCTTTTGCATATACATGGGCAAAAAGGGCAAAATAAGAGAGGGAAAAGTCAGCGATGGATGCACGGGCGCCTACGTGGCACATTCTCATTAGTTCTTGACTTTTCAGCATATTTTTGAGGCCGTTAATCTCAGGCGATGGAAGGAGGATCGACGACTATATTTCAATTTCGCAGCAGCAAAGGGTTTCTTTGTATGCGGCCACATTTTTTGAGCGGGAAAAATTCTGATACATCCGTTACTGCATTTCTGAGGGTTGCGGGTAGGTTGATCATAATGGCAGCACTTGCAGAGGGATGATCAATGGAATGACAGACCAACTACTAGATTTAAGATGAAAACCTTTGAGCAGTGGCTCAGATCTTGAACTCACCTACTCCTTCCTCTTTGTCCCTCTGCCACATTCATTGTTTGGGTGCCATTCTCATGGTGTAACGCATTTGGCTGAATTTTATTTTTTGTTGATGTGCCATGTAATTATTTTGCTGAGTACACAACCCTGCTTAAAAGGGTAAACTGTGTTACTCATTTGTGGTTGAAAAACTGGACAAGTTTTGGTGTTGTAATGAAATACAACTTCATTGGTGGCTCTATTCTAGGTATTTTTGTGAGTTTATGAGTTGTGTGTTGAATGTCTTATGCATAGAATTCATCAATTTCATGTTGATTTAAGTGAGTAATGCTTTATAGCATGTATTTTGTTATTTGTCTCCAAATTGAATGTGTTCTTCTTTTGAATCTAAACAACTAAGGGGTGTGAGAGATTCTAGGATATGGGTTTCCTATGTTGAATGCTTAGTCTTTTACGTCTGCTCAAGGAGTAGATTAAATGTTTTGGGTTAAGTATTGAGAAGAATACATTGCAGTAAGGATGTTTGTAAGTAGAAGTAACTGAATACTTTGTCTTGGGTATTGTCTGTAAGGCAGACATTGCAAAATCCCCTTGAAATTTGATTATTGTTTTAAGTCTATGATAAACACTCACATATATATATATATATATCTATTGACGCTGAGCCCTGGATAGGCACCAATCTAGTATTGTATTTAGGTTGCAACCCAAAGTCTCAGTTTTGCACCCAAGCATAAAATCAAACTCAAACTTCAAATACAAACCTTTAGGACATTAGAAATAGTTTTTAGGACCAAAATCCTCTGTCTTACAACTGAACATAGGCCCAAAGCTAGCCCCTTTGCACTTATCTCACAGTTCTGGTCTGCATAAAGGAGGATTCATCTGCTTTGTATCAGCATCCCAGTCAGTTCATAGTCACATTTCATGGATGTTGAATAAGGAATACCCCCCTCGGTTCTGCAGAGGCTAAAGAAGAAGAGGAGATATTTATAGAGTCTATCTCCTGTATTGTTGGCCCCTGGCCCGAGAATCCTGTTGATCAATGATGGCTACTGTATATGCCTAAAAATGACACGATTCATTCTAAATAAATATTCTTAATATTTATTCCCTTCTTATTTTCTTCTATCAATTAAATAAATATTCTAAGGTTATTTGATTGGTTCATTATCCCATAATTAAATAAAATCAATTTATTTAATTAAATTCCCTAAATTCTTCTAATATCTCACATAATTAAATAATCCTAAATTATTTAATTAATCTAAATCCCCCTATCCTAAGTTCTAATTTCAAAAATCCACCTCACCTGTACACCTCACTTTTCCACCTCACCTTGTCCACCTCACCCTGTTGCACATGTAATTAAATATATTAAATATTTAATTATCTAATTTTCCCTCACCCACATGTCCTATTTCTTCTCTAATCAAAGTTAGTTAACTAATCAATCAAAAGTGTTAACTAACCAGTCAATTGAGTTATTCCCTCAATCAATTCAATCAATTCCATAATTCATTCTTTCAACTGACTAATCAAGTTTGTTAACTGATCAGTTAAAAGAGTTAACTCTCCAATCAATGTTGTCAAATCCCCTCTTTCATGATGGAGATGAGACACTTGTCATATTTCTACTGGTTGCACATTCCTCAACCATCCTCAGCCATTGATCTTCATATCTCCTCTCAACCATTGATTCTCATTATTCTAAGTCTATAAAAGAAGTTTCATCCCTCCATTCTATTCATCCAGGTTATTTGTATTGTTACTCTACAGAATTCTACCCGCGCGCCTTTGGCACCCCCAATACAATCTACTTGAGATCACCATTTGCTTTGAAGCTCTACTTCACAGCATTATTTATCAACATAGCCATTTACTATCGACATCCTACAACACAGCTAAAAGAGTGCACTCACTGAGGGCCTACTTCATTAGCAAAGGACGGTTGTAATAGGCAAACAATAGAAGCTTTGAAACAGGGAAGGTTTGCATTGTGTTATTCATTGCTCTTTTCATTCAATCTTTCTTGTTTTCATTATTCTGTTGATGTTTGGGTTTGATATTGTTCAATGGATTAAACCGCATTTTACCCTAACATTTTTTACACCCACCGTGGGGCCCTTGCCCCTTTATCTCATCAAAATCTGAGCTTTTTTTAAGGCATGTTCCGTATAGGTCACGCACAGTTACGCACAGGCTACTTTGGTGCATTTGAACATTTCTGCAGCGCATATACCCATCTCTGCAGTGCTTCTATTATTTCTGCACATCTGTGCTTTCTTGCTGCGCTTTTGCGCACTGTTACGGCACTTTTGTTATTCTTGCGCATATGTTCATTCTTGTTGTGCATGTGTCCACTATCCATGCGCATTCGTAATTCCTGTGCATCTATTCACTTTTACGGCACATTTGAGCACTGCTACTGCGCATTTGTCCCTTCTGTGCTTCTGTGTATTCTTGCTGCGCTTTTACGCACTATTGCAGTGCATTTGTTCTTGTTGCACTTTTGTTGACTATCTCTGTGCATTTAGTCACTGAAGCTGCATATCTGTAATAAGCTATGGTTTTAGTACTTTTCTAGGAAAGTTTGCTAATACTAACCTTTTCGCAGGTGTTCTCTGGAGCTGTTTTATAGGATAGGCTTGGGTTTAGTTCCATATAGCTGCATTCTGATAGTTCACACTTCATTTTCTAAGGGTAGTAAAACTAATATTCATTCAAATCCTCACCTAGCTTTAATTAGGAAAGTAGTAACTGGATCATTTATTTCTTGCATTGCAACACTTTCCAAGTTATTGCTATCTGGGATTAAAACTAAACTCACCATTGATTTCTGGATTAAAATTGAACTATTGCTATCTCGTTGGACCAAAACTTCAAAGTTAACTATTTCATGCTACGAGGATTAAAACTGAACTCATCACTGATTTCTGGGTTAAAATTGAACTACTGCTATCTCGTTGGACCAAAACTTCAAAGTTAACTATTTCGTGCTACGAGGATTAAAACTGAACTCACCATTGATTTCTGGGGTTAAAACTGAACCAATGCTATCTTGCTAAAATCACTTCAAAGTTCTGTGCTTGCCCAAGTAGATTAGCCCATTTAGTTTTTCTACTTTAAATAGGTTGGATTAATCAGTGTCTTCTGTGCTTGACGAATGACAATAGGCTTATGCTCTCCCCTTTACTGGGTGATCAGATTGCCAAACTTGTTATTCCATTTGTTTAACCTTTAAGAGGGGCCTGCCCTTGGATGCACACTTGTCCAAGTGGGAACGACCCTGAGTGATAACAAGCTAAAGCCAAGCCCTACCAAGCCACTTAAAATAAATTGTGCTTGAGGTGAAAACTTCCTGCAACAAGTGCTGCTGTGTTACACCGATAGCCAACCTCCCCAAAAACCCTCTAAGGCGCAACCCTTTGAGGCTGGGAGACTCCACAACGGAGAGTAGTGTCACTGCATGTGTAACCACTTGAACAGTTGCCCGCATTAAATACCTCTTGTTCTAGTGGCTAAAATCCCTTGTAATCCATTTCTAGCCTAGGGTCTTTGTGCTTGCTTTTAGTACAAAATAGAGTCAAAAAAAAAACCACAAAATAATGAAAAACTATAAAATATTCTTTGTGCTTGCTATGTTTTCTTGCTATTAATTCATAAAATCAGATTAGGAAGACCTTTTCTAGCCAAAAATACCAAAAACAATAGAAAACTCCAAAATTTTGCCAAAAAAAAACCAAAGCTGCGCATATACCCATTTCTGCTACGCATTTGTGTCGACTTGTTGCGCATACGTGTAGACTTGCTGCGCATATACACACTGTTACTGCGCATTTATACTTCACCAGTGTTGCATATATACTGCGACTTCTTGTGCATATACTCATTTTTGTTGTGCATTTATTTCTGCGCATACATGACAGTGAGCACTTACACTACTTTTGAGGAAATATTTTTACCTGTTTGGAGCACCCATTTCAGCCTAGCTTCACATTCTGAGATCAGATTTAGCCTTGCAATTAGTCTTCATCCGTTTCACCCAAAGTGTCTCTCTTCCATCAATCACCCATTCACCTCCTGTCAAAGCAAGGTCAGTTTATTCTATACCGGTTCGACATAGATCCCTTTCTCATATCATTAGTGAATTCACGTAAGCCTAGTAGGTCACAGTACCTTTACTAGTAGTCTTGTTGAACGACTAGGCCCTACACAGTAAGATTGGTATCGACTACCCTTACTAGTGGCTAACGTCTTGTGTCAATCATCTTACTTGAAGTCATTGAGCGAGAGAATCCTTTGTCCAAACCTTGTTTTAGGTATCCTATTCACAACAGTCTCAGTCGGCACCTTGCCAAAATTTCTAATCCTAGTCCACTCCATCCCACGTCACCGTGCATGGTTCTTACTCGATCCCAGTACAAAAAGAAAATAGAAATGGCCGACTCATCCAATCGCATCGTCACACCACATGATAGTGACGAAGAAATTTCTCATGAAGAATATGAAGCGCACATCCAAGATAGAAAATTCCAACGCCTAATAGAGAAGGTGCTTGTTGAAGACCCCCATAATACTTCTATCATCTTGCTAGTCTCGGAATTAAACTCCCCGCAGACTTTGATATAAGTACAATCATGGAAAATGTAGACAATGATCATGAGAGGGGTACAAATGACACAGTCCCGCATGCAAATAATAGAGGAAAGAAACCCATGGATCAAAATGCTCCCATGGAAGAAATGAGGAAGCAACTTGAGAGCCTCACACAACAAATATCCAACCTTAAGACCGGTACAAGTACCAAGAACTACTCCTTGGAAGATATAGCACTGTAACCCTTTGACAAAAGTCTGGACATGAGACCATTCCCCTACAGGTTCGAGGTGCCCAAGTTTGAAAAATACAAAGGGAAGGGGGACCGTAGAGATCATATCAGGGAATTCAATGTAGCATGTTTAGAAGTAGCTCACAACAAGACCTACTTGATGAGACTATTCCCAAGATCTTTAGGTGGTCAAGCTATGGAGTGGTTCTCTTGTCTCCCACCAGGAATCAAAACTTTTGATGAACTTGTCAATAAATTCATAATGCACTTCTCTTACAACATCAAACACGAGGTATCTATGCTAGATCTATGCAACACCAAACAAAAGAGTGGTGAGTCACTCACCACCTTCTTACAACGATGGAGACAACTAGCTAGTAAGTGTTCTTATGATATACCTGAGAAGTAGCTATTGGAGATGTTTGTCTAACGTGAACACTGATCTTAGCTATCAAATATAGATACAATGCCCTACATCATTCTCAAAAGTCATTGAAATGGGCTTATTCATCGAAAAGACTATGATCACTAAAGGAGCTATCAAGCTATACAAGGACACACCTACTTCCAATTACACAATGGATAAATCAAAGTTTTGGACCAAGAACAAGAATGTGGTCAACGATGGGGTAGTGGATGCCAAGGCGGCAGCTTCCAAGCAACAACCCATATTCACTCTCAAGGGAGAAACAAACAATGGTACACTCAACAAACCACCCTCTCGGGAGCCCAGACCTTGGTTCAGTTCAAATCCAAGGAGAAAATTCACACCATTAGGTGAGTCTCAAGAGTCTGCACTAAGGAAGTTGTTGGCTAACAACAAAATTTCTCTACCGCCAACAAGTGATTACGAGCCTATAGTCAAACCTCCCTACTAGAAGGACACAAACTATTGTGAGTATCATCGAGGAAGGGGGCATACAACTAACAACTGCATCCGCCTCAAAAATGTCATACAAGATATACTAGATCAGAATCAGGGAGGGACACAACAGCATACCTCCAATGAATCTCATGTGGCCTACAGGGATCCACTTCTGAATCACAACAGACCATATAACAACGACGACGACGACGACAACAACAACAACAATAATCGCAACCAGCCAAATCAGAACAGTAGGACTAGTAATGCCAACTATGCAAGTGTACCATTTGACTACACCATAAACTGCATTTCTGAGCAAATCCCAAAGGTCAATGTCATCTCACCTAACCAACAACCAGGACCTAATAGAACTGGTTGTAGTATAATTACCCGCAATGGTAAAGTCATGCTCAATACCGTCCCTCCAAGGTCGTCACAGTCCCCATCCAACTTCCATCAGTACAATGTCATTGACTAGTTACAGAAAACTCTGGCTCACATTTCTATATTGGAGCTATTACATCTATCCCCTTCTCATAAGGATATTCTTGAGAAATCCTTAGTGGAAACCACTGTCCCCACTAACTTGGCCCAAGAGAAGTTCTAGACCATGGTAGGCAATCTGACATCCTCCAACTCCATATCGTTTACTGAGCAAGATGACCTCTTTGTATCCCAACCTCATAACACCCCCTGCACATTGTCACATTCATACACAAGCACCGCATCAAGAGGGTTCTCATTGATGGAGGTGCTGGTTTAAATATTTGCACATTAAAGCTAGTCCTTGCACTGGGGTTCTCCGAACAGGCAGTTGATCCAAGGAGGAAAATTACCATCAAAGCATATGACGAGGAAGAAAGAACCACAAGGGGAACAGTTGTACTACCCATTCAAGTGGGACCAACAATAAAAGATGTGGTGTGTCAAGTCCTTGATCGGGAGCTCGCTTATAATATCCTACTCGAGAGACCATGGATTCATGCCATGAAGGCTGTCCCTTCAACCTATCATCAATGCATTAAGTTCCCGCACAATGGCAAGCAAGTCACCATTCAAGGTGACCCTGACCCCTACCAACGCTGCAATTCTTTCCATGCAAAACCTGAGTGTGTCATACCCAACAACAGAGCATACATTTCCCCTACCCCGCAATAGGACTATACCGCTAAAGCTTCCTCCTCAAGACCCAAAGCGTAGAAAGTTACCATAAAAGAAACTAGAGTGGGAGAGTACTCAATTGAGCACAGTCTCAATCTTGCCAAATTGCCCTTATCCCCTAGATCTTTTGGCCAACCCAAACATTTTCCAAAGCCATCTGCTCCTCCTATAGCTCCCGCAACTCCCTTTGTAAAATGGGGGACCCTATCTGATGAAACAGAGGAGAGAGATCTCCTACAATGGCTTTATGCTGAAGAAGAAAACACACCCCAAGATCTGCCTAGACTCCCAACAGAACTCTATGGGCGAGGTGAGACTATTCTGCACATGATGGAGTATGAAGGACAAGGCCCCATCAGCCTTAGAAAAGAAGGAATCATTGAACCTATTCAACCTTCTTCATCCTCATCGGCTAGAAACACAAGTGGCCTAGGATACAAAGGCAAGGGCAAAGCTAAGGAAAATGCTTGCCTTGTAGAAACAATTCAAAAACTCCAAGTGGACAGCGACACAAATTAAAATGAGTATGAGTGGGACAAGCTAACAGAGCACTCCTACGATGACAAATAGGTCGACACCATCCAAACTCTAAGCTCCTACCGTGAGGGACAAACGCAACAAAACAGACCACTGGAGTCTGTTTTGCCCATCCCTGAGATTATGGCTTTCGAGGAAAATTTAAATTCCATTGCAATAAACAACTTGGAGGAAAGTACCACCCTGAACACTACCCCCGCCAATGCTCCTAACATTTCCATTCACACCATCAATGAATCAGGTCTATCATCCGACTCCCTTCCCCTCTTGCACCCTGAGCTTATTGACTGGGATCTGCAAGGAACTCCCCAACTAGATATGTTCCAAAACGACGATTCTTACATTGATTATATGGAACTTAGGGACCATTTACCCAAGGGAGATCATAAAGTTGGTTTTGCTATTGAACTAAATACCGTGGCTTACTTTGGGGAGGGTGCCAAGCCTTCCAGTCGCAAAAATATCAAGATCAAAAATAGATCTGACAGTGAAAACTGCCTTGCGGCAGTGTCAGATCACAAAATAGTAAAAAGAAAGGATGCATCCAAAGGTGAAAACCCAACTGTGGCACCTGACGATGGAATGCTTGACACTCTCCCTAGTGATATGTACCAGGAAAGGTCACAGATTATTATGGAACCAACAGAGCCCGTGAATATTGGAATAGAAGAACAGCCCAAAATTATCCACTTTGCCAAATCTCTTACACCACCAGAGAAAACTAGGTTTGTACCGTTATTTAAGAAGAAGAGAGGCAGCTTTGCTTGGTCGTATGCAGACATGCCAGGTTTAGACCCAAACTTAATTCTACATCATCTACCATTGGATCCAAGAGTAAAACCAATAAAGCAGAAGCTGAGAAAGATACATCCTCACATAGCACTTTTGGTCAAAGAAGAACTCAAGAAATTGCTGGATGTGGGGTTCATCAGAGCCATAGATTACCCAGAATGGATATCCAACATTGTGCTAGTGTCCAAACCAGATGGCCGAGTTTGACTATGCAATGATTTTCGAGACTTAAACAAAGCATGCCGCAAGGATGATTTTCCATTGTCAAACATTGATATCATAGTCGACCTAACTGCAAGACATACAATGTTATCTCTCATGGACGGATTCTTAGGGTATAATCAAATCAAAATAGCACCAGAGGATCAACACAAGACAGCTTTTACTTGCCCATGGGGTACCTTTTGCTAGAATGTCATGCCATTTGGGCTGAAAAATGTAGGTGCTACATATCAGCGAGCTATGACAACTATATTTCATGACATGATGCATGTAACTATGGAAGACTATGTCGATGACATCCTAGCAAAATCTCTCACAAGGGACTCACACCTGGATGTATTAGAAAAAGTCTTTCGAAGATTGGACCAATTCCAAGTCAAACTGAACCCTAAGAAATGTGTGTTTGGGGTAACGTCAGGCAACTTGCTAGGCTTCATCGTGTCGGCAAACAGAATAGAGGTAGACCCTACCAAGGTCAAAGCTATAATGGACATGCCACCACCCAAGACTCTAACTCAGTTGAGATCCCTACAGGGCAAGCTACAGGCCATCCGCAGATTCATATCACAATTGGCAGACAAGTGCCAACCTTTCAACCATCTCCTGCATAAGAACATTCCATTTAGGTGGGATGAGCAGTGTGAAGAGGCATTCAACAAGATAAAGGAGTATCTTATGAATCCACTCATTCTCATGCCTCCAATCCAAGGAAAACCTCTAATTCTCTACATATCTGCTACACCTACTGCTCTTGGAGCTCTTCTAGTGTGTTAAGATTACAAGAACAAGGAAAGAGCTGTATACTACATCGGTTCAACCTTAGTGGGCTACGAGTTGCAATACTCACAAGTAGAAAGATCATGTCTCACGGTAGTTTTTGCTTCACAAAAACTCTGACATTACATGCTTGCACATCCAATTAAACTCATTGCAAAAATAGACCCACTGAAGTATCTCCTCAGTAAAGCAGCTCTCACAGGTCGCCTAGCAAAGTGGGTAATGCTTCTCAGTGAGTATGACATCGAATATGTGGACAAAAAAGCCATCAAGGGACAAATCATAGCTGACCAACTAGCAGATGCACTGTTACAAGACAGCAAGCCCATGCAGTTTGAATTTCTAGATGAATCCTTATTCAATGTGTCAACATCTTTCTGGAAATTCTACTTTGATGGGTCTTACACAAACCATGGATCGAGGGCAGGTATCCTGTTTATAACTCCTTAGGGTGACACAATTCTGAAGTCTTACCGTTTGTTATTTCCATGCACCAACAACATAGTGGAATATGAAGCCTTGGTAATTAGTCTCAAGATGGCGACTGAGTGGAAAATCCAAGAACAGCATGTCTATGGTGATTCTTAGCTTATAATCAATCAGGGCAACGATGAGTATCAAACCAAAGATGAAAAGCTCATTCTGTACAAACGAATCGTTGACGACTTCAAAGAACACTTCGGGACCATCTCCTTCGAGCAAATACCTAGGATCGAGAACAAAGTAGCGGATGCAATGGCAACCATTGCCTCTCTTCTAGAAATACCTGAAAATGAGTCACAGTATGAATTCTTAGTGGAAACTATCTGGCAACCAGCTTATGATCTTCTTGAGACCCATTCCATCTGCCTTCTAGTCAGATCTGATTCACCTTGGTACGGTAAGACTTACACTTACCTCAAGGGCAACATTCTCCCACCTAACCTCTCTTCCAACCAAAAGCAAACTTTCATACGACAAACCTCTCGCTACACCATCATAGCCGATACCCTATACCGACGTGGTCTCGATGGTACTTTGCTCCGTTGTTTAGAACAAGAAGAATCCATAACTGCCTTGCAAGACGTACACGAAAGGATCTGCAGAACACACTCCAGTGGTCCTTCCTTAGCCAAGAAACTCATGCGTTTGGGTTATTACTGGCCAAACATGGAAATGGATTCCTATCAGTTCGTCAAAAAGTGTAAACAGTGCCAAATGCATGGGAACCTGATCCATGCACCTGCTCAAGAGTTGAGACCTTTAACGACACCCTGGCCCTTTTGCCAGTGGGGACTTGACCTTGTGGGAAAGATACATCCACCCTCTTCCAACGGCCACAAATTCATCATAATTGCCACTGAGTACTTCACAAAGTGGATTGAGGCCGTTCCCCTAACCACCGTCACAGGCAAGTAAATTTCCTCTTTCATTCTGAATTACATTATCTGCAGATATGGCATTCCTTCATCTATTATCACGGATAATGGAAAACCATTCAAAAATTAGGATGTCCAAGAACTCTGTGAGCATTTCAAAATCCAACATCGTTTCTCCACTCCATACTACCCCCAAGGTAATGGCCAAGCTGAGGCATTGAATAAAACCATTCTAAAAATCCTAAAGAAGACTGTCAATGATGCTGGCCGTGATTGGCATGTCCAACTCAATCCCACTCTGTGGGCCTACAGAACCAATATACGCACTCCCACAGGTGCTACACCCTACACCCTTGTCTATGGTTCAGAAGCCATCCTCCCCATTGAGGTCGAACTACCATCTCTCAGGGTGTTGTTGAAAGGTCTCATATCAGACGAAGAATATAGAGTGTCCAAGTTACAAGAACTAGAGTTACTAGAAGAAAGGTGATAGAAAGCCTTTGATCATCTCAAAGCATATCAACAGACGATGTTAAGAAGCTATAACCACAAGGTTCACCCAAGATGATTTAAAGTTGGGGACCTTGTTCTCAAAGAGAATCCTCACAATCAACAAGACAGAGAAAAGAAAGGCAAGTTTGAACCTAACTGGCTTGGGCCCTATGTGATTATAGTTGCTTATGGATCGAGGGCATATCAGTTGGCAACATCAAAGGGTGAGTTGTTCAATGATCCAATCAACAGCATGCACCTTCGCCGGTTCTATACCTAGGAGAACCCCAATGCAAGGGGCGCAAAAAATCAAAAAAAAAAGTTGAAAAGAGAAAATACAAAAAAAAAAGAAAAAAAAATCAGAAAAAATAGAAAGCATACAAAAAAAAATTGTCGTCCTATGGTGAAAACTTGGCAAACAGGCACCTTAGATAGGTATCATGATGAAAACCTAGCAAACAGGCGTCATGTTTACTTTCTAGCTTCTCGTGCAAATAAAAGCAAGTGATGAAAACCTGGTAAACAGGAGTTACTTGTGATAAACCGCCTTCTCCATCTTTGGGAATCCAATCACCTTGAGTCCATTCTTCCTTCACTCATTTTCCATTCGACCCATATCTGTCCCATAATAAACACCTGGCAGTTACCTATCATGGCTTGATAACTCTCCCTCTTTGTGGCCTTGTCAACCAAGGTTTTGTCCCATATCGTCTCTTTAGTATGAGCCTAGCATAGTGTCTCTCGTCGGTTTCCATGGTCCAAGTCCGTGAACTACGTTGCCTCTGTGCCATCACGTAGGCAAGGCCATTATTCCAATGCGCCCCTGAGGCTTCCATTTGTCCCATCTATCCCATATCTCATCCTCTATCAATTGGAGTCTTTCTCTCACCTAGGTCTTAGGTCCATTAGGGTTTACCCCGAACTACATTGCCTCTGCGTCGTCACGTAGGCAAGGCCATTTAGCAATGCGCCCCCGAGGCACTAGGTCAGTCCCTTAGGGTGAATCTCCCCAATAAGGATTGTGCAATCTTCTCACCAAACAAGCAAATGCAAGCAGAACCCGTGCTTCAAACAGAAATCTTGACTATGAACATCTTAACCTATCTAAAGCAAAGCAAATACCCAAGGTCTTCTAAATGATTTTTACTCAAAATTATGGCAAGAAACAAGCACATCTAAATACAAAAATGTTTTATGAATTGGAAACATGGTTAAAAACATTGAGTCTTGATTTATGCTATCATGCCTTTCTATGCTACTCGAGGATGCCAAAACCTAGAGATGCTATGATGGGGGCATGATTATTTTCTTTGTTTGTTGTTTGTGGATTAATCTTTAGTAATGTGAAGCCTTGTCTAAAGACATGATCAGCAAAAGATCATCGAGGACATCAAAGGTCTAACATGAACGGGGGCAATCCTTATTTGTTGATACGCA
Source organism: Cunninghamia lanceolata (assembly GCA_027924645.1). Taxonomy (NCBI): domain Eukaryota; kingdom Viridiplantae; phylum Streptophyta; class Pinopsida; order Cupressales; family Cupressaceae; genus Cunninghamia; species Cunninghamia lanceolata. The sequence continues at coordinate 5,284,083 of BSBN01000312.1, forward strand.
AGCAATACTCAGGTCATCTCAGTTCAATTATACCTCGATGCTTGTATTAACTTGCTAAATCAAAATCCATGTAAGCAGTACTCAAGTCATCTCGGTTCAATTATACCTAAATGCTTGTATTACCTTACAACATTTCAAAAAAAGTACCAAAAAAAAAATTGCCCAATGATGAAATAAAGCACTCCAAAAGCAAAGCATCCATTTATACATCCATACATCCATATCCCATGCAATAAAAGATCCACAAAATGCAGAGTATCAATGTTTACAAAATCTTGTGAGTCCTTCTATCGAGTCTTTCTTCTATCAATCAGATTTCTATCTATCATCATATCTTTCATCCTTGTCTAGTCAGTCTAAGCAGTGATCTAGATGCAAGGTCCATCCCTAATCCATACCAATCAAATCAAAGTCAATCTTGTCAAATTATCCAAGCACCCTCAGTGGTCTTGATCCTTGTTTGGTTGCAAACTAACTCAATCAGTTAATCAATCAAATTGTCTTATACATGATGTAACATTGTTGAAATCAGACCAATACACGCTTCTTACATGACATGTTTCATTTCCTGAAACCAAACATTATCCTTTGTGTTGCTCTAGGGATATATCGTTCCCCACCATGACAACACTGTCATATATCATTATCAATAAATTAGTTGGTTTACCACTTGACAGGGGCAATACCTTGTTTGTTCTTGTATCATTTGTGCATACTTGCTTACTTGCTTGTGTGTGGTATCATTCTATCTTGCTTCACATATCATTCGGCTCTTTCTTCACCCATTTTTTTCAAACCTAACCTTCTTCGTGAGATTGTCCGTCTCACGCCCTTCTGTCTTCTTCCTATCCAATCTCCTGAGGGGGCATCCTGTCGTCAAACTTGTACCAGGGGCAAACTGGGGCATGTATCATTATCAGACTATTTATTCTTTGAAGCAACGCCGTAAACTACATTGCATCAAAGAGGGGCAAAATGTATATGCCTAAAAATGACACGATTCATTCTAAATAAATATTCTTAATATTTATTCCCTTCTTATTTTCTTCTATCAATTAAATAAATATTCTAAGGTTATTTGATTGGTTCATTATCCCATAATTAAATAAAATCAATTTATTTAATTAAATTCCCTAAATTCTTCTAATATCTCACATAATTAAATAATCCTAAATTATTTAATTAATCTAAATCCCCCTATCCTAAGTTCTAATTTCAAAAATCCACTTCACTTTTCCACCTCACCTTGTCCACCTCACCCTGTTGCACATGTAATTAAATATATTAAATATTTAATTATCTAATTTTCCCTCACCCACATGTCCTATTTCTTCTCTAATCAAAGTTAGTTAACTAATCAATCAAAAGTGTTAACTAACCAGTCAATTGAGTTAATCCCTCAATCAATTCAGTCAATTCCATAATTCATTCTTCCAACTGACTAATCAAGTTTGTTAACTGATCAGTTAAAAGAGTTAACTCTCCAATCAATGTTGTCAAATCCCCTCTTTCATGATGGAGATGAGACACTTGTCATATTTCTACTGGTTGCACATTCCTCAACCATCCTCAACCATTGATCTTCATATCTCCTCTCAACCATTGATTCTCATTCTTCTGAGTCTCTAAAAGAAGCTTCATCCCTCCATTCTATTCATCCAAGTTATTTGTATTGTTACTCTGTAGAATTCTACCCACGCGCCTTTGGCACCCCCAATACAATCTACTTGAGATCACCATTTGCTTTGAAGCTCTACTTCACAGCATTATTTATCAACATAACTATTTACTATCGACATCCTACAACACAACTAAAAGAGTGCACTCACTGAGGGCCTACTTCATCAGCAAAGGACGGTTGTAATAGGCGAACAACAGAAGCTTTGAAACAGGGGAGGTTTGTATTGTGTTATTCATTGCTCTTTTCATTCAATCTTTCTTGTTTTCATTATTCTGTTGATGTTTGCGTTTGATATTGTTCAATGGATTAAACTGCATTTTACCCTAACAGCTACTTTGTAGGGGTAACTGGGAACAAGCATCCAGTCTGGAAAAATAACCAACACCTAGGATGGAATAAACATAAAGAGCTACCTAAATTACTCAAGAACAAAGAAAAAAGGGAAGATAATCCTAGGATGGAATAAACATAGAGATACCTAAATTACTCAAGAACAAAGCAAAAAAGGAAAAGAAAAAGACTATGCAAAATTAAATAAAAGACTATTTAATTCACACATACAGTATTAATAAATATTATTTCTAACCATTTACCATTTCCCACAAAGTATACAAAGAAAAGATAAAGAAATAAATTTTATACTACACTTAAGAATAGTTAAAAACCCATGAAGAGAAAAAGGGGCACAAAGTCCTCCAACCTATTCTTATTTATCCAAAAATTAGAGCACAAAGTCTATCTTCTCTTCCCTATACAATCATGGAGAAAAATGTTAAAGTGAGATTAATATTTTTATAAATGACTCCTCTTTTTATAAAGTGACTTTATATATAGAACTTTATAACTAAATAAAATATTTTTAAAATGCTTTATTTAATTTGAACTTCCTTATCCATATCTTGGCTGCTTTCAACTCATCATCCATCATCTCCATTGTCATCATCTCAACATCTTCATTTTCAAGTTTCTATAAAACTTCATTGTTTTGGTCAATCTAGTTACTTGTTTTATGCAAAAACATCATATACATCTAAAAACTGGTTACTTGAGTTTTTGAGTTTTCCAAAGAATATGGCTCCTTTCAACTCATCATCAATCATCTCCATTGTCATCTTCTGTACATCTTCATTTTCTAATCCCTATTAGCTTCATCGCTTTGGTCAATATAGTTACTTGTTTTAAAAAAAAACATTCTATACATCTAAAAAATGCCTCCAATTTTTACTCAACATTTCCATGAGAAATTCTTGACAAAATTTCCAATTGCATACTAATCCAACTGTATTTATTTGCATACAACCTCCTTCAATCTTCTAGCTAACTCAATTTCAACTCCACCAGCCCCAGAAAGAATATGACTACCCCTACACTAGCTTTCTTCCATGAGAAATTCTTAACAAAATTTCCAATTGCATACTAATCCAACTCTATTTATTTGCATACAACCTCCTTCAATCTTCTAGCTACCTCAATTTCAACTGCACCAGCCCAGAAAGAATATGACTACCCCTACAGTAGCTTTCTCTTGCCATCCCATTTCTCTACTATATGGATAGACCATCCCATTTCTCTGCTATTTGGATAGACCATTATTGCTTAATTTGTTTCCTTTCTGGCGATTTCAATACCTTCTTCAATAAATTCTAGTGGAGAATAATTCATGCCAACTGCAACAACCTTTTCACTTCTATTGACTGCATAGATACATCCTCAAATGGTCTCTCCAGAGGACACATTTATCTATCAATAGAACTAAAACATAACCAGAGCCAACAGTTAAACATGCCATATAACTTCCAATAGATACAGACCAATGACTTGTTGTACTTGCCATTCCTCATAGGCACCTTGTGTAGAGTTTCCCATAATGAATCACTAGCTCCACATGCCAAGTTCCCACTCTTGTAAGTACCCTGTCTTGGAATTGTATCAATGTGTTAAATTAATACAACTTGTTTACAAAGAGCAGTCTGCCATGCCCAATTTGCTATATCAAGCTAGGACTCTGTAACATCAATGCTGTTCAAAGACACTATCCAATCCCACAGTGTGAATCTTGATGGAAATCTGTGCTGCAAAAGATTATCAGGCTTTCAGGTGCTTGAGCACGTTGAAACTCTGCTTAGTATACTTTATCAGACCTTATGGGTGCATACCAACATTGAAACCCTTCAAAGCATTCGACAACATAGACTTCAAAAGAAAACCCATGATACAAACTACTGTGAGATCTTTGATAGCAATCTTCCCGCAAACTAATCTTTACATAAGCCCATGACATAGAAAAAATTTGAAATGATCGCTGTCGTTACACCAAAAAGAAATTTGTGTATGCAAAGCCCTACCGAGCCGTTTGAAGCCGTGGGCGAAAATCTTTTCAAATGTTGCCTCCAAACGGAATTCATGGCAAACAATAGCTTGAAATCCTTTCACTGTTACAAACTTATGACGAATCCCTGTAGTTTCGAAGCCCTCACGAATGGCATGGGCTTCAAACCCTTCAACTGCGTTGGCACAACGAATATGGCAAGGAAACCAGTGGATGATAGCTCCAAACCACTCTACTTAAATATTATCCATTTTACTGGTCAAACAATCAATAACAATTTTACAGCTTATTCTTAATAAAAAGTGGTAAATATTTGTCTTGTTTTTATTGGCTGAAGTTAACCTTTGACTGTTGAAGTGGATGTTCAAACAACTAACCACTTTTCTATCTTTGCATTTTCTGCCTTAAACCACCGCCTTTTATCATTCACAAAACTTATTGAGAGTATGGCGAACCATTTTAATTCTTTAGCCACTCGAATATACGTACAAAAATAGCAGCTAGGGTATGGTGTAGGTCGCAAGGAATTCGCAAAGTTAGACGAATGAAAGGAATGGAGGACAGAGCGGCTTGATAAGAACTTTATTAGGGTTTGGGCCAAAAAAATAGGGCAAGCTCGCCACCGTTTGGGATTTCAAAGTTTTTAGGTGTTTTGGGACCCAAATCAAAAGGGGCTCTAGTTAAACATCATCCACTTCAATGGTCAAACAGCCAATAACAATTTTACACCTCATCCATAACAAAAAGTGCTAAATATTTGTCCTATTTTTATTGGCCAAAATTAACTTTTGACTGTTGAAGTGGATGATGTTTAAAAACAACCATCAAAAGGGCATGAGCCAAGTGAAACCCCAGCTCGTAGGATTCATGGGCACTTTGGGACAAAAGTGAAAAGGTATCAATGAATGAATGAAGGTTTTTAATAACGTCCACGATGCCAAGCAGTCTATGGGAATAAAATCCAAGGGACAAGGATAAATCTGCTCTCTTTTAAATTTGGGGTAATATTGGGAATGACATAGACAAAAGTACAAAATGGAAATGCTGCTAGGTAATAAGAAACCCTACCTGACATAGGATAGGTGGATTTTCAAGTGTAGCAGGTACATGGATAACAAGTGGAAAAATACAAAAGGAGTAAAAGATTTTGATATGACTTGAATGATAGAGTTTGTAAGATTTGGTCATATATTTGTACATAGTGTAAAAGTGCTCAAAAGGTCTAATAGAACAAAATAGAATACCTAGAATAACTTTTAACATTCACAAGGCTAAAAGTAGCCTATGGGATAGTCGACCTTATCTTTTTTACCGTTTGCATTTCATTTCTTATTTTGTTCAAAGTGATGATGAGCTCCCCCACTTTCTCAATTGTCCCCTCGTTGAATAGATTGTGCCATGAAGCATCTATCAAGATATTAGCATACTTGATTCGGATGTCACTGTAGGCATCACACTTCAAAATGAAGTGTTCTTCTTATTCTACTGCCCCAGTTGTACAAAAATCGCACTCTTTCTTCCCATGCAAATATTTTGTTATATAAGTTTTCTAACGGGGTTTTGGGCTTTACTTGCATGTTTACATAAAGTACAAATGTGCAAGCAAAACTTGATTCCATGTTTTGTATTGTTAAATTGATTTTTACAACTTCAATTTAGACTTTTTTAGATGACTTGAAATGACCAACTTAATTCTTAAATCACTTTGAAACAAGATTGTTTGACAATTAACGAATTTGTTCTAAAATGCCCAAAATTTACCTAGATCAAGATTATATAACAAGGGACTTTCACAAACAACTTGAAGCACTTGTGTAGTTGTCACAAAAACTATTTCAACTAATGTATTTAAATCTAGAGGATTCAAACTTTCAAGATGAGTGTGATCAAAATTTGAGTACAACACAATAAAGCATAAGGATAAGAAAGGGATATCAAATCTCAAAATAAGGTGTAAAATCAAAAAAATGTAGATTTGAAAACCCTTATGAGAATAGAAATCCTAGGAAGAAAAGTAGGTCATGTAAGATTGGATGGGTTCACCAAAATGTAAAGAAAAATTAAAGTTTCCTTATTATTAACCTAGGCTAACTAAGTAAATGCAATCAATTAAGTACAATTCAACGTAGATTAACTAATGAGAGTTGAGATTGATAAATTAGATTATTTTTACAACTATTTTATAAAAGGAAACTTACAAAGGAGAGAAGTGCTTAGCTCTATGACCAAAGAATGATTGTCTTTGTTGAAGATTCTAAAATCTAAATAATGTATCTTTAGGAAATGATGCCTCATTAACACTGAAATGCATGGGGACCTACACTAGATCTATGCTCTATCTAGGATCAAGCTTATAGGTTTAGGTCGAGTCTACAGTTGTGGATTTGTCCTCTAAGTTTAAATTCAACTCCGCAAAATGTAAAACTCTATTACATTGCATGTTTGAATGGTCTTTAGTTGCTCTACTCCTTTCTAATATCTAAAGACTGGTGGTATTAAAAAATGGCTCGGAAGGGTTGTTGTGTCACTAGGGGACACATCCTTTAGATCAACTAGCATAAATGTGTGTAAATGACTAAAACCAATACTCTTTAAACATAGATATACTCCTAAAATGATCATGTAGATCTAGATTCTTTTTAATGCACCAAATCCAAATGTTAAGTGCCTTAGAATGAGAGAGCACTTGTTAATTCCTGGATGTGTTAAAATCAAATATAGTGTATGCCTTTAAATACAAGAACATACCAATAAATCGCACAAATTTGTGTTTAATTGGTCCTTAACATTTAAATATGTTATTGTAGGAATATTAACAATATTACTTATTATTTAAATAAGTAATTATGTGTATATTCCCCACATGGCTTTAAGTCACCTTAGGTGGTTAGGTGTCTAGTTGGAGAGTCCAATACAACTCTCCAAACCACTTGTCGACACTCTTTCTTCAACCTGTACAACTACCTTATTCATAATCAAATATCTCCAATTCGTAATCAGCAATGCATTAGTCGATCTTGTTTCTAACATGGTATTAGAGCTATGCTAATTGCTTGTTGGTTTGTTTGGAGGCACAAATCTCCTATTTGACGGAATTTTTGTAAAAAATGCAAAAAAAAATTTAGAAATTTAACATTTTGCAAGTTTTCCTTAATATATATTTGTTGAAAATGCAAATTTTTTTTTTCAAAATCAACATTTTGCAGATTTCTGGGGAAATTTTGAAATCTCTTTTTTGGGGGGGGGGAGGTCCTTGAGTTTTTCATTTGCTGGCTCATTTGGAGCCACATGCAAATTTGGAGGTGTATAGAGCTCTATGTGTGCCCTATGTCATTTCAAGTCGATGACTTCATCCCCTCAAATCATCGTTGAAATCTTCAACTCAAAGCAAGATTTTATGCCAAACGGAGATGCTCTCATCTCTTCACGGAGGCAGCGTGGAATCCAACAGAGGCATGCAGAAAAGTTTTTCAAGATTTCAAGCATCGTGCTCTCCATTCCCTCACACAGGTCAACGTTTTAAGGTATGCATTTTTTTTGCAGATAAAGGCGGTGGTTACAAGGTTTTGCTGCATACTCAACACTTGGCAATACGTCAAACTTTGTGTTCAAGTTGCCTTGTAAAGTTGATATGTGGCAGTTGAAGTTACTGTTTTCTATTTGCAATCTTCTTCCTACTTGTAGTTAAAACATGTCGTTTTAGATATCTCAAGGGTCTTCAATAAGTAGTGTTTGTTACAAGGTTAGTAAACCATCATAGAAACAAATGTAACCACCAAAAGTTTGCAAATAGCTAATATAGTATTTTATGTCAGTTACAAATGCTAATGTCTAAGTCATAAATGTAATAATTAGTGGATTAGCTACCCACCAAAACTAACATTTTATGTTAGAACAACAAAAATCAACATATGTTAACCCATAGAGGTTAGTTAAGATGTTCACAACTCATCACAAAAAGTTGAATTTTATAAAAAAAAATTGCCTCGAAAGACCCTAATCTTGCATAGATTTGTGCAAAGAGGGGTTTTTTTTCATTTTGTCATAACTTTCGCCCACAGAAGCGAAATTGGGCATATTTATAGTCGACGTGAAGCTGGTTCAGATGCCAACAAAGCTGCGTCAAGATGATTTGAGAATTGTCCCATTTTTCTCAAAAAAAATTCCCTCGTTGTAAAGCAAGTAAAATAACTCGAAAAACAATTGTATCTTTTGATTGGCAACTCGAAATTGAGTGCTATTTTTTAGAAAGTGAATAATTTTTTGAGACTAATCTATTGGAAATGATTTCGCACTATCATTATAAAGTACCATTTTTTTGTTCCAATTAGCCTTGTTTAACGCACTATCATTATAAAGTGCCAAATTTAGGGGGGATAAAAATATTGAGTCATAGGGAAATTTCTCAAACAACAAAATAATATTGGGATAAAAATATTGAATTATGGGGGGTTCATAGAAGTGTGTAAAGAGTATTTCTGAGTTGTGCCAAGAGCACTTCCACAGAGATATGTCAAGAGCACTTCCACCACTACTTCATCATTCTTCAACATTTTTTCCGCATTGTATTGAAATGTGTCACGAACACTTCCACTACTACATCACCATCACCTAATGCTATATGTGCATCCAGAGTTAATTCTTCAAGGACTTCCAGAGATTCATCACAGCAGAAGATTGATATCAATTCATTTGCTTCTATAGATTTCAGAGTTGCTTCACAAAAGGCTTCCACAAAATCTTCAAAGCAAGACTTCACATTAGATTTGAATTGTAGCCATATGGCATGCAATTGCATTCCACACATGGATCTTGCAAATATTGCAAGACTACTTTCAGTTATATTGTGTCAAGTGCACTTCCATCGAGTCGTGTCCAATACACTTTCTTTGTTTCTCTTTTTTGGAGTAAATTTTTTTTCCCACTGGGTTTTCTTTCTTTCTCCACCTTATGAGAGATGCATTTGTACATGGGTACCTGATTAGGCCTAGTTGCCGAGACCCATCTTTATTGTGCCCACCTAAATTGTGCTTAAGGGGGGGTGTTAGTGTTGCAAGGTGTGACCCTTGGTCTTCTTGTTCAGCGCTGCACTACGGTGGTTTGTGACAAGGGCTTAACCGCCTCCCGTGCTTGTTTAGTCAAGTGGTTGTATCGAGCATTAAAAGGTCGATCTTTTGGTGCAACGGCAACTAACAGTTGGTATCAGAGCCGAGGTCACGGGTTCAAACCCCGCGCTTGCGCTAGGGGGGGTTGTTGCAAGGTGTGACCCTTGGTCTTCTTGTTCAGCGTTGCGCTGCGATGGTTTGTGACAAGGGCTTAACCGCCTCCCGTTCTTGTTTAGTCAAGTGGTTGTATCGGGCATTAAAAGGTCGATCTTTTGGTGCAATGGCAACTAACAGTTAGTGTAGGAATATTAACACTATTACTTATTATTTAAATAAGTAATTATGTGTATATTCCCCACATGACTTTAAGCCACCTTAGGTGGTTAGGTGTCTACATGGAGAGTCTAATACAACTCTCCAAGCCACTTATCAACACTCTTTCTTCAACCTCTCTACCCTATATGTACAACTACCTTGTTTATAATCAAATTACTCCAATTCATAATCAGCAATGCGTTAGTCGATCTTGTTTCTAACAAAATATAGGTGAAGTCAACCAAAATTTTAATTTAAATTTTTTAATATGAAAAAGTCAAATTCACAGCCACGAAAATAATCTTAAGACAAAAAAAAACCCAAATCAACATGTGTGTGTAATACAAATTTTAAATTAAAACTTCTATCATACAAATTTCTATCATTGAAGTATTACATATTTCTACCATTCTTGAATTTTTTTCTACAGATCAATAGATTTTATTAGGATAGAATTATTAACATTCATGAGTCCAAAGCCAACCTATGGCCTTGTGAATATGGACTGCAATGACCCTATTTCATTGTATTTATTCCCGCATCCATGCCTACTATAGAGGATAGAAACTGCCAAGATACTGTGGCATTGCATGGAAAATTTCACCTGTTAAACCTTCATATAAACCCCTATTCCAGAGTTGGGTTTGGTAATGATGGTGTCTATGTACATGTAGAAATGAACATGAAAGAACAAGCTAAATACAATTAACCTATTATATTCACACTTACAATCAAGCTCAAGATTAAGCCTAAGTGTTAGTAAAAAGCTAATGAAAACATATGATTTATGCTCACCAACACCAACTCTTATTACACACAAGTGAGTGTGGTTGTGCTCCAAGATTGTTGTTGTTGAGTGGGATGGATGTCAAGTGCTCATAGCAGCAGAATAACATTATATTCAAGTGAGTTATGATTTAATCTTGGGTGAAGGCCATTTTATAGATTTTTAATAGAATGATCAAGGGCTAAGATTGATTTGAAGGATCAAGGTGATAAGGGTCATTGTACCTCATCATTTAATCATATTTCAGATGTCAAATCCAGGGCTATGTACTTAGCTATCTGCAATTAGGAATCCTATAGTTGTCAGTTATACCTAACTAATTCTAATGACCTTTACTGATTTAAAGAAACTGATCTATCTACTATTAAATGAATTCCAAGAATATTGAAAACAAAACTAAACAGTGAATTACTTAAAGCAAATCTATAAATTGAAACATGCATCTATCTATGAAAACAGTAAGTATCTCTTTAAACAAAATCTGAAATAACAAACAACAGTACTAGCCTTCTGCCTTGGTGGTGAGAGTGGGCCCTTGCTCCACACCCTTAGGGCTAAAGACTAAAGTAAAGGATCAGCACAAGAGAATAATATCACAACTCGATTCAATCCAATTTCATTAGCTTTGTATTTAGGAAAATATTGATATCAAAATGAGATTACAGAAATCAGAAGAATAATTGTTGTTCCCTTTGCTGCTTCTTCTGTAATTTTATATCTAAAGTCAGTGATGAGATATCACTTATCTTAACTACTAGTTCTTCTATGAGATGACATCAACCTCATTATTCTACTAACTATCTAACTAAAGAATAAATATCCATGCAATAAAAAATAGATTGAGTGGAACAGAAGTTCACATTGAATCTGAGTCTTAGTTTTAAATACAAATGGGCAACGAGGCCCTGAAATATAGGTATTAAATCAGTTTATCAGTAACTCATGCAAAAACCAAAAAGAGATAAAAACTTCCAGTAGTTAACTATAGACTGCCCTTAATTACTCAAGTGATAATTTGAGTAATATTAGGAGCATCCCGATCACCACTGGAAGTGTCTGACCGACAGCTGTACTAGAAATCTGCACTGTTCTAAAGAGGCACCGGAGATGTATGTTTCTATCTGTAGCTCCGGAGATATGTTTGTGACCTTCTCGTTCAGCTTCGGAAATGCTCAAGACTTCAATCTAGCTCCAGAGATGCTTCACCTTCTTATCCCAAAAACCTTTCCAATCAAATTTGAAACATTGGAGACTAGTCGTGGCAGGCTGATGTCAGCTCCGGAGATCATTAGGACTACCTCCAGAGATGTAAAAAATTGTCTACCTGAACACCTACACCTGTTGATTCAAAAAGATAAGATTTCTGCATATTTCCATCAATTCAATGCACATTAGTCCTTCAATCAGAAATCATGATCCTATGTAATTCATCTCTTATTAATCATCATTAGAATAATCTTCTAAGCCTATTTTAGTGCAGTCATCAGGACAATGGAATAAGAAGGGAGGAAAAGAGAGGTAAAAAGATGTATTTCATGGGTGCTACCTGGCACTCATCATCCCCCATACTTAAGGATTAGCAGGTCCTCCTGCTTCTCACAATCTGGACTTATTCTGGTGGAGTATCCTGTCAATCAAGTTGTAGTCCTTTGCATAGGTAGTTCAAGTGGTGCGGTCTGTATTACCATTTCCCCTGTATTGATCAACCTGCTTCATCCACTCCTGCAACTTATCATCTTCCATTTGTTCAGCCCAGACAGGAAGTGGATCAATGATGAGAGGGGGTCTGAAATGGCCACCTATCCACTCCTATTGGTATTTATCCATCATTTTGGATATTAATCTTGCCTTCCTCATAAATAATTTTAAGTTAGCAGGAGTCACCACTTCTCTCATTTTCTTCTCTGAAGTTAGAATGTTCCACCTTTTCTTTGCTACTGCAAGCACTGGCTTAGCTGAACTGTTCATAAAAAGACCAAAATCAATGGAACACTCCTATAGATTTTTCAAATACAATGGCAAAATCTTTGTCTAACTTTTAGGGTGATAGACATATGCTCTGAATTGGACCTTAAAAGCATGAGGGTTTGGACACTCCTTTCTGATGAAAAGACTTGTTTCTGTATCCTTCTTGAGATGAGCCTCCATTCTCTCATTCCAAATCTAATGATTTCTCATCAGTGACATGAATGCTTTGAGCTGATATTCCCCTACAAAATAATTAATAATGAAGGTCATATCATCAACATAGAAACCATGCAAATATAACTCACAGAAATTTTTTGTCTTCATCAGAACTCCTTGTATATGCTTCCATGAACCCCTCTGTTGTTTCTATGTTCTCAGTCAGATCAAATAGGACCAAAGATAGCTTCCTCTGCAAGACTCTCTCTTGTAAGAACATAACATAACTGGCACTTGGAGGCCTGCAAGATAGAATCTCAAAAGAAATGGAGGCTCTCTGAATAACTTTTTCATCCAAGGTTTCAACTCTTTTTGTCATGGCAGTAACTACCCTCTGTAATTGCAGCATAGGCTTAGAAGCCTCATATTCTCTACATCTCCTTTCCCAATGGAACAGGGCCTTAGGAATATCAATGGGGATTGGACCCACATATGGATCTATTTGTACCTCTTGTTCACTAGTTACCCCTGGGCCAACTAACTCATGAATATATTCCTCTTGATCATCTATTTTATTGTTGGTCCAAGTCAATTATTTATCTTGGCTTTGTACTTTCTCAATTAATGTTGCAATTATTATGAGACCATTGTCTCTGGCCTTGGTAAGATTAGAAATACTTTGTACTGCCTCTATTTCCTTTTCCTTCATGATTTTAGTTGTCTCAGTCTTCTGGGATTCTAATTCTGCTTCCTTCTCCTAAATTATTTGTTGTTTACTCTAGAGCTCTATTTGCAATTTCTCAATTACTTGTTTTTGCTCCATCTCTATCTCCATCCTGACCTTCTTGAGGTCAATGATAATCAGATTTTTCCCGCATATCAATCTTTTTAGATTATCAATCTCTTCTAACATCTATTGCTCTTTTGAAATTTCAATATCCTCTTGATCATAGGGGTGAGAGTAAGTTCTTGTTTCTTCTTTTGTTTGCTTTACATCAGGGTCTCCCACAGTCATTGGCTCTTCACTACCAGCTGTACCCATTTGCTCTACTTCAACTTCCCTTGTAGCCCTCCTGTCCTGAATTTCTTCTTAGGTCTTCTCTTCAACTACTGTCACTGATGAAGGCCCAACTTTCTCCTCAGAAGTTTTGAAACCCAAAAGAACTTTAGCTAGGAGAGCAGTATCTTTTTCAGCTTGGGAGAGCTACCTTTTCCTTTTACTTCTCTGTAGCATAGGTGGAGCAGGTATATCATCTTTAGAATTAGAGGAAATAGTAAAATTTTGTCTATGTTTTGTCTCTGAAGTAGGGGATTGTTGTGAAGTTGGACTATGAGAACCCAAATGAATAGATGGTTCTAGGGAAACTTCTCTTTGTTTCTTCTTTCTCACTAGAGGGATTTCATCTGAGTTATGAGATGCTTCTTTAGCCCAATAGTGTATAGTGGAGTCAGTTTTCTTTAGAGTTTTTTTTTGTCTTCTGACCTGATCTCTCCCCTGTTGGTTCCTTTGGAAAAGACTCCTCAGCCAAAGTCATCTTTCTCCTGGCTAAGCGAGTCATGTATGGAGTTTGTTCAAGAACAGGCTCCCTAACTTCTTTTCCTTTTCTCTTTCTATCAAAAATAGGGGTAGCAGATGAAGTTGCCTCCAGTGAGGACTTTTTACCTTTTCCAATAGCTGGAGAGGAAGTTGAAGGTTCTATCTCCTCTTCTTGCGGGATAGAGGAAACCTCACCCACTTCCTGTGCCCTCTCTGGCTCTCTGTCCTGGGGTTTATTTTCTAGAAATATCTGTCATAATTCTTCCCCATCAGCTTGACACAAAAAGTGATGTTTGACTATCAGACAAATGAGGCCATGGTGTTTCATAGGACCCTTGTTTTGTTGGTACTTTTCTGCAATTGCTCTAATGGCATAGTACAGAAAGTTGGGAATATTTATGTTGGATTCAAGGTATGCATTTCCATGCCTCAGAAAAATCAACATTTTCATTATTGGTCCTAGAACTAAGGAAAATTGACCATCACATGTGAAATATGTCATCAACCATATAGCTATAGATTGCCAAGGGTTTGGAAGTGAGGACCTAAGAATTCCTTTAACCTCGTTTTTGATTAAATGCAACTGTATTGCAGGTTCACCTTCAACAGAGAAATTCCTAATCAAATCAGCATATAAAGTTTTTAGATGGTAGAACCTCTCACCTTGTTCAGGCAATCTAGAAATATGACTGATAGTGGTTGCAGAGAGATTGACTTGAACTCCCCTTACAACTGTTTGATTGTCCCTCAGGTTTCTTAGGAAGTCATCAACAATATCCTCTTGAAGTTCCCAACTTTTCCAGAAACTCCAGCCATCTTGCATTCCTCAAAATATCTGCTACAGCATCATCTTGCAAAAGACCTGTAACACTTTTTGGCTCTGATTTCTTCTTAACCCCCATTTCTAATTCCTTTTTTTCCACCCTCTATGCTAAAATTCTCCCTCACTTTCCTATGTAGTTTGTTCTTCCTCCTTTAACTCCATAGGCTTCGGAGGATTGTATCAGCTGACTCTATTCTTCAGGGTATTTTGCAGTTTTGAATGAGGATTATTATGTCAATTCATTTAATGGCTTGGACTATGGAAAAAGAACTTAAAATTGGTTAGAGTGTCTATGCGGTCATAATTGCAGCAGAGTGATGGGACACTCCATAGGCATGGTGACAGTGTAGCAAAGATGACGACATGCATGAATTTAGGAAGGAAAATAATGGCAGGAGGATGTGTCATAATGATGACACCCAAAAATAGAAATGACAAGACAGTTGCTAATTTATGTTTAATTAAGAGAGAATTACATGAACCAATCTCAATGATGAGGACCTGATGTACTTGGCTGAAATGTTGCGGCGTTGATGAGATTTGATGTGACATGGCACCTGAGCAGCTTCTTTGTGGCTTGAAATGATGTCAGCATCTTTATTGTCACGCAACCTGCAATCATTCCCGCAGAGTGGTTCGATAATCCATGTATCCAGGTGACATCAGCATAGTCCTTTGTAAGTACCCGTGCAAACGAGAGTAATGATTTCTCCTAGAATGCGTATTGACTTCATCTTTGTCCCTGTCATAAAGTGGATGATGAGTTATGATGACCTCATCAAATGACATCTCTACTTTATTACCTGGAGAGGTGGGTCCCCTCCCAATTTATTATATTCATGGATAGCTCTTTATTGGTGGAGTGCCAGAGGTGCTCTTAGTTTGTGAGCGCCGAAGGTGCTCTTAGTTTGTGAGCGCCGGAGGTGCTCCAAGTTCGTGAAGCGCCGGAGGTGCTCCTTATTTGCAAGCGTCGGAGGTGTGTTTGAGTAACTCCTGGCACCTAATCACCTCCGTAGCTTGATTATTCTTATCTAACATGAAGAAGGGAACCACCATTTGCTAGTTTTCAATCCCTTTGGTTGAGAAAGACAACCATTTATTGGTTTTCTATCTTCCTCTTTTTTTTCTCTATTTTTTTAAGAAGGCCGCCATTTGCTGGTTTTCAACCTTCTCTCCTTTTTTTTAAGAAGGTCGCCATTTGCTGGTTTTCAGCCTTCTTTTTTTTTCGATCCAAAATTGTGACAGAGGATGTGTCCCCTGTAACCAAACACAAATCTTTGATGAACTCTTCCTTAGTGGATGGCCTTTTATAGAGTCTAATTTGGTGGCCATTCACTAAAAATATGTCCGTGCTTCCATCAATAGGTTCCAACAACACTGTTCCATTCTCAAAAACTTCATTTATCTGATAACAACCCATCTAATGAGTTTGTAGCTTCCCCTTGAACTCCTTGAATTTAAAATCATAAAGAAGAACCCAATCACCTTGTTGAAATGTCCTCCTCTTGATGTGTTGGTCATGCCATTGCTTCCTTTGATACTGGACCAGTTCTATTTGCTAAATGGCTTCTGTCTGGATTTCATCTAACTCATTGAGCTAAAGAATTTTGTTTTGTTGGGCTATGGACAATGGTAGACCAATATCTAATATAGTTTTAAGTGTCTGGAGTTTAAATTCTATAGATAGAATAGGTTTTTTTCCATAAACTAATTCATATGGTGAGAACTTCGTTGTGGACTTCCAAGTGGTATTGTAAGCCCAAACTGCTTTAGGTAATCTGTTAGCCCAATCTTTTATATTCATTGTCACTGTCCTTGTCAGAATGTTCTCAATTTCCCTATTAGTCATCTCTACCTGCCCATTGGCTTGAGGATGGTAAGGTGAAGATTTCGTGTGCTTGACTTGATATAGATTTGTGAATGCTCTAATTACTTGTGAAGTAAACTGAGGTCCTCTGTCTAAAACTATGGATCTTGGGGCTTCAAACCTCAAGAAAATCTTATTATAAAGGAAATCAGCAACTTTCTCTTCTCTTGCAAATTGTAAAGCTTGAACCTCAGCCCATTTAGTCACATAGTCTGTGCATACCAAAATATACTCTTTGCCTGATGAAGGTGGAGAAATTGGTCCCACAAGGTCTAGACCCCACTGTTCAAATGGATCCATCATTACTTGAGGATGCAGTAACATCTCCTGGGTGAAGGTTGGTTGTCCCATCCTTTGGCATTGATCACACTGCTACACATACTTCTTGGTATCCTTATGAATAAAGGGCCAGTAGGAACCATCTCCTAGGATCTTGTGGATAGTTCTGTGGGAAGAATAATGCCCGCCAAATGGTTCATCATGACATGCTCTCAATACATCAAAAATTTTATCAACTTTTAAACACCTACGTAAAATAAAATCAGGACCACATTTAAATAGCAAACCATTTAACCATTTGTAAGATAAGCTTTCCTTAATTAAGCGTTTCTTTTGTTTGGAGGTAAAATGGGATGGATACAAGCTTGTAGCTAAGAGATTAGCTATGTCAGCAAACCAAGGTGTAGTAGAGGAGATAGCAAAAAGATGTTCATCTGGAAACCTCTCCTCCACTGGATGGTTCTCTCCTTCTGTATGCAATCTTGACAGAAAGTCAGCAGCCAAATTAAATTTTCCTAGATTATCAACTATGGTATTATCAAATTCTTGTAACAACAACAACCACCAAATGATCCTTGCACCCACTACTAGCTTATTCATTAAGTATCTGATGGCTGCATGATCAGTATGAACAAATATTTTATATCCAGTGATATAATGCCTGAATTTGTTTATAGCATAGATGATTTCCAAGAATTCTTTTTCAGATGTGGTGTAATTTCTTTCTGCAGAGGTAAGGTTTTTGTTGATGTAATAGATGCATGCATACTTTCTCCTTCCTCCTTCTATCCTAAGACTGGCCCAATGGACTTATTTGAAGCATCAGTTTGTATGTGGAATGGTAAAGTCCAATTAGGTCCTCTCAAAATAGGTGTGATAGTAAGCTTCTCTTTTAGGGTTTCAAATGGTGATTGGCAGTCTTCTGTCCATAAGAATTTTGTCTTTGTTAAGCAGGGTAAACAAGGGGGCAGCTATTCTCCTGAAATTTTCTATAAATCTCCTATAGTAGCCTGCATGACCCAGAAGACTTCTAACATCTGTCTGATTTTTGGGTTAAGGTAATTGTTTGATCACTTCTATTTTGTTCTAGTCCACTTTGATCCCATTGCTGAAATGTGGTGTCCCAATACAATTCCTTCCTCCACCATCATGAAGCACTTTTCATGGCTCAGGGATAATTGATTCTTCTCACAGCATTTTAGTACTTTCTCAAGGTTTATGAGAGCTTCCTCAAAGTTGTCCCCATACATAGTAAAGTCATCCATATAGACCTTCATGCACTCATTAGCTAATTCAACAAAAATGGCTAAAACAAGCCTCTGAAATGTAGCCAGAGCATTACATAGTCCAAATGGAAGAACTTTGTAGGAAAAAGTTCCCCAAGAATAGGTGAAAGTGGTTTTGTCCTGATCTTCAAGTGCTACTTGGATTTGGTTATACCCACTGAACCCATCTAGGAAAGAAAAATACTTTCTCCCAGCAAGGTTGTCCAACACTTGGTCAATGAATGGTAAGGGAAAGTAGTCCTTTTTTGTAGCTTTATTTAGCTCCCTATAGTCAATACACACTCTCCATTTCCTATTTTTTTTAGGCACTATGACTAGGGGTGAGACCCATTGACTTTCTGGGATTGGATATATAAACCCTGCTTGCAGTAATTTTTATATTTCAGTCTTAACAATGTCTTTTAAAGTAGGATTCAATCTTCTCTGGGGTTGTCTGACAGGTTTAATATCTTCAGTGTATATATGATGGGTATAGATCTTAGGAGGGATGCCCTTCATATCTTGGTATTCCCAAGCAAAAGCTGCTGAATGGGAAATCAGGAGTTGGATAAGTTTTTCTTCTTGATTTGTTGCTAACTGGGTGTTGATATTAATTGTCTTTCCTGGTAAAATCATGACCTATTTTGTAATTTGATCCATGGATGTAGTCAATCCATATACTGGAGTCATGGTATTGAGGGGACAAGAATGTGGCAGCAACATGTGGAATGTGGCTAAGTCTCTATAAAAGGTCTCTCCACAAGGAATGATATTTGCTAGGGTACAATGAGCAGAAGTGGGAAGTTCTCTCCTAGAATCTTGGGCAAGATCCATTACATCCTCATTGATTAGGATGTGGGTAATATCTTTTGTTGTATCATAGTAGATTTCTTCTTCCAACTCACCCAAATGTTCCTTGATGGTGACCATAGCTACTGAGGCATTATTTTCCATGTTATCTGGCTCATCCACCCATACTCTTCCTGTATAATGTATTGATGGTTTAGCTAGAGGATACAAAGATATTTTATTCAAATCTATCCTATTAGAAATGACCATATCCCTAGTTCAACAATCAATAGTTGTTGTTGTTGTAGCCAACCATGGTCTTTCTAATATCAGTGGATAATCATTTCTCTAGTTTATTGGTTCTAATATCAGGAAGTCTACTGGGAATTCCCATGATTCTATCACAATTGGAACATCAGTAATCACCCCTTTCAGAATCGCTACTGACTGGTCAACAAGTTGAAGGATTGTAGATGTGGATTGGATACCTATGAGGGATAATTTGTCCATTGTATGAACTGACATCACATTTATTGCTACTCCCAAATCAACCAAAACATTTGAAATTTCTACCTCTGAGATGTAAACAGTTATGACAGGATTTCTAGGGTCTCCATATTTGGGGAGGAGCATTTCTCCCATCAGTAGATCTACTACCTTTCCTTCCACCTGTATGGTAGAAGGGAAGTTTTTCTCCCTGTCCTGTGTTTTGACACAATGTTGTTTGATGAATTGGTTCAGTTCTGGCACATCTCTGATTGCTTGGAGGAGTGGAATTTCAATGTTTAGTTGTCTAATTTCTTGTAACAGTTTTGATTCCAAGGTAGATTGGATTTGTTTTTGTAAGATCTTTTTTATGGAGAACATGTTGTTTGAGTCGTTCTGGGTATGGTGCTAGTTTTTCCATCTCTGGAGCATCTCCGGAGCTCTTACCAGAAATGTTTCCAGGAATTTTCTCTGGAGTCAGCCTTTTAGGAGGAACTCTAGAGTTATTCAAGGATGATTCTTTTTACACTGTTTCAGTAGTAATCTCCTCTGGAAGTTGAGTGGATGAATTTTCAAGTTCCACATCATTGGTTACTTCAACTATAGTTGGAGGAGATGGTCTTGGGAATGCTTTCCTAGAATGCAGCTAGAGATTATTGAGATATATAGCATTAATACCAGCCATGTTTTCTTGTTCTATCATGTAAACAGCTGCTTCCTATTTATTTCATCGATTTGGTATAGGTTGAGCTGGTAAGGGTGGTTGGCTAACTGGTTCATTTTGTGACTGGCCTTGTGTGTTGGGGGGTCCAGTTAGTAATGCTTGTTATTGAGGTTGGAAACATCTAGGTTGTCCCTAGTATTATTAATTATATCCCTGTTGAGGACCCCATTGAGGCTACATGTTTTGTGATCTGAACTATGGTGGCCACTGTTGATTTCCCTAGGGCCAATTTTGCCAATGTTGGTTTTGCCATTGTTGATTTGGCCAATCTTGTTGTCCCCAAGGAGGATTATTTTGAGGCCCATGCCAAGTTGGATTCCATTGATTATTTACCCAATTAGAAGGTCCTCTGTAAGAAGGCTGGTTTGGATATTGATTATAAGGGAAATTCCCAGCTTGTTTTTGTCCTACATAGTTCAACTCTTCTTCTATAATGGCATTCTTCTTACTCATCCTTTTTAGGGATGGAAGTTGACTACATTGACTGGTAGGATGTTCCTTGTCATAGATCTGATAGATCTCTAACTTGTCTAAAGGGCATTCTCTCAACAGATGCTTCTTTCTACACCTAGGACAATAAATGGAGAGTGGTTCAATTGTTCTACCTTGATCAGTTATTCTAGTTTTTTCCTGAATCCCATCCAATGTGGTATTTAGTTGGACCAGAATATCTATTTTTAGATTTGCAATCTCTTCCATTAACTGTCCTATTTTATTCTTCCCTTTGAAAGATTTGGGCGTTCTCACTCCATCTTGGGTTCTGGAATAGTTCCTACAGAGTTCTTCTATAGCAGGCATATCCATTTTGTTGATATTCCTTTTTCTCATCAGATCCAGTGCCTATTTTGATTCTTTATCTAATCCCTTTACAAACAGGGTTCTGGCCAAAGAGAGATTTACTGGGTTGCCATACCTTCTCAAAGCGAAGTTGAACCTATCCACATAATCCTCTAATGTCTCTTCCTCTCTCTATTTAATTTTGAATAATTCCTCATTCATATCACTAACTCTACAATAGTCCTGGTATTTTCCCAAGAATTTTGTCTCCATCTGATCCCAGGAATGGATGGAATTTTGGGGCAGGCCCATAAACCATCTCATTGAAAAATCCTTTAGGGTTGAGGGAAATAGTTTGAGTTTTTTATTATCTGATCCATAATCATAAGTCCGGCATACCACTTTGAATTCAAACAAAAACTGATCTGGATCCTCAGAAGCAAGACCCCTAAAATTTGGCAACTGTGCAGGTGAAATATTTTTCATAGGGGTATTATATCTAGCAGCCAGAACAATGGGATATGAGAAGGTTCTTGGAGCCTAATTTTCCTCATCTTCATGATTATCATGATTATCATCCATGTCTAGTACTAGTTCTTCTCCTTGAGGTTCTAGGAAATTAGGTTCTATCAAAGGATCTGCCTAGAATTTTTGTTGTAATTCTTGGATACAGTCAGTGAGTGGAAGATTTGGAGGATTGAAAGGATTATTAATTTCAAATGCAACTTCCAAGGTAGGTTCTAGATGTCTCTCTTCAACAAGATCTTGTACCACCCCACTGCTTTCTCCTATAGTTTGTTGATGGGGTGTCTATTTTATGTATCTTCCTTTTGAATCTTTAGCTCTAACCATACAGATCTATCCTAAAACTATTTAGCTAAGTTTTCCTAATTAACACAATACATCCCCGGCAACGGCACCAAAAATGACAAGGGTCGTTGTAGCTCATCATTTAATCATATTTCAGATGTCAAATCCAGGGCTGTGTCCTTGGCTATCTGCAACTAGGAATCCTATAGTTGCCAGTTATACCTAACTAATTCTAATAACCTTTACTGATTTAAAGAAATTGATCTATCTACTATTAAATGAATTCCAAGAATATTGAAAACAAAACTGAACAGTGAATTACTTAAAGCAAATCTATAAACTAAAACATGCATCTATTTATGAAAACAGTAAGTATCTCTTTAAACAAAATCTGAAATAACAAACAATAGTACTAGCCTTCTGCCTTGGTGGTGAGAGTGGGCCCTTGCTCCACATCCTTAGGGCTAAAGACTAAAGTAAAGGATCAGCACAAGAGAATAATATCATAACTCGATTCAATCCAATTCCATCATCTTTGTATTCAGGAAAATATTGATATCAAAATGAGATTATAGAAATCAGAAGAATAATCATTGTTCCCTTTGCTACTTCTTCTGTAAGTTTATATATAAAGTCAATGATGAGATATCACTTATCTTAACTACTAGTTCTTCTATGAGATGACATCAACCTCTTTATTCTACTAAATGTCTAACTACAGATTAAATATCCATGCAATAAAAAATAGATTGAGTGGAATAGAAGTCCACACTGAATCTGAGTCTTAGTTTTAAATACAAATGGGTAGCGAGGCCCTGAAATATAGGTATTAAATCAGTTTATCAGTAACTCGTGCAAAAACCAAAAAGAGATAAAAACTTCCAACAGTTAACTATAGATTGCCCTTAATTACTCAGGTGATGATTTGAGTAATATCAGGAGCATCCCGATCACCACTGGAAGTGTCTGACCGACAGCTGTGCTGGAAATCTACACTATTCTAAAGAGGCACTAGAGATGTGCATTTTTGTCTGTAGCTCCGGAGATATGTTTGTGACCTTCACATTCAACTCTGGAGATGCTCAAGACTTCAATCCAGCTCCGGAGATGCTTCACCTTCTTATCCCAAAAACCTTTCCAATCAAATTTGAAACATTGGAGACCAGTTGTGGCAGGCTGATGTCGGCTCTGGAGATCATTAGGACTACCTTCGGAGATGTACAAAATTGTCTATCCAAACACCTACACCTGTTGATTCAAAAAGAGAAGATTTCTGCATATTTCCATCAATCCAATGCACATTAGTCCTTCAATTAAAAATCATGATCTTAAGTAATTCATCTCTTATTAATCATCATTAGAACAATCTTGTTAGCCTATTTTGGTGCAGTCATCAGGACAATGGAATAAGAAGGGAGAAAAAGAGAAGTAAAAAGATGTATTTCATGGGTGCTACCTGGCACTCATCATAGGGGTTGAGGATGATTGAGAGGATTAGGTTGATGGGGAGCCTCCAAGTGGCACCATGGGATGGGTGCATGGGGAAGGTCTAAGATTCAATGGAAATCAATGGTTGAGGATTCTCTTGGAAGAAGTGGACGGTGGGGATCAAAAGGGTACCTTAGAGGCATGGGAAAATCTTTGACTCATGCCTATGTACAAATCAAAGGACTCATGTACACTTTTAAGGTTGTGCAAGGTTTGAATGGATTAATTATGCTTAGTATTGTGCAAGTGGAGGATTAGTTGACTAATTGATCTTAGCCAACTTAATGAAAAGTGGATAAAACAGGGAATTAAATAAATAGTTGAATTTATTTAATTTTTGAGATGGGATGAGATGAACTTAAATAAATAAATATTTGAATTTATTTACCTAAGATTGGACTATAAGGGAAGGTTAATTAATTGAATAAATAGTCTTAATTTATTAAATTAATGCAGGTGGATAGTGAATGAATACTAGATGAATAGTGATTTTATTAATGAAATAATAAAAAATAATTTAATTAATTTTGGAAGAAAAGTGGAGGTAATTAATCAAATAAATAGGATTTATTCAAATAATTATAGTAAAAATGTCAAATGATGTCTTGATGATGGCTAAAATGGTGATGAGATGATTTCAGGTGTCTACAGTTTGCCCCTCTTTAAAATGGCATTAGAATAACCTTGTTTCAAAGAAGAATAAAATATAGCACTTATAATGAGGAAAGGGTGACAGGATGCCCCAGTCAATTGAAGAAAATGATAAAATAGGATAGAAGGATGATGCCCCCTTGAGAAGTCAGTTGGGCGAAGAAGAACATGGGTGATCTCTCGAAAGAAGAATGTAGTGTTGTATATTTGAGATTATTGTTGATGGTAATAGCATAGGTGTTTGAGGGGATTGGGGATGAGGAAAGTAGTGTTGGGTTTGCTATGAGGGAAATTCAAATGTTGAGAAGAGGGATTGAGAAATGAGGGGGTGAGATGATGTGCAACACAAGACAAAACGATGATACATACAAGAAAGCAAGCAAGCCTACACAATCATAAAGACAAACCAAGATCTTGCCCCTAGTCAAGCTAAAAATCCAAAGATCGAGTGGTTGATGATGATAGTGTTGTTGATGTGGGACCATATATGGGCAAGAAAAACACAAGGATTAAGAATTATATATTACAATGATGGCTTGATCTAAGTTGATCGATGCTTTTAGAAAGGCTAGGAGTAGGACCGGTGAATGTGTTTGGATGATTTCCTTGGAGCACTTGGCAAGATTTACATGGATTTGAATTTCTTGCACAGAGATGGATCACTTTGGGATGATCGCCATATATGGAGGATACAAATGCAGATGATGTTTAATGGATATGTATGATGGGTAGAAGAACAATTTTTAATAAGAAAAAAATGATGTTAGAGAGAATGAAACGAGGAAGGATAGATAGAAAAATGATACATTGGTAGCTAGAGGAAAAGGATGGTGGATGGATGTTAATCAAATAGCTAACCAATCAAAGAATTAGCCAACTAATTGTTTGCATATTTCAAACTATGATTAATGAAGGTGAAAATGGATATTAATGGATAGCAAATAATGGTTAAATGGATAAAATGAATAATGGATAGGCCAACAATTAGTTTGATCTTGAATGCAGGTATTTTGATAAAAATGTAGTGAGCAATTATTTTGATATAGCATGAGATATTATGCACTAGCCCATATAAAGACCAAGGTGACGATGTATCTCCTGCATAAGACTGACTTGCAAACAACACACAAGACGATGCCTCAACACATCACAAGGTATTTGTTGACCTTGGTGGGTACTATGGTGAGACAACTAATAGGCAGTAGGATGTCCTAGCACATCACTAGGAGGTAAAGGTTCGAAACTATGTCACACTTCT
Organism: Cunninghamia lanceolata; assembly: GCA_027924645.1. Taxonomy (NCBI): domain Eukaryota; kingdom Viridiplantae; phylum Streptophyta; class Pinopsida; order Cupressales; family Cupressaceae; genus Cunninghamia; species Cunninghamia lanceolata. The sequence goes on from BSBN01000312.1 coordinate 5,309,178, forward strand.
ATAAAGGAATGGCCAACACAAATATATTTTTCCAACTTAAACGATGAAAAAGTCATATGTATGTTTTGAATTTTAAAATGACATAAACTAATGAAATGTAAAAATTTTAATGTAGTTTATGCTTATAATTTTTTTTATTTTTTTCAAAATTAGTTGGATATATTTTTTAATGAATTTAATAGATGAATTTTAATTGTTATTTAAAAAAAAATGACACCGATGGGATGTCAAGAAAAATATAGTAAAATCAACTTTTTTTCTTTAATTTTTTTTCCTAATTAGACAACTCAAATATCTAGTGTATGGAAAAAAAATTATTTTTTGATGAATAATTATTTTTAATAATTTTTTAAAGTCAAATTTGGTCAGAACATTATAGTTTTCATGGGACGTCAACTTTTGTACAATTGTTTTTTTTTAAACCCTCTTGGAGAAGATTCTCTCCTCTAGTGCACTGTATATTTTTCAAAAAAATTAAATATATTTTACCTATTTATTTTTAATTTCTAATCAACGGCATGTTTGATTATAATAACCTACTTTCAATAAATGTAAAAATAATGCTAATATAACTAATCAAAATATTAAAAACATTATATTTCTAAGTTCTAGACTCCGAGATCTACCAAAGGGTATTTTTAGATTTTCATGAAAATACCTTTTGTTTGGAGAAATTTGGAGTTGAACTTGAAGTTTGGTTCAATTTTTTTAAAATGGTGGGGGGGGGGGGTTGGCTGCCACATGGATGCCACATAGACAGTTTCGAGTAAGACTGTTAGGATTAAGGTGCCATTAACCTTGTAAATCCTATGTAATTAATTACTCCTAATATTGTTTGTAAATCACCCATAAGGGATGAAAGGTTTCACCAGCAGTGGTCTTGTTTTAGCTATATGTTTATATCCGGTCCTCGACGCTAATTCATCTGCAACAGGAGGTCGTAGGGGGGTTCCCCCCTACAAGGGGTCCATGGGGATCATCCCCTCGGTGGGGGGTCTAAGGGCCACACACCCTAGCAGGGATTCGGGGGCAGCGCCCCCGAATCCACATTTTATTTATATTTTATCATTACAAATCTGAATCATTCATCATTAGGTCACAGATATGATGGTTGATATTATGTCATTTTGCTTGCTCTAGAAGACAACCCCCTTTTATAAGGATATTTGTACTATGTTTTTAGTAGATTTGAGAGTAACAGGTGCCGTTGGATTGAATACTGAAGAAACAGAGGAAGTGCATGTATTGTAATCTCATATTTGAAGATAATACAACTTGGAGCCTCTTTTCTTGGTGGGGTTTTTTACTCGGAAGGGTTTTCTCCATGTTACATACTGTGTTATGTGTTCAATTCTTAATGCATGTTATTTCTGTGTAGTGGGTTTTATTTCTGTTGCAATCTTCATTGATTCTACATTGTTTAGAGGATATAAATAAGGTTTGAATCAGATTTCCATTGTGTGGTTTACACCTTCATTTCTAACATTTGGTATCAGAGCCTGGCTAGTTTTGATTCTTAGGTGGTAGTGTGAAGGTTTTTTAGCTACAGTGGGAGATTTGGTTGTTGTTTGTTTGCAAATCTTGTGTAGATATCATGGCTTCATCTACTGTTGCTTCTACCTCTTGGTTGGACATTGAAAAGTTCAATAGTATGGGGTACGAATTGTGGAAGCTAAAAATGGAGGATTTACTAGAAGAAAGAAATTAGTGGTTGGCTGTTACAAAAGAAAAGAAACCCAATGATGTTGCTCCTGATGAGTGGGAAAGACTGGATAAAAAGGCACGAGGTACAATCTGACTGTGTCTTACAAATTCTATTCTACTAAATGTTGCGAGTGAGAAGTTTGTACATAGCTTATGGAAGCGTTTGGGTGAGATCTACCAAGCCAAGAGTATGGTAAATAAACTTTATTTAAAGTGTAATTTATTTTCCATGATTTAATGAAAGAGGGTGAATCGGTTGCAGAGCATCTAAATTCATTTAATTTGTTATTGAGTCAACTAGCATCTGTAGATGTGGAGGTGAATGAGGAAGATAAATGTATATTACTTCTCTGTTCTTTGCCTGAGTCATGGGAAAATGTTATTTTGACTATCACTGCTAACCTCATAGATCTGAAGTTGGATGCCCTTGTTTCAGTTATGCTGTCACATGAGTTGAGGAAGAAAATTTTGGATAGTTCAGGGGATGCTCTCAGTGTCAAGGGAAGGTCTATGGAAAGAGGATCAAAAGAAGATTAGAAGGGGTCTAAAGACAAGTTTAAAGGTTGTTCTAAGACTCCTGGAAAGAAGAACAAAGTCAAGTGTTGGAACTACGGAAAGAGAGGACATGTGAAAAAGGAATGTAGAAACCCAAAGAAACAATAGGATTCCACTACTAATAAGTCTTCAAATGCAGGTGATGAGGTTTACTTTCTGCATGTAATGTTGTTTCTCATGATCATTGGTTGGTTGACTCAGGATGCTCATACCACCTGACCCCACATAAAGAATAGTTTTCCACATACGAAGAGTATGATGGAGGAAATGTGTACCTCGGGGACAACTCTTCATATCCTATTGTTGGAGGAGGGAAGGTAATGTTGTGTTTTAGTGATGGGAGAATTAAAACCCTCCCTAGTATCTTTCATGTTCTTGGATTGGCTAGAAATTTGATTTTTGTTTCAAAGCTGAATGATTTGGGAACGCATGTGACATTTGATAAGTATGGTTGCAGATTGGTGAGAGAAAACTTGGTGGTAGCGAAGGGGAAAAGATTGGGAACTCTGTTTAAGCTAGAAGCCAATACTATTTGTAATGCCTCTTATATATCTGAGGCTAATAATGAAAATACATTTATGTTTTGGCACCGTAGATTGGGCCACATAAGTCAGTCTAGTTTAAAGACTTGCTATGTTGGAAAATGTCCCCTTAGAGGCTTTTCCCTCTTAAGGTTTAGCTCTCGGGTCCTTAAATTGCATTTAGAGCATCTTGTGTGTTATTTTTTATTCTCGATGAGAAAACCCTGAAGTCTTATGGCAAATAGGACCTAGGGGATTACATTTTGATGAATCCTGAACAAAAATGGTAGGGTGGACTTGGGCACTAGCGCCCTAATCCTGCCCTATTTTAGGTCTGCTCTAATTTCAAATGTCAGTTTTATGACCGTTATTTAGGTCCTGTGCTGACATCTAAAGTTTCAATTATGAAATTCTTAGTGGGAATCTTTGTAGTTACATACATAAGCATGATTAGGTTTCATTTGTAAACTAGATGGGCATTAGATGGATTTTATAGATACTTGTGATCATAGAGCATTCAAAATATTCATTGTGTTGTAGAGCAGAGCATTGTTCTTGTGTTTGTATTTGCAGATTTGACATCCATCTCCTCATGGCATGAATAACATCTTCCTTCCATGAGATCTACACTTCAAGGTGATATCAATTGTGTTTTCAATCATTTATCATTTGGATTTTTTCCTCTATCCCGTCGGGATACGCACTCTTATCTGACAACAGTGTTCGAAAGACTTAAATGTCTCTCTGAGGCTTGGCTAAGGCAAGCCTCTAAATAGCACAACCCCCTCCCACACTCCTAGTGATTGTAGGTTATAGGTATTGAGTTTCACAGAGTGGAGTTGCAGAAAGGGAGTGGAAGACATCAAATATTTGAGATCTGAGAAGCAGAGGACACCGGTGAACATTCCTAGACTAGGGTGCTAGTCCTCGTGTCCTCCAGTTTCCCTAAAGCAAAAATGGAAATTGCAGTGCAGATCAATGTCGAGAGAAGTTCCAGATTCTGTGACAAAAAGTACACCTTGGACTTGGGCGCTAGTCCCCGTGTCCCTGACTTCTCTACCTTTCAAACTTCAAAAAACATTGAGTTAAATATCTTTTTCCCTTGTCTCAGTCTAAAAGGATTTGTCGTGATTCGATAATTTACTTACTATTTTGTGTATTTAGGGTTTTAAGTGAAATTGAGAGATTGTATGGCACATCCAAGATTTCACATCTTCCCAAGTGGCAGCCCAACCTAATAGGTGAATCCTCTTGCACAAATTGGAGGTTCAACTCAGTTAATATGCCCTTGGAATGTTTGGTGTGAAAGGAGGATTCAACACAAACCCTCAAAACAACCCACCTTCTTTTTAACACTAAACAAGACTATATTAAATAAAAAATTGTTAGACGATTTATCCTATTCTGATGAGAGTTTCAAATTTTATGAACATTGTGTGTTTGGAAAATAGAATAGATCTCCATTTCCTTTAGGTAGTAATAAATCTAATGATAAATTGGAACTTATTCATTCGGATGTTTTTGGTCCAGTGGATGTTGAATCAATTGGAAAATCTAAATATTTTGTTTCCCTTATTGATGATGTCTCAAGGTTTACCTAGATTTATTTTATGCATCACAAATTTGAAGTTTTCACTAAGTTTAAGGAATTTAAAGCCTTAGTTGAAAAGCAATCAGATTATAAGATAAAAGTTGGATGAGCAAAAGGTAGCCCACGGTTGCTTTGTCCACCACTAAAGAAAAGTATATATGGTTGCTACCCATGTCTCTAGGGAGGCAGTTTGGTTGAGGAGATTATGTACAGGTATTGGCTTTGATTGCAAGATCATTCAGATTGGTTGTGATAGCTAGAGTGCTATTTGTTTGGCCAAGAATTCTATGTATCATGCTCGCACTAAGTATGTTGATGTATAGTATCACTTTGTTTGAGAAATGGTTACAAGTGGATAGATTGAGCTGAAGAAGGTAGACACTCAGGAGAATGTTGCAGATGCTTTGACCAAGCCTATGAGCACAAAGAAATTTGTTTGGTGCAGAGAGGCCATGGGCCTTGCTTCTAGTGCCTAATTATTTTATGGTTTTCCTATGGGTATTTACAATGTATGATGTCAAGTGGGAGAATGTTAGGATTAAGGTGCCATCAACCTTGTAAATCCTATGTAATTAATTACTCCTAATATTGTTTGTAAATCACCTATAAGGGATGAAAGGTTTCACTAGAAGCGGTCTTGTTTTAGCTACATGTTTATATTTGGTTCTCAATGCTAATTCGTCCACGACGGGGGGTCACAAGGGGGTTTCCCCCTATGAGGGGTTCGAGGAGATCATCCCCCCAGTGGGGGGTCTGAGGGCCACACACCCCGGCAAGGGTTTGAGGGTAGCGCCCCCGAAACCACATTTTATTTATATTTCGTTCATCATTAGGTCATAGATCTGATGGTTGATATTATGTCAATTTGCTTTCCCTAGAAGGCAACCCCCTTTTATAAGGATATTTATACTACATTTTTTATAGATTTGAGAGTAACAGGCACCACTGGATTGAAGACTAAAGAAACGAAGGAAGTGCATTATTGTAATCTCATATTTGAAGATAATACAACTTGGAGACTTTTTTCTTGGTGGAGTTTTTTACTCGAAAGGGTTTTCTCCATGTTACATACTATGTTATGTGTACAGTTCTTAATGCATGCTATTTCTGTGTAGTGGGTTTGATTTCTATTGCAATCTCCATTGATTATACATTGTTTAGAGGATATAAATAAGGTTTGAATCAGATTTTCATTGTGTGGTTTGCACCTTCATTTCTAGCAGAGACAATATCGCTTGAAAAAGTTTTGGGTGAAACACTCTTGCCTAAAACTTTCTATAAAAATAAATTATATTTTCAAAGTTGAAATCTGATGCAAGAGCATCCCAAGTTGCAGAGAAATCTTGCATCAACCAAAAACATTTGCATTCCTTTTATTTTCTTCATTTTCTAGTTCTGTGCAGTTCCGTTCAATTAGTAGCAGTTTCAGCATTTTGTACCGCATTTTGCCACATTATCATATCAACTCTTGTGAAGTAGGACTTAGTATCTAGACATCATCAACTACATCATATCCAAAATTTAGATCATTTGGATTATTTTCCAGAAAGATATCACTATCAAAAGATTACCTAGTTTCACAGATCAGAGCATATAGATAGTCAACTGAAGGAGAAGCCGTGACTTGCAAAGCTAAATGAAACATCATTTAGGGTACTTTGGGACATAGTTGACCTTCCTCGAGGTCTGCATCAAGTGTCCATCATTTTTGGAGCATTACCAGCTATTTAAAGCCGACATATTCATTCCTGCACATTACACCTTCATTGGAGATTGTAACTTCTTTCTTGGCCAACACGGAGGATTCCTTGAGCTTGGAGATGATATATATAGGTATCTAGGATTCATAGGAAAGCAGTAGTTCATAAGTTAGTGATTATGATAGATTAGACTTGATATTTTGTTCGGGAAGGCGCGTCATTGCCATATATTGTAATATCTATTGTAATTGGAATCAGGCATGTGAGCCCTAATTTGTAGCCCACATGTTGCCTGCATATAAGCATTTTAACTCTATGATATATTGAGCATTTGGATCATACATTGCATTCTGTAATTGAGTTGCTTCCATTGTGTTTACTCTTGTTGCATGGCCTGGATAGTTCACTCTATGGACCCTCCGACCATGACTGTACCAAGTGGTATCAGAGTGAAGTTTAAATCCTTTGGGAGCAAAGTTTGTGAAGGCATTCTGTAAGATCTTGTTGTGAATAGATCGTCGAACCTGAGGCAGTCTACCTGTGTTGTCAACCGATCGCTGATTGTGAGGCAGTTGTCACCTTGTAGCCTGATCGCTGAATTTGAGGAAGTTACACTTGATCCTAGGAAGAGATGCCACCGAGGAGAGTACCTGTTGTAGGCACTATGGCTGGAAGAATGTATGAGATGATGGAGATGATGAAAATAATGAAAGTTTGATTGGATGCTGTTGAAGAAGATTGAAGAAGAGGACTAACACCTCGACCTAATGTTGAAAGTGATGATGAAGAATTTCAATCTGCTGATCAAAATGAAGAAACCCTAGAAGAAGAAGAAGAATCAGATCAAGTGAAGATGTTGAGAGCTATTTCGAAGATTGGAAAGTGACCTAGAGTGGAAGTACTGAATTACACTAGAAATTTGAATCTGGAGGAGTTGATTGATTAGATAAATGATTTGGAGGAATACTTTGAATATGAAGAAATTGAAGATCCAGAGAAGGTGAGATTCGTAAAGACTAAGTTGAAAGGACATGCTACTATTTAGTGGAAAGAAGTTTAGTTGGATAGAAATAGAAGAGGAAAAGAAAAGATCATAAAATGGGATAGAATGGTGACAAAGTTGAAGAATCAGTTTATACCTGCTAACTATGAGTTGGAACTGTTGAAGAAATTGTAGAACCTAAGACAAAAGGAGAAGTCTATGAAGGAGTATACTGAAGAATTTCATAAGATGATCATAAGGACTGGACATAGTGAAGCAAGCAAGGAGAAAGTGGCAAGATACATCAATGGACTGAGATTGAACATTCAAGAAGAACTCGGCCTGATAAGGATGACAACAATAGAAGAAGCATATCAGTTTGCCCTGAAAGTTGAATAAGAAGCATGAGCAGAGACAGAGAGGAAGAGAGAGGAAGTGGAGGTAAATTTCAAAGAGGTAGAACATATTTCGGAGGACATAGATCATATGTAGAGAAGAACAAACAAGACAATACATTCAAGAAGGAAGATAGAGATGGCAATTCATACCAAAGAGATGACAAAACTTTCTACCGCAGAGGGAATCAAAATTCTTACGAGAGTGAAGGGTACAGGAGAGATGAAAGAGGATTTGAAAAGAGAAAATTCAGAGTAACCTATTTTAAGTGTGGAGGTGAAGGACATCGAGCATTTGAATGTCATTAGGGAAATACAAGTAAGACGATAGAGAACAGTGGAAGAGCAGCTTATGTAGAACTTGTTGGATCACCTAATTCAGTTGGAAAACTAGAGAAAGGAGGATCATTAGTCATGAGTAGAGCATTATTTCAAGCAAAGACAATTGAGGAACCACCGCAGAGGAAAAGTTTGTTCCAAACCAGATGCAAACTAGGAGGTAAATGTTGTAAGGTTATCATTGATAGTGGTAGTACTAATAATTTGGTTTCAAAGGAGATGGTGACTAAGCAAAACCTAGAGAGATTGAAACACCCTAAGCCCTACAAGATAGCATGGATTTAGGATAAACACAAGGTACTATTGAGTGAACAATGTCTGGTGAAATTTCATATTGGATCTTATCATGATGAAGTATTTTGTGATATTATGTCGATGGATGTATGTCATATATTGTTGGGTAGACCATGGCAGTATGATAGAAAAGCTATACATGATGGGAGAAAGAATACCTACACTATAGTATCCAATGGAAAGAAAATCACCTTGATACCTTTGGAAGATGAACCTAAGAGTGAGATATGTGGGAATGCTAGAATCTATTTGGTTGATGGAAGGAAATTTCTAGATGGATTGAGACATGAGAATATGTGTTATGCGTTGATCCCTAAGAAGCCTGGAACCCTAATCATAGAGACTGAAGAATCACAGCCAGAGGAGATAACTGAATTGTTGATAGAGTATGAAGACATCATATTAGATAATGTACTTGAAGGATTGCCACCAATCAGCAGTATCAGTCATCATATGGATCTTATACCTAGAGCTAGTTTGCTTAATAAAGCACCACACTGGATGACACCAGCAGAGAACGCAGAATTGAATAGATAGATACAGGAGTTGTTGAAGAAAGAATTAATCATAGAAAGTTTAAGCCCTTGTGCACTACCTGTAGTGCTAGAACCAAAGAAATATGGAGAATGGAGAATGTGTATAGACTCAAGAGAAATCAACAAGATCATAGTTAAGTATAGATTTCTATTGCCTAGGATGGATGACATTATGGACTATTTGAGTTGAGCAAAATATTTCACAAAGATAGACTTGAAGAGTGGATACCATCATATCAAAATCAGAGAAGGAGATGAGTGGAAGACTACTTTAAGACAAATGAAGGATTGTATGAGTGGTTAGTGATGCATTTTGGATTGACAAATGCACTGAGTACTTTCATGAGGTTGATGAATGAAGTCTTGAAGAAATTCTTGGGTAAGTTTGTTATTGTATACTTGGATGATATTTTGATTTTCAACTTAAGACAAAAGAATAACATTTGTGGTACCTGAGACAAGTATTGCAGAGACTGGGAGAAGAGAAATTGCTGATAAACATCAAGAAATGTAGTTTCATGAACGAAGAAATGGTATACTTGGGATTTGTGATTTATGCGGAAGGATTGAAGATGGACCCTGAGAACATTAAAGCAATTGTTGAGTGGCCAACACCTGAGAGCACTGGAGAAGTCAAATCATTTCATGGATTAGCTAGTTTCTACTGAAAGTTCATTAGAAATTTTAGTTCAGTTTGCACACCGATGATAGAGACAATGAGAGGTGGCAGAAAGGACTTTAAGTGGACATCAGGAGCAAATAAGAGTTTTGAATTGTTGAAGCAGAAAGTGGCAGAGCAACTAGTGTTAGCATTACCAGATTTCAATAAGGTATTTCAAGTAGATTGTGATGCAAGTGGTGTTGCAAGTATGTGCTAACCAGTGTTGTCATTGATGTCAACATGCTTGTGTTGTCATTGGTGTCAACTGTATCTTCTAATGTTGTTGATTGTTAGTTGATTGAGTTATTGTGTTAAGATGATTTGAATGGATTGCAGAAGTGCTAATGATGTTAACATATTGTTCTTGTTGCTGGGTTTCCAAGTTCTTTTGAGAAAATTTGATAAATATTGAAGACAGTGTTGTGAAGAATTATTTTGGCTTGCAGGATACTGTCCGAGTGTTTTCTGCGCATTTCTTCTATGTTGATTACCAAAGTTTGAGGTTTGGATATGTTTTAGAGAAGTGTTTTATGATTTTAAATCCAAAATTTGGTGCTCCGAAATGTTGTGGTTTGAGAGTTATGTTCACCAGTTTGAAGATTGTGCCTAGCAGTGTTTGCAGTGTGATTGAGAGAAAGTATTTTGCTCCGCATTTCTCCACAGTTTAGTTTTTAGTCTTGCAGTTCCGGATGAGTGTTCATAAGGCCCATACCTATGTCCTATCCAAAGGACTTGTGATTTGATGCTACAGAACGTAGTTTTCTTGAGTAGCAGAGCTTGGCAGTGCTAGTTGTGAGTAGTCTGTGAATTGTCTTCAAGTGAGATTTATCGTAGCTGAATTTGTTGGCTCCTAGGTGATTTCATGTTGTTTGTGGATGTTTCTAGATTGTTTTAAAGGCTTGTGGTTGGTCCACAATTTATGGTTGTGTTCTTGGAATCATGTGTCTAAGTGTTCTTGGTGTTTACACAAGTTTAGTCGACTCGGGTGCTAACACTAATTACAGATGTACTTCGTGGATTGTGGAAGTATGTTGAAGCATGTGAAAATGTTTTTAGATCCAAGCTAAGTTGTGAAGTGTTCTATCTTCATTACTTTTCTCCATGGGAATATTTAAGTCTAGAACTAATTTGAATTTTGTATGTTTTCCGACCTTGGAGATTGTTTCAAAGGTTGTAGAGTGTGTTGCTGACCTTGGTGAATGTTTCAAGGTTGATAATTGATATAAATAAGTGTAAATGATTCACGTGTATGTGGGCGTGTGCAAGGATGATGATGTTTCTATTGTGAATTTGAATCAGAGGCAGCAAGGACTTTCATGTGGTAGAAGACCTAATGCAGTGAGCAAAAGTCATCTACAATTTTCAGAGAGGCTGCAAAGGTGATGTTTGTTGAGCTTCATTAGAACTGAATTTAGGAATGTGGTAGATGCTATCATATCAGTTCATGGTAGTGAGCCCATTTGGTAATGAGCCTATTGCAGTGAGCATTTCTTTGGACAGTGAGTCCTTGGGTAGTGAGCCCTTTGGCAGTGAGCCTCTTTGTAATTCGGCATTGATACTACTTTATATTGTGAGCTAATCCTCACCGTAGTTTTTCCCTTTTACGGTTTTCCACGTAAAAATCTTATGTTCTCTTGTGCATGGTGTTGATGTGATTTAGTTTCTGTTATCTATTTTTCATGTTTAATCTTCATAACAGAGTAAGGGTTTAAGTGAACTTATGTGGATGTAATTATGTTTGTGAGGGTTTAAAATTTTTGATACAACTGATTCACCCCCTCTTAATTGTCTTGTGCATTCAACAATTGGTATCAGAGCGAGGGTTCCTTGGAAGAAAGCCTAACAACTTAAGGTAGATCTAGGATGGTGCACAAGAAAGATATTCCTCAGTTTGATGGAACTGACTATGCTTTATGGAAGGTAAGAATGTAAGGTTATCTTATTTCTCTTGGTTATGATGTTTGGAGAATGGTTCAAAAGGAATACACTATACCTGAAAAAGTCTATAGCTAAGATTAGGACTTATGAGACCAATGGTAAAGCTAGAAATGCCCTACTAAATGCTCTATCTAACATTGAACTGGCAAAATTTTTGTATCTAGAAACTGCACATGAGATCTGGGATAAATTGAAAAATATCTATGAAGGTGATGAATCTGTTAAGAAATCCAAGTTGCAAAATTTGAAGTTCAAATATGAAACTCTGCAGATGTCTAAAGATGAGAACATAACAAGTTATATGCAGAAGATTGATGAAGTTGTCAACACCATCAAAGGTCTTGGTAGAGAATTGGATGATAAAGAAGTTGTAAATAAGATACTCAGAACACTTCCCAAATCTTATAGTCATAAAGTGTTTGCCATTGAAGAATTGCAAGATATGGACAAGCTTTCAAAAGATCAATTGCTTGGTAAACTGATTGCTTTTGAGATGAGAGAATTTGGTACTAATGATGGTCTTGTGAAAGTTGAGACTACTTTTAAGGCCAAATCAGAAAGGACCATTAAATCAGACAAGTATGTTGTGGAGTCAGATGAGGAATACTTTGATGTGATCGAGGCAAACTTTGTAAGCAGAATGAAAAAAGAAACTGGAAAGTTCAAAAGTATGTTACCTTTCAAATGTTTCAATTGTGGTAAGATTGGTCATTATGCTTCAAGATGTCCTGACAGAGCTTTGAAGATCAAGAACAAAGAAGGTAAAGGTAAGATGCTAAGGAAAAGCTACTATGTTGAATAAAATGATGGTGTAACTAATGATGAATCTAATTTTGAGGATAGTAATGCCAGTGAATGCTTGTTTATTGTCCTCAAAGAAGAACTTGTTTCTACTAACCTTGCAAGCTGTGTGAAGGAAGGATGTCCGGAAGAAGAGAAAGTGATGTCTATATTTCATGCTAGAAAGGAAAAGGATGAATGGATCATTGACAGTGGATGTTCAAACCACATGACAGGAGATAAAAGTAAGTTTGTTAAATTGGAAAAGTATGAAGGAGGACTAGTTAGATTTGGTGATGATATAGCTGATAAGATTTGTGGAAAAGGGTCAATTACTTTTTATGGAAAGAATAAAACAGATGATGTTCTTTATGTCAAAGGCTTAAAGGATAATCTTTTAAGTATTGGATAGATGTGTGACAATGGATACAATCTAGTGTTTAAGGATAATGGGTGTGAGATAAGGAAAAGCTCCAGAACAATAATTGTTGTTGGTAAGAAGACTCATGGTAATGTTTATCAATTGAAAGGTACTGATAATTGTTGTTTTTTGGCTCAGACAAATAAAAACTGGTTATGGCATAGTTGAATGTGTCATATTAACTTTGATAATCTCGTGAGAATAAGCTCGGTTCAAGATGTAAGAGATCTACCTAAGATTGTGAAGCCTGTTAATGGTATTTGCAAAGAATGTCAATTTGGGAAGCTAACAAAGACTAGTTTCAAGAGCAAAGAACAAACCTCTACCAATCTATTGGAGTTGGTGCATATAGACTTGTGTGGTCCTACAAGAACAAGAAGTCTATAAGGTGACAGCTATTTCATGCTACTTATTGATGATTATTTAAGAATGACTTAGGTTACTTTTCTTAGAGAAAAATCAAAAGCCCTAGACAAGTTCAAGGCATTTAAAGCAATGGTTGAGAATGAAATGGATTTAAGAATCAAGTGTTTGAGGTCTGATAGAAGGGGTGAGTTTACTTCAAATGAATTCAATGCTTTTTGTGAAGAACATGGGATAAAGAGACAATTGTCTGCCTCCCAAACTCCTCAGCAAAATGGAGTAGTTGAAAGGAAGAATAGAACAGTTCAGGAAGCCGCTAGAACAATGATCAAGGAAGAAAACCTACCAGAAGTATACTAGAAAGAAGCAATTCACACTGTTGTATACATCCAAAACAGAATGCAAGTCAAAGCAAATGGAACAAAGACACCTTATAAACTGTGGTATGGGGGAACTCCTACTATCAAGTATTTCAAAGTTTTTGGAAGCAAATACTATATCAGAAGAGATGAAGAGTTAGGAAAGTCTGATGCTAGCTGTGATGAAGGCATATTCCTTGGGTACTCTACTAAAAGGAAAGCTTACCGGTGCCACAAACAAAGGTTGAGAAAGATTGTTGAAAGTGCAAATGTGAAGGTAGATGAAGATATTCAAAAAATCTCAGAACTAAATGGATATGAGTCAGATGAGTCTACTGATACAGAAGTAGTTGAAGAAGACAAAGATAAGAAAGTTCAAATTGATGAAGAAGCAGCTTCAGAAAGAGTTCTGTTGTCACATAGATTTGCACCTAGTGTTGAAGGCTTTTAGGGCTCCAACAATCTAGTGAAACATTGAGATGACCTCCAGGTGTGGGACCCTAAAAGGAGGCCAAATCTCTAAAGAGAGACTGGTTCCTATGTTGAATAAGAGATTTAGCTATCCTAAGACTAAACCTAATCTATCCACCTATTTATGAAAGGAGGAAGAGGGAGTAAAGCTAAAATTAAAGGGAGGTGATACACTAGGTTTGAATATGGGAAGGCCCTCAAAACAACCATGTATGCATAGAATAACAATATTCAACAGACCAACATACACAAATCATGAACTACTTGTAGAGGTAAGAGGAACGAAATGAAATCTAAGAGGAAAGATGCATTCAAAGATGGAGATCAAATAGAAAAATACACAGAGCAAAGAACAATTCATGAGAAGATAAAAATCTTATGTCTATTCTCAAATAGGCATGGTTACAATTGCAAGAGATATGGTTTTGTAGACCAAATTCCAACCTCAATGTATTACAATTCATGTTTTATATAGCATTCACAATGGAGCGCCATTACCTACTGTAATGAATGCGCCCATGGACCTGTTAAAGATATTTCCTTGCCAAAAGGGATGTCTACCTGCAAGAATTTAATGTAGAAAATATCTGAATCCTTCGAGCAGATGGAAGATATTTGTGCAATTAATAAAAACTATTGAATAACGCACCTACAACAATCAATGCAAAATATCTTCCCTTTGAAAGATTTTACAACACTTTAAGTCGGCCCCTAATATGTCTTATCGGCTGAATCTGCACATTCCTCTTCAGTCAGCAACCTATCCTAATATCTAGATATGCACATCCATATTCGGATCATGATTATGGATCATAATTTCAAAGTGTGGATATCCCTCAAAAAAGCTCTCCAAATGAAAGAGGATGAAATTCTAAGCAATTTTATCTTTTGGATCATATAGAAACTCCTTAGGTTCGAAGAGATATTCACAGTCAAAGTTGCAGTCAACAGGCATATGGATATCCATGAATATCTTCAAGGTCTACACATTTGCCAATATCCAGATGATATAGCCTGACTGAACAGAAAAGCCTCAAAATCCTAATATCTGAATGAACCCGTCAAATTTACCATAGTAGCATGGAGAGGTCGTCATCCACATGGATACCCAATGACTGGATGTTAACTTGATATCCAGATATTAGCTTAATATCTGGATGCTTCTTTGTGTCCATACCATGAAACTAATGTCTATATCCTAATGACGTCACCGCATATTGGGATGGTTAGGATATTAAGACTTGCCAAATATCCATGCCAGAATGTCCTGATGATGTCATTTTCATAAGGCGCTTCTTTGGAAAGGATCAAGATGATGTCATCAGGACATTCACCTTAAGTATCTAGACATTAGGAGATATATGGATGTTGGGAAAGGTTTGAATATCAACTAAGATCCGAATATTCAAGAAATATCAGGATCTTAGTTAAGGTCCAGATATTAAGATAATATACAGATGTTAACTAAGATCTAGATATCAGCTAAGGTCTGGATATTAAAATAATATCCACATATTAGCCAAGGTCTGAATACTTTGAAAATATCTAGATATTCAAACAACAAATATCCATACCTAGAAACAACTAAGTATGAAGATGGAGAAAACTCTGAAAAGGCATACTTTGAAGGCTAAAGATTTCTGGGTTTTTCTAGATTTTTTGTAAGGATTCTCTAGATCAATTTTTAGGGAATTTTGTAAGGTAGAACACTAGGATTTGAAGGATTTAGGTCCTGCAGAGCTATATTCCAATGCATTTCAAGGAGATTTTCAAGGTGAACTATTGGACTCTGGGCAAAGGAAAATAGGTCAACATTTTGGTGACCTCTCAAGGATGTTTGTCTTCTAAACAAATAGATCAGTGGCCTTAAGCATCCATTGGGCATGGAGTTCAAAAGAAGAAATTTAAAAAGGTCAAGACAACTGAAACCTGCCTCCCAAAACACAAAAGAAGACCTGCATTCTCCTAATGACAATGCAGCCTGTGTAAAAGCACTTAGGGAAAGGGAAACCTAAAGTAGAAAATAAACCAAAACAATATGTACAAGGCCTCATACCAACCTTAATGGTAAGGTTTGAGATGGATTCCATTAACTGAAATGGGTAGAACTTTACCATCCAACCTTGAAAGAATGAAGGCATTTTCTTGCTTGTCGCTGATGATGATGTAAGGCCCACTCCATAGCACATCAAAATTGGTGTGGCCTCCTAGTTTGGCTCGATCAACATCCCATTTTAGAACAAGATCACCTTCTTTGAAGGTTTGGACCTTGGCCTTTTTATCAAAATATCTCTTGGTTTGCATCTGATATTCTTCCAATGTGATCATGGCTAACTGTCTTTGCTCTTCTAGTTTAGTCAATTCAGCCATCCTGACAAACTTTGCATCTTCTCCTTCCAACTCCAATTGTTGAGCCAAATCTAATACAGGAATCTCTAAAGATATAGGCAATCTAGCCTCTCTCCCATATACAAGAACAAAACGAGAGTTACCAATGGCTCTCTTGTATGTGATCCTATCAGTCCAAAGATCTAATTTGATCTTATGGTGCCATTGCCTTTGGTTTATCTCCATTATCCTCTTTAGAATCATGTTCAGGTTCTTATTGGTAGATTCAACCAGCCCATTACCTTGGGGGTAATAATTGGATGAAGTCTTCAAGAACACATTATATTTAAGAGCCTAATCAACAATCCTAAAACCAATTAATGTTTTTACATTATCAGAAATAATAGTATGAGGAGCTCCAAACCTTGTCATGATTTCTTCCAAGAAATCCATGATAGATGACTCAATGGCGTCCTTGAGTGGGACTGCTTCAACCCACCTAGTGAAGTAGTCTATTGCAGTCAAAACCCACTTGTAACCAACACTAGAAGAGGGATTTATCATGCTTATGAAATCTAACCCCCACTGTGAAAAGGGTTGATTAGCCTGAATAGGGTGAAGTAGAAGTGTTGCCAATCTCTTCTTTCTAGCAAAGAGAGCACATTCTTTGCATTTTCTTACCCACGCATGGGCATCATTGAATAATATGGTCCAAACGTAACCTGCCCTCACTATTTTTATTATTGTAGCTCTAGCAGAAAAATGTCCACCAGCTGGGCCAGCATGAAACTCACCAAGGATTCTATCAACCTGATCTTGTTCTATGCATCTCAGTAAGACTCCATCCAAATTTCTCTTGAAGAGAACACCATTTACCAAAGCATAATGGATAGACTGTATCCTAAAATGTCTTCTTTTGGTTCTATCCAGTCCATAGGGATACTCACCAATGGATAGGAATCTAGCCATATCTGTTGTCCAAGAACTTACAGTTGATGGCTCAATCGTATGTCCTTCCCCATTCAAGTGGTAAGATGAATTCATTTCATCTATTGATGTCTAAGTTAGTTGTTCACACAATCCTCTACCTCTAATCAGCTTAGTGGCTTTGATGATCACATCATACTCCAAGATCTTGGTGACCCAGCTCACTCACTTTTCACTAATCTCAATTCCCATTATGTAATCTCTCACATTGGGATGAGGAACTAAAACTTTAATATGAGTATTTGCCAGCATATATTTGAATTTCTTTAAATCTCTAATAATGGCAAATACCTATTTATCCATGGAGATGTATCTAACCTCATAGTCCTTCAAGGTCTAACTGAAGAAGGCCAGGGGCTGCTCCATTCCTTGTTCATTCTATTGTATCAGGACAACATCAATATTGTTCTTTCCTCCATATGCATAAAGGACAAAATCCGTCTCATATTTTGGGTTCATGAGAGTAGGTGCTTGGGAAATCTCTTCCTTGATCTTCTCAAAACCAACCTTCCCTTCCTTAGTCCATCTAAAGACTCCATCCTTCTTGAGCATAAGGGTGAGAGGCTTCACCAAGCCAACACGGTTAGGAATGAACTTCCTAACAAAGTTGATCTGCCCCAGAAATGATTGCAAGGCTTTTTTGTGAGCAAGCACGAGAAGAGAACGGAGAGTAGATGTTCTATCAGGATCTATGTGTATCCCATCCTCACACACTATGTGACCCAAAAGCTTACCCTAGGCAACAACAAAAATACATTTCATGGGGTTTAGAGATACCCCAAACTCTCTGCATCTCTGGAACACTTTCTCCAAATGCTCCATGTGATTTTCTCCCTTCTTGGAGAAAACTATGATGTCATCCAGATAAACTAGGATGAAATTGTTTATGAATCCTTTAAAGGCAATATCCATTGCCCTTTGAAATGTAGCACCAACATTAGACAGACCAAATGGCATCTTTGCATATGCCATGGTTCTCCATTTGGTTGTAAATGTTGTCTTAAATCTATCTTCTTCTCTGACAAAGATCTAATTATAGCCAGAGAAGGTGTCTAATAGTGAGAACCTCTCTGCCCCTATAATAGTCTGTAAAATTTGATCCATGGAGGGCAGAGGATAATGATCTTTTAGAGAAGCATGATTCAAGTCCCTAAAGTCTACACAAAGCCTAATCTCTCTATTTTTCTTTCGCATAGGCACTAGATTAGAAACCCAAGTAGAATACTTGATGGGGAAGATAATCCTTGCTTGTATGAGCTTGGCAAGCTCTTTTCTCATCAAACGTTCAATATTTGGATTAATGGGCCGCTACTTTTGGTGAACTGGCTTGCAATTTGGATCCAAATCAATGGCATGTTGAGCCACATCTAGATTAAATCCTTTAAGATCCTCATATGTCCATGCCAGGACATCATTGTACTTCTAGAGGTAAGCTTTATGAACTCCTACTCTTATGCGTTACCATATACCTTTCCTAGTAGTAATTATTTGTCTCAGGTGATGGTTACCTTCTGGTAATCTTCCTTTTTGAAGGTCATGTTATTTGTTTCACCCCTAAACTCATTATCATGACTAAAGATGGCCTCAAGGGTGACTAGACCCTTGGCCAACTTGTTTGATTTGAGCTAGATGATCTGATCACCATAGCATTCTTGCAATCTAGGCTATGCTATGGAATAAAATTATGCTTCATTCTGAATGAAGCTCACAATCTATTTGTTGTTGTCAAAGACCTGCCAATGGACATCATTATCAGGAATAGATGGACTAACAACAACCCTCACATGTTGATTGGGACCTTGAAACAAGTCTATAGGTGGAGAAAATTGAGCCCCCACCATTGCCAGTTGATTAGCATCAGTATTTAATTTTCTCAGGATCGCCTATAGGTTAAGAGCATCAAAACTCTCAAAAAAGTCCCAAACTCTATGTCTATAAGGTCTTAGAAGCTGGTTTTTTGTTTTGCATCTCTCTCTAAATTGGTTGACTACCAATTTAGTATCACCAAAGATCTCCAAATGCTTGATTTTATTCTTTTCTGCTAACAGCATGCCATGGACCAATGCCTCAAACTCTACTACATTATTCGTGCAAGAAAAATGTAACCTATGGGAAAAATGCAACTTCTTACCAGTTGGAGAGACTAGAAAAACACCTGCACCAGCTCCATTTCTGCTCTTTGTACCATCAAAAAACATCTTCCATGGGCCATTGGAGTCATCCTCTGGCTTAAGTACAGAAAGGACTAAAGAATCTCCTTCATGGATCATGTAGATGCCCAAGTCAGTTGCCTCAGTAGTATCATAAGGGTCAAATTTTTTATGATCCCTTGCCCACTCATCAAGAAATAGATCAGGGATAGGAAGAGGTAAAGGTTCTACCTCAATAGGCTCCGGTTCATGCATTTCCTCACCCTGAAACATAACATGTGGGTTCACCAGGCTATGGTCATAATTTTCCACATGATAATTTGAAATTGGTTCAGCCTTGATGGTGAACCATGTGCCATATCTAGTCCTTAGCAACATGTGAGACTAGTCAAAATAAAGGTAGCCACCTACCTTCATTTTAAAGTCTCTTGATAGGCAGATGGCAAAAAAAGGAGAAAGATCAATGACTGAAATGTCTTGTTTGAAATTTAGGTTTGGGAATGCATGCAGAGTCAAGTCCAGTCCCTTGATCACTCCTATAGTATTCATAAAGGTTCCATCCAAATGTAATACTCCTAATGAAATAGGGGTATACCTGATTCCTAATGCATCTGTTATCTTCTTGGGCATAACTAAAACACTAACCCCTGAATCAATCATGCAGTTGTACACTAAAATTTTTCCAATGATCAAAGATAAGTAGAAGGGAGATGATTTCTTAACTGTACTTACTTGTCCTTCACTTAGTTGCACAAGACTAACAAGAGTCTTCTCTTTCTATTTTGATGATGAATCTGATGCTGCTAATTCAGCTGATTTGAAGTGCGTCGGGGCTTCTTGCAATAGATCCCTCTGAGAAGGGATTGACATTACTTTGCACATTGATACATTGATGTTTGTTTTCTTCATCTGTTCCACAATATTTAACGAAATAGAGGGTGCCTTGTGCATTGAGGGGATCCATGTTCCCTTCTTTAATTGTTCTGTAGCCTGCTCAGGAACTTTTGAGCCTGATGGGATGTCTTTTGCAGTAGTAGATCTGCTATTCTAAACTAGAATTATGGCACCGACCACTTTTGCCTTTGGAATAGGCTCTTTTTGTAATACAATAGGCATAGGGCTAGCCTCCTACTGCCTCTTCTTTAACCTAATGTTGTCTATAATTGGCATAACAACACTATCCATTGGTTGGTTGATAGCACAAAAATCTTCTGTAGTCCATAGCATCATGCTAGCATATGAGGTAGCCTCATTTGATACTTCAAGGTTGTTATTAGTTGCCTCTAATAATGATGCCTGCTGAGTGTGAAATTTCTACACCATTAAAGCTCTCTCTTGTGCTCCAAAAGCATAAGAGGACTGATTATGAGGTTGGTTGCAAGGGTAGCACCAATCTGCCTTTTGGGCCAAATTATTCTAAGTAGGGACTAAAGCCCTAACTAGATTCACAGCTGGTATTTGTTGGATAGGTCAGATTGTTTGTAAAGGTTGTGTAGGGTTAGGAATTTGGTATCTATTATGTTGGTAACCCTGATTTTGATTTCTATTAAGATTATACCCTTGATTCCAATTTGAATTAGATGATTGCCCCTGACTATAATTTTGATGAGGCTTGGGAGAAGTTTGAATAGCTATACTATTCGCTTTGTTGGTCAAATTAGTCATTAGGGTCTTAAGATCACTCTCTTCTTGGGAAAGAGAGGACGTTGAAGCTTTGGGTTCTAGGATGGAAGCACTAATGGATTGCTAGGATAAGGATGGCAGTTCTAGAAAAAGTGGAACAGGAGGTCTGGGGGCAATTTTCCTAGCCTATATTAAACAATTTTCATCTTTCAAAGTTGTCTCATAGCCAATGGGTAGGGTCTCAGCACCCATTGATTACATCATCACTGCAATGTCAAAATTCAAAGCTCTTAAAAAGTATAGAAAAGCACCTTGTGGAGATGGCATGAGGGCATCTGGGATCCTCTCCCATGTCCTTTGGAATCTAAAGTTAAAGTTGGCCATCATCTCACTTGGAGCTCTTTTGATACTCGTCAGTTGCTCAAGCAATGAAACATTGTCTGCCCTCTCTCCAAACTATTTGTAGAGGGCTTCTCCCATCTCATCCCAGGTATGTATTAAAATAGAGATCAAGTTCCTAAATCATTGAAGAGCTCTCCCTTTAAAAGATGAGACTGTGAGCTGGAATGCAACATCTTCATGTTGTATATGATAGACTGAGCATACGTTGGATATATCTTTGATGTGCTCAGCAGGGGTTATAGAACCATCACCTGTGAAAAGTGAAACAATTTTAATGGTTGCAGTTGGTATGCCATTATATGCAGCCAAATCTAAAGGACTACCTCCATTGAAGGTCACAAAATGTAATTTCCTTGCCATCCTAGGGATATTCAAATTCAGTCTAGGAATATGCAAGATTCTTCTATTATATTGAAACCTAACAGGAGGGGTGTGGATTGAGCCCTTGAATGAGGTAAAGTAAGGTTGATGTTCCTTCTTTTAGGAGACCTAGATAATCAAGACTTTCTCCTTGAATCATCAGCAGATAATTTGGTGAATTGGAAATTACCTCTTGAAAATGCCCTGGTTTGCACAGGCAAAAAAGATGGTGTTGATCAGAACCAGAAACTTATAGAGTCGCCCGGTGCATGGAAATGTCTGCCAAGGTATAGAGGACTGAGAAGAATACCAAATTCTCAACTTGATTCTTTGATTGCTTGTGCTTTAAGTCCCACTAGGCGTGCTAGAAATTGTTGTCACATAGATTTGCACCTAGTGTTGAAGGCTTTTAGGGCTCCAACAATCTAGGAAACATTGAGATGACATCCAGGTGTGGGACCCTACAGGGAGGCCAAATCTCTAGAGAGAGGTTGGTTCCTTTGCTGAATAAGAGATTCAGCGATCCTAAGACTAAACCTAATCTATCCACCTGTTTATGAAAAGAGGAAGAGGGAGTAAAGCTAAAATTAAAGGGAGGTGATACACTAGGTTTGAATATGGGAAGGACCTCAAAACAACCATGTATGCATAGAATAGAAATATTCAATAGATCAACATACACAAATCATGAACTACTTGTAGAGGTAAGAAGAACTAAATGAAATCCAAGAGGAAAGATGCATTCACAGATGGAGATCAAATAGAAAAATACACAGAGCAAAGAACAATTCATGAGAACATAAAAATCTGATGTCTATTCTCAAAGAGGCACAGTTACAATTGTAAGAGATGTGGTTTTTTAGACCAAATGCCAACCTCAATGTATTATAATTCATCCTTTATATAGCATTCACAATGGAGCGCCATTACCTACTGTAATGAATGTGCCCATGGGCCTATTAGAGATATTTCCTTGCCAGAAGAGACATCTACCTGCAAGAATTCAATGTAGAAAATATCTAAATCCATCGAGCAACTGGAAGATATCTGTGTCATTAATACAAATTGTTGAATCATGCACCTTGATTTTCTTTATTTCCTCTGACAACTAACCCATTAATCTTGTTGTCTCTATTGTTTCAGTTTTACTTGTTCGATCCTTTTGTATTGTTGTTTCATTATCTGTGTGCTGACTAGCTTTAAGTATGGTACGATTGTTGCTAGCATTCTGATCTGGGGGTGTATTGAAGTTATTCGGAGGAACAGAAGTGGTCAAAGGTCCTCCTGGCCTAGGGTTGTTCCTTAAATTGTAGGTATGCCTCTTATTTGCTTGTTGAAAGGCCTGCACCTCTTCTGTTTCAGGTAATATCTCATTTTCAGATTCAAAGGGAAATTGAAAAGCATTTAATACAAAGGCTGATTCAGGATAAAGATTTTCACAACAGTATGGTTCATCTTCCAGCAATTCATCTTCTTTCTCTTCTACAGTTGCAAAGGTAAACGTTTCTAAGACTAAGGCGGTGTCATATCCTGAGGGTACTACCTCATTACCCTTGGGAATGAGAAATTCAGAGGTTGGAGGCTGCACCTCTATGTTAAAAATGTTGGCTGCTAAATGGAACTGCGGACAATCGTGCTTAGCATGGGCATTGGTATTGTGAAATCTGCACCAACTCCTGGGTGCTGTACTGGCTACTTATATGCCAGCCGTTTGTTTTGCATCATGATTATCTATGTTCTCAAAAGGAGAAGCTAGAGTACCGTTGTTGGGCCCAGTGTTCCATGTCTTGGGTGGCCTAGGTTGATTCTGATTTCTATTATTATTGCCCCAGGTCCTGTTATCTATTACTGGCCCTCTATTTTGCATTGGTTGCCCCTGGTTGGGGCCTTGATGCTGATTATAGTTTTGGTTCTGATTGCACTGCTGATTTTGATTGAAACTATAATTCTGATTTTGGCCTTGGTTGTGATTTTGTTGTTGACTGTAGTTTGGGTTGCCTCTTCCATAGAGGCTCTTGTTTCTTAGTTGTGTCACTTCAGTGGTTAACCTTTTCAAATGTGCAGTAATTTCTTTGATTGCTTCCCTATCCTCCTGTGCTTTTGTCACAGTTGTATCCCTAGGAGGTTGGAAGAAAGGCTGACCATTATTTTGACTGTTATTGGAAGTACTAGCCGTGTAAGGAGTTATAGCTTGGATTGGGGTAGGACTATACACAGGTGTGTAAGGAGGAACCGGGTTTAATAGTGGAGTGTGTTGCATAGGGGCTCCATTCCATGTTTGTGCCTGATTCTGCACCCCAAAATTTCCTCCATTAACAAATGGACTAAAAGTTGTATGCCTCATCTCTTGGTTCACTAAGGCTGCCTCTTTATAGGCTTTGGATATTGAATCTATGTCAGGTTTTCTTTTGACAAACATGGCAGTTAGAGGATCCAAGGCAGCATAGTACATAGCCAACAAGGGAGCATCATCTATGGTATAAGGGGCTACCAGCCTAGAATAGGCCTTTTGAAATCTGTCATTGAAATTATCAATCAACTCTCCCTCACCTCGTTTTATAGCAGCCAATTTATGATACAAAGCGCAAGGGTCAATGGGTCCTCTAAATCTTGACAGAAATGCTTCTTCCATAAGTGCCCAGGAAGAAATGTAACCATTGGGTAAGTTTACATACCAGCTAGAGGCCTGCTCATTAAAGGTGTAAGGAAACAATCTACACACAACATCCTTGTGCTCTAACATAGCCCTAAAACATGCTTCCTTAAATATTCTAATATGATCTTCTGGGTCCTGATGCAACTGGTACTTGGGACATATCTTTTCTGGATTTTTGGGTATCTCATGATAATCATTGAAGAATATAGCAGAATCAACATTGAAATAAGCCATTGCAGGTGTTTGAGCTTGACCTGAACTTGTAGGAATACCTAGAATGATTGGTGGATTAGGATCTACAGTAGGATTGGGACTTCCAGGAGTGCCTGAACCAAGATTTAAGGATCTGAACAGTGATCTGTCAAGACTCACAATACTACGGATGTTGAAAGCTGACCCAGGTGGTGTTCCAGATGAACTTCCAACTTGCGATATTTTTGGATTCCAAATTAAAGGGTTCCTACCTCGCCTTGTATCAGGTAGTTGTACAAATATATCCTTCCAACCGGATTTAGACCTAGTCACTCTATTACTGTTATTAGCCAGTTTGAAACAAACTCTAACTCAGGTTGGCCCTCCTTCTAGCGCCAGAAAACTGTTGGTGATTGTTTTGATGCAATCATAACAATAAGTTAAAATTCACATGTAATGAACTGAAACTATACTTGAAAGATAAAAAAGAATCATTTAAGATTCAATTGATGCCAAGTCTACAATGGTTCGGTTGGTCAAGTTCAGTTGGTCAATGTGAAGCTGTAATGTTCAAGGGGCCTTACGTAGTTTAGAGCTGCTTTGTGGTTTACTGGACTAAGATTATGCAAAAGGTCATAGGTATCAGTCAGTATTTTGTTCGTTTGCATACAAGTTATTATGCTGCATATTTTAGATGGTTTTCTTGAATTACTGCAACTTTTCCTCTTTATACATTTATGAAAACTGTCTATCTTAAACTCTATTATGCATGCTTCTTCAAATTTGAGACAACTTCCTTTAGATTTCTACGATTTCAACTAAATATTTTAGATGGGTTGGGAAAATTTAGAAAGATCTAATCTATACCTCATTTACTCTACCAAAGGATCTAATTGTTCTGTTATGCACTATGTAAATCCTACAGCAATTTGATCAAATCCACAGTAAAAACCTTAAATGCAAGTTCTGAGCATTTTCACAAACATACATTTAAGATTGCAAGCTCTCAAAGATAATATTTCAAAACACAAAGAAGAGCAGGAGAACACTCAGAAGATAGATGCAGAACTCCAGATTCTATTGTATTAGAAACGAATAGTCATACATGATTTACAATGTAGGAATGACTCTTAGTTTCATTGATCAAACTACAAAGAACTTACAAGCTTTACAGATACAGTAAGGAAGCTAGACATTCCACGCACACCTTACTGCAGACACAGGCGACCTCCTTCCTCTACTTCTAAACTAAAAGATTACTCTGTTCTAAATGTTATTTCTACAAATTCCTGCTGCTACAAATCTCTATGTAGCCCCTGTGTCAAGTATTACAGTGTAGAGAGGCACAATATAAAGACTTTCTGATTGTCCTCACTACAGCAAAAAACCTAACTAAAGCTCTGGTTCAAACCCCTGGTTACAGCAATAAATACAGATGAACCAGTCCTCCAAAATATCTCTGAGCAGTGTCAAATCTGGGTGAAATATTGCCCCTTCTGAGAAGCTTTGGCAGCTCAGCAATAACTTCCGTTTGTCTGTTGTAGTAATGTCCTCAGCTACAACTTGGTCCTCTAGTTGAATGGCCTTGACTTCTTTGCACTTCATCTTTACTTCTTGCTCCTGAGATCAGATTTTCTTCCTCCATGATGTCACTGTGTTGAATTTCCAGCTGCTTCCTCAACTGCAAGCCTGCAAAACAAGACAAGCAATAAGTATCAAATTTACCAAATGAACAGTAGGAAATCAAAATATCTGTTTAAATCAAGATGACTACAAAAAAAAGTGGAAATCTGGCTCAAAAAACCCTCAAAATGCACTCAAAATGTACACAGATTGTCCAAAAATGATCGGGTCAACTATCGCTGACCAAAAGATGTGCCACGAGTGCCAAAAAAAATGGTTTAAAATTCCCACCGCTCCATTTCCCACCCATCGGCGTGAGAATCGCCATCGATGAACTCCAAATTACTTGGGCCGATCATCGCTATTTGGCCGATGGCCTTACTTGTTTCGTTTCCTCCTTGTTTCCCTTTATCGGCGAGAGATTTGCCATCGACGAACTCCAAACATCCTCTGCCGACTACCATGGTTTTACCGATGCTCTTTCTCTTTTGGTTTTTTCCTATGTTCATCGGGCTGATATTGCCCATCGGCGTGTCTCAAAATACATGGGTCGATGGTCGTTATTTGGCCGATGGCTCCTTGCGCTTTATTTCCTCTTCATCGGCGAGAGATTCGCCATCGGCGAACTCCATATTCTTTTCACCGATCATTCTCTTCCCACCGATGTCCTTTATCAGTATGAGTTCTACCGATGACTCCCTCATAGATCGCCATCGGCACGAGAATCGCCATGGCGACTCACAAACTTCCTTTGCCGATGTCCTTCGTTATACCGACAACCTTATATCGGCGAGAACCTCTTATATCGGCGAAGGCCCTAAAAACCTGGCCGACAACTACTAGTATGCCAATAGCCCTTGGCTATCGGCGAGACCATATCCTTCGGCACGATGAATTCAAACTCGGCTGATGCTCTATGTTACGCCGATGACTTACCTCGGCCACAGGCTTACCAAAGCCTGTGAACCCGAACCATCGAACCCTGCCACTATCGGCATGACTCCTGCCGATCTCCCTTTCGTTTATTGAACTATTGAACCATTGAACCCTGCCATAAGGTTCAACGCAGCGGTTCAATGCGGCGGTTTAATGATATATCCTTTATGCTATGCAACCGCCGACGACTTGTTAGAAGAAAAAAAAGGACATTGAACCCCGAACCATCAAACCATTGAACCAAAAAAGGTTCAATGCGAAGGTTCAACGTGTAGGTTCAAAGATACATAGCGACTGTTAAAAAGAAAATGAACCCCACAAACTTTGAACCATTGAACCTTTGAAAAAAAGGTTCAAGCGAATGGTTCAACGCGCAGGTTCAAACCTGTAAAAACACTTCCAATGAATAAGTAATGGCGAGCAAAGTGTTAGATGTATTTTTCTGCAAAACAATCAAATATAACATACAGAGTGAAACCCAGATAAAATTGCCCACGACCCAGAACCACTAAGTACAAATTTTTTTTGAAATTTAAAACGAATGCCAACAAGAAAAAAGGCAAACAACAGACTGTTTATCATGCAAAACCTGATAGTACATTTTGCCTAAATGATCATAACTTGCAAAATATGATAAATTTTAAGATGGTTCAAAAAGCAACCCTGGCTCATTTTTCACAAGGAATCCAACCATATTATGCAATGGTACTGAAAATGCAATTTTCTATATTTTTAACAAAGTTTGCAAATCTGACTCTCTTTTCCCTTTACCACCAGACAGAACAAACACAAGCAGAAGCAAAAAAAAACAAAGCAACAGCAGGGGTCCTCATTTTGCTAAGGGGCAAAATGGGGCGTGTTGTGAACATCACAACAACTAGCAACCAAATAAAATAATTAAATTCAAAGTGTTCAAGAAAACTAGATGAAATAAACTCATAACTTCCGACTATCTGTCCTGCAAATTACTATTCAGCTTGAGACTTAAGGTATTCAATAAGGGTGCATGAATTTTCATTTTTAGTTTAGTTGTGTGCACGTGATTAATTATCCTCATCTTGAAGATCGGTTGAACAAACCAGTGACTGACATTAGCCTACGTAGGTGAGGATATTCCCTCATAGCCGACCGGATAGAGCCTTGCTGCCAGCGAGCGTCCATAGCCTCGGCAAGGTTATCGTTACAATTCTCCTAAGTAGAGCCCCACTGCCAGCGAGCGTCTATAGCCCCGGTAGAGTTACTTAGATGGCTTAATCTAGATTTTTAGTATAATCCGCTTTATTTATTTATTTATTTATTTATTTTTTAAATTTTGAAAGATTTCATAAGATATAGCAATTTGTAACTTCATGATGCAAGGAGTGGACACTTGCTGAAATTAAGCTGAGAATTGTAATGGTAGCAAAGGTAACCTCTGATTTTTCACCTAATATCTACACTGGTAAGTTCAACAAACCCAAGGATTTTAGGTGTGTCATCGTGAGAAACTTGCTTCGAATTCTCAATCACATTTATTGAATACAAAACTTCAGAAGATAAACAACTCTCTACATTCATGACAATAACAAGTTATGTGTAAATTGCCAATAATTAACTTGAATACCCTAAATTATATACTGTTTTGAATGGTTGCTAGTTTTGCCCCCTAATACTCTAAAGTAAAATAAAGATCCCTGCTGAGGAGACAACAAACAAACCAAACAAACAGGCTGTACAAAAGCAAAAAGCAGAAAAACTGTACAAACAGAAAGAAACAGAAAGCAGAAACAAATAGAAGACAAACTGTACAAACGGCCAACCCAAAAAGAAAACAGCAAAAGAAGAACTGTACATTACTCACAGCATTTTACACCAAAATGAACTGCCCTTTACCTCAGGCCTGGAAGTAGTGTTTCAAATGTTGGCCATTAACTGGTAATGGCACCTCTTCTCCAGCCAAGGTCTTAAGTCTGAATGTGTTATCTCCTATTATTTCTGAGACTTGTAATGGGCCCAGCCATAATTTATCAAATTTCCCATGGCTTCCTTTCTTTTCATGTGCTTTGTCCCAGCACAGCACTAAGTCTGATATCCTAAATGTTTTGACTTTTGCTCTTTTGTCAAACCACCTCTTAACAACCGCTTGGTGTTTGGCAAACTTCTCGATGGCTTGACCTCTTTTCTCCTCTAGTTGTAACATCTGCACTATTCTGGCTTCTCTATGATTATCAAAGCCTAGATACTCATTGGCAAACTTCCAGGTTGGTATTCTCAGATTTACTGGAAGTATGGGATCAGTCCCATAAACTAAATGATAAGGTGTGCTACCTAATGCTATCTTGAACTTGGTCCTATCTACCCATAATGCATATCTTAATAGGGTGTTCCACTCTCTAGGACTTTTTGCAATTAACTTCTTGATTATGTCTAATAAAATTTTGTTTGTAGATTCAGCCAGTCCATTACCTTGAGGGTAATAATTTGAAGAAAACCTTAAAATAATCCCATATTCAAATGCCCATTTAGAAAATTTTAAAGAAGAGAAAGCAGGGCCATTATCACATACCAATGAATAGGGAGTTCCAAACCTGGTGATGATGCTTTCTTCAAGAAACTTGATAACTACCTCAGTTGTGGAAAACTTGCAGCAGGTGGCCTTGGTCCACCTTGTACAGTAGTCTGTTACCGTCAGTATAAATTTGTGTCCTGCAGAAGATGGGGGATTGATGACTCCAATAAAAGCCAAGCCCCACTGTGCAAACGGTCTGGATTCAATCACAGGTTGTAGTGGATTGGCCTGATTTCTCCCTTTGTCTGCTGCCGTCTGACAGGTGTGGCAACTTCTGATGTGACTCTTGGTATCTTTGAACATCGTGGGCCAGTAATAGCCCGCCCTCAGTATTTTGTGTGTTGTAGCTAGATGGGAACCATGGCTGTTTCCATACTTGTCATGTAGTTCTGTCAACACTTTATCAGCTTCAACTCTATTTATGCATCTCAGATAAATTTCATCATGGTTCTTCCTGAATAGAAGACCTCCTTGTACCATGTAGTTCTGTGCCTTAATCTTCAAAGCTCTCCTCTGAGAAGCTTTCATCCTGTTTGGGTACTTTCCGGCTATCAAGAAGGTGCTTAAATCATCATACCAGTCTGATGCGCTCTGAGAATTCAATACATATTGCTGTTTTATCAGATCTGGATCCATATTTGCTATTGTCTGCACCAACACCTGCCCTCTAACCAGCTTCATGGGAATGATTTCCATGTCAAATTCTTGTAGCGTGGTGATCCACTTGGCTCTTTTTTCTCCAGGCTCGTTCTGCATCAGCAACATTTTTACTGTCACGTCTGGCACTATGGCTTTGATTTGGCTGCGTAGAATGTAGTGTCTAAATTTTTTCACAGCCTTTACTAATGCAAATGCCTGCCTCTCGGTGTCTAGATACCTTAGCTGGGTATCCTTCAGAGGTGCGCTCATAAATGCTATGGGCCTCTCTTCATTGTTTTCACCTTTCTGTGTCAAGGCAGCCGTGACTAAATGAGAAGATGCAAAGGAGTAGATGTAGAACGGGCTTGTGTAGTCTGGACTTGCCAATACAGGGGCATTAGAAATTGCCTCCTTAATATCTTCAAATGCGGCTCTGGCCACTGGCGTCCATTCCATCTATGCATCTTTCTTCAACATGGCATTTAACGGCTGCACGATCTCTACAAAACCTGTTATAAACTTCCGAACAAAGTTAATTTTGCCAAAAAATGATTTCAACTCTTTCCTACTATTTGGTATTTGCAAATTTTTTATGGATTCTATTCTATCCGGATCAATTGAAATTCTACCTTTAGAAATGACATGGCCTAATAATTTACCTTCAGTTACTCCAAATATACATTTCTTAGGATTAAGGGAAATCCCATACCTTTCACACCGCTTGAGTATTTTCCTGAGATCTTCAGCGTGAGTGGATGCATCCTTGGAATACACAGTTAAATCATCCATATACACAATAATGCACTTACCTAATATTCCACGGAATGCAATGTCCATGGCTCTCTGAAAAGTAGCACCTGCATTGATCAGACCAAACGACATTCTTCTATACGCATAATTTCCCCATTTACAAGTGAAGGTGGTTTTTAGTCTATCTTCTCTATCAATTAAGACCTGGTTATAACCTGAAAAACCATCTAAGAAAGACATCATCCTCGCGCCATTTACTGCTTGTAGTACTTCATCTATTGGGGGCAAAGGATAATTATCTTTTTCAGATGCTTTGTTTAAATTTCTAAAGTCTACGCATAACCTGATGTCTCCGCTTTTCTTTCTTACTGTTACTAAGTTAGCTACCCAGACAGAATGTCTGACTGGGAAAATTATTCCAGCAAACAGCAATTTTTTAACTTCTTCAAAGATTAGAGGCTGTAGAATGGCATTCACAGGCCTCTGTTTCTGCCCTAAATGGTTTGACTTCTTTTCTTAAAGGTATTACGTGAGTTATGATGGACTCATCAAATGTTTTCAAGTCTTCATACGTCCATGCTATGACATGTTTATATTCTTTCAGCACGTCTAAAACTTCTTTTCTAATTTTCTCAGAGCAAGCTTTCCCAATTAGTACATTTTGTGGATTTTGCTCTGTCCCTAAGTTATGTAAATCACACTTGCCCCCTTCTGTTTTGGGTAAGTCCTTCTGTCTCATTACTCCATCGAAGTCAAAGATATGTTCTAATTCAATTACTCCTCTGGGTAAGCAGTTGCTCTTTAAGTTGATTATATCCTCTTCGTCCCATGTTACTTCAGGCCTTTCTCATTCATCAATGACTTGAGTCTCAAATGCCTCATTACAAGTCAGAAAATCAATAATTTGTTGGTCCCCTCCAAATACCTGAAAGTGTGTAACATTGTCTGGTATACTGGGCACGTTGACTAGCTCAATAGCAAATCGTCTCAATTCTGACAGTGCTAATGGTTCTAATGTACTAGCAACAACTGCTAGCACATCCGGCCTGTGATTCAGCTCTCTGGGGATGTGCTCTATGTTAAAAGCATCAAACGAATCTATTAAACCCCATACTCTATGTCTGTAACTAATCATTTTCTTGTAATTGCAGGTATATAGTTTCCTCACTTGTCTGACTACTAATTCAGAGTCTGAAAATACTCTGATTGTTTTCACTCTCTTCTTGATGGCCATGACAAGTCCTAAAATTAGGGCCTCATATTCAACAATATTGTTAGTACAGGAAAATTGTAATCTATACGCTGCCAGATGTGATTTACCTTGGGGATTTATGAGTTCAATACCTGCACCTGCGCCCTGCTTTGATTTAGACCCATCACATTTTAACGTCCACATGCCATCTTTACTTTTCTGACCTTTTATCTTAGCATGCATGGTCTCTTTTATTGCCTGTGGGGTGTTGTCCTGTTTATTCATGGGTTTTTCTGTTTGGTTAACTTGCATATGTGTGTTTTTAGTTTGCAACTCAGAAAAACAACTACCATTGTCCTTTATTTCTTCTCCTAAATCTGGGATCAAGGCACCTATATCATCCTGAACATAATTCTGTGTTGGATCAGGATTCTCATTTTTCTCTTGTAATTCTACCCTCCCTATGCATTTTTTATATTCATATTCAATGATGTCTTTGCACATTTCACAACTCTCCTCAGAGTGTTGCCTATCATGGACTCTACACCTATTTTTATATAACTTACATTGGACTGGTAGGTTGTGTTTAATGCACTCTTCCACCTCTTGTTTGATGGCATGACCAAATTTATCTATTGCATTGCTTTCTTTATCTGAAGAATTTCCATCAGACTCAATGAATAATGCTGTCCTATTGCTGACACATTTTTTTCTAATGTTTAACATCATGATCTCTTCAATCTGCACCCCATTGTTGGTAATTCTATAGACACCTGGTTCAACAGCAGCATATAATATTTCATTGGTTCGATTATACTCTGTTATCATATGTTTCATTCTGGGCTCTGCCTCTATTCTGATCTAGTTTGGGACACCTCTCCAAGGTAACCACATATGTGAAAAGTCAGTGGCCATATATCCGTTTAATGTCTTGGACCAATCCCTACTCAACAACATTCCATAATTTACGGGTATATCCACTACTTGAATATCAATGATTTGGCTTACCCTAGGGTCTGAGGCTAATTGCATTTGAATGTTCATGAGCTCTCCTATCACGCTAACCTTGGTCTTATCTAATTGTGTGACAACCTTGGCAGATTTGGTGGGAGTCAGCCCGAGAGTCTCACATATTCCTAAGGGCATTACGTTGGCTGAGGCACCAGAATCTACCATGCAATTGTGTATATTCTTCCCACACAATCTAACAGTTAACAAGAAAGGGGGAGTATCCCTCTTATCTGCATGTATTACTACATTTGTATTGGAAGGCTGCTCAACTTTCTTATTCTTCTCTCTAAGCGGTGAATCTCTATTATGAACAGTTATATCAGCAGACACCTCGTCTGTCATGGATGTGTCCAGAGATTTTATAAAAGCATTTCTGATCCCTGGGGTCTTCAATAATTCATTTAGAGGTATACTGACCTTGATTTTCTTTATTTCCTCTGACAACTAACCCATTAATCTTGTTGTCTCTATTGTTTCAGTTTTACTTGTTTGATCCTTTTGTATTGTTGTTCCGTTATCTGTGTGCTGACTAGCTTTAAGTATGGCAGGATTGTTGCTAGCATTCTGATCTGGGGGTGTATTGAAGTTATTCGGAGGAACGGAAGTGGTGAAAGGTCCTCCTGGCCTAGGGTTGTTCCTTAAATTGTAGGTGTGCCTCTTATTTGCTTGTTGAAAGGCCTGCACCTCTTCTGTTTCAGTTAATATCTCATTTTTAGATTCAAAGGGAAACTGAAAAGCATTTAATACAAAGGCTGATTCAGGATAAAGATTTTCAAAACAGTATGGTTCATCTTCCAGCAATTCATCTTCTTTCTCTTCTGCAGTTGCAAAGGTAAACGTTTCTAAGACTAAGGCGGTGTCATATCCTGAGGGTACTACCTCATTACCCTTGGGAATGAGAAATTCAAAGGTTGGAGGCTGCACCTCTATGTTAAAAATGCTGGCTGCTAAATGGAACTGCGAACAATCGTGCTCAGCATGGGCCTTGGTATTGTGAAATCTGCACCAATTCCTGGGTGTTGTACTGGCTACTTGTATGCCAGCCGTTTGTTTTGCATCATGATTATCTATGTTCTCAAAAGGAGAAGCTAGAGTACCGTTGTTGGGCCTAGTGTTCCATGTCTTGGGTGGCCTAGGTTGATTCTGATTTCTATTATTATTGGCCCAGGTCCTGTTATCTATTACTGGCCCTCTATTTTGCATTGGTTGCCCCTGGTTGGGGCCTTGATGCTGATTATAGTTTTGGTTCTAATTGTACTGCTGATTTTGATTGAAACTATAATTCTAATTTTGGCCTTGGTTGTGATTTTGTTGTTGACTATAGTTTGGGTTGCCTCTTCCACAGAGGCTCTCGTTTCTTAGTTGTGTCACTTCAGTGGTTAACCTTTTCAAATGTGCAGTAATTTCTTTGATTGCTTCCCTATCCTCCTGTGCTTTTGTCACAGTTGTATCCCTAGGAGGTTGGAAGAAAGGATGACCATTATTTTGACTGTTATTGGAAGTACTAGCCGTGTAAGGAGTTATAGCTTGGATTGGGGTAGGACTATACACAGGTGTGTAAGGAGGAACCGGGTTTAATAGTGGAGTGTGTTGCATAGGGGCTCCATTCCATGGTTGTGCCTGATTCTGCACCCCAAAATATCCTCCATTAACAAATGGACTAAAAGTTGTATGCCTCATCTCTTGGTTCACTGAGGCTGCCTCTTTATAGGCTTTGGATATTGAATCTATGTCAGGTTTTCTTTTGACAAACATGGCAGTTAGAGGATCCAAGGCAGCATAGTACATAGCCAACAAGGGAGCATCATCTATGGTATAAGGGGCTACCAGCCTAGAATAGGCCTTTTGAAATCTGTCATTGAAATTATCAATCAACTCTCCCTCACCTCGTTTTATAGCAGCCAATTTATGATACAAAGCGCAAGGGTCAATGGGTCCTCTAAATCTTGACAGAAATGCTTCTTCCATAAGTGCCCAGGAAGAAATGTAACCATTGGGTAAGTTTACATACCAGCTAGAGGCCTGCTCATTAAAGGTGTAAGGAAACAATCTACACACAACATCCTTGTGCTCTAACATAGCCCTAAAACATGCTTCCTTAAATATTCTAATATGATCTTCTGGGTCCTGATGCAACTGGTACTTGGGACATATCTTTTCTGGATTTTTGGGTATCTCATGATAATCATTGAAGAATATAGCAGAATCAACATTGAAATAAGCCATTGCAGGTGTTTGAGCTTGACCTGAACTTGTAGGAATACCTGGAATGATTGGTGGATTAGGATCTACAGTAGGATTGGGACTTCCAGGAGTGCCTGAACCAAGATTTAAGGATCTGAACAGTGATCTGTCAAGACTCACAATACTACAGATGTTGAAAGGTGACCCAGGTGGTGTTCCAGATGAACTTCCAACTTGCGATATTTTTGGATTCCAAATTAAAGGGTTCCTACCTCGCCTTGTATCAGGTAGTTGTACAAATATATCCTCCAAACCGGATTTAGACCTAGTCACTCTATTACTGTTATTAGCCAGTTTGAAACAAACTCTAACTCAGGTTGGCCCTCCTTCTAGCGCTAGAAAACTGTTGGTGATTGTTTTGATGCAATCATAACAATAAGTTAAAATTCACATGTAATGAACTGAAACTATACTTGAAAGATAAGAAAGAATCATTTAAGATTCAATTGATGCCAAGTCTACAATGGTTCGGTTGGTCAAGTTCGGTTGGTCAATGTGAAGCTGTAATGTTCAAGGGGCCTTACGTAGTTTAGAGCTGCTTTGTGGTTTACTGGACTAAGATTATGCAAAAGGTCATAGGTATCAGTCAGTATTTTGTTCGTTTGCATACAAGTGTTATTATGCTGCATATTTTAGATGGTTTTCTTGAATTACTGCAACTTTTCCTCTTTATACATTTATGAAAACTGTCTATCTTAAACTTCTTTATGCATGCTTCTTCAAATTTGAGACAACTTCCTTTAGATTTCTACGCTTTCAGCTAAATATTTTAGATGGGTTGGGAAAAGTTAGAAAGATCTAATCTATACCTCATTTACTCTACCAAAGGATCTAATTGTTCTGTTATGCACTATGTAAATCCTACAGCAATTTGATCAAATCCACAGTAAAAACCTTAAATGCAAGTTCTAAGCATTTTCACAAACATACATTTAAGATTGCAAGCTCTCAAAGATAATATTTCAAAACACAAAGAAGAGCAGGAGAACACTCAGAAGATAGATGCAGAACTACATATTCTATTGTATTAGAAACGAATAGTCATACATGATTTATAATGTAGGAATGACTCTTAGTTTCATTGATCAAACTACAAAGAACTTACAAGCTTTACAGATACAGTAAGGAAGCTAGACATTCCACGCACACCTTACTGCAGACACAGGCGACCTCCTTCCTCTACTTCTAAACTAAAAGATTACTCTGTCCTAAATGTTATTTCTACAAATTCCTGCTGCTACAAATCTCTATGT
Organism: Cunninghamia lanceolata; assembly: GCA_027924645.1. Classification (NCBI taxonomy): domain Eukaryota; kingdom Viridiplantae; phylum Streptophyta; class Pinopsida; order Cupressales; family Cupressaceae; genus Cunninghamia; species Cunninghamia lanceolata. Next base: position 5,345,682 of record BSBN01000312.1, read on the forward strand.
AGCCCCTGTGTCAAGTATTACAGTGCAGAGAGGCACAATATAAAGACTTTCTGATTGTCCTCACTACAGCAAAAAACCTAACTAAACCTCTGGTTTAAACCCCTGGTTACAGCAATAAATACAGATGAACCAGTCCTCCAAAATATCTCTGAGCAGTGTCAAATCTGGGCGAAATATTGCCTGTTCTGAGAAGCTTTGGCAGCTCAGCAATAACTTCCGTTTGTCTATTGTAGTAATGTCCTCAGCTGCAACCTAGTCCTCCAGTTGAATGGCCTTGACTTCTTCGCACTTCATCTTTACTTCTTACTCCTGAGATCAGATTTTCTTCCTCCATGATGTCACTGTGTTGAATTTCCAGCTGCTTCCTCAACTGCAAGCCTGCAAAACAAGACAAGCAATAAGTATCAAATTTACCAAATGAATAGTAGGAAATCAAAATATCTGTTTAAATCAAGGTGACTGCAAAAAAATGTGGAAATCTGGGTCAAAAAACCCTCAAAACGCGCTCAAAATGTACACAGATTGCCCAGAAATGATCAGGTCAACTATAGCTGACCAAAAGATGTGCCACGGGCGCCAAAAAAATGGTTTAAAATTCCCACCGCTCCATTTCCCACCCATCGGCGAACTCCAAATTACTTGGGCCGATCATCGCTATTTGGCCGATGGCCTTACTTGTTTCGTTTCCTCCTTGTTTCCCTTTATCGGCGAGAGATTCGCCATCGGCGAACTCCAAACATCCTCTGCCGACTACCATGGTTTTACCGATGCTCTTTCTCTTTTATTTTTTTCCTATGTTCATCGGGCTGATATTGCCCATCGGCGTGTCTCAAAATACATGGGCTGATGGTCGTTATTTGGCCGATGGCTCCTTGCGCTTTATTTCCTCGCCATCGGCGAACTCCATATTCTTTTCACCGATCATTCTCTTCCCACCGATGTCCTTTATCGGTATGAGTTCTACCGATGACTCCCTCATAGATCGCCATCGGCACGAGAATCGCCATCGGCGACTCACAAACTTCCTCTGCCGATGTCCTTCATTATACCGACAACCTTATATCGGCGAGAACCTCTTATATCGGCGAAGGCCCTAAAAACCTGGCCGACAACTACTACTATGCCGATAGCCCTTGGCTATCGGCGAGACCATAGCCTTCGGCACGATGAATTCAAACTCGGCCGATGCTCTATGTCACACCGATGACTTACCTCGGCCACAGGCTTACCAAAGCCTGTGAACCCAAACCATCGAACCCTGCCACTATCGGCATGACTCCTGCCGATCTCCCTTTCGTTTATTGAACTATTGAACCATTGAACCCCGCCATAAGGTTCAACGCGGCAGTTCAATGCGGTGGTTTAATGATATATCCTTTATGCTATGCAACCACCGACGACTTGTTAGAAGAAAAAAAAGACATTGAACCCTAAACCATCGAACCATTGAACCAAAAAAGGTTCAATGCGAAGGTTCAACGTGCAGGTTCAAAGATACATAGCGACTATTAAAAAGAAAATGAACCCCGCGAACTTTGAACCATTGAACCTTCGAAAAAAAGGTTCAAGCGAATGGTTCAACGCGCAGGTTCAAACCTGTAAAAACACTTCCAATGAATAAGTAATGGCGAGCAAAGTGTTAGATGTATTTTTCTGCAAAACAATCAAATGTAACATACAGAGTGGAACCCAGACAAAATTTCCCACGACCCGGAACCACTAAGTACGAATTTTTTTCAAAATTTAAAATGAATGCCAACAAGAAAAAAGGCAAACAACAGACTGTTTATCATGCAAAACCTGATAGTACATTTTGCCTAAATGATCATAACTTGCAAAATATGATGAATTTTAAGATGGTTCAAAAAGCAACCCTGGCTCATTTTTCACAAGGAATCCAACCATATTATGCAATGGTATTGAAAATGCAATTTTCTATATTTTTAACAAGGTTTGCAAATCTGACTCTCTTTTCCCTTTACCACCAGACAGAACAAACACAAGCAGAAGCAAAAAAAACAAAGCAACAGCAGGGGTCCTCATTTTGCTAAGGGGCAAAATGGGGTGTGTTGTGAACATCACAACAATCGTCATAAGGTGCTTCTTTGGAAAGGATCCGGATGGCGTCATTGGGACAATCACCTTAAGGATCTGGATATTAGGAGATATCCAAATGTTGGGAAAGGTCCAGATATCGACAAAGATTTGAATATTCAGGAAATATCAGGATCTTAGTTAAGGTCTAGATATTAAGATAATATCCGGATGTTAACTAAGATCCAGATATCGGCTAAGGTCTGGATCTTAGCTAAGGTCCAGATATTAAAATAATATCTAGATAGTCAATCAACAAATATCCATACCTAGAAACAACTAAGTATGAAGATGGAGAAAAATCTGCAAAGGCATACTTTGAAGGCTAAAGATTTCTGGGTTTTTCTGGGGTTTTTGTATGGATTCTTGATGAGAGCCAATTATGTTCCATTTTATTTCATATTTCAACCTATTTCATGCACCTTCATACTCATTCCTACATTCCATTTCCATTCTTTATCATACCATTTTGGATAAAATATGGAAATTAATTATTGGTTGTCTTTACTAATAAGCATTTTGATTTCAAGCCTTGGACAATAAAGCTTGCAGCATGCATATCACAGGAACTTCCTGTCACCTTTTATGCAGAAAATTTTCCTATCACTTTCTGGTTAGGAACCACTTTTTGACCAGCAATTTAGTTCTGTCATATTTTCAAAAGATGATGTCAACTTCTAAGGTGGCATCGATTACCTGTTTAGTGTTGACTGTGCATTGTTTTATCTAATGGTGACCTTCCTTTGGTTCTTCCTTCATGGCACTTCCCACATGTATTCTTCATCCATGTGAATCTATTTCATGCTAGGATCTTTGCAACCCAATATTTCCACATCATAATGGTCATTTTAGCACCATTGTATACCATATGCAAACCCATGATGGAGGATTTGTTGCTAGCTATATGGTGATGTGCTTTCTTGAGGAAACTACAAATATTCGTTTGTAAAAGGGGATGTGTTTGGTAGCTGGAGCAAAACTGACAATATTCCCATCTTTATTTTTTGTCCACTATTATAACAAATTTGGTTTTCATTTGTGGACAAAAACCAATGTTTCACGTAGACCATTGTAATATAGTTTGTTGGCTGCAAGCTCAAACAAACTATCTATTCCTATACATAGTTGTTATAGGTTGTGTATATATAAGCAGCATAAGGAAGACTTCGATAGGGAGAATTTTTTTATGAATTATCTCTGAGAAATAAAAAACAACGTTCTGTTGATCAGTTCAACGTAACTAGCTCTCTTTCGCTTCATCACTCAGGTAAGCAAAGAGGCAGGGCCCACTCTTAGGTTATCTGGTGACCTTTAGATTATAGTGTGGTTGTTATGGTATGTGTGATTTATGTTCTTTCTGAATTATTTTCTAACAATGTGATTGTTATTTATAATTATTTTATTATGGTGTAACTATTTTTGATTGACTTTTAGAATCTCCTTTCAGTAATCAAGTTGTTGTTTGCATCTACTTTTAGTAATTAGAACCTACTTCCATCGATTGTTTTGCAATTCAAATCTACTTTCAATAATCAAGTCGTTGTTCTTACTGTTCCATAACATTTCCTGGCGTAATTCTGACAGTAAGACATAAACCAAAAACATTCAATTCAATTTCTAGTCTAAAGTGTGTTTTAGTTGCATTTCATCCCCACTCAGCTTGCTACCTACAGCCCTTGTGCATATAGCCACAACACCTTTCGCAAGCTTACAATCCCTGGATTGACACTTAGACTGAGCTAAATCCAATTTATTCTTTACCCCAGTTTTGGCCTATCAATTCTCTAGATGGATTTTTAGGGAATTTTGCAAGGTAGAACACTTGGATTTGAAGGATTTAGGGTCTGTAGGGCTATATTCCAAAGCATTTCAAGGAGATTTTTAGGGTGAACTATTGGACTCTGGGCAGAGGAAAATAGGTCAACAAATTCCTAAAAGCCCCAAGTATGTGCAAAAGAATCACTCAGAGGATCAAATCATTGGTGATAAAAGCAAAGGAGTTTTGACAAGAGTTGCAAAAGAACAGGTAAATATATGTTTACTTTCAAAAGTTGAACCTAAGACAGTTTCTGAAGCATGTAAAGATGAACATTGGGTCAAGGCGATGGAAGAAGAATTGGTATAAATTGAAAAGAACAAGACTTGGGAACTTATCCCTAGGCCTGCAGATAAGAATGTGATTGGAACACAGTGGGTTTTCAGAAACAAATTGAATGAGAATGGAGAAGTAGTAAGGAACAAAGCAAGACTTGTATGTAAGGGCTACTCACAAGTGGAAGGTATAGGCTATGAGGAAAATTTTGCAACACACAAGGATTTCAAGATATATCAAATGGATGTGAAGTCAGCTTTTCTAAATGGTGAGTTGGAAAAGGAAGTATATATAGAGCAACCGGATGGATTTCAGTTATCAGACAAACTAGATATGGTATGTAGATTAAAGAAGGCATTGTATGGATTGAAGCAAGCTCCCCAAGCTTGGTATGCTAGGTTAGATAGGTATTTGTTGCAGTAGGGATTCAGTAAAGGGTCTGCAGATAGTAATTTGTACATCAAGGTAACCAAAGATCAAATCTTGATTATTGAGGTCTATGTGGATGATATAATCTTTGGTGGAAATGAAGGTATGTGTAAGAACTTTTCAGATGAGATACAAAAAGAATTTGAGATGCCAATGTGTGGTGAGATAAACTTCTTCCTTGGGCTACAAATTTATTATTATGTCAAGGAGTTGTTGAAGAAGTTTGGAATGGAAGAATCTAAACCAGTTTGTACTCCCATGACAATTGGTTGCAAGCTGAACAAAAATGATGAAGCCCCTAAGGCTGATCAAAGCAAATATATATCAATGATTAGAGGACAGTTACACCTAACTGCTACTAGACCAGATATCATGCATGCAGTCTATCTTGTGGCTAGATTTCAAGCAGATCTTAGAGAGTCACATGTCATGGCAATAAAAAAGATATTCATGTATTTGAATGGCACTCTAGACCATGGTTTGTGGTATCCTAAGAACAATGACTTTACCCTAAGTGCCTACATAGATGCAAATTGGGCCGGATGTGTAGATGATAGGAAAAGTACAAGTGGTGGTGTGTTCTTTCTTGGAAACAGAGATGTGTCATGGGAAAGCAAGAAGCAAGATGCAGTCTCCTTATCTACTACAGAGGCAGAGTACATTGCAGTAGCATCATGCTACACACAAGTGCTATGGATGAGACAAACTCTGAAGGATATCAAAGTTGAGGATGATGATCCAATTCCTATTTTCTATGATAATACTAGTGCCATTAACATTTCAAAGAACCCAGTGATGCATTCAAGGACAAAGCATATTTCTATCAGGTATCACTTTCTAAGAGAGAAGGTAGCATAGAAAGAAGTGAAGCTTGAGTATGTGCCTACAAAAGATCAGTTTGTTGACATATTCACCAAGGCCCTTCCTAAGGATACATTTGAGTATCTCTAGGAGAAGTTAGGGGTTATTGCCCCTTCTTTGTTGAACTAGATGCACAAGGAAGTGCATCAGTCTAGCTTGATTTAGGAATCATTCTTTTCTGGACTAATGATGGAGGCTACCTCTCAGGGGGAGCAGGTAGTAGCATTGAAGAGTGTTGTAGTTAGGGGGAGGTATTCAGAGCAGTTGAGATTAGTGCAAGTATGTGCAGTATCATACTCAGGGGGAGAAAGCTTGAAAAAGGTGTGTCACCCTTTGCCATTAATGTCAAAGGGGGAGAGAGTTCATGTGAAAAACAAAGGGAGAGTAAGATGTATAAAAGAAAGGGGGAGAGTGAGACTAGTATAGAATTGTGTCATGATGGTTTTTCACATCATATGTTGCTATCAATGACAAAGGGGGAGATTGTTGCAACTATGTGCTAATCGGTGTTGTCATTGATGTCAACATGCTTGCATTGTCATTGCTGTCAATTGTATCTTCTAATGTTGTTGATTGTTAGTTGATTGAGTCATTGTGTTAAGATGATTTGAATGGATTGCAGAAGTGCTAATGATGTTAACATTTGTTCTTGTTGCTAGGTTTCCCAGTGCTTTTGAGAAAATTTGATAAAAACTGAAGACAATGTTGTGAAGAAGTATTCTGGCTTGCAGGATACTGTCCAAGTGTTTTCTCTGCATTTCTTCTATGTTGATTACCAGAGTTTGAGGTTTGGATATGTTTTAGAGAAGTTGTTGATGATGTTAAATCTAGAATTTAGTGCTCCAAAACGTTGTGGTTTGAGATTTATGTTCACCAATTTGAAGACTGTGCCTGGCAGTGTTTGCAGTGTGCCTGAGAGAAAGTATTTTGCTCTGCATGTCTCCACAGTTTCATTTTTGGTTTTACGGTTCTGGATGAGTGTTCATAAGGCCCATATCTATGTCCTATCCAAAGGACTTGTGATTTGATGCTCTAGAATGTAGTTTTCTTGAGTAGTAGAGCTTGGCAGTGCTGGTTGTGAGCAGTCTGTGAATTGTCTTCAAGTGAGATTTGTTGTAGCTGAATTTGTTGGCTCCTAGGTGATTTCAAGTTATTTGTGGATGTTTCTAGATCATGTTAAAGGATTGTGCTTTCTCTACAAGTTATGGTTGTGTTCTTGGAAGCATGTGTCTAAGTGTTCTTGGTGTTTACACAAGTTTAGCTGACTCGGGTGCTAACACTAATTGCATATGTGCTCCATGGATTGTGGAAGAGTGTTGAAGTGTGTGAAGATGTTTTTAGGTACGAGCTAAGCTATGAAGTGTTCTATATTCATTACTTTTCTCTGTGGGAATATTTAGGTCTAGACCTAATTTAAATTTTGTATGTTTGCCGACCTTGGAGATTGTTTTAAAGGTTGAAGAGTGTGTTGCCGACCTTGGTGAATTTTTTAAGGTTGATAATTGATATAAATAAGTGTAAAGGATTCATGTGTATGTGGGCGTGTACGAGAATGATGATGTTTGTGTTGTGAATTTGAATCAGAGGAAACAAGGACTTTCATGTGGTAGAAGACCTAATGCAGTGAGCAGAAGTCATCTACAATTTATAGAGAGGCTACGAAGATGATGTTGTTGCGCTTCATTGGAACTAAATTCAGGCATGTGGTAGATGCTATCATATCAGTTCATGCAACTGAGCCTTCTCTTTTGGCAGTGAGCCCTTTTGGTAGTGAGCCTATTGTAGTGAGCATTTCTTTGGATAGTGAGTCCTTGGGCAGTGAGTCCTTGGGTAGTGAGTCCTTGGGCAGTGAGTCTTTGGGAAGTGAGCCCTTTGGCAGTGAGCCTCTTTCTAATTTGGTATTGATACTACTTTATATTGTGAGCTAATCCTTACCATGGTTTTTCCCTTTTAGGGTTTTCCACGTAAAAATATGGTGTTCTCTTGTGCATGGTGTTGATGTGATTAAGTTTTTGTTATTTGTTTTACATGTTTAATCTTCATAACAGAATAAGGGTTTAAGTGAACTGATGTAGATGTAATTATGTTTGTGAGTGTTTAGAGTTGTTGATACAACTGATTCACCCCCCCTCTTAGTTGTCTTGTGCATTCAACAAGTGGAAATACAATAGGAGCAATGTTAAGTCAAGAAGGTAGACCAGTAGCATATTTCAGTGAGAATTTGAATGATGCAAGGAGAAGATATTCAACTTATGATCAGGAATTCTATGACATAATTCAAGCTTTGAAGAAGTGGAGACATTACTTGTTGCTTGTTGACCTATTTTCCTCTGCCCAAAGTCTAATAGTTCATCTTGAAAATCTCATTGAAATGCCTTGGAATATAGCCCTATAGGCCCTAAATCCTCAAATTCCAATGCTCTATCCTACAAAAATCCTTAAAAACCCATCTGGAGAATCCTTGCAAAAAACCTAGAAAAACCCAGAAATCTTTAGCCTTCAATGTTTTCCTTCACAGAGTTTCTCCATCTTCATACTTAGTTGTTTCTAGGCATGGATATTTGTTGTTTGGATATCCAAATATTTCCCAGTATCTAGACCTTAGTTAATATTTGGATATTATCTTAATATCTGGACCTTAACTAATATCTGGATCCTAGTCGATATCCAGACCTTAGTTAATATCCGAATATTATCTTAATATCTACAGCTTAACTAAGATCCTAATATCTCCCGATGACCTAACCTTAGTCGATATTTAGATTTTTTCATATCATCCGGATAATTCCTAATGTCTGGATCCTTGTTGAATGTCCATATCCTTAAAGCGAATGTCCTGATGATGTCATTCGATCCCCTCCCCAAAAGAACTATATGTGATGATGATGTCATCAGGATATTCCACCGCCAAGATATTATCCTTCAGAGCTAACATCCTGATGATGTCATCCAAATCTTCTCTCTAACGAAGTTCTCTATACCGATGACATCATTAGGATATTCAAGAGTGGCATATTAAAAGTTAATGTCCTAACATCGGATATCCATGCGAATGATGGTTTCTCCATGCTGCGAAGGTAAATTTGATGGGTGCATCCGGATATCGAGATATAGAGACTCTTGTGTTCAGCCTGGCTATATCATTCAGATATTTGTGAATGTACAAACCTTGAATATATTCATGGATATCCATATGTCTGTTGATTGTAACTTTGATCACGAATATCTTGTTCATCCTAAGGAATTTCTACATGATCCAAAAGGCAAAATTGCTTATAATTTCCTCCTCTTTCACTTGGTGGGCTTTTTGAGGGATATCCACACTTTGAAATTATGATCTAGAAATCATGATCCAGATATGGATGTGCATATCTGGATATCAGGATAAGTTGTCGACTAAAGAGAAATGTGTAGACTCGGCTGACAAGACATATCAGAGGCTGACTTAAAGTGTTGTAAAAGCTTTCAAAGGCAGATATTTCCAATTGATTGTTGTAGGTGCACGATTCAATAGCTTGTATTAATGGCACAAATATCTTCCAACTACTTGATGGATTCAGATATTTTCTACATTGAATTCTTGTAGGTAGATGTCCCTTCTGGCAAGGAAATATCTCTGACAGGCCCATGGGTGCATTCATTACAGTAGGTAATGGTGCTCCATTTGTAAATGCTATATAAAGCATGAAATGTAATGTATTCAGGTTGTTGGATTTTGGTCTAAAAAACCATATCTCTTGCAATTGTAACCGTGCCTCTTTAAGAATAGACATCAGATTTTTATCTCCTCATGAACTATTCTTTTCTTTGTGTATCTTTCTGTTTGATCTCCATCTGTGAAGGCATCTTTCCTCTTGGATTTCATTTAGTTTCTCTTACCTCTACAAGTAATTCATGATCTGTGTATGTTGGTCTATTGAATATTGTTATTTTGTGCATACATGGTTGTTATGAGGACCTTCCCATATTCAAACCTGGTGTATCACCTCCTTTTAATTTTAGTTTTACTCCCTCTTCCTCTTTTCATAATAAATAGGTGGATAGATTAGGTTTAGTCTTAGGATTGATGGATCTCTTATTCAGCAAAGGAACCAGCCTCTCTCTGGAGATTTGACCTCCCTGTAGGGTCCCACACCTGGAGGTCATCTCAATGTTTCACTAGATTGTTAGAGCCCTAAAAGCCTTCAACACTAGGTGCAAATCTATGTGACAGCAGTTTCTGGCACGCCTAGTGGGACTAGAAGCATAAGCAATCAAAGAATCAAACTAAGAATCTGGTGCTATTCTCAGTACTCTGCATCTTGGCAGACATTTTCATCCACCTGGTGACTCTACAAGTTTCTAGTTCTGATCAGTGCCATCTTTTATGCCTGTGCAAACCAGGGCATCGTCAAGAGGTAATTTCCAATTTACTGAATTGTTTGTTGTTGCTTCAAAGAGAAGGTCTAGGTTGTCTAGGTCTCATGTGAGAAGGAACAACAACCTTACTTTACCTCATTCAAGGACTCAATCCACACCCCCTCCTATTACGTTTCATTATAATAGAAGAAGCTTTCATATTCCTAGACTGTATTTGAATATTCCTAGGATGGCAAGGAATTTGCCTTTTGTGACCTTTAATGGAGGCAATCCTTTAGATTTGGCTACATATAATGACATACTTGTTGTAGCCCTAAAAAATTATTTCACCCTTTATGGGCGATGGTTCTATTACCCCTTCTGAGCATATCAAAGACATATCCAACGTATGCTCAGTCCATCGTATACAACATGAAGATGTTACAATCCAGCTCATGGTCTCATCTTTCAAAGGGAGGGCTCTTCAATGGTTTAGGAGCCTGACCCCTGCATCAATACATGCCTGGGATGAGCTGGGAGAGGCTCTCTACAAACAGTTTGTAGAGAGGACAGATAATGTTTCATTGCTTGAGCAGTTGACGACTATCAAGAGGGCTCCAAGTGAGATGTTGGCAAACATTAACTTTAGATTCCAGAGGATATGGGAGAGAATTCTGGCTACCCTCATGTCATCCCCACAAGGCGCTTCCTTGTACTTTTTAAGAGCTTTGATTTCTAACATTGCAGTGAGGATGCAATCTATGGGTGCTTAGACTCTACCAACTGGCTATGAGACAGCTCTTAAAGTAGAAAGTTATTTAATACAGGCTGGGAAAATTGCTCCCAGACCTCCTATACCCCTTTTTGCAGAGCTATCATCCTCATCCCAGTAGCCCATTATTGCCCCCCTCCCAAAGCCTAAAGCTTCAACGTCCTCTCTTTCCCAAGAAGAGAGTGATCTTAAGATCCTAATGGCTAATTTGACCAACAAAGTGAATAGCATAGCTATTCAAAATGCTCCCAAGCCTCATTAAAATTATAGTCAGGGGCAGTCATCTAATTCAAATTAGAACCAAGGGTATAATCCTAACAGAAATCAAAATTGGAACCAAGGTTACCAGCAAAATAGATACCAACATCCTAACCCTGCACAACCTTTACAAACAATCTAACCTATCCAAAAAGTACCAGCTATGAATCCAGTTAGGGCTTTAGTCCCTACTTAGAATAATCTAGCCCAAGAGGTAGATTGGTGATATCCCTACAACCAACCTCATAATTAGTCCTCTTGTGCTTTTGGAGCACAAGAGAGAGCTTTAATGGTGTAGAACTTTCATACCCAGTAGGCATCATTATCAGAGGCAGCTAATAACAACCCTGAAGTATCAAGTGAGGCTACCTCTATTGCCAAATTGATGCTATGGACTGCAGAGGATTTTTGTGTTGTCAACCATCCCATGGACAATGTTGTTATATCCATTGTAGACAACATCAGGTCAAAAAAGAGGTAGTTGGAGGCTAGTCTCATACCTACTGTATTACAAAAGGAGCCTATTCCAAAGGCAAAAGTGGTTAGTGCCACAATTCTAGTTCATAATAGCATATCTGCTACTACAAAAGAGACTCCATCAGGCTTAAAAGTGCCTAAACAGGCTATAGAACAATTAAAGAAGGGAACATGGATTCCTTCAATGCACAAGGCAATCATTGTTCCATTAAATATTGTGGAATAGATGAAGAAAACAAACATCAATGTATCAATGTGGGAAGTAATGTCAATCCCTTCTCAGAAGGATCTATTGCAAGAAGCCCTGAGGTACTTCCCATCAGCTGAGTTAGGAGCATTAGCCTCATCATCAAAATAGAAAGAGAAGACTCTTGTCAGTCTTGTGCAACCAATTGAAGGACAAGTAAGTGCAGTCAAGAAACCATCTCCTTTCTACTTGTCTTGATCATCGGCAAATTTTTAGTGCACAATTGTATGATTGATTTGGGAGCTAGTGTTTCAGTTATGCCCAAGAAGATAGCAGATGCATTAGGCATAAAGTATACCCCTATTTCATCAGGAGTACTACAGTTAGATGGCACCTCTGCGAACACTATAGGAGTGATCAAGGGATTGGACTTAACTCTGTATGCATTCCCAAGCCTGACTTTCAAACAAGACATTTCAGTCATTGATCTTCCTCCCTTCTTTGCTATCTATTTGTCAAGGGACTTCACAGCCAAGGTAGGTGGCTACCTTTCTTCTGACTAGTCTAACATGCTACTAAGGATGAGATATGGCACACGGTTCACCATCAAGGCTAAACAAATTTTGAAGTATCATGTGGAGAATTATGACCATAACATGGTGAACCCACATGTTATGTTTCAGGGTGAGGAAGTGCATGACTCAGAACCTATTGAGGTAGAACCTCCACCTCTTCCTATCCCTGATCTATTTCTTGATGAATGGGCAAGGGATAATGAAAATTTTGACCCTTATGATACTACTGAGGCAACTGACTTGGGAAACTACACGATCCATGAAGGAGATTCTTTAGTTCCTTCACTACTCAAGCCAGATGATGACTCCAATGGCCCATGGAAGATGTTTTTTGATGGTGCAAAGAGCAGAAATGGAGCTAGTGCAGGTGTTTTGCTAGCCTCTCTGACTAGTAAGAAGTTGCATTTTGCTCATAGGTTGCATTTTTCTTGCACCAATAATATGGCAGAGTATGAGGCATTCGTCCATGGCATGTTGATTGTTGAGAAGGAAAATATCAAGCATCTGGAGATCTTTGGCGATACTGAATTGGTAGTCAACCAATTTAGAGAGAGATGTGCAACAAAAAACTAGCTTTTGAGAGCTTATAGGCATAGAGTTTGGGACCTGTTTGAGAGTTTTGATGCTCTTAACATATAGGTAATCCCAAGAAAACTAAATGTTGATGCCGATCAATTGGAAATGGTGGGGGCTCAATTTTCTCCACCTACAGACTTGTTTCAAGGTCTCGATCAGCATGTGAAGGTTGTTGTCAGACCATTTGTTCCTGATAATGATGTCCATTGGCAAGTCTTTGATAGCAATGAACAAATTGTGAGCTTCATTCAGAATGAAGCAGAGTTTTCTTCCATAGTGTAGCCCAAGTTACAGGAATGCTATGGTGATCAGATCATCTAGCTCAAATCAAACAAGTTGCCCAAGGGTCTAGTCACCCTTGAGGCCATCTTTAGACGTGATGATGAGTTCAGGGGTGAAATGAATAGCATGACCTTCAAAAGGGAACATTACCAAAAGCTAACCATTGCCCAAGACAAAGAATAATTCTTGGGAAAAGTATGTGGTAATGCAGAGGAGCAAGAGTTCATAAAGCTTGCCCAAAAATATGGTGACATCCTGGCATGGATGTATGAGGATCTTAAAGGATTTAATCTGGATGTGGCTGAACATGCCATTGATCTGGATCCTAATTGAAAGCTAGTTCACCAAAAGTAGCAGCCCATTAATCCAAAGATTGAACCTTTGATGAGAAAAGAGCTTGCCAAGATCATACATGCAAGGATTATCTTCCTTTTCAAATATTCTACCTGGGTGGCTAATCTAGTGCCTATGAGAAAGAAAAAAGGAGAGATTAGGCTTTGTGTAGACTTCAGGGACCTAAATCATGCTTCTCTAAAGGATCACTACCCTCTTCCCGCTATGGATCAAATTTTACAAAATGTTGTAGGGGCAAAAAGGTTTTCATTATTGGATGGCTTATCTGGCTATAATCAGATCTTTGTCAAAGAAGAAGACATATTTAAGACAACATTTACAACCAAATGTGGAACCATGGCATATGCAAAAATACCATTTGGTCTGTCAAATGCAGGTGCCACATTTCAGAGGGTAATGGATATTGACTTCAAAGGATTTATAAACAGGTTCATCCTAATTTATCTGCATGACATCACAGTCTTCTCCAAGAAGGGAGAAAATCACATGGAGCATTTGGAGAAAGTGTTCCAAAGATGCAGAGAGTTTGGGGTTTCTATGAACCCCAGCAAATGTATTTTTGTTGTTGCCTAGGGAAAGCTTTTGGGGCATGTAGTTTCTGAGGATGGGATATCCATAGACCCTGATAGAACATCCACTCTCCTTTCTCTTCCCCTGCCTACTCACAAAAAATCCTTACAGCCTTTTCTAGGGTAGATTAACTTTGTTAGGAAGTTCATTCCTAATTATGTTGGCTTGGTGAAGCCTCTAACCCTTATGCTCAAGAAAGATGTTGTGTTCAGATGGACAAAGGAAGGGAAAGATGGTTTTGAGAAAATCAAGGAAGAGATTGCCCAGGCACCTACTCTCATGAACCCAAATTATGAGAAGGATTTTGTCCTTTATGCATATGGAGGAGAGAACAGTATTGTTGTTGTCCTGATGCAATAGAATGAACAAGGAATGGAGCAGCCCCTGGCCTTCTTCAATTAGAACTTGAAGGACTATGAGGTTAGATACAACCCCATGGATAAACAAGTATTTTCCATTGTTAGAGCTTTAAAGAAATTTAGATATATGCTTGCAACTAATCATATTAAAGTTTTAGTTTCTCATCCTAGTGTGAGAGATTACATAATGGGAATCGAGATTAGTGAAAAGAGAGCCAGCTAGGTCACTAAGATCATGGAGTATGATGTGATCATCAAAGCCACTAAGCTGATTAGAGGCAGAGAATTGTGTGAACAGCTAGCTTAGACATCAATAGATGAGGTGAGTTCATCTTACCACTTGAATGAGGAGGAACCTACAACTGATCCAATAGTTGTGAGTTCTTGGACAACAAATGTGGCTAGATTCCTATCCATTGGTGAGTATTCCTATTGACTGGATAGAAACAAAAGAAGACATTTCAAGCTGTAGTCTATCCCTTATGCTTTGGTAAATGGTGTTCTCTTCAAGAGAAACTTGGATGGAGTCTTACTAAGATGTATAGAAGAAGATCAGGTTGATAGACTCCTTGGTGAGTTTCATGTTGGCCCAGCTAGTGGTCATTTCTCGGCTAGAGCTACAACAATGAAAATAATGAGGGCAGGTTACTTTTGGCCCACATTATTTAATGGTGCCCATGTGTGGGTAAGAAAATGCAAAGAGTGTGCTCTCTTTGTTGGAAAGAAAAGATTAGTAGCACTTCCACTCCACCCTATTTAGGTTGACTAGCCCTTTTCACAGTGGGGATTAGATTTCATTAGCATGATAAATCCCTCTTCCAGTGCTGATCACACGTGGGTTTTGACTACAACAAATTACTTCACTAGCTGGATTGAAGTAGTCCCACTCAAGGAAGCCACTGAGTCATCTATCATGGATTTCTTGGAAGAAATCATGACAAGGTTTGGAGCTCCTCATACTATTGTTTCTGATAATGTAAAAACATTCACTGGTTTTAGGATTGTTGATTGGGCTCTTAAATATAATGTGTTCTTGAAGACTTCATCCAATTATTACCCTTAAGGTAATGGGTTGGCTGAGTCCACTAATAAGAACCTAATCAAGATTCTAAACAGGACCATGGAGACAAACCAGATACAATGGCACAATAAGATTAGATTAGCTCTTTGAGCTGATAGGATCACATACAAGAGGGCCATTGGGAATTCTCTTTTTGTTCTAGTGTATGGAAGAGAGGCTAGACTGCCTATATCTTTGGAGATTCCTACATCAGAATTGGTTCAACAATTTGAATTAGAAGGAGAAGATACAAGGTCTGTCAAGATGGTTGAATTGGCTGAACTAGAAGAACAAAGATAGTCATCCATGATCACATTAGAAGGGCATCAGAAACAGACCAAAAGGTATTTTGACAAGAAGGCTAAGGTCCGGACCTTTAAGGAAGGTGATCTTGTTCTGAAATGGGATTCTGACTGAGCCAAACCTGGAGGCCACACCAAGTTTGATGCACTTTAGAGTGGGCACATATTGTTTTAGTTTATTTTCTGTTTTAGATTTCCCTTTCCCTAAGTGCTTTTGCACAGGCTGCATTGTCATTAGGAGAATGTAGGCCTTCTTCTTTTTGTGTTTTGGGAGGCAGGTTTCAGTTGTCTTGACCTTTTAAAAAGATTCCTCTTATGGACTCCATGCCCAATGGATGCTTAAGGCTACTAATCTAATTGTTTAGCAGGCAAACATCCCTAAGAGGTCACTAAAATGTTGACCTATTTTCTTCTGCCCAGAGTCCAATAGTTCATATTGAAAATCTCTTCGAAATGCCTTGGAATATAGCCCTGCAGGCCCTAAATCCTCAAATTCCAATGCTCTGCCTTGCAAAAATCCTTGAAAACCCATCTAGAGAATCCTTGCCAAAAACCTAGAAAAACCCAGAAATCTTTAGCCTTCAATGTTTGCCTTCAGAGAGTTTTCTCCATCTTCATACTTAGTTGTTTCTAGGCATGGATATTTGTTGTCTAGATATCCAGATATTTCCTAGCATTCAGACCTTAGTTAATATCCGGATCCTAGTCGATATCTAGACCTTAGTTAAGATCCACATATTATCTTAATATTCGGACCTTAACTAAGATCCTGATATCTCCCAATGACCCGACCTTACTCAATATTCAATTTTTTTCATATCATCCAGATATTTCCTAATGTCTAAATCCTTGTCGAATATCCAGATCCTTAAAGTGAATATCCCAATGATGTCATTCGATCCCATCCCTAAAAGAACTATATGTGATGATGACATCATTAGGACATTCTGCCACCAACATATTATCCTTCAGAGCTAACATCCTAATGATGTCATCGAGATCCCCTCTCTAATGAAGTTCTCTATGTCAATGACATCATCAGGATATTTAGGGGCCACATATTAAAATTTAATGTCTTGACATTAGATATCCATGCGGATGATGGTTTCTCCATGCTGTGAAGGTAAATTTGATGGGTGCATCTAGTTATCGGGATATAGAGACTCTTGTGTTCATCTCGGCTATATCATTCAGATATTTGTGAATGTGCAGACCTTGAAGATATTCATGGATATCCATATGCCCATTGACCACAACTTTGACCACGGATATCTTCTTCGTCCTAAGGAATTTCTACATGATCTAAAAGGTAAAATTGCTTAGAACTTCCTCCTCTTTCACTTGGCGAGATTTTTGAGGGATATCCACGCTTTGAAATTATGATCTAGAAATCATGATCCAGATATGGATATGCATATCTGGATATCAGGATAAGTTGCCAACTGAACATAAATGTGCAGACTCGGCTGACAAGACATATCAGAGGTTGACTTAAAGTGTTGTAAAAGCTTTCAAAGGTAGATATTTTGCATTGATTGTTGTAGTTGCATGATTTAAGAGCTTGTATTAATGGCACACATATCTTCCAGCTGCTCAATGGATTTAGATATTTTTCTACATTGAATTCTTGTAGGTAGACGTCCCTTCTGGCAAGGAAATATCTCTAACAGGCCCATGGGTACATTCATTACAGTAGGTAATGGAACTCCATTTGTAAATGCTATATAAAGCATGAAATATAATGTATTCAGGTTGTTGGCTTTTGGTCTAAAAAACCATATCTCTTGCAATTGTAACCATGCCTCTTTAAAAATAGACATCAAATTTGTTACCTTCTCATGAACTGTTCTTTGCTCTGTGTATCCTTGTATTTGATCTCCATATGTGAATGCATCTTTCCTCTTGGATTTCATTTAGTTTTTCTTACCTCTACAAGTAATTCATGATCTGTGTATGTTGGTCTGTTGAATATTGTTATTCTGTGCATACATGGTTGTTTTGAGGGTCTTCCCATATTCAAACCTAGTGTATCACCTCCTTTTAATTTTAGTTTTACTCCCTCTTCCTCTTTTCATAAACAGGTGGATAGATTAGGTTTAGTCTAGGATCGTTGAATCTCTTATTTAGCAAAGGAACCAGCCTCTCTCTGGAGATTTGGCCTCCCTGTAGGGTCCCACACCTAGAGGTCATCTCAATGTTTCATTATATTTTTGGAGCTCTAACAGCCTTCAACAGTGGGTGCAAGTTTATGTGACAACATTCCCTAAGGAATTTTTGTGTTGTATACAGATCATCAAGCTTTACAGTATTTCAATAGTCAAGGAAATTTAAATCAGAGACATATGAGATGGGTAGAGTTCGTATAGAGTTACACATTTATACTGAAGCATAGGAGTGGGAAGTTAAGCAAAGTTGCAGATGCATTGAGTAGGAGAACGAATTTGCTGATAGAGATGAGAGTTGAAGTATTAGTTTTTGAAGAGAAGAAGCATATGTATGAAGGAGATCTTGATTTTGCAAACCTTGGAAAGCATGTAAGGAACCTGTAGTGATAGATAGAAGTAAGTGGTTGGGTTATTTCATTCAGAAAGATATGTTGTTCAAAGGAAATTAGTTGTGTATACCTAGGAGTTACAAGAGAGATAACTTGATCATGGAGAAACATAGTGGTGGAATGGCAAGACATTTTGGCATTGACAAGATAGTGGCTTTGGTAAGTGAGCATTACTTTTGGCCTCAAATACATAAGGATGTAAGGAAGTTTGTGCAGAGTTGTAGAGTATGTCAAGTTACAAAAGGGAGTAGTCAGAATACTGGTTTGTACAATCTTTGACAGTACTAGAGAGACCTTGGGAAGACATAAACATGGATTTCATAGTAGGATTTTTGAAGACACGGAGAGGACATAATTCTATTTTTGTAGTGGTGGATATATTTTCAAAGATGGCACATTTCATACCTTGTAAGAAGACAAATGATGTAGTGCATGTTGCTGACCTATTTTTCAAGGAGACTGTGAGATCGCGTGAATTACCTAAGAGCATAATTTTAGACAGGGATACAAGATTCATTGGATACTTTTGGAGGACATTGTGGAAGAAGATGAAGACAGACCTAACTTTTAGTTTAGCATTTCATCCACAAACAGATGGATAGATAGAAGTGGTAAACAAGAGTTTGAGAAACTTGTTTAGATGTTTGGTAGGAGAGAAGGCAAGAAATTGGGATCTAATTCTATCACAAGTAGAGTTTGCATGCAATAATTCAGTAAATAGAAGTATAGGGAAGACACCTTTTGAGATTGTAACTGGAGTAAACCCTAGAGGAGTTACAGAGCTAAGAGACATTAGTATGGAGAATAAGAGAACTACAGAGGCAGAAGAATTTGCAAAACACATGGAGATAGTGCATAATCAGGTGAAGAAGCATTTGGAGGAGATGAACAGTAAGTACAAAGAGCAAGTAGAAGAGAAGAAGAGACATAAAGAATTTTCAGTTGGAGATGAGGTAATGGTATATCTGAGAAAAGAGAGGTTTCAAGTAGGCACATATAACATGTTGAAGATGAAAAAGTTTGGACCATGTAAGATACTCAGGAAATTTGATTCAGGAAATGCATATGAAGTGGAGCTACCAGAGACATTGGGTATATCACCTATATTCAACATTGCAGACCTATATCAGTATCATGAAGCAAAATCTAGTGACAACATTGAAGATCATTTATAGAATCAGTTACCACAACAACAACTGGAGCAGATAGAAGACATCTTGGACAACAGAATTAGATGCAGTATCAAAGGCAAGCAATACAAAGAATATTTGGTAAAGTGGAAAGGCAGACTGGAAGAAGATTCATCATGGATTTCTCAGGCTGAGGTGGACCGTCTTGGTTTTCATCTAGCCCCAGTAAAGTGAGGGACTCACTTTTTCAACAACCTCAAGTGTCTGATACAGGAGCATCCCAGGTTGCAGAGCAATCTTGCATCAACCAAAAACATTTGCATTCCTTTTGTTTTCTTCATTTTCTAGTTCTGTGTAGTTTAGTTCAGTCAGTAGCAGTTTCAGCATTTTGTACCACATTATCATATCAACTCTTGCGGAGTAGGACTTAGCATCTAGACATCATCAACTACATCATATCCAAAATTTAGATCATTTGGATTAGTTTCCAGAAAGTTATCACTATTAGAAGATTGCATGGTTTCATAGAACAGAGCATACAGATAGTCAGTTGAAGGAGAAGGATTCTGAAGCACTTCTGTGACTTACGAAGCTAAATGAAACATCATTCAAGGTACTTTGGGACATATTCAACCTTCCTTGAGGTCCGCATCAAGTTTCCATCATTTGCGGAGCATTATTAGTTGTTTAAGGCCGACCTATTCATTCCTGCATGTTACACTTTCATTGGAGATTGTAACTTCTTTCTTGGTCGACGTGAAGGATTCCTTGAGCTTGGAGATTATATATATAGGTCTCTAGGATTCATAGGAAAGACATAGTTCATAAGTTAGTGATTATGATAGATTAGACTTGATATTTTGTTCTGGAAGGTGTGTCATTGCCATATCTTGCAATATCTATTGTAACTGGAATAAGACCTGTGAGCCCTAATTTGTAGCCCACATGTTGCCGACATATAAGCATTGATATATTAAGCATTTGGATCATACATTGTATTCTGTAATTGAGTTGCTTATGTTGTGTTTACTCTTGCTATATGGCCTGGATAGTTCACTCTGTGGACCCTCCGACCGTGATTGCACCAAAATCAAATTTTATAGATTTAAAAATTTTGGGCAAAAAGGTTCCAGGTGAAACTCTTTATGCCACACAATGCCACACAGGTGATATATGGTTTTGGGTAGAATTGTTTCTCCTGAAATGGTTTACAGCAAAACTATTTCTATAAAAATTATTTAGTTGGTTGAAAGTGCACGATACAGTTTTAAACTTTTACCCTAGGCGTTTGACAACCTTGGTGGGTACTGTTGTGAGACAACCAATAGATAGAAGGATGACCTAGCACATCACAAAGCATTTTACAATCATGGTGGGTACTCTGTCAAGACAACTAAGCAAACACCACATGAAATGATAAGACTGTGCCCTAGTATAGACTATTCAAGATGTGTCATGATATAAAGGATCATGGCAACCTTGAGGAGATATAGTACATGACAAAAAGCAAGATAAACAAAGATAAAAAAAAGTAACAATCGAATGACATACAATAGTGTTACCTTTTTGTGAAAGTGTTGATGATGAAGATGATGGGATTGATGATGCTTGATGTTGGGAATGATATATCCCATGAAGGCAAAGAGTAAGTCATGGTTTGTTTGATGGAGAATAATTCGACAAATGGATGTTATCGAGGTTGCAAGTGGATATTTGTTGTAGAATTCTAGTTTGATGTTTCAAGTGTAAAGCCTATAGATATAAGACCATAGGTCTTGCAAGTGCATGAAGCTCAGACTCACGAAGGAGACTCATCTAGGATGCTAAATAAGTAATACGGATAATTCCAGATGGGATGGATAGGGAGTTCATGATGGATGCAGGAAGGTGTTAAGAGTGTGACCTCCAAGGACTAAGTCACATAGGAATAACATGCCCCATTCTAGTATGTTACTCATGATGTTGCATAGGGATGGTAAGATGTGTGTCAAAGACTAGATATCCTAAGAGGTTTTGAAGCATGTTTCAATAATGTGCCCCTGTTCTTATAAAGGTTGAAGATGGGAAGGGAGAGTGGGTTGGGAGATGATAGGAAAGATATGGATATAATGGATAGGTGTGATAGGAAGGACAAATAAGCAAGGCTTACCCCTAAGTGTAGGGTGCTCATAGATAGTAGATTTTACACATGACACTCAAGAATGGGTTTTCATCATAGTACTTGCCCAAGGAGTCATTTGGATGATTTTTCTCTTTATTTTTTAATTTTGAATTTTGAATTTCTATTTTTTGTTAATTTTTTAAAAATTTGGATATTGGATGTTGGGAGGGAAGGGATGGATGGATTTGGATGAGGTTAGGATGTATGGATGGATGGGGATGAGGGTTGAGATTGGGTGTGGGATTCAAGCATCTATTTCCATACCAAGTTGGTAGTATCCCAACTTGAAGGATTGATGCATATAGACCATGTCAATTGTCGTGGCACTCATAGGTGTTGGATGACCTTGTTTTATAAGTGGGCTTCTCCAAAGGATAAACATGGTACCATCAAGGCTCCAATGTGGAAGGATGTTTCCAAGGAAAAGGGGAGCAAGGTGGCTAGAAAATGGAAGAGATTAAGCAAAAGTGTGGATTAAAGGCATGGAATGGATTTTATTATACTAGGATGGGGGGATGGAGGTGTGAGGGAATGTCATGGAGGTGAGCGGAACCAAGACCAACATTTGCACATACCATGTTGTAGTTTGAAGCCTTAGATTTTGGGATGGGATTGTAGATGATGACAATTTGGGATGCACAAGGATGGTTGGATGTCTAGATGTTTGTTTGTGGGATCCGGATAGGGGATTGTGGGATTGCCAATTTTGGGATTTGGGGGATAGGGATGTGGGGATTTGGGATTTGTTGATGGGGTGTAGGATTTGGGGATGGGAGGGGATTATGCTTTTGGAGATGTAGATTTGGATGCTTCTCTTGGATTCATCAATTGCTTCTTTTTGCTTTGGGATCCACATTGTTTTTGTTGTTGCTTTTTGATGGATGGGCACATGTGGCCTTGTGGATCTCTTCTAATTTGAGTTTGTATATCGATGTTTTGTGGCATGATAGTCCTTGGGTGTTTGTGGATTATTTACTTCATGTGTGGATACATCCAAAGTGCTTCTAAAGTCGACAGTGTGGTCCCATGGGGAGATGTCATCATGGAATCCCATGAGGTTTGTGATAGCTTCATCATTTTGGAATAGGTCCAATGATGTATGCATGTGTTGGTCTTGATTAGGGATTTTAGTTGATGTGTGGTTAAGGGTGGTGATAGGGGTGGAGATGTTGATGAAAGGGTTGGTTTGAGAAGATGGAGGGGAAGTGGTGGCAAACTTTTAGGACATATATGATGAAGGGGAATGGTAGAAAATTTATTGTAGGAGAAATGAGTAGCACCTATTTTATGATTGGATGGAGCTTCCTTAGAAGGTACAAAGGTGGTACCAACATTTTTAGATTGTTTGCCTTGAGATATGTAGCCAAGGCTCTGCGATCATGGATTTAGTTTAACATGTATAGCTTGTGCTAGCCATTTTTTGGTCAAAAGGAATTTGGTTGCTCATGGTTGGGTGATGGAGGTTTATGGAAAGCTTGCTTGCGATGGTGTCAAATGTCAAGGGGATCAATTTCATACTCATCTTGATCAGCAAGACTATCATCATCATCACATCTGAAAGCATTTTAGGATGGTTTTGATGAGGGGACTCATAAAAACAAAATGGATTCATGGTTGTGGCTTGAAATTTTAATATTGATGTGATTTTGGATGATTTGATGA
The DNA here is from genome assembly GCA_027924645.1 of Cunninghamia lanceolata. Taxonomy (NCBI): domain Eukaryota; kingdom Viridiplantae; phylum Streptophyta; class Pinopsida; order Cupressales; family Cupressaceae; genus Cunninghamia; species Cunninghamia lanceolata. The sequence continues at coordinate 5,368,775 of BSBN01000312.1, forward strand.
TTTTGGATTGCTAAGGCTTGGACCTTAAAATTTGCTTTGATTAGATTTGGAATTGATTAGGTTAGAGTTTTGACAAGGTGATGTGATTTGAAGATGGTTGGATAATGTTTTAAATAATTAGCTATATGGATGAGATTATTGTGACTAAGTGAGGATAGATTAAATTCAAGACCTTAGGATGATTTTATTTGATTTAATTTGTAGATGGGGTTGATTTCTATACTTGAGATAGGCTAAGTTCTCATGCAATATTTGATGATCTAATTAAACCAAATTTTTTCTATACTTATGATAGGCTAAGTTATTAAGCAAGAAGTTGATTTGATTTAGGATGATTGATTGCAGATTGTGGATTAAGGATTGACGATTAAGGTCTTGATTAAAATCTAAGATTGGGGTGATTTGAGATGGAATTAGATGGGTTGGATTAAGGTTTGATTTGATTAATTTGGAAGATTATGGATGGTAGATGATTAGGGCGATGGGTGGTTAGGACTGATCAAGTTCAAAATCAAATGGGATTATTTGATTTAGGAGGATAAAATTAATGGGTGGTTGATGTTTTGGACTATAGTTGGATTAAAGATAATGGAGAATGTTGATTAGAGGGTGGATTTCGACAGATGAAGGTGAATTTTAGGTTTTGGTGAAGGTTATATGTATATGCCAAAAATAAAATGCATATGTTGATTTAGGATGTATACATTGGTTAATAGAAATGTTGAAGGGTGATACGTATATGTGCAATAAGAAAGAAAATGTTGATTGGTGGATAAAGATTGGAATGAATGACTTAGAAGATTTTTTAAAGTTTTTGGATGAAATTCGGATGTTTGGACTTAATAAAATGGATAAGGTGATGGGTGGATGATTTTAGATCTCAAGTTTGTCAAATTTGGATTCTATGGAGCTCAAATATTTGACCTTTGGCAAAAGAAGTTTTAATATTCGTAAAGTTGGATTTTAATCAATGTTTACATGTTTACAAAAAGTTTTAGATTTTAAAATTTTGGATGTTTAGGATGTAAGACAATTATGGATTTAGCACATAAAAACACTCCAAGCACACTAACAACCTATGTTATTCAAGTGGGAATGTGCATGCTTGTAAGCCCACCAATATGTCTTGTCTAATTGTAATGTGTAAGTCTCATGATGAGAAGCTAACCTTTTTCTGATCACCTAAGATTGCTCACAAGGCATGAGGGGAGAGCATACATGACATACACATCCATTTTAGGGGCATGAGGTGAGTGACTTCTCGGTGCTAACCATTAACCGATGCATCACAAACGTACACGATAAATCATTTTAAACTAGGATATACAAGGTTGCTATGGGTATCCTTAAAATACCCAAAGGTATGTGAGGTCTAGGTCTATGAAATGAAGTCCATACAAGCATGTGTTCATGGACAAGTCCAATTCTACTTCACATTGCCTCCTTACAAAAAGGGAGGACAAGGTTAAGCCATACATGATGGTCTTCCTTTGAGGTACAACTTTTTCTCTCCCCCCTTTTTATACCCCACCGGAATGTGTGGCTCGGGTCATCCCTTAAGATGATGAAATCCTTAGACAGGTCCACTAAAGAGAAAAGAACTTAAGTGTTTTTAATCCCTAAGATCACCTTGCACATGAAGGGAGAGCATATGAACGTTAAGCTCTTGGGTTGAAAATAAGAAAAAGAGACCACACAAGTAATATTTTGATCTCCAAGGTTACCTGAAGGTCTAAAGAGAGAGCATACACTTAATTTTGATTTGAAAACATGATAAACAAGTTAATTCTCTTAAGCATAGAAGTGTGCCTAGATTAGTGATAAAAAGATGACTTGGACAAATGGACCTACAACACACATGTTAGTAGTTTCAATGATGTCTTGGACAAATGATTGGTTGCAGAATAGATGTTAGTGACAACACAAGCAAAGGTTAGCCCAAGGTTAGCATAGATCCAAAAAAAATGATTAAAAAAATCTAGAGATGTATACACTAATTGTTATCTCATCAGATTTGCACCCTTGCTGAGTTGTAAAACTTGGCAATCTCGAGAAACATGGGATCTTTCCAGGTCTATGGGTCACCTGTGTTGGAAAGAACCTCCGGAGAAGGCCGGCTTCCTCTCTGGTAATCACCTAAAATCTACTAAATTTGTGGAGAAAAGGGGAAGAAGGATTGCATTAAAATGAAACCTATTGTCTAAGGTGATGCACCAAATGAATAAAAGAACCCTCACAGAACTGAGAAAATACACAAAATGACTAGATACAACCAATAAACATCCACAGATCTAACTGATTTTAACAGAGGCAAAGAGCAAGAGATGATTAGAAGGAATTAAACATTCACAAACACATCATTCTTAGATCACACAGAGTTAAAATAGCATGAAGAGGTAAAATAACCAGCATGTATTTAATCAGAAGGCAAGGTTACAGTAGAGGAAAAGCTCTGTTTGGAAACAGAAGCATAGATTACTCAAAATTTCCAACCTCCAACCATTTTATCTTTATGCATATATATCATTTTGCATTTTGACCTAAGTCGGTTACAATGAATTCGCCCCATGGGCTCTGTCAGAAAATATCTGCATCTGAAGGGAGTACCGACCTGCCAAAAGTTATGGCGTGGAAAACAGGAATAGAGCAAATGAGAGATACTTCTAGTCATCAATGCGAAATAGCTGAGTTGTCTGATTTGTAGCAATGAATGCTACAAATATCTGGAAAGGGTAGGTGAGGAATCAGATTTGCATTGCACACAAGCAAGATGCAAACCTTTGAACAAAGTTTTATGGCACTGTAGATCTCTGAGTCTTCTAAACCCAGCATCTGATCACTTGAATTTTTTGAATGATCAGCCCTGCATCTGATACAATCGGCCCCTAAATTCCTTGTTTGAAGCTACAAATTTGAATGCATGCTGTCAAATTTACCTTTGCTGCAAAAGGGTCGTCGTTTGTATGCATACAGACTTACAAAAAAAAGATACACTATAAAAAAAAGCATGATGGCATTAGCATCATATAGAACTTGGGCAAAGAACAGGCCTGGATGACGTCATCATGCAATCGGGTCCTTCAAATCCTTCAAATTTGCACTTACGAGATTTCTTTATTCGCTTTTTGCATATACAAATTGCTTTGCATGTCTTTGAATTTTCCTTTGTATATGCCTTTGTATGTACAATTGTATATTGGATTGTATATGGAATGATACAATCATATATACATACAATAGGCGGACCCCAACTTTTTATAAAGCAAATTGAAATTAACATCGGGTCCGGCCATGTATGTTACCTTCTTGTATGCTGCACCCTTTTGACCTTGTATACGCAATATACAACCTGCAGACCCCAAAATGATTATCCGCTGCATTTGATTCCCCAGTCACGTCTAGATTGTATGTTTTCCTTTGTATAATGCCTTTGTATATCGCATATACAATGCGAATATACAAGAAAAACTACATACAATCCGCGCTTGCACATACAAACAAAATCTGACTGTTGCATGTGACTTTGCATATGTCCCTTGTATGTGTCCTTGTATGTTGGCCTTGTATGTTGCTTTGTATATCGGCCTTGTATGTTTGGCAAAAATCCTTTGTATCTTACCCCTTGTATCTGTCTTTTGCATATGTATTTGCCCTTTGCATCTGATGCCCTTGTATGTTCTGCTAATGTATCTTCGCCCTTCCATGTTTTTCCTTTGTATGTCGGCTTTGCATGTTTCCTTTTGTATCTCTTCCTTGTATGTCACCTTTGTATCTTGGCCTTTGCATCTCGGCCTTGTATGTTTCACCCTTGTATGTTACCTTTTGTATATTGCATATACAATGCGAAAATACAAACAAACCTTTGTATCACCCCTTGCATCCTACCGATGTATCTTTGCCTTGTATGTTTTTCTTTTGTATGTCGTCTTTGCATGTTTCCTTTTGCATATTGCATATACAATGTGAAAATACAAACAAAAGTGCATACAATCGCATGTACAAACAACTGTTGCATCTTCCTTTGCATGTTGGCGATGTTTAATCACCTTTGCATGTAATACTTTGTATGTGACCCTTGTATGTTTCTTTGTATCTCGCATATGCATCTACAAAGAAAACCTGATGTACATTCTCTCTAGTATCCCGCCTTTTGTATGCTTTTCCTTGTATATTCCTTTGTATATACAATTGTATATGTGATTGTATATGAGATACAATCGATATACATACAAAGAAACATACAATTGTATATGCATATAAAAATGACTAAGTATAAAACTGGGAAATATCTGCAATGGAAGGCACTTGAAGACAAAAGATTTATGGGTTTTTTTGGGTTTTCTGCAAGGATTCTCCAGGTGAGATTTTGGAAAATTTTGCAAGGCAGAACATGGGTAATTGAAGGATTTAAGACTTTCATCTTTCTATTTAGGCTTTCTCTGATCGGATTTCTTTGATAGAAAGAGGGGAACATGAATATTTTGGGGCTAGGCAAAAAATATGACAACATCTTTGGCGACCTCTTAGGGATGTTTGCCTACTAAACATCAGATCAGTGGCCTTATACATCCATTGGGCATGGAGTCAAAAGAGACTGCAACACTGGGCAAGCTACCAAGCCAAAACAAAAAAAACAACAAGCAAGCATGTATCTCCTAATGAGGATACAACAAAGTGCAAGGGCACTTATCGAAAGGAAACCTAAAACTGAAATAAAACCTACTCTAATCCTAAACTAACCAGTCAGAGGTGACCTTAAACAAATCCATTAACTGGTTCTTGAATGTAACTGCCCTTCCTTAACAATTTACAATATTTTTTATGCATGTGGGCAGTTAAAAAGAGGTGAGGGAGGGATGGGCATATGACAAATTGATAAAACATCCCCCACAAAATGGAGATAAACTCACCTATCCACCTGGGCTGATTGCTGATGCTGCTAACTTGTGGTGAATAAATGGGCTGATCCCACCCATTTTGATGCTCAACTTCATGCTTAGAGGTAAGCATGACAAGTGGTGACTCCTCTTGATGTGTGGTGCAGGAGCACCTAACACAAGGTGGCCTCCATGAGGCATTTAAGTTTATGTTTGTTCAGACAATCATGTTTGCGTTGTAATAAGGTCTATTTGACCAATGCATTTTCATTTCAATTTGTTCTAGGTTCATTTTGTCGGTCCCAAGGGACTTAGGTTACGGTTGTCAAATTGTAAATTATAAGACGGTTGGTTTTCTCCCAGCCGCTTGGAGACAGTTAGTTTCTCCCAGCTGCTTGGACTCGGTTTGGTACTACTCTGGGCGAGTTTATAAACCTAGAGGATTGAACCAAATGCAGATATCATTTTCATTGTAATCAGATCAAAGAGGAGATTGAATGTAATCGCGCATTGTATTAAGGAGAAATAAAGACTTTTTTGTTCTGTCAGTTTGATTTATGTTTCCTGTAACTACAAATCATTTAGCTGTAGATTTCCATTCTCTTATGTTTTCTCGTTGTTGCGATATGGCAATATGAAGCATTCCACTAATAAGATTTATGTCGAAATCAGTGGAATGGCTTCATTTTATAGTATTTTATTTTTTGTTTTCGGTTTTGTTTTCCTATTTGACGGGGCAGATGTTCTAGACTGAGGAGTGTGCATAGTAGCATGCCCTAGCATCTCTATGTGCTAGGCGTAGAGCATAGACCAAACTATGTAAGAGTGGAAAACCCTAACGGCGTATCACTGTGTCGCTGTGTTGGTTTGTCGGTGCATCGGCATAATTTGATAAGCATTGGCCGACAAGGATAGTCTGGCTGATCGAGGGTGTTGAGGTAATAGGAGCCAAGTGTTACCAACGGAGATCCTTCGGAGGAATCGACTAGCGACAAGAGATCTTAGGGTTTGGTCAAATGTATATTGTGAATGTATCTCCCAAATGCATATCAAGAATGTATGTTGAGAAAGCATGTGGGAATGTATGTTGAGAATGTATCTTTCGTTGATACAAATGGTGACTTGTGCTTCCACTGAGTGCTCCCCATCATATTGGGATCAGAGCTAGTGAAAGCTCTGGGCAGAGGTGTTGTGTATTTGATTTCTATTACTGAGAAGGCAGATGAAGAGTTTCTCGTTCCATCTAGTTGCGAGAAGGAACAGGATTCTTGTAGTGTGTGGGCAGACGATGATGAGGTCTGTCAAGACCATTCACCAATAGAGATTTGGCTGGAAGAGGGTGCAGAGTGAGGCCACTACGAGAAAGAGTGGTAGTGCATCTCCAAGATCTGCTGTTGGATGAGAGGAATGGGTCTGTGAAGCAGCGTGTGGGATGGACATCTGATTGAGCATTGTATTGTAGTCAAATTGAGGATTTGCAGGAGTGTTGGCGTTTGGGTGTTGTTTATGAATGTTTATGTCAGACAGAGAGAGCGAAGGAGAGGCTAGCGATATGCCTCCAAAGGGGATGACCACTGAAGTGGTCAAGAAATTTCAAGAGATGGAAGAGATGATCAAAATTGGAGTCAAGGAAGCACTCCAGGAAGAATTGAAGGCAATGAAGATAGGCAAAAGGATAGAGGAAGATTCAGATGAAGAAGAAGAGAAAGAAGAAGAAGCAAAGGAACAAGAAGGGGCAAAGATACCGACTGAACAAAAGCAATTCCTGGAAGCCATCAAGGCAATTGGCAAGGACTCTTCAGAGGCTCGGAGAGATATCCCCATGTTCAGTGGAAAGATGAATGCTGATGAAGTTATGGAGTAGATTGAGGCTATGAACAACTACTTCAAGTACAAGGAAGTTCCTGAAAGTAAGAGGGTTAAGTTTGCAAAAACTAAACTCAAAGGTGCTGCCCTTACATGGTGGAATTACACCCAAGGAGAAAGGGTAAAGAATGGGAAAAGTATGATCTCTTCGTGGAGTAGAATGCTAGAGAAGATCAACTCCCAGTTCCTTCCATCTGACTACAAGGTGCAGATATACAGGAAGATGCAAAACCTCAAGCAAAAGGATATGGATGTGGCTACTTACACCGAGGAGTTTCACAAATACACTCTTCACTGTGGGTACATGGAGGATGAAAAAGCCAAGGTAGCAAGGTATCTAAATGGTCTAAGGATCAATATTCAAGATGAGATAAGTTTATTTACCCCTAAAACTGTGGAAAAATGCTTTCAAGTAGCATTAAGAGCTGAAGAGAAGCTGAAGAGGAAAGGTGAGTAGCAGAGTAGAGGAAGAGGTGACAGAAATTTTAGAGGCAGTTTTGGAGGAAGAAGTCCTAACCAGAGGCCTAGTGGTGAGTCTAACCAAGAAGAGCAAGTTGGGGACTAAAGTAGCAGAGGAGGCTATCGAGGAAGAAGGCCAAATGAAAGAGGTGGGACAAATGGATCAGGTAGAGAATCCAAGTTCTCCAACATGAGATGCTATAATTGTAATTAGATAGGGCATCTGACTTATAAGTGTCCAGAGAAGGCCTCAACTTCTCATGGTAATGAGAGGAGAACCACATTGACTCAGGAGGATGCAGGGAGTGTGACATCTCCTGAAGTGCAATTGGCATCAGAAGTGGGAGAAAGTCTGATGATCAAGAGGTCGTTGCTCGAAGCACCTGTGAAGACTAAACCATCACAGAGGAGAGCTCTTTTCAGGATCAATTGCAAAAGCAAAGGTAAAATATGCAAGGTAGTCATAGATTCTGGTTCAACAGATAATATGGTGTCTAGGGAAATGGTGGATAAATTGAACATAGAAAGGTTTCCTCATCAAATTCCTTACAGGGCATCTTGGGTAAGTGATAGTCAATCACTTTCGGTAAGTGAACAAGCATATGTTGATTTTCAGATTGGAGAATATAAGGAGAGAATTTTATGTGACATTTTGCCCATGGAGTGTTGTCACCTACTTTTAGGTAGGCCATGGCAATTTGATAGGCAAGCATTATATGATGGATATGAAAACACATACACCATCAAGAAGGATGGAAAGACTTTTGTGATGACACCATTGCAGGAGGATACTGAAGCAAAGAAGGTAGCCAAGATCATTTTGATGGGTAAGAAAGAGTTTGTGAAGATGCATGAAGAAAAGACAAGGAAAGTTGAGGATACCTCAAGGAGTGGGGTTACCAAAGATCACAGTTTGAAGGTGATTTCAGTTTTGAATGATGGAGATCAGATGGTAATGTCTGAGATGGATCAGAAGAAGGTCAAAGAGTAGGTCTGCAAGTAGCCACAAGTTGATTGGAAAGAAGAGGATGCTATCATAGTAGGGACCATTGTTTGTCCTCTAGAGCCAACAAGAGTTGCAAGGCAAACATATTCTACCATAGCAATAGTACAAGAAGCATCAAACAAGGTTTTGAATGCAGATGTTCAGGCAAAGATGACAGTGAGGAAGAATGGCAAACAAAGTCTGGGTTTGGTTGCAAGCACTCACTCATGGCAAGGTATGAGTAGAGCCTACAATGCTAGGCATGAGTTTTTGATTCCATGGAAGCAAGTTGTAGTCCAGAGATTGTGGGGAAGGCATGAAGCAGCAATGGATATAGGTGGTACAAGACAAGGACTCAACTCATGGGACATGAGTTCTTTTCTAGGTGGGGTGTATGGTGTAGGAGCACCTAACACAAGGTGGCCTCCGTGAGGCATTTAAGTTTATGTTTGTTTAGACAATCATGTTTGCATTGTAATCAGGTCTATTTGACCAATGCATTTTTATTTTAGTTTGTTCTAGGTTCATTTTATCAGTCCCAAGGGACTTAGGTTATGGTTGTCAAATTGTAAATGATAAGACAGTTGGTTTTCTCCCAACCGCTTGGAGACAGTTAGTTTCTCCCAGCCGCTTGGAATTGTTCTCCCAGCTGCTTGGACTCGGTTTGGTACTACTCTGGGCAAGTTTATAAACCCAGAGGATTGAACCAAATGTAGATATCATTTTCATTGTAATCAGATTGAAGAGGAGATTCAATGTAATTGCGCATTGTATTAAGGAGAAATAAAGACTTTTCTATTTCGTCAGTTTGATTTCTATTTTCTATAACTACAAATCATTTAGCTGTAGATTTCCATTCTCTCGTGTTTTCCCATTGCTGCGATATGGCAATATGAAGCATTCCACTGATAAGATTTCTGTCAAAATCAGTGGAATGGCTTCATTGTATAGTATTTTGTTTTCCTATTCGATGGGGTAGATGTTCCAGACTGAGGAGTGTGCACAGTAGCATGCCCTAGCATCTTTATGTGCTAGGCGTAGAGCATAGACCAGACTGTGTAAGAGTAGAAAACCCTAATAGCGTATCGTTGTGTCACTATGTTGGTTCGTCGGTGCATCGGCATAATTTGATAAGCATTGGTCGACGAGGATAGTCTGGCCAATCAAGGGTGTTGAGGTAACAGGAGCCAAGTGTTACCAACGGAGATCCTTCAGAGGAATCGACTGGCGGCAAGAGATCTTAGGGTTTGGCTGAATGTATATTGCGAATGTATCTCGCAAATGCATATCGAGAATGTATGTTGAGAAAGCATGTGGGAATGTATGTTGAGAATGTATCTTTCATCGATACAAATGGTGACCTGTGCTTCCACTGAGCGCTCCCCATCAATGTGTCTCCAGCTGGGCTAGATGCCTGATTGGGCATCCCCTTGAAGGTTTTGGATTGGTTGCCTCTTGTTCTTCATTTGGTATGATGGTGCCTTCCATTTGACTCTCATTTTGCTCTTATGTGTGAAACAGCTGATTTGGGACCTCATGGTTTTCTCCTTCCTCCTTCAAAGAACCCAAGAAGTCTGATATAATGTCATCATGGCTGCATTCTTCAAACCTTTCTACCTTTTGTTCACGGTTGTCCTAGTTCATGGCTAAGGTTGGACTGGTGAGAAAATAGTTTGAATGCTTAGAAAAAACATCATTATCTTCACCTTGCATGATAGCTGGCCATGTTGACTTCTCCTTTATGATCAATGGACCATCCTCTTTCACTAGGACAGTCAATAGCTCATCAAAACTATTAGCTCTTAGAAGACTTTTACAAACAGCTGGCCCAAGCTCAAAATTCCCCTTATTACTCAAAGAAGTGCCCTCCAAATCAAGTTTTTCTTCTTCAATAAAGGAAGGCAAATGTTCAAACAATGAGGTAGCCTCTTCCAACAAACTTTCATTTGTTATATCAGCCTCAAACTCCTCTGCACAACAGAAAGGAAGTTCCTCCAACGAGCTGAGATCTTGCAAATTCGCTTCATGAAAGGTTTCTTGACTTGAGAGAACGGACTCCTCCTCATCAAGACCATAATCAGGTAGCTCATGAAGTATGGCAGCATCATCCACTTCTAAAGTGACCTTAACAACACTCACATGTGTAATAGGTTCAAACAATTCTATCTCTGTGAGTGTAGGAAAAAACTACTCATTAGTTTTATCTTCTTCCACCTCCTCTTTTGGCTCATCTTTCCAATTATCTTGGTAGACAATAGGTCCACCCTTGAGGATTGAAATAGCATCAGGGAAAGAGGCCTGAATATCTTCTTGAATTTCTTGGAGGGGAGATGGTTCTGGACAAATTTGTTTCTGGGGAGTGATAATTTGAGTTTGCACAGGAACAAGGGCGTGCGGAGGGATATAGGCTTTGAAGCCTAGGAACTTGTGGAGTCTAGGCTACTCTTCTATAGGCCGAACAGGCTCCTGTGAAGGCTGAGGGCCTCTAAAACTTGGGATTTTGATAGGCTTGGATTCAACAACTTTTTCCTCTTCCTGATTTTGACTTGGTATGAGAGGATTGGCCTTTACCAGGTTCGGTATTTTGTAACCAGGATGCTTGGTCTAAGAAGGCTGCCATGGTAGAGAAGTTTCAGGCTCTTTCATAGATTCACTTTGGTTTGAAGGATGGATTTGTTTGAAGCTAGGAATAGGAGAAAAATGTTTTACTTTAGGCTCTTGCACTTGAGTGAGCAACTGTTTTATTTGTTTCTCCTTGGCTACAAGTTGCATGTTCAAGCATTCTTCCTCATACACTCTTCTATTTTCTGCCTCTTGCTGATAACAAGAAGTCTGATAGGACAACTCCTCTTGCTGCAACTCAAACTGTTGTTGCCGCTTGATCTCACCTAGCTGTTGAGTCCAGTCCATCAATATGCTTTTGATATCACCAATCTCCAAGTTGTCCAAATTTTGAGATCGACTGTGGTGGCAAGCATGTTGGATCTGCTGGCTATTTGTAATTACAGGGCTGTATGGCATAAATTTAGAGGCATTTGGGGCCTGGTGTTGCTGATATGGGGGCCAATAGCCTGCATTTGGATTAGGGGTTGGGGAATAGCCATGATTCCCATAAAATTCTGACATTTTATAGCATCAAAATGTTGGATAATCATAAAAATGTCAGAATTAGAGTGAAATAGGTCTACAACCAAAAGAAACTGGATACATACCAGAGACAGAGTCACCAAGTGATTGAGATGCTTCTGGAAGCTGAATAGACCAGGAAAACCACCAAAATCCTGATCTTTGATGAAATTTTAGGTGCTTGGGTTGCTTTCACCAGTAGATTTGTTCAGCAGAGTCGCCATGGTGTTGAAAGGATTGCCCTGAAGGCTGATAATACTAGGAGAAACACCAAATCTCTTAGTACTTTGATGAGAAGTTCGTTGAACTAGTCCCACTGGGCGTGCCAGAAACTATTATCTCATCAGATTTGTACCCTTGTTGAGTTGTAAAACTTGGCAATCTCGAGAAACATGGGATCTTTCCAGGTCTGTGGGTCACCTGTGTTGGAAAGAACCTTCAGAGAAGGTCAGCTTCCTCTCTGGTAATCACCTAAAATCTACTAAATTTGTGGAGAAAAGGGGAAGAAGGATTGCATTAAAATGAAACCTATTGTCTAAGGTGATGCACCAAATGAATAAAAGAACCCTCACAGAACTGAGAAAATGCACAAAATGACTAGATACAACCAATAAACATACACAGATCTAGCTGATTTTAACAGAGGCAAAGAGCAAGAGATGATTAGAAGGAATTAAACATTCACAAACATATCATTCTCAGATCACAGAGAGTTAAAATAGCATGAAGAGGTAAAATAACCAGCATGTATTTAATCAGAAGGCAAGGTTACAGTAGAGGAAAAGCTCTGTTTGGAAACAAAAGCATAGATTACTCAAAATTTCCAACCTCCAACCATTTTATCTTTATGCATATATATCATTTTTGCATTTTGACCTAAGTCAGTTACAATGAATTCACCCCATGGGCTCTATCAGAAAATATCTGCATCTGAAGGGAGTGCCGACCTACCAGAAGTTATGGCGTGGAAAACAGGAATAGAGTAGATGAGAGATACTTCTGGTCATGAATGTGAAATAGATGAGTTATCTGATTTGTAGCAATGAATGCTACAAATATCTGGAAAGGGTAGGTGAGGAATCAGATTTGCATTGCACACAAGCAAGATGCAAACCTTCGAACAAATTTTTACGGCACTGTAGATCTTTGAGTATTCTAAACCTGGCATCTGATCACTTGAATTTGCTGAATGATCGGGCCCTGCATTTCATACAATCAGCCCCTAAATTCCTTGTTTGAAGCTACAAATTTGAATGCATGCCATCAAATTTACCTTTGCTGCAAAAGGGTTGTCGTTTGTATGCATACAGACATACAAAAAAAGATACACTATAAAAAAAACCATGATGACATCAGCATCATATAGAACTTGGCCAAAGAATAGGCCTGGATGACGTCATCATGTAATCGGGTCCTTCAAATCCTTCAAATTTGCACTTATGCGATTTCTTTATTTGCTTTTTGCATATACAAATTGCTTTGCATGTCTTTGAATTTTCCTTTGTATATGCCTTTGTATGTGCAATTGTATATTGGATTGTATATGGAATGATACAATCACATATACATACAATAGGCGGACCCCAACTTTTTATAAAGCAAATTGAAATTAACATCGGGTCCGGCCTTGTATGTTACCTTCTTGTATGCTGCACCCTTTTGACCTTGTATATGCAATATACAACTTGCAGACCCCAAAATGATTATCCGTTGCATTTGATTCCCTAGTCACGTCCGGATTGTATGTTTTCCTTTGTATATTGCCTTTGTATATCGCATATACAATGTGAATATACAAGAAAAACTACATACAATCCGCGTTTGCACATACAAACAAAATCTGACCGTTGCATGTGACTTTGCATATGTCCCTTGTATGTGTCCTTGTATGTTGGCCTTATATGTTGCTTTGTATATCGGCCTTGTATGTTTGGCGAAAATCATTTGTATCTTACCCCTTGTATCTGTCTTTTGCATATGCATTTGTCCTTTGCATCTAACGCCCTTGTATGTTTCGCCGATGTATCTTTGCCCTTGCATATTTTTCCTTTGTATGTCGGCTTTGCATGTTTCCTTTTGTATCTCTTCCTTGTATGTCGCCTTTGTATCTTGGCCTTTGCATCTCGGCCTTGTATGTTTCCTTTTGTATATCACATATACAATGCGAAAATACAAACAAACCTTTGTATCACCCCTTGCATCCCGCCAATGTATCTTTGCCTTGTATGTTTTTCCTTTGTATGTCAGCTTTGCATGTTTCCTTTTGTATATCGCATATACAATGCGAAAATACAAACAAAGTTCATACAATCACATTTACAAATAATTGTTGCATCTTCCTTTGCATGTTGGCGATGTATAATCACCTTTGCATGTAACCCTTTGTATGTGACCCTTGTATGTTTCTTTGTATCTCGCATATGCATATACAAAGAAAACCTGATGTACATTCTCTCTAGTATCCCGCCTTTTGTATGTTTTGCCTTGTATACTCCTTTGTATATACAATTGTATATGTGATTGTATATGAGATACAATCGATATACATACAAAGAAACATACAATTGTATATGCATATAAAAATGACTAAGTATAAAACTAGGAACTATCTGCAATGGAAGGTACTTGAAGACAAAAGATTTCTGGGTTTTTCTGAGTTTTCTGCAAGGATTCTCCAGGTGAGATTTTGGAAAATTTTGTAAGGCAGAACATGGGTAATTGAAGGATTTAAGACTTTCCTCTTTCTATTTAGGCTTTCTCTAATCAGATTTCTTTGATAGAAAGAGGGGAATAGGAATATTTTGGGGCTAGGGAAAAAATATGACAACACTAATTCAGAAATATAATTGCTCAAATAACACAAAAGTGCAGAAACCAAAGTTAAGTGCACTAATTTTTGAAAGATAAAGCATTAGCTTCACTTACTGTGGATGCGCTAAGTCATGAAATAGATGCATTAATTTGAAACATATGTGCCAAATTGTGAAGTTTGCACAGGAAATGGGTTAGGGTTAGGAAAAAATTAATTTAAAATGATTCCCTACACAAAAAACATAGAGTAAGTGGTAGTTATAGAAGCATGACCCCTTGCAAAATCAACTAAAATTAGAAAATTGAGAGTTGATCGATCTAAAAATACTAAAAAACACATTTTGGGTGTTAGGGATGAATATGCATGTTCACGAATGGAAATGTCTATTCAAAATGGATGTGCTAATGTTTGATTAGGGCCATAAAACATGCCAAAAACCTACAAAAATAGAGGTTAATGCTACAAAGAAGAGGGTCAAATGGATGAAAATCAATAATAATCACAAACCTTGCAAAAATCACTAAAAATCAAGTTAGAAAATAGGGTCAATGGGCTACAAAACACAAAAATTGATGTGCTAATGCAAAAATGCACATGTGTCATGCCCACATTTCCCATGCAGTCACAACACGCAGCACACGTGTCATGTCCACATGTGTCATGTGGTCATGACATGAAATATCAAAAAATTTCCCATGCTTCCCTAGAAACCCCCTCGCACGCGTAAGCATGCTCGGTGGCGTACACTTAAGGTGTAAACAATACAGTTGTCAGCAGGGTAATACGCACACGTGCGCACACCCAAATGCAAGAAGGCCAACAAGGGGGTCTTCGCAACGCGGTTAACGTCGCTACAAGGGTTGAACTTGCTAAGCTCCTAAACCCTAAATTCTAGAAAAATCCAGTAGCATGACACCTCACGGGCATGAGTGGGATTTATTACACTAACACTAATCTTGATCATGTGGTTTCCTAATTTAGGTTAATCTCACTAATTACATTAGTACAACAGTTGATTAAGTTGATTGATCATTTTTCAACAAAGCACGATCATCTATTCTCCTTCACGTTTTTTGAAATTTAATATTAATTTCTCCTCCTAATTTTAGCATTTTCAACAAATCTTGTTCATTTGTTCTCTTTTCCGTTTCTCTGAAATTTAATTTTGATTGTATTTCTTTATGTTTATCCTGCTTTTCTTCACATTTTCTATCAATCTGAGTTATCACTGCATCCTTTACATTATTCCTAATTTCTTGGTAGATCAGATCACTTAAACAGGATTTACTAACTTCGCTTGATGAAGTCCCCTAGGTTTCCGCTCTGGTTTAATTTCAACGTTTGAATTAATTTTGATAATTAATTTGTCCCTAATCAGGATTAATGGAAGGTCAATCTTACTTAGTTCTCTTAGCCTATTTTGGAAATGCCACGCATTTTCTCCTCTTTGTTTTCACTTTCATCTTTCTTTCTCTTTGTCTCTCATTTTTCTCAATTGGACGTTTTCTCAATCTACAGTTTGAGTTTACAATGACCACATATGAAATGCATGTGATGGCTTAATTACATTTATAAAGATACGCATATCTATATAAATGCAAATAAGCATATATAATATATATATGCTTATTTGCATTTATAATTATAGGTATATTTTTCTTTTCGTTTTCTTGGTATTTCATTTTAAATATTATTAAGCTCCGAGACACAATTTTCCTACAGTTAGAATTAATACATATGTGTATATATATATATATATATATATTCATTCATATTAATTAATTGTTATGTATATATATATATATTTTGTCAAATTTGGATCCCTTTTTTTTAAATTATTAATAAATAAATTTATATATATATATATATAATTTATTTTATTATAATATGTTAGGTTTTTTTTTTCTTTAAATAACAATGGAATATTGTTTAACTTCCATATTCTTTTCTTTTGAATTTTCATTGGAGAAACCCTAATCATAAATTTTCATTGGCTTGTGGCAGGGACCAAGGAGGCAATGGCGGTGGCAATGGAGGAGGCCACAGCTAGTGGTTGCGGGGTGGCTCTGAGGAGATCGTGGCCAGTAGTTGTAGAGAAGGGGGAATGGTGGAGGAAGGGTGGTGGTGGCTGCTTAGGGTGGCAAAGGGAGGAGGTCGCAGAGGAGGTGGTGCTCGCAGTGGCAGGGGAGCAGAGGCTGGTGGTGTACGCCAAGCGCAGGGATGAAAGATGTGCCGCGGGGTTTAAAGTATGGCGGGGAGTGTGGGGAGGGGGCGGAGCCCCCACCCACACCCCACCTCTGAGGAGATCATGGCCAGTAGTTGCAGAGAAGGGGGAATGGTGGAGGAAGGGCAGTGGTGGCCGCTTAGGGCGGCGAAGGGAGGAGGTCGCAGAGGAGGTGGTGCTCGCGGTGGCAGGGGAGCACGGGGAGCAGAGGCTGGTGGTGTACGCCAAGCGCAAGGGTGAAAGATGTGCTACGGGGTTTAAAGTATGGCAGGGAGTGTGGGGAGGGGCAGAGTCCCCACTCACATCCCACAGCGTGGGGTGTGGGTGGGGGCTCTGCCCCCTCCCCACACCCTTTGTATATAGCGGCAGTGGTGGGGGGTTCGAACCCCCCCACCACTTATTAATATTTTTTTTAACTGTGTTTTCATCACACAAAATCTGCGAATGTAAATTTGCTTCCCCATTAATTTATGTTTATTAAAATTTTAAATAGGTATATATATACAACAATTTCTACAAAGCAATATAACTCACAGTTTCATTGTTAATACTCACAACTGTATAAATACAATATATATATATATATATATATATATATATATATATATATATATATATATATATATATATATATATATATATATATATATTTAATATTACTGGTAGAATGATGAATTTGTCTATAATGAATTTTCATACAATTGTATCCTCAAATGCATCTCTAAATGAAACATTATAAAACAAAAATATTATATAAAGATAATTAAAATCTATTTTCCTCTTAATTAAAATTCAATTTCAAGTCAATAAATTTAATTTTAAATAGTAAGCAATGATTCTAAAAAAAAGATTTAATTGTATTTGCAATCATTTACAACAAAGCTCCAATGCATGACTATAATCAAATTTCATTTCCTTCCCAAGTAACAAATTACAACTTTCATAACTTATTAAAATTAATATTTCCACTAAGTCTTACAATGAAATAAATTTACACAAAATTTGTTTTTTTCCACAACAACTAACTCTCAACTTTGCTAATAGAGTATGAGGAAATAAACAATTTTAATATCCTTTCAAATACAATT
Source organism: Cunninghamia lanceolata (assembly GCA_027924645.1). Taxonomy (NCBI): domain Eukaryota; kingdom Viridiplantae; phylum Streptophyta; class Pinopsida; order Cupressales; family Cupressaceae; genus Cunninghamia; species Cunninghamia lanceolata. The sequence continues at coordinate 5,386,212 of BSBN01000312.1, forward strand.
TTCCTTCCTTCCTCATATCATAAATGGTAAAAATTTAATAAACACTAAAATTTAAACTATCATTACAATGAGGAGGATTTTCCTCATAACTCAAGGAGACCAAAATTTACAACAAGAGAGAGAGAAGTTCTCCTCTTAAAATCAACAAGGATGAAGCTACTAAAAGACCAAGCTCTCCTCAAGAGCCTTAAGAGTAAAAGAAAATAAAATATTTTCCAAGACAAGTAAATTCTTCAATCTTCACTCTAAGCTCCTTGAAAACCTGCATAACACACAAGGGAAAGAAACACCACACATCCTGCTCTCCTCCCTACCATAGACCCGCAAGAGGGTCACCCCCGAGCTAAGGAGATCATCCACACACCTAGGGGGTTCCAAAATCTACTTCACAACAATGCAAAACAACACCCCAAAACACAAAATACACCTTTGGATATTTACACAACATAAACTCAACCAAAGTGAGTCAAAAAGGGGTAGGAGAGTGGACACACTCAAGTCTAGAGTGCCACCCTTTAAAATTTCAACACAATTATCCTCATGGCCTCAAGCCAAACAATTTAACCAAAATTCCAAAGGAGATCATATCTTGGCTCTCAAGCCATGTGACAAATTTACTCAAAATTACACAAATGCCCTTAAGGCTTTCAACATCCTAAAACAAGGCAATGACCTCGAGGAGGATCACTCCTCCCCTACCCCACACTTGATGAGCATTTCTCCCAAGTGGGAGAAGCTCTTTCAACACCCTAATAAAAATTCCTCACAATAACAAATATAACACAAACAAAAATACTTCTCACACATCCATCATGCAAGCATAAATTTGAATTACAAGGGGAAGGCCTTAGCCTTGAAAACCAACCTTAAAAATCCATTTAATGGATGAAGTTGATGTAGATCTCCTCTAAAGTATCCTCCAACCTAAGTCACCAAACTCCCTCTATCCTTTTTCTCCAAAAAAAAATTTCCAATAAACAAAATTCTCAAAAATTCAACAACCTTTCTCCCTATCCCAAGTGGGATTAAAATAACCCAATACATGAGCTTAGAGGAATGGGGAGGTGATACTTGTCACCTCCTCACTCTTCCTCCCAACTACTATTGTGTCCCAAGGGATAGGTGTTGACACATGTCACTTACCCATCCCCAAAGTCTTCCTCACCCCATACCACATGTCCTCTCCCCAACACATGGGAGAAAAAAGGGGAGTTGAAGAGAGAAAGGGTGACAAATGTCTTCCCCTCCTTGCCTCTCATGAAGGACCACACAACTCCATGGGGACTCTCACCAATTGTGAGAGAGACTTGAAGTCAAGTCCTCCACAATTGGTGGGTTTTAGAGTCATCCCTAACCTTGGGAACTGAAAAGGGATGGGCTTAAGTGTTGGTACCACTCATCCTATCCCTCCCATGCCTCTAAATTCGTCACTTAATTTTAGTGTGAAGTTAAGGTGACCATATGGAGGTTTACCAAGGGTTAGCCAAGCCAAAAGGGACCCTAGACCCATGGGGTATAACCCAGGGTCAATTTTAACCTAGTTAGGACACCCAGGGTCAAGTTAAAACACAAGAAATGGGTCTCAAAATTTTAAAATTTAAAAATGAAATTCAAAAACAATTCTTACAACACAAATCATAATTCAAATTTACAAGAAGGTAGACCTAACCCATTCAACCTCATGCAAGACAACATTACAACATTACATCAAACACAGAGTTGATCTCGGTTCCTCGTGGAACCAGATCAGCTTCACAAGGGATTACAACATAAGGTGTGGGACGATCTCCAGTATCTGTGGTTTGTTAGCAAAACCTGCACACTCAATTGCAAAGTTAATTTCACATATAAATATCATAGCCAAAGCAATTCAAAACATGCATTCCCATAAAATACCACAAGTTCTCATAAGCATAAAGGAAATCACATTACAATTTTCTATCTAACATCACCCAATTAGTTTTCCTGTAATGTAAACATTAATCAATCATCACCCAATTAGTTTTCCTATAAAATAAACATCTATTTAACATCACCCAATTAGTTTTCCTATAAAATAAACATCTATCTAACATCACCCAATTATTTCCTTTAACATAATAATGTCTAAATGTTTGGGAATCCGGGATCAACAGTCCCATAAATATAAAAGTATCAGCAACAGTAAGGTAAATAGTCACATGAACAGAATGAAAAATGTAGGCCTCACAACATGCTCATTCAAAACACATACTTTGAAACTAGGCTCACACACACTGAACTATGACTTACATGGCAAATGCTACATAAAAACTCAACATTTTATTAGTAAAAGGGACGTGGGTCCCACCACACGTGATAGAAATGTGTACATATAGAAATGGACATGAAAGAATAAGATAAATACAAGTAACCTACTTTATTCACACCTACGAGTAACCTCAATATTAATCCTTAGAGTTAGTAAAAAGTTAATGACAACATACAAAATGTTCACCAACACCAGCTCTTGTTACACACAAGTGAATGTGGTTGTGCTCCAAGATTATTGTTGTTGACTGGGATATATATGTCAAGTGCTCACAATAACAAAGTAACATTACATTCAAATGAGTTATGATTTTGGCTTGGGTGAAAACTAATTTATAAATTTTTGGATAGGATGATCAAGGGCTAGGATTGATTTGAAGGATCAAGGGTTGAGGATGATTGAGAGGATTGGGTTGATGAGGAGCCTCCAAGTGGCACCATGGGATGGGTACACATGGAGGGGTCCAAGATTCAAGAAAAATCAATGGTTGAGGATTCTCTTGGAAGAAGTGGATGGTGGGGATCAAAAGGGTACCTTAGAGGTATGGTGATCTTTAACCCATGCCTATGTACAAAGATGCATGTCTATGTACAAATCAAGGACTCATGTACATTTTTGAAGGTTGTGCAAGGTTTGAATGGATTTATCATACTTAGAATTGTGCAAGTGGAGGATTAGTTGATTAATTGATTTTAGCCAACTTAATAAAATGTGGATAAAATAGGGAATTAAATAAATATTTGAATTTATATAATTTTTGGGATGGGATGAGATGATCTTAGATAAATAAATATTTAAATTTATTTACCTAAGGTTGGACTATAGAGGAAGGTCAATTGAATAAATAGTTGTGATTATTTAATTAATACAAGTGAATAGTGGATAAATTGTCATGCCTACCCATACATACATATACAAATAGGCATAAACACAATGCAACTAACTTATTTTTTGTTTACAACACTTAGATACTAAGGGTTACACTACTCACATTAGTGAATTATGCACACTCAACATTGTTGCACATGTAACAGAATGAAAACATGTCACTCAAGGCAATGAGAAATAATAACAAAAGCAGGTGTGATGGAACCCCATTCACAATGCTTTAGAAAAGTGAAGACAATCTAACAAGGTGTTGACATTATTATGCATGGCATCACAAAGGGAAGAAAAAAATCATGAGTATTTTCCCTCTAAGCTTCCTAAGAGGAAGTGATAATTCATCGTCACCTTAAAGCGGCTTGAACAATAAATTATAAGAGTTCAAAAAAATAAACAAATAAACCTAATTTGATACCTAATCTAACTAGGCATCTAGCATTTTTTAATAGTCTGTAAACTCAATTATCAATCAAATGAAATTGATGTAAAATATTTTGACTCAAAATTTGATTTGCAATAAATTTATGAAGCAAATAGACAATTATGGACTACATAGATAAATCAACTTAAATTCATGTCACTTTTAAACAAGACAAAAAAAAAAGAGATTAGCCACCTATAAAATATACAGTTATCTAATAAAATATAAGTAAGATAAACCCATCATTTACCCACCAATCTCATTTTACAAGCTTCAATCCTAAACCAAGGAGCAAGGCAAGAATTGCAATAACTTTTCTATTATCTAATTATAGTATTTAGTTATGTTGTGGCAAAATATACTAATAAATTTCACATTATTTTTAGTTACAAAATTTTCTAGACATATGCACTAAAGTGCAATACATAATTATATTATAGGTATCCTCTAGCACTACTATGAAATTATGGTTAATTATGGCTACTACACTTTCTTTTTACTCTTAATATTAGCCAAGTGTGAGTATACAAAATAGTCAAAACTTAGGAAAAAGAGATCAAATCCTTTAAGACATACTCTTGCAATAATATATCTATGATACAATTATAGTTATTCCATATCAACCATTCACAACCATAATTATATCAATTCTACCAAGAGATTATAGTGTTAACTTTGCAACTTTATTTGATGCAACACTACTTCATCAAAATGAACAAATCTATATAATAGAGTATAGTGACTTTACACAATCAATCAGTACACTATGACTATATATTGTCCATCTATAATGATATTACATCACTCATAAATGCAACATCAAGCCAAACAAGTTAATTCTTATTAACAATATAAAATTCAATGGCTTGGCCATATAGAGATCCCACACAAGTTGAGAAAGCATGAAGCTTGCCATGAGTCTTCAAATCCCAGGGCATTCAAGAGGTGCAAGAAACATTTGAACCAACTATTAACCTTTTTTTATATTTCTTACATGGTTCAAGTAAGTAAAAAAATCAAGGTGGAGCAGATAGTCAAATCCAACACAACAACCATGTATATTGAGGCATAAAATAATAACAGCAATGGGAGACTACTAAGGTGCTACCATCTTTCATAATGGCATGCCATCTACAAGCTAGAAACAATGCAAAAGAGAAGGGCACCACAATATATCACATCAATTAAAAATAATTGGACCTAAACTCAACAACTTTTGTGATTAAAAATATGATCAGAGGATATCCACAAAAAACATACAGATCTAGATTTTGTGTAAAGGCTAGTATTATATCCACTCAAGTAAAGTTCTATGCAAATTATGAATTCAAGAAAATTGTTTGACAATTCAAAATTTACAATGGCTTATGAATTTAAAAAGGTCTAAAGGTCTGCATAACAGTCTGTTACAAAACTATTATAAAACAGTCCTCTAGATTTATTCATAAAGAATGACTGACATACTAATGAGAGATAAAAATTTAAAGAGTTTTTCTAATCCTTAGTGCAAAACAACATATCCAAAAAATAGGCCAACCCAATTAACCAAATAAAAATTATGATCAAGACATTGTTGTCCTCTATCTCAAATAGTAAACTATTATAAAACAGTCCTATAAATTTAATCATAGAGAACTCTAGACATAGAATTGAGAGATAAAATTTAAAGGGTTTCTCTAGTACCTATCTCAGAATAGCATATCCAAAAATTAGGCCAACCCAGTTGACCAATTAAAAAATATGGTCAAAACACTATTGTCCTCTATCTCAAATAGGAAACTGTTATAAAATAGTCCTATAGATTTAATCATAAATAATGCTAGACATATAATTGAGAGATAAAATTTAAAGATTTTTTCAACTATTGAGCTTAGAAAGGCATATCCAAAAATTAGGCTAACACAATTGACTAATTAAATGTTATGGTCAAAACATTTATGTCCTCTATCATAATCATACAAATTTAGAAATGTTAAATGGAGACATGCATTTCAAATCTTCAAGGTATACAAAGATGTATGTTTCTCTTCTACAAAAAAATAGTTACAATGGTAAAATATCATAGTAATTCTATTTACAAGATAGACTCAATTATTTTATGACAATCTAATGTGTCAAACGCAAAATGGGCAAAATCACATGAACCCATCAACAATGAGGGTGTTTTAAAGACAAAAAGAAATTATACATTATATCTTCACAATGAGGTTCCCATCCATAGAATAGTTTAAACCTGCAACACAAATATCCATAAATCCTCTCATGATCAAGGCTAGCTCACCTCCCAACCATAAGACTTTAAGCAAGTCCACCTTGAGCTAGGAGGCTCCCAAGAAACCAGTTTTACAACACACGTTCACACAAATATACATAAATTTGAAAACTACTCAATGGCTAACACAAACAAATGGATCTTATCAAGATCCATTAAAAATGGGAATTCAAAAGGAGTCGCTAACCTCTTGGGTAAGAATCGAAGTATAATAACAATCTCCATCTCCTCAAAAATCAAAGATTCCCAGAACTCTTCAAATCAACACAATAATCCCTCATTCAAATCACATAACCTCATCAACACAAATATCTCTCAATATATTTAATTTTAAAAAAAAAATTAAAACTTTCCAATCCATCACAATACTTCATCATCCAAATCACATTTCCACAACACAAATAACCCACAGAAATATTCAACTCCTCTCCACAATCCAATCACCATACACAAAGGCACTCATGTCAAAACACCATACAATATAATGCTTCCCCAAGAGAGGGTCCACACCTCTCTCAACCCCAATACATGGGTGGATCTTAACTCAAGTGAGAATATCAACACCCAACACAACCCCATACCCAAATAATCAATACACAAAACAACAATGCACAAAGGGGTTTTCAACATACAAAAACAAGAGGATCCATAGAAAAATCAGCAACCATTATTTTTTCATAATAATAAAAAACAACACTATCACAATCTAAAAATGGCTGAAAATCCTACCTCAATGCTTCAACCAAGTTAGGTGAAGCCTTGATCCAAACTCTTCATCTTCTCCAAGCTCCCAAGTTTTTTTCTCCAATCTTCCATCTTCCAAAACCTTTGTTCCTCAAAATAGAAAACTTCTACAATAGAAAAGACAACCCCAAAACAAACTTCCAAAAGAGAATAAATAAAAATAAAACTAGGGTTAGGCTTTCTTTTACTTGTATTTTAAAACCAAGCTTTTTTTACATCCCAAAAACTCATCACAAATCTTCCAAGGCACTTTTCAAGCCTCTAGATACTTCCAAAACACTTTAAATATTCAAATAGGAGCCCCACTCATAGGTTATCGCTATAGGGGTTTAACTTTACATAAATAATAAAGAAAATAATACTTTATAACCCTAAAATATCCCTCTTAAGTTCAAATCTAAAATTTGACTAATAAAGAAAATAATACTTTATAACCCCAAAATCTCCCTCTTAAGTTCATATCCAAAATTTGACACTTAAGAGAATTCAACCACACCCCACATTGGATAATAAAATAAAATTATAAAATTTATTAACACAATCACACTCACAACACTTTTATATAAAAAGACCATCATCCTCTCTTAGGATAAGGCCTAGGTACATGGGGGAAACACGATAGTGGTTTCTTGGGGAACCTCCACAATTTTTCTATTGAGCATAGAATTTAACCTATACACTTGCACACAGATGTTAATATATTCGAGATAATAGTCAAAGCAACATTCATACTTAAATTAATATATGCATCATAAATATTTCATAATTAACAATATTATTGTAATTAAATGTAAAATCATATAACAAATTTAATCATCATATTAATACAAGATCACATAAATAAATAGTTTTTAATCAAACACAATTTAGATTTAACATACACAATTATGTTCAATCTAAAATCAATTCATAGTGATAAATTAATTATAATTCATAACCTCTAATATGGAAAATATGAACAAGTCCATAATCATTAGCTACCCAAGTCAGCATCAAATAGATAATAAACTACTATTCCAAACATAGTATTAGTGGCATCATAGTCTATAATCTTTACAAGTAAAATAGCATACCCATGAGTGTCATAAGCAAACAAGTCTATCAAAATAAGATGTGAATCTAAGGTTGAGGAATGGGCCTCACATAAATAGTGATTTTATTAATTAAATAATAAAAATTATTTAATTAATTTTGGAAGAAAAATGGAGGTAATTAATCAAATAAATAGGATTTATTTAATTAATTATAGTAGAAATGTCAAATGATGCCTGATGATGGTTGAAATGGTGATGAGATAATTTCAAGTGTTTACAATGCCAATAAAGAGAGTGTGAGGGTGGATGTGGTTATTCCTCCATCCTTGGATGTTAGATTAATTACCCTTAATAAAATCTAACCCTAACTGAGCAAAGGGTTGATCAGTCAAGATGAGCTTCAAGGAAAGGGATGCTTTCTTGTTCTTACCTATGTAGAATTAAAAATATTTTTATCTTCTTATCTAGTTATGTGCATCTATGAACATAGTGGGCCAATAATACTATAATGTGCCCTAGAAATGGGACTAATTTTTTGTTTAAATTACTAGAATTCTACAAATAATGAGTCAACTAAGAAGAGATTAAGTTTTCCATAAGGGTTCACACATTCAACATATTACACTATACCCCCAAAAACTCAACTCATAAATTAGGCAAATTTGTACAAGACCATCAATTGCCTTAAAAGAGATTAAATCTTCATGTCAATTTCATACAATTCCAATAAATGTAAGGGATGGATATTTTAGCATCCCACTTGTATATGTGATGAAGGCATGGACATTCACTATGGACCACTATCTTATTTTAGATTCCTTCAAGTTAACATGTATTAGTTAATCTAATAATCAATTAAGTGGAGTTAACTTTTTTTAGGGTCTATGTTTAAATCAAAACAAATAATTTTATTATTTTAATTAGCTATGGTACAAATCTTCCAATTATTAGTCTATTAATTTTGGAAGAAAAATGGCGTTAATTAATTAAATAAATAGGATTTATTCAATTAGTTATAGTAGAAATGTCAAATGATATCCTCATGATGGCTAAAACAGTGATGAGATGATTTCAAGTGTTTGCAGTGCCAATAAAGAGAGTGTGAGGGTGGACGTGGTTGTTCCTCCATCCATTCATTACAATGTTTTGGGCTATCACAGAGGCATTCTTCCTCTTCACGGTGTTTCTTGTGCGGCTCATGGAACATGAGGAGAACAAGGAATTTCAAGGGAAATTATCCAAGTAGTCACTTCATTAACGTAAGATTACGTGTTGTTATGTTCTTATTACAAACCTTCAATATATTGCAATTTATTCATCTTGTGAATTGGATCCCCAAACTACTATGCTCTGCCTCCTTGCTTAAAGATGGAACACTTTTATTATCTTGTATCATGTGTAGATTGTCGCTCTCTACCTTCATATTTGCTCAAAGAGCAAGTTTCTCTAATCATGGATTTCTTTGCCTTAGATTTAAGTTGTATTGGGAAGCTAGAACATGCTAATTATTTTCCTTATAGCGTCTTTATTCACAAAGGAATCCTTGTAGAAAATATGTTGAGTATAGAAGCCAATTGGACTTTTTCATTGAAGTGTTAGTGCATTTCCTATGTGTCACAAGGACATGCATAGAAATTGAATATGTCATAATGTGCAAGAACAACATTTCTTTTTTAGAGATCATTCACAAAAGGAGGTACAATATATGGAGCATCACCACTCCAATAAAAAATACCAACACAAGATCATAGAGCTACTAAAATCACCAACTATTACAAAAAACACAGCTTTAAGCTGTCCAATAGAGTATTCAGTATCACCAGCATAATATCAAAAAGATCACCACACAAACCAAGTATAGTCCTATCAAATTTTCATCAATTTACTCCCAACAACACCTTTGGTTGCTACTATACTCATATTTATCAATCTCATAGGTACCAATAATTGAATCAACCCTATCCTTAGAGTCCAAATCCTTAACCATAGGTTCATATTTGTCTTTCACTATAGGCTTAGTCTTCTCTATTTTTTAGGCATAGTGATATTATGAGATTTCATAAAGTCCTTCAACACTTTTCACTCCTCCTTGTTCATATTGCTCTTATCTTGAGGCCAAAAGTGGGCTCTTTTGATGTCTTTCTTGTACACCAAAGAAAGGCCCTCCTCTAGCAATATCAAAAACATGTCCTTAGGAATCTCAAGGATCATAGAAACCTACAATAAAATACCAAGAAAGGTGAGCTCACAATGTGACTTGGTAAGGAATCTTCTCTTGCCCTAGAAGACCTCCTCATTCCTATTTTTCTAGATATGCCACAAAATTTCATTGGTTAAAACAAGGCAAAACTTATTGAGCTCTTTTGAGAAAATTTTAATATAACCAAATAAAATATCATTCCAAGTAAAGCCTTCTTTGACATCTCAACCCAAACAATTTCCAAGAAAAGAAGACCATAATTGAAAAGCATACTGATAGTCAAAGAAAAGATGCTCAATAGTCTCAATCTTATTGTACAAGCTACACATTCTAATAGGAATACCTAAGGAGGATAAATAATTATTCACAACAAGCTTCTTCAGAATTAAAATCCATCTAAAACATTATTTTTTAGGCTTAACAACCAAGGACCAAATATTACCTGAAACATAGGACCATTTACAATCAGGCCACTTAAGATTCTAGTTCTTACTAAGATAGCCAATTATATCCCTTGTATTAGTAAATAAACCATATATATTTTTAGCAAAAATTTGATCAAACATAGCACCATCAATCCATCTGAAATTCACCAAAATCTCATAGTTCAATTTTAATGAAATAGGAAAATTCACATTATAGAAAGCCTTTTTCAACATAGAGTAGGATCTCTTCTTCTTATCAAGAATTTAAAACTTAGTTCTAAGAGTATCCCACTCTTTAATTATATCATTTATGAAGATATCCTTTAACTCTAAAATGCCTTTAAAATATCACTTCTTTGCATAACATCACTAAGTAAGTGCAAGGGGCTTATTGTTCCACTCCAAGATCCATCATATTGATCTAAAAGCAATAAAAATTCCATCAGTTCTAGAAGAGGTATTCCTATCCTTTACCAAATGCTTAACACTTTCCCAAGCCCTCCAAATGTTGCTAAAGGCATTGGAACCAAAGGGTTTAATAGAAAACTTTCCAAATAATAGATCACAGGGGTGCAAGGCAATCCATATTCTACCTTTTCTAGGTCTAGAGAGAGAAATATTGTTCCTAACCAAAATTTTCCAAGGCCGAGAACCATCAAAATATTCCAAAATCCATTTAAAAGCTAAAGTAATCCCTTGTAGTGTCAAATTATTCAAGCCTAAACTCCCTCTACACTTTGGAAGACAACACCATGCCCAATTAACTACATCTCTCTTCTTACTCACCTTACCATCTAACCACAGAAAATCTCTAAGAATCTTCTAAATTATTTCAAACTGAGCATTACCAAAAAGTCGAGAAGAAGAATAATAAATACTATAGGAAGCAAGAATCTTCTGTGTAACTTGCATTCTCCCTGCTAAAGACAAAAGGGGGGTATGCCATTTTAAATTATTTTTCTCAATCTTCTTAAACATCCATTCCCATCAAGGAGGGATCTACAAAGAAGGGAATACCAAGATACTTAACAATAGTGCTAGGGCCACCCCATTGCCAATTATCCCCTTTAAGCCAATCAAGAGGAGAATTGTTTCAACTTAGAATAGTAGATTTGTTGTCTAAAATATTACCCCCATAAGATTTACAAAAAACATTCAATATATTAATCACATTAGCAAAATCATCCTCCTTCATTTCAATGAATAGAGATGTATCATCAACAAACTAAGCATTCAGTAGCTTATTATTATCAAGAAACCAAATGCCATTTATAGGAGGTCTAATCAATTTTATCCTCAACACATAATGTAGAGAATTAACAACTATAACAAACAATGCAAGGGCAATAGGACACCCTTGTCTTATAGACCTTTGCAAGGTAAAAGGCTCAATTAATGAACCATTAATATCAATATGTGTAGAGGAGTCATTGAAGAAAATTATTATCCATTTGAAAAAATTATCAAGAAAACCAAATACTTCCATAACAACAAACACAAAATACCATTCAATCCTGTCATATGCTTTCTTAAAATTCAACATCATGCTCACATCTTGACTAGAGTATTTATCCCTATTCATACCTTCCCAACTAGTGACCAAATTTTCAAGAATGCATCTCCCTTTTATAAAACCAGCTTGTGTAATAGAGACAACACTTTTAAGAACATTCATTAATCTGAGGGATAATATCTTGGACAAAATATTATAAGAGACATTAAGAAGGGTGAGAGGTCTCCAATTTTTTACTAGACATGTCACCATTCTTAAGCAATAATTTAATGATCCCTCTGTTAATACTACAACTCAAAGATCCCTTATCAAATGCCTCCTTATAAGTATCTAATAGATCTTCCACAATCCACTCACTATTGGATTTATAAAACTCAATGGTGTCGCATACTCATGGAAGGTAGTGTATGTTGGACGTTACAAGAGGGAAAAAATAAATAAATTAAAAGAGAAAAAAATAAAAGTCATGTTGTAGTAAATAAACGTAGTCACAACATCAAACTTGTGTTGTTTTATCTACAACATAGGTGTTAAATATGATTGTTCCATTATTAAGGTGGGGGCAATGTACAAAGGAAGGAAAAGTAAGTTTTTAGGTGTGTGGAAGGTCTGCAAACTCCATTGAAGTTAGTATGGCTTCAATCTACTACCATTAATCCATGTTGGCAAGTGTTTGACTTGCCCAAAGAATGAAAGGGGAAAAGGAGAGACATTGAGTAGAAAAGAGGGTGCGTAACAAAAAAAAAAATGCTAACATAGGAGATAGAAGAGTCTTTCTATCATGCACAAAACCATGTTGTGAGGCCTACATTTTTTATTACCGTTCATGTGACTATTTACCTTACTGTTGCTGATACTTTTATATTTGTGGGACTGTTGATCCCGGATTCCCAAACTTTTAGACCTTATTATGTTAAAGGAAAAACTAATTGGGTGATGCTAGATAGATGCCTGTATTAAGAGAAAACAAATTAGGTGATGTTAAATAGATGTTTATATTCTAGGCAAACTAATTGGGTGATGTTTGATTAATGTTTACATTACAAGAAAACTAATTGGGTGATGTTAGATAGAAAATTGTAATGTGATTTCCTTTATGCTTATGAGAACTTTTGGTATTTTATGGGAATGCATGTTTTGGATTATTTCGGTTATGATATTTATATGTGGAATTAACTTTACAATTGAGTGCGCAGGTTTTGCTAACAAACCACAAATACTGGAGATCATCCCACACCTTATGTTGTAATCCCTTGTGAAGCTGATCTGGTTCCACGAAGAACCAAGATCAACTCTGTGTTTGATGCAATGTTGTACTGTTGATTTGCATGAGGTTGAATGGGTTAGGTCTGCCCTCTTGTAAATTTGAATTATGATATGTGTTGTAAGAATTGTTTTTGAATTTTATTTTTTTTATTTTAATTTTTGGAGACCCTTTTCTTGTGTTTTAACTTGACCTTGGGTGTCCTAACTAGGTTAAAATTGAACCTGGGTTATACCCCATGGGTCTAGGGTCCCTTTTGACTTGGGTAACCCTTGGTAAACCTTCGTATGGTCACCTTAACTTCACACTGAAGTTAAGTGACGAATTTGGAGGCATGGAGGGATAGGATGAGAGGTACCAACACTCGAGCCCATCCCTTTTCAATTCCCAAGGTTAGGGATGACTCCAAAACCCACCAATTGTGGAGGACTTGACTTCAAGTCTCTCTCACAATTGGTGAGAGTCCCCATGGAGTTGTGTGGTCCTTCATGAGAGGGAAGGAAGGGAAGACATGTGTCACCCTTTCCCTCTTCAACTCCCCTTTTCTCTCCCATGTGTTGGAGAGAGGACATGTGGTAAGGGGTGAGGAAGACTTTGGGGATGGGTGAGTGACATTTGTCAACACCCATCCCTTGGGACACAATAGTAGTGGGGAGGAAGAGTGAGGAGGTGACAAGTGTCACCTCCCCATTACTCTAAGCTCATGGATTGTGCTTATTTTAATCCCACTTGGGATAGGGAGGAGGGTTGTTGAATTTTGGAAAATTTTTATTATTAGAAATTGTTTTGGGAAAAATGATAGAGGGAGTTTGGTGGCTTATGTTGGAGGAGACTTTAGAGGAGCTCTACATTAAATTCTTCCATTATAGGGCTTTTAAAGGTTGGTTTTCAAGGCTAAGGTCTTTCCCTTGTAATTCAATTTTGCTTGCATGATGGATGTGTGAGATGCATTTTGCTTGTGTTGTATTTTGTTATTGTGGGGAATTTTTATTAGGGTGTTGAAAGAGCTTCTCCCACTTGGGAGAAATGCTCATCAAGTGTGGGGTAGGGGAGGAGTGATCCTCCTCGAGGTCATTGCCATGTTTTGGGATGTTGAAAGCCTTGAGGGCATTTGTGTAATTTTGAGTAAATTTGTCACATGGCTTGAGAGCCAAAATATGATCTCCTTTGAAAATTTTGTTAACTTGTTTGGCTTGAGGCCATGAGGATAATTGTGTTGAATATTGTGAAGGAGTGGCACTCTAGAGTTGAGTGTGTCCACTCTCCTACCCCTTTTGAAACTCACCTTGGTTGAGTTGTGTGTTGTAATTATCCATGGGTGTATTTTGTATTTTTGGGATGTTGTTTTGCCTTGTTGTGAAGTGGATTTGGATTCCCTAGGTGTGTGGAAGATCTCCCTAGCTCGGGGGTGACCCTCTTGCGGGTCTACGGTAGGGAGAAGAGTAGGATGTGTGGTGTTTCTTTCCCTTGTGTGTTATGCAAGTTTCATGGAGCTTAATGTGAAGGTTGAAGAATTTACTTGTCTTGGAAAATATTTTATTTTCCTTTACTCTTAAGGCTCTATAGGAGAGCTTGGTCTTATTAATGACTACATCCTTGTTGATTTTAAGAGGAGAACTTCTCTCTCTTGTTGTAATATTTAGTCTTCTTGAGTTGTGAGAAAACCCTCTTTCAATCTATTAATAGTTTTAATTATAGTGTTTATTAAATATTACCATTTTGAAATGAGAAAAGAAGAAAAAAATTTGTTTTAAAAGGATATTGATTTTGTATATTTCCTAATACTTCTAGTTACAAAGTTGAGATTTAGTTGTTGTAGTAAATTAAGAAAGTTATAATTTGATGATTTAGATCTTACCATATAAGTTAGTGGGAATTGTAGAAAAGTTGTTTATAAGTCAATTCATTGTATGACAATATGGAAATATCAATTTGATAAATATGAAGTTGTAATTTTGTTACTAAGAAAATAAATGAAATTGGGTTACAGTTATGCATTTGAGTTTAATTGTAATTAATTATATGCTTACTATATTTAAACTGAATTATTGACTTGAATTAAGATTGATTTAAAAGAGGGATAGATTTACTAATCCATGTGTAATGGTAGAAAAAAAAAATTAAATTAAATTTGTCATTTGAAGTGTATTTGAAAATATGAATTATATAAAAATCAAATTTATACTGATTTAATTGATTTTGCCTTACAAAATTTAATAGAAAGAAATAATTATATATATATATCAACTCAATTCACAGATTCATTAATTAAACCAATAACTGTATAAATACAGAATATATATATATATATATATATTAAATTTTATTAAATATAGATCAATGAAGAAATAAATATACATTTCGCAGGTTTTGTTTGAAACACAGACACAAAAAAAAAATTAACATTGATGGGGGTTCAAACCCCCACCATAGGCATTGCAAAGGGTGTGGCCCCTCCCCACACCCCCGTTAACGCAAAACCCCCATAGACCTCCATTACCGCGACCCTCTGCGACTCCACGTGCCCTGCGTTCCCCGCGACCACGCTACGGCCGTATCTCCGCCAGATCTCCCCTTCCACCCATACACCGCCGCCCGATCTCCCCTCCACCCATCTCTACGTCCATCTCCCCTTACCGTGACCTCCCTCTGTCCGCGGCCCCATCACTCAGAGCCTCCTCTCTACACTGACACCACCGCCTTCCATTGGCCCTGCCCTAACAAAAAAAGGGGTATGTTAGGGTTTCTCCAATGAGATTCAAAATACAAAAAAATATGGAAGTTAAACATTTTTCATTTGTTATATAAAGAAAATCCAATACATTAAAATACAATAAAATATTAATATATATGTATATATATATGTGTGTTAATTATCTATTAATAATTTAACAAAAGGGAAGCTAATTTTTTTTTTAAATATAATAATAGGGTTACAATTTTGACATATATATATATATTAATTCTATAGGAAAATTGTGTTTTGGGGTTTAAAATTTTCATAATTAAAATTCCAAGAAAATGAAAAGAAAAATATTCTTATATTCTCAATAAAGGAAAACTTAGAAATATAAATGCAAATAAACATGTGTATATATATATATATATGCTTATTTGCATTTATATAGATATGTATATCTTTATAAATAAAATTAAGCCATCATATGCATTTCATATGAGGCCATAGTAAACTCGTCCTGTAGATTGAGAAAACATCCAAGTGAGAGAAATGAGAGAAAAAGAGAGAGAGATAAAAGTGAAAACAAAGAGGAGAAAATGCGTGGCATTTCTGAAATAGGCTAAGAGAACTAATTAAGATTTAACCTTCCGTTAATTCTGATTAGGGACAAATTAATTATCAAAATTAATTCAATGTTGAATTAAACCTAGAGTGGAAACCTAGGGGACTGCATCAAACGAAGTTAGTAAACCTTGTTTAAGTGATCTGATCTACCAAGAAATTAAGAATAATGTAAAGGATGCAGTGATAACTCTGATTGATAGAGAACTGACCTACGAAGAAATTAGGAATAATGTAAAGGATGCAGTGATAACTCTGATTGATAGAGAACGTGAAAGAGAGCAAATTAAAATTAAATTTTAGAGAAACGGGAGGGAGAACAGATGTGCAGGCTTTGTTGAAAATGCTAAAATTAGGAGGAGAAATTAATATTAAATTTCAGAAAACATGAAGGAGAACAGATGATCGGACTTTGTTCAAAAATGTCCCATTAGCTTAATCAACTGTATTACCAATGTAATTAGTGAGATTAACCTAAGTCAGGAAACCACATGATCAAGATTAGTGTTAGTGTAATAAATCCCACTCACGCCCGTGAGGCGTTATGCTGCTGGATTTTTCTAAAATTTAGGTTTAGGAGTTTAGTAAGTTTAACCCTTGTAGCAACGTTAACCGCATCATGATGACCCCCTTGTTGGCCTTCTTGTGTATGGGTATGCGCACGTGTGTGTATTACTCCGCTGACAATTGTATTGTTTACACCTTAAGCGTACGCCACTGAGCACGCTTATGCGTGCGAGGGGGTTTCTAGGGAAGCGTGGGAAAATTTTTGATGTTTCATGTCATGACCACATGACAAATGTGGACATGACATGTGCAATGCGTGTTGTGACTGCATGGGAAATGTGGGTATGACATTTGGTATCAGAGCCCAAGTTTAAACACTGGGCATATTTGGGCACGTTATTTATTCCGCAACTTTGATTGATTAGTGCCTACTTTGTTTTGTAGGATGCCTCCCCGACATGTTCGACGAGCACGATTGCGCAACACAGCATCCGTTGAGGTGCACACTGATTCCTTTGTAGAGGGACAGGGACCCACAGTCATAGCAGATCCACCAGTACCATAGGCACCACCAGAACCACAGGCACCACCAATATTTGACATAGGTCCATAGATTCTACAGACATTGTAGGCCATGTTAGGTTACCGCCAGCTATTCCAGAGCTATGTGATGAGCCTCGCGTTGATTTGCAAGAGGAGCCACGTAAGGAGCCACGTGCTGAGTCACGTGCTGAGCCCCATGTTGAGCCCCGCATCGATCCACGAGAGGTGCCACGTATGGAGCCTTTCGTAGAGATACTTGATACTACAGTGGAGAAGGTAGGGTCAGCCTATCACACACGGAGTAGGAGTCCTCTGAGACTTTCGAGACAAGATGAGACCATGAGAGTAGAGTAGATACATCATGGACCATATGAGTATGGGTTGGATGAGCCGGTTATAGGACTTAGAGATAGAGGAGATCCCATTAGAGACCTGCTTAGGCTCAACCCACCTACCTTCGCAGGAGCTACAGAGGGAGCTGTGGCCGAGGCTTGGCTTATTAGTTTAGATAGGTGCTTCGCGTTGCGACCTTATGGGAGCAACATGAAAGCACGAGTGGCAGTACACCTTTTGAGAGATGCAGCAGCTACCTGGTGGCGCACTGAGGAGTGCAAGCATCGTTTATCCTTAGATACACTCACGTGGGACATATTCATAGAGCGCTTTAATGCGCGATACTTGTCAGATCACTATAGATAGCGTCGGATAGATGAGTTCCATGATTTACAGCAGAGAGTACTCAGGGTTGCTTAGTATGAGAGCCGGTTCATTGAACTTTCTCGTTACGCAGAGTACCTCCATGACGAGAAACTCCTAGTACACAAATTCATCAGGGGACTGAATCACAGGATAGTATGACCAATGTGTATGGCAGACCCCCAGACTATGAGTGAGGCTATCAAAAAGGCTCTTATTGCAGAGGAAATTCAAGGATGAGGGTAGAATTCACGCCCACAATATCAGGACCGTAATCACCAACAGCAGCAGAACTTTCGTAGGCCACAATCCACACCATAGAGAGGAGGATTTAATTCCTCATCATTACCTCCTAGGCCTCCATAGCAGTAGCAATAGCATCAGCAGAGGTCTAGACCCCAGCAGAGGGTTCAAGGAGGACAAAACCTGGTTGGCAGCAGCAGGGCCCACGTAGAGATCAGAGACAGTAGGGATCATCTGCGGGACCTACGAGGTCTTAACAGTCTTACAGAGGTTCACAGGGGTCCACTAGACAGATTGGATAGCAGCAGTCAGGCAGGACTCAGTTAGGACAGTTACAGGCTAGGGGCTCGTGTTATGTATGTGGTGGGGTAGGGCATTTGGCCAGAGAGTGTCCACAAGGATTTACAGTAGAGGGACAGGCCCATTCAGGAGGATCTGAGTAGACTGTAGGTGATGTGGGCAGGTCACACCGCATGTTTATAGCGGTTGACAACCGTCAGGCTGATTTCCAGGCTTTAGTCATTGAGACAGTAGGTATGATTGGGGATTTCCCCATCTCTATTCTTTTTTGACTCTGGAGCTACCGACTCTTTTCTATCTACATCGTTAGTGGAACATTGCAGGCTGGTGGCTTCTAGGCAGGACATTAGGTGGGAGGTTGAGTTGGCCTCTGGGGCCAGGATGTCAGTAGATACCTTGGTTAGAGATTGCGAGATCACCTTGGGTTCCTTCACTACAACATGTGACCTTAGGGTTATGCCATTAGGATCCTACAATGTAGTTCTGGGTATGGACTGGCTTGCGGCTCATAGAGCCAAACTAGATTGTCGCCAGAGGATGATTAGCTGCTTAGATGATCATGTCTCACCGATCGAGATAGTGGGCATTCAGAAGCCCACGGCTGTTCATATGATATCCGCTCAACAGCTTAAGTGTTGTATGCAGAAGGGTTGTCAAATGTTTGCTATCACGGTCAGTGACAGATCAGAGGATGAGCCTGAGGCTACCTTAGATGATCACCCTATCCTGAGAGACTTTGTCAACGTATTTCTGGCAGAATTACCAGGTATGCCTCCACGCAGAGAGGTTGATTTTCACATCGACTTAGTGTCAGGTGCAAAGCCAGTGTCTCGGGCACCCTACAGGATGACTACACATGAACTTACAGATCTCAAATTGCAGTTAGAGGAACTACTTAAGAAGGGGCACATCCGACCTAGCGTTTCACCGTGGGGCGCACCAGTTATCTTTTTGAAGAAAAAAGATGGGTCTCTTCGATTATGCATGGATTACAGATAGTTCAACAAGGTGACGGTGAAGAATCGTTATCCTCTACCTAGGATTGACGACCTCTTTGATCAGATGTAGGGAGCTAGAGTGTTCTCGAAAATTGATCTAAAATCTGGGTATCACCAATTGCGCATCACAAAGGCAGACATTCATAAGACTATTTTTCAAACCAGATATGGCCATTACGAGTTCATAGTGGTACCCTTCGGTTTGACAAACGCCCCTGCAGTGTTCATGAGTCTTATGAACAAGGTGTTCCGCACTTACTTGGATCGGCTCGTGATCATATTTCTTCATGATATTTTGATCTATTCACGGACTGAGGAGGAACATGTGGATCATTTGCGTCAGGTGTTGCAGTGCTTACGAGAGCAGCAGCTTTATGGCAACCTGGCAAAGTGTGCCTTCTTCAGGATAGATGTGCAATATTTGGGGCACATCTTATCAAGTGATGGCATCTCTGTAGATCCATCGAAGATCAAAATGATTCAGGACTAGCCAGCACCCACCAGTGTGACAGAGGTCAGGAGCTTTATGGGATTAGCCAATTATTACCATAGATTCGTTGAGGGCTTTTCTAGATTAGCACATCCCATCACTTCCCTTCAGCGGAAAGGGAAAGGTTTCACTTGGACTGAGCAGTGTGAGAGGTCCTTTGGGGTCCTCAAGGAGCGTCTTACCAACGCTCCAATATTAGCAGTTCCAGATCCTGCAAAAGATTTTGATGTTTGCAATGATGCATCATTAGAGGGTTTGGGAGCCGTGCTTATGCAGGGTGGTAGAGCGATTGCATACGAATCGCGTAAGCTTAAGACACATGAACTAAACTACCCTACTCATGATTTAGAGCTCGCAGTAGTTATTCATGCTCTTGTTCGTTGGAGACACTTCCTTTTAGGTCGATGCTTTGAGCTCCATTCGGATCACCATAGCTTACAGTACATTTTCACACAGCCAAATTTGAACGCCCGCCAGCAGCATTGGATGGAGTTCTTATGCGAGTACAACTTTGATGTCCACTACATAAAAGGGAAGGAGAATGTGGTCACTGACGCTTTGAGTTGAAGGTGCCACGAGATTCTGACCTTGACATTGAGGGTGGACTTGAGAGAGCGTATCCTATAGCATCTGCCTGAGGACAAATAGTTTCTTGAGGTGCAGCAGGAAATTCAAAATTAGAGGGCCCTTAAGGGCAAATTCGCAAGATATTCCCTTGAGCCTGATGGTTTGCTTAGACATCGGCAACGCATCTATGTACCCAGTGCAGGTGATCTGCGTACAGTGATTCTTTCAGAGGCTCATAGAGCACCCTATGCAGCACATCTAGGAGTGAAAAAGATGCATGCTAATTTGTGACAGTTATATCATTGGGCTGGGATGAGACAAGACATTGCAGAATATGTTGCTCGTTACCTTGAGTGTCAGAGGGTCAAGGTCGAGCATCAGCATCCAGTAGGACTATTGTACCCTCACGAGATACCTAAGTGGAAATGGGACACCATTTCCATGGATTTTATTATTGGTCTACCTATGTCATCACGCCGCCATGATGCCATCATGGTGACAGTTGACAAGTTGACCAAGGTGGCACATTTCTCACCTGTACGCATGATGTACAATGCACCATCTGTGGTGAGAGTGTTTTTAGATTAGATTGTTAGACTTCATGGAGTACCTCGCCGTATCATTTCTGACAGAGACTCAGTATTCACTTCATCGTTTTGGAGAGCCTTACATCAGGCGTTGGGCACACAGCTCAACTTTAGTTCAGCTTACCATCCGGAGACCGACGGACAAACAGAGAGAGTTAATCAGGTGTTGAAGGACATGCTTTGTATGTATGTTATGGACCATCAGTCTAGATGGGAGGAGTATCTATATCTGGTTGAGTTTGCCTACAATAATGGGCATCACAGCTCATTGGGTATGCCTCCTTTTCAGGCCTTATATGGCGGACCATGCAGGACACCATTGAGTTGGGATTGGATAGAGGACAGGGTCACTATTGGTCCAGAGATAGTTCAGGATATGAAGCAGCAGGTTACACTAATTAGACAGAGACTTTAGGAGGCATAGGATAGACAGAAGAAGTATGCCGATGCTAAGAGAACTGATTGGAGCTTCTCACTAGGTGATAGGGTATTTTTGAGAGTGCGATCGCACAAGAGTCCAATCCGTTATGGAAAGGGCTCTAAGCTCGCACCTCAGTTTGTAGGGCCTTTTGAGATCTTGGAGCGGATAGGACCTGTAGCCTATCATCTAGTCTTGCCACCTAGCCTATTGTATATCCACGATGTCTTTCATGTTTCAATTTTACGTCGTTACATCTCTAACTTATCTCACGTATTGGATTGGAGTGCTTTTCAAGTAGAGGCAGACGGACAGCTAGCTTTGGAGCCAATTCGCATATTGGCTCGTCAGACGCTGGGCCTTCGAGGTTGAGAGATGGACCAGGTTAAGGTCCAGTGGGACATGTATGACGAGGTCACTGCAACATGTGAGGATGCAGCAAGATTGAGGACTCTTTATCCTCACCTCTTTGACGACTTCCAAGAGGAAGTACAATCTTAGGGGGGAGGGTGTGAGGCCTACATTTTTTATTACCGTTCATGTGACTATTTACCTTACTATTGTTGATACTTTTATATTTGTGGGACTGTTGATCCTGGATTCTCAAACTTTTAGACCTTATTATGTTAAAGGAAAAACTAATTGGGTGATAATAGATAGATGTCTGTATTACGAGAAAACAAATTAGGTGATGTTAAATAGATGTTTATATTATAGGAAAACTAATTGGGTGATGTTTGATTAATGTTTACATTACAAGAAAACTAATTGGGTGATGTTAGATAGAAAATTGTAATGTGATTTCCTTTATGCTTATGAGAACTTGTGGTATTTTATCGGAATACATGTTTTGGATTGCTTCGGCTATGATATTTATATGTGGAATTAACTTTGCAATTGAGTGCACAGGTTTTGCTAACAAACCACAGATACTGGAGATCATCCCACACCTTATGTTGTAATCCCTTGTGAAGCCGATCTGGTTCCACGAAGAACCAAGATCAACTCTGTGTTTGATGCAATGTTGTACTGTTGATTTGCATGAGGTTGAATGGGTTAGGTCTGCCCTCTTGTAAATTTAAATTATAATATGTGTTGTAAGAATTGTCTTTGAATTTTATTTTTTTTATTTTAATTTTTGGAGACCCTTTTCTTGCGTTTTAACTTGACCCTGGGTGTCCTAACTAGGTTAAAATTGACCCTGGGTTATACCCCATGGGTCTAGGGTCCCTTTTGATTTGAGTAACCCTTGGTAAACCTCTGTATGGTCACCTTAACTTCACACTGAAATTAAGTGACGAATTTGGAGGCATGGGAGGGATAGGATGAGAGGTACCAACACTCAAGCCCATCCCTTTTCAATTCCCAAGGTTAGGGATGACTCCAAAACCTACTAATTGTGGAGGACTTGACTTCAAGTCTCTCTCACAATTGGTGAGAGTCCCCATGGAGTTGTGTGGTCCTTCATGAGAGGGAAGGAAGGGAAGACATGTATCACCCTTTCCCTCTTCAACTCCCCTTTTCTCTCCCATGTGTTGGAGAGAGGACATGTGGTAAGGGGTGAGGAAGACTTTGGGGATGGGTGAGTGACATGTGTCAACACCCATCCCTTGGGACACAATAGTAGTGAGGAGGAAGAGTGAGGAGGTGACAAGTGTCACCTCCCCATTCCTCTAAACTCATGGATTGGGCTTATTTTAATCCCACTTGGGATAGGGAGGAGGGTTGTTGAATTTTGGAAAATTTTTATTATTGGAAATTGTTTTGGGAAAAAGGATAGAGGGAGTTTGGTGGCTTATGTTGGAGGAGACTTTAGAGGAGCTCTACATCAACTTCTTCCATTATAGGGCTTTTAAAGGTTGGTTTTCAAGGCTAAGGCCTTTCCCTTGTAATTCAATTTTGCTTGCATGATGGATGTGTGAGATGCATTTTGCTTATGTTGTATTTTGTTATTGTGGGGAATTTTTATTAGGGTGTTGAAAGAGCTTCTCCCACTTGGGAGAAATGCTCATCAAGTGTGGGGTAGGGGAGGAGTGATCCTCCTCGAGGTCATTGCCATGTTTTGGGATGTTGAAAGCCTTGAAGGCATTTGTGTAATTTTGAGTAAATTTGTCACATGGCTTGAGAGCCAAAATATGATCTCCTTTGAAAATTTTGTTAACTTGTTTGGCTTGAGGCCATGAGGATAATTGTGTTGAATATTGTGAAGGAGTGGCACTCTAGAGTTGAGTGTGTCCACTCTCCTACCGCTTTTGAAACTCACCTTGGTTGAGTTGTGTGTTGTAATTATCCATGGGTGTATTTTGTGTTTTTGGGATGTTGTTTTGACTTGTTGTGAAGTGGATTTGGATTCCCTAGGTGTGTGGAAGATCTCCCTAGCTCGGGGGTGACCCTCTTGCGGGTCTACAGTAGGGAGGAGAGTAGGATGTGTGGTGTTTCTTTCCCTTGTGTGTTATGCAGGTTTCATGGAGCTTAGTGTGAAGGTTGAAGAATTTACTTGTCTTGGAAAATATTTTATTTTCCTTTACTCTTAAGGCTCTATAGGAGAGCTTGGTCTTATTAATGACTACATCCTTGTTGATTTTAAGAGGAGAACTTCTCTCTCTTGTTGTAATATTTGGTCTTCTTGAGTTGTGAGAAAACCCTCTTTCAATCTATTAATAGTTTTAATTATAGTGTTTATTAAATATTACCATTTTGAAATGAGAAAGGAAGAAAAAAAATTGTTTTAAAAGGATATTGATTTTGTATATTTCCTAATACTTCTAGTTACAAAGTTGAGATTTAGTTGTTGTAGTAAATTAAGAAAGTTATAATTTGATGATTTAGATCTTACCATATAAGTTAGTGGGAATTGTAGAAAAGTTGTTTATAAGTCAATTCATTGTATGACAATATGGAAATATCAATTTGATAAATATGAAGTTGTAATTTTGTTACTAAGAAAAGAAATGAAATTGGGTTATAGTTATGCATTTGAGTTTAATTGTAATTAATTATATGCTTACTATATTTAAACTGAATTATTGACTTGAATTAGGATTGATTTAAAAGAGGGATATATTTACTAATCCATGTGTAATGGTAGAAAAAAAAAATTAAATTTGTCATTTGAAGTGTATTTGAAAATATGAATTATATAAAAATCAAATTTATACTGATTTAATTGATTCTGCCTTACAAAATTTAATAGACAGAAATATATATATTATGTATTTATACAGTTATTGGTTTAATTAATGAAACTGTGAATTGGGTTGACTGTGGAATTTTTTTTTTGTGTATATATATATTAAATTTTATTAAATATAGATCAATGAAGAAATAAATATACATTTCACAGGGTTTGTTTGAAACACAGACAAAAAAAAAAATTTAACATTGGTGGGGGTTCAAACCCCCACTGCAGACATTGCAAAGGGGTGGGGTGGGGGCTCCTCCCCCTCCCCACACCCTTGTTAACGCAAAACCCCACAGACCTCCATTACCGTGACCCTCTGCGACTCCACGCGCCCTGCGTTCTCCGCGACCACGTTGCGGCCATATCTCCGCCTGATCTCCCCTTCCACCCATACACCGCCGCCCGATCTCCCCTCCGCCCATCTCTGTGTCCATCTCCCCTTCACCGTCATGACCTCCCTCTGTCCGCGGCCCCATCACTCAGAGCCTCCTCTCTACGCCGACACCGCCGCCTTCCATTGGCCCTGCCCTAACAAAAAAAAGGGGTATGTTAGGGTTTCTCCAATGAGATTCAAAATACAAAAAAATATGGAAGTTAAACATTTTTCATTTGTTATATAAAGAAAATCGAATACATTAAAATATAATAAAATATTAATATATATATATATATGTATATATATATTAATTATCTATTAATAATTTAACAAAAGGGAAGCTAATTTTTTTTTTTTTAAATATAATAATAGGGTTACAATTTTGACATATATATATATATATATTAATTCTAACTATAGGAAAATTGTGTTTTGGGGTTTACAATTTTCATAATTAAAATTCCAAGAAAACGAAAAGAAAAATATACTTATATTCTTAATAAAGGAAAACTTAGAAATATAAATGCAAATAAACATGTGTATATATCTATATATCTATATATATATATATGCTTAATTTTATTTATAAAGATATACTTAGAAATATAAATGCAAATAAACATGTGTATATATCTATATATATATATGCTTATTTGCATTTATATAGATATGTATATCTTTATAAATAAAATTAAGCCATCATATGCATTTCATATGAGGCCATAGTAAACTCGTCCTATAGATTGAGAAAACATCCAAGTGAGAGAAATGAGAGAAAAAGAGAGAGATAAAAGTGAAAACAAAGAGGAGAAAATGCGTGGCATTTCTGAAATAGGCTACAAAAACTAATTAAGATTTAACCTTCCGTTAATCCTGATTAGGGACAAATTAATTATCAAAATTAATTCAACGTTGAATTAAACCTAGAGCGGAAACCTAGGGGACTGCATCAAGCGAAGTTAGTAAACCGTGTTTAAGTGATTTGATCTACCAAGAAATTAGGAATAATGTAAAGGATGCAATGATAACTCTGATTGATAGAGAATTGACCTACGAAGAAATTAGGAATAATGTAAAGGATGCAGTGATAACTCTGATTGATAGAGAATGTGAAAGAGAGCAAATTAAAATTAAATTTCAGAGAAACAGGAGGGAGAACAAATGTGCAGGCTTTGTTGAAAATGCTAAAATTAGGAGGAGAAATTAATATTAAATTTTAGAAAACATGAAGGAGAACAGATGATCGAACTTTGTTGAAAAATGTCCCATTAGCTTAATCAACTGTATTACCAATGTAATTAGTGAGATTAACCTAAGTCAGGAAACCACGTGATCAAGATTAGTGTTAGTGTAATAAATCCCACTCACGCCCATGAGGCGTTATGCTGCCAGATTTTTCTAGAATTTAGGGTTTAGGAGTTTAGTAAGTTTAACCCTTGTAGCGACGTTAACCGCGTTGCGATGACCCCCTTGTTGGCCTTCTTGTGTATGGGTATGCGCACGTGTGTGTATTACTCCGCTGACAATTATATTGTTTACGCCTTAAGCGTACACCACCGAGCACACTTATGCGTGCGAGGGGGTTTCTAGGGAAGTGTGGGAAAATTTTTTATGTTTCATGTCATGACCACATGACAAATGTGGACATGACATGTGTGATGTGTGTTGTGACCGCATGGGAAATGTGGGCATGACACATGTCAAGTGTGGTGGGAAGCTAAAGAAGATAACCCACAACTTTGAGTGCATATAAATAGGAGTTTATATTAGTGGCATTACCATCTACTAGATTTGTTTCGCATTCAAAAAATCAATCTAAAGAAGAATATAATCTGGTATTTGTATTTCTATTCAAGATTTTTTTTTTAGATAATGCGCCTAGTAAACTTTTTAACGTGACCGGCGATGTTGGTGTGACACGCCCTCCAGCTCCACACGAATGCTTTTGCCCGGAGCAATGAACCGGTGAGGCCACAACACGAGGGACCTCATCCCCTAGCAAGAACACTTCAAACCCGTGAGCTCGTTGGCCTAGCAAAGGCGTAAAGCCTATGAGCTCGTTGGCCTAATAGGGGTTTGAACTCTGGTGGCCGCCACTACAACCGAGCAACTTAACCACTGAACCATGCCCTTATCAGCTATTCAAGATTTAATATGGAGAAGGAAGTGTATATTGGTTTTGTGTGGCTTGTGGGGATTTAGAGAGTGATTAACAAGAATGTCAATCAAGTCTACAAGATCTAGAGCTTGTATTAGATTTCTAGAAGGGATAGGGAAATAACCTACAAATGGTTGTTGTACCAACATTAAGGAAGTTTGTGAGGGTAATTGAAGGTGTGTGTGTCTTTAGATAAAGGACACCTCTGATCCTTCCATAGGGCTTTCTCTTAACCAGTCAAGGCTTATTCATATGCCCACTCGGTGTGAAGTCATAGAAAAACTCTCTAACTGAATAGACATCAACTCTTGATGCTCTTTTCTTTCCAAATAGAAAAGAGGAGCTACCTCATAGAATTGCAAGCCATCTTCAAACATCATGTGGATGTGACCATTTATCTGAAAAAGGATTTCTAAATATAAGCCAGCATTATCTACATCTTATGACTATTACACTTGTTCTCTTGCATATTATCTTCAGAGAAGTGTTGCAAGATATCTTTATGGAGCTAGGAAAACTCATCAAGCTCCATAATCTTTCCATTGACCTCCACATGCCCTCATTTGGATAGTTTATGAAGTCAAAGGTTGTTTGGGAAAGTCATCTTCATTGCACAAATAAAGTCTCCATAGTTGGTTGGGGACCCCTACACCACTACGAGGAAAGTCATATATGGGAAACATGTGGATATCACCCTTAAGAGTGAGTAGGTTGCAGTTGGTTATGCTTACCAAGGTGCCTAGGAAATATCTTCAAAAACCTTCCCAGAGCTAAGTATACTCCACAATTACTCTCTTAAAATTGTGTTTAATTTTGAATTATCCACTTCCGCAGTAGACAACAATTAATCTGGGTTGATTCATGCTTATGTGTACACATCTACGCTCTTCGAGGTTTTTGGTCAAATCGTTCACATACTTTGTGTAAAACTTTTTATTAGTATTATGTATAACAACACAACTTTTGTTGTTAGAAGTGTCAGGTTAAGTTTATTTTGTTTTGTATGATGATCATATGTGATCCCAAAACATTGTTTTTTTACTAAGATGACTAGAAATATATCTTGGAGATTATCTCTGTGATTAGACTTAAGTATGGATAATATCCTTGAATGACTTTTATATTAAATAAGAGAAACACTCTTATGATGTATTAGAAAAAATAGTGTATGATACCATGAAACATTATCATGCCTTATGATGGTGAATTGTATGATGTCACGACATTATTTTGCAAGTGAATCAAGTGTTGATATGTTGAGTATCTTACTTTGTAAATTATCTCTAGGCAAAGATTGTTTATGTTGAACATAGATACATTAGGAGTTTTTGGTCTTAAAATATTGATTTAGTTTTATCATTAATTGATGGTGGCATTGTAATCATTATTACCATGGAATAAATTATGTTGCTCAAATGGGTCTTTAACATTATTGTATGATTTTGATCACCTGATTAATGAACTGCTAAGTTGTTAGAGCATTAATTTTTTTAATTATGAATAAATTCTTTGAGAATTAGAGAACAAAATAATAAGCTAATTTTCTTAAATATGATCTAGTGTGACCTGTAGGACTTCAATAGTTGCTAGCACTCTTTGTAATTGATAGGTGAATTATTATAGTAATGGTGAATGTAAGTATGGTAACATTGAGTAAATTGTTTGATAGTTGATTTGAAGCTATAGGATTTGAGTAGATAAGTTTACTATTGCTTAAACCTTTGGTATTAATTGAACTAAGGAGGATTGACAGATAATTGAATAGATACCAATTGGAGTAGTATTTTGGTAAAAAATTATCCTTGTCCATTGTGTTGTCAATAAGAGGGAAATGTAAGATGATTTTGTACATAGGTGAAAGTATATTTCATTGACTATTAGTTATGGTGTTGATTCTATGAGCTGATAAGGATTACAACTATATATTTTGTTGTCTAATTGAGATTCAACCATAGAAGGTAATAGTAAGTTTCCTTGTTGATTAGTTAATGGATGTCACGACTAACCTTATTGGGTATTATATGGTATATTCATGGTCCATCACTTATGTGCCTATGTTTGAGTTTCGATTGAAGGTTAAAGTTAATATGGTGTTGTTGACTATGACTTGTATCACACATCTCATCTATCATTTTTTTAATGATTATTCCATATAGGCGAAGGTATTTCCTAATTGAATCTATTAGGTGGTCCATGTTATGCAAATGATAGATGCCAAGAGCTACCTAGTTTCAAAGGGATTAGAAGGCTTTCACTAGTAGCATGTAGGTGAAAAATGCCAGAAGCTAACCATTTTCATAGTGTTTAGATAGGCTTTCACTAGTGGCATGCAAGTGACAGATGCCAATACTAGTCTGGCTTTCGCCAATGGTATGCAGGCAATGAATGCTTGTATCTACCCGTCTCAAGAGTTCAGTGTTGGAATTGGGGTATCAGAATGAGTGTGTGTGCTTCATGCATAATTTTTGCCTAAAGTATGTTTCTCATGGTTGGGTAAAAGTACAAAGTTGTGTCACACTTTTATAAAGGAAATGGCCAACACTGATCCAACTTTTAAACTTGAATCTCTAAAAAGTGACATATATGTTTTGAATTTTGAAATGATGTAAACTAATAAGATATTTATTTTTTAGTATATTTTATGTTTGTATTTTTTTGAAAAAATTAAAAATTATTTGAATATAGTTTTTAATAAATTGACATTATAATTTAATTGCTGATAAAATGCTGAAAAATGAAGTTACATGAGACATCAATCTATATATAGTAAATTTTATATTATTTTCTTCAATTTTTTTGTGTGTATTTATAACTTGAAACTTTAGTGCATGGATATATTTTTTTCCAATTTTGATAAATAAAAATTTTTAAATAAATATTAAAATGTGTGTGTATTAAAACGTAGTTGTTTCCATTCGACGTCAACTATCATATTAACTATTTATGTAAAATAGAAAAAAAAAATATACCAGATCTTGATATAGATTCTTTTATCTAGTGCATAATTTTTTTTCAATTTTTTTAATAAGTTTTACTATTTTTCCTTGACATGGTAATCAACCTAATATTTTGTGCTGATAACCTACTTTTAGTAAAAATAAAAAGGAAAATATAAATAAATTAAACTATTAAAATATATATATCGTTGAAAACTAAACTTATAGATCTACAAAAGGGTATTTTTATATTTTTTAAAAATGTTATTTACACGAGTAGAAGTTGTTGAAATATCGGGTTTTTCAAATAATTTTATTTTTTTGGTAAATTGGCTCATTGTGGTGCTACATATGCATTTAGCCAACAATTTTAGTTAGAAAAGTTGTGGACATATCTAACTTAGCTAGAATGAATCTTACAAGATGATATGTTTGACCAAAATTGATTTTTAGTTAGAAATACTTAAATTCACTTGTGCTATAAGTTGGCTGAAAGTGTGACACAACTTAGGGCTTTTACCTGGTTCTGATTGTTAAATAGTCCAAGTGATTGATAGTACATGCATTAGTTTTAGTGGAGGTAAAACCATAATATATTGTGATCATATTTATGTAGTTGTAAGATGACTCAGATGCTTAGTGGGTTATGCAAATCCTATTCGTGGCCTCATGTGTTGTAAGTGTTATACTTACACCTTTTCCTTTGATGACAAGAAGTATTGGATGCTTGCTTGTCATAATGGTTGGCAATGAATCAAGAAAAAGGATGGGACCCACATTGTAGCATGAGATGATTTGATATTCCTTTTTTCTAGCTGGTATATACTTATGGGCTTATATGTTAGTGATCCAAGGGAAGGGGAAGTTTCTTCTAGTGAGGTTGTAACCTCTTCCTTTTTCTAGTTACTGACCAGGTGTACCTATGATGTACATATGAGCCAATCACACTATGAAGGTGTGATAGGTGCATGAGCTAATCACCTAGAGTATTTGTAATCACATCGAGTATGTATGTTGTCTACACAATCTAGTCACATTGTGTACAATGTGATGCATGTATGAGTTATTCACATTGTATATAGGTGATGCATGCTTGAGCTACTCATTATGTGTGAACCTGTGATGTTTATATGAGTTGGTCCCTATGTGGTTTTGTGTATGCTTGTATTATGTTGTTGGCATGAGACTAACATTTGTTTGGAATGCATTGCTATCTTACTATTGTTTATGGATGGATTTGGAAGCATAAGATCAACTAATGGTTGTGATTTAAAAGTGAGATTAAAGATCTCATATTAGAGGAGAGGATGAACTCTCTCTATTATGGTGTACGAACTACAGAGCCTTTGATTCCCAAGAGGGGATATGTAGGTAGGGTCATTACGAATGAGCCCTCGAGGTTTAGGTCTAGGTCTAGGGATGACCCTGACATTGGGAGCTTACCATATTTAGTGCAAGTATATCAGTTTTGGCACATAGTTGTTTTCGCGGCTATGGTTAGTAACACTTTGAAGTTGGCACTTCTAATTTGGATAGAAATTTCTTGGTCGAGTAAGTTAGTACTTGATATGTAAAAAAAATTAGTAATAACTAGGGTAGTTATTACATTGGTATCAGAGCATGGTTCAAACACTAGACCTATAAAGTTCACTAAACTCTAGGATATAGTAGACGATCTTGCACTACTAGGTCACTATAACTGAATTGGTCACTCAGTATGAATATGTTGCCATTGAATTTCTTGAATAGACTTTTAAGCTTATAATAGTGGTTGTCAGTGACCAATTCTAACCAAGAATACCTAACTTGGTGCGAAAGGAAATTTGGATATAAGAATTGTAAAGGAAGAGTAGAGTGTGTAGTGGAACGTGGTCATATCTAATGACTACTATTCCCCGTAGCCCAATTGTTGGATTTGAATCCATACAATATTATATGATGAATTTCACCGCATATCTAAGAGTTCAAAATCTTCCTCATGGTATAAGCATAAATGGCTATGAACTTAAATGCAAAGAACTTGAGGATGTATCTTGAATGAGTTAGTGTGTGTGAAAGACAGGATTGTCGATACACTCGAATGGGTAGGTTGTAACTACCTCAATACTTGTTGATGTAGCCACAAGTTGAATAAGCTATTTGAAGCACAACTTTGCCATATAGGTTAAAGCTACATTGAGAGAGAGAATGCTATACCTATTTGTATATAGATACATATTGAAGAAACAATAGGCAGGTGAAGATTGTTATGCATCAACTTATATATATGGCATATGTAAACTAGCATGCTATGAGTTTGGAAAAGAGCCTACGCTATAATTAGCATGGTAAGACGCAATGTAAATAATAACTTACAAAGAACACTGAAACTTGTGTTTGTATTCTTCAATGATTAAATAAATTGTTTTGAATCCAAATTTTGCTAATATTAGTTTAATGGGACACTAGTGATATCTATTGTAAGCGTATGTGGTAGGCAACTTAACTATGTTAGAGGACCTAAGAGGAAGATGATGAAATTAATTTGGATACATGAGGTATACTTGACTGTAAGAGTGATCTTTGATGTGTGATACTTCAATATTTTTCAAGGAGTATAAGATAAATGAGTGTATCAATTGGCATAAATAATGACCCATGTTAAGAAAAATCAACCCATAAATTGAAAAATAGATGATTGCATTGAGTGAAATGCACGTTCAAGGGTATTTTTTCAATATGAACCCTTTTAAACTTATAAAATTGTTCCAAATTGGTCAAACTAAGAGAAAATAAACCACTTGAGAGGTGGTGGTAATGGCTTCAAGAGGAAAGAATTTGGCAAATAACCCTAAATTTGGATAATATAAAAGTTGGAAATCAAGGTCCCAAAGAGGTTGAAACATGAAAGAAGCAGAACAATAAATGATTTCAATGTAGCTATTAGCAAAATGAAATAGCAAATGCAACCTCCTAATAAGTCAAGCTGGCTTATTCCAAGGGGGGAGACTATCACATTCTCATGGAAGATGACATACGTTGGATGTTACAATAGGGACAAAATAAATAAATTAAAAGAGGAAAAAAATAAAAATCATGTTGTAGTAAATAAATGTATAGTCACAACACCGAACTTGTGTTGTTTTGTCTACGACATAGGTGTTAAATATGATTGTTCCATTATTAATGTGGGGACAATGTACAGAGGAAGGATAGGTAGGTTGTCAAAGGTTGGGAAGGCCTGAAAAGTCCATTGAAGTTAGTATGGCTTCAATCTACTGCTATTAATTCATATTGGCAAGTGTTTGACTTGCCCGAAGAGTGAAATGGGAAAAGGAGAGACGCTGAGTAAAGGGGGTGCATAGCAAAAAAAGAGAATGCAAACATAGGAGACAAAGGAGTCTTCTATCATTCAAAAAAACCATGTCAAGTGTGGTGGGAAGTTGAAGAAGATAACCCACAACTTTGAGTGCATATAAATAGGAGTTTATACCAGTGGCATTACCATCCAGAAGATCTTTTTAGCATTCAGACAATCAATTTGAAGAAGAATATAATTTGGTATTTGTATTTCTATTCGGGATTTAAGATGGAAAAGGTAGTGGATATTGGTTTTGCAAGTGTGCTATTATTTTTTGTGGCTTGTGGGATTTAGAGAGTGATGAACAAGAATGTCAATCAAGTCTACAAAGTCTGGAACTTGTATCATATTTCTAGAAGGGATAGGGAAACAACCTACGAATGGTTGTTGTACCAATGTTAAGGAAGTTTGTGAGAGTACCTCAAGGTGTTTGTGTCTTTTGATAAAGGATGTCTTTGATCCTTCTACGGGGATTTCTCTTAACCAGACAATGCCTATTCAGATGCTCACTCAGTGTGAAGTCATAGGAAAACTCTTTGACTGCATAGACAGTAGCTCCTGATGCTCGTTTCTTTCCAACTAGAAAAGATGTGGTACCTCATAGAATTGCAAGCCATCTTCTAACATCATGCATATGCGATCATTTATCTGAAAAAGGATTTATGAATATATGCCAACACTGTCCAAATCTTACATTTGTTACACTTGTTCTTTAGCATATTCTCTTGAGAGAAGCGTTGCAAGATATCTTAATGGAGTTGGGAAAACTCATCGAGCTCCATACTCTTTCCATTGGCCTCCACATGCCCTCATTTGGATAGTCTCTGAAGTCAGAGATCATTTGGGAAAGTCATCTTCGTTGCACAGATAAAGTCTCCATAGTTGGTTGAGGACCCCTACACCTCTACAAGGAAAATCATATATGGGAAACATGTGGATATCGCCCTTGAGAGTGAGTAGGTTACAGTTGGCTATGCTTACCAAGGTGCTTAGGAAATATCTTCAACAACCTTCCTAGAGCTAAGTATACTCCACAATTACTCTCTTAAAATTGTGTTTAATTCAGAATTATCCACTTTTATTAGAAAATAATTAATTTGGGTTGATTCATGCTTATGTGCACACATACACGCTCTTCGATCTTTTTTGTCAAATTGTTCACATACTTTGTGCAGACCTTTTTATTGGTATTATGTATAACCACACAAATTTTGTTCATAGAATTGTCAGGTTAAATTTATTTTGTTTTGTATGATGGCCATATGTGATCAAAAAACATTGTTTTATAGGGAGAATGACTACAAATATAACCTTGGAGTTTTTCTCTGTGATTAGACTTAAGTATGGATAATATCCTTGAATGACTTTTATATTAAATAAAAGAAACACTCTTATGATGACTTAGAAAAATTAGTGTATGATACCATGAAACA
Organism: Cunninghamia lanceolata; assembly: GCA_027924645.1. NCBI lineage: Eukaryota > Viridiplantae > Streptophyta > Pinopsida > Cupressales > Cupressaceae > Cunninghamia > Cunninghamia lanceolata. The sequence continues at coordinate 5,421,334 of BSBN01000312.1, forward strand.
TTGTCATGTCTTATGATGTTGAATTGTATGATATCATGACATTATTTTACAAGTGAATCAAGTGTTGATATGTTGAGTATCTTGATTTGTAAATTATCTCTAGGAAAATATTGTGTATGTTGAACATAGATACATTAGGAGCTTTTTGTCTTAAAATATTGATTTAGTTTTATCACTAATTGATGGTGGCATTGTAATCATTGTTACCATGGAATAAATTATGCTGCTCAAATAGGTCTTTAACATTATTCTATTATTTTGATCACCTGATTAATGAACCGCTAAGTTGTTAGAGCATTAAATTTTTTATTATGAATAAATCCCTTGAGAATTAGAGAATAAAATAATAAGCTAATTTGCTTACATATGATCTAGTGTGACTTGTAGGACTTCCATAGTTGCTAGCACTCTTTGCAATTGATAAGTGAATTATAAGAGTAATGGTCAAATGATAAGTATGGTAACCTTGAGTAAATTGTTTGACAGTTGATTTGAAGCCACAGGATTTGAGTAGATAAGTCTACTATTGCTTAAACCTTTGGTATTAATTGAACCAAGGAGGATTAATGGATAACTAAATAGATACCAATTGGGGTAGTATTTCGGTAAAAAATATCCTTGTCCATTATGTTGTCAATAAGAGGGAAATGTAAGATGATTTTGTACATAGGCGGAAGTATATTTCATGAACTATTAGTTATGGTGTTGATTCTGTGAGTTGATAAGGATACCATCTGCATATTTTGTTTTATGATTGAGATTCAACCATAGAAGGTAATAGTAAGTTTCCTTGTTGATTAGTTAACGGATGTCTTGACTAACCTTATTGGGTATTATATGGTATATTCATGGTTCATCACTTGTGTGCTTGTGTTTGAGTTTTGGTTGAAGGTTAAAGTTAATATGGTGTTGTTGACTATGACTTGTATCACACATCTCATCTATCCTTTTTTTAATGATTATTCCATATAGGCGAAGGTATTTCCTAATTGAACCTATTAGGTGGTTTGTGTTGTGTATCTGATCAAGAAGGGTGTCATTAATATCATTGAATCATATTATGATAGGACATGGCGTTGAGCCACATCAAGGCTTACCTAATTGTTTCATTGTAAAGATGATTTGGCTATTGTTGTCCTGTGTTATGGTATGACTAGATTTATTATATATTGATTATGTTGTTATACATATTTGTGCATATGGATTTAAATATGGGAATATTAGTAAGTGTTGGTATGAAATTGGGATGATGATGGAAACCTGAGGGTAGGAACTTATGTGTATAACCCTTGAGAGATTAAAGTGACGAGAACTACATGGGACTTCAATCCCATTTGAAAGTGGGTATGTAGGTAGTTCTTAGGCAAAGGATGCCCTTGGATCCCAAGTCCATAGGGGAGGGGTTTAAAGAATGACTCCAAGGTATGGGGTGTTCGTAAACTTGATCAACCTTCCCTCTTCAATATGTTTCAACTTGAGGTTGAAACTAGATCAAATTGCTATGAACTTGCCTTCCAGTTAATAAGTCCTAACTATATAGTCCTGATTCAATAAAAGACACTCCATAATCATCAAGCTTACCTACTCAGAGCCTTTGTGGATTTTGGCTTCCACAATCTACTCTAATCTTGGATGAACTTTTAGAGTTATTGTCATTGTGGCTAGTCTCTAATGTGAATGCCTGAGAATGCCTTTAGACTTGTTGGGACTAAGATTATTAGAGGTATGTGTAATCAATGCTATGGCTTCATGTCTAGGCTCAGTGATAATTATAGGAAAGTATAGGTTAGACTCAAGACCCTAGAGAGGTCTATTCTTCTAAGAAATAAGTGCATCAATAAACTTGGCCATGACAGGGTTATGGATCAGTTATTGAAACCTGCTAACCTTGCATCTTAATGATGATGTTGAATTAAGGCATTATGATCTAATGGTGTGAACAACTCTTAATATGTGCGGATGATCTGTGTACTCTAATTATTTGTCTAGATTTATGTTGAGTTAGGATGGAATTCCTTATGAATACCAATGTCGAATGTGGGCAAGTAATAGTAAGTATTACCAAATATGGTATGGTGTTTAGCTTTATATCTGTTTGGTGGGTGTAGACACTTAAAATTCACCAATGCATTCTTCATGTCACTACACCACATTCACATCATTTCCCACTTAATTATCCAATTTCCATTCTTCTATATTAATCTAATAATTCATCTACCTTCATCATATTCCTCCATATTAATTAAATAATTCTAATTATTTAATTAAATCAATTTCCCTCCACTTTAAATAAATAAATTCAAACTATTTATTTAAATATTCTATTTCCCTCCAAATAAATAAAATTTAAATATTTTATTTATTTATCCATGTGCATGTGAAATTAAATAATTTATTTATTTAATTTCCCCATTATCCTCTCTCACCATAATTTCCTCCAGTCAAATCAGTTAATAGATCAATCAAAGCAGTTGACTCATCAATCAATCATGTTAACAGACCAATCAATTTTGTTAACAAACCAATCAACCCAATCAATGAATCAATCAATTCATTCAACTCCTTAATCAAATCTGTTAGCCTCCATAATTCATGAGAGGACAAGGACACTTGTCACTCTCTCATTTGCTCACATCCTCTCAATCGATTTCAACCATTGATCTCTCTGATCATTCTCCACTATTGATCTTCATTTTTGAAATTCTATAAATTGAACATCCTTCTCACCATCTAATCATCTCTCATCTTGGTAAACTTATGCTATTGAAATTACATCACGTTAGAAGATCAAGGTTATATTGCTTGAGTTTGAGCAATCCACATACTACTTACATAGCAAGGAGCAAAATCTATTGGATTTGGGTGCACTCTGATTCGCCCAATCAGTGTGGCTGGATTTGTGTGCAAGGGAAGGTATAATTGTCTTTGATTTTATTTTTTTTCATTGGTCTTTGCATTCAAGTTTTCATCCATCACATTTTGGCATGCCCAGTGGGACCCACGTCCCTTTAATCTAACATTTTTTTCAAGAAATTATGTACTATTTTGTGTGCAGGTACAGAAGCGCACCTACAATTGCAACAGGGCACCTACAGTTCAAGTCGATATGCCTATGGCTTAGGTCGGCGTGCATGTGGCTCTAGTCAGCACACCAATGGTTTAGGTCGGCATGCCTATGGTGTCTGTCTTAGCGCCTGTGTTTTCTAATTAGGCTCTAACATTTTGTGTTTCTTAGTAATCATTTTTCAGGTTTTCTGAATGGTTTGTTTTATGTGTCTAACTAACCCCTAGATCTACCTGTCTAATCATCTAACATCTATTTTTTGCAGGGTTTAAGATAATTTTCCTTGCAGGTTTTAGGTTCTATTACAAAAGCGCGCCTTTGGTTTACAACAGCACACCTTTGTTTTTTCCTAACAACTGGTAGTTTCTATCTAATCATATTTGACCTGTAAGACCTCTGGATCACCCCTTTCAGTCAAATCTTGTTTTTGTTAGGTCTAACTCTCTATTTTTGGTAGGTATGTGACATATGTGTGCCCTATGTTCTATAACTGCATGCTTGTGTTTTGTATCTGTGTGCTTTTGGCTTCTAGAAGCATGGCCTTGTCCTCTGAAAGTGCACCTTTGTCATCTGTAAGCGCGCATGTGGTCTGTTAACTATCTCTATGAAAACACACCCCTGTTGTCTATCAACGTGCCTATGGTAAAAGGTAAAAATGGGTATCATTTGCATTCTATTTTCTAATATATTTCTTTCTTTGTATGCTTCTGACTGTCTTTGCGTGCTTTTGGTCTGTTTTCTATTTAAGCTAACATTTCGTTTAGTTTTGAGACTAATTATTTGGTGCAGCATTTCTTGATTGTCCAAGATCATCTTTTGAAACTACTAATGAGTTTGTTGCAGCTATGTTTGTCCAAGATCTCTTTTCCTCACTAATTTAGGCACTAAATTAGTTAGTTGGTTAATTAAATTCTTTGCCATGTTTGTGGGAATTTGTAAGATGCATGCTCTCTCCTTGCACTTGGGTGGACAGGGACACCCCCTTCACAGATCATCCCCTGCACCTCACGTATATTGGGACACCCCCCTGAGGCTTGTAAAAACCTAGATAAGACCTTTGGTCATCATATTCTTTGGTACATTGCAGCCTGTTGTACCCAACCAAAATTTTTGCTTCATTAAGGCATTTTGAAACAAGTCTAGAAAAATTTTCGTCAAAAAGTCAAAAAAGAAAAATTTCTAAAAATAGATGTCAGATTAGGTTTTCTGGGTTTCTTGAGATATGGATGCTAGGAAAACTTTGTAAAAATAGAATCTCCAACTCAGGTGTCGCATTTGATTCTCATTGGTCATTTTTACTTCACGATCGGCGCGGTTCAGAAGGAATCTTCAAACGACCAAGTTTTCTCTACTAGGTCATTTTTGCTTTTTCAGAAGGTGAAGCATGAACTTGAAAGTCATCAACAAAAGAAAGTTCACCTGTCAGAGCTCGTCGACAAGTTTTCAATGTTGTTCCAATGACACAGAACTGATCAACAGTCATCGACTCAACGGTGCATGCAAAACGATGCAAGATGGATCCAAGGTGGAATGAAAAGTTGGAAAATCATAAATTTGACTAAGTCTGGTGAAACCAGGCACCCCAAGTGGCTTGGGGTGCCCATACTCTCCTGTGTTAGTTTTTTTTTAATGTTTTTCAAGAAACGTCGAAAATGCTTCAGTCAGCTCTTTCCCGATTGGTCAAACTTGGTCAAAAGTTAGTCAAAGCCAGGATTTCATCACAGATATGTTCAGACTTCTTAGATCACTCTATGTCCCACCTCGACAGTCGTCAGAACGACTAAAATTGAAGATCGAACAGGACCTATGGGCACGAAAATCGAGAAAAGGTACAAAATTAAAAAATTTTAGAAAATTTTCTAAGTGTTGGAAAACCAGGTGCCCTAGGTGGCTTGGGGTGCCCAAACTCTCTAGAGTTAGTTTATTTTTAAAGGTTTTCTCAAAAAACGTGAATCTCCTTCCGTCAGCCCGTTCTGATTCAGAGTTGATCAGTTTGGCACATTTTTTGAAGCAAACAGAAGGTACAATCAACTCAATTTCATCAGGCCTACCTATTTGCTAGATCATTAGACTAATTTTCATCCCAGTTGACAGAAATTGACAACCAAATAGGGGTCCTATGCCACAAGAATGCACACGCAAACCAAGAAATTGAAGAAGTTGAAATTTTTGAAAAAAATGGCTAAGTGTTGGGAAACCAGGCGTCCCAGGTGACTTGGGGTGCCCAACTTGAGCAATGTTAGAATATTTTCATGTTCACAATGTTTTCTGACACGCTTTGTTACCAATCTTCTCCCGTTGGCAGTTTTCGGGAGGTCAAACTTGGTCAATCGATGTCAGAGCGTTAGTCGGAGGCAGGGGATGGAATCTCAGCTGATCAATCTCCAAAATGTCAGGATCAGTCAGCTTTTTCAGTCAATGGTGACATTTTTCTACCTTATTGAAGTCGGAGATAGGCCATATTTAAGTCAAAACGAGTGTTGAAGTGTCGAAAACGAAGTAAAATTTGCTAGCACTTCTTTCAACTTGCGTGTTCGATGACATCATCAAAAGAAGATATTTTTCGTCATCTTGTACATGAAGCCATAGGCAGCTACAAAATAAGGATTCTTCCTATTCGAAGACATCCACTTGGATTTATGCTTTAAAAGTTGCTTTCTTCATGGATGAGGGTGAAGTTTTATTCTCACACAAATAAAGTTGCTTTTTCACCCTAAAGATTTATAAAGACAAGCAATTGGCTTCTTTATTTCATTATCTTTTGCAGGTTGCATCCAGAGGAAAGATTTTATTTTTCTTTCAATGAAGATTCAAAGACCCAAACCAAGTGTTTTTCAGCGTTCTTCATAGTTTCGGGTTGAGGAAGAAGAGAGGCTTGCTTTTTCAAGGTCCTCGTTTCAAGGGGATCATTTTTTAGAAATCCGACCAAAGTTTTTTCAGTTTTCGTCGAGATGGGTCCATCCAGATTATTATCCTCTTGAAGATTGGAGTTTTGCTTTTTTTTTTGGAAACTACTTTTTTCCTGCTTTTTCAAGAAAATCTCCGCTTTTTCAAAATCTGACAATTTGGGTTGCTTTGAGACAGAATTGTCTACAAAACCCATGTGCCAGCTTTTTTAGCTCACACTCTGCTTTTTCTAAAAATCAGCAAATAATTTTTAGCCATTTGTCCAAGATTTTTCTGACATAGGCATTTTCATAGTTGATTTTCAAATCTTCCAATATGCAGTACTCTCCAACACAAGTCAGACACAAAACGATGTTGGTTCACGATTCCCTGAGAACTTGTGAAATAGACTTGCATAAAGTTCTTCCAGTAATCAATTTACACTCTTTGGAGGATGTAGGGAATAGTGCTATCAGGAATCTTGGACACTCTGGTTTGCTTGCAGTAGCATCCTTTCCCATCACAGTGTAAAGTATTGAGTTTGTGATTGCTTGCATGACGCATTACAATTCGGTCACAAGAGAAATCTAGTCAAGAGATGGATGTGTGCTCTGTAGCCTGAGGCCAAATGACATAGAGAAGTGTTTTACAATAACTATTTGGAGAGAAAACTTAACTATTTCACTTGAACAAAGCAAGAGGGTTTGGAACAATGATAAGGAAAAATACCAGAAAAAGATTGGTCAGAGATGGTTAAAAGAGAAGTAGAATGTCATGCCAAAGAATGTTGGACATGGAGAATTCAAGGAGGAACATGCAATAATGATTACTCTGCTAAGTCGGATCACAGGACAAGCAGATGTTAACAAGTTCCAACCTTGGATGTTTTATATTATGTCCCAGATTGTTGACGGAACCAAATTCTATGACTGGTCGGCACTCATCAATGATAGCCTCCACCAACAAATAATTGATTTTCGAAGGGCTCATGAATTCCACATGATATCATACCTTGTGTATTTGATGGCTTTTCAGGGTCAATCCAGAGGTTTGAATGTTGTTAGAACTCTGGGTACTTAGCATGTTTATCATCATTTCCCACAGTTAGAGATCTCTCAAGCAGAATGACATTACAGGTGGGTGAATGATGCATTCTTGATGCATGCAGTGTGAGATATGGATAACGAGTTGCATATATGGTTTCTAGCAGAGGCTAGAATAGCAATGGTAGAATGGGCTGATTGGTTTATCCAATTTCCCACTTTTTCCTACATCAGAGTATATGGCTTCTCAGGAGAGCCAGCCATGTTGCCGAGATCTCCTACAGACGAAATTGCATTTATAGAATTTTTGAGGCAAGCCTATGAAGTTCATACATTTTTGCGTAGTAGACGCAAGACAGCCTTCAATTTTCCACTTGGGATGAGTATTTATAGATGTAGATCTGGAGCAGATGCCAAGGCAATCGGTAATGAATCATCCAGATATGGTCTTAAGTTTTTCGACAGGAGGTCTTCATATGATCCCCATGGTGTTTATGCATCACACCTTGGATAGAATTGTACGCACAAGCATGCGGTTGAAGACTTTTGGGCTAATTGCACTGATGAGTTTGAAGTGCGAGAATGCAGTTATAGCAGATTCACTCTTCAACAGATGTTTGATATCCTATCAGAACAGAGAGTGGTGAAGTTCTACTTCCCACATATTTCAGAGACCAAATTGAGCAACAACCGTTGACACCAGTTAATTGGTCAGTAAAAGAGAGCACTTCTATTGAGGAAAGAACAAGTCGAGTGGTTAAAAACAATTTGATATTCTTGAAGACTAAGCAGAAGGATGATATTCCGTTAGCAGAGTCGCCGGTTGTGCAACCATCAGAGCCTTCCACTTCCAAGCCAAAACGAAGGGTAAAAGCTATGAGTGTTCTTCCAGCAGGAACAAAAATGGCTAAGTTAAAGAGGAAAAAGGATGAGTCTCCAACTCATGTCCAGCAGGAACAACCACCAGTTGAACCAGAAGTTCCTATTGAAACAACACCGCATGTTGAAGTGTTACCTTCAGATCATGTCTCTCCACCTTCTTCGCCAATCACTTCTCCTATCCACATAGATTCAGAGCCAGATTCGTCGGTTCGTAACTCTGATGCAAACATTGATTCATCAGGAGCTGATGATGTTAGAACCGAATTTCCAAGAGGTGAAGGCTCAACCTGGCTTGAAAATATTTTGGGAAGGAAGAAGAGAAAGCCCTCATATCAGCTAAATTTAACAGAGCTTAAAAGCATCTACCAAGACACACCAAATAAGCAGCTGAAGAAGCAGGTTCGCATTGAGAAGAATGCAGAGGGAGAAATAATTCTTGAAATTGCAACACTGCCAGAAAATAGAAGTGCTAATGATGTTGAGGTTGATGACTTCACGGTTGTCAAGGCTAACCTTGGTAGAAGCACCCACCATACAGATGTAAATCTCTTCGAGGTTGCAGCGGATAATTTGAAGGAAAGGGTGTTGAAAGATGGAGAAGACAAGGCAGCTCTCAAAGCTGAAGTTCGATAGCTGCGATAGTACATTTCCAACCTGTTCCATGGCACTTCACAGGCTGATTTACTTCTTCCACCAAATCTTGAATCACCAGCCGATCAGCGACACTTCAATAAGTTGGTCCTCTATGGGAGGCATATGAATAGTTGGATGGAAGAATTTGTGACCAAAGGGAGAGTTGTGCTTTCAAAGATTTATCAATTGAAGTACAACACTCATGATTTATGCCAAGGCATACAGGGATTGCAGCAGACCATGGCAGAAAATAGACCGGTGTTTGAGATCATTATCTCTGACTTGAAGATTGCACTTGATACTATTGATTCAGCTAAAGATAAGAAGACAGTTTCCACTTGGAAAGCGCAATATCTTTTCACAGTAAAAACTTATGACAATATGATTTCAAAGTTGACAGAATGGAAAGAAAAGGTAGTCAATATCCTCAAGTTCGTCAAATCTTTTGTCTCTCAGATCCCGTGTTCATATGAAAGAGAAGATGGTACCCTATATGATCTCAGGGAAGTGCAAGCAGAGTTCCAGACTCTTGTCTGTAGTAATTTTAATGATGATATCAATGCCAGCAAGATGAGTCATTTTACCGCAATGACAGTGAAATTCGACAAGGCCACGGGTGAAGTTCATGAATTTCCTCAGATGGTTGTCGATGGTGAAGAAATGTTAGAGAATCAGAATATCATTCTAGAGAGTATCAGTGTTCCTGGCAGAGATGCAGTCACTCACTTTTTAGAAGATATTGTTTCCCAGAATATCAACGGATGACATCACCAAAAAGCTAGAATGTGATGAGGATGCATTTCAAAATAAAGCAGCTTTAAAACATATGCTTTTTGTTTTAAAACATTTGCTTTCATCCTAAGCTCATCCATTCTATATTTAGAAAAGAAATCACCTTGTGATAGTTGGAATCTTCTTTGTTTTAAAGCAAATGCTTTAAAGCATTTGTTTATTGTATCTTTGTCTTAGAATAGTAATAAAGCTTGCGAGTTGGCAAGTTAGGGTTAATCAAGGAGATTTTACGATTCCCTACTCCTTTGATTTTAGTATAAATAAGGGCATCCTTGCCCATTGTAAAAGAGCTACTTTTGTGATAGCAAATTTGTTGTGCCTATTCTAGCCTGCAGATCTTGTTATTCTAAGTGTTGTTAAGTCTGTGTTCATTGTAAAGGAATGGTAATTGTGATAGCAAATTTGATGTGCCTATTCTAGCCTGCAGATCTTGTTATTCTAAGTGTTGTTCAGTCTGTGTTCATTGTAAAGGAATGGTAACTGTGATAGCAAATTTGTTGTGCCTACTCTAGCCTGCAAATCTTGATATTCCAAGTGTCTATTCACTTTGTGTTTATTGTTCTCCAGTGTTTGATCGCTTCCTGTATGCCTGCCTTTTGCTGCAGCATAACTGTCCTAGAGTTGTGCCAACTTTATGATATTGAATAGAAGTCTCATGCCTATTTTTCTCTGATTTTCTATCTCGGTTCATCAAGTTATCATCGTCAGATATGTAGCTTTTTGCAGCCTTCATTTCAGATTTAATCATTAAAGTACTTTTAGTCTTATGGTGTAAATTTGGAGGAAAACTGCTTAAGTTTTTGTGTTAACAATCATTATTTGTTCACTTTCAATTTCCTTTGCTCTGAATTTACTCAGGGGATTGAAAGCATCGTTAGTCTATGCCTAGTTGTAGTGGAAGTTTTAAAAAGGGAAAAAACCTCTTCTGTAGTGTTTAGAGTTTTATAACCTTGTGCTCACAGCTGAGAATAAAAAAGAAGATAGGTGAAGTTTCATTTAATTATCTTTTCAGTGAACATCAGCAAGAAAGGGAACTCCCCCTTCCAATAGGAGAGCAGTTTATCTGTGCATAGCTATCTGTTTCCAAATCGCATTCCAAAGGTGCGAATTGAAATGCCAACACAGCCGCATGGAGGAGAAGAGCTCACGCTATTACCTTTGTTGCTTGAGATAGAATACACTTTGGGCAAGACTTTGTCTCCAAAGTAAGGGGTGTAAGGTGGTCCAAGACCTTGCATTCCCTACCTATCCGAGTAGTAATAAATGATATCAATGAGATAGAAACTGCCATTATCTAATAGTGGGGGTTGAAGTCGCATCTGAGTGAGTCTGTACATGATATGACACTCCTACCTAAATAGATATTTAAGATTGTGCTCAAGTGATTGATGTGTCTTTTCTTATGAAATACCAGTAATAGTCATTTGTCATCCGCAAGGGATACAACTTTACACACCTAATTCCAAAGAGTCAAATAGCCATCGTGTCTTCTTTGTTTGTTTTCTTGCCAAAGAACTCAAAAACCATCTTCCAAAGCAAACAAATGGTCACAAACTATTCATTGTTAGTCCTTCCATCACACGATCATCCACATCTATCTTCACACCATTATTTAGACTTTAGAGCATCTATCTTCTTGAGACTATATGATTTTATCACAATAATTTAGAAAACACATGCCAAACACCATACAACCTTTACCATCATTTTGGTTATTAGTCTAGAATCTAGATCATATCCACTAGCTTGTCTTTGATTTTAAGAAGTTGCCTCTCTTAGATTCATAGATAAGTTGGCATCCATCAAACTAGTGAACTAACTAGCTTAGGAGAGTGGCTCCTCTTGAGTTGGTGAAATTCACTACCCTCATCTTGTCTTACCTTGAGTTTAATAGTCTATCTCTTAGGAAGATAATCACAATCCCCAATCCCACAACAATTGATCTAGATTTTATCTTTTGACCAAGCAAACAAACATTAAAATTATCCTAAGGCCTCAACTTTGTCACAAAATTCTAAACATACCTTCATCCATCATCCATCCTTATCATATCAAGTTTGAAACATCACATGCCTTTGACCAGGTCCCAACATAAAAAAGTCATGGAAGCTAGTTGAAACAAACCTCAAGATAATCCTGAGATACCTATTAACACAACACAATTCACCACAAGAATGAACCCCAACATTTTCCTTCCAAAGGGGTACATAATAGGACCTTCTTCTAATCACATACATCAACCATCACAAGAAGTGTCCCAAGACCACACCGAAGAGTTGCAAAATCTTGAAATCCTAGACAATATAGATAGGCACTTAGCTTCAGATCCTAATCGATTCTTTCTTTTACTTGCCAAGAAAGTAACCAAGTTGCCTAGTACTTTTGACATGTCAAACATCAAAGAGCAAGAACCAATCAGTATTGCCATTGCTGCTATGGGTGGATCGCATCCTACTTCTATTCCAACAATATCTACCCTAGCACCCACAATTCCAGCAACACCCACACATAACATTCCTCTATCACCATTCACCAATCAATTTGTCAATCCCCTATACTAACCCCCCACATCACTTGGTCCACTTCTTTCTAGTGTTCCCACATCTATTCCTCTAATCACACCATCCATGTCATCCATGACTTAAACAAATCCCTTTCTCACCTCATACACACCTCAGGCATCTCATACCCCGACATCCATAGCATCTCAACCACAATCTTCTATTCCTCATGTCTCTTATGTTGATCCCCCACCAGTGTCACAAGTACAATCCTCTATTCCTCTTACATCATATATCATCCCACCACAAATGTCACAACCTCCAACCTCATACACAATACCTAATAATCCCCCACATGTCTATGCATATGTATCCAACACAAATCCCCCTCATGTAGCACAACAATCACCATCATATACTATTCAACAAGTGTTTGATCAATAACAACAACCAACATCTAAAATTGATCTTAAATTTTTCAATCTTGAAAAACAAATTTCAGATCTTACCCTTAGAAACACCAAGAAAACTTTCTCGTTTGAGGAAGTTTGTCCTTATCCATTTGATAGGTCAATTCTTATTATCTATTTTCCTCCAAACTTTGAAATACCAAAATTTGATAAATACAAAGGAAAAGGTGATCCCAAAGAACATCTCAGGGAATTTTATATTGCTTGCTTAGAGGTTTCCAATAATGATACATATCTCTTATGTCTCTTCCCTCATAGTCTTGGAGGGCAATCAATGGATTGGTTTTCTCATCTACCCCTGGGTATTAAAACTTTTAACGAATTGGTTGAAAAGTTTGCTACACACTTTTCCTTCAACATAGAACATGAGATCTCCATGACAGACCTCTGTAACAACAAAAATGAAATGGGGAAACTTTCATCTCATTCCTACAATGTTGGAGGAACATGGCTAGCAAATTTCCATGGCCAATCCATGAAAAGCAATTAGTGAACATATTCGTCCATAATCTAAACCCTAAACTAGGATTCCATTTGCAAATCCAATGTGCTAACTCTTTCGACGAGATCATATCCGAAGGGACAAACATTGAAAAGGCCCTCATTGCTAAAGGGTTAATAAAGATCTTCAAGGAAACAAAAGACAATCCCCAAACTTCTAATGAAAAACCCCATTTCTTGGCCAAAAACAAAAATGTTGTTAATGATGGTATTGTGGAAGCCAAACATGTTCAAACTGTTTAAACACTAGTTCATCTTCAACCCACAAAGAATATTCCACCTAATCCCAAGAGGAACCCTGATCAGAATCAATGCCTAGACGAAAATTTATTCCACTAGGAGAACCCATTGAATATGTTCTCAGAAAACTTGTCCAAACTAGGCTTATCACATTCCTTGAAGCATGACAATATGATGAGCCTTTATTTAAACCCTCTTGGTACAAAGACAACAAATATTGTGAGTTCCATAGAGTCAAAGGATACAAGACACCTGGTTGTATGAAATTGAAAAATCTTATCCAAAATCTTATTGATCAAGGAGAAGTTACTATAGATGATGCTCCTAAACAAATGTCAAACAATGATATCGACATCTCTAAGGATCCATTCCTGCCACATGGTAAAGAAAACACTTCTGATAAAAGTAAAGGGGTCAATCATATGTCAAGTTCATATGATTCCATTGTTGGTCATATAGGAGAAAGTCACGTGTCTACTCTTTCCATCAAAGGAACAACCCCTGACTGTGTCGTCACAACTCATTGTGGTCATGTTACCCTTCACGAGGCAACACCAAACATTCATCCAAATTCTAAATACAATATTTAGATCACCTAGGGAAAACTCCAGCTCAGATATCCATTCCATAAGGCTATACTCAAAAAAGCCCTCCAAGAATCATATGTCCCAAATAACATTGATGTTGCTCAATTCCAAGCCATGATAGGGCATATCGCTTCACCACACCACTTGGTCTTTACTAAAAAGGACCTTCCATCACAAAATACCTGTCATAATGACACGCTACATATTGAAGTTTATATTCACCAGCGTAAAGTAAAACGCATCCTTATAGATGGTGGTGCTAGCCTAAATATTTGTTCTCTAAAGTTGTTGAAACAATTGGGATACTCTAAGGATGCCATTGATTTTAATCAAACTATGACCATAAAAGCATATGATGATGCCGAGAGAGAATTATAAGGTGTTATTCATCTACCTAAGTTGGTCTTGCCTTAATAGAAACTCGTTGTCAAGTACTGGACCTTGATCTTCCATACAACATTATACTAGGTCACCCATGGATCCATACCATGCAAGCCGTACCCTCCACGTACCTTAATGCCCAAAGTTTCCTTTCAATGGTACCAAAATTACTATTATCGAAGACCCCAATCCTTTTGAATTTTTCCGAACCATGCAAGGTAAATATTAAAACTCTAATCAAATCCCAAACAACATCACAACTCAACCTTCATCCTCTTGCCTAGATCCATCCACATTAGCCAAAGACCCAGCTGATACACATTTTTATGAGATCAATGTTCAGTACAAGGATATGGGATTGGGAAAATATGACTCACACAAGTCTTGTTGTGTGGGGAATTTTCCCTTATCACCCAAGTCATATGGAAAACCACCTATAGCCAAGGCAAGTAAAAAGGTAATCATACAAGCTAACCCAACACTGTTCATTCATTGGGGAATGTTAGAAGATGAGTCTATCGAAGACATCTCTTCTTGGATATTCAAAGATGACAAAGATCCAGTCATATTACCAGTTGAATAATATAGCAGAGGTCTTCGTATTGTAAAGAATATGGGTTAAAAAGGACAAGGTGGGATTGGCATGCATGGATAATGAAACTTAGAACCCATCTTTGTAACTAAGAAAAATAATAAGCATGGTTTAGGATACCGCGATCCTCGGACAATGAGTTTATTCTTGAAGAAGTAATGAAAGCTTTTCCAGTAGTTACAATTTCTAATGAGGATACTATCGATGACTCCTACTTACACCTTAACAACCTATTTCAAGAAACCTCCATATTCATGATATCCTCCATCTCCCTCACATCCAAAATTAAGACCCAGAACATTTCACTCGTATACCCTAAACTTATCGATTGGGATCAACAAGAAGCCATGTTCTTGATATCTTTCAAAATGATGAGGCTATTGCAGAACTCTTGGGACTCCGTGATGGTATTCCACTTGGAGACCATAATGTAGGTTTTGTTATGGAACTAGACCACACAACATACTTTGGTGAGAATGCCAAATCCTCCAATCGCAAAAATAGAGATAAAAATACTAGATTCCCTGGTGAAAACCACACTGTGGCGCCTTCGGATCATAAAAGAGTAAAAATAAAGGATGTATCCAAGGCTGAAAACCTCTCTGAGGCACATGAGGATGGAGGATTTGACCTTCCCTTACCTTCAAAGTATCAATAAAAGTCTTCACTTTTGGTTGAACAATCACAGGAGATGAACCTAGGAACAACACAAAATCCCAAGATTATATTTCTAGCAGCTTCTCTTTCTGAGCAAGAGAGAAAAGATTTCACAACTTTCTTTATGAAAAGGACAATCAACTTCTCTTGGACATATGCAGACATGCCTGGGTTGGATCCTTCATTAGTGGTCCATCACTTGGTAGTATCCCCAAATGCCAAGCCAGTAAAACAAAAGCTTTGAAAAATGCACCCCTAGATAGCATTACTGGTAAAGGCAGAACTTTAGAAGTTGCTAGATGTAAAGTTCATACACCCTATTGATTATACAGAGTGGGTCTCTAACCTAGTACCTATTTCCAAACCAAATGGGGGCATTTGTATTTGCACAAACTTCAGAGATCTTAACAAGGCATGTCCAAAAGATGGCTTTCCTCTACATAACATAGACATCATTATAGACTTGACAATTGGTCATGAAATGTTGTCCTTAATGGATGGCTTTTCAAGTTATAATCAGATTATGATAGCACCTGAGGATCAACACAAGACAACTTTCACATGTTCTTGGGGCACCTATTGTTGGCAATTCATGCCTTTCAACTTGAAGAATGTTGGAGCTACATACCAGAGAGTGATGACAGTTATATTTCATGACCTTTTTCATACCATTATGGAAGATTATGTTGATGATCTATTGGGAAAATCAGCTACTAGAGCAGGTCACTTATAGGTTCTGGAGAAGATATTTGACAAGTTAGAACAGTACCAAGTTAGGCTTAACCCCAAGAAATGTGTCTTTGGCATTACATCGGGAAAATTGTTGGGGTATATAGTGTCTCGCAAAGGAATTGAAGTTGATCCTACAAAAGTCAAGGCTATAGTCAAGATGCCTCCTCCTTCGAATCTAAAGCAACTGAGAAGTCTTCAAGGAAAATTGAAGTCTATTCGGTGTTTCATCTCACAACTTGCTGACAAATGTCAACCTTTCCTACAATTGATCCGTAAGGATACATCATTCAGATGGGACAATAAGTGTCAGCAGGCACTTTATCAACTGAAGGAATATCTCGCTACACCTTCTGTGTTGGTGCCACCAGTTTCAAGGAGACCCTTATTGTTATACATCTACACTACATCAGCAGCCTTGGGTGCCTTCTTAGCACAAAATGATGACTCTGATAAAGAACAATCAATCGATTACATCAATCATACCTTGGTTGGATATGAGCTTAATTATACTCCCATGGAGCGGGCATGTCTAGCTATGGTGTTTGCTTCCCAAAAGTTGTGACACTACATGTTAAATCAACAAACTAAGCTCATATCCAAGATAGATCCCTTGAAATATCTTCTATCCAAGGCAACTCTCACAGGAAGATTAGCAAAATGGGTCATGATTATAAGTGAGTTTGATATTGAATATGTTGACGTAAAGCTATTAAAGGACAAGTCACTAGCAAAGGCTCCTGTTAACGACACACATCTTATGCTTTCTAATTTTCTAGATGAAGAGATATTCAATCTCTCTACATTAGTTGAATGGAACCTATATTTTGACTGTTCATATACCCAACATGGTTCAAGAGATGGAATTCTCTTTATCACACCACAAGGTGATTGTATTCCTAAGTCATATCAGCTAGCATTTTCTTGCAAAAACAACATTGTCGAATATGAAGCTTTACTTACAGGTCTCCGCATAGTAGTTCAGTGGAATATCAAACAATTACAAGTCTATAGAGATTCCCAACTAGTCATTCGATAGGTCACAAATGAATACCAAACCAAAGATGACAAGTTGATGCCTTACAAAAGGATGGTTGATGACTACAAGTAACACTTTTCCAGGATCTCCTTTGAACAGATTCCTCGATTGAATAACCAGGTTGTTGATGCTATGGCAACAATTGGATCCCTCTTGGATATGTCTGTAAATACCCAACATTGTGAATTCTTGGTTGAACAACTATTGATACCAGCTGTTGATGTTTTGTCTACTACAATAATCTATGAACTTGTTGGTCCCAATTCTCCCTGGTACCAAGACATTTACCAGTACCTTCATGATAACACCCTTCCATCCAAACTCACCAATACCCAAAAGAAAACCTTCATCTGTTGAGCCTCTGGATTCACTGTCCTTGGTAGCACATTATACCAAAGGAGTCTCGATGGTATCCTACTTAGATCTCTAAACTTGGAAGAGGCTAACATTGCTTTAAGAGACGTACACAAAGGTGTCTGTGAAGCTCATTCCACTGGTCCTAACCTTACTAAGAAGCTGCTCCGTATAGGATATTATTGGCCTACCATGGAAGAAGATGCTCATCAGTTTGTCAAGAAATGTATTCAATGTCAACAGCATGGAGATCTAATTCATGCACCATCTCATCAGTTGCAACCGGTTACTACTCCATGGTCATTTTCACAATACGGACTCGACCTCGTAGGTAAGATCCATCCATCATCCTCCAATGGCCATAAGTTCATTATCACCACCACTAAGTACTTCACGAAGTCAGTTGAAGTCATCCCTATGACTTACATCACTGGAAAATTAATAGCTAAGTTTATCTTGCACTACATCATTTGTCGATATGGTATTCCCCTCGCTATAGTAACTGATAATGGAAAACCTTTTAAGAACTAGGATGTCCATGCCTTGTGCAATCAGTACCATATTCTGCATCGCTTCACCACTCCTTACTACCCACAAAGTAATGGCCAGGCTAAGGCTTCAAACAAAACTATCTTGAAAATCCTTAAGAAACCAATCAATGAAGTTGGTTGTGATTAGCATTTGCAGCTCAATCCTGCCTTATGGGCATATCGCACAAGTATCAGAACCTCAACTGGTGCTACTCTGTATGCCTTAGTCTATGGTACTGAAGCCATTTTACCTATCGAGGTCGAGATCCCATCTCTTTGAGTCTCCATGCAACATCTTATTAATGGGGAGGAGTCTAGAGTTGCTAGATTGCATGAGCTAGAGTTACGGGACGAAAGGTGCTTCACAACATTAAATCATCTTCAATTCTATCAAAACTGCCTTCGTCGTAGCTATAACAAGACAATCAAAGAAAGACGATTCTAAGTAGGTGATTTCATTCTTAAGGAAAATTAGAGAAACCAACAGGATTGAGACAAAAAGGGCAAGTTTGAGCCTAACTGGTTGGGGCCTTTTGTTATCACAATAGTTTATGGATCAGAAGCCTATACATTATCAACACTTGAAGGGATTCCTCTAGATTAACCCATCACCAGTGTTCATCTTAAGAAGTTCTATGCCTAATCCTTAGACTATCCGTAGCAAAAAATACAAAATAAAAAAAAATAGAAAAAGATTAAAAAAATACAAAAATACAAAAATACAAAAATACAAAAAAAAAATTATCCTCTAGTGAAAACCCGGCAAACAGGGACCTTGGATAAGTACCATAGTAAAAACCTAGCAAACAGACATTATGTGTAAAAGTTAGCATCCACCATCTACTAAGTTTTCCATCCATACCATCCATCTCATTCCATAATAAAGCCTCACCCATCCATAATAAAATTATTAACCTTTGCATTTCCACATACCCATCTATCATGGCTTGGAAATTGTCAGTGTCATTTGTTACCCTTTAGCTTCATCCATAGTTCATTCATCTATCATCCATGCTTAGTATTAATTGTTCATCCTTAGTCAGTCCACCCATCCATCATTCTCCATAATAAAACCTCTACCTGAATGGGGGCACGTTTCCTTAACCTAGGTCTGGGAATGGATCCTTGTTTTGACTTGAGAGGAACTATCACACTTTCCCTCACTTTTCGTAAACATCATTCATCTATCACAATCCATAATAAATCAAAACTTTCACTTCATCTGTCTACCACAATCGATCCTATTCACCTACCACCCCAACTTGCTAACTCAAGTAGAAAATGAACTATGCATCCTTTGAAAGCTCAAACACTTATACAATTAGAAGCAAAAGACTACTCCTGAAGAAATACACTTACCCGCATACCGCTTGCCACATCTGCTAAATCCATCTATCCTAAATCCAAAGCCTTTAACGGATATATCTTTCCTACAATAAGGCCCAATCTACCCTGAGCACCTCTTTGGCAAGAGAATATGATGGTTGTGTATTTGTTTTATCAGTTGGTCAAGACTACCTTGATATTTCTATATCTTGGTATGTTGCGATACAGTATGGATTGGGGTATGGTCATTGCTTTCGTATGTTGTGTTTGTGAGATGATCTTATTATCTTACTATGGCTAATATTTATCTTGTGTGTGTTGGAATTAGCATCTTGCATATCAATATCTTTTGTATCTAAGGTTCTGAAAAGGCCTTATGTGTATTAAGATTATTCTACGCTAAGACTATTTTCCATTGATATATCCAACAAGGTTCTATTATCTCCAGTAGATATAAGTTCAAATCATTTTTTTGCAGAGTCAATGTCCTATGCATTGGATACATCGTCACCTTGGTTCCTTATACCTTGGTGCATAACATCCATATGTTATATTAAATAAAGGATTGATCTCCATATGTCAGCATAACTACTCCCAATAAATCCATCATTCTTACATCTATCTATATATCTATACCAAGTTCTTCCCAAACATTTCATCCTAATCTTCATCACTTTCTATTCATGCTAACTTTCTTTTCAGCACATTCCTGTTGTTATGGTCATTTCCCTAATCATTTCCATTTTCATATTCATTATCATTATCATTTCATTTATCAAATTCATTATCAATTATCATTATCCACTTTCATTATCATTTTTTATCCATTTCCTTACCATTCTTATTTATCATTATCATTTCATTTATCAAATTCATTATCAATCATCATTATCCATTTTTATTATAATTTCTATCCATTCCATTATCATTATCATTTCACTTTATTTACCAAATTTAGTTATCATTATCCATTCTCCTTATCATTTTTATTTATCCATTTCTTTACCATTATTCATTATCATTACCATTATCCATTATCATTATCATCATCATTGTTGATTTCATTTTAACATTTTCATTATCATTAAGTCCTCACATATACCATAAATACATCACCATCAATCCATAATACATCAATCATATATCATCACATCCTATCTACACTACATACATCATCATCAATAATATATCATCATCTATTCTAATCCATTTTACATCATACATCAATATATTACCATCAATCATAACATCTCATGCAAATATAACATAATACATCCATAAACACTACATCATCACATAAACATCAACATGTACTACCATATCATGATGTAATCAGCAATAACGTGCCATAACACAATCATAAATACCATCAAAACATCGACATCATCATATATATAATATCAAAATGGCCATAATACAATCTTTGTGTGTATCGAAATACATATCAACCCGTAGGCATCAAAAATACATAACATCATAATAATCATATTGTCTCATGTCGAACTCGCTCCCTCTGACTGTGTTGATGGTGAAGGATGTGGGTCGGATCCTGGAGGAGGAGGGCATAGTCCCTGTGTCCTTGCAATCTGCCCTGATGGCCCCGGCGGTGGTAGAGTTTGTGTTGTTGTAGCCCTCGAAGGTGGGGCTCCTATCACTAATGGCCTTGATCTCGCAAACCTAGTTGTACCAGATCTACTTCGTGAGTTGAGGGTTGATGCTCTCTGTCCCTTTGGCACTACACTGTGATATAGAGTACTATAGTACTCTTCTTTTTGTCCTGCTAGAGCCAGCTCACCCTGAACTCACATCATGTCAGCCCACATCTGTTGCATCCCTCCACCTGTTATAGCTGTGTCACGCTCCTGCTGGAAGCGTGAGACTACAACTACTGCTGTGTCTCTCTCTACCCTGAGTGCATTTTGCTCTGCTATCACCTACTTTAGTATCCTATCACCGTCACCATCCCTCATGTAGGTGCCTGTACCTGGGCCTACAATGCATGTACCTATCCCTACAAGGTATGGATTTGGAGGAGCGCATTGTCTCTCTCCATTGTCAACCATGTCACAACACCCTATAGCCACTCCATAGCTAGCTATAGGCTATCCCTAGAGGCTCTCAATGTCTCTAGATCCTCCTCATCTGTAGAGATTGTTGCCTCGGCCTCCACCTGTCCCCTGTCCTCTCCATCTCTACCTCTGTCTCCTAGGATGTCCACATGGCCTTCATCCACTCTTTATCGCACTTGTCTTTGCACAGGAGGCTCGGCTACCTGTCCTGCCTATGTGTCAAGCATAGTGAGTCTCAATGGCCTGTGCGAGGTCCACATGCATCAAACTCAGGGTTGGTCCGTGCATCATCTATATCACTGCCTGAAGTACCCATGGTACTAGATATAGTCCCTAAAAATCTGCTAAGCACACCTGCAGATCCAAGGCTACTCCCCATGTCTCTATATCCCACTGTACCCTAGGAAAGATGGCCTTGTGCGTAGGAACTGTCTGCCACTCCCCAAACTATCTCAGTACCCTATTTGGCATGTACCTCTCAACAATATGTTATGTCCGACCCAAATTATGTCTAGTCTATCGTACATATGATAGTTGCTCTTCATCCTCGTCCCAGACCTTGCAGTTTCGTAATGGCCTCAATATCATAGTGTCCATCTTATCCAGGACTCTCCGCCAGTAATCCATATCTCCAACTCATCTGTAATGCAATACTCTCGCATACATCTAGTAATATGGATGCTCTACACTCCTTGCCTTGTCACAAACTGGCCTTAGCACAACTATGTGCTCCCATGCCCATATATGTAATAATACCACTCCACATCCAAGATACTGACTCCTACTATATACACAACTATGCAGATCTTTGTATAAGTGGGCCACGACACATGGTCCCCATGTAAATACCTCTCCATCCATCATCCTCTCCAAGACATCTCCCCATCTAATGGCAAAATGTCAAGACCTCCTCCCAGGTACCAGAACATATAGAATCAAACCTACAATAAATAGTGGCAATGGGGTGTCTGTCTCTACACGTGTAAGGTCCAACTTTGTCTCCACTATAAGTAGGTCATCATCTATAAACACTCTCTCTAAATCATGTGTCCCAATTTGTAAGTCATATCGCACCAAGGATCCGTGTATGGGTATCCTCAGTATACGCCATACATCCTCCAAAGTCGCTGTCATCTCCCCAGTCAGGAGGAGAAACACGCTCCTCTCGTTGTGCCATATCTCTATTAGAGTTGTCATCATCATTGTATGAGCTCTAATCTCTGACATCCTAGCTATCACCACCATCCCAATAGATGCTAAAAAATCATGCTCCTCGTCTGTGAACCAAGGAAATAGTCTTATCATCCGAGGTCTCCGCACACGTGATCGGATTGCCTGTGGATGCTCCTGATCATCACAACATTTCACCAAGTCATTTTTTATCTCACAAAAACAAAAACCCTCTCTCTAGTTGGTCACTTTTGCCTCTATGCAAAAGCGCATTGTTTTCTACCATAGGTGCCCTTTTTCACAAAGGCGTGCTTATTTTCCCCCTTAGTGTGGCTTTATCCAAAGGCGTGCCTCCTTTTCCCAAAAGCATGTTTTTTTATGCACCTTTTTCATGCAAGCACACCACTTTTTGCCGCGGGCGCACATTTTCCCCATGGGCACTCATCTACCATGGGCGCACCATTCCTAACCCTAGGCGCTTCATTTTTTACCATAGGTGCACTTTTATAAAGGCACGCCTACATTTTTCTACACTTTTTCATAGCATTAATGACACTTAATGACCCACCCCTAACCTACCCACAAGGCCCCAGGATTAGATACTCATCGGTCTACTAGCTCTTGCTAGTCACTGGTAATGCCTGACATGCTCACCACTGTGTCGATGATGTGGGATAGCTACTCGATCTATCATGTCTATCTCTTTTTCTTCTCTCTGCAAGGTTTGTTAAGCTTATGTGAACAAATGACTAGGAATGGCCCCCCTACCACTATTTATAGGCCACCCTGCCCCACTTTTCATCCGTAGCCTTCCCCCACCCTCCCGAATCACCTTGTTTTATTCCCCGTCTTCCATTTTTTTCCTCTGGTATCCCTACACTTCACTGTCTTCCTATCCTTCCCTTTCTTTCACAAATGTTTTTCGAAAAAATTCTCGAGGGGGCATCCATTATCCCTTCTATGATCCATCATCCATTCTCCATTCCGATCACCGACCGGGGCATCTTTTTCTATTTTCTTTGACACGACGCCACCTTATGTTACGTCATATCAAAGAGGGGCAAAATGTAGACACTTAAAATTTGCCAATGCGTTCTTCATGTCACTACACCACATTTGTATCATTTCCCACTTAATTATCCAATTTCTATTCTTCCATATTAATCTAATAATTCATCTACCTTCATCATATTCCTCCATATTAATTAAATAATTCTAATTATTTAATTAAATCAATTTCCTCCACTTTAAATAAATAAATTCAAATTATTTATTTAAATATTCCATTTCCCTCCAAATAAATAAAATTTAAATATTTTATTTATTTATCCATGTGCACATGAAATTAAATAATTTATTTATTTAATTTCCCCATTACCCTCTCTCACCATAATTTCCTCTGGTCAAATAAGTTAACAGATCAATCAAAGCAGTTGACTCATCAATCAATCTTGTTAACAGATCAATCAATTTTGTTAACAAACCAATCGATCGAGTTAACGAATCAATCAATTCAGTCAACTCCTCAATCAAAGTTGTTAGCCTCTATAATCCATGAGAGGACAAGGACACTTGTCACTCTCTCATTTTCTCACATCCTCTCAATCGATTTCAACCATTGATATCTTTGATCATCTCTCATCTTGGTAAACTTATGCTATTGAACTTACATCACCTCGGGAGATCAAGGTTATGCTGCTTGAGTTTGAGCAATCCACATACTACTTACATAACAAGGAGCAAAATCTATTGGATTTGGGTGCACTCCAATTCGCTCAATCAGTGTGGCTAGATTTGTGTGCAAGGGAAGGTATAATTGTCTTTGATTTCGGTTTCTTTCATTGGTCTTTGCATCCAAGTTTTCATCCATCACAATGGATAATTATATGTCAAGTTTTATGATGGGTAACATGTAAATGTTATGTACTCAGAAGTAGAATGTTGTATAATAGTACTATTGTGGGTTTGAGTTGATGTTTACTAAATACTGTATTTTCATGTAACAATGGAATGATGTGAATGGACTTTGATATTTATCTTTGAGTGGTTTTGTTATGTATATGTGACTCATGTGTGTTCAATGTGTTACTTGCATGTTAGTAATTTTGACCCTGGACCTATAAGACTATATGTATAGGTTTATGGATTCCTATATGGTAATTGTAACTAGATTAACTAGTCTAAGATGTAAACCCTTATGACAGTATGTTTTAGATCAATATTCTTATACCTTTTAAATGTCAGGATGCTAAACCAAAATTAATACAGGAGCTAACTTCTTGGAATCACATGATGGTTGGAGTAAGGGATCTATGAGGGCATAGGTAGGTGGAATGCAATACCTTCTAGAACATATCTTGTTTCACTCCTTCCATGGTGATCACCAACATTATAAATCCTATGACCCTCCTATAGATAAGCTTATCGTTGCTCTAGCTTGATGAGAGTCAAAGAGTGTGCTCTACCTAAAGAAGTATTCGACTGTACCATATGATTAGTAGACTTTCACCAGTAGCATGCAGGTCATAGATGCCAAGAGCTACCTAGTTTCATAGGGATTAGCAAGCTTTCACTAGTAGCATGTAGGTGACAAATGCCAGAAGCTACCCATTTTCATAGGGTTTAGATAGGCTTTTACCAATGGTATGCAGGCGACATATGCCAATACTAGTCCAGCTTTCACTAGTGGAATGCAAGCACTCAAGAGTTCAGTGTTGGCATTGGGTCAGAATGAGTGTATGTGCTTCATGTGTCATGTTTTCCTAAAGTATGTTTCTCATGGTTCTGATTGTTAAAATAGTCCAAGTGATTGATAGTACATGCACTAGTTTTAGTGGAGGTAAAACCATAAGATACTGTGATCGTGTTTGTGTAGTCGTAAGATGACTTAGATTCTTAGTGGGTTATGCAAATCCTATTAGTGGCCTCATGTGTTGTTAGTGTTATACTTACACCTTTGCCTTTGATGAAAAAAAGTAGTAGGGGATTCTTACTTGTCATAATGGTTGGCAATGAATCAGGAAAAAGGATGGGACCCACGATGTAGCATGAGATGCTTTGACATTTTTTTTTCTAGTTGGGATATACTTATGGGCTTTTATGTTAGTGATCGAGGGGAAGGGGAAGTTCCTTGTAGTGAGGTTGCAACCTCTTCCTTTCGCTAGTTACTTACTAGGTGTACTTGTGATGTACATATGAGCCAGTCACACTATGAAGGTGTGATGCATGCATGAGCTAATCACCCAAAGTATTTGTGATCACATCGGATATATATGTTGTCTACACAAGCTAGTCACATTGTGTATATGTGATGCATGCATGAGTTATTCATATTGTATATAGGTGATGCATGTTTGAGACACTCATTATGTGTGAACCTTTGATGTTTATATGAGTTGGTCCCTATGTGGTTTCGTGTATGCTCGTATGTTGATGTTGGCATGAGACTAACATTTGTTTGGAATGCATTACTATCCTACTATTGTGTATGGATGGATTTGGAAGCATACGGTCAACTAATGGTTGTGATTTAAAAGTGTGATTAATGATCTCATAGCAGAGGAGAAGATGAACTCTCTCTATTGTGGTGTACGAACTGTACAGAGCCTCTAATTCCCAAGAGGAGATAAGTAGGCAGGGCCATTACGAATCAACCCTTGAGGTCTAGGTCTAGGTCTAGGGATGACCTTGACTTAGGAGCTTACCATATTTAGTGAGGGTATATGAGTTGTGGCACATAGTTGTTGTCACGGCTATGGTTGATAACGCTTTGAAGTTGACACTTCTAATTTGGATAGAAGTTGCTTGGTCAAAGAAGTTAGTACTTGATATGTAAAAGAAAAAATAGTAACCATGGGAAGCCCATCAATACTTGGTGACTTTCCATTACTAAAAGAATTAATAGTTTTAGTGAATTCCTCTTTAAGAATTAATAGTTCTAATAATTTCCTCTTCAGTAATGTCCTTAATAATAAAAGCATTAGGGGAGAGGAGCCAAAACGTGCGCGAGGACCCTAACGTGCGATAGGACTAGTGCACGTTGGGGCCCACATGTACGTACTGGTCCCCCAGAAGTTACGAAAAAACTCTTGCATAAAAAAGCACTTTTAGATCAAACACAAATCAGATATTAAATGCCCATTTTATAGTATAATATTGTCAACAAAACATTAAAAATATAGCAGCCAAACACGTTATCTTGTTTTCAACTTGTACCTGACATATCAACATAAAGTAGGAACTTTAAACTTAAACAGCATTAACATAGAACTTTGCACCCTTCCCCATAAACATTATAAAGAGAACTGTCGCACCAATCCAGGCGTCACTTCCACATTACTCACAACTAACAACTATAGAACAATGCCACCTCAACACAATTCAAACCCATCTGTCCCATCTTTGACCAAAATGCTAACCCATTACAATGATTTTTCCCACTGTAGCATAACCCAAACAACACACAAATGCATCGGCCTGTCTCATCAGACATGAGACCTACAACACATATCAGTAGGAGTCAGTCCCATCTTGCCAAGTAGGGTGCGCACGTACTGCTCCTTCCTCTAAAAACCCTCCTACATCAAAAAAATTAAAGGTATAAGGCCACCATTATTCATAAAAAATTTATGGAAACAAATACAAACAATACACCAAACCAATCAACTCAAGAATTAATGGCCCAAATCAATCAAATCTGCAATTCATATCACCCAGAATTCAATTTCAAAATAGGACATGGATTTAATTCGCCACACCAAACAAACATCAATAAAATTCAAATAATTCCCAATTCAAATAGCCATGAAAACCTTGATGTATTCACTTATTCTGCAGTGAGCAACATAAGAAACGGAGGAATGACAGGCACAGATTCTAGTTCAGCAGCTTCCATATTGTTCCAAGTATTCCTCTTAGTTTTTTCCATTTGTAAGCTTTATATTGTTCTTCATTACAGCCATTAAAGTCAGAGGTTGGCATTTGTTTTTCCCTAGGGTTTATATTGAAACACAAATGCCAACCTATCCACCAGCTTCCATATTGCAAATATTATAGTCATAGTTTAGCATTTCTATTTCCCTAGGGTTTATATTGCAAGTATTACAGTCATAGTTTAGCATTTGTGTTTCATAGGTTCTGCATTATCATTCACTCTAGTTATCTTATTCTCATAGATTCTGCATTATCATTAACTTTGGTTATCTTATTCTCCTAGGTTTTGCATTATCATTCACTCTAGTTGTCTTATTTTCATAGGTTTTGGATTATCATTCACTCTAGTTATCTTATTCTCATAGGTTTTGCATTATCATTCACTCTGGTTAACTTATTCTCATAGGTTCTACATTATCATTCACTCTGGTTATCTTATTCTCATAGGTTCTGCATTATCATTCACTCTGGTTATCTTATTCTCATAGGTTTTGCATTATCATTCAGTAAGGTTTTCTTCAATCCCAGTCATAAATTTGGGGGTTTCTCTTTTTATTAGGTTTTGTTTCATCTTTTTCATAGGTTATGCTTCATCAATTCAGTCATTCCAAATATTACATCATTTACACTCTTCAATATTAATTAATGCCTATGAATGAATTTATGCCTGTGAATGAGTTCATCATGCACAAAAGATGTAAAAGTTGTTAAACTCTTATTGTTTTTCATTCATAAGCTTTATACTGTGAGCCTACTGTTTATATTGCAACCATTACAGTCATGTTTAAACAATTGTGCTCCCCTATGGTTTATATTCCCAGTCATAGGTTAGCCGTTGTGTAATTCTGTGCTTGTCACTCCTCTTTTCCTTATGTCACTCACTACAGAATAAATGTACGTCTGTAAACTGTTAACAATATTTTAGGATATTTCAGAATATTAATGCAACAAACTAAAAAGAAAAAACACATACAGAAACTAATTAATCTTATGTTCAAGCATCACTGTCTTCATACATAAACATAACTATCATTGAATATGAAAATATTTTTGTCACAAGTAAATATATGATGTTTTCCCTTCTTGGTTTTGATTGTACTTATTCTGTGCAGATGGCTAAGGCTAATGCAGTGGTGACTCATACAAGAACGAAAAGAAACAAAAGAGCCACGACAAGGTTGTCCTCCCACAAACGAGGTTTTTTTTTCCCCCAGAAGAAGATCCTATTGCAGCAGTAGAGGAGATTTCTACTCCTTGAGTACCGCAGAATGAGGTTCCTACACCTCGAATACTGCAAAAGGAAACAATGAAACAACAACTGTGGTCTTCGAAGGACATGAAAGGGGCACTCTATGATGTTGAGGAAAATGACATGTCCATAAGGGGAGCTTCCAAAAAGTGGAAAATCCCAACAACCACACTCTCCAAATGGCTTGGTGGTCTACCAACAACGTCCAAGAAAGGTTTGCCAATAGTCCTCACTGAAGAGGAAGAACATCTGATTGTGGAATGGTGCAAGGAAATGGCTGAGGTTGGCCATGGTCTTGAGATAGTCAATATTAAGCTAGAGGTTGCTCAAATCTGTCAAAATAGGCCAAACCCTTTCACCAATGGGTTCCTGGGGAAGTCCTAGTGGTCAGGTTTCAAGAACAGACATCCTGAACTTGCGTTGTAGACTGTTGAAGACCTTGACAAAGATAGGGCACTCAACCTTAGGCCTATTGTTGTAGCAGCTTTCTACAATACATTGTCTGCAGCATATGAAACATTGCCATATGGTCCTCATTGCATTTGGAATTGCGATGAAACTGGCATCCAGGCAGGCAGAAATGGGTCCATAAAGGTGTTGGCCAGAAAAGGTAGCAAAAATGTCTCTTACATTATTCCAAAGAGTCGTGAATGGATAACCATTCTATGTTGTGTCAATGCTACCGGGTAGAGCATTCCGAGCTTTTACTTCTTCGAGGGGAAACAAAACATAGATAACTACATTGTAGACTATGAACCAAGTGCTTGCATGGCAAGCCAACCCCATGCATGGATGACTAAAGACTTGTTCATAGATTGGGTGACCCACTTTAAGAACTCAGTTCCAGGTGGTGTGTTGCCCACCAACAGGCACTTGTTGATTTTTGACTAGCATGGAAGCCATGTAGCAGTTGAAACCATCCAAGAAGCAAGAGCGTTGGGTGTAGATTTACTAACATTGCCATCACACACCTCACATAAGCTACAGTCGTTGGATGTGAGTGTCTTTTCACCTTTAAAATCTTACTTCAAATCAGAATGTGCAGCAATTATGGCAAGGTTTCCCAACATTGAAGTGAGGAGGACAGAACTTGCAATGTTAGATAGCAAAGCACTCATAAGAGCTTTGACAGTTGACAACATCAAGGTAGGATTTAAAAGGACTGGGATATGGCCGCTCAATCCAGATGCACTCGTGGAAGACATGCATCCCAGTGACACATTTCAGGTCGACGAGGATGCTTCTATAGTGGAAAACATTCTTAGCCTTTCAGGAGTTGTGTCAAGAGAGGATGTAGCACAATTATAGACTGCGACAGAATCACAGCAGTCCCCTGATAGTTGACCTGTTGATTCAATTGCACAAGTGGTGGCTGATCAACAAACTCCTCCCATGGTGGACAACCTTGTTGACCAATTCAGTGATAGCTTAGGTCTTCCATCGCAATGAATTGCTCCATCCTGGTTGGTGGACTGCAATTGTGCTACATCCTCTCTTGACACAGCAACTCCCGAAAGGCTAAGAATGTTAAATTCTACTGCAGAAGCATCCTCGTTGACCTGAAATGTGTCGCTGGGATGCATGTCTTCTACGAGTGCATCCGGATTGAGTGGCCATATCTTTGATGAGACATGTCTTCCATCACAACGAATTCAATGCTCGCAGTGCCTCGCACAACTCGCTAACTTTAGAGCCTTTCAATCTACCATCTTCTCAAATTTGCCTAACTTGTCCACCATAAGGTGCTTGGTTTAGGTCTCTGCAACTTCCATCCCGCCACCACAACATGATATGCTCAGACTCCAGTGTCCCTTCCAGCATCTTTTTATTGTTACATATACATATATGTATATGTTTATGCATGTGGTATATACATATTCATATACATAGACTTATACATATGTAAGTATATGTATATGTATATGTATATTCATATATATATAGACTTATACATATGTAAGTATATGTATATGTATATGTATATACATACACATAGACATACACATATACATATATGTATACATAGAAATATACATATACATATATGTATATGTATACACATATAAGTATACATATACATATATGTACATATATCTATTTTGTTGTTGTTCTTCAATTTAGTCATGCAACTATTGTATCTTTTTTAGGTGCCATTGATTAATTTGGGGGTGTTCTCTTTTTCATAGGTTCTGCTTCATCTATTCAGTCATGTAAATATGTATACACATATATATACATATACATATATATATGAATATGTATATATATGTTTATACATATTTATTTTGCTATTGATACTTATTCAAACATATAAATAATGTTCGTTTGTCCAATGTATGCATGTATTTATAAATCTGGGATTGTTTTTATTTTCATTATAGTAACAAATAATATTGTTGGTTATTTCGGTGCCATAGATAAATCTAGGGTTGTAACATGGATGAATGGATTTTAGTAATTGTTCAATTCAGTAATTCAAGACAATTGTATAGAAGAATTGGCAGGGGCGGTGAGAGATTAATGCATGGCAGTGGAGTGAAAGGGTGGCCAACTTATACTCCATCAAAAACACTTTTAACTTCCAACCATACAAATATTAAAATCAATGTGCAATGATGAACACATGAATAGAAGTCTTATCTATCCAGGATATACATGATGTCCATGGATCAAAACATCCACGGTAGATCACGTATGTCTTGAACAGATAGACATCTTTCAAGGTCTATTGCTATTTGACGAACAAACAATACTTGCAGAAATGAATTGATGAAGCAAAACCTATAAAAAAGAAAGCAGGAATCAATGGCACCTAAGAAAGCTAGAATAGTTGCATGAGTTAATTGATGTAGTAGAACCTATAAAAAAGATAACACTCTCAAATCAATCAATGGCACCTAAAAACGATACAATAGTTGCATGACTTAATTGAAGTAGCAGAACCTCTAAAAAAGAGAACATCCCCAAATTAATCAATGGCACCTAAAAAAGATAGAATAGTTAGAGGATTTAATTTAAGAAGGCTAAGCTATGAAAAAGAGAACACCACCGAATTAATCAATGGCACCTAAGAAAGCTACAATAGTTGCATGAGTGAATTCATGCCACAGAACCTATAAAAAAGATAACACCCCCAAATCAATCAATGACACCTAAAAAGCATACAATAGATGCAGGACTTGATTGATGATAATGAACATATGCAAAAGACAACACCCCCAAATTAATCAATGGCACCTAAGAAAGCTAGAATAGTTGCATTAGTTAATTGATGTAACAGAACCTATAAAAAAGATAACACCCCCAAATCAATCAATGGCACCTAAGAAGCATACAATAGTTGCAGGACTTGATTGAAGATAATGAACCTATGCAAAAGACAACACCCCAAATTAATCAATGGCACCTAAGAAAGCTAGAATACTTGCATGAGTGAATTGATGTAGCAAAACCTATAAAAAAAGATAACACCCCCAAATCAATCAATGGCACCTAAAAAGCATACAATAGTTGCAGGACTTGATTGATGATAATGAACCTATGCAAAAGAGAACACCCCCAAATTAATCAATGACACGTAAGAAAGCTACAATACTTGCATGACTGAATTGATGTAGTAGAACCTATAAAAAAGCTAACACCCCCAAACTAATCAATGGCACCTAAAAACAATACAATAGTTGAAGGACTGAATTGATGAAGTAGAACCTATGCATAAGAGAACACCCCCATACACATTCTAGCATCAATGTGAAGAAAATTTGAGAAGATGGTCGATTGCAAGGCTCTAAAGTTGCCATGAATGAATTGATGTAGATTGAAAGGCTCTAAATTTGGCAAAATGTGTGAGGCACTGGGAGCATTGAATGCAGGTTGGCTCGAAGTTTACGCGGGATGTCGTGGAAGTAGTATATGTATATGTATATGTATTTTTCTATGTATGTGTCTATACATATACATTTACATATGTATTTGTCTATGTATGTGTTTATACATATGCATATACATATATATAAAGAAGCTGGAAGGGACATCGGAGTTCGAGTGTAACACGTAGTGGTGGCGGGATTGAAGTTGCAGAGACCTTAAGCCAACACATTCTAGCATCAATGTGAAGAAAACACCTCAAGGGCTATTTGAATTGGGAATTATTTCAATCTGATTGATGCTTGTTTGGTGTGGTGAATTACATCCCTATCCTGTTTGGAATTTGAATTCTGGGTGATATGAATAGCAGTTTTGATTCATTTGGGCCATTAATTCTTGAGTTGATTGGTTTGGTGTATTGTTTGCATTTGTTTCCATATATTTTTATATGAATAATGGCGGCCTTGTGGCTTGTTTTTTTGGATGCAGGTGGGTTTTTAGAGGAAGGAGCCAGTACGTGCGCACCCTACTTGGCGAGATGGGAGAGACTCCTACTGATACGTGTTGTAGGTCTCATGTTTGATGAGACAGGCAGATGGATGTGTGAATTGTTTAGGTTATGCTACGATGGGTAACATGGTCGTAATGAGTTAGCATTTCGGTCAAAGATCATACACATGGGTTAGAACTGTGTTAACGTGGCACATCTATTTTGTTGTGTAGTTGTGAATAATCTATAAGTGAAGGTTGGATTGGTACGATAGTTGGGTTTGAATGTTTATGGGGAAGGGTGCAAACTTTTATGATATGGTTGTTTCATTTCCAAGTTGGATTTTATATTGTTTACTATTAATTTATTTATCTGAATAAGTTGCAATTTTTTTTACTGGTCCACATGCCATTGAACGTGGACCGTCGAAAATTGGGTGCGCATGTTCCGACTTCTTTCCCCTATGTCAGATACAATTTGAAAACACTTACACTTGTTTGGCTACCAGCCTTAGCTTGTTTTGTTGACAAATATATACGACTAAATGTGCATTTAATATCTAATTTGTGTTTGATCTCATAGTGTTTTTTAATGGAAGAGTTTTTCCCTAACTTGTGGAGGACCGGCGTACCACTATGGCAAATGATTCAATGGCACCTAAGAAAGGTAGATTAGTTTGAGGACTGAATTGATGAAGCACAACCTATGCAAAGGAGAAAACCCCCAAATTAATCTATGGCACCAATGGAAAATTTATGTAAGCCACCAAAAAAAGATACAATAGTTACATGACTGTATTGATGAAGCAGAACCTATGAAAAAGAAGACACCCGCACCTAAAAAACTATCTTGCATTACTGAATTAATACAATTATTGCACCTAAGAAAGCAATATAACCCGTTTAACTATGACTGTAGTGATTGCAATATAAATCCTAGGGAAACACAACTGCTAACATATGACTATAATGGCTTAATGAAGAACATTATAAAGCTTACAAACGGAAAACAGTAAGAGTTTAACAAATCTCACATAGAAAACCTAACTGTTTGATCATGCATAACCTATGAGAATACGATAACCAAAGTGAATGATTGCAAATTCAATAAAAATAATAACTAAAAATGAGAAACTATCAATTGAACATAGGTGGAAACAAGAAGCATAAATACAACACAAATTGCAATCTGATCATAAAACATTACAAATCAAAACAGTCACGTTGCCTCTGTAGTTATGATAATTTAAAACTGACAACAAATAAAAAACCCTAGGGAAACACGAATGCTAAACTATAACTGTAATATCTGCAATTTAAACCCAAGGGAAACACAAATAGTAAACTATTACTGTAATATTCGCAGTATAAACCCTAGCTGGGAAACACAAATGCAAACCTATGACTGTAATATTTGCAATATAAACCATAGGGAACCACATTTATGACAAATAAACAATGATAACCTATGAAATAACCTGTTAAAAAGATGAAACAAAAACCTAATAAAAACTTCAAAAAAGAAACCCCTAAATTTATGACTGGCATCGAAAAAAATGACAACGAATGATAATGCAAAACCTATGAGAATAAGATAACCAGAGTGAATGATAATGCAGAACCTATGAAACATAAATGCTAAAATATGACTGTACTATTTGCAATATAAACCCTAGGGAAACACAAATGCTAACCTATGACTATAATATTTGCAATATATTGTTTATGAGATATTGACAATGAAAAAGATTTATGACAAATAAACAATGATAACCTATGAAATACGCTTTGAAAAAGATGAAACAAAAACCTAATTAAAAGAGAAAACCTAACCGAAAAATAAACAACTCAAGATTTATCTATGGCACCGAAACAAGCAACAATATTATTTGTTACTGTAATGAAAATTAAAACAACCCTAGATTTATTTATGTTTGAATGATAATGTAAAACCTATGAAACACAAATGCTAAAATATGAATGTAATATTTGCAATATAAACCCTAGGGAAACACAAATGCTAAACTATGGCTGTAATATTTGGAATATAAACCCTAGGGAAACATAAATGTTAAATTATAACTATAATACTTGCAATATAAATCCTAGGAATACATAAATGCTAAACTATGGCTGTAATATTTCAATATAAATCCTAGGGAAACACAAATACTAAACTATGACTATAATATTTGCAATATAAATCTTAGGAAAACAAAAATGTTAAACTATGATTGTAATATTTGCAATATAAATCCTAGGGAAACACAAATGCTAACCTATCGCTGTAATATTTGCAATATATTGTTTATGAAATATAGACAAAGAAAAACATTTATGACAAATAAACAGTGATAACCTATGAAATAACCTTTGAAAAAGATGAAAGAAAAACCTAATTAAAAGAGAAAACCTAACTGAAAAATAAACAACCCAAGATTTATCTATGGCACCAAAACAAGCAACAAATGTATTTGTTACTGTACTGAAAATTAAAACAACCCTAGATTTATCTATGACACCGAAACAACCAACAATATTATTTGTTACTGTAATGGAAATAAAAACAAACTCAGATTTATCTAGGGCACCAAAACAAGCAACAACATTATTTGTTACTATAATGAAAATAAAAACAATCCTAGATTTTTCTATGACACGGAAACAACCAACAATATTATTTGTTACTGTAATGAAAATAAAAACAACCCCAGATTTATCTATGGCACCGAAACAACCAACAATATTATTTTTTTCTATGATGAAATAAAAAACAACCTCAATTTTAAAGACACCGATGCTTGAACAAAAGATTAATTTCCATATAATTAGTGTGTTGATGAACACAGCATCCATAGTGTTCAAAAACACGAAAGCTTGATATGAACAAGGAAATATGCAACAACGCAAAGTCAAAAAAAAAAACGCAAAGACAGAGTAAACAAACTAAAACTGAATAATGGTGAGGCCTTAGTGAGCATGCTCCCCTGAATCAAAAGGATTGCCCCTGCAAACGTTGACGAGCACACCATGGCCTTCACGCTTCCTCACATACAATTAAACTCTTTAGCACAGACCTTGGGGGCAATTAATGAAAATAATGTAAACATATGCATATATCCTTCACCTACATGGTGCTGGCGAACTCGGAAGGAGGCATGGCGGAGCTGAAGCTGCATTTCCCGTTCGATAACTGACACCTTTCATCCATACAATGGAGTCCGAGTGTAGCACGTTGTGGTGGCAGGATGAAAGTTGCAGAGCGCTGAATCGAGCACCTTCTGGCGGACAAGTTAGGAAATTTCGAGAACTTAGTAGATTGAAACGCTGTAAAGTTGGCGAGTTGTGCGAGGCACTGGGAGCAATTGAATGGAGGTCCTGTCAAAATTTACGTGGGATGTCGTGGAAGAACGAAGAGGGGACGTGCAGTAAATGTGGAGTGAAAGACTGAATTGGAAGGGGCGGCAAGACATTAATGCGATGTAGTGGAGTGTTATGGTGGCAGAGTGGCATGTGGCGACGTGGCAAGGCTTTCCACTTTGGACATCGTGCCATGCACCAACTGGCACTCCGACTGCCTACGTTTCGGTCGCATGACCAAAATTCCATTTTTTTTTCCAACGGACGAATCCTGTCCTCCCACGTATCAAACCTTAAAAAATATATTTTTATATGGTTTATTAATTTATTTATTTAAATAAGTTGCAATTTTTTTTAACTGGTCAGTGGACGTAGATTGAAAAAAAACATGCTGCAGCCATGTAACCAAGCCATTTCTTACGAAAGCTAAAGGCCTGTGCGGTGATTCATGATAATCAGTGGAGTGGACTAGTGCAGAACAGGTATTAGGCCTGATTTCACTAAGTTCGGTAATACAGTCCAAGTTATTGTATCTACATTGTAGTTAAAACTGTTTTCATTTCTTCTAAGCATATAAAAACATTTAAAACTAGGCAGTTGATGCTTGTTATATGACAAATTTAGGTTTCTTGTTCTTTAGTTCTGTTTTATCTTGTAAATGTTATCTTTTCCGGCAGTTTCAAAAGTTTAAATCTCCGAGGGTTTGTGATGTAGCCCAGCAAGGAGACCTGAGAAGTGCTGCCTCTGGCGAAAGTAGGTACATCAAGCCTTTCCTAATGGTGGAAAGGAGTTATTACAGTATTGGAATGGGTGACGTGTGGCTTGTGGCTACTTTTGATGAATCCAGAAATGGGCTGGAAACGATTAAAGAGTTAGGTTTTTAAAACAAATTGGAGAGAGCGCGTATCCTGGGCTGTTGGATAACTGGTCCGGGCTATAATTTTGAAAAGGGAAATGACTTCAAAGGGTGTCTGGGCTACATGCTCTCATTCAAACGGAAGCTTCTGGTACGCTCTCTTATTCTACTATTAAATATCTATGAAAACATGCATCTGACCTGTGGAAACTGTATATTAATAAATGTTTTGTTAGTAATTTCAAAAATATTAGATAATATTTAAGTTGTATGAAAACATACATCTGGTTTGTCGAAATTGTAAGTACATTCTAAAATATTAGATATTGGTTATTGGTTTAATTATAATAAGCAGGGTTTTAAGAAATTTAAAAAATTGACGGTATATGGTGTTGAGGCCATCAATTTGTTTTAATTGTGGTTTCAAGATGCATTTTTTCTGAATTTATCAATTTGTCTGTGTTCAGATTACCATCGAAGCATGCACTTTGGGGCAAGATTTGAGTTTTTTTTAAATGGCAAAATCGAAAATTTAGTTAAATTCTCAGAATTAGTAGGTGAAGGGAAGAGATTTATCTATGTGGAAATGGAGTCATGGAGTAGAAATAAGCCGTCACAGGTTTGGTTTGTTTGAAAGCAGTTGCAAACCACTAGAAGAGATCGATTGCCAAGCTCAAATGTAGTCACCATTTTCACCATTTTCATTTAAGTAAATTCATTTAAAATGGTTATTTTTTTGGACGTGAAAACTTAGTTTTTTCTATTCTGGGATTGGGGCTGTTT
Organism: Cunninghamia lanceolata; assembly: GCA_027924645.1. Taxonomy (NCBI): domain Eukaryota; kingdom Viridiplantae; phylum Streptophyta; class Pinopsida; order Cupressales; family Cupressaceae; genus Cunninghamia; species Cunninghamia lanceolata. Next base: position 5,459,316 of record BSBN01000312.1, read on the forward strand.
TGGGATAAAGAAATTGATGTAGTAGTTCATTTTGTGAATGCATGACAATGAAGTGAAAACTTTATGGGTGCGCTGCAATATGTATGATCTGAATTCCATAGATTATATTTTAATTTGTTTTTTCAGGGTAAGAGGTGGTGGATTTTCAACACCATATGGATACAAAATTGCAGAGGCAATAAATTTTACATTCTGGGTCCAATTCTAGTGGGTGGGGGTAAAAGGTTGCAGCGTTCTTGTTTTAGGATTTAGACCTTAGCTTGGCTCAATGAGAACTTTGTGTTAGTTCATATTGTGAATGCATTGTAACAAAATGTATAAAAAATATCTAGTGCTGGGTACTGTGTTTTATCTACATTTTATTTGGCTGGTTCATTTTGTGAATGCATTACAATGAAGTGAAATAAAATATTTGGTGTTAGTTTTAAGATTTCTCTGCTGGTAATTATGTTAATTTAACATCATTCCTTCACCTCAATAATTCCTAGTTGCTCTTTTAGGTCATAGGATGATGAAAGTTCCAGCAAGGTTTTTGAACTAATTATTCCTAAGTCAGGTTCAATTTCTCTTGAACTAATTATTCTTTTCTAGAAATATTGTTAAGCAGAATACACACTAGCTTTCAAACAACCATTTGGTTCATGTCAGAAATAGAAAAATAGGTTGGTAGTCACTAAAGAAATGCAAGGTAAAAATAGTTGCTCTTTAAGTTGTACGGTGATGAAAGTTCCAGGAAGATTTTTGAACTAATTATTCCTATGTCAGGTTCAGTTTCTCTTGAACTAATTATTCTTTTCTAGAAATATTGTTAGCTAGAATACACACTAGCTTTCAAACAACCATTTGGTTCATGATAGAAATAGCAAAGTAGATTGGTAGTCACTAAAGAAATGCAAGGTAAAAATAGACAGAAATACTAGAATTTCTACATATCTAATCCAAGTTAGTTATACTTGATCCACTGTTCCTCTTGAGTTAATCCTTTAAAGTACTTGAAGTGACAAAGACATAAATATAGAGATACATTAAAAGCCCATCTTATTGGTAAAATCCACTTTTTGGATTACAATTTATGTTGTGGGCATCATGCAAACCCCATTAGATTTAAGATCTTTCCCTCTATATAGCTGTAACAAACCCCATGTCACCATACTTGCATGCCATATAATAAGCAGTTTGCCATGGTCTTATCTCATAAGAGCCAAAGCTGAAAGGTTGGCTTCAAGAAAAAATACTTGTAATGGAAATGCAGAGATCAAACATGTTCTCTCATGATTGATGCTCTGGAGAATGGTTCCCATGGTCAAGCACACTCCAAACTTGGCATGAACATTTGTTTATATGCATCAAATGACAACATAGTGAAGAAATGTCCGTAAACTTTACCTAGCTGCGTTGTATAAACAAGGAGTAAGGACACCTGAAGCTGTCTCTCCGTGGTTGAGGCCTAAGTGTTCAATTCTCATGGCATCAAAATCAAAATTGCTTCCCTAGCTCTAGTTTGATGTTTGTGTCCACCAACTGGCAAACACTGCCTATTAGACCAAACTCCACTAGAACTCATAACATACTGAGCGATTAAGATAAGTTTGTATAGTCCTATACCTAGTTCATGTTAATTATTCTAGTCCTGTTGTAAAAAATAAGGATGCTCAAAACTCTAAGACTAGTTCTAGTTCAAATTCCCAAATAGTCAAATGTATCTATCTATTTCATACTCTGGAAAATTTGGTGTATAGCTCTATATATTCTGTGTGGTAGAGAATTGAAATAAGGTGTCCTAATAAGTGTAGTTTCAAGTTTGAGCTCTGAGCGTGACCAGCTCAAATTCAAAAGATGTATACATTTTCCTGCTTTTCTTCATTGAGGCCTCGTCTGGGAGTTTGTTAAAATTTAAGTGCATCTTAGTAGTCATATCCAGAAGTGTCACATACAATGCAGAATCATTTGAAACGGCATAGCAATTCTTCATCAGTCAATTTGCAACATTCAAAATAAACATCTAGCTCCAGTAAGTCAGTCATGTAGCTTCAGGTAGGGACTAAGCTGCCTTGCAGCTCTTGTTCAAAATAGCATCCAAAAAAATATATTTAAAGATCAAACTAAACAATAAGTTGTTTTTGGTGGTTTAAAAAATTAATTTTTATTTATTTCTTACAGCTCACCCAAAATTATATATAAAAAGTTCATGTACCATATATTATGAAAGAACTAATTCCATGATCAATTCCTAAAACAATGATTCATATGTAAAAGTATGTGATAAAAGCATAGATAGGCATAAACATCATATCATAAAAATGTTGAGATTCAATATTTGTTAAGTGAGAAACCTCAATATGCTATTAAGATTAACCCAAAGCAACTTACAAAGATTTCATAATATAGATCAAGCTTTTTCAAGAGAGATTAAGATTGAAAATAAAATCTTAAGAAACACTAAGAGGAGCTTATGTTGAGAGTCAAGATTTGTTAAGTGGGAAATCTCAACATGCTAAAGATTGGCCTAAAGCAACTTACAAAGATTCATAGTATAGATCAAGCTTCTTCAAGAGAGATTAAGAGAGAAAATAAAATCTTAAGAAGCACTAAAAGGAGCTTTTGAGGTATGCTCGAAAATCACAAGGAAGAAACTAATACTCTAAATAGAGTGAAGAGCTCAAGAGAAGATACAAAGTGACTCGAAAGATTGCCTTTGTCAATCTTCAAAGTGTGCCAAGTTTCTATCTCCCATGTAGTGAGAGGAAAGTGCGTAGAAGAACTAAAAGATAAGTTTTTGTCTCCCATGTAGTGAGAGGAAAGTGTTTAGAACTAAAAGAAGCCTTTGAGAGAAGCTCAATAATCACAAGGAAGAAACCACTAGACTCTTTGAATAGAGCAAAGAACTCAAAGTAACAAAGTGACTCCAACCATTGCCTCACTTACATTCAAAGTGTGTCGCATGTCCTTATCTCTCATGTAGTGAGGGGAAAGTAGGTGCAAATGGCAAAGTTTTATTTAAAACGTAACTATAATATTCCTTATAATGAGGAATCTCTTTAATGGAAGGAAAGAGGTGTAGGTGAAAATATTAAAAAAATCTTCCATTTTAATAGAACTTTAGGAGATTTAATATACTCAAATAAAGATTAATTTACAACATATATTATAGTTATCTTCCAAGCCTAGGCCCATGATTCTAAGGTCTTGCATGTATTCAATTCATCATCTCATTATGATCCTTGCATTTGACATGATACGTAGGATATTAAAAACATTTAATCAACATTTGTAATTTCAAATAGTTGTGTAAAGTTTACAATTACTTTTATGTTTCACGTTGATTGTCATTGGCTTAGAGCATTTAGGCCATGGTGACCCCCTATTAGCATCACCCTCTTTTGCACTGTTGTCACCCCCCCCCCCCCCCAAAAAAAAAAAGATTTATGTCAATGATTATTTCCTTAGGGTATTTGGGCCTTGTCAATACTCTACAAGATATCCTCAAGAAAGCATCAACCTTATTTGCAACATTGTCACTTCCCTTTAAATGGACTTATATCACTGATTATTTCCTCAAAGTAGCTATCCTTTGTCGATTCATGCCATTTACTTTGGGCCTCTCTCTTGATTAGGTGATCTTATATAGCTAGATCATTTCCCCTTTATCAATGCCTCATAGGCATAACCATATGAAGTCACCATTCCCTTCTTTACCCCTACTTTTGTATTGCCTTATCAATCCTAGGCCTAAATCCTTGTAATCCTTGTTCCTCTGCGTTAACTTTTGTGGGCATCACAATTTCTTCATACATCATGTCAATCATTTGTTCATCATCTGACACTCTTAGCTTGAGTGTCTTACCGTGATTTTGCCACCAATGACCTCCACTTCTAGAGGGCTGAGTGGATCCACTCCTTTGTTAGTGAATTTTATATCCTCTCAAGAGCAAACCTCTCTTTACAACAACTTTGCTCTTAATTTGTTTGTATTACATGTATAACTTGTTTCATTCAAATGTGACTTAAGGCACACAAGTTCAAGTGATATTAGACATATGAGATGCTCATTGATGCAAATTATATATCTTCATTGATTTTGTATTTGTACATAGTGTGGAGCAAACTTCTATTCCTTACAGTTTCAAAGGACAACCATGCTATAGAGTCATAATGTAAACATCAAAATTTGTGAATGTGCTTATGCATTTCAAAATAAGGTCTTTATGATGTCTTTACCCTTCCATATTGGTTATCAATGGGATAAAGGTGGTCAATAATTATATATGTTGGTGCCTCTTGTTGGATCAATCCAGTAGTTTCCTCCCTACCATTTTTTGACAGTTTCCATTATTGGTGACATAGTATTTCATCTCAACCTTCATTTCCCTTCATCTTTTTTCCTTCAAATCCCACATAGTTAGATCTCCTAGGGTTTCCCTCTCATGGGTGTTTTTGCTACCATAGATAAAACATATCCCACTTTCTTGCTATCCTCATTCACCCACATCATTTTGATAGATCTCTTGATAATGTTTTGGTCCATTTTCACTCCTTTTCAATCCATTGCTTTTTTGGCACCTTGATTAGTGTACACCATCTCTAGGAGTTGTCATGCAAATTTTTAACATCATTTACATGTATACGAATAGATTCATTTTCTCTCATTTGGACATCAAATCAACTAGCTCTACTCTCACAAATTCCAAATTTCTTTTTACTCATTTTAGGAAAAGTAAATTTAGAATACAATGTTGTCGGTTACTATTCTATATAGGAGACTCTCATTTTATAGCTTAAAAACTCTTATCAAAGAATAGGACAATGTCCCTAAATTGCCACTACACCACACCATGATTCATAAACTTCATATGGTGAGGATGAAGGCACCAACAAGCCTACAACCTCCTAGGAAGAAGAATTTCAGTAAAAGCAGGGGCTAGACATAGTCCAAACTCATGTATACACCTTTTATTTACATTACAATAGGGAATTATGTATGGTGCATCTTTTATTGCAATGGTTATAATAAATGCTGACTAGATCATAATTGATTACATGTTTGATTGGGTAATTATATGTCATATGCAAGTGCTCCAATTTAGGTTGACATCTTTGCACTTGTTTACTTTGCTTTTTGCTATGAAACAAAATCTTTATTAGAGCCTAAGGATCTCCTATTAGAACCACTTGCAAACAACAACCCTTAACTAGGATGCCTTAGCATAAATTATGAGAAAATCAACACCAATGGATTTTAACGAACCATATACCCTTGATTTATAGGGTAGTATTCTCTAATTAACCCTAAACTACAATTATGATTCTTATAACTCAGAAAAACATCATTGGAATCTATAGTTAGAAGAAACGCAAGACCCTACATGGTGGAGCAAGACACTAAGTTCTTCCAAAGGGCAAGAAGTTGGTAGTTTTTTAGCTATACAATTTTTAACATTTACTTGAAACATCTAAAATCTCTATGTTTTCTTTTGTAAACATAGAAAACTTAATTTTAAATAAGTTATAAATGTTCAACAATATTTTGTCAAAGTAGCATAAAAACATTAGGATTAATAAGATCTAAAGAAACATCCCTAATTGTGTTGCCCATCATATATGGGCATCATGAACAACTATGAATTTGACAATAATACTCATGTTCCAAACATATATGATAAACTAGAGAATTATTTGATCTTTTTGGGCAGACTACTTAATAGGTGAGAAATTTCTCATATACATTGATTCTATTCATGAACATTCCTATAAATTACATAACCACTGTATAAATTGCATGAAGCCAAGAATATTTAATTTTTGTGAGGGCATCAAGGAAGATGGTAACTTTAGCATCATATACCTCTATATGCAACTAGACAATACCTTGACCTACATATTTTTATAGTGAACCATTCCTCATTAACAAAGAGACGACCACTCCTAATAGAATTGCATAGAGAGGATGCCTGCTAAGCTGGCTAATGCTAATGCAGTCCAACTGCAACTCCAAAAAAATAAGTCAACAAAGCGAAGAAAATTTAAAGGGATGAGAGATGTTTTATAAGTGCAAAATAGTAGTTTCACAAACTGAATAATATTATGCATTTATAGGATTTACTGATAATACCTTGAAATTCAATTTTAAAAAATGAACAATATATACATGATAGAATTTGCTAATAATAACTGCAAAATTCAGAAAGATGTGCAATTGGCAGAGGATTTTTGGAAAAAAAATCTACTTAAGAAATTAGCCCATAAAACTACCTACAAGCAAAAGGCCTTGCTTTATACAACTTGTCTCATTTTAAACTTTAACCTTGTTTCTTAAAATCATGTGATACCGAATATTAAAGTACTTGTATTTTGAATTTTCAACAAAGGTCCTATGCTACTGGCCAAATGCAACTGCATATGTGCTAAGTACATGGTGGAAGGATTTCAATGCTAAAGCTCATGAGCTCGAAAAGATTGCCATTATAATTCACTCCTAGAAGAACTATGCATAGGAAATTAACACAAAAGCAGATGAATGACTTGACGCTTGTAGAATGAATCCATCAAGCTACAAACAAAAGGTTGAAAAAAATGAGATTTTCAAGCCTAGCAAGGTTTGCTCATATCATCAATCTGGATAGCTGAGACAAAGAGGCTAGCATTTAGAGGTAAGAGGAAGTTTAGATGGATGCAAAGGCAAAACAATATTTGCAGAAAACACAGGTACCATTATGTGCAATTTCAACTATCTAGATTCTATATACAGATCCAAAAGTGCTGATACTTAAAGCTATTTAAATAATTTCAATTACTTATTTAGCACTTGATTTAAATTTACTTACGCATATTTGGGACTTATATTAACAGACATATGGAACAACAAAGTGCCAACTAACAATAGGCATGCCTAGCTGTAAGCTCAATTTTGTTTTGATGAAACTCAATGCTAGCCTAGTGAGTCAATGTCATGTTTGCTTGCTGTTTGCACATGAAATGAAAATCACCCCTGTAAACTAGAAACAGGCTCAATATAATATAGCATGTAGCATGCACAATAGAGAAGTGCCATGATGCAATTCAATGCAATATGCAATGGTATCATACAGCTTTATATTGTCAGTGACACGGAGCCTGCAGGTGCTTTACCATAAATAATCCACTAAACTCAAATTTAGAACATGGGACCAAGATATTGCATCTCAGACTCTCAGTTAATAATGATATAAATTGCATTTTATGGGTATGCACATGGACAAATAATGTAGCCTATTCTCTCAAAAATTATATGAAAGCAATATTCTAATCTACAAATTCCAGCAGTCTATTTGGGTAGGTCGAAACAAATGACCCTGCACAGTATATAATGTTATAATATACAAGTTATCAAAATGTGATTTGACAACAGAAGCAGATAGCTGTCCCTAAGTCCTGTTAGCCATGTAAGTTATGGAGTCTTAAGGTTTAGACTATGATATTCTCCAAAGGAGTTGATCTATACTTATATATAGGGTTCTAAGAATGATATCAAACCTTACAGAGTCAAAATGTTTACAGATTAGGATAATGAATGGCGTTTTCTCCTTGAATGAAAAGAATCATGCACTTGTGATTGCTTTGAAGGTGTACTCTGATGTTTTGAATTGCTACGAGAAAAGAGCTGTATTTTACCCAACTTCTTTGAGAATGAGTACATAAACTTGTTAGATCCAGACTTTTCCATGTCCTGTTTCATACAAACATGTTCTTTCTCAAGGTCATTCAATCTCATTCGCATTCGGGCTATCTCAAGTTTGAGCTCCCTGTTTTCACGTCTTAAAGATGCATAATTATCTCTGGGAGACATAGCAGCACTGAGGATACCACTGCTTATTCTTTGAGATTGATATACCATTGTTGGTTCTCCATCTCCATTAGAGCCAGCTAATGCATTCCGCAGCCTTAACTGTTCGAAGTAAAGCACTTGAACTACTAGTTGGACAGGAAGGCGCTCATTCTGTGCAGCATGTGCACATGCTTCTTGTGAAAGCTTTTGGCAATCAATGATTTTGCAGAGTCTCTTGCGTTCCATATCTGACAATCCCGGATGTGCCTGAGATACAGTTACAAGAGGGATTGTAATTCAATAAAACACTACTAGAACTACATCAAATTAAATATACACCAATGCGAAAGCACAATTTAGATGATAGGTTAACTGTTCTCATGATCTAAGATTTAATAAAATGTGAAGCAAAGGCATAAGTTGCCATCTGAACCAAGTAACATAAACAGTACCTTTAAGTAGATGTCAATGGCTCTATATAATCCATCATCCACCACACGGGCATAATCTGGCAAAATTTCTGCAATGGCAATAAACTTTGACAGCTTAAGATTTGCATCTGGTGCTATTTCTGCAAGGTACCCATCTATTAGCTTTGCAACTTTAATAATTGCAGTCTGTGAGGGGGAACTCAGACCATCAGATTCATAAGCAGAGTGAGAATCCATCTGATCTTCATTGTCATCTTGCTGCAAAAAGTTTACCAGTATCCGATGAATTATGTCCACATCAAAAAGTGTATCCCCAGTATGCAAGAAGGATGGAATAAGAAGATCATCCAATGTTGCAAAATCTAGTTGTAGACCAATCCTTCTCTCAAGATCAAGCCTGCAAGCCACAGTTGTATCAAGCATTATAGCAGTCCGCAGCAACCCAAAAAGAAAGCTTATTGGAATTGAACTCTTCTCTGCAGGTAAGAGGCTCACAATAGTCTCTACTAATATTCGTTGTTCATGTTCCATGGCTGTAGCAGCATTTATTTTTGATCTTGTAGTTGCATCCCACACACTTTGCTTCTTACATAACCCTTTCAGAGAATGCTGAGCATAATGCATAAGTGATGCCCCAATGCTCTCATGACGTACACCTCTTGATTTCATAGCAGTTATAACTCTCTGATACAAGTCAATACGAAGAACAGAAAGATCTTCAACCCACCAATCTCCAGAATTCTTTGGCTGGCCATTACTGTGAAGCCGACCTGAACTACTGTAGTCCAACCGTGAAAAACTTGATGCCATCTGCTCCCTGCAGGCCTTTGAAGCAATGGCATCAATGCATATGCTGACAATTTTCAACTCTTCAGCCAGAGGGAGCAGATTCTCACAATTTTGTAAAACTTCCAAGGATTTTTCAAGGCTTTGGCTTACAACTTCTTCCATATATGCTTCAGTTCGAGAAACCAGATTCTCTTCGGCATATTCTACTGTCATTTCAAGGTATTCTGCAGCACAAAAAAGAGCAGCCACATTTGCTGTAGTGATTTCAAAATTGATACCATAACAAAACTTTGCAGTTAGTTCAAATATCTCAGCTCCACCAGGTAAACCAGGAAACTCCAGTTTGGAGACATCTGAATCTCTGCGATCTGCTACTAGCTTTCTTATTCGCCCACTTCGTGATACCAGAGGAAACTTCAGACACAGGAAAACCCAAGGGCATAAATTACAAAGTTAGAACACAAGGATTTCTTTGTTGTAATTACTGCCCTCTACAAGTAAAATGCAAACCTATTGAAAATGATAATACGATGGAAATCAAAATGAAATACTTTTATAACACATACAGCTTGCTGGATGATCAAGATGAAAATTTGCAATATTATTCCAAATATGCTGAAATTGATCTTAAGCTTCAGGACTAAAGTATAATATTATATGATTACTAACACAGGCATTATTGTGCCAATGGGAACATTTACATTCATGAATCTCTGTGATCTCTGCTATTAGTTTTCTTATTCACCTACTTTGTGATACCAGAGGAAACTTCAGGCACAGGAAGATCCCAGGGGAATAAATTACAATGTTAGAACACAAGGATTTCTTTGTTGTTGTGACTGTTCTCTAGAAGTAAAATGCAAACATGTTGAAAATGATTATGATGATGGAAATCAACATGAAATGCATTTACAATTAAGGTGAAAATTTGCAACACCATTACAAAGTTGCTAAAATTGATCTTCAACTTCAGGACCAAAGTATATTATATGATTGACTGACAGGCATTATTGTGCCAATAGGAATATTTACATCCATGAGAAGTTAGAACACTCTGCATGATAGGTACATTTTCATTCATAAGAACACTTTTAGGTGTGGTTAGCGTTTCAATCATCAGCAGTAGTACCTAAAGAATATAACAGTCAAAATTTAGCGGGAAAAAAAATTATAAAAGAATAACCTTGAAAATGGTGTTATTGCCATTTGCAGTCTGCCTTGGGAGGTCAAGCCTCTGCCATCCAAGTTGAGCTAGAATTAGTTTTTTTGAGATTATTTCCATAGGTTTAGATTTTTCAAATATATATCTAGATATTACTGTGCTCACCCCTCTTTATTTTACAATGTTTCAGGGCCAACTTCTGCATCGCTCTTAATTGTGCCCTGGAATGGTAAATTATGAAGAACATGATACCCTATTATGCAGAACATGGATATAGAAAAGACAACCTTTTGTCTTGTTTTACTTGTAATGTTTTCCAAAATTTTGGAAAGTGATTTACTGATTAAACATTTCATTCACATGTTTCTTGAGGGTCAAAATACCATATAATATTATATTAATTAAAAGCAAAGCACATCAAGACCAGAGGCCCAGCTTTCTAGAGCATGACAGAGGGCTAGGAATTTTCACCTGCAGGATTACAAACTGAAAAGCAATTTTTAATTTTTGGATCATAGCACAAAGATGAAAATCAAATTTACTGCACAAGGTCCACAAAAGGTTGACTCCAAACAATTAAACAATTTTGTAGGTAACTCCCACAGGGAAGGAGAGGAGGGAGCAGGGTTTGCATTTCTGGCCTTGAAAGCATTCCAAAAACAGATAAGCATACAGAATGGAAGGAAACATTTTCCTTGCATTTTTTAATTTGTTGACTCCACAAGAAATGTTTCCAACAGGCTTCTGGCCATTCCAGCCCCTTTCCAAAAAAATTCAGTGTTTTTTTTGTGGAAGTTGGGAATGGGGGAGGTCCAAAGTTCAAACTAACCTTTCAAGAAATTTGATTCTTCAAAGAAAAACACTTACAATTTTTTTGGCATTTAGTCTTCAATTCCTTTTACTCCTGATAGAATAACCAAGTAAAGAACACTACGTTGGCAGAAAAGGACTTTAAAAAGTCCATGTTAATAGTCTTTGAAAGGACTAAGTTCATCTCCAAGTATGACATCAAGGTTTATGTGAATATCATCCAATTTCTGGCCAAGATTATAGTATCACCATGACACAGTGACCAATCTAATAAGTGGAGCAACCCCCAAAAGGCATCATGTTATTCTGGATTTCTGCAATTAGCATTCACACAATATTAATACCTTTTCATAGAAGACAATTTTGTATTTTGGGATATTGATATAGAAGGCCACTGAAAATATAATCACGTACCACTTTATTGTTTTGGGTACATGATTCAGGACATTTAATGCCATATTAATGAGTTTCAAAAATCTATACTATTGAATATATCATGATGATCATGTGAGAGCCCAATTACAGGTTACAGGTTGACTTAGAATGTTTTTATGATCTGAAGGCTCAAATACGAACTTAAGCTAATATGTGTTCCATATATTTCTTTTTAGCATGACATGTAACCTCATCTATAAAGGCTAAATTTTGATATTAAGCATTGCAATTCCATATGGGATTAAACACAATCTTCATGCATTTGTCATCTTCTTCAGTTATTTCTGTATAAAAAGATTTCTAAAATTTCTACATTTTTAGTTAGTTGTTTCTGGTTCTGTCTCTCCCTTCCTCAGGGATCTGGGTCCTTGCACTTCTTAAGTGATTTATGTTTTGGAAACCATACCCATTTCTAGCAACTTAGCCCCTACATATTATCAAGGTTATTCACACTGAATAGAAGTTGTAAATAAAGAAGAAATATTGTTTGGTTGTTTTAAATGGGACATCCATTAAAGCAGATTATCAATTACTTAATCCATTATAAAGAAAGAAAAAAAAGCAGACTAACTCGTTGGTGCAAAGCTTTTCCAAATCTAGAAAGTGGCCCATAGTAGAAGAATGAGTGGGATTAAAAATGTAAACTTTGGATGTCCTCCTATGGTGAGTGCAAGCTCGGCCATTGACACCAACATCATGTCAACTATGTTCAATAAGGTACCAAATCAACCAATTGGAGTCACTTGCCTTTCAAAAGCTGAAGCATGGTTCCCGGGTCAGTTCCTAATGTGCTGGGGGGATTCTTGTCTTGACTCTAAGATATAAGGCCCTTGAAAATGGACCCTCTTATGATTTCAATGCTTGCTTAATGACACCACAAAAGAGTATACTGCCAAAAAAAAAGTCTATTTCAAGAGGGAGTGATGGAAAGCACAATCTCCAAGCATTCTACACATGTTTTAAGATTCCCATTTGTTACATGTGTTTAAGATTCTTGCATGTGTTCACCTAAATCCAAGGCAAGTGGGCTTTTCATTGAGGAGTCTCGACTCTCCATACAAATTGCGTGCTGCTGGGTGAAGCTCGAAAAGCAAAAAAATAGGTAATAACACCACATTGCAGTTTGGGGCATGCTACAGACAGTGCAATACACAAGGGGAATGATTGAAAGAAGTGGCTACTTGGTTGTGAAAATAATGCAATGACCTTATGCAGGAAACAAAATTCAGGTAAGTCAAGGGAAGCTAAGCTCAAGGGTTTCCAAAATGCATAAATAGTGTTTCAAATGGTTACATTGTGGACTATGAGACTAGCATGGTCAAGGTGTGTGGAGCTTTAAACACCATTGACAAGTAAGAGATGGGCTTGGCTTTCCTCCTTTTCCTCTTTGGATGACGGAAAAGACATTGGAGAGATTGTTTTAGTAGTTACATTAGATTTACAGGTCTTTTGCTCTTCATTCACAAACTCTATGCTGAAAAACTACAAGCTACAAATAGTCAATGGAAACAAGTTGAGATGCAGCGCCCTTTAAAGTTTTGCCAAAAATCTCTTAGATATCATTGTGAAATTATCACAGGTTGGAATGTCTCACATGTCGGAGAACGTTGGATTCTTTGAAAAATAAAACAAAAACAAGACCACATGAGTCAAGAGACACTCCAAAGTCGGTTTATTTTAGTGTTCCACGAGACACGTCCACCACCGCCCCACACCCCCCTCAAAAACTATGGTCTTTGGATAGGGGGACATCCTAAAGACTCAGAGACTCTGTGGAAACGCCCCCCTACCGCCACTAGCAAGGAGGAGATGTCTCCGTGACATTTCCCTCAAAGAGGGGGCGTTTCCATGGCGTCCCCCTTGATGGGGGCATTGAGGGGATGCCAAGATGTCCCTAAGACCTTGAGGAAACTCGCTTGCATCCCTTGAAAGTTTTGGAAACCTACACTTGTTCCCTACTCTTATACAGTCAAAAAGGAGTTTTTCTTAATGAATTTTTTAGAAAAGTGGGCCACTAGCCCTAACCTTAAAAGTTCTATTGGCCCTGCTCACCGTAAACACTCTAAAATCTTATAAAAAGACATCCCATCCTCAATCCAATCACTATCAAGTTTTCATTGCATTGAACAACAGTGAATTGCGAGTGACAGCAAGGCTGCAAGAGAGCGCAAGAGGAAGAACAAGTCTTCATTGATTAACCATTAAACACATTCATCAAGCCTTCAAGGTAAGCCTTGGGCCTCCTTTGACAACCACACTAGCCATTCATCTATTGTCCCAAGTTTCTAGTTCTTCTACTACTGAGAGGAACTGGTCTACTTATAGCTTCATCCACTCTATTAAGAGGAACAAGCTTACCTCTAGGAGTGTGGAGAAGCTTGTAGTTGTCCATAGCACCTTGCATCTCATTGACCACAACACACGTACAAGGGAAGTCCAACAGCCCAATGGGATGTAGAGCCAGAGGAGCTAGCACAGGTTGATGTTAAACAACACAAACAAGGTTGGTTGGTATTGGTCTTGAGGAGCTTGACCTCAAGGAGTCCAACACTTCGAGTGATGAGGAGTTCGACATAGACTTTGGGGATGATTAGAGGCATTAGGCCATTCAATTGTATTTTGAAATTTTGAATATAATATTATAATTTATTTGATACAAATATTCGGCATTGCAATTTTCATTGTTCAATGCAATGTGTTTAGTTACTAGTATTTCAAAGTTTCAATTGTTATTCCTTAAAAAAAAATTATAACGAAATTTTCAAGTACTTTATATATTTGTATTGTCGCCCCTCCATCATCCCCTTGTCATCCCCAAACCTAAGCCCTTGGTCCCCTTGCCCCCGAAATCCGTCCCCCCATTCCAAGACTCCGTTGAACTATGGTTTATTCTACCCAAGGAGGAGCTGAATTACCATTAGCCATACACATAGTGATGAAGCTTGTAATACACCAACTTGGATTAGGCTTGGAGTTGTTGAAAATCCATGTAATGAACTGACTGAAGCACACCTGCATTGAATACCATTGTAAATGGAGGATGTAGCTCCAACTAAAGACTGGTCATTTCGATATATAAAATGAATGCTAAACATTAAGTTAGATGATTACATACATTCCATTAAAAGACTCAAGGTTTATGCCATGCAGAAGATATGAGTTTCAACTACTGCTGAAAGCATTTTAAGTGTGAGAAGTGAGTTTGTACATGTCTTATTAAGGGGAATAGTTTCATATGTTAGGAATGTAGGGTTAGGTGGGGTTATAGATGCTTCCGCAATATGCAAAGATGTGCAAGGGATGGAATAAATTGGAACATAGCCTATGGGCTGTGAAGAGGAGATGTCGAATTAAGAGAGTCCCATTAAATAAAGTTGGGGCTAGGGAGTAAGTGAGCCCTGCAATTGGAAACATGACTTGATTTACATGGCTTATGCACAAGTATGGATGCTCTTCATGATAGATTTTTGCTAGAATGCATAAAGATTCTGCTCCTCTAAGTTGTAAAGATGGAATCAATGGGACCAAGACTAAGATCGTACTTGGCTAGTTGGTATGCAACTCCATTTCCATCTCTTTTGACATGTGCTCTCTGAATGCTTCTGAACTTATCAAGAAGAGATATAGTGCTTTAACAAGATCCTGAAGTGTCTAGTGAAACTAGGGAGAGAAGGATGGAGATGGTAAAGAAGGTAGGGTTCTATGGAGCTCACAATTTTTTTTAATTGTGGAAACAGTAATACTGGAATCCCTGTGAATGCTCAATGGTTGAGGTTGAGAGTTGCAGCAACTTGGACATCCAAAGTCCACCCTTCAGCATTGTTATCGGTTTTCACCCTAATGAACTGGTGATAGGCCCTAATT
Source organism: Cunninghamia lanceolata (assembly GCA_027924645.1). Classification (NCBI taxonomy): domain Eukaryota; kingdom Viridiplantae; phylum Streptophyta; class Pinopsida; order Cupressales; family Cupressaceae; genus Cunninghamia; species Cunninghamia lanceolata. The sequence goes on from BSBN01000312.1 coordinate 5,474,608, forward strand.
TTCATCCCTTTCCAATCATGGATAACTCCTGCTCTGCCTATTAGGGGTGTTCCCTGCTAAGACACCATTGAAGTTGAGTTTCAAATAAGAAGAGTGAAGTGACCACCTAGGTTGAGAATGTACTTTGGAGCTGGAGAATGTGTACCAGAATGGAAGATGCATTACCCAGAAGATTGCAAGATCGTGCATGGTACTTATAAATATGGATCTGATGAGATAAGAAACATCAACCTAATATAGATCAGGTTTTCCTTTCATATGGACAAAGTATGAGGAGGTGCTCAATGGCTTCATTAGCTCCCTACTAACTAGGATGCTGAGATGGGTATGCCCGCCCATCCTCTTATTTCCATATTACATGTGAGAATTTGACACGAACTGCTAGCCAGATAAATGTTTTTGATCTTTGACTAAGATTTAAGATTCTAGAGCTTAGTCCATGAGGCATCCAAAGAGATGCCAATATACAATAGACTGACATGACTGGACAAACTGAAAAATGACATGTATTGTTGAAGCACCACATCTCCTTATCGCTTTTGCTACCAATTAAAATCTAGTTTTCAACTCTATTAGAAGGACATCCACCTATCCAAGGAAGATGATGAGTTTCCTGTTCCAACATGACGATTGAGTGGGGTCATAAGCTAGGAAGTCTCAAAGACACATCAAACAGTTATTTCTAAAGGCTGAATCATCCACCTATCCACAGAAGATGATGAATTTCCTGTTCCAACATGAAGATTGAGTGGGGTCATATGTTAGGAAGTCTCAAAGAGACATCAAAAAGTTATTAACTTATTTCTAAAGGCTGAATTATCCACCTATCCACAGAAGATGATGAATTTCCTGTTCCAACATGAAGATTGAGTGGGGTCATATGTTAGGAAGTCTCAAAGAGACAACAAACAGTTATTTCTAGAGGCTGAATACAAAGAAGCTGGTGTGGTATGGAAGAGAGGCATGGAAATCCATTCCACCTGTCATCCAAGGAATCTACCTTGTCTCCCTTATTAGCCTTACATGTGAGGCTGCTTGCTAGGAACTACAGTCCATGTCTGTTATTCCTCCATAAAAAGGAACTCGAACAGACTGTACTTCATTCGCATTTGTTTCTTCTCAGGAATTTGTAAAACTAGTTGCATAAAAATATCTATTGGGTAGTAGGATGTTTACTGGGACTTGGGATAAATTCTAGCAGATTCGGTAAGTTTAAGATTCTGATAGGCAATCCATAAGCATGTCTGTGGATCATTACTGATGGAAAGACCGAATGCTGATTCTGAATGGTTAAAAGAGCTCAGCCCCATGAATTACAGTCTTGAGGCCTTGCAGGCTACAGATACCTACCTAGCCTCTCTCTTGGAAATCATGTTGGAGACATTTATTTCCTAACTATCTTCTCAGGCACTTTCCCCACCAGGGAACAAACTACTTGGAAGTGCCATCTTCAAAGCAAAAACTTCCTTGTTATGTCTAGTAGGTCTTATTAAAATGTGGATACAAATTAAGTTGCATACCATAAACAATATTTTGAAATTTATCACAACCAGACTGCAAGTATATGATTCAAAACCTGTGTAGAGTTGCTTTAGAAGTTTCTAGATTATATTTTAAACTTCTGCTAGAGCTCCGGTAACAGGATTTCAGGACATGAAAAGATAAAATTCCAGAACTTGTCTCTGCAGTGCTTTGTGTCGCTGAACAAACAAAAACATCCCATGATCTTGTATCAAATCTGTACAAACACTGACATATAATTCTCAAGATGGATTTTTCCCATTAAATTGTTTGACAGAGAGTTATACCAAGGGACAGGTAGCATGGTAGCTTTGTGTCCTAATAAGCATGTAAGCAAACCATAAAGCACATGAACAATAAATTTGAGCATTAAAAGGATACATGGAACTTTCCCATTATATATATATATATATATATATTGTATGTGTTAATGAGCATACACGAGTTAATGGGCCTATACGTGTAACTTACATTCATTATTATATTGGATTTGGTGTAAAGAGGCTAAGCCTCTCACCATATCAATCAATTCATTCACTTTAATTTTTCTATAATATAGTGATAATCTTAACTTTTGTGTCTCTTGACATCTCTACATATTGTCATTCTTTCTTATGCTTGTGAAGTTTATTATTTGATCGATTATGGACCTGTCATTAATCTAACATGGCACCGGAGCTTAGTGTCTAATAAACTTCCTGGGTTCTAGTCCTTCTCTTCTATGAAGGAGTGCAGAGGAGTGGTGATATGTCATAATATGTTTGGCCACATTTTTTCTTTCGTTAAGGGTTGAGTTTCTAAAAGAGAGAGATGCAGTTAATTTCATGAGCAAATGAAATTTGGTGATTTCAGATCTGCATTGCCTGCAGAATTTGGAGACTAAAGGAATTTGTTCGAAGGGAATTGGGCTTGTTAGGCTCTCCCAAAGCAAGATTTTGTCTCTAAAGGAGTAGGGTCTCTAAAGGCAGCCCCAGCCAAGTACATTATATTTCAAATTTAATTACATTTTTGGACTCTTTGTGAAAAATCATCAAAGCTACATTTTTGTTCTCCAAAAAATTAGTTCAATAAGGCCTTCAAAACCACCCTAAAAGATTTCAACCCCCATAAGGCTAGGGGCAGGACACATGGTGGACTAAGCATTGGAATCACTATTCTAGAACAAGTGGTTATGTGGAACAACTAGGAGCTGCAAGGCTTGGTGCATGGAGCAATTGTGTGGCAACCGCCAACTGGGGAGTAGGGTGGCAAGTTTGAGCAGCTTAGTGTGGGCAGTTTAATAAAACCACATCGCACCAAAGTGATGCTAGGCACATGGGTGTAGCCAAACCAATCACTACTTTGTGTCAAGGCATTGAATCCTTAGAGGTTAGGCATTTGACCACTTATTAATCTCCACTTGGATGTTTTGTTTGTGATTGTGTGATCCAATGAGATGTCAACGTGACGTTAGAGTAATGTTAGTAGTGAAATCAAGAGTGACTTGACATGCTATGCATACCACATGGAAAGATTTGATTCATATGTACTATTTTTATGGTCAATGTAGCAAATTTTGAAAATCCCTAGATTTTTGAGTTGAGTGGCTGACATGTATCATTGGGAGAAATTTTCACCTTTATTACTAATTTGACCAATCAACAATCTAGTGAATGCAAAAGTTAGTAGGGGCATTCCATCCTCCCCATAGTGAGGAGCAAAGCATAGTCAATGGATCTAAGCATGACATGTGATGCAATCAGGCGATTTCCCAACAAAATATGACTATTTAGGTGGAAATTTGCATTTTGTACATGATCTTCTAGAGGCCATAACTTTGTCGCGTGGACTTCATTTGATCTTGTTTTCAAATTGTTGGAAAGATTTTTCCAAGCTCTTCACAATGGTACACTATTTATCACCATTTCATTGTGGTCGTAGCTTTTGCCAAGATGGAGATGGTTCCAAGGGTCCTTATATCATCAAAACACGACTATCAATCATGGTTATCATCTATTCATCCATTTTGAAGTCCAAGAATTTCTAGTGAATCGCTTCTAGGGCCAACAAGGTTCCTCTATCAAGAAAGATAAGGATGTGTTTTACAAGGTTCCTCATTAAGGATGACTTCTGCAACAAGGTACTACAAACTACAAGGATACTATCGACTCTCATTTCTCTTGACCTTCTTTCTTACCATAAGAGTGTAATGTCCCCTTCCTGTGATTCCCCTAAATCTTGCCCTAGAATCACAAGTTTAATATAGTTAGGGTTATAACTTACCAATTAAATGCTTTAAGCAAGATAAATCCTGGTTTAGGTCCTACAATCATGTTAGATAATATTGGAAATATAATTCATATGATCCAAACATATATAATAAATATATTATCTATTTAAACCATGTAAGATACATAACTATTTCAAATCTATATAAACTACACAATATCTATAGTGCATGATAGAAGATCAACCATAATACGACTTGGAGGAGAAACATGATAGGGAGCTTGAAGCTATCCTCTAAGCCCAAGAGCAGATATACCATCCCTCTTGGCCCCAAGTGGCAGACACGTGGGCATCCAACATGGGGTGGCGTACTTAGTGGATAAACTTGTATTTGCCTTCCCTATCCATGCTGTCTTATCCATTCTTCTTATGGTTGAGACTCCTTGAATCCATCTCAACAACCAACCCATGTAGAGATTGGGGGAAAGCTACAATAGGAGGCCCGTAGATTCTCTTTTCTAAGCCCAAGGACGGACACTCACTCCCTTGGCCCCAAGTGGCAGACACATGGGCATCCATCATGGAGTGGCGTACTTAGAAAGAAATCTAGTATCTGCTCACCCTACTGGTATTTCCCCCACTCCTCCTCATGGTTGCTTGATGAGAATTACAAACACTAAATACATCTAGATTCATAGAGATTATACAACAATAAATATATCATTATACACAACTATCATGATAGAGCATACCACAATCTTTATTAAAACATAAGACTGCTATATTTTCAGAAGCAAATGTATTGACTGTTGATTCTGCCCTTGTCTGCTGAGTGCAAATATATTTCTGAATGTGATCTAATTCCTTGATAATTGATATCTCAGATATTTGTTGATTTGATTGATTCGGTAATAGAATGATAGGATGATTGAATAATAGAGGGACAGAATAATCAAATGATAGAATGATAAAATTATAGAATGATAGAAGAGTGGTAGGATAGAATAAAAGAATGATATAATAAAAGAATGATGGAATAATAGAATGATAGATATAACGATAGAAAAATAGAATGAAAGAATGATATAATAATTGAATAATATAATGACGGGACAATAGATTTATAGAATGGCTGCCATAAATAATTCTTACCTGTTCTTGCAGATTTATCTCTCCTGAAATATATATGTTTTCAGACTTCTTTTATCCTCCCATCTTATCTCCTTTTTATATCTTATCCTATGCCTCTTCAAAAGGAGGCGAATTTATAGAGAGAAGCGTCTTTTACAAGGAGGTGCGTCTCTTTTTGTTAACATTCTTTGTTAGACTTAAGCGCTGCCATTTAGATTGCTGCACCCTTGTTAATAATTGCTGCTCCCCTTAAATACTAATCGCACCTCATAATACACTTCATAACAAACCCTTTTGTCTTGTTCCAAATCGTATGCCTTGTATAACATATGCTAATCGCATCTTATTTATTTCTTGATCGCACCACATCATTCTCAATTAATAAAACATTTTCTTTAATACCAAGCGCTGCCCCTTCATAATCTGATCGCTCCATAGCAATTAACTCCCTTTATTTATTAGTGAAGTCGTTCCTTTTGTCTAACCTATTCACAACCTTCAAACAATAATAATCATTGTCTATCAAATGAGATTCTTTCTTTAATCAATTCGTTGTATTTGTAAATCACATATACTTCTTTTAATACATCAACTCCATATTTAATGCCTTAATAAATGAGAGTCGGCCACATATTTAGGAAGTCGGCCATCTTTAGAATTAAACCCTTTATTTTATTTTGTCCCTAACAAGTACGGGACATTTCAAAGAGAAAGGATTCTTTGAATGAGATATTATTAGAGTTGAAGAAGTTGTTCAATCTAGAGAAGAGATTAACAAATTGAAAGAACTTAATTCATGGATTTTAGAGATGCTTGTCATGTATTGTGTTCATGCATTTGTTTCTACTAAAACTATTTTGATCCTCAGATTTTTTTGTTGGGCATGCTTGTGTTGATGTTAATCATGATGGTGTCATTATTAGGGACCAATCTGTGGTGAAGGCATCAACATCTTCAATAGTCTCTCAAGATAGTAGCAAGGGGAGAAGAAGATATGCTACTTTTTGTGGCAATGTAGGGCATGGTGTGAAGAACTTTAGAAGGCTAAGAGATGAGAATGGACACTAAAGGTGTTCTTGTTTTATCATAGAGAGGCACCATTTTGGGACCCAATCATCATTTGGAGTACATAGGGGGGCTTTGTTGGTCTCAATTCAGGTCATGTAGAGCATGTACAATTTCTTTAAGGCATGATGATCACCAAAGGTTGGCAAAAATTTTCCTCATATGGAGGACATACATTACCATTTGGACCTCATCATTGATAGGCTCTTTACTATGGGTGGGCGTGTGTGCCTAGGCCATCTAATGCAAATGATAAGTGGGTCAGATGAACAACTTGCTCATAGTTGCTTACACAACAAAAGCACAAGAACGAGGAAGAACAATGAAGATTTCAGAAAACAAAGTCTCTATTTATGCAGAAGAATTTACACACCCTATGGGCACTCCAAAATGTATGGAACCAAACAATATATTCTACCCAAACAACAAATATTCAGCCTACTGGAAGAGAATCTATTTGTTACAATCTATTCTCTTGGTTTAATCCTAGCTATGCTTATGACTAGCCTTTTCAGCCTTGTCTTTAGTTCCAGCTTTTAATTCGACTCCAACAGCCTCTACAAAAGGAAAATGTCCACTTTTATGCTGATGTAGAGTCATTTGATCTTCCCACAAGTGCAGGAACTGAAAGTCTTTTATGTGTCACTTGTCTATAACCAAAACTCCAAGAGTTCATGATGCTTCAGCTTTCATCTACATGTATGTTGTCTCCCTAGCCATTTCTAGAAAGCCTTTATATGCCACTTGCACACAACTGACAATCTGCACACTTGACATAACCAACAAGAAGGTGTTTGTTGTTTTCCACCTGCCAATCTACAAATGGCTTCTTCATATATCCACTTTCAAAGATGTAGACTGGATCCAACACAGCTTCACTAAGCTTGCACATATCCACCTTCCAAGACATGGGATGGATCCTACATGTCTTCACTAAGCTTGCACGACACCCAAGTGTCATGGCCCCTTTTTCGGATTAAAATAATTAATAATATTATTTAAGTTGGGGCCAATAATTTCTAATTTTAAGGGCAACTTAATAATATTATTATAATTAAAATAAAAGGTGTTTTTAAACACTAGTATTAAAAATAAAAGTATTTTTAAATACTTGCAGGGAAATTGAGGACCCTATAACAAGGAGGCGCCTATCTTCATTTGATCATCTGATTCTCATTTTGAGTTTGAGTTTGATCGTGCATTCAAGGACAAAACCCCTTGACTACAAATTTTGATTCAAGAGGTCTAGAGATAGAGATTGTTGTGCAAATATCCATTGCCGAGTTCTAGCATCCATTGTTTGGGGCCTGTGCTGATTTTAGGGAATATGGGTGCCACATTTAGCCATATTTTCCATCGCAACATCCTAGTCGGGTGAATGTGACTTGAGGTGATGCATTGGCTATGATAGAGGCATTTTGGACTCGTCTGCATCATCTTATAGCATTTGCGACTTCTTAATAAGGTGGCAGTGGCATATATTGGATGACAGAATCTACATCGACTGCAAAGAACAAGTCCACAGATTGCTTCATGAACTAGGATTGTGGCTAGTTGTGAAAGACAAGTGCGAGCCTCATTTGGAGCTACTCACAAGCCGTCAATGTGGAATGCCACCGGTTCACCATCAAATCAGAGTTAATAATATATTTGCAAATGCAAATCACTATCGACTAAGGAGGAAATTCATGCTATGGGAATAGTGTATCGAACGCTTTGAACTTAAACAAACACCACAACAATCGAACTGTGTGTATTTTGGCGGGTGTGCATCCAGTAGCAAATGTTGGGATTAGGTGTGTCATACACCTTGCAAGTCCTAATATTTGAAATATTTATTTATTTGTATTATTATTCATGCACATATTTTTGACGTCCCTCTTGGAGTGGCACTATGTGTCACTTGTAGTTTGTATTTTAGCAATTTGTATTTATCACTTAGTGTCATGGAAGTTGTTAAAGGCAACTATAACAACTTGTGATGTAAGAGTTGCTAGAATTGAAAGATCTTGTAAGAGGGAGGTATCTTGGAAATTTGACAAGCATGATTTTAGGAGCCAAAAATGGAGTGCCATATTTGGAGAGTCAATTATGATTTGGCAGGTGTAAGTAACTTTCTATATTACGGTGGATTTGATTCTCCATGACTAGGCATTGGTTTTTTGTATTGAAACTCCTATAAATTGAATGTTTGAGGAGTCATTTGTGAGGGACGGTTGTTTATACAAGTACCGTTATGTTGTCGGAATTACTCCAGAAATTGTATGCTCGTGAACTCCTGTAATAAACTTGCTCTACAAGTGTATGTAATCTTGTTTTGGATTTGTAGGCTTTTATTTGGGTTTTTCTCCCAAAAGAGTTTTCCCCACGTATATCTGGTGTTATGGTATATTTGTTTATTGTTGATTTTATGTTTAAATGTTGTTTATCTTCTTCATGTAACTGAAAAGATTAAAAATTTGCACAGCACTCTCCTCATTAGATTGGTGTAGGAAGTGTTTTTTGCACACCTTGCCTCCTTTCAGCAAAAACCGAACCTGTGCACTGTTGCAGCCGTCGAAAACAAGAGATTGTGGTTGTGAATTACCTTACCAAGGATCGCAATCATCTGGAGATTTTTCCTAATTGGAAACTGGTACATTTCTGAAGCAAAATAATTTCATGATGATATCTGGAGTGGCTAATTCTGCTACCAGTTCCTGTATTGCTTTATGCAGAGATTATTGATTCTATATTTTGTATGTAAAAGGGTGACTCAATATTGCAAATAGCTCAATTTATATTCCAGCATAGGGAAGAACTTTGACTATTCTAGTCTGATTTGTGAATTGGATTCCATATTGTTCAATGGTATTCATCTAAATATTTGCAATTGTGTTGTACCAATCTGATCAATATTGTTGCTCTATGAGTTGTTTTCTGTATCCATAAGATATTTCAGTCTTGTAATCAAAAAATTATAAAATATATATACATATATATTCCAGAAACTCCATAACAGGGATATTACAAAGTGACGCTTCGCTTTGTGTAATCCCACACAAATCCATACTCTAGTTTTGAAAGGAAAGACTACTTTAGGCTATGTACCCATGCTGCACCAATGTCACAACCACTATGTGTTACCACAAAAGATTCATCAAGCTCCCAAACACACAAAACTATATACCAACACAATTAAGGCACACTTCATAAACACAAATACAATAGTTGCAATTGATCCACTATGCAAACAACTAAAACAGAACAAAAGAAAAGGAATCTTTTTTGGTGATGCAAGATTGCTCGACCCCTAGAATGCTCCTACATCACCATCTCAAGTTGATTTCATATTTTCTTTTGAGATGTGGTTTTGCTAAGTTACCGGGTTTTGTAGTATTTCTTGTCGTGCCCATATGGGTTCAGTATAGGAACGGGGCATCCTAGGGTTTGCTTGAGCTGGACCTGGGAGGATCCAGGCATATTTGAGTGAAAGTCAATGGAAAAAACATGAGTTCAGTGTTGAAAGCTCATTTTGCCATCAATTGTCGTTTCGACACGAGAATTATTATTGCAATTGAAGGTTGACATATTAAAAAAACCTTATCTGCCCTGGTTGAGGGGACACACCATGTTTGTTTCAAATGGCAGTGTCCATTTTGTTTGTTTTTTAAATACAATTGTTGCCTTAGGGATTTCTTGCAGCTTATTTTGCTTGAAGTTATGCATTTCAATAGGTTGCGAATTATTGTAATTTTCATTTTGTATTGACATTTGACAAATCATTGAATTATGATTTTTTTTTTGCAAATTATGAAGTATTTAAATATTTTTGTATTGACAATTATAAGGATTGTTCTATTTATAGTTTTTAATATCCATAAAATTATAAAGTATAGTTATATATAAAATTATAATTATAATTATATATATATATATATTATAAATAATAAATATATATGTGTCTATGTTCATACCCGTACTTGGGCAAAAAAAATTGTTGTACCAGCGTACCCAAACCCCAACCCCATACCCATTCCCATACCAAGACTGGCAACTTAGGTTCTAAGGGATGCTAGAGATCATGCCCAAGATTGACTTCATTTTTTTGTGTTTGAGGTCACTTTTCCAAAGAGGTGTGACTTCAATGTTCCATGATGGCCATAGTTGTTTGTCATCCTAAAGATTGAGAACAAGATCATAGTGTATGGACTACATTGTGGATGCCATATTGTGTGTAGAATTTTGTGCTAACTTCTTGTACGATTCACAATCAAGTCCAACATTTTGGCCATCCCCCACTTCTTTATCCGGAGTTATGGAGTATTCAGTGATAAATTTGTTGTGCAATTCATGGTTAGGTTCAACACTTCTCATTACAGGGCAATCAATGATTGTCTTGTGCAATCCACAATCAATTCCAATATTGTCTATTTTTTTGATGATTTGTCTGCAATATCTTGCTTCATATTTTGGGCACACTTGTTCAATTTGTAATGTCCCTTTTTTGGCGCATAAAATTTTGTGTGCATTATGCTTGTTCCTAGTCTCTCAGAGGCTATCCAACATGTTTGGGAAGGACTCCAATGTTCTTGGAGTGGTCTTGGTTCAGTCTGCAGAACAATTATTTGGGTTTCCCTTGTGTTAATGGATTATTTTTCATGGCTTTGAGCTCAATAGATATTCAGGTTCACAGTGATGCTTTTTGATGTTTGATCAAGTTCTCAGATTGCTCTCCAAGATTCTTGGAAGAGCCGTCTATTTTTAAAAAGTCCCTCGGAATGCATCATTCATCTTCCCAAACATCATGGAATATGTTGGTATGCTTAATTTTGCAGTTTGATGATATTTGAGATTTTCCGTAAAATCAGTTGATTTAATGAGCTAAACAATTAATTATTGCACTTAAGTTAAAAAGGTTGGGAAATGTTCATTTAACACTTAAGTGTTATAGCTCATTGGAAAGGGGATGAAAAGCTTTAAGTCATGGGTGCATCATTTTGGGACCTTGTGAATCAAATATTTCCTTTATTTTGATAAAAGGGGTCTTTGGAGCTAAAAGGAGCTTTTAATTAAAAAGGTGACTTTAAGTTGTGCACACATAATGAGTTATTTTTATATTTTTTTGAGGAGAAATATGAAAGGATAAAGGAAATAATATTTTATTTTTCTCAAAAAAGTTATAAAAGGAGGTGATGGGCTCATTGTTTGAACATGTTTGGATTTTGTAATGAAATGTTGTTGGGATTGAACCAGAGTGTTCTTCCATATTCTCTTGAGGATGAAAACCCTCTTGAAGTTTGGTGTGATTTCATACAGGAATCACCATTGTGCTGAAGGTGGATTGGGAGCAAGCTCATACAGAGTTTGCCATGGAGCTGAGAAGATTGGATGCAAATATGGAGTTTATTTGTCATGTTTTTAGATTATGATTTTGGTGAATAATAATATATAAATTTTTGGTATGTGAAGATAGCATATTTATCTTGTTTTTGTTGTGTTATAGACATGGCCATACCATGTGATGCTGTACATCTCTGAGAGGGTACGATTTGATTTAAAAATTAGTGTGGATGATATCTGAAGCAAACTCTATTGGAATATGTTTTGGGCGCCCCTCTCAAGACTTTTCATTGTTTTTGGTTCAGTTTTGAAAGTGATCTGAAGATATCCGTACATACTGTCCGTATGGGTTTGATGGGAGTAGATTGAAATTTGAAATGGTTATTGATATCTTTGATACTAATATTGCTGGGTCTAAAATTGAATGGCAGTGACATCTTTGTTCAGTAATTCATTGATGGGATTTATAGTGTTTTGAGGCCTCATCTTGCTAGCCGTACCTCAGACCAGCGCCATACAGGTGTAGCGAAATTTCAGATATCAGTAAGGGCATTAAAAAGTCATCTGCAGATTTAATCAGGGTCATTGCAAGGCAAACATGGTCAGATTTCAATGATATAGATTTGAAAAGTTGTGATTTTGTCTTGTGATAAAGGTAGACTCCTCTGCTGAGTTGCTGTACAGCAGTGATATTACCTCTGTTTTTCTTTGAGTTGCAATATTAATCAGCTGTGATCTTCCAGGCCACTATTCAGCTAGGAATAAGAAGAGGTTTCTAATGTGTTGCAGGTGGAACAACCATACTAAATCATTTTGCATACTAAGATGCTGATCTAGTTTATTCTTTGTGTGTATTGCAACTCTTATTTCATTGTATTCCTCAATCTTTTTGTTGCAAGTTCACATAATGACCCTTGGATGGTTTACTGCCAGTGTGGAGTAATTGAACTATTTCTTTCTTCCTACCCACTGAACAAGTGGTGATTTCCCACGGTACCAGTGGATGCCCGCCGCAGCGGATGAATTGTATTTACATTGTTGCATAATTGCTTAGTTGTAAGCCAAGCACTGTATGCTCTCACCTTGCCCATCCTGGGATCTCGGTGATCAGAAAGTGTGAGGCATTTTAGTTGGTTTATGCAATTTATGCTAACACTGTCATATCATTGCTCATGATTGTCTTGTTGTGCAATCCACAATCAATTCCAATATTGTCTATTTTTTTGATGATTTGTCTGCAATATCTTGCTTCATATTTTGGGCACACTTGTTCAATTGATGCAAGATTTGGAGCTCATGCACAAGGTTGGTAGCCTAGGGTGATTGACATATTGTCCAATTTTACAAAAGCTCCAACATTTTGCCATCATCCCCAATTGGGTAGATTCTCTGTTAGTATCTTTTTTGAGGATATTCTTTAGGAGGTATAAGACTACCACATGGTTCCTTTGTGTTAACAGGACCAATTTTTCTCTCATATGTGGATGATTCTTTGATGAAGAATTAGGAGTATGCCATTTACTTTGCAGAAGAAGGCACAAGAGATGCTCAACTCTAGAACAATGTTGAAAAATGATACGTTCTAGTAGAAATTCTCATACTACCCACAGGATGTCATTAGGGTGGATGTGAAAATCTCTCTTTTTCACAAGGATTGTCTTGAAGGCCACCTTTCTTTGGCCACTCTAAGTTGAGTTTTAGAGGGAATGTTAACAGTGTGAAAAACCCATCTTGACAGGGTCCTTCGAGTTACCAATACTTGTGGTATACCTTTGGGTTATGTTTATGGTATACATGTTAATGGGTCAAAATGTGTTAACAGGCCTATACTTGCACTTTTTGTTATATTGGGATTAGTGCCTTAAATGGGTCAGCCTACCCTTATGTGGTGTATAAATAGAGGCTATGGCTCTCGCCATATCGACTAATTCATTCAATTTCATTCTTCTATTATATAGTGATATTCTTCTTTTTGGTGTCATTTGACATGTACACATGTCGATTTTCTTTCTTATATTTGTGGAGTTTATTATTTGATTGATTCTGTACTTGTGTCATTAAACTAACATGCACTTGTTCTTAGAAGGGGTGTTTTATCTGCCAAGCAGGCATGCTAGCTGAATCAACATCTAACCTTCACCTTTTATCATCAATTAATTATGATTAACATCATCTTCAAAGATAACAAACATTAAAAATTCCAAAACAAATTTCAAGTCATTAATATATACTTCAAAATTCATATAAATATTTTGCTGATGCATGATATAATAAATTTAGGAAACAACTTTCCTTTCTATCTTTTCTCATAATATTTGTACATAGTTATCAAGAGACAATGGGTATGGGTATAAGGATGCCTTTTTAAATCAAGGTAAAAGAGTAAAGGAATATGGAGACAGAAATAATATATATAAATAGTCACCTGAAGATGAGGGCATGGGGACACGGACACGGTCCTTATCAGTCATCCCTATATTAGAGTCTCCTTGTAATTATGTTTATCTTTTAATTTAATTTAATTTTTCTGCTCTTTATTTTAAAGATTACATTTTTCTTCCTGTGTTTCATGTTGTTACGAAACCCCACTGCAGGGCCCATTGGGAGTTCAGAGTGTGCATCAAAAGCACCCCAGCACATAGAATGTGTGTGAAACATGCCTCAAATTTGGGGTACATTTGTGAAACACACCAGGTGCAGCTGCATCTCACATGGAGCCCAAAAACTGAGACATATGCACCCCATGCAACACTGGTTAAAAATCAACAGGAGGTGTATGACTTGGTTGTAAACAATAATTCAATCTCATGAGGCCCATGGACTATAATTAGGCAATGTTGTCCTAATGACAGCTAGAATATTAAAGAAATAGGCCATGCCAATCACAAGGAAATCTCTCAAATGGTAATGGATGTGACTCAATTAATATGAACAACAGATCCAAATTGGTTAAAATTAATAGAGTTCCAAAAGAGCACACAAGAGGAAATGGACCTTAACTGTGCACGTTGGCTAAGAACTTCCTAGATTACTGCAAAAGAAGAGTTCTGCATAATTATTTCCCTTCAATTGACCATAAGCATCCATTGTGCCTGCAGAATGATGAATTTATAGCAGAAGTTCAATCTCATTAAGTGGCAATTTGCTTTGGAAAAGCAACAGTTGATTTAAGAAGGATGATTTTGGATTTGTTTGATTGGATTTTTTGTGTGCAGAAAACCAGCAATCAACCACAGCAGATTGCAAGAGAAGTCTTATCAAGCACTTCAGGCTTAAAAACTTAAAAGTAGGAGAGTGTTTGATAAGAGTTTGGATTATCCACTAGTGCCAGCAAAAAATAACATTTTTACAATCCTCTTTTTGGATTCTTTTAAAACTGGTATGTCTTGACCAATCATATGGACCGAGTTCATTGCTAATCCATTAATCCTCTTCTGCTATGACAACATCATATGATTTGAGGATGAAATATATGGCCATGTATATTCTTAATTCATTATGAAACATTTGACAGACATTTATTTTATGGCGAACACTTTTATCATAAGTCGGAGGAAACTCCCTAAGGTAATATCTAAAAATAGATTGCATTTTGTACATGGATAGTGAATTCAATAGACTTTATGCAGGTCACATGGATGGATGGACTTCTACCTGAGAGAAAGTTTTTGCATACCCATATGCATGAATCATTTTTTTCCTACAATTGGTGCAGTTGTCTGTATCAAAGATATTATGACATGTCAAAGGGGTTGAGCTCAATTGGTTAAATCATTGGGTTCTCATTGTGGAGACTCAAGTTCAAATCCCTAAAGTGACATCTTATATGGGAATCTAAGGGGTGACTTTTGGACTTCCATAGTTGGCTTCTAGTGATGATTTATAGGTTGTTATCTAATATTATTGCTCTATAGGAGCTAAATCTTCGTCTCATTTGTACTCAGTTGCTCAAAATGAGCCATATTTGTAAGTGTTCTCCAATATATATTTTTTTAAAGAAAAAATATGTCTCCCAAAGTAAAATCAACACATCCACCATGAGACGAGGAGTGGTAACCAAGAAGACATAAAAAAACAAGGGATTGTAACTGAGACCTTGTTAGTTTGTAACCATCTATTTTTTTAACACCTAATCAATGCAAGCATAAATATGGCCCCCAGCATCCAGCCAAGTATAAAAGGGGATAACCTATTAGGAAGACAAATATATTATTCCTGAATTGCACATAAGACTACAAGAGATTCAAGTCTTAGAAAACTCCTTTTGACTTCCTCCTCAGCCCTAGATGCTAGATGCAGCCCTGTAGGGATATGCTGCATCCTCCTACAATTGCTTAGTATTGCCCCCTCAACCCTGCATGTTCCCCTATGAGCATCCTCAGATACTTCATTGGCTCTTTCATGGTGATAGACAATGATGTAGTGGGTTCTTCTAACTTGGACCTTGCAACAAACATGTAAAACAGTAAAAGTGTAGATCTCTTTTCATGGTCTTCCCTCACAAGCTATGTTCCACGGTGTTTCAGGGACGGGGACGGGGCCGGGGGGACGGAAGGGGACCCGTTTCGGAGACAGCAGTCCGAGGGCCAATTTTTGGGGATGGTAGGGGGACGGCGATATATGAATTTTTCAAATATATATATATATATGAAATTTTCAAAATATCAATATGAAATAGAGATATCATATATGTTAATAACTTAACAACAATATCAATATGTGAATAAATCATGACAGCAGTAGTGTAACAGCAGTATAACTATAAACTATAAAGTTTAAACAATAAACAATGAGCATTAATGATTAAACACTAGTATAACAGCAATCTAAACAACAATAGAATTAATGATAATCATGAGATTGAAGATTCATAACAGCAATATTAAAGCATTTTGTTGTTCAAATTCTAAAATTAAAGTTCAAACTTCAAACTTAAAGATAAAGTTAACTGTTAAACCCAAAGTCTCAAACTTTAAAATACAACAATCTAAAGACTAATATCTATGCCTCATTCGGGCTATCAATATCATGATTTTAGGGTTTTGGAAGGGGTGTGGGAGGGTTTGTGGACCCCACGCCCCAATTAAAATTAAAAAAACGGGTTGTATGCGTTAAGACGTCGGGGGACGCCTAGCCATCCCCGACCGTCCTGGGGACAGCCAAGCGTCCCCGACCCACTACCCGCTGTCCCCAATTTTTCCTATGCATCCCCGAGACGATTCAAGATTTTATATTTTACTGAGGACGCCAAGGGGACATCCCTAGCCGTCCCCCCGTCCCGGAAACGTCACAGGGGACAAGGACGAGGCTGGAGGAGGTGGGGACGCGTCCCCGTGTACCCCTGCTCACAAGACTATTTATGTGTGTACTCCATTTTTGGCTTGGGGATTAACTACTTTTGGCTTACCACCTCTTCTTTTATTAACACTCCTTAAAAGTTTAGTATTTAGTTTCTTCTCATAACCTAGGTTATTTTTACCCTAGTTCCTATCCACTGTAACTGGATGAATGTTCTTAGTGACCCACTTTGGTCGTTCATAGATGTTAAATATAATTTAAGTTTTTCTTTGTTTATTGATTATTCTGGCTTGTGCAAAGAAATTCTAAGCAATGTGACTTAATTTAGCTTTTGCTCTATATTGTGAGTTTCTTATCATATTCCAAGCCATCTACAAAACAAAGATCCATATAATCGTCTATGAGATCCGATTACACACACAGTACTTGCATTCATGTTATCTAGCAATATTTGAAGTAGTCACAGTTTGTTGCAAAACATAAATGGGAGCAAAACTTAAGCTAACACCCATTCATACAGATCTTCTTAGAACTAGAGACAATCCAGCAATTAAATTGAAATCAGAATGTATGGTAGGTAAATTGGAGCAAGACACTAGTTGTTGGCAAGAATGAGATCCCAGACTAGTGAAGCAGTAACAATCAATGATCATCAAGAACAACCCATGTTACAGATGAGAGAGATGGGTATGATTCCCAACAATTGGCAGTGCCGGAAATATAAACTAGGTGTGGGGACCACATAAGAGAAAATATTACCTAACTACACCAAGCAAAATGAACCAAATA
Organism: Cunninghamia lanceolata; assembly: GCA_027924645.1. Classification (NCBI taxonomy): domain Eukaryota; kingdom Viridiplantae; phylum Streptophyta; class Pinopsida; order Cupressales; family Cupressaceae; genus Cunninghamia; species Cunninghamia lanceolata. Next base: position 5,491,942 of record BSBN01000312.1, read on the forward strand.
TGACAAATGTTGCAGAAAGAAAGATATTATATTATTGTCTGCAAACAACAAAAATTAATGGGACTCGAGAATGCAAGAAGTTAAAATAACTAACTAGAATTGCTAAAGGAACTCCAACAACCAAAAATAAAGTCTCTAAAACTAAAACTAGGAAGAAAAAAGTCAAAAAGAAGAAAAGGGAGCATGAATATCACAAGTAAACCCTAGACAAGTCAATATATACAAAAACCATATAATAGTAATACGAACTAATCCTGCAAGAGGAAACCCCTCTGTAAAAAAAATCTTTGACAAACTGAAAAGAGAAGGTCCCAATGGAGAACAAAGCTCTAGGCTGTGTCAAAGTCATAAGTCAGTTGTCATGGTTCCAACCAAATCTGCTATATTCATTCAACCCACCACAATATTATTGAGAGACACTAGTCCTTGGCTCCTCATTGTGGAACTCCTATGGTCCCAACAACCATAATGGACTGGGACTCTGGACAATCCTAGATTAAACATGGTGATCCAAACTCCTATGGTCTTAGGCTTTCCCTCAAAAGCAAGATGATCCCTTACCCATTTGATTAACAAGAGTGATTGATTAGCTAGAAAATGTTGATATGGTCATATACACACCATACTACTTAAGCTTACTTAGGTAGTTAGCTTATACGAAGTTAGAAATATTAGTTATTTTCCTATTTTAAGTAATTGGGAAAAAAATTGTGCAAGCAAGCTAGTAAAAGCCAACCATATAATTTGGCCAATCAAAAGCATGAGTGATATTAGCAAATCATTTTTAAGGTTAGTTTAGAAATTACATAAATTGGAGTTTCCTTCTTCACATGAGAAGTGGAAAGAGGGGAATGGAAAGGGATTGAAAACTGTGGGGAAGGAGCCATTTTATGAGATAAACTCTATGATAAAAGGCTCATTGAAGCTTTTGAATTCAGATTCATAACATTTGCTTTGTATTTATATTGATGTAAGGCCCACAGGTGTTTGTGCATTTCTTTTTGTCTTGTTTTGGCGTATTGGAATTATATGATACTATGATATGTTATTTTGTAGTGTGGATTGGTGATCACTTGTGGATACCAATGTTCTATTCTGGATATTTGATATATGTATATTTGGATATGTATAAGACTTGTGTGTGTGTGTGTGTGTTTATATTTATTGGTGTTTCAACTTCACTATTTTCATTTAAATGATATGCTGGGTGGGTAGACCTGATTCCTTTAGTATTATTCTTTTAAATGATTAATTGCACCTTGATCATATTGTTAGAATGAATGATTTAATTGAAATATGCCTATTAAATGTTTATTATTTAATTGTGTAATTTTATCATCTGCTTCAACTATTGTTATGTATTGGTTAGATGCATGTAACATTTAATTGAGTGTGTAGGAACTTACAGGATATTAACCAATGGTTTATATGTGGAGAACGTGGACATAGATTTAACCTAGCCACCTCACCTTACTTGTTTTTTCCGAGTGTCAAAACCTATGAAAACCATATCCGAATCAATTTCAATTCTGGATCCCCTTGTGTTAGAACCGTGAATGTGTTTTCTTGGCTGATTTTAAATACCACTTTTGTGTCTACTTGATCCGTGCAAAAAGGATTTAATGGTTCCTTTGAAGTAAGTAGTTTACGTTATTGATTGTTAGAAAAGAGAAAAACAATTATTTAAGTTTTTAGATTTAATTGTGGGAAAGCATTTGTATTTAATTATTATGTGCTTGGGAAATAGATTATTTTCTAATTGTTAGAAATATCAATTTTAGATAATTGTTTAAGTGAAAATACTAGTGGGAAATAAAAGAAAGATAAGTTAATTTTATTTATAGGTATATATGGAAAAAGGCTTGCTTTTCTATTCTCATTATGCAATATGTGAAAAGTGAGCAAAAATTGAGAGAAAATATTTTCAAAACCCTCTTTGAAAAAAATTGGATTTGCTTGCTTGGTGATTGCTTGGAGTGCTTGGATTGATTGTTGAAAGAAGAAGAATCATTTTAGAGTTGTCTTTGGATTCATTGAGATAATTTCTATCTTGTTTATGTTCAAGATTTGAATTTTACTGAAGTTTTTATGTTGTAAAAAATTATGTTGAAAAATGGATTTTCCTGCCAAAATTATGGCAAAATTTTTCAAAACTGAAAAGAAATGTGAAAAGAGTGTTGTTGGGTAGGATTGGGCCAAGAGGGTATGATTACAATTTTAGTTTATGCATTTTTCAATTTTGGTGAAAAATATATTAATTTACCTTCTAAACCCGATTAAATCTTCTCAAATTGGTTATGTGCTTTGAAAAGAATGATGTTGGTTGATTTTAGAATAAGAGGGTATGTTTAGAAGTTTTAGTCATTATCTTTTTCAAAATTTGGGATATTTGGGAACAATTTTGGGATGAATGCTTCAAGATCCATTAATGGTGGACCTTGGATATTTTAGAAAATAATTATTTTATTTTTGTTGAATTTTGAAAATTCTAAAAAGTGTTTATCATGTGGAATTATGTATTCTTTCATGAATTTTATTTTGTATGTTCTTTGGGAAGCATGTTTTCATGAAAAACTGCTCCTTACCTATTCTTGGCCTCTTTGAAGCAAGTTGACCCTTGAATCGTATAGGAGAGGGGATATCTGTACGAGACTTGGTGTGGCTAATTACCCAACTCATGGGACAAAGTTGGAGGCAATGTGTTGAAGAAGCCTTGCTTAAAATGAGTAATCAAGAGTGTCAAAACACCCAACTCATTGGAGGCAATGTGTTGAAGAAGCCTTGCTTAAAATGAGTAATCAAGAGTGTCAAAACACCCAACTCATGGGATGAGGTTGGACACAACGTGCTGAAGAAGCCTTGCTTGAATTGTGTAATTGAAATGAATATGAAACCTTAAATTGTGTAACTTAAAAATGAATGATGGGGTAGGTAGAGCACACTGAAAGTGTCCCTACTACCTTTTGAGAAGCATCCACAGGGTGAATGCATACTTGAGACCTTTGAAGTCTATGTTACTTTCTAGCTTGGTTTTGGAGAACTGAGGGGAAGTCCACTCCTATGGCTTAGCTGCCCTCCTCTTGTCTGTGTTGATTGAACAGAGTGCATCTTATCTTGTGTTGAGATAAACCTTGTTGTTGTGTGTGTGAGAGACCAACTTGTGTGACTCTTGTGTGAGTGTTGGTGCTTTCTTGAGACTCTTGTATTTGTGTGAGCTTGGCCTTGGTTGTAGTGTATCCATGTTCTTTGCAGTTCGTGGGGGTGTAGTTTGTAATTGCCAACCAAGCCAACCGAGCCTTCTTTAGCCACAAACTGGGCCAAACCACCCTAGCTGACCTAAGACATTCAAATTGTTGACCCCCATCAACATAGGCCACCCAACCTCATCAAAGGTAGTTTTTCCCTAAAAGGGCAAACTGCTTCTTTTTTAACCAAACATGAGCTTTCTCATCGTTGAGCCAAAGGGGATTTTGGCTTGTTTGAGCTCATTGTCAAAGACCAATGGGTGCATCTGATATGGTAGGAAGTCACACTTATTTTTTGCAACTTTTTTGTAATTCACTTCTAGCAACCCCAAATTTCAAACGACAATATACGATATCTTCGTACCCAAGACTCTTTTTTGTGCTAGCTTTTTATAATTATGTACTTTTCCGCAAAGAATCCAAATTTGCCATCATGCTTCTTTTTTACTATAATGAAAAAATAAAATTGTTTCCCATCAATACTCATATTTTGTACAAGATCTCTTGCCAAATGGAAATACAACAACGATATCAGATAATTACCGCTCATGGAGATTGTAAATTTTTTGGTCAACAAGATCTCTATCCCTATCTTTGGGGATATGTTCCACAACTAACCAGTTCTGATAAGCACACGAAGAAGCTCAATAATTGTGACATTGTTTATGGCCACACATATCTATCACTTTCCATGGATTTCTAACATCACATTGAGAACAATAAGTGCCCTTATATTGCTTGGATGGTCTTTTTGCAATTATTTAGTGACACCATGTCATTGTCTAATGTTTCCATGGATTATACACTTTTTAAATTGAATTTTATTAATGTTTCTAATGATGGCGTAAAATATGAAACACCACACACGATCTCATCAAATTTGGCAAGTTGCGATGCATCTTTCGGCACCTCTTTTTTGCAAGATACCCCACTCATCAAAGAGCCACCTCTTTGGGATTCCTATCTATGCGACATTGGTCATCTTTGTTTAGAATCTTTACTTGATGATTGTCCTCATATATTGGAAGACACTATTTTTTGTTTGATGAGAAGTCCCACATAGGTGTTCTTGGAACTTCTTTATCAACTCTTTTACTTTGTGATCCGCCTTGTTGTGGATGTACTAAGAGTAACTATTATTGAGCCTGCTCTTTTATTTTGTGATCCACCTTGTCCTGCGGATCCTCTTGTAGTGGATGCAATGAGGGTTCTTGTTATAGACCCTCCTATTATCATGGACATTCTTTTTTTAGGTAATCCATCTCCATTTTCTAGTTCCTCCTTGATGGTGACATTTCCTAAACTTTTCTTCAAGATGTCTTCACTACTATGTTCAAAGAAAAGTAAATTAGTTCTAGATGCTTTCTTGTTGCTTCCTTCATATCTTATCATGGAATCAGAAGGCTTTTAGTATGCACCATTTGATATATATCCCTTACTTAGGGAAGGGAGATTGTTCAAATGTAAGTGGACCTTTTTAGGATCTAATTTGTGTCCATCTAAAGCAACATATGACTATTTAGTGCATTAATTCATCTTTCCAGACCTCAAAGGAGTATCAAGACACTTGTTTCTGTCATCTTCACTAAACCCTTGATATGTTCATTTGTGAGTATTGTTATGGTTGAAGGGTGTTGTCCTTGGGAGGGAGATATTCTAAGCTCGCCTTCCCTCTCCATTGAGTTTATTGTACATGGGTACCTCATCAAAGCTTTTTACCAAGACCCATTTCTAAGTTTTTACACTCTTTTTTAAACACTCCCAAAGTTGAACTAAGATAGGTGTTGGTGTGGTCAAATGCACACCAATTTATTTAAACTTACTTAGGTAGTTAGTTTTCCCTAAGTTAGAAACATTGGTTATTTACTTATTTTAAGTAATTAGGAAATTGGAAAAGATTTGCAAGCAAGCCAATAAAAATTGCCCACGTAATAAGGCCAAACAAAATCAAAAGTGATGTAGTATGGCTAATAAGATCATTTTTAAGGGTAGCTTAGAAATTCTATAAATTAGAGCTTCCTTGTTTGCATAAGAAGTGGGATGAGAGAAATGGGAAGGGAGTGAATAATTTGGGGAGATATTTTATAAGATAAACTCCATGAGAGGAACTTATTAAGGAGTTTTATTAGTATAATGTTATTATTTTCATTTTGCTAAAAAATTGAAACAAATGTATAACCCAAGAACTTTTTAAGAGAGATTTTAAGTTACAAAAGCTGTAAATGTATTAAAAAATAGACCAACAATTTTGAGAGATATGCAAATGTCAAGTTAACAGAATTGCATTATGAACAAAGAAGAAGTTGTTGAAAAAGATTGGCAAAAGAGACCCAAATACAAGCTAGGTAGTGAGTTTATATAGACTAGGGAGAGGGTGGAGGTGGCAAAATCAGCTGATAGGGAGATACCACCAAACGGTTTAAACATAGTAAATGTAACTCCCTTGTAGAATGACAACCCCTCAAATTACCCATTCACCTAATTAAACTCACTTTATTAACCTAAGCAAACTTAATAAAAGTGTAGGAAAAACCTTAGTAAAAAGGAAATAAAACCTACACTAACACCGACTGAAAAGATGGGTCTTGGCAAATGAAGCCTAATGAGGTACCTTTGTACAAATATTTCCCTCCCAAACCCTCCAACAAAGGAATAGAAGTCCCCCGCCCCAAATAGAGAGAGAGGACTAAGAAGCTCTCCCTACAATGGACACCTACCGCACCTCGAGCAAAGCTTGCAAATGAAGGAACTTGCTTTCGATGAAGGGTTTGGTTAAGATGTTTGCAATCTGCTCTGAAGTCGGACAGTACCGAAGATCAATAATTTGCTCATGAATCAGCTCTCAAATGTAGTGCATGTGGATCTTAATGTGTTTGGTCTATTGGTGATGGATCGAATTGTGAGAGATTTGTATCACACTCTAGTTGTCACATAAGATGACTATAGGCTTCTAAAAGGGAATACCAAATTTAGTGAGAATATTCTGAAGCCAAATGGCCTCAACAGCAACATTAACTACTCCTCGAGACTCAACCTTTGTAGATGAAAGAGCAATTGCTGATTGCTTCTTGCTCAACCAAGAAATTAGACCGGAACCAAGTGAGAAGCAATACCCTGAAGTATACTTATGGTCTTGAGAATCGCCCGCTTAATCTGAATATGTATGTCCCACCAAGTCAATATCCATGCCTGCTGCATAGTGAATCCCATAACTGCGAGTGTGTAGAATCCGCTTAGTTGTTTTCCAGTGCAACTCATGTGGCTTTTGCATGAACCTGGAGACCAAGCCCACGACATATGAAAGATCAAGCCTCGTGTGAGTCAAGTATATGAGACTCCCAACTAATTGGAGATACAAAGTAGCATCCACCAATGGTGAAAAACAATGTGCCTCAAGTTTGACTCATGACACAAATGGAGTCGGTGCAAGCTTACAGTCAACCACGTGAAATCTGGTGAGCATATCAATGGTGTACTTTGGTTGTGCAATGAAGATACCAAAATAAGACTCAATCCCCAAGAAGTAGTGCAAAAAGCCCAAGTCTGACATTAAGAAACAATCATGAAGGGCAATTTTCACTACCTTAATGGTGGATAAGTGACTCCCTACGAGCAACAAGTCATCTATATAGAGAACAAGGAGGGTGAGAGTATCATCCTGTTGCAGAATATAAACATTTGGATCAAAATGGCACTGAGTGAACCCAACTGACAAAAGGAAGGAGTCCATCTTGGCATACCAGGTCCAAGGGGCCTATTTGAGGCCATACAGAGGCCTTGCAAAGACGACAAACAAGTGAAGGATCCTGTACGAACCCCTATGGTTGCTCCATATAAATTTCCTCCTGAAGGTCACCATGAAGAAAAGCACTCTTCACATCCATCTGATAAACTTCCTAACGATGGGTTGCAACAATAGCAAGGACAAGTCGAATGGAATTCATTCTAGCAACTAGCACAAAAGTCTCAGAATAGTCAATTCCAGGAACCTGAGAGAATCCTTTGGCGACTAGGTGAGCCTTATGATTATCAACTGACCCATCTACGATAAATTTTGTTTGATAAATCCACTTGCATCGAACAAGTTTCCTTCCCTTAGGAAGGGGGACTAAATCCCAAGTATGGTTCCTCTCCAAGGAACTAAACTCTTCTTGCATAGCAGCATCCCCACTTGGGGACACCAGTAGCTTCTCAAAAGGACTGTGGATTGGAAGCTGAATCAATGAAGAGGTGTGGAGCCTGCCAAAAAACCTGTTTTAGTATTGAAGGATCACCAACCCAATTGACTGTTGACTCTAATGTCTGACGAACCCAAAGAGGCCCGTTGGCTAGAGAATCATCACCCTTTGAATGATGACTAGGAGAAGAGGAAGATTAATCCTCATCATCATCGTTGCCATCTGAAGTGCAGGAAGAAGACTCCTTGTCATGATCAGGAGGTTTAAGATGCTCTAAAGAACTATCATCATGCCACATTGTCTCCACAATGATGGTAGATGGAGAAGTGATAGAAGAGTTGGAAGCATCCTCTTCGAAACGAACACTCCTCTCAATGAACAACTCATGAGTGGTGGGGTGAAGAAGCCTATAGCCTTTGACACCATCTGGGTACCCAACAAATATGCAAGGCTTGCTTCGCAGATCCATAGCCTTGCGTTTCTCTGTTAGAATGTGAGCCCATGCAGGAGAACCAAATACTCAAAAGTGCTTTATTGTGGGTTTCTGACTGGTCCAAGCTTGAAATGGAGTTACCCCCTTCATAGCTTGGTGAGGAACTTGGTTCTGGATGTAACACGCATAGTTGATGGTCTCCACCCAATACTGAGGTGCCATTGACCTGGAGTGAATCATACAGTTGGCCATCTCTTTCAAGGACCTATTCTTTCATTTTGCGACACTATTCTACTATGGACTGTAGGGAACTGTGCATTGAAGATCAATGCCCTCCAAGGCACAAAATTGCTCAAACCTGTAGTTGGCATATTCCCCCCATTACCTGTACACAGAATCTTGATTGCCTTCCCTGATTGTTTGTCTGCAAAGGCTTTGAAGTATTGAAAGGACTCAAAGACTTCAAACTTTTGTTTAAGAAAATATACCCAAGTGTTTATAAAAAGATCTTCAATGAAAGTTAAAACATATCTAGCCCTGCTAAAGGATGGATGTGGAAATGGCCCTGCCAAGTCAGTATGCACTAACTCCAAAAGTTGGGTGGCCCTCCAACCTTTGCCTTTATCATATTTCTCCTCATGATGCTTACCAAGAACACAGCCTTGGCAAACTCGTTCAAAAAAATAAATAGAAGGCAACTCTGAAACCATATCATTTTGACTGAGCTACTGCAAGTAGTGGAAGTTTAAGTGGCCAAACTGCTAATGCCACAAACGACTCACCTCATTTGAGTGAGTGAGCAAAGCAAGAGTAGGAGAATTAGGAACAAAGTGAGAAAAGTAATACAGTATGGACTGATGATTAACTTTCCCCACGGCAACTGTAGACCCATTGTGCATCTCACTGATTACTATTGTGTCTGGTGTGAACTCAACTTGCTTTCCAGAGCCAGTGTGAGTGATTTGATAGACAGATAGGAGATAGTTGACAAGGATGGTACGTAGAGAACATCATGAAATGTTCCTTTGCCCACATCAATAGACCCTCTTCCATGCACTTCAACAGGGTTGTTATCTCCCAGAATAGCTAGCATAGAACACGACTCCAAGGAGGCAAAACCATCTTGTGACAAAGCCATGTGGTGCGAATCCCCTGAGTTAATGATCTAGGTATCGTGCTATGAAGCAACAACAACTAGGGCCCTGCCTTTTTCTTCCCCCATATTGTTATTTATGTCCTTAGAAGACCCTGAGATGAACTCTATTTGATTAAATCAGACACCTTGATATTGTTCTTTTCAAGATGTGTCAGGTGATCAATCTACTTCTTTAAACACTTGTGTTCATCATGACCAGGTTTCTTACAATAGGCACATGTTACCTTCTCCTTCTTAGATTTGTCCCCTTTCGAAGAAGAGGTCTCATTAGTTGCATTAGAAGCAACCAGTTTCTGATCTTGTTTCTCCTCTCTTTGGTTTTTTTGTTTCTTAATCTGCCTTCTATTCTGACCTTAAGTGCCTTAATTTGTAGCCAAGGCATGAGATTTAGAGGGTTTAATTGTACCCATTTGAACCAATTTATCTTGCTTCTTTATGAGTTCATTTGTAAAATCATCAAGAGAAGGCATTTTATAAGTGGTTCCTACGACATTTTTAGTAGCATGAAATGTAGAAACAAACACTGAATAGTTTGGACCAAGTTTTGAAATAATACTTAAGATCAATTCAGAACCTTTCTTCTCAATTCCACATTGTTTTAATTGCAATCTTATGGCTTTTAACTTAGTGAAGAAGTCCTGAATAATATCAAAACTATAAGGACTTAACCCTATGAGCTCATTCTCCACTAGATGTCCTCTTATTTCATCATGTGTATTGAAGATGTTTTCTAATGTTGTATAAACCTCATTTGGATTTTCAGCAAATTCGACAGGAAAAAACAAATTTGGAGATATAGACATACACAAGGTTCCAAATGCTTCATCACGCTTATTAAATCATTTTGGCTTTTTTGCAATTAAAGTTGGTTCTATTCAAGCCCTATTGTTACCCTACATAGCCCTTGTTTCTTCAGATAAATTATCATTTTGGACTTACAATCAAAATAGTTGTAGGGTATGAGTACAGGAACTGTAATTTGATCCATTTTATGCAAAAAAGAAGATTTGTAGTCGTAGTTGTGCGGAAAAGGAGAATGCAAAAACTTAAAGATAGGCACACAAGACACCCCCCTTTTTTAAATAGATCAAAAATCACCCCCCTAGAGATTACAAGTTTGACACTTTATAGTTTAGTGCGAGTACAATACTTTTACCAGATTACAAGACTCTTAGGGCGCAAAAATGGTCAAAAACTTAACTTTTGATACAAAATGGACCTAATACAAATCTGAGAAAAATAATTGTATAGCTGTGTAGTGCTCCCCAACATATTTTCAATGCATTTTCCTTTGCAAAAAACGGATATTTGAGACACAAGATATGGCTTGTCGAAGAAAAAAGCAACAACCAGCTTCAACTTGCAATATCTAAAGAAAAATGATAAAAGTTTTGATCAAAACCACCTTGGCTGGAAACAACTCGTCTTCAGCTTTTTGTCGCCTATTTGTTTGCAAAATTTCATTGCCATATGACCAAGTTATGCCTATTTGAAAAAAATGCCCTATTAGGCTAAAAAACCAAGCCCTGGTGGCCCTTGCTCGCTAGTGGTGGTGGCCGCAGGGTGGTCGGAGAGCGGCCTACAGAGGTGGAGCCACTGGGCGGCGAAGCTGGAGTGGCGGTTTCGTAGTAGCCACTAGCAGCTTGTTTAGAGACCGCTAGTGAACTTGACAAGGGGTCGCAAGTTAACAAAAGCCCACAGGCTTTGAAACAGGTGTCAAGCCCTTAATACAGGGCTAAAGCCCTAGCCGAAGCCCTTATAAGCTTTTTGAAGCATAGTTAAGCGCCTAATACAAGCGCATGGAGCACTTCAATACAAGCGCTTTAATTTTTTTTTGAAATTTTTAAACTTTTTTACCTTGTTCTACACACTGGGGGGTCGTAGACTTCCCTGGCAAAAAAAAAAATTGCCTCAGAAATACCTGACATCGAAAGTAGGCAAATTTGATATCAAAATAGAGGTTTTTGGGCCTTTTGGACGCAATGGTGAGGTCCTTTTGGCTTGAAAACACTCTAGAAAATAGTTCACCAAATCTGAGCTTCATACCCTTGTTTGCAACTGTGTCAAACAATCTCCAAATCAAATAAAACGAAAGCCAATTCTAACTTTCTTGAGCCTCTTGGACACATTGGAATAGCCAAAAACACTGCCAGTATAACCAAAATAGCTGCAATCACCAAAATATCACAAAACACATGCAAAATATAAAGGTTATTCGGTCTTCATAAATCCTTTCTAATTCTTTAGATCGTTGAAAAACGCAACAGAAGAGTATACGTGATTTTACAAGATCTCACAAAAATAAACTCTATCTCTCAACTAGGAATCCAAGAACTCAAAACTCTCAAAACAAAAGCTCTAATACCATGTTAGAAATCTGAAACAAATGTATAGTTCAAGAACTTTTTAAGGGAGATTTTAAGCTACAAAAGCTGTAAATGCATAAACAAAAACAAACCAACGATTCTGAGAGATATGCAAACGTCAAGATGACATATTTGCATTACGAGCAAAGAAGAAGCTGCTGAAAAAGATTGGAAAAAGAATCCCATATACAAGCTAGGTAGTGAGTTTATATAGACCAGAGAGAGGGTGGAGGTGACAAAACCAACCAATAGGGAGAGACCACCAAATGGTCTAAACATAGTAAATGTAACTCCCTTGTAGGATGGCAACACCTCAAATTACCCACTCATCTAATTAAATTCACTTTATTAACCTAAGCAAGCTTAATAAAAGCGTAGGAAAAACCTTAGAAAAAAGGAAATAAAAACCTACACTAACACATTTGAAGCTTTTGAATTTAGATTCAAAGCACTCGATTTACGTTTATAGTGACCTCTTGCATATGATTTAATCCTTTTTAAGTAGGATATGAGTGATTTTCTTGCACTTCTCACATGGCATGAGAGCCCATGTACCCTTCTTAACATGGTATTAAAGCTTTTCTAATAGAAAAAACTTATGTATACCATATGTTTCTACATTCTCTGGCTTATGCATGGCTTAATCACATTCATAAACCAATTCATCATAAATTACAACATTAAATCAGTAAGAATTCAATTAGATGAAAAATATGACTAAAAAGCACATGAAGAAAATTGTATCTAAACTCAATGTTTCATAATAGAAAAATCAGCAATGTTAAATATTTAAATAAGCACCAAATGGTGTGTATACATAAATAAACACATCTAGTTATCTCCTCCTTAAGTGAACCTAAGATACCTCCTCTATGGGCAACAAAACTTATGAGATGTCACTCACAAAGAGGTATATGTAGCTATTACGCACCACCTTTTCCCTACCTATATACACAAATGGTGGAGTCACAAGAATAATACACAAACCTATGTAAATGTATTAGGTTAGTAAGGAAATCCTACTCACACTAAGGTGTATATACACAACCGATCCTATTAAACCCTATGTGAGAAGATTGGAATATGACTAATATCAAACCTATTGCAGAAATTATAACCTACGGACACGCCCCCAGGGTTTTTAAGGCATTTACCAAAACAAGGGTGTCTTGTGCGAGACAAGACAAGGATGAAACGTCCCCTCACCATCCCTAGTGCCTAGGTCCCAGCAAGGGGCCATACCTGGGACACCCCTACAAAGTGAGGACATGTCCAAGGCTGCTTCCTTTGGAAGTTTGGCAAGGACATCTAGGGACCCTATCATCCTTGAGATAGCCTTGGGACATCTAGACATCCCTTAGCCCTCCCAAGGATATCAAGGCATCCTTGACATCTTTAAGAAAAGTCTTCATTTTTTAAAAGTGTAATCCTAAACCTAAATCCAAAAGTGGGGGTCAACTAAGGCCCCCAACCTAAAAACCCTATAAAAGAACCCATGCTCTTTTTCCATCACCAAAAGAGAGGAGGAAGAAGACCACACCAACTACTTGAGGTATGTTCCCAATTCCCATTGATTATCATTGTACCCTAAGGTCTTCAAATCATTTCCTAAATCGGAGATAAAACCAAAGTGCAATGGGACAAGTAGGAAGCATAGAGTGAGAGGAGCTGATGTAGATTCATGAGGATCAAGTTGCAAATACAAGCTTTGTCAAGGTCTACTTGTAGGAGCTAGATGAATGTAGCAATTCTATCAATGAATATGCCATAACATTTACATCAAACAATGAGTTAGATTAGCCATTCTACTTTGGATCTTAAACTTGATGAATAATTATTAAATATAAATATTTGGATCAATTGATTGTCAAATTGTCAAACTTTATATAAATTTCAGCTTCTTTTACTCATTGTTTACATAAATGATAAATTGCAATTTCTTTTAGTATTTTGTGTAATTAAAATTAAATTTTCAACTATTTATTTTTTAATATTTGTCATCCCGCCATCCCCAAAATCAAGGATAAAGATTTCTTCATGTAGAACTTGAAAAGGGGGTCATTTGTGGCCCTTTTAGATGTTCTAACTTCTAACTACTAACAAGAGGAAAATACAAACCATTTGTCTATTTCTTGTTGGTCAGTTATCAATTTTTAGTATTAGTTTGTGCAATGTATACTAAAGCCAACATCATGTCCCAATGAATTTAGCCCAATGCTAAGAGAATATCTTGGCTCCAATTGTGAGGTAGTTATATGTGTTGGATTGTGAGTTGGATCTTGTTTCTTGGCAAATCTATCTTAAAAGGAACAAAAAAAACTTTGGGATCTAAAAGAGGGCAATATAGCATGGCTCTATTAAGTGCACTAGCTCCTAATAGGAGGAAAATACAAATCATTTGCCTATTTCTTGTTGATTGGTTATGGATATTCAGTGTTAGTTTAGGCGGCGGCAAGTCTTAATGAATTTGGCCCAATGCTAAGAGAATATATTGGCTCCAATTGTGAGGCCAATATATGTGCTAGATTGTGAATTGGATTGTGTTTCCTAGCAAATCTATATCTTAAAGGAACAAAAAAAATATTTGGGATCCAAAAGAGAACAATGGAGTGTGGCCTTATTAAATGTTTTAACTCCAAATAGGAGGGGAATACAAACCATTTGCCTATTTCTTGTTGGTTGGTTGGTTATGGCTATTTAGTGTTAGTTTGCACAATGTATACCGAAGCCAACATCAAGTCTCAGTGAATTTGGCCCAATGCTAAGAGAATATCTTGGCTCCAATTGTGAGGCAGTTATTTGTGCTAGATTTTGAGTTAGCAAATCTATCTTAAGAGAAACAAAAAAATCTTTGGGATCCAAAAGAGGACAATGGAGCAAATTTGGAGCAAAGTCAAAGATTGAGACTAGGAAGTTTTTGGGAGGATATAGAGTTGAAAAAGTTGAAAAAACCTAATAATTGAGAGCATGAGATCCTCTCAGAATGGTTGACAATCTAGACAATAGGATCGTTGTCAACAAAAAGACCAAGCAACCAATTACAAATACTTGTCTTCATTGAAGTCCTACTAAATCTTGCATCAAGATGAATTCCAATGACCCTTCCCAAGGTAATATAGGAACCTCTGGTTAGGGGTAAATTCTTAGATATAATAGGGAAGATATATTCTTAACCTTATGTCTCAACAATGGCATTGGTTAATATAATGTTGTTGAGATTGTGAATGTCTCATGTGGCATAAAGTTTATGCTTCAAAATAACATTGCCAACCTTACCGTGAAGCGGACTCTACGACAATCATCAATAATTTGAATAATAAGAATTATCAAGATACTTTGGACATGAAGGCTTATACTAAAGAAATTGTCATCTAGAATCTTCATCCAATATTTTTCAACAATCTTAGATGCACTTCCAATAAGATGGCAGCCTTCCTAACCTATTGAGTCATTGGTTTTGGCATTAAATGTAAAAGATTTGAAAGGCATTCACAGTGATAGAGTACAATGGTATAGTTTTAAGTAATTATTGAGAGGAGATGTATCTCGAAATGATGGAATCTAACAACCAGGCTTACCCAACAAGGTATTTACTTACAACTTTGGCAGCCATTAAGAACACCAAGGGGAGTAGAATGGCACATTTTGGGAAAGTTTTGAATTGTTTCCTCTGCTTGATTTTGATTTTTTTAATTTGCAAGATAGCCATGAGTAATTGGTTGTTCAAGAGTTGTCATAAAGCACCAAAAAGGGGAGTGGTAAATGTCCCCTTAATATGAAATCACAAGTAGATTAACAAGGAGAAACAAATGGTAGTCGGAACTATAAATGGATTTCACTTTTGACTTAGGTGTATGAGGTCCAAGTTGTGGAAGATGTTAACCTTGAAGGCCTTAATGAAGATTTGGGTATTGTTGGTGGCCATAGAAACATTTCTACTGTATTGATCAAGCTAAAACCTTCCTATACAAGATGACTTTGTTAGATTTGACATCATTGTTTTCTAGATACAACATATTAAAAAGTGATTAGCACCCTAATTAGGGTTTAACCCCAATGGAGTATTAAATCTCATCCATTGGAAGAGATCAATCCTCACTCTAGAATCTAGGGCAACCCACTGGAAACCCTAAAGATCCTGGGGTTTTCTATAAGAGGGGGCCTTACATATGTGAGCCCCCATTAAGCAAGGTAGGAAGGGGAGAGGAGAAGGAAGGGAAAGAGGCATCCAATCCCTTGCTCTCAATCCCATCTCCCTCGCCATACCCCATGGCTAACCTAGGATTAGGTTAGGTTTAGAGTAGAGAGTTAGTTATTTTTAAATGTTATTATATTATTTTCTTCTACATTGTTAGCTTTTGTTAGTGTTTGCATATTCTATAGGTATGAAGGAAAAATAAGGATGAGGAGGGACCAAGTGGTTTAGTTGCAAAAGTGCTCCCATTTTTGTCAAATATAATGAAATGAATTTTCCTTTTGAATAAAGCAAAATTTTCCATAATATAATTATTCATTTATCTACATATTTGTTTATTTATTTTTTGTTTTATTTTACCAATTACAAGGTCTTATAAAGCTCATCAATATATATAGATAGATAGATACACCCACATAAAAACAATTAAAAATACCAAAATGAAACCATTTTCATTTAATAACTTGTTCTTTTTAACCAAAATGTAAATGGAAGACAAAAATACCAAACTATTGTTTACAAATTGATCGTTATTAGGTGTCACTCACACCCAGTGATGACCCCAGTGGTTGTTGGTGACCAGTTACCTTGTTGTGTGTGCACACAAACAAATTGTTAGTCCATATTTTTTGGAGGTTTTATTTTGGTCAATTTTGATATGCACTACACGACACACAATTATAATAAGGAAATTATAGCAACCACCTTGTAGGCTGGGAAGGAAAAATTCTTTGGAGATAACATTTTCTCTAGTGCAACCATTTTAGGAAAGACGTAAAGATAACACCCAAAGTTGGTGGTATACTTATCCCATGGTTTTGATTTAGAGACAAAAATTGATTTGTTAGGAGGCCAGCCATGACAAACTAGAAAGTACATGAAAAAGGTCTAGACGCAAGTTTGCACCCATGCATAACAATGAATTGTTAAAAATTCCAATCATGATGACTAATTACCTAATCATTCTAAAACATTGAATTAATCACACAAATCATTGAAATTCAACTACAAAAACAAAGAACAACAAACACAAATATTTTACACCTTATAATCTGCTTTGCATTCCTTCGAAAGCTTACAAGGAAACCTCCACAACTACTCCTTCAATTGCACAAAAATATTACACTGCTCTGAGTTATTCATTTTCTATCTTTCATCTATCTTTATACTATTCAGCTAAAAATGTAATCTTCCAATAAAACATTCTTATCTCTTAAAAAGAAAGCAACCTTATCTCACACATGAGATGACTTGGAAGATAAGTCTAAATCATTAGTGCTCATTCACACTTTATTAGACTTAATTAGCTAAATAAAAGACTTTCACTTTAATCATTGAAGTGAATTACAAAATAGAAATAACTCAAACTAATTACACGTTGACACTAAACCTGTGCAGAAGTTCCGAACTAAGCTAAAAACCCAACACTATGTCTTAGTGTGGAAGGAATTCCGCACCAATCTAAGTTTGTCTCTACATGCTTCAAACTTCCCTTTTGCTAAGGGCTTGGTCAAAATATCAGTTAATTTCTGTTCCACTGCTTCTTGGAGGTTGGAAGACTCAATGATGTTACTCATCAATGCTATGTAGTTAGCAAACTTCTTCAAAGGCCTACTCTCTCTGAATGTGCTCCTAGGAGCCTCAACATGCTCATGAGCATCCCTCAATGTCTATTCAAACCATCGAGGTCTCCTAACAGAAAGCTTACAAGGAAACCTCCACAACTACTCCTTCAATTGCACAAAAATATTACACTACTCTGAGTTATTCATTTTCTATCTTTCATCTATCTTTATACTATTCAGCTAAAACTGTAAGCTTCCAATAAAACATTCCTATCTCTTAAAAAGAAAGCAACCTTATCTCACACATGAGATGACTTGGAAGATAAGTCTAAATCATTAGTGCTCATTCACACTTTATTAGACTTAATTAGCTAAATTAACGACTTTCACTTTAATCATTGAAGTGAATTACAAAATAAAAATAACTCAAACTAATTACACATTGACACTAAACCTGTGCAGAAGTTCCGAACTAAGCTAAAAACCCAACACTATGTCTTAGTGAGGAAGGAATTCCGCACCAATCTAAGTTTGTCTCTACATGCTTCAAACTTCCCTTTTGCTAAGGGCTTGGTCAAAATATCAATTAATTTTTGCTCCACTGCTTCTTGGAGGTTGGAAGACTCAATGATGTTACTCATCAATGCTATGTAGTTAGCAAACTTCTTCAAAGGCCTACTCTCTCTGAATGTGCTCCTAAGAGCCTCAACATGCTCATGAGCATCCCTCAATGTCTGTTCAAACCATCGAGGTCTCCTAACAGAAGAAGAAGGGGTTGAAGTTTATCCCTCACTTGAAGGTTGTTGTCCTAAACTGGAAACAACTAGAATCTATGGAGATTCAACCTTCGGAGCTTCCTACTCCTCATCCTTTGTTACTAGAATGAATTCCTGAGACTTTTTGGATGCAAAGTCCTCAAACTTGACATCCCTATTGACTAAAACTTTCCTTAGCTCTCGAATTTAGACCCTATAGGGCTTTGAAGTCTCACTATAACCTACAAATAAACCTTGCTTGTTGGAAGGTTCCAATTTTGTCTTCTCTATAAGCATATAGATATATACTGGACAACCAAAGATGCGGAAATGACTCACCTCTAGCTTCACAACACTAAATGCCTCCTCTGGTGTCTTGTCCTCCAAAATCCTATGAGGACACCTGTTCTGAATGTAGACTATTGTAAGACATGCTTCTGCCCAAAGAAACATCGGCAAGTCCAGGTCATGAATCATGGCCTTAGCAACCCCTATGATTGATTGATTCTTCCGCTCTGCAACCTCATTTTGTTGTGGGTTGTACAAAACTATCAACTCCCTCTTTATCCCTACTTCCTTGTAGAAACCTTCAAACTACTTGGGAGGTATACTCTCCCCCATTGTCCAATCTCAAGACCTTGATCCTCTTCCTTGTCTGGTTCTCAACAAGAGCTTTGAACTCCTGAAACCTACTAAAGACCTCATCCTTGGTCTTTAAAAAGCAGATCTATGTCTTGCGAAAGAAGTCATCAATGAAGGAAACATAGTACATGCTTCCTCCAAGTGATCCCATAGACATCGATCCACACACATCCGACTGCACTAAGCGTAAAATATCCTTAGACCTACACTCGCTACTTGGGAAAGTAGCCTTGGCAAACTTGCCAAGTGTGCATTCTCTACAAACTCCTTGTTTAATGCTAAACTCTGGAAGTCCTGTGATAATCTCCCTCAGAATAGGCAACACTGTGATGCAGATACCCCATCCTCTTGTGCCATAACTCACACAAATTGTTATTGTTATGCACTAGAGTTGAAACTGGTTCACCTTGTAATCTATAAAGGTTGTCTTCTTTAACCCCTATAACTTGTGTTGTACCTAGGCTAGATCCCTTCGGCCTGATAAGAACTTGTTTATCCTTGAACTCAATTGCAAAGCCCTTATCTTCTATTATTGAAATTGAAAGCAAATTTTTCCTAAGACCAGGAACAAGCAAAACATTGTCAAACTCCAAAGAGTTACTTGATTGTAATCGAAAAGGAATTGTACCAACTCCTGCTACTGGATATTTGGCATCATTACCAAGCATGAACCTGAACTCCAAAGTTGTGTTCTTCCAGTTTGGTAAAACATTGTTGAGCTAATGTCATATGCCTAGAAGCCCCACTGTCCACAAACCAAGCATCCTTTGAAATTGTGTTGGTAGAAAGACAAGAAACCATTGAGAAATCTTTCTCAAAATTGGTAACAAATTCATTTATCTGAGTTTCTACATAGGTTGGCACTTGCTTCTACTGCTACTTCCCTTTGCCTTTTTTTTTTTTGGACACTGTGATGCATAATGATCAAAATTATGACACCAAAGCACTTGATTCTACTCAAGTCCTTAGACTATGAGGATGAATCCTCATCCTTTCCCTTATCCTTGGTGCTCATTTTTCCTTTATTTCCCATTGTCTGTCCAAAGAGAGCCGAATTTTCGTCACCACCCTTCTTGTTGGCCATTGCCTCAATCCAAGTTTCCTCCTAGATAGAATCATCCCACAGTGTCTCAAATGAAGGAAGCTTCTCCTTGGCACAAATGCCTTGAACAAAAGCTTGCCATGAAGATGAGAACCCATTCAAAGCTAAGTTTACTAGCTTTGCATCTTCCACCTTTTCCCCAACTGCTACAAGCTAGTGACGAAGTTGACTGACCTTCATCAAGTAACTAGTAACTGTATCCAAACTAGACATCTCTATGGATCTAAGTCTGTTTCTCAAGATCATTTTCCTATTAATGTTCTCGCTTTGGAAAAGACTAACTAGAGCATCAAACATCTCCTTGGTTGTTTTCTTCTTTGACAAGTGAGGAATTAAATGATCCTTCGCCCCATCCAGGATCATCCTCTTGGCTGTAATTTCTTTCTTTTTGTGAACTGCCAAATCTTGTAAATCTCTCGGTGGAGACACCTAAATTGATATGATATCTCAAAGATCATTTTCCTCCAGTAACAAAGTCATCATGATTTTCCAAGGTAGGAAATTTAATGTGTCATCCAACCTATCCTCGAAATGGAGACTAGGTGACACCACACACACACAGTAAAACAAACTCTTCAAATCTAGAAATAATAAAATTGCTCAAAATTTTTGAAAAATAACTTTTTCCAAACCCCCGATTACGAAAACCCTACCCTGTTGGTTTGTTGTTGTTGATAAACCCTCGCTGAAAATTTCTACAAAACCCTAGGTCGCAGGTTTGTTGCTACTAGTAAAAAAACTGTTTGATTTTCAAACCCAGCTAGGTCTAAAAAACCTAGCCACAGTCATTGAAACCTACAATAAAAAAATTGATCGTAGGTTTATAAAAACCCTAGTCACAGACAGAATAAAAAACTAAAAAATGTTGTTTTTCATTAAAAATTATGGCGTGATTTTGTTTTGTTATTTGCACTACAAATTTAAATCAAAACTAGACATAGATTTTACCCATAAATCCATCACGCATTTCTACACCAAAACTACTCGCAATTTTCCTCTTTAAACTACACGATTCTTCCTGACTATAGCTACAGTTTTTCACCACAAAAGGTGCGATTTTGTTCCAAAAATCTCTACACGAATTCCTTATCTTTAGATGTGCGATTTCTGATTCAGCTAGCTGTGGATTTGCTTGAAACATCATGCGATTTAGACACAAAATCCTATGTGATTTCTACCTCAAGATGGTCACATGATTTTGCTTGGACTAAAAATGCAATTTCTCCCTCTGGTCATGTGATTTCTTCACAAAAACCTCGTGTGATCTCCAAACAAATCTATCCTTTTGGTTTTTAAACCCTATGCTTTGATACCATGTTAAAAAATCCAATCATGATGACTAATTACCTAGTGCTTCTAAAACATTGAATTAATCACACAAATCATTGAAATTCAATTACGGAAACAAAGAACAACAAACACAGATATTTTACACCTTATAATCTACTTTGCATTCCTTCGAAAGTTTACAAGGAAACCTCCACAATTATTCCTTCAATTGCATGGAAATATTACACTGCTCTGAGTTATTAATTTTCTATCTTGCATCTATCTTTATACTATTTAGCTAAAAATGTAATCTTCCAATAAAGCATTCTTATCTCTTAAAAAGAAAGCAACCTTATCTCACATAGGAGATGACTTGGAAGATAAGTCTAAATATTTAGTGTTTATTTGCACTTTATTAGACTTAATTAACTAAATAAAAGACTTTCACTTTAGTCACTAAAGGGAATTACAAAATAGAAATAACTCGAACTACTTGCACATTCACATTGAACCTATGCAGAAGTTTCTAAGTAAGCTAAAAACTCAACATAAATAAGGGAAAAAATAGAGATGTTGAAGTCATCAACTAGCAGTATATCAAGATGCCAAGAAATATGCATTAAAACATAGGGTATCCTTTTCATGCCTTAAGAGCAAAATACGAAGAAACCTGATGATGCTCAAGTATTGGTACTGCCTAGTCATGAAGCCTAAGTCTACTATGCTAGGTAGTTGGTGATTCAAACACAACCTTGACCACCAATGCAATAATTATGGTCACATAGATGCATTTGCAAATTCAAGTACCATGTAGATTGTTGCTCCCAGAACAATGCCATCCACAATGACTCACTCAAATTAGTGATATCTTGGTTGGTTCTCCCTAAGCTGACACTTGGTCAAATGAGGCTTCCCCGCATATCATATGTTGAATGCCAACTCCTACGTTGGTTGGCACTCCTCCCATTGACACTATCTTGGTCAACATTGCCTCATTGATCAACTCATGCAATGACATCACCACACCTTTAAGGAAGGTGAATCAATACCATAACAAGAAGATGAATCATCAATTGTTACAAAACCTTATTGTTTTGTTGCCAATCTTGAATGTAACAGACTCTTCTTGTGATTGCATATATACTAATGTTTGATTTCTAGAAGCGGGATCAACCAATTTCATTCTCAATCTTCTAAATCTTTGTATGATATGCATTATTCTTTTTCATAGAGAATAGAAGAGCATTGTTCTAGTATCTCTTTTCCTTTATGAATGTGTAATGGTTTGTCTCATTTGATGTTTGTTAATGTTCATTATAATGCCATAGATTACTAGCTAGTTTATTCTGTTATTCTCCACACCACCCACCTAGGAATTCCAGTAGCTATGCCAAAAGAAGGATCAATTGGTGCAAGACTATATGATTGAATTTTATGACTTCTTTGCATCTAAGGATCAAGGATACAAACCAAAGTATGGTGGTAAAGTACCTTAGTGGACTTTTCCATTACATCAAGAAGATGGAATTTCTAACCTCCAACACTTTGGGGAAAACTTATTAACATGCCTCCAAGATCAAAGCAAAGGGAAAAATGAAATAGAATAGTCCCTCTTCTAGTGTAGGGGGGAAAATCAAGCTAGGGCCTAACATGCCCAAACCCCTAAGCCAAAGCAAAAGCCATCATACCAAAAAAGGAATAGCAAAAGCAAACCCTCACACAACAAAAGTCTCTAGTGCCACCACCACCAAACAAAGGCATGAGGAAATAAGGGGAGACATGGTGCAAGCACCACAAGACCAACACCCACAACAACTCTAAGGAATGATCTTTGATCACCTAATCTACACTAGGACCTATGCCAAAGGAAGAAACCAATTGCGATGAAATTTGTCTAAGAACTAGTGCTTCTACCTCTAACACCAATAAGGAGAGTGCTTGTTTCATACTTAATATTGAGTCAAAGGAAAATCTCTCCATGTCATCATCAATAATGGAACCCAGAAAAACATCATTGAGGAGATGAAGTTAACTATGTAGGCCCCACAACTTAAGTACATCCTCATCCCATACCCACTTAGATGCCTTTAGCAAGGCAAGGATATTCAAATTTGATGTCAATGCACTCTCAACTATGGAAACAATCCTATAAGTGATACAATCACCTTGGCATTGCTCCACTAGAGGTTTGCACCATTTGTCTTAGAAACCAATATGTTTATGACCAAGAGGACATCTTTAGAACTAAGCCACAACATTGGTCCATTAAGTCAATAATTGCTTCTACCACATTATTGAATCTCTTTCGAAGAACAAAGTCATTTTGGTATTTGCCATGCAATGTAGAAAGCTAGTTAGTGTATCACACACAAAATTTCATGTAGCTCTTGGTCTTCCTAGAGACCCTAAGTGCTAAGCTAAGCACACTCAAGACGTGTGCTCGGTCTCACTAAGAACACAACACCACCAAATTGACAACTAGTTACAGTGGTAAGTAGATGTCTTTGGGAAAACCAAAGGAATTCCCAATCACTACACGATAAAGTATCAATTTGCACTAGTACCTACATCTTCACTTCTAAATAGCCTACTCTATTGTTGGTTAATTTGGGAGAGCAAGGGAGTTTGGTGCCAAATTCAAGAGGTCACCAATAAAAGAAAAATCGGACCATACTTTTTGCCTTGTGGCAGCCCAATGGGCCTTGCACCAAAGAAAGATGGTTTATGGTGCTTATACATTGATTATCACATGCTCAACAAACTCATGGTGAATAATCAATATCCATTGACACACATAGATAAATTTCTAGACCAACTCTAAAGTGCATGGTACTTCACCAAGATCTATCAAAAGTCTGATTATCATCATATTTCTATCAATCATGAAGATGTTTGGAAGACAACATTTAAAATGAAGATGGGGTTATAAGAGTGATTGGTTATTCCTTTTGGTCTAGCCAATGTGCTAACAACATTCACAAACCTGATGGATGAAATTCCTAGACCATTCACCAATTCCTTTGTCGTTGTTTACTTGGATGACATTCTTGTCTTTAGCAAGACTTGGGGGAATCACATTATGCACTTCTTAGACATAGTGTTCCAACACAAGTTGCATGCCAATTTAGGCAAGTGTACACTCAACCTATATAGATACAATACCTATGTCACATTATCAACCATGTCACTATACATGTAGACCCACAGATGATCAAAGTGATCCAAGGCGGGTCAATTCTATTAAACCTAACTAAGATTAAGAGTTTTCTTGGACTTGTACATTTATAATACAAGTTCATCCTTCAATTCTCTCACATCTCATGGCTTCTAAATTAGATCATGCATGCCAAGAGTGCTTTCCAATGGACACCTACACAATAGCATGCATGTGAAGAGTTCAAGCAACGCCTTTGTGTTGCCCTAGTCCTATCCATGGCATAGGTTCTTCCTTAGATATAGGTATTAATGTACCTAACTATGCACTCAATACATTACTCACTTAGCATGGAAAACTAGAATGCATATCACTCGAATGTTCAACAACACAATGCAATTGTATTGTAGTTATGAGAAAGAATAATAGGTCATTATAAAAGCTATAAAATAAATGGCATCATTATATCCTAGGATTGAAGATAGGCAAACAGTTAGATCATAAACCACTTTAGCTCCTACACACAAAGCATCCAGGAGAATGGTTGCCACATGAAGTGGATGACCTACTTGCAATAGGTCCACTTGGTAATCAAACATAAGAAGGGAAAGGATAAAAAGGCTGCAAATCATAGTTCTAAAACTTGCAAGTGCTTGCTAGACTCGACAAGATTTCCAGGGACCAATAACTTGCATGTAGCTTGTGAGATGAATTAGATGAAAAAACTCAAGTTACATGACTAGTTGAAGGGGGGAACTTGCTCAAGGCTTAGTGAGTTTGACAATGAAATTTGGCTATCAAAAAAACTGACTTAAAACCCACAAAAACTAACTTTTGTGGTCATTTTTGCTTTCAAACATTCAAATCTCAGCTACACAAATTGATTGTTGAGTGCTTGGAAGGATTTATTAACAATTGGAGTGAGAATTGATAGGTATTTGCTTGGGTTTTTTATTTCTTTTTTTGCTTTCCTATTTCAAAACCCTGTTGCTAAGCTTTTGTTTTGTCCAATGTCAAGATTCTCTACAATGTTCAAAGCATTATGGAAGGTGGAAAGGACCCCATATGGAAGCATGACACACCAGGTACAATCAAGGGCATGGTGACCTGCAATTATTGCAAGTTTCATATGGGAGGAGGCATCAATCGTCTCAAATACCACCTTGCTTAAATCGTTGCCTTAGATTTCAAGTTGTGTGATCAAGTGGAGGAGGAAGTGCAATAAGAAATGAATGACCTACTTTCATTTATGAGAAGAAGAAAACCAAAAGGAACAGGATGAGGGAAGCCATTGTATTCATGATGAATTCCACCCCTAAGTCAATGGAACACAATTTTATTGGCCCATGGATACTCACACTAAAGAGAGTTTACATCATATTCAGTCCCTGAGCTTCTTCATTCCTCACAATGTTCCAACTGCGCAACCTTCACACGAAGATATTGCTTGGAACCAAGAGAAGCACCGTGAGGTGAGGATGGCTGCCCATATTGGGATGCATTGTTAAATACATTGACCATTGTCCGTCATGGTTTAAGACACCAACTCTAGGTGATTTAAGTGGACCATTGCTAGAGGAAGTTGTCAAAAATATGCAAGACCAAAAGAGAATGTGACAAAAAAAGGGTGTAGCATTTTATCTGATGGGTGGATATATGGTAGGAATAGGACTTTGATTAACTTTCTAGTGGAACATTGGTATTCTTGATGCCCATAGATGTCTAGAGTGAAGTCAAGAATGCAAAGAATTTATGCAATTTGTTGGAAGCAATGGTTTAGGAGGTGGGGATGAAGAATGTTGTTCAAATTGTCACAAACAACACAGTTGCATATGTAATTGCAAGGAAACTCGTTTAAGAGAGGAATCCCACCAATTTTTGGAGCCTTTGTGCTGCCCATTGCATTGACTTAATGTTAAAGGACATTGGGAAGATTGAATAGCCCAAAAGTATGGTTGAAGAGGTAAGAAACATCACAAAATTTATCTACAACCATACTTCGGTGCTTAGCTTGGTGAAAGAGCACACTAAACGAAAGGGGCTTGTGCAATCAGAGGTCACAAATTTAGCACAAACTTCATCACATTGCAAAGCATTGTAGGGACACTACCTTCTCTTAAGCAAAAGTTTGTAAGCTGTCAATGGTTGAAGTCTCCATATTGCAAGAGGGTGGAAGGGGAGGTCATGACAACAATGTTTGATGATGTGTTCCCCGAGAGTGCAAAATAGATACTCAGGGTAGCTTACAAACTTATGATTTATGAATTTTTGATTTGATGCTTTTTTTTAATGTTATTTTAATTTTCTATTAATTTATTTTTTTAATTTTCAATTTTTTAGGTAACAAAGCCTGTGGCCAAGGTTTTGTATTTGGTTGATGGGGATAAATGTCAATAGGTTATCTCTATGAGTCCATGGACATGGTAAAGGAGCTTATATTGCATTATTATGATGGAAAGAAGTGAAAATATGAAGTCATTTGGTGAATAATTGATCATAGATGGACCAACTCCACTAGCCAATACATGCCATGGGGTACTACTTAAACTCCAAATGTTTCTTCTCTAATTCTTAAGGTTGATGAGGAGGTCATGATGGGCCTCACCCCATGCATAGAGAGGATGACACTTGACAAAAGCATTATAGACTAAATTCTAAATGAGTTGTAGGTATACAATTCTATAAAGGGGAGGCTCTTTTCTTCACCTCTATGCATTTGAAGGAGAGTAAACTATCAGCCAAGGAAAAAAATTGAGTCCTTTAATTACACACTTCTTTGATAAAAGCAATTTTAGCTTAATATTACAAAGATTTACTTAATACTTGTAATTTTACAAATGTCTTATTCATAGAATTGTGGTGGGAAGATTATGTTGCTTCAAAGGCTAGCTATCAATGTTTTGTGCCAACCCTATAATGCTTCTAGGAATGAGCATAATTGTAGCTTGTTTAAGAGCATTCATGCAAAGAAGAGAAACAAGTTGACCCAAGATTGCTTTGATGGCCTTTTCTTCATCCAATACAACCTTCAGTGGAGTCTCATGATACCATTGACTTGGATGACATTGATCCATATTCAAACTAGATCGCCAAGCATGTGGATGTCACGTTAACTAATAAAGATCTTGCTTAATTGGAGAAAGAAGTAGCAATAGCAGCAAAAGCAAAGCACTAGGAGATCACATACATGATTCATTAACTCCTGAGGACAAGGATTCAAATTTACCTCACAATTCGAGGCTAGCTACTACTAGGAGGGAAAAGAAGTTGTAGACTATAGTTGTACAATATTTTGAATTTTGTGCCTTTGAGGTATATGACATGTAATCATTGATTGATGACAAACTGACAATCACTAAATTAATATTTTAAGTACTCGTGCA
This sequence comes from Cunninghamia lanceolata, assembly GCA_027924645.1. Taxonomy (NCBI): domain Eukaryota; kingdom Viridiplantae; phylum Streptophyta; class Pinopsida; order Cupressales; family Cupressaceae; genus Cunninghamia; species Cunninghamia lanceolata. The sequence goes on from BSBN01000312.1 coordinate 5,519,385, forward strand.
TCATCTGAGTTTATTTTATCTGCCAAATTTTTAATTGGGTCCAAATACAAGTTAAATTTTTGGGCTATCAAGTTTTAGCCAAGTCCGAGTTTTTAGCCGCCCTCCTATCAAGGTGCTCGTTACCATAGTTTACAAACCCCATGAGCCAAAAGAGCTCGGCAAGTTATTTGACAAAAAAATGCTTGCCAAGTTTTTGGCAAGCACTTCTCAAGTTTTCCCTAAGTACACTCTAAAAACTCTCCAAATAGCAATAATTTCTTTCCTTTTCCAAAAATTGTTCAAATATTTTTGTTTTTGTGAATTTGAACAATTTTCCTAGCTATGTAAGAATTAAATTATTTTTTTTATGATTTTTAACAATATTTTGCATGTTATTTAAGTTTATTTTATAAATTTATGTATTTTTTAATGTAAAAGTTTTTTCCAGGTTTTTGTCAGGTCTTGAGTTCAATTTGAAATTTTAGCTTGCTTTGTTGAACTATGATCATCACAATGCTTTGACACTTAGGGCCATAATTTATCTACCCAAGTTTCTATCTACTCACTTGGCACTATCTTCACACACACCTATGTCACTCTCGCACAAGATAAATAGGTAGCTGACTTCTATCTATCCAATAGGATTCTCTACAAGATCTGACATCTCTGTGTTCCAACTATAGTACCTTGCCAATAACTCTTCCAAGAAGCAAACTACTCCAAGATAGTTGGCCGCTTTAGGCTTTCTAAACTCCAACAACACTTTTTTTGGTTGCATGTGTGTGAATACATAGAATGCCATGTCAAATCATGCATTCCTTACTACATAGCAAAGCCAACAATAAGAAACTTTGAATATCTACAGCATTGTTGATACCATCCAAGCCTTGAGAATATATCAACAAGGAGTTCTTGTTTGTGCTACTTGTGATAGTAACATGACTTAGTGTTTGATGTATTGCATGTTTTCCAAGGAGACCATCATGGTTGCCTGAAAGAAAGTTGTCTGCATGGCTATTCTTCAACCATGTTTGGGTTCACTTTGGACTACATTCATTTATTTGTGGAAATGTTGGATACTCAATTAGAATTGATCTATCATATTCAACCTTCATATAGGTGGGAAAACTAAAGTGATCAACCGAAATTTGTCCAATTTTTACACATGGACAATAACGCACATCTAGGCATATGGGATTAGAAACTAACCTAATTCAGTGTTAGTTTGTACAATGTATACTACATGCCCAAAAACACTTGTCACAAGCACATGGGAATGAAATGGACAAGGCATGCACCTTTAACAAGTGCATCAACAAATTCTAGTGCGCCAACAACAAAAGTATAAAGAGTACCATGACACACATCACACCCCTCACAATTTCAAGACTAGTGATAAGGTGTGGCTGCACCTAAAGAAAGAGTGCTTTGAAGATCCCACTTAAAGATCAAGCCTCTACACGATGGTCCTTACCCCATATTGTGAGCAGCTAGTGTAATGCCTTCATTCTTGATTTGCCCCTTGTACCTTCACCAAGTATTCACTCTTGAGCTCATGAAGCCATAATTTCCACCAATGCTTTAGCCTGCACAACTCAACTTCTTTCTAACTGGCATCCTGAACATCTGAAAACAGTGCCAACAAATTAGATCATCAAGATCACAACTACACTCAACCGCCATCAATTATTTGGAGCCATCAAGGCTAGACAATCTGCTGATCAAGCTAAGTGGTACAACCTTTAGCAACTTTAGACTCAGTTTCCCCAGCTGACTAAAGGTGCAATGGGTACCATGGCTTCTAAAGAAAGTGTGATGATTTGAGCACATCCTTAACCACCAATGCACCATGTTTGTTCATGCATGTTGGTTCATATAAGAAAGCGCCATGTAGATTGGCAATCCTAGAACATGCCATCGAAAATGGCTTACAAAAAATTGGTGCCATCTTAATTGATTCTTCCTGGGTTGGCGCTTAGTCAAAAGAGGTTTCCTTCCACGTTGCACGTTTAACACCAACTCCAGCACCATTTGGTGCATGTTAGGTTGGCATTGCCTGAGTGATGAACTTGCACAATGACATCACTGCACCTGAGGAAGCAATATGACACAAAAAGGAGATGAACCATTTTCCGTTACAAAACCGAACCGTTCTTGAATGTAACCAACTCTTCTTGTGATTTCATATATACTAGACTACTAGTATTTGACCTCTATAAGGGGGTTCAACCAGTTTCATTCCGGCCAGACAAATTGGCTAAGATTCACATCCTTAGTCTCTCATCATGGGAATTCTCACTCAGTCTTCTAGAACTCCAGCATCCATATGTCCTAATCTTGTTCATAGTGAATATAAGAGCATTATCCTGCTATCTCTTTGCCTCTTTGAATGTCTCATGGTTTATCTCACTTTATGTTGCTACATGTTCATTACAATGCAGTAGATTGCTAGCTAATTTATTGTGATGTCCTCTATGCCACCATCTTGGGCCCCACGGTGCAGATCCATATTGATTATGGTTTTATTAATTATTGTCAACGTATGACCTTAGGCTGGCTTGTTAGTCTTGCTAGTGAGTTTGTATTGGTTATAAAGGTGGGAACTTACTGAGATCTACTATTCCTGTAAATCAGCTTCAGCCTGCATGTTCTGTTATCTTTTGTCTTAGAAACTCTTTTATAACTATGGTGGTTGTAAGCTTTCATGAAATTTACTGTAACTGCCCTCAGATCAATCAGCTTTAACCTACTACTTGATTAGCAGTAATTTCATATAAATATTTCCTTTTTAACAATTGCAATAAGAATTGTATTCAAGTATTATACACAATAATACTTCAAATCAATATGTCCAGACACAAAAAGAAAACATCATGAATCATATAATTGATACTTGAATACTTCAAGAAGCAGGTCTCATACGATAGACCACTATACAACAAATAATGACATGAATGGTAAAGAAACAATGTAAATATCCTAGGTGAATAGATATGGTATCATGAAAAGCAGAGATAGACAACAGTGATATTTTCTTTATAATGGGACAATGTAGATTTTACCTTATGCAATGCAAAGCATACACCATCAACCTCTATGACAATATCACTGGGGACATCTGAAAAGATCCTGCAATATATTGCCAGTGCATTAGCATTTGAGACCTTGTAAGATATCCAAGATACAAAAAATGGACCTTTAAACGTTTTTATTAAACAAACAAAATGAACAAGTTAATTCTAGGTCAAGCATATGAACCCAATTTCATCAACAAAGAGCACCACCTTTACAGATGCTCATTCAAGTTGTTATATGGTGCAGGGTATAGGTGGTGTTTATTACAAAAATCAGTTAAGCTATAAATAAAACAAAAAAAAATGTACAATGGATAGTGTGAAAAGAAAGAAAGAAACAAACTTGATATCCACAGATGATCAAAAAGTGGTCAATAGGGCAGGTAAGTATAAAACGTACAATATTGCAAGTTCCAAGTGTCTAAGCACATTCAGGCTTAGCATAAAGTAGAAGTTTAGACAAAGAGAAAAGACAGACATTATGACATACGACTGGCATACTAGAGATGCTAGAAAACTCTGAAGATGAAAACTAGAACAGCTTGCAGAAATTTAGGGTGATGGTGTGTGCTTTCTCCAATCTGTCATTCTCTACATTAATAATTTACCTTGAAATTTTGAATACGATTTGACCATTTACTTGTATGGACCTACTAGTCATCCTCCCCTTCCAAAATCACAGTTTGTATGAAGTTGAACCCACTTCAAAAATTATAGCTCATATAGCAAACTAAGAACATAATTTGTTAGGCCCCTAATAAAAGGCTGAGTAGTAGTAAATTGCAAAAGGTTATTGCTAAATGGACACCCCCCAGTGTGGCCATTTTAAACTAAATTTTGAAGGTGCGTCTAGAGGTAATCTAGGGGCAAATGATGAGGTGGCCTCATTCAAGATGACTCAGGTTGTTTTGTGTGGGCCTTTGCCATCAACTTCAGTCGTGAATCTAATAATATGGATGCCACAGTGGGTGTGGATTAAGGACTGAAATTATCTCTCACCTTCTCATCAAAGGTGATTCACAAATCATAACCAGGGTCATGGCTAAAGGGTACAACACCCATTGAAAGATTTCTTTAGTCCTAAATGAAGCAAGAAATATGGCAAGCACCTTTGATAGCATTTCATGGATCCACATTGTCAGAGAAGCTAACAAGGCAGCTGACTATTTAGCAAATGCAGGAGCTGATAGCATTGGTTCTATGGGAGTTGATAGCATTGGTTCTAAGACAAGTAACCTGTACTGCCACCCCTTCCCCCCGCACCCAAATTGTGTTAATTTTCAGACCATGGTAAGAAGATTCTGCACTCAGAAAATTCAACCTTAAAACTAGGTAGCTTAAAACATGAAAATTTCAATCAAAACAATAATCTCTGAATGTGCTAATCTACAAACATATACTACTGAAAATATGAACAGCGAATGCAAAATATTGAACTCTCAAACCTGCAACTGTCCTCTCATTAAATCTGAAAAGAAATACACTGCACTAGCTCAAAACTGGAATGAATGAACACCCATACCCCTGCCTGCCTTTTATAGATGAAGAAGGCTAGGAGAAAAAATAAACTGCTAAAACAGAAAATTAAACTTCCGAAAATAATAAAAGCAGAACCTAAAATCAGACTTCTTAATCTGAAAAGCATTCTAATTCTGGAAGAAGATGAGGTTGGCACATGCATGCTAGAGGCATGCATGCACCCTCTTCTACATAATTGGGCATAACTCATGTTTATCTCTCTGCTACGCACACGTCTTTGATCTGCTGCTGTCACTGCTGTGCCATCACTGTGAGAATACCAGCCGAGCAACTCAAGGTAAAAACTCTAAAAAATTGGAGGGGCCTAATTCAATTTTTGCAAGAAGAGGGCACCATTTCAAAACTAGGTTACCAGTTCACTCCCTGGAAGCCTTGGATCCAGGTCCAATTAGGATTCTAGGTCAATTTGGACTGGGATTTTGTCAGGGCATTGCTTTTTGTCTATGGGTTCATCCTCAACAAACTTAGGCGAACCCAAACCGAATTTCACAGTATTTTGTAGAACCCAAAACAAATCTGTGGGATTTTGACAACTTTGTTAACGTTTTTTTGCTTTTTTAAATCATTTTAGGCCTTTGACATTTATTGACCAAAACAACCCATTTCAAACCCATTTATTTATTTTAACTGGGTTGAACTGTAAACTCTCATTTTTCCCTGCAATTTAAATCAAACAATTAATGCAACTTTTCTGTGCATCAATTTTGTACAGAAGGTAGAGACGTAATCCATTCTTCTGTGGACGAAAGCCATTGTAATAAGCAGGTTTAAAACCAAAAGAATGGTTTCTACTAATAAATCCACAATGAGCGAAAAATAGATGAAAATGAAAAGGAAAAAGATGCCTTGGCCTTTGCACACCTGTCCAGCCAATTGCTCAAATCCTCCTTGATGTTCCCAGGTTTTTCAGCTAGAGTTTGGTGTGAAGGTTAAGAGAATTAAGAAGAGGTGTTCCGATTCAAGTATCAAAGTGGATTTCTAGAGTTTCAATTCAAAGGATACGCCATGATCAAAATAGGAGGAAAAGCTTGATTAGAATCTCTAGAGCTACCTATCCAGATGAAAATGAAAAGGAAAAAGATGAAAATGAAAAGGAAAAAGATGCCTTGGCCTTTGCACACCTGTCCAGCCAATTGCTCAAATCCTCCTTGATGTTCCCAGGTTTTTCAGCTAGAGTTTGGTGTGAAGGTTAAGAGAATTAAGAAGAGGTGTTCTGATTCAAGTATCAAAGTGGATTTCTAGAGTTTCAATTCAAAGGATCCGCCATGATCAAAATAGGAGGAAAAGCTTGATTAGAATCTCTAGAGCTACATTTATTGACCAAAACAACCCATTTCAAACCCATTTATTTATTTTAACTGGGTTGAACTGTAAACTCTCATTTTTCCCTGCAATTTAAATCAAACAATTAATGCAACTTTTCTGTGCATCAATTTTGTACAGAAGGTAGAGATGTAATCCATTCTTCTGTGGACGAAAGCCATTGTAATAAGCAGGTTTAAAACCAAAAGAATGGTTTCTACTAATAAATCCACAATGAGCGAAAAATAGATGAAAATGAAAAGGAAAAAGATGCCTTGGCCTTTGCACACCTGTCCAGCCAATTGCTCAAATCCTCCTTGATGTTCCCAGGTTTTTCAGCTAGAGTTTGGTGTGAAGGTTAAGAGAATTAAGAAGAGGTGTTCCGATTCAAGTATCAAAGTGGATTTCTAGAGTTTCAATTCAAAGGATCCGCCATGATCAAAATAGGAGGAAAAGCTTGATTAGAATCTCTAGAGCTACCTATCCAGAAGTCTATTTTTAGCCCATGCTATTTTTAACTGTCACCAATTTTCAAAGATAAGAGTGTATTTTAAGTTTGCTATTTTTAGCCAAAGAACACTATTTTTAGCGTTAGCTATTTTTAACCTAGAGTTGACTATTCTTAGATCGTCTATCTCATCATGCGAGAGATATGAACCTTAAAAGATAAATTGTAATGATTTTAATTGTTAGTTGAACTAATAGTCACATGATATAATGTTATAATTAGTGATGAGATAATTTGTAATAAAGCTTGCACGTCATGCAAGCAAATGCAAACAATCGTAGTTAGAGTTTTACTTTTAGTTAGTTCATTTACTTTCATGCATAGCTTTGTAAATAGTATAAATAAGTGCCTTTTTGCATTTAGTTTGATGAATGGTATTCTCAGGCCTGCATATTGTTGGAGTTGGAGTTGCTATTAATCAAGTATTTAATGTTATTGTTATTCACTCAATGACATTTATTACACCTATCTTGCTTCTAAATGTTATTAAGATGTCTTGTTATGTGTGCTAGGGGTTAAATTGCTTCAGCAAATTTGCAAGCTTTGTATTGCTAGTGAGTTCGAAGGTAGACCTCATGGTTTTGTACAGAATCCTACATTTAATTTAACCATAGCATTCGTGTTTATGGTTAGCCTATTCAACTCTGTGTGTACTTATCCTACTCAATCTCTGTTTTTAACTAAACGGCGTAAGCATGTAGTCGTAGGATTTGTTTTAAGTCAAAATGCATAAAATCCTCTGCCTAGTGTTGAAAGAGCATCTTAGCCTTTTACTCTAGGCAAAAAACAAAAAAGATACCCATTTACATTTTATTCAGCATGAACATGAACCACCCCAAAAATCATTATAAAGATTGTAAATTGCAAGTACGTATTGTCCCGTTTTAAGTTAGTTTTTAATTTACAAAAAGCTTCCCCTTCTAATTCGAAGAGCGGTTTTTACTACACATTTGTTTTGTTTTGTGTCGCACTGAAAGGTGCGAATTAAAATGCTAACAATCTCGAAAGCCTTCATTTGGGACTGCACTAGGGGCGCAGTCCCTCAACTTCATTGGGAGCATTGCCCCTAGACCCCCACTAGGGGCGCCACCCCCAAACCCCCACTAGACTCATTTGATACATTTTGCAACTATATTTTCCATAAAAGTTTTTTTTTTTTAAAGAAATTTAAGTGTTTTTTAAGTTGTCAAGCTTTTGCCGAGTTGGAAAATTTTTGGTCTATAGAGTCCTAGTCAAGTCTGAGTATGCAAACCATGGTCCAAACGATTGAAGAAAGCCAACTTATCCAGCCAAACAACAAAACTTCAGTCAACACAGCAGTGCTCCTGCAATACAATAGTCTTCTTCAGCCGATGTTGTTATTCTGATGAATGTATCCTTACATAAGGTCAAACGGTCCATTCAAAGGACTTGGTCAAGATTGGCAAGATTGCTGATGTCAGCAGTATGGTCTTTCCTAGAAAACATCTTTTTCTGTCCTTGTAATATACGCTGGCCAAAGGAGAGAGAATTATAATTGATTCCACATTAATGAGGGTATATCCTTGTATTCATATGAATTTAATGACAACATTAAGTGCTGATCTTGCACTATTTGGACCAGTCTGATGTACCACCATAAATAATTCTGCAACAAATGTCCAGTCAGCCAGTAGAGAGAAAATAGGATTGTTTCATGATAACTACAATGATGATTTAAATAAAGGAAGATATCACAATGAAGTCCAGCTGTGAATACTAAAGTCATCAGCCTCTTCTAGGTCTTCATATCTTGTGTCTTGTCTCCTGTTTGGGGCAATTCTTTAATAGTCTCAACAAAGAGTTAAATGTCACCTTTCAAAGTGGAAACCTACTTGCTGACGCAGGTCCATGAGAGTACCGATTGTGCTGATATCCATTAAAGTCTTTTTGGGAGGTCTAAATAAGCATATTGCAAGTTTCATGCTTTCTTAAAACACATATGGTTATAGGAGAACTTGCCTATGAAATGGATTACTGAAACTAATTAATTTCAAAAATCACGAAATTCATTATTATTACAGTGATGCCATAATTAGAGATAATGCCTCTTCTAGGTCTAGTTTATACATCATGCCGTGTCTCTTGTAACAGTGTTGTTTCCATTCATGGTCTCACACTTTGATCTTCATCATCTCTGTGTTTCACTCAGAGGTCCTTCCCTCCGATGGCTATTTGTATTTGTATTTAGACCTTATGGTTTGGGTTTTAACCACTTTTGGTTTACCATCTCTTGCCTTCTTTTCTTTTCTTTATCTCTTAGTGTTTAGTTACTTTTCATAACTTAAGGTCCTTTTACCTTGGTATTTCTCTATTGTAATTGTACTCTCAACTCTAATTGATATACTTTAAATTTATTATCTCGCCTAGCATATTGTCTCCTGAATTGGAGACCTAATGGTGACTGTAAGAGCAACAGCTAAGCCAACATGCATTCAAAGCCTTTTTATGAGGCCAAAAATAACCACGCTTAGTAATTTGCAAGTTTCACACTTTCTAAAGCCAGGTATGGTTTTACAAACAACTTGCTTGTGAAATTGCTCGACTGCACTCATAAAATTCAACCTGGGAGATCCTTGCATGTGGTGAACATGAAATAAACTCTGGACTCATCAAACACTATGAAATCAGTGTTTGCTGATTTTACATCTAAATTTTGTCATCTTTGAATCTATATTGTTCATTGAGTGTAAACAAGGCAATAAAACAAGCCATGACATAAAATTACAAATCCCTTTCCTACAGAATCATGGTGTCAAGTTCAACTGTCAAGCATAGGTCCATGGTCATATTCTCTATCTGAAATTCTGGTCTGTATAATAATCCACTTGCAGCAGAGTTGCAAAATAACAAACCTATAGTTGCACAACTACCAATCCCCAAGCCACAATCAACCAATCTATTCAAAATAGCAAATAAAGGTATACAATTCCATTCAATATCTAAGGACAATTGCTTCAACCAACCTATATTGTAGGATGCAACTCAATCCAGCTTCTGTGGAAGAACCAACAAGAGCAGCATTTGAGGGAAATATCTGAGGCCAGATTTATCGATCTCACCCAGCAAGAGTTTGGAAAAGGAGCTTGAATACTTGAATTACAACTTATAGGATAAAGTACTTCTCCATAGATTAAACAAGGGGCTTTAAAACTTGCATTACATGTCAATGATGTCATAGACAAAAGTACTCTACAATTAGCATCCTCACAGAGTAAGCAGCTTCAAAATAATAAAGATGCTGAATGACTGCAGTATTAGTGTATCATAAGCCTTCCCTTAAAGTTATCCCATAAATCATTTAATCAGAATTCCAACTACTGAATTGACAAATAATGCATAAGCCTTGTTCAATCAGGAAGGTAATCATTGCCAGATGGCACAGTTAATAGTTATGAAACACAAAACCTCGACTTCAACTGTAAAAATACTTTGATAGATTTGATCATATTCAAGTAGGAGTCAGGATAAAATCAGATGCATAGTTGTATATGTCAACAGTTTGAGGGTTCCCAATATCTCCACTACACTCCTAACCTATGTCGTCTCCCTCAAGCCATGGAACAAAGGGTGAGAATGAAATGATACCAATAAGGAGATCTAAGTGGAACTAATTTGCACAAATTTCTGAGTCTAACTGTACAAAAAAAGTAACTAAAAATTCCAGAGTTGTTTTTATGAGTCTAAAATCAATACAAAAGATACAAATTTCCCAACATTGTTAATTGGATTTCAGTGCAATGCCTAGACTATCAAATCCCATTTTTCAATCACCTATTTTAGAATATTTAAATTGGTTATATAGATTGTTTAGGGAAAGCAAAATTGATGTTTTTAATGTTGAACAATTTTATTTTATTTTATTTTTCGAAAGTGAATATTCTAGAATATTTTGTTGGACTAATATCATTGTACTAGTCTGAGCTAGATGCAGGATAGTTTTTCCTCTGACAGGTTGAGGGAGAGTATCATCCAGGAGAGGATGATAGATGGCGACAGTAAGGCAGTTGAACCATGATAAATGAGAACCTCACACACTATCGGCTTGGAATTTCGTCTGTTTGAATGATGTTTGATTAACACTTAGAAGTGTGATAGGTGTTGTCGTAAGTTAGTCACAAAAGGTATAATTAATGTGAGTAGTTGCTTGCAAGATTAGTGTCTCATTTGTCAGTTGCGGCTCAAGCCATAATCTTTAATGTCCAGTTTGGTGTCACACTGTAGTAGTCACTTGCCCTAATCGAGTTTATTTTTGCATTGGTTTATTGCTTTCGTCACAGGTGTAATTGCATTAATCTTCTGCCTTTGTCAATATTATATTTGCTTTCGTCGAGGTTGTCTAACGTCTTTATCGTACTCGATGGAGTGGAGTGAAAGTGGCCTCAATAATCCTGTGTAGGTTTGTTTAGAAATTTGTTTTAGTGTTAAATAAAAGGTGGTATATTAAATTCCTTTTTAGTTTTAATAAAATTGACCCTATGTTCATTGTTCTTTTATGCTTCTTTAAGTTTGGGAGCCGTGGGATGAGTTTGTGGAGATTATCTTGGAAGTGGGGGAAATTAAGTGAAGTCTTGCTGACCATAGTGGCTGACCTCTGCTTAAATTTTGGAAAAAAACTAATTGTCCACAATGACGTTGGGGAGTTAAGTAGTGGAGTGTAATTACACTCATAGTGTTGGAAGCCATGGAGGATATTTTGGGGCATGCTGATCGCCGATTCCATAAAAAGGTGGAGTTATGTTATGGAGTCGTGGAGAGAATTGCAGGAAAAATTAAGGATAGTACTCCATGATCCAAACATTATCAGAAGGTGGAGTGGCCTGCACAGTAGATGGAACCCAAAAGTTTTTGAAGGCCATTCAATAAACCAAAAATTGGTGCATGCTTTGCAATCTTTTCTTTCATGAGACCAACTGTTTTGTGGAGGGAACGGGACTGTTTTGTTATTGATTGATATAAACTGAAGAATTTCATGAAGTCGAGGGACACGTTGGCGAGAGAGGGGCAAGTGAAACCCTACGAATGTTTTAAGTATGTGAGCTATCACCCTAAGAAGGAAGATTATCATCTTCTTCATCATATTTAAATTCACTATCTCTTTTTAAAACAAAAAAAGGTTCCGGCCCCCGGGTATGGAAGGACATTCAAAAAGGAAAAAAAACAATGAAAGGGAAGAAGTTCGAAGTAATGAAATTTCTTTTACTTTGGTTGGACTCGACCTTGCAACCTCCTTCTAGTGATGCATACCAGAAGGCATGTAACTGTCCCACCTTACACTCACTGATCGAAGTAGAGTATCATGAGGATTAGGGAGAAAAGAAAAGGATTCTAGTATAGAGAAGGGAGTAAGAGAACGGAAAAGAAGACACCATGCAAGTTCTAAGAGATCCCAACAAATATGACAAAGAACCTAGTCATCATCCATCTCTCAAAATCAATGCCAAGGTACTTTACAATTCTTTCCAATGTTTTTGTTGTTTAATAGTGTTCAATTTATAATCTTACAGAAAGCAGTCAGTAGTTGAAGAAAATAAATGATTATGATCATATTGAATAGCACCAGTTCCATACGTTTTGGACAACTACAAATTATTTATGGGTATTTTAAGAGTTTTTAGTGTATGAGATTTAACTTGCGATTGAGGTATATTGCATGTTTTATTTTTGACATGAAACCCAATGTACATTGAAAACTGTGTGTTTTAAGATGAATTAGATACGCTCACTACCATCCTACCATTGTGGCATTCCAAGGAACCAGGTCTTGTTGGCAATTTTGAATTTAGTCAAACAATTAGCATGCATTTAATGGAAAGTTTCTAAACCGTTTATAATCAATCCATCACGGTATTAAATGAGGCCACATTCCTTTCATACATATATTGTCGAATAGTCCATGTGCCTTGTTTATGTTTCCACAACCTATTTACGCGACTACCAGGGTCGTTGCAACTACAACATTTGACAAAATTCCTCTATCCTTTTTTGTTTTGATGGACGACTGTACCCTGTTCAGAGCTTCTATTTCGGCTCATGCAAGGATGAGCTAGGCAAACATTATGGAATTTGACTTTACACCTGCCTATTGATTTTTCTCAAAGTTTAGCAAACTCCTTTTGTGTGTATGCAAACATTGCATTCCCAGAGAGTACAATCTTTGAGGCATTTTGTCAAACAGTTCACGTGCCTTATAATTTTCTAAATGAATCTGCCTGAGTAATTGAACCTGCAGCATGTGATAGAATTCCCTTATCCTTGCATTTATGCGTGTGTCCACACCCTATTCCAAAGCTCCCATTTTAGCACAACAATAACAAAATTATTAATGTCTATCTTGGAGCAGAACAACCATTGAGTAATAAGCAGAACTGTAGAGAATGTTTTATAAAAATTTAATCAGTTTAATAAGGTTAAGTCAGTTTGTTTTTCAGTAAAGAAGAATTTTGGTAGTTTTCTAAATGGGATTAATTCACTTTGTAGCTCATATTGAGTGATGGAGTTTTGAAACTCTTCGTACTTTCCACTTAATCACGGTAGTATGACTCTATTAATTTACTAAAGTCTATTGACTCCATGTTTTGTTGACCTTTGGAGAGTATGTTTTACCCAAGTTATTATTAGTTGTGGGTGATATTGTTTATTGTTAATTTCTATATAATATTGTAAGTGTCAATGGTTCTATGAGGGTATAGACCCCAATTGTAAACTAGAGTTATTCTTGCATTATTGTATTCCAACTCAAGAGTAGTCAGTAACTAGGAGAATGGAAATTGTAGTTATTATTGCTATAAGTTAATAATCTATTTTGAGATAAGAGAATATCAAAGAAAATGGAAACCTAGCTATCCTTATGTATTGCATTTATCATGTTTATTAAACCGTCCCAAGGGTATGGGTATACTAGAAGATTGATAATCACTTGCATTCTTATCCTTACCTTTAATGTAGTTGTTGAACCATCTCCAAAGTAGAAGATACTAAGAGCCTTGGAAACAATAGTTAACTTTCATGCTTGGCATTATTGATTTAGCTAATTAAGGTGAGGGACACCAAGGGATTGGAAAACAAGGGTTAGCCTTTATACCTGACCTTAGTATATACTTAAATCAAGTGAGACCTCTTAGGGAAGAGTATACCGAGAAATTGGAACTTAAAAGTTTATGTACATGCTACTTTGAATAGAAGATTATCGGTCTGAATGGAGGAAGAATCCCAATATTAATAGGATGAGATCATACTAGGTAGAAATTTGTCACATGTAATAGAAAACAACTGTCGTACTTCCAAGTCCATGATGGTAGGACGTTACTTATTTTGGGATGGGAAATGGAAGGTGGAAAAATTGGATAGTCAAGTTAACATGGTTGAGTTTTATGTTTCTGAGAAGGATCCAAATAATAATGACACTTTGTTCGCTTGAAAATGATACTCACAGGTAGGGTATGCCAGGAGTAGAGATTCGATAGTTAATATATGTGATATTTTATACTTGTATTATGGTATTTATGGCTTGTAATAGATTAACAACCTTTTATGCTGAAAGTCAAGAGGACCATTTCATAGGAAAAATATGTCGAGAGTAGATGATGTTATATGTTAAAGTCCAACTCTGAGGCAGGATATGCCAGGAGCCTGGCGATGATATGTTTTCAATCTTGTTTGTTGATTTGTGTCTTTTGTTTTGTGTTTTCATTATTATTACACAGTCTTATGGGTGAGTCAAGCAAGAGAAATAGTGTTGTGAACGGATGACCTACATTTATGCGACTGACTATTTAACACTTTGTCAATTCACTGTACCATAGAGTCCATGTTAGTCGGATATCATGTTAGCTAGAGGGTATCTTGAGGTTCATGATAGGCTGCATGTGATAGGTGTGTACAACTTATATTTGCACTTGGTTCTCAAAATGGTTTTTCTGCAAACATTGCCATCTACCACCTGTTGATATTTGTTTTTCGACAAGTCAACAATAGAGTAAAACACTAGAGTATCCCACTCGCTCTTGAATAAAGCTCTTCAAAGGCTGAACTATGTGATCCAGTGAAGTAACTCCAAGGTTCCTTTTTTATGATTCGTGATGGGTTAACTCAGTGATTACATGTGATCTTGCTGATAATCACAAAGGGACTTACGCAGACTTCTTCATTCATTTAGCTTGTCTCTCCTTCAGTGTGGATGATTTATGTACAAGGTCTTAATGATAAAGAAATGGAAAAAAGGTAAGGGTTCAGAAAGGCTAAAATAAGGTCAATGAGGTAATGATGATGCGTGAACAAACAAACTCCTTGAAAAACCTAACTCCACTTCGCCAAGGATGCCTACAACTACATGAAGTTGGTGTGCTATCTCCTAAGGTATGCGAATGGTTTTCAAATCCTGAAGACTCATATAAACACCCTTTAAACGGCGCAGTTCAAACAAGTATCCACAATCGAACTTATGCAAATTATAAGGCTCAGACTAGCTTTACATAACACTTCACCAGCGATGAATGTCAAAAGCATGAGCTAGGAGTTGATCAAATATCCAATACAACATACATTACATCAATGAGCTTCTAATCTACTTTACTTCTAATCTATTTTAAAACATCTCTCCATTTCATCAAAGTACAAGAAACCATGTAATTCCACAAGACAACACTTAAACACCAAGCGAACTCCAATGTCCTTTGCATTAATCTTGAGAAAATATTTACAACAACTTCAAGTCCTCTCAAGAAATTTCGAGTCTCTTCTACTCTACTCCTACTTGCCTACTGACTACTCTCTAATCTATATATTACAAATGAGGCAACAAGGCCTTTATATAGTGTCCAGATCACAATGAATGGCTAAGATCAATTCATGTAGCCAAGGGTTCAAATCATGCCAACTCAACAGGTAGTTACAATAACTTGCTATTTTTAGCACAAAAGAGAGGCAATGAAGGCACGTTTTCCAATGTGATAAAGTAAGGCGAAATCATTTAAACATCCCCCACATAGGAATCCCTTTGACTTCTTTTATTAAATGATACATTTAATGCATTTAAAATGATGTGTACTCGCCACATAGATGCCACCTCAACATACTTTGAAAATTGTATCATCAATGTGGTGATGTATTCAATGTGATTGCTTGAACTTGTATGTTTGGGAATACATCTTGTAGATCTTGCCTTGTTCATTCTTCTTGTAGACTGAATGTATGATACTTGTTGCTTCACTTGACTAACTTCATGATTCTTTCTTCTTCTTGTAGGTAAGTTGATATGATGATCTTCTTTGATGATGCTCCTTCTTGAAGAGTAAGTAATAGAGTAGATGATGATGATAGCATGAAGTAGAGTGTATGATGATCTTCATTCATAAATTGGAGTAGGAGACCTCTCTTGGACTTGAAGATTGAATGAAACTTGAAGTTGAATAGATGAAGTGTCTTTGCTTGATGTAGAAGTTGATGAAGTGATCCTTCATGATGGCCTTTGAAGTGACCCTCTTGGAGTGTAGATGATAACACCTTCCTTGGATGTGAAGTAGATGTTGATATCCTCTAGAAGAAACTTTGAAGCTTGACGAACCTTGACTTGAAGCTTGGATGGGAAATGCCTTGTCTTTGAACATGATGCAAAGGATGAAGTATACTTTGAACTTGATATGATCTAACATGATATCATTGATGTAGGAGACTTGAGGTGTGATCCCTCCGCAACTTGAAGGTGATCTTGAAGTGATCTCAAAAGGTGGGTAGCATGATCTCTTCCTTGAATGTGATTCCCAGCTCCTCGCTCAAAGGTGACTCCTCAAATAACTCCTATCCTTTTTGATGTACCTACAAGACAAGATAAACAATATATCAATCAATTTATAACAAAGGAAACACTCTAAACATACAAAAATCTTACTTCAAGCTTAGGCGCGCATATAGGTAATAAGAGGAGTAAAAGGGCGCCTAACATAAATTTAGTCCCACATTCATCACTTTAATGATTTCAATCAATTGTAATGCTTTTGAAAAAGTCAATCCCCCTTAAGAGAATCATCCAAAAGGTGCCTTTAAATGCAATTTCTCCCTTAGGCGCCCATTTAGGTTGGTAGATAAGTGAAAGTGCGCCTAGCACACTTGACTTCATAATTGACACCTTAGGTGATTTCAAACACTTAAAATAGCATAAAATGATCTCCCTTCTCAAGGCGCCTACTTTTAGGCATGAATTTGATTGATTTTCCCTAAGGCGCCTATTTAAGGTGGCAGAGGTAGGAATGGACGCCTAGCTTTGATGTAACCCTTTACTTCAAAATACCCTTGTGATCTTGTCAAACTCAACACTTTCAATGTGGATGGATTCAAACCTAGTTTTCCTCTTAGGCGCATCTTAAGATTTGAATAGGTAGGAAATGGCGCCTAGATTCTTTCACTTCACATTATTCATGTCAAGGCGCCCAAATGGATCTTTGGATGCAATTTCCCCTAGGCGCTCATTGTTGATGCTCAAGGTGCTCAATTCTTCAAGGCGCCAAAAATGGCAAAAGGGAACAAAGAATGGGCACCTAAACTCAATCATGTCAACTCAAGGCGCAATTTTGATGATCACTTGAATGTGAAATTGGCGCCTAACTCACAATGTGTTTAACTAGTCAAATTTTCACTTCTTGAGGTCTCTTAGGAAATTTTCAATCAAGGCGCCTATCTAGGAGAGGTTGAAGGTTGATTGTCCTCTAGGCGCACTTTTGGGGTCTCTGCAAGTGGGAAAATTGCGCCTAAGTACTAGAGCAAATTCGCGCCTAGAAATGTAAGTCGCCAAGGTAAGGTATATTGAAAAATATATTTAAGTATAAATGAATTTCTTATACTTTAAATATTTTTCAATATACCTTTCAGAATGTTTGAGATAGGTCTCAGATCCACTGGATTTAACATGTAGATTATAGAATTTGGAGGATCCACCAGATTTCAAACTTAGCCAATTTTTCAGTGTTTCAGGATTTCAGGCTACCAGACTTAGTCATTTTCAGGATCTCAAACATCATGATAGGAGTTAGTTTAAACATATCATGCTCTTTCATGCTAAGGCGCAACTTTGGGTTAGTTTGAACATCTCTTCATGCTAAGGCGCCAAAATGAGGTAATTCAATGCATGAAGGCGCCTAGACTTGAATTTGCTCATTGTTGACGTCTTTAAGGCTCTTCAGCACTTGATTACATCCTTGTGAGACCACTTGAACCTTAGGCGGCCACAATGAAGGGCGCCTAGCTTTACTCGCTCATTTCCATGCCTTTAACTTAGGCGCACTTTTGTGGTTGAATAAAACATGAAATGGTGCCTAGACCTAAATGCCTCTTCCTTGTCAAATTTGCAGTGTTTCAAGCTTCGCAACATCAATTTCAATCAAGGCGCTTTGGTTTTAAGCTCTCCTTGCCCAAGGCGCAATCTTGAGGTTGTCTAGATGATGGAAGGCGCCCTAAATTCTAGGCGGAGTTTTGAGGTGATCCTAGAGCAATTTCGCGCCCAGAACTGACAATGCCCGAGGTAAGGTATATTGAAAAATATATTTAAGTATAAGTTGAGATAGGTCTCAGATCCCCAGATTTAACATGCAAATTCTAGATTTTTGAGGATCCACCAGATTTCAGACTTAGCCAATTTTCAGGATCTTCAGGATCAGGATACCAGACTTAGTCATTTCAGGATCTCAAACATCAGGATCAGGTCATCAAGGGACTACAGGACTCAAACACCACTGACTTCATCATGAAATAGCTCTAAGACATCATACAAGACTCAGCAAAGCACTGGAGTTTTTAAAAAAACAAGGGGTCCCCATTTGCCATGGGGCGATGTGTGATTTGGTCACAACACCACCCTCATTGAAGGGTGAGGCCACTTCTAGTAGAAAGGTGAGCGGGGGACCGCCGATCTGTGGTTGGAGGTAAAGCGCTCGGATGATGCTCTCCCTCCTACAACTAACAACCATATTGCTTGCACTCAGATGAGAAGATTATGAATGATGGTCAATCTTATTGTAATGAAATTTCAATTTTGTATATTTAACATACACGGGTGGACTGGAAGGACAAAAGTGGTTGGAGGTAAAGCGCTCGGATGATGCTCTCCCTCCTACAGCTGACAACCATATTGCTTGCACTCAGATGAGAAGACTATGAATGATGGTCAATCTTATTGTAATTAAATTTCAATTTTGTATATTTAACATACATTGGTGGGCTGGAAGGACAGTAGTCCTACCCCAGTTTTGTATCTTACTTTTATTTTATTTATGGACATGTATCATGATGATGTAATGGTGTAATGTTAATACCTTTAATTCTGAAATGTAAATCTTTTTGTACTTTTGAAAGTTTAAAATTGTATCATTTTTGGGATAAATTCAAGTACTTTGCATGTTCTTAATAGTATTGGTTGGAAAGCTCATTACATAGACTAGGAGAAAAATGTAGTTATTTTAAGCAGTGAATTGAGAATTGCCAATTCCAAGTGAGTACTTGTGAATGCAACTCTGAGGTAGGGTCTGTGAGGCTGAAGCCTCAAATGGGACACTCGTTGAGTCCAGGCTCAGAACTTGCAAGTCTGATCTGTTTTATAAAAACATAAAACAGAAAAGCAGAAAAATGAAGAAAAACAGACAACATACTGGAAAATAAAATAATAAGAAAAGACAAAAACAGTAAAAGAACATTTTGCTTAAAACACCCAAATGAACTTTTAAACACTATCTTCACTTGCCCATTTTAGTTTTTCACTCTCATTCTGATTTTCCATTTTGCTTGAAAGGAGCTGATTGTTCTTGTGTAACCAGTGAATACAGTTTAATTTACAGTGATTATGTGCTTAGGAGCTGACAGAAGGGTTTGGTTTTCTTTTTAACAGATTTTCAAGCATCTAAAAGAGGTAAATGAAACAAACCCTTTACCCTTCCTACTTTCTTTTTCAGATATTTTCATTCTTTTTTTGTCTTCTCCTTCATTCTTCCTCGATTTCTGTTTATAGATTATAAAATAAAATGAAACGAAGTTTAAAACCTTAGGTTTTTATCTTTTTAGCATCCGTTTTTTATGAATTTTCCCTTGCATTTTTGTGTAAATTCTATATCTAAGTCATTAACCCCAGCACTAATTTTTTTACTCTCTATAATGCAAGTTTTAAAAGTTTTAAAATGTCTGAGCCACAAAGAAATGACCCCCACCTTGAAGCATTGAAATCTGGGTACAAAGAAAAGGCAGATCTTTTGGAAGTATTCTGAAGTTTCTAGGAAGCAGTATTAATCATTTCAAATACCATCTTACTAGCATACCTAGACGTGACATTGCATTGTGAAAAGCAATTGAACCACAGATTGCAAGAGAAGTGACAGCTTAATTGGAGAGCAACAGATAGCTACCTCTTTTATTCCTCCTCCAATATGTCCAAATCAAGTTTCATTAGTATCGGGCCAGAGTTCATAACTCAAGGAGTTGGTTTGTCCTATGCAGTGTTCCTAATTCCCAAAGATTACTGAAAAGCACTATCTAAAACAAAGACAAACAGATGGCAGCGAGGAGTGCAGTGGATGATTTTCGGTACTTTTGAGACATCCCCTTTAATATAACATTCTGATTTTTAGTCTGAATTCTTTATTTTAAATTACATTTTTTGTGAACTTATGATTTTTGTTTAAATTTTAATTCTTATTAAAATCTTACTTCAACAATTCTGAATTTTTAAATTCTAAAATTCTTAGAATTTTCTAATTCAAAAATATTTCTTTATTTTCTTTTTTATTTTAGATCCCCGTATTGGACAACATTATTGGATGCAATTGTCATGGCTGGTTGGGAGTTCCAAATTATTTTGATTCATGATTGAATGAAATTATGAAACCAATTTTGTCTAAGAAGGTGATGGACATACAATCATTGATGAGTCACAGGCAATTTGGAGGAAGAATGGCCACACTATTATGTACAATGGATGGACTAAAAGGAAAAACCAAACACTCTTGAATTTCTTAGTTTCTTCTAAAAGACTTTTTTTTTAATTCAATTAATGCCTTGGGGAAGATAAAAGATGTCGAGTATTTCTGTGACATTTTGGACGTAGTGACAAAGGTGGGTGAAGAGAATGTGAGGAAGTAGTCACCAAGGATGTAGCAAATTATGTTGCTACGGGTAAACTACTAATGTAGAAGCACCTTGTACTTTTTAGATGCCTTGCTCAGTCTCTTACATTGATTTTTTGCTGAAGGATATTGGTAAAATGGAATGGGCAATTGTTGAGCATAGCCATAGTATTTGCAAATACATCTACCATTCTGGGGTTCTCCTAATGAGAGAATTCAGAGAGAACAAAGAACTTGTCCAACCAAGTATAACCTATTTTTTGACCTCATTCAAAAACTTTTGTCTTTACTACAATAAAAATTTATTTTTATCATGCTATAGAAAACATCTTCCTACACGAGGACCAATGCTGGGATCAATGTAAAGTGGGTATTCAATGAGACCCAGTTTTCGATTCTAACAAAAGTGAATGTAGATGTAAGTCATTTCAAATTTTTCTTTCTAGTGGTTTTTTATATTTTTGACTTAATTCTAGGTGTCATTCTTTACATATTTAACTTCTTACAAATCACAAAGCCATCAATTTCTCTCATTCATGTAGTCGATGGAGAAAAAAGTGCAATCGGGCATACTTATTAGGACATGGACTGAACCAAGGAGCAATTGAAATTTTTCTATGGTAAGGTGAAGGGCAAGTATAAGCCCATTTGGGATATCACTGACCATTAGTGGATAAAAACCTCCACAAGGCCCTTCATGCTTGTGCGTACATTCTAAACAGAGTCTTTCAATTCCTTGAGAGCCTCATTATTGACAAGAAGATTATGGTACTCTCTACACATTCATAGAGAGCGCAAAACCAAATCCATAGTTCAAGGTGAAGATTATGTCTAAAATTGAGATCTACAAACACTAGGAGATCCTTTTTCTCATTATATTTCTGAGGCAGCTGGGACAAAATCTAGGCCACATAAAATTTGTTAAGAAAATTAAATTTGCAAACTTTAAAAACTGAGTTTAATATTTTCCAATTCGTCATTGAATATTGAACTTATGATTTTTTTTTTATTGAACTTGGAAGATTATTACATTTTAACATATACCGTTACAAACATATGGTGAGAAACTTTTGGCACAAAGGTGTTACATCTTCATAGAATTGTATTTCAAGTGTGAGGCCAACCATGCAAGCAATGCTTTAGATTATGTGTCACTCGAGCATGTCTCAATACATACTCCAAAAAATGCTACAAGTTGTCAATTCCAAGGTTGAACGACCTTGTATTTGTGCATTAGAACTTGTGCCTTCACCACAAAAACTCTAGGGAATGAAAAAATGTTATCCCCCATCAAGCTAGAGAAGTATGATCCACAATTGGTGTGGTTCACTCAGGATGACAACTCTAAGTATACTGAGAAGGAACATAAATGGGTTGATCAGGTTGCAAGCAATGCTTTAGATTATGTGTCACTGAGCATGTCTCAGCACATATTCAAAAAAAGCTACAAGTTGTCAATTCAAAGGTTGACTGACCTTATATTTTTACATTAGAACTTGTGCCTCCACCACAAAAAACTCTAGGGGATGAAAAAATGTTATCACCCATCAACCTAGAGAAGTATGGTTCACAATTGGTGTGGTTCACTGAGGATGACAACCCTGAGTATACTGAGGAGGAACATAAATGGGTTGATCAGGTTGCTCGTGAAACAAATCTCTAGCACTAGGGGAGGAGGAGGAGCAATCTCATCAACTGGAAATCAACAAGTTGTGGAGCATGACCCTGTTGCTACCTCTATTGTATGTATAACGGTTGTAGTTGCCACCTTGATGTACACAATGGATCAAACGTTGTGAATACAGTGTTGGGACGAGGATGCATGCTACTCTTAACCCTAGTTTGGTATTTTATTTTATGATTTTTTTGTTGCTGCCACCGCCAGGGATTTCTAACTATGTATAAGAAAAAAACAATTTTATGAATATAAAGGCAGCTTGTCTGTGATATCACCTTTCAAGTTTCAAGTTCAAATTTCAATATCACATAAACTTCTAGGTGCAAATGTGTAAAGTAAATGTAACTGATCAGTTTGAAGAGTATTTGAAGTTGATTCGATGAAGAATTCATATTAATTATATTATCCCCTTGAAATTCGTATCTTTTATGTACTTTTAAATTTGCCAAGATTTCACTGCCAACTTTTTTCCAAGTCCAGATGATAGTCAAAATTAGTTTGCAAAGTTTTTCCCGAGTCCATGCCTCAATACCATGGTTTTATGTGCACCTGAACTTGCAACCAGTAGTTTTGTATATCTCTACCCTTGTGATCACAGGGCTCATTCAAGGTTTATAAATGTTAAGTTTGCAACTGTTTTTCTCCACTCCGTTGAACAAGGTGAATTAGAATAGCTCATTTAATCAAGTATATCACAGCAGATAAGTCAATCGCCACAATAGGACAGAGATTCATATAAGAAAACTGTGAGGAGCAGTGGACCTTTGCAATTGAGTTGTAAGTATACATCATTTGTGCATCCAATATATCTCAACTCCCACACCCACATAGACTAGCTCGGTAATTCAAAGAGACGAGGAAAAAAAAAAGGCAAGTGTTAAACAGTTTATAACATCATAAAGCTAAATCACAAGGATCTAAATTGTGTGGTAAGACCGTGTATCTATAGAGCTCTTGAAAATCCTTCCCTAATGTTAATGAGAGGAGATCTGGGTTCAAAAAATGAAAAAAATGCTTTTATCATGAGCAAAATTGACAAGCAATTTAATAAATGAGCAAAGCATATACTAGTGCTTATGCATATCAAGGTTCCAGACGAATACAAACAGACCACATTATTGTAGTTATGCTCATGCCATTAAATTATAACAGCAACTGTCAATATGTTATGAAAACAAACATATTGTTGTATAGAATCATCCCATCACACAGAGAACATTACATTGATATATAGAGGCTCCATTAATAATCTTGAACAACATATCTGGCACCCATAACCATTTAAATTCACCAATCTATAAAATAATAATAATCTTGAATAATATAGAGCAAGCAGCTTACCATTCACTGCCTCTCTTCCCCGAAAAGCTCGGGCGGTTTGACCGCTTTGGCAAGAGAGCCTTATCAGTCTTCCCATTCCCGGCCATTTCCAAAAGTTAAGGATCTCTCAAACGTCGATCTATTAATAGTTTGTATACACCAGAAAAGCTCTGAGAGGCTTCAGAGCTGGTTGAGACATTTTGTCAAACACTTAGCGTCCAAACTCTTTTCACTTACCAAATCCATACAAGACAGGATCCAAGGAGGATGGTGGGTCAGAATTTGTGGAGAAGGAGGAGGGATAAAGAGCCGGTATAAGAGGGATCAGGGGCCCCTCCTACTCCTTCACTCGGCTTGTGCACCATTCAATCGACAAGGCTGGACCTTTGAAAAGACAATCAGAATTGAGACAAGATGTGATCGAGTCCACTATCGCCCCACGTTCGATCCATATGATTACATGCATAGATTTCCCACATTACGAAACACAGGGGACCCCAAGTTTTAGATTTTAGTGTAAGCCAGTGGATACCAACAAAAATTGAAGATGATGATGTGTTATCATGTTATCGACACATGATAGCAGACAAAAAGAAGAGATGTCAAACATCATATCACTGTACCAAAATACAGTAGCAGCTGCTGCCACGAGATAATTGTACCTGTTCTTATTTCGTCTGCTTTTGCAAACGTTCATGTCAATGGTGATGCAGCTTTTCTTGTCTGCAACCTGTCATTGGCCTTCACTAATCCTTTTACAGCCCTCTCTCTCTCGTGTCAATTCTGTAGAGTGTGCATAGAAACTTCTATTTTGCCGCCCTTATTCTGCCTGGCTGCTTCACTGTACACAGATAAAGTTGGAATTTTTATCTTGTAACAAAGTAATGGGTATTTGGATTGATGTAATTTGGTAACTTTGTACAAACGTAATATGCTTCTTGTCTTATGTATGTGACAGCAAGGGACCCTTTTATATAGATAAATATTGGGTGGTAAAGCCATTGCCAAAGACTTTTGCAGTACGTTATCATTATTTGCTGGTAATAATCCATGACTTGTATCTTGCCTTTTTCTTTTTCGATCCTTGTCCGCGCAGATGACATATGGCAGGAAACTGCATAACTCTCTGAATTTATTCATATAAAAGAGTGACCTAATCCCTGCCATTGGATGCTGTGTATATATATATATATGCTACATTGACTTGTATTTGTCTTGTTACAAAAAGGTTTTTTGTCAATCAGCTTATTCCACTTGTATTAATTTAAAAATTTATATTGGGAAAAGCAATGCCTTAAGGATATGAGATTGTTCCAAACCAAAATTCGTACCAGGTAAAACTTCCCCGCATAGAGACACAGTCAAACTTTTGCAGGCCCTGTGAATTTGTAAGGCTCAAACGCTTGCACTCGTTTATTGAATGTCCAAGGTTCGAGTCCTGCCACATATTCTCATGTTTAATGCGTGAGCCATCAGAGCAATCATGAAGGGGAATTCACTTGGAACCTCTCTATTCCTTATTATGGCCATTCCCCACCCCACTACATTACTCTCATGTCATTGTGTTAAGGAGGTTAAAAAAATAAAAATTGTAATTTCAGCATTATTCAATATTAAAATGTTCTAATTTAAAAATATCTTTTCTTTATTTTATTGTAATTTTAGCATTGTTCAATATAAAAAATGTCGTAATTTAAAAAAAATTCTATCCTTTGCTATATTGTAATTTTAGCATTGGTCACTATTTAAAAAGGTGTCTGTAAATTTTAAAAACTCTTTGTTTTGTTATATTGAGTTTATAGGAAAAAAAATAGTAGTTAAAGTGTAGTGACCCCATCTAGTGAATCCAACTCATAGTACCCACAAATCCATAGGATTAAGATAATTGACATTTTGTTCAACAAGTTGAGTGGAGTGGTTAAGATGGGGGGCATTGTCATGTAAACCACCTAGGTTTGAGCTTTAGTGGGTTAAGTCCCAAAAAAATTTTGTAATTTCAGCATTGTAACATAAAAATAAAATTCTTTTGTTATATTGTAATTTTTTGTTCAATATTAAAAAAGGTGGTGTAAATTAAAAAAACTCTTCTTGTGTTATATTAAGTTTACGGGAAAAAAATAGTAGTTAAAGTGTAGTGACCCCATCTAGTGAATCCAACTCATAGTACCCACAAATCCATAGGATTAAGATAATTAACCTATTGTTCAACAAGTTGAGTGTCGTGATTAAGATGGGGGCATTGTCATGCAAACCACCTAGGTTTGAGCTTTAGTGGGTTAAGTCCCATAATTAGGTTTGAGCTCTAGCAAGCTATGCCTCATAATTACGAAAGGGTAAAAGCTTCCCCCCTTATAGTATCAAAATAATGATATATAACAGATTGACTATTATCTTTGAACTAGAATTAACATTGATCTATAAGCTATATGACTACCACCGTTAACATGACTACCCAATGGTCATACCTAAACATTATATTATGAGAAGTACATAACATGTTATATTATTAGAAGTATGTAATGTTGTATTACATGTGAACCATTAAGAGATTATTTACAATACAATATGACTATCTCACAACATTGTGTATGTGTTGATAGTGCCCCTTCTACTTAATTAATTTATTATGAGAGATCTAATACTCTTTATATTAGTTATGATTATTTTGCCACTCTTTGGTAGATTTCATTGATGATATATTTTTAGTTGTTTATTTTTTCATGGGGAGTGGTCAAACTTGAGCATCCCACCTACCCACATTTGAAAAGAAATTAAAAAGAGTATCATGATCTCAAAACTTAGAGTCAACTCACATAAAACTACATAGTGAAAATGATAGATCAAGTCCTCTAATAGCTTGTGAATAAAAAATTGTAAGATGTTCAATTTAAATAAACAAGATAGAAGAGGCAACACACTTCCTTTTAAAATGTCTATTATATAATTCCATTAGACACAATTACAATGAGAAATTTACGAATACAACTTAATACACAAAGTTTTTTTCTTGAATAATATATCTCTTTAACCATATAATAAGAGTACAATCACTAATCATTAAAAAATGGGTGGATGACATCACACTCCAAGGCAAACCAAAATCACATCACCCTGACATCGAGAAGGCAAATTACATATTAACTTTTAATCACCCTAAAGTAAATTAAGGTGAATTAAAATAGAAATTTAAGGCTTAAAATACTTGATAAAACATTGAATTTATCACCACACATGATAACAAAGATATAAATATCAAAATTTTCAAGCCCAATGAGCATATCAAGTAATAAGGGACCTCAAAAGTTGAAGGACCAAGGATACACCTTAGCTTTAGTTCTAGGACGAAGGCCCCAAGTAGAAACTAGCACCCTACTTTTAATAACTTAGCCCACCCTCAATTAATAGTGGTCAATAGTGGGCACCTAGGTCCAAGGAACAATGACCACACCTATACCCTACCCTTCTATAGTGGGCACCCTACCTTTCTATAGTGGTCTTAACCCCATATTAAGGCATAGGGGTAGCCATTCCATAGTCTAGTGGAGGGATCATCATGGTTATCTAATTTGAAAATGGATTGATTAAGTTGGTGAAAATCAACTAACTCAATCACTTAAAGTTCTTGTGGAGATTTTCCTTGTATTTCACACTCTTAATAACTCATTCTAACAATAAACATGCTTGAAGAGAGTTGTAGAGACCAAATTATCAAGGCAAGGTAGAGATAAAGGTGCACTAAATGATTTAAACGCTTGGGGTGTTGATGTTAGTAGTAAGGGCTACATAGTTGATCCCAAACAAATGTGTCCAATGTGTTTAATCCTAGTCAAACTCATCCTATGTAGAGATAGTCATTAGAGATGGGTTTAGTTATGATCAAAATTGTCCCAAATAGGACAAAAATATAAAACTTATTAGACTTTAATACATTGAAATGTTTGAAATTCTTTAATTTTGATTCAAAAAGACCTCTAGCTCTCCTACAATGTTACCTTGCTATTCTTATTCATTTTATACCTCTAGTAGAGGTCATTATAAAATGGGAGAGGAGATTTCCCTTAGTGTTTTAATGGCAAATTGGTTGAGTTGAGGTATTATTACTTCAATATATGAGTCTTAGATGAGTTTAGTGTGACTAGGCAAGTGTGAAAGTATTGGAGAGCTTCTATGGCATTTGGACATTGTTGTTTATATAATAGAAGTCTATGAAGGCATCTAGAAGATAGTAAACCATTGTAACAACTCATGAGATAGTGGCTTGAGGAGAACATCCCTCACTATTTTGTAGTTTTATCCTATTTTAGATTTCTTTAAGTCATATTATTGTCTTCTTCATTTTTATGTGTGTTTTATACTCTCTACTTATCCATGCTTCTTTTCATTATAATTTTTTCTTATCAACACTGGACTTCATGCATAGGGATTATTTTCCATAATTTGCACATGAAATAACAACTTCATCAATCAATGTGCATTAAGGTTGAACAAGATTTGTTTTGGTGAGTTATGTAGTGGACTATTCATAAAAATTATGAATCCTGTTGTCACATGAAATTGCACCTTGCTTGAAGCCCGTTCAAGCATTCTAATGACACAATGGGATTGATCTCAAGGTGTGGGACCTTGCAAATGAGATCAGACCTCCATAGAAGGTTGGTTCCTCTTTCTGAACTTAAGGTTCAGAGTAATTGACTAAACCTATGCTAATGATCACTAAGGAAAAGGGGGAGAAGGAAACTGAAATTAAAAGGGAGGTGATACACCAAGATTTAGGAATGTTAGTTGGGACTGACATAACACAGTAATGATCTCAAACACTGAAGGGGAATCACACAGACTCATGCAGGTTCAAACAGAGGTTAAGGCAAGGAGATGAAAGTATGGAAGGGACCATTTTATCCACAATACACAGCTTACATCTATCAAATAAACACAGTGCAAGAACAATGAGAGAGGCAGAATTTAGTTTATATTGATCATAGATGCTAAATAGCCATTACAAAAGAAAGATACTTGTTACAAAGAAGTAGACAAATAACCATCCACATTCATTGGTGAACCACTATCAGAGGCATCAAAGGCTCAGCTTCGAGCATAATGCATCAGATCTCACTGGTTCTTACAGATGCATTACAAGGTCTATGATAGTAGAATATCTAACTAGTATAAAAGCCCAAAAGAATAGCTAAAACAACCACAAAAACATTTGTTTTACATGCATATATATAGCTTTTCTGATCATATTGTAGTAGTCATGGACGTGGAAGAGAAGTCAACCAAGAAAAATAATCGCCCATACTGCAATAACTCATTTCTGTGTCCTTAGAGCATGCCCACATGGCCCTGCCCATGAAATCTGCTAAAACAGGGGGGTCTGCCCACACCTTGGGTATAAAGATTTAATTCAAGAGAGGCTACAGTGGCATGGGGAGGTGATAAATCTATCTTCTACAAGTAATCAAGCTATGAAGAAGCATTAATGGCGACCAGGAAAGTCATTGAGCAATCCCATCATGTTTTGAATAGTAGAAAATGTGCCTGGAAGGCAAAAGGGTCGGACCCCAACATTTTGGACTTCCTCCAATTGGTCTTCCATCGATCGGGTCTTGAAAAGGTGAAAGAGGAAACCCTGGCTTCTGAAGTCTAAAAGAAGGGAAGCTATCATACTTCGGAGGTTAGGCCTTCACTG
Source organism: Cunninghamia lanceolata (assembly GCA_027924645.1). Lineage (NCBI taxonomy): Eukaryota > Viridiplantae > Streptophyta > Pinopsida > Cupressales > Cupressaceae > Cunninghamia > Cunninghamia lanceolata. The sequence continues at coordinate 5,548,594 of BSBN01000312.1, forward strand.
TGCATTGTTCTTTGGAAAGAGGAAGAGCTCGACCCATGCCCCCGCAACACTTAGTTGATTTGAGAAATCGGCGGAGATCGGGCCTTAGGCCTTCAGCCTGTCACTTTCAGGAAAGAAGAAGAGGGAAGAGAGAACTCCTGATCCCTGCTTTCTGAAAGACCTAGATAATTTTGCAACTAGCAAACTTTTGGCTTCGTGCCTCTCATCTTCTGGCCTCCGCAAGAGAAAAGAAAGGAGAAACCCTGAACCTCTGCCTCCTGAGTGACTTAGCTGCTTGAAGAAGGTTTCAACGGAAGTCGGGCTTTGGGCCTTCCGCTTTCCACCTTCCAAAAGAAGAAGAGAAAATATGAAACCCCGAAGTATGACAACCAAAACACTTAGTTGATTCATGAATTTGCGTACCTGGACACATGTTGACAATACACATCAGTGCACTTGCCTTATATTTTGCTTTTACCGTTGTCGCACAATGCGCTAAGGAAAGAACATGGGACACGTGGCAGCACTATGCGTGCGCAAACACCTTTAAAGTCATTGAGCTTTAGCCTCTGGGCCCTTTGCCTTCCACCTGCCGAAAGAAAAGGAAGGGGGAAGAAGAAACCCTGACCTTTGACTCCCGCCACACTTAGAGTAACAACTTATCAGGCTTTGGCGAGCAGACCTCCAACCTTCCTCCTTCCAAAAGGAAGAACGTGGAAGAGTGAACTCTTAATCTCTAAAGACCGAAACACCTAGCCAAATACAAGGAATGAGGCGAAGTTTGGAGGTGACAAATATGGCATGACGAAGAGGGGAAGCCTGAACTCTAAAACTTTGAAAATAATGAAAACACAAGTAAAACTTAAGATTTTTGGGACTTAATCAATTTGGGTAGTTTTCTCTTGCATTCCAAAAGGTGAAAACACTAGGATTTCATGGATCCTTAGGCTATTTGGCTGGAAGGTAAAATAGGATAAAATTTTGGTGACTATGTAAGGGTGTTTTCCTGCTAAACACTGGGATCCAAAGGCCTTATCAATCCATTGGGCATAGGGTCAAAGGGCACAACAACAAGAATAGTGGTTGGCCAGACCAACACAAAATTGAACACTGCCTCTAGAAAAAACAAGTCAAAGCAAAACAAACAAGGCAAGCATCCTCCTAATGAGAATGCAGCAGAGTGCAAGGACACTTATTGAAAGGAAACACCTAACATATTTACAAAATTCCACAACCATGCTAAAAGCAAGGTTTGAGATGAATCCCATTGATTGGGATTGGAAGAACCTCTCCATTCAGCTTGGAAAGTTGAAATGCATTGGCCTATTTGTAGCTAATAATAATATAACGACCACTACACACAGTATCAAATTTTGAATGTCTCCTAGCTTTAGCTCTATCTTCATCCCATTTCAACACCAAATCTCCCTCACTGAATGTTCTGCCAGTTGATTTTCTGTCAAAAGTTCTTTTGACCTGATCTTGATGAGCTTCAAGAGTCTTCATGGCAATGTCTCTTTTTTCTCCAAGCTCCATTAGCTCAGCAAACCTGACTGTCATGGCATCACTCTCGAGCAGTTCCAACTGTTGTGCCAACTCAAGGGAAGGCAAATCTAATGATAATGGAACTTTTGCTTCCCTTCCATAGACAAGCATGAAAGGGGAATTGCCTATGGCCCTCTTGGGAGTAATTCTATCAACCCAGAGAGCTATCTTCAACTTGCAATGCCAATTTCTCTGATTGTCATCCACTATCCTTTTGCTAATCTTGATCAGGTTTTTATTTGTGGACTCAGCCAGGCCATTGCCTTGAGGATAGTAATTGGATGATGTCTTCAAGTAAATCCCATAGTTAAGTGCCCACTCACTGATTTTTGTGCCTATAAAGGCCTTGTCATTGTCAAAAATAATGGTGAATGGAACACCAAACCTGGTAACTATACCCTCAAGAAAATCTAAAATGGAGGCCCCTATGGCATCCTTCAATGCAACTTCCTCTATCCACCTTGTGAAATAATTAGTGGTTGTTAAAATCCACGTGTGGCCAGCATTGGAAGGTGGGTTAATCATCCCAATGAAGTTCAAACCCCATTGGGCAAATGGTTGATCGATCTGAATTGGGTTCAGGGGAAGGGCAACCAACCTTTGCTTACTTGCAAATAATGCACATTCTTTGCAGCTTCTTACCCATCTATGGACATCTCTAAATAAATTGGGCCAGTAATAACCAGCCCTCATGATTTTGATAGTAGTTGTTCTTGGTGAATAATGGCCACCAGCAGGGCCATCATGAAATTCTTCTAGCACCCTTGAAGTCTGATCTTGTGCAAGGCATCTATGAAGAACTCCACTAATGTATTTCCTAAACAAGATACCATCGACAAGAACATAAGGAATGGACTGGATCTTGAAATACCTTCTTTTTGCTTGATCCAGTCCATCTGGGCATCTCCTTGACTGTAGAAATGTGACATTATCATGGTACCAGTCCTTTGGAGTGTGGGAACCAACTGGTTGTGCCTGCCCTAGGACACATACAACATCATTTATTTCTTCGAAGTATGTAGCCATCTACTCACATAGGCCTTTGCCTTGCACCAGCTTGGTAATGTTGATGTTAGCATCATACTCCATTACTTTCATGATCCACCCACCCCTTTTTCATTGATGTCTCTACTCAAAAGGAATTATTTCATGCCAGGGTGGTTCACCATCAATTGTATCTTGTTTTTTGAAAGCATATGCATGAACTTTTTGAGTGCTTTCACCACAAAAAACACCTGCTTCTCAACAAAATCATACTTCAGCTCATATTATTTGAGGGGCTGTTTGAAGAAAGTAATTGGCTGCTCCAATTTCTCTTCATTTTGTTGTGTTAAAACTATTGATATGCCCTCTTTGCCTCCAAAGGCGTAAAGGATAAAATCCTTCTCATAATTCAAGTTTATCAGTGTGGGAGCCTATGCAATGGCTTCCTTGACAGCTTCAAAACTATCCCTACCTTCTTTTGACCATGTGAAGGCAACATTCTTCTTAAGCATGGTAGTGAGGGGTTTTGCTATTGAAGCAAAATTAGGTATGAACCTCCTCACAAAGTTGATCTTGCACAGAAAGCTTTGTAGGCCTTCTTTTGACTAGGAAGAGGAAGAGATAGAATGAAACTGGTCCTTTTGGGGTCAATGGCAAGTCCTTTTGAAACTATGCGTCCCAACAATTTGCCTTCCGAGACAGAAAACACACATTTCTTTGGATTCAGTGATATGCCATATTCCTTGCATCTCTCGAAGACTTTTCTCAAATAACCTAAATGGTCAACTACATGCTTGGAATATACAGTCAGATCATCAAGTTACACTAAAATAATATCATTGATCAAGCCTTTAAAGGCCAAATCCATTGCTCTTTGGAAGGTTGCTCTAGCATTAGTCAACCCAAATGGCATCTTTTGATAAGCCAAGGTACCCCACTTAGTGGTAAAGGTTGTCTTGTACTGGTCTGATTCTTTTACAAGAATTTGGTTATAGCCCGAATATCCGTCTAGGAGTGAAAACCTCTCAACTTCTGCTACTATTTGTAGGATTTGCTCCATGGAAGGGAGTGAATAGTGGTCTTTGAGAGAGGCCTTATTTAGGTCTCTAAAGTCCACACATAGTTTGATTTCCCCATTCTTCTTCCTGATTGGAACAAGATTAGCCACCTAAGAGGAATGTTTAATTGGATAAATGATTTTGGCCTCTATGAGCTTGGATAGCTCTTTTCTCATTAATGGCTCTATTTTGGGGTTGACAAGCCTTTGCTTTTGGATGACAAGTTTTGTGTTAGGGTCTAAATCAATAGTATGTTGGATTAAACTAGGGTCAAAACATTTCAAATCCCTATAATCCCAAGCAATTAAATCATCAAATTCATTACAAAGTTCAACAAAACCTTGTTTTTCAGCTTGGTCACATACCTTGCCATGTTTTATAAATCTGCCCTAAGTAATTTCTACCTCTTCATAGTCTTCTTATTTGACTATCATGTTCATCTTTTCTCTTTTAGGTTGATCATCAGCATCAAATATGTTCTCTATAGTGACCAATCCCCTAGGTAGTTTATTGGTCTTCAGCTGGATCACCTGGTCACCATAGTGCTCCTGCAACTTGGACTGATTATTGGTAGCAAATTCTACCTCATCTTGCAAGAAATTAACAATCTTCTCGTCATTCTCAAATACTTGCTAGCTTGTCACATTATTAGACACAACACGCCTGAAAATAATCTTCACATGTTGATCTGAGTTTTGTTTGACATTCTAGGGAATATCAAATTGAGCACCGACTGTAGCTAGCCTATCAACATCGTTGTTTCTTTGTCTAGGCATTGCCTAGATATTGAAGGCATCAAAGTATTCAATTAGGTCCTAGACTCTGTGTTTGTATGACTTCAACAAGTTATTCCTTGAAGCACTTAGTGATCTGATTTGGTGAACAACTAGCTCGTTGTCACCAAATACTTGTAAAACTTTTATTCCCCTCTTTTGTGTCAGCTGCATACCCTAAATTAAGGCTTCACATTCAGCCACATTATTGGTACAATTGAAATGTAATCTAAAAGCAGAGAAATAACTTTCCTTTTGGGTGAAATCAGTACAACCCCACCACCTGCTCCATTTTTGCTTCTGGAGCGATCAAAATATAACTACCACATCCCACTTGGATCTATTGTTGGCTTCACAAGATTAGGGATGAAGGCATCCTCATCATGGATACAATATGTACCCAGCCCCGTGTCTTCTATATGTTTAGGAGTATCAAACTAAAAATAGTTTGCCCACTCATTAAGCAGTATGTCAGGGATTTCTTCCACAGGTGTGGTAGCCTCATGCCTACTTTTGTCATCTGCCTCTAAGTCATGGATTGTGCAGTTCATGTTGGTAGGGTTAGGGGAATAAGGCTCTACATGATCATTGGCAATAGGTTCAGCCTTAATGGTTACTTTAGTACCATATCTTGTTCTAAACAACATGTGGGACCAGTTAGAAGATAGGTATCCACCAATTTTTGCAATGAAATCCCTAGATAGGCATATGCCAAAGTATGCAGGGAGATCAATGACTAAGATGTCTTGTGAAACAGAGCATCCAGGGCATGCATGCAGAGTGAGCTTCAAATCCTTGATTACACCTATTGTATTAACAGCAGTGCCATCTAATTGCACTACCCCCTTACTCATAGGCTTATATTCTATGCGTAATTGATTAGCTATATTTTTTGGCATAATAGAGGTACCCACCCCATAATCTATCATACAATTATGTAACAATTTGGCACCAATGATTAGGGAAACATAGAAGGGAGGGGGCTTACTGCTTTTTCTTATGTTTGCTTCCTCTTTTGGTTGGCACAGGTTTGTTGGGGTGGTCATTTTTTCTTTTGTTGCCTCCACAGCAAGCTGAATGAATCTTGTAAGGGCTTCCTGAAGTAAATCCCTTTGTGTTGGGATTAACAAGGCATCCCATATAGTGACACTCAAGTTGGTCTTTTTCATCTGATTGACTATACTAAAGAGGATTTGACTGACCTTTTGTGATGCCTTTGTATTGACAGTGTCGACCTTTGCTTGTTGGTCAGCTTGGGAGTGCATTACTGGCACCAAATTTACTTGCCCAAATAGAACAATCTACTTGGGCTGAAGGCGTATCCGTTGTCCTAGCTTTCACTACATTTGATGGGGATGCATGAGGTGTAGATGCGTGAGAAGTGGAGGTGTAAGCAGTAATAGGGATCATTGCATCTTCAGCTGCCCTCCTTTTGGCTCTTGTATTGTAATCTATTGGGCTTGCGCCCTGATTGACACCACAAAAGTCATCCTATGTCCAATTCATCAAGGTAGAATTGTTTTACATTTGTTCTTGCTCTCTCATCATCTCTTGACTAGAATTGACTTGCTGCTCTGAAGGGACTAATTGGTTCTGCACTGTCAAAACTTGACTGAATTGTCCATTTTGGCACAAATTTTGATCATGTGGTTGATTGCACAGATAAAACCAATCGTTGTCCTAAGCCAAGTTGTTATGTATGGGCACCAAAGGTCTAGATGAGCTTGCAGCATTGGGATGAACATCATTTAGCGGCCTAATGTAACTAGGGTGGTTTTTTCTCTGCACATTACCTTGGTAAGGTTCCCTGTTAGGTTGTTGAGCCTGATTGAAGGGCTGATATGGCTTGTTGGCTTGTGCCTGCTACCTTTTTAATGCCACTAACTCATTTCCAAAGCTTTGTAGAAGAGTTTTAACCTCATGCAATTCATTTAATGATGCAATCAAAGAGGTTGTAGGGATGACTGTTGTAGGAAATGGAGCCACAATAGGCTGACTAAAAGGGGCCTTTGGAAATAAGGGCATTGGTGGCCTTGGAGAAATCTTTCTAGCCTGAATTAGATAGTTCTCTACCCTTATAGCTATTTCATATTCTCCTGGTAACATAGTCCCTCCCATGGATTGAATCATGACAACAATGTCAAAATTTAGAGACTTCAGATAATATATAAATGCAGTATTTGGGGAGGGCTTTACCAATAATGGGATCATGTCCCATGTCTTTTAAAACTTGTAATTAAAGTCTACCATATATTCATGGGGTGCTCTTTTGATTGTAGATAGTTGCACCATCAGAGATAAATCATCTCTTGTCTTTAAAGTGCTGGCACAATATAGTTCCCAAATCATCCCAATTATGGATGGAACTAGCTGGGAGACCTCTATACCACTGAAAGGCTTTTCCTTTAAAGGAAGAAACCAAAAGTATCACAACAACATTGTCTGCAGTGACGTGGATAAAGCATACACTAGCAATGTCCTAGATATGCTCAACAGGGGAGGTGGAGTTTTCACCAATGAAGAATGGGATTGCTTTCAGAGCAGAGGTGGGGATATCATCATACTAGGCTAGGTCAAGAGGGATTCCTCCATTTAAGGCAACAAAGTGAAGGTTCCTTGCCATATTTGGGATATTCAAATTAATTCTGGGTATACACAAGCTCCTTCTTGAATATTGAAATCTAACTAGAGGAGGTGTAGACTGGGCTCTTAAAGGAGATGAAAAAACTCTCCTATTTTCCCTCACAGGGGACCTAGATAGTCTACTTATTCTTCTTGAATTAGTAAAAGATAGCTTAATGAATCAAAAGTTACCTGAAGAAGAAGATCTAGTCTACACTCCAAGCATGAAACGTTGAACTGATTTGGATACTGGATCAGCAGAGTCGCCAGGTGCTTTGTTGAATGCTTCCACAACAACAAATAAATTGAGAACAACACCAAAATTTTGAGTTCAGCTCTTACTAAGAGCAGAGAGTCCCATCGGGCGTGCCAAAAATTGTTGTCACGTGCAATTGCACCTTACTTGAAGCCTGTTCAAGCATTCCAATGACACAATGGGATTGATCTCAAGGTGTGGGACATTGTAGATGAGATCAGACCTCCAGAGAAGGCTGGTTCCTCTTTCTAAACTTAAGGTTAGAGTGATTGACTAAACCTATGCTAATGATCACCAAGGAAAAGGGAGAGAAGGAGACTAAAATTAAAAGGGAGGTGATACACCAAGATTTAGGAATGTTAGCTAGGACTAACATAACTGAAAGGAAACAAGGTATGCGAAAACAACTTCCTACACTGATCTAATGAGGAAAGTTATGCAAATTTCAATCTTTACTAGTTACAGGTTATCAGATGCACATTAACAGAAAGGTAATAACAACATCCAAATGTAAATACAAAACTCACAACAAAAGATATACGTGGGGAAAACCCTTTCAGGTAAAAAAAACACACATCCAAAACATGCACAATGTATTATCATATCAAAAGATGATTACAACACACTTGCAATGCAAGTTCTTTCAGGAGTACACAATGCCAATTCTTATTCACCTCCTGTGACCTTTCACATTCTCCAGCTACTTATTTATCAAGCCTCTTTGTCGGTTATCCAATGTCGATTTATCCATGTCGGCCAATAACAAAATAACTACTGACGCCTTTATTAAATATAGGGCATTTTTTGCTTCGAGGGCACTGCCCCCAAACCCCCAGCCAAGGGTGCTACCCCTAGCAACCCCAGGCCCCACAGAAGGGGATTTTCCCCCTGCACTCCCTCGTTAATTACTTTGGGGGGAAACTGCAGCTAACAAAGTCACCAAAATTTACAAGGTGCTGACTATGGGATCCTACAACATAGTGTTGAATAAAGAAATACAACATTATGAACTTGCAAAGGTTGAGACACCTTAATTCCCAACATTCTCCCACTTGTCAAACACCTTTCAAGAGCCAATAGAATGACAAGACTTAACTGCTAGGGGTCGAGAGGCCCATAGACTCTGAACACCATTTGAACTTCTTTGTGCTCACAGGTTTTGTCAAGGCATCTACAACATTCGTCAAAGTGTCAATTTTCTCCAAATTCACCTTCCCATCCTCTACCATGTCACGAACAAAATGGTACTGGACATCAATATGCTTAGTCCTTACGTGGAAAGAAGGATTCTTTGCTAAACATATGGCACTCTTAATGTCAGAACAAATAGCAATCTTTCTTGCATCAAACCCAATATCAGAACACAATCTCTTAAGCCAAATGGCTTATTTACAAGCATGATTTACTGCCATGTACTCTACTTCAGTAGTGGATAAAGCAACCACAAGTTTCTGCTTACTCATCCAACTAATAGCACCACCGAACATAGTGAAAACATAAGCACTGATGGATCTCCTGCTATCAATATCACCTACCCAATCTGAATCCACAAATCCTTGAATACAAAGTGAATGCCAATCCCTTACCATGATAACATAAGGAATACTCAAAAGTACCCTACAAGTATCTAAACACTCTCTTTATTGCATACCAATGTACCCGTCTAGGATTATCCATAAATCGACTAAGGACTCCCATTGCTTAGGCAATGTCTGGTCTTGTACATACCATAGCATACATCGAGATGCCAACTACACTAGCATAAGGAACGTTGCTCATATCCTCCATCTCTATAGGAGACTTTGGACAATCTGCAATAGATAACTTTGTCCCCATCATGACAAGAATAGTCAATGGTCTACAATCTGCCATGTTGAATCTCACTAACATAGTGTTCACATACTTACTCTGGCCTAACCAACATTTTCTGTTAGTTGTCTCTTCAAATTTCCATTCTTAGAATGTACCTAGCTACCCCTAGATCTTTCATCTCAAACTGTGCTGACAACTGAGACTTCAAATCAAAAATCAAACTCTTACCATTCTCAATGAATAACATATCATCAACATATAATGCAATAATGAGAATGTGATCATTATCCATTTTATAATAAACACAATGATCTAATTTCAATCTCAGAAATCCCAAACTCAACACAAAGGCATCAAATTTCTGGTACCACATCCTAGGAGATTACTTTAAACCATACAGAGACTTTTGCAATTTGCAAACCAAATTTTCTTTACCTTTTACCACGCAGTGCTCTGCTTGTAACATATAGATTTCTTCCTCCAAGTCACCATGAAGGAAAGCTATCTTCACATCCATCTGTTCAACTTCTAAATTGTATGCTACATCAAGTGATAACAAGAATCTGATAGATGTTAGCTTTGCAATAGGAGAGAAAATCTCACCATAATCTATTCCCTCAACCTAGGAATAACCCTTTGCGACCAACCTTGCCTTAAATTTCTCAACACTACCATCTGAACCCAAATTTTTCTTGAACACCCATTTGCATCCAACAGGTTTACATCCATCAAGCAAGGAAACCAGATCCCAAGTATTATTTTTATTCAAGGAAGCCATCTCTTCTTCCATGGCCTCTTTCTAGGAATCTGCATCACGCATACCCATAGCCTCTCTTACGGTCCTAGGCTCATCAATGTTAGAAATCAAAGCAAAAATACAACTGGAATCATGTAATGAATAACCAAACCTATCAGGTTGCCACCTTATCCGCATGGAACTCCTCAAAGGTTGAGGTTCTTCATCTTCTTCTAAACTTTCAGAGCTACTAGAATTATCCTCATCATCAGGTCCAATAAATGTCTTCGATTCAACTTTCTCAAGGGTGGAAGGAAGCTGAACCACATCCTCTTTCTCCTTTTCTTTCTCTAGCTATAGAACAACAAAAGAAGGATTGAGCTCTCTGAAGATCACACTTCTACTATACAAAACTCTCTTAGCCATTGGATCCCAAATCTTGTATCCTTTCACACCGATGCCATAACTGATGAAGATACACTTCACAACCTTGTTCTCCAACTTAGACCTCTTCTCCTTAGGCACATGTGCATATGCCTCACAACCAAATACTCGAATGTGTCTCAATGAAGGATTTGTACTAGACCACACCTCCATAGGTGTCTTATCAACAAGCATCAATGTAGGAGACGTGTTAACCAGGTAACAAGTGGTAGCAACAACTACAATCGAGAACTTTTGTCCAAGACCAACTCCAATTAGCATACTCCTTTCTCCATCAATGTTATGTTCATCCTCTCTGTAACTCCATTCTACTAAGGGGTATACAGAGTTGTCTTGTGCCTCTCAATCCCATGTTCTTTACAGAACTTGTCAAAATCTGTTGAACAATACTCACCACCGTTATTAGTCCTCAAACACTTAATCTTTCTGTCCTTCTAATTTTCTACAAGAGATTTGAACTCTTTGAATCTACTAAAGACTTTAGATTTGCTTCTAAAGAAATACACCCATGTCCTTCTACTGTAATCATCAATGAATGAAACAAAGTAAACAAATTTTGAAATTGAAGGAACATTAACTGGACCAAACATATCATAATGAATCAAGTCCAATACCTCGGAAGACTTATGAGAACTGGAATAAAATTGAACACGATTTTGTTTTCCATAGATGCAATGTTCCCAAAAATCAAACTCAAGATTACAATCATTCATACCTCAATGAGGTTTTCATTTTTCAGGGTCCTCAAACCCTTTTCATCAATGTGACCAAGCCTTTGGTGCCATAACATTGTCTTCTCAGCTAGAAGTTTCATCTCCATAGAATGAGCACCCTTAGGCACCCAGAAAGAATGACCATCAGAAGTAGATGCAATAGTCCTCTTCCCTGCTGGTTCCAATTGTGAGGATGAAGACTCTGAAGTTCTCTTCTTTGAAATAGAGGCACTAGTGCACTGAACTACACATGCATCAAGCTAAAACAAAGTGCCAATCCGAACACCCTTAGCTAGAACCATAGCTCCTCTAGTCATATTACATCCTCCATTTGAGAAAACAACCTGCACACCCACATCATTCAACTTACTTACAAATAATAGGTTCCATTCCAAACCAGGGATATGCAGAACACCATTGATCCTCTTCACTCATCCATCAAGGAATCAAATCAAGACTCTTCCATGGCCAATGATCTTCAAGTGAGAGTCATCACCCAAGTTCACCTTTCCACCATCATATTCTTCATACTTTGAAAACCAACCCCAATGAGAACTCATGTGAAAGGATGCACCATAGTCAATAAGACATACATCCTCATATGCATGTGTTGCCAAGGCAGCAACAGACGCTTCTCCTTCATCCTGAGAGGACTTGTTAGAATCTAAATCATAGTTCTTCTTCTTTTTCTTCTTCTCTTCCTTGCACTCCTTCTGGAAGTGACCAGGTTTACTGCAGTTCCAACATAGAGGTTTTCTTTTTATATCTACCACAAACCACAAGAGCCTTCTTAGCTAACTTAGAAGATTTCCTTTGCATCTCTCCAGACAACAATGAAGAAACCACTTCATCCATCTTGAAGGTGGTAGTGGTACTCCCAATGGCCATAACAAGGTGATCCCACAAATCTGGTAAGGAACATAGTAATGTCATACATCGATCCTCCTCCATCTTCACACCAACAGAGGTCAATTGGGCAATAAGCATATTGAAAGTATTTAGGTGATTAGCGATAGATCCTCCATCTTCCATCGTAAGAGAATATAGTTTCTTTCATAGGAATAACTTGTTCACCAGGGATTTAGCCTAATAAACATCTCCAAGTTTCTTCCAAAGATCTTTTGAAGTCTTCTCTTCATGGATATTTAGGAGCACTGAATCAGCCAAACAAAGTCTTATCAAACCCTTAGCCTTCCAATCCATCATATCCCAATCTTCTTGTTTCATGCCCAATGGCATGGTTCCAGATATTGTGAGCCATAGATATCTATCCACCAATAATTCCTCCATTTTGATTTTCCATAACTCAAAGTTGCCTCCATTAAACTTCTCTATATCAAACCTCTCAGATGAGCTCGCCATCTCTTTCATGCAACAAAGATTTCAAAATCCTCTACACAAGCTCCCATTCAAATGAAGATCAACTCAAAAAACCCTCTACCCAACAACTAGAACCAAAGGTTATCAGGCCCTCTAATACCAACTAAAAGGAAGCAAGGTATGCAGAAACAACTTCTTACACTAATCTAATGAGGAAAATTATGCAAATTTCAATCTTTACTAGTTACAGGTTATCAGATGTGCATTAAAAAAAAGGTAATAACAACATCCAAATGCAAATACAAAACTCACAACACAAGATATACGTGGGGTTTTCCCTTTCAGGTAAAAAGCCCCACACTCCAAAACCTACACAATGTATTATCAAATCAAAAGATGATTACAACACACTTGCAATGCAAGTTCTTTTAGGAGTACGCAATGCTGATTCTCATTCACATCCCATGACCTTTCACATTCTCAAGCCACTTATTTATCAAGCCTCTTCATCAGTTATCCAATGTCAGTTTATCCATGTCAACCAATAACAAAATAACTGTCGACACCTTTATTAAATATAGGGCATTTTTTGCTTCAGGGGCACTGCCCCTGAGCCCCTGGCAACCCCTATTGGTGGTGTTTCCCTAGACCCCATAGGAGGGGCTCTACCTGATAGGGAGACCTAAGGGTTTTGAAAACCTATCTTGACACAACACTTCAAGACCTATGCCATCCCCGGGTTTCCCTACCAATTCAAGTGCTCATAGACATTTTCTACCCCAAAATGTCTAAAACAACCTAAGCAATCTATTACAGAGGTGAAAGACCTATTTGTCTGTTGTTTCCCATACAGACTCTGCTTTCTTGGTGTGAGGTACTCTTCCTTATCCTCACTGTATCCAAGATTCCCAATCTCCAAGGCTTCTAGCCTTCTTGAGCCCGTTATCAGCCCTCCTCTCTGGGTCCAAGGTTCTGATTGCTTGGTGCTCAATTCTTTCTACTCTATTTTTCACCCCTATCTTCTTAGACTGCAACTTGCATACCTAGCCAGGCTATAGCATAGCTCGCCTAGTACATGTTCACATGGCCTCTCTCTGATAGCCCATTCACTACAATAGAAAGAAAAACAAAAAAAGAGACTATGCTTGATGCCCCCTCCATGACTGTACAGAGGATATGCGAGGACATCAAACCAGAGCCATTATGTACAAATAGAAACAAAGAAATACAGGAAAGAAAACTGACTACTTTATTTTAGATGAAGAAATGTACACTCTACAGAATTTCACAAACGAATCAGACAATCCAAGTTTTCTTTATTATTGCTATGAAAGTGCTTATTACATTTGCAGCATTCCAAAACTTCCAAACTTCCAACCTCTTCACAGAATGAATCTGGCCTTTTATAATTTCTACCCTTGTCCGTTATTAGACAGTTAGGGTTTCTTACATTAGTGTTGCTCCTGGCTGTTCCATCGGCCTAACACATTGGCATCGCTGGAGCTCTTTTACTAATAATCGATAGTCTACTTACTGTGGTTTGCTTTTGCTGACTGTCACCCCGATACAATAGCTTGTGGTTTTGGTCTTCGCTTATTGGCGAGACATCAACTATCGGCCACTTCATAACTTCTTTCACCGATATGTGAACTCTTCCTGATGGATATAACCCATCGTTCAGACTTATACAGTCGACGTGACTTTTCCTTTGTTCTCTGATATACACAACTTACCCCGATGAACATTGATCCATCAGCATGAATTGGACCGTCGGTAGCACCTCCTCCTCATCCGTCGATACTACATCTCTCTTCAATACGCCGATACAACTATCATCGGCCAGACCTTGAACATTGGCATAGCTTTCGCTTCGCTCACCGATATCTACCTTCTCCCCGATGGAGACTCTTCCCTTCGCACTTGTCGATGTGACCTTCCATATCAGCGAAACCTTTCTCTTCACTCACTGATATCATATCTCACACCGATGTGCTTCCATCAACTAGCCGTCGGTAAGACTTCTTACATCAGTCAGACATTCTCTCTGTCTCTGATATGCATCTCACGCTGATAAACATTATCTTCGTCGGTGAGACCTCCTTTGTCCTCCTTCGATATACTATTTTATCGGTGGGACACCAGCTATCGGTATAACTTCAAAAGGCTTCACCGATGAGCTCTCTCACTCCGATGCAATAGTCTGCGGTTTCACTTCAATTCGATCAACCTGATACACTTGAACTAAAAGAAAATCAAAAACATCACACCAAAAATGTGAAGGTATATACATGGGCTTCAAACCCTTAGTGCTCTTGCACCATACTCCCCTTGTGTGGAGAAAGTCAAGTCACCTCCGGTGACAACAAGGCAAAATCAATGCCCCGCTGCTTGAACTCAGACTCGGCGATCCAGGTAGCCTCTGCTCCAGCCAACTGTTGCCACTTGACCAGATGCTCCATGTACATGCCATGTCTGGTCTGTTTCTGTACTTGAGAATCTAGAATTCTCTCAGCCTGTGGTTTGAGTGTAGGGGCAAGGTGACATCACTCATTGTTTGTGCAGTCTCTGAACTAGATCCCCCTGAAACTGGATGAGGACCTTTATAAGGTACCAGGTCCTAAACATTGAACACTGGTGAAATTGCCAAGTCTGCTGGTAAATCAATCCTATAAGCATTGTTTCCATACTTGTTCAGAATTCTGCAAGGACCAATCCGTCTCATCTACAATTTGGTTGGCATCCCTTTCTGCAATCTGGCTTTGTTCAAATGAACCATGACCAAATCACCAACTACAAATTGAATATCCTTCCTGTGTGCATCTACCCTATCTTTGATTTTCAGGGTATTTTCCATCAATTACTGCTTCACTTGGTCATGAATCTCCTTCATAGACTGTGCAAAATCCTCTGCATGGCCACTTCTATGTTTCATGTCTCCAAGATGTCAAAGTTCATATACACCTCGAGGATGCATTCCATACACTATCTCAAATGGACTTTTACCAGTAGTCCTATTCACACTATCATTATAGGCAAATTCTGCCTGATAAATGACTTGATCCCAACTCTGTCCATATTCTTTTGTCAGACACCTCAACAAGTTGCCCAACGTCCTATTCACCACTTCTGTTTGGCCATCTGTCTGTGGATGATATGCTGATCCAAAAGATAGATTTGTTCCTAACCTCTGCCATAAAGTTTTCTAGAAATGTCCCATGAACTTAGCATCTCTATGAGACACGATGCTTGCTGGAAGTCCATGAATCCTTATGACCTCTTTGAAAAACAAAGGAGCTATATGACTGGCATCATGAGTCACCTTACAGGGAATGAAATGACTCATCTTGCTAAATCTATCAACAACTACAAAAATACCATCCAAACCAGTCTTAGTCTTTGGTAGACCAACTACAAAATCCATACTTACACAATCGTAAGGTCTGGAAGGTATGGGTAATGGTTGATACAGTCCAGCATTTGAAGAAGTTCCCTTAGCCTTCTGATAGATGATACACTACTCCACATACTTTATGATGTCTTTGTGCATCTTCGGCCAATAGTAGAACCTCTGGACTAACTCTAAAGTTTTATTCAGACCAAAATGTCCACTCAAACTGCCATTATGCTTCTCCTGTATGAGATTTTCCCTCATGGATCCTTTTGGTACACACAACTGTCCACCTTTGAATAGCAATCCCTGCTACAATGTGTAATCTGCAAACTCACTATGAAAGTGATTTTCAAAGTCTTGATAGACCTTGTATGCTTTAGTAAAATCTTCATCCTCTTTGTAAAGAGCTCTGAAATCTTCCATCCCTATACTTCTTAAATGCACTTCTTGCACTGTGAGCAGCCTCCTGCTTAAAGCATCTGCTACTTTGTTGAGCTATCCCTTCTTATGCTTAATTGTGAATGTGTAGGACTATAAGTACTCCATCCACTTGATATGCCTATGGCTCAACTTATCTTGTGAGTTCAGAAAACTCAAAGCTTGATTGTCTGTATACACAACAAATTCCTTAGGTAGGAGATAATGTCTCCATTTTCTAAGTGCTTGGACTAGAGCATAGAGCTCCAAGTCATATGACAAGTATCTTCTCTTTGCTTCATTTAGCCTCTCACTGAAAAAGGCTACTGGTCTATTCTCTTGGCTGAGTACTGCACCTACTGCAATATTGCTAGCATCACATTCTGAAGTGAATAACTTATCAAAACTAGGCAGCACGAACATTGGTTGTGTGGCTACTTCTTTCTTCAACAATTCAAAACTCTTATCAGCTGCTTGTGTCCATTGAAACTTTATTTTTATCCTACCTTTTATTGTATCAAGCATGGGTGCACAAATAGCACTGAAATTCTTTATGAACTTTCTATAAATTTGAGCTAAGCCATGAAAACTTCTCACCTCAGTTGCTGCTCTGGGAGTAGGCCAATTCAATATGGCTTCTACCTTTCACTTGTCCATTTTTAGTTCTCCTTTGGACAACACAAAACAAAGGTATACCAATTCCTACTTCATGAATTCACACTTCTCCAAATTTATAGTTAGTTGTTCATCATGTAACTTTTTCAAAACAATATTTACATGTTCAAGATGCTCTTCTTTAGTTTGACTAAAAATCAAGATGTCATCTAAATAAACAACTACAAATTTACCCACATAGTCCTTGAGGAATTCATTCATGAGCCTCATGAATGTGCTGGGAGCATTTGATAAACCAAATGGCATAACAAGCCATTCATACAGTCCTTCTGTAGTCTTGAAGGTTGTTTTCCACTCATCACCTTCCTTGATTTTGATCTAGTGATAACCACTTTTTAGGTCTATCTTAGTGAAATACTTAGCTCCTCCTAAATAGTCCATAAGATCTTCAATTCTGGGAATTGGAAACCTGTACCTTATGGTGATCTTATTGATAGCTCTGGAGTCTATGCATAGTCTCCATGTTCCTCCTTTCTTTGGTGCCAACACTGTAGGCACTGCACAAGGACTTATGCTTTTCCTAACCAATCCTTGGTCAAGCAACTCTTGCACTTGTCTAGCTATCTCCTTATGTTGTTCTGGAGTCATCTTGTAAGGAGCTTTGTTAGGTAAAGATGCTCCTGGGATCAGATCTATCTGATGACTAATAGTTCTTTGTGGAGGTAGTGTTGCTGGTGTTCCATCACTAATTATGTCCTTATACTGTTCCAGTATAGTCTGTACCTCTTTTGGGATCACTACCCTTTTGTCTTTTTGCTCTTCCTTAGGCTTTTCTATGATAGCATAGCCAATACCATCCTCCTTAAGAGTATTCAAAAACTCTTTACCACTCACAATTAAGACACTAGGACTTTTTGTCTTATTTGCTTCTTCATCTTCCAACGATTGAATTTTAAAGGTGACACCATCTTTTTGAAAAGAATATGCATTCTTCTCACCATCATGTATGGCCTTCCGGTCATACTGCCATGGTCTACCCAATAAGAGATGACATGCATCCATGGGTAGGATATCACAGAGTACCTTGTCTTTGTATCCACCTACGCCAAACTCTACCCAAGTTTGCTCATTGACTATCACATGCTGACCTTTATTTAACCATGTGACTCTATATGGATTTGAATGAGGTATTCTTTGCAAATTTAATTTTCTAACTGCTTCATCTAACACTATGTTATCAGTAGACCCTGAGTCTATAATTACTTGACATACCTGATTCATAATCTTACATCTGATTCTGAATAATGCTCTCCTCTGGCTTGGTTCAGCTTTCACTGGTTCTTTGATCAAGGTTCTCCTTACCATGATGTTCTCCCCCACTTCTGAGGCTAGATTGACTTCAGATGATTTGCTGCTTGAAGCATCATCTTGTACATAATGATTTCTTTTATCAACTCCTTGAGAAGAAGATGTTCCCTTATCAGGACACCTATATGCTGGATGGCCTAATTGTCCACAATTGTAGCATTTCATAGTGGTAAAGTAGGATCCTCTACCTGATCCTACTGATCTTCCTCTGTTAGATCCCCTTCCTCGGTAGTTTCCTCTACTACTAGTCTCCCCACTCTACTTTGTGAGTTTGGATTCTCCTTGGGGTCTTTGATCAGTATTCCTACCACCATAATTTCCTCTTCCTCTTCTGTCTCTACCTCTTCCTCTTGATCTGCTACTCAACTCTTGTTTCTTCTTGCCCTTCTCCTCTACCTTGAGTGCTAGCTAATAGCTTTGTTGTACTGTTGTAGGGCTAAACAAGCTGATTTCCTCTTGAATACTCCACCTCAAACCATTTAGGTATCTTGCTACCTTTACATTTTCATCTTCCATCACCTTATACCTCAAGCATAGTTTTTGAAATTCCTCAGTGTATGCATTGACGTCTAATTCTCTTTGTCTCAAATTTTGTCTTTTCTTGTGCAACTGAACTTCATAATCCCTAGGCATGTAGACTTCTTTGATTTTAGCCACCATACCTTTCCAAGAAGCTATAGGTTTCTTGCCTTCTTTTTCTCTTTCTGTTTGAACAAATTTCCACCATGTCAAGGCAGCTCCTCTGAGTCTTGATTTAGCCACCTTCACCTTTTGTGCTTCACTCACTTCATCACATTCAAAATGATTTTCTATACCTTCTATCCATTCCATAACCAAATCAGGTTCCATCTTTCCACTAAAAAAAGGAACTCCTTCCAATGACTTGCCACTCATGGCTTTCAAAGCCTTCAAGAAAGGTTCTTCTTCCATCTTAGGATCAGGTGTGGGCTCTTCATCTTCTATAGACACACCTTTTTCCTTATATTCAGAATCTTTAATTTTCTGACTGACTTTTTCAGTCTTTTCCATCATTTCACCTAGCTTACTTTCCATTTCTGCCAATCTTTCCTGTAGGAGCCTATTCTCCTCTTCTTGGTCATCAACCTTCTTTGCCAATTCTACATTAGTCACCATCTTCTTGGATGAACCTATAGACTCACTTGAACTCGGTGATGGCATACAACTTCTTCTATTCCAATCTAGGAATAGCCCAAATCTTTAACTTGCTCCGATACCAATTTTATAGGGAGACCTAAGGGTTTCGAAAACCTATCTTGACACAACACTTCAAGACCTATGCCATCCTCAGTTTTCCCTACCAATTCAAGTGCTCATAGACATTTTCTACCCCAAAATGTCTAAAACAACCTAAGCAATCTATTACAGAGGTGAAAGACCTATTTGTCTGTTGTTTCCCATACAGACTCTGCTTTCTTGGTGTGAGGTACTCTTCCTTATCCTCACTACTTCCAAGATTCCCAATCTCTAAGGCTTCTAGCCTTCTTGAGCTCGTTATCAGCCCTCCTCTCTAGGTCCAGGGTTCTGATTGCTTGGTGCTCAATTCTTTCTACTCGGTTTTTCACCCCTGTCTTCTTAGACTGCAACTTGCATACCTAGCTGGGCTATAGCACAGCTCACCTAGTACAAGTTCACATGGCCTCTCTCTGACAGCCCATTCACTACAACAGAAAGAAAAACAAAAAAAGAGACTCTACTTGATGCCCCCTCCATGACTGTACAGAGGATATGTGAGGACATCAAACCAGAGCCATTATGTACAAATAGAAACAAAGAAATACAGGAAATAAAACTGACTACTTTGTTTTAGACTAAGAAATGTACACTCTACAGAATTTCACAAACGAATCAGACAATCCAAGTTTTCTTTATTATTGCTATGAAAGTGCTTATTACATTTGCAGCATTCCAAAACTTCCAAACTTCCAACCTCTTCACAGAATGAATCTGGCCTTTTATAATTTCTACCCTTGTCCGTTATTAGACAGTTAGGGTTTCTTATATTAGTGTTGCTCCTGGCCGTTCCATCGGCCTAACACATTAGCATCGCTGGAGCTCTTTTACTAATAACCGATAGTCTACTTACTGTGGTTTGCTTTTGCTGACTGTCACCCTGATACAATAGCTTGTGGTTTTGGTCTTCGCCTATCGGCGAGACATCAACTATCGGCCACTTCATAACTTCTTTCACCGATATGTGAACTCTTCCTGATGGATATAACCCATCATTCAGACTTATACAGTCAGCGCGACTTTTCCTTTGTTCTCCGATATACACAACTTACCTCAATGAACATTGATCCATCGGCATGACTTGGACCGTCGGTAGCACCTCCTCCTCATCCGTCGATACTACACCTCTCTCCGATATGCCGATACAACTATCATCAGCTAGACCTTGAACATCGGCATAGCTTTCGCTTCGCTCACCGATATCTATCTTCTCCTCGATGGAGACTCTTCCCTTCGCACTTGTCAGTGTGACCTTCCATATCGGTGAAACCTTTCTCTTCGCTCACTTATATCATATCTCACACCGATGTGCTTCCATCAACTAGCCGTCGGTAAGACTTCTTACATCGATTAGACATTCTCTCTGTCTCCCGATATGCATCTCACGCCGATAAACATTGTCTTCGTCGGCGAGACCTCCTTTGTCCTCCTTCGATATACTATTTTATCGGTGGGACACCGGCTATCGGTATAACTTCAAAAGGCTTCATCGATGAGCTCTCTCACTCCAATGCAATAGTTTGCAGTTTCACTTCAATTTGGTCAACCCGATACACTTGAACCAAAAGAAAATCAAAAACATCACACCAAAAATGTGAAGGTATATACATGGGCTCCAAACCCTTGGTGCTCCTGCACCACTACGCCCCTGCACTCCCCATTAATTACGTTGGGGGGAAACCGCGGCTAACAAAGTCACTAAAATTTACAAGGTGCTGACTATGGGATCCTACAACATAATGCTGAATAAATAAATACAACATTAGGAACTTGCAAAGGTTGAGACACCTTAATTCCCAACAATAACACATTAATGATCTCAAACGTTGAAGGGGAATCACACAGACTCATGCAAGTTCAAATAGAGGTTAAGACAGGGAGATAAAAGTATGGAAGGGACTGTTTTATTCACAATACACAGCTTATATCTATCAAATAAACATAGTGCAAGAACAATGAGAGATGTAGAATTTAGTTTATATTGATCATATAGGCTAAATAGCCATTACAAAAGAAAGATACTTGTTACAGAGAAGTAGACATAAAATAACCATCCACATTCATTGGTGAACCACTATCAGAGGCGTCAAAGGCTCAGCTTCGAGCATAATGCATCAGATCTAACTGGTTCTTGTAGATGCATTACAAGGTCTCTAATAACAAAACATCTAACTAGTATAAAAGCCCAGAAGAATAACTAAAACAACAACCACAAAAACATCTATTTTACATGCATATATAGATTTTTTGATCATATTGTAGCAGTCATGGATGTGGAAGAGAAGTCAACCAAGAAAAATCATCACCCATATTGCAATAACTCATTTATGTGTCCTTGGAATATGCCCACATGGTCCTGCCCATAAAATCCACTGAAACAGGGGGTCCACCCATGCCTTGGGTACAAACATTTAATGCAAGAGAGGCTATAGTGGCATGGGGAGGTGAGAAATCCATCTTCTACAAGTAATCAAGCTCTGAAGAAGCATTAATGGCGACTAGGAAAGTCACTGAGTAGTCCCATCATGTTTTGGATAGTAGAAAATATGCTTGGAAGGCAAAAGGGTCAAGCCCCGACATATCAGACTTCCCCCGACTGGTCTTCCACCGATTAGGTCTTGAAAAGGTGAAATAGGAAACCCTGACATCTAAAGTCTGAAAGAAGGAAAGATGTCAGACTTCGAAGGTCAAGACTTCACTATGCGTCGTTCTTTGGAAAGATGAAGAGCTCAACCCCTGCCTCTGCAACACTTAAGCCAATTTGAGAAATCTACGGAGATCGAGCCTTGGGCCTTTAGCCTATTGCTTTCAAGAAAGAAGAAGAGGGAAGAGAGAACTCCTGATCCCCACTTTCTGAAAGACCTAGAGAATTTTGCAACTGGCGGACTTTGGGCTTCAGGCCTCTAGTCTTCTGGTCTCCACAAGAAAAAAGAAAGGAGAAAACCCAAATCTCTGCCTCCCAAGTGACTTAGCCACTTGAAGAAGGTTTCAGTGGAAGTTGGGCTTCGAGCCTTCCGCTTTCCACCTTCCAAAAGAAGAAGAAGAGAAAAGATGAAACCCCGGAAGTCCGACGACCGAAACACTTAGCCGATTCATGAATTTGTGGACCTCAACACATGTCAACAGCATGCATCAGTGCACTTACCTTATATTTTTCTTTTACCACCGCTGCATGATGTGCCAAGGAAAGACCCTGGGACATGTGGCAGCACCGCGAGCCTGTGGAAACACCTTTAAAGTCGTCGGTGTTCGGCCACCAGGCCCTCCGCCTTCCACCTACCGAAAGAAAAGGAAGGGGGAAGAAGAAAGCCTCGACCTCTGACTCCCGCCACACTTAGAGTAATAACTTATTAGGCTTCAGCGAGCGGACCTCCAACCTTCCACCTTCCAAAAGGAAGAACGCGGAAGAGCGAACTCCCAATCTTCGAAGACTAAAACACCTAGCCAAATACAAGGAACAAGGCAGAGTTCAGAGTTGACCAATATGGCATGACGAAGAGGGGAAGCCCGAACTCCAAAACTCCAAAAACACTAAAAACACAAGGAAAACTTAGGATTTTTGAGACTTAGTCAATTTGGGTAGTTTTCTCTTGCATTCCAAAAGGTGAAAACACTAGGATTTCATGGATCCTTAGGCTATTTGGCCGGAAGGCAAAATAGGATAACAAATCCACTTGGTATTAGAGAAAATTTCCTTGGATATTGTAATTATTTGTTTTTGTGATCAATTTTGTAGATTTATGCCATTTCTAGAGAAACTAGTACAAGTGGCAAGGTAGATTTATTTTTTTTACAATAACTAAGAATGTCCAGAGATTGGATAATAAGGGTACGAATCTTGGAACAAGATGATACTACATCTCTTGGTGGAAAAGGGTGACTTCTCAAGCGAGAAGAAAATGTTAAAAATATTTCTCTATGGAGAAGTTACAAAGCATCATGGTGGCACTCATAGAGAAAGTAGGGATGTCCTTACAGAATCCTAACGCTAAAGAGAAATTGATTCCCCATAAGAAAATGTATTTCCTTGGTGAGAAATGTCTTCCAACAAAATTGTTTTTCAAAGCTTAGGTAAAGATAGAGATTATGCCTTATGAAGAAGAGGTGGATTCAGTGAAACTTAAAAACTAGCTAACACAACTTGAGGTATCTATGCATAACATTAGTGAAGAATGATAAATTTTATTTTGCTAGACTATGATTAACAAAGCATGTTGTTGGCTTGAAAAATATTTAAGAAAGATATCAATTATTTATTCTTAGGATGAGTATAAGACTAGTTAAAATACAATTCAATCCCATATGTCACAAAGGAGAGAGGTTTATTGAGTGTCAATAATGTAGGTAGAAATAAGGAAAAAATATGCAAGAGTGCACTAGTGATGTTGTATTACATGTGAACAATTAAGAAATTATTTACAATACAATATGACTATCTCACAACATTATGTATCTGTTGATAGTACCCCTTCTACTTATTCTATTTATTATGAGAGAACTAATACTCTTTATACTTAGTGATGATTATTATGCCACTCTTTGGTACATTTCATTGGTGTTATCTTTTTAGTTGTTTATTTCATGAGGAGTTGGTCAAACTAGAGCATCCCACCTACCTACATTTGAAAATAAAATAAAAAGAGTATCATGGTCTCAAAACTTAGAGTCAACTCACATAAACTACATAGTGAAAATGATAGATCAAGTCCTTTAATAGCTTGTGAATAAAGAATTGTAAGATGTTTAATTTAAATAAACAAGATAGAGGAGGAAACACACTTCCTGTTAAAATTTCTATTATATAATTCCATTAGACACATTACAATGATAAATTTATGAATACAACTTAATACACAAAGTTTTTTTAAATAACATATCTCTTTAACCATATAATAAGAGTACAATCACAATGCATTAAAAAAATGAGTGGATGACATCACACTCCAAGGAGAAACAAAATTATATCAACCTAACATTGAGAAGGCAAATTACATATTAGCTTTTAATCACCCAAAAGTAAATTAAGGTGAACTAAAATAGAAATTTAAGGATTAATATGAATTAAAATAGAAACATAAGGCTTAAATACTTATAAAAACATTGATGTATTGCGACACACGATAAAAAAAGCTATAAATATAAAAAATTTCAAGCCCAATGGACATGCCAAGTAATAAGGGACCTCAAAGGCTAAAGGACGAAGGATGCACCTTAGATTCAATTCTAGGTTGAAGGCCCCAAGTAGAAACTAGCACCATGCTTTTAATAACTTGGCTCGCGCTCGGTTAATAATGGGCCCCTAGGGCCAAGGAACAATGACTAAACCTACACCCTACCCTTTTATAGTAGGTTCTCTACTTTTCAATAGTGGGCCCAAGCCCATATTAAGGCATAGGAGCAACCATTCCATAGTCTAGTGGAGGGATCATCATGGTTATCTAATTCAAAAATGGATTAATTAAGTTAGTGAAAATCAACTAACTTAGTCACTTAAATTTCTTGTGGAGATTTTCCTTGTACTTACACTCTTAATAACTCATTCTAACAAGAAACGTGACTCAAGAGTTGTAGAGACCAAATTCTCAAGGCAAAGCAGAGATAAAGGTGCACTAAGTGATTTAAACACTTGGGGCGTTGATGTTCGTAGTAAGGGCTACATATTTGCTCCCGATAAAATGTGTCCAACATGTTCAACCCTAGTCAAAATCATCCTATGTAGAGATAGTCATTAATGATGGGTTTGGGTGTGATCAAAATTGTCCTAGATAGGACTAAAATTTAGAACTTATGAGACTTTAATACATCAAAATGTTTCAAATTCTTTAGTGTTGATTACAAAAGACCTCTGGGCTCCCTTCCAACATTACCAAGTGCTATTCTTATTCATTATATACCTCTAGTAGAGGTCATTATAAAATGGGAGAGGATATCTTCCTTAGTATTATAATAGCAAATTGGTTGAGTTGAGGTATTATTATTTTAACTTATGAGTCTTAGATGAGTGATAGTGTGACTAGGCAAGTGTGAAAGTATTGGAGGGCTTCTATGGTGTTTGGACATTGTTGTTTATATAATAGAAGTCTACGATGGTCTCTAAAAGGTAGTAAACCATTGTAACAAATAATAAGAAGGCAACTTGAGGAGAATATCCCTCACTATTCTATAGTTTTCTCTTATTTTAAATTTCTCTAAGTCATATACTATTTTCCTCTTCATTTTTATGTGTGTTTTATACTCTCTACTAATGCATGCTTCCTTTCATTATTAAGTATGCTTTTCAACACTGGACTTCATGCATAGGGATTGTTTTCCATAATTTGCACATGAAACAACAACTTCATCAACCAATGTGCATTAAGGTTGAACATGATTTGTTTTGGTTAGTTATGTAGTGGACTATTCACAAAGATTATGAATCAACTTGGTATTAGAGAAAGTTTCCTTGGATATTGCAATTATTTATTTTTTGATCAATTTTGTAGATTTATGCCATTACTAGAGAAGCTATTATAGGTGACAAGGTAGATTTTTTTCCTTTGCAACAAGGAATAATGTGCAAAGATTGAATAATATATTGGATCATGGTGATACTACATCACTAGATGGAAAAGAATGATTTCTCAAGCTAGAAGAAAATGTTGAAAGTATTTTTATCTATGGAAAAGCTAGAAAGCATCATGGTGGCACTCATGGAGAAAGTAGAGATGTCCTTACAAAATCCTAATGCTAAAGAGCAATTGATTCCCCATAAGAAAATGTAGTTCCATTGTGAGAAAATTCCTCCAACAAAACCTTTCTCAAAGTGTAGGTAAAGATAGAGATTATGCCTTAAGAAGAAAAGGTAGATTCAATGAAATTTAAAAATTGGATAACACAACTTGAGGTACATTTTTGTAAGCATAACATTAGAGAAGAACAATAAATTTCATTTTGCTAGATTATGAGTAGCAAAGCGTGCCCTTGGCTTGCAAACTATTTACGAAAGAGCATTTATTTATTATTAGAACACGTTTAAGACTCTAATTAAAATTTAGTTCAATCCCATATCTCACAAAGGAGAGAGGTTTATTGAGTGGTAATAACGTAGGTAGAAATAAGGATAAAATATGCAAGATTACACTAGTGAATTTCATACAAGGTCTATCCAAATGGATAAGGATGTGCAAGAAGATGATAACTTGATGAAGTACATAAGTGGCCTCCATAAACACAAAAAGAGGCAAGTATTGCTCTCAAAGTATAAAAATATAGATGATGTATGTCCTCATTATATCAAAATGGTTAGGGCAAAGAGTCTATTATGAGTTTATCCTCTTTTACAAAGACACAAGAATGGGAAGGTCACTCAAAGGATAAAGGTAAAGGTTGATGAGGGGGTCAAGCCCAGAACACACAATAACATAGATTGCACATAAAAAATAGGAATATTATTGTATTGAACTAAACAATACATTACATTACAAAAATTGGAATCAAATCAGAGGATGAATCCTCAATAGGTTGTAACAAATTACAATGTCCTTCCTCTAGATTCTAGAACCTTCTACCTTCTGTAGCTTCAAATATACTAGGGTTTCTATTTTCCTTCCTTTCTCTGACTCACCACTTTCCCCCCTTTCTCTACTGCCCAAAGGAATCCCAAAAATGGTCATAAATAGCACTTTTTTGGTGCCTTCTAGCCAAAATTTCAAAATTTGTAACTACCTCCAAAAATAGGTCAACTTCAGGGAGCCATAACTTTTGATCCGGGTGTCTAATTGACGAACCATTTGATGTGTTGGAAAGCTCGTGAAGTGTTCTACACCCTTAGAATCCACTCTATCGATTCCACCCATTTTTGGGTCATACGGGGCCTCTAAGTGCCTCATATTTTACTTTGAAACTTGTTATCTTCAAATTCAATTGCACTCAATTTGTTACTCCAATTGTTATTCAATCTTCTGGTTCTTCCCCATCTTCATCTGAGACCATTTTTGATAGTCCCAAGAATACTTTTGATGTTGTTTTTGGTTCTTCTAGATCTCTGCCAAGCTTGTCTTCCCCATCATATGATCAAAATTTTATCAATAATAAGAAAAGCAAGTGAGCATTCAAACTTTGTTTTGGAATATACTTGTGGTGCATGGGAGATGTTATTATGGCTTTTCTCTTGTACCTTCTTATGCCATTGATCAAATTAGTAGTGTGAGTTTATATAATTTGGGAGGTGGTCTAAAGCTGATTTTGGAGTCTTTGTGTTACAACATTATCTTTGGAGTTTATATTCTATGTTCGTGAGTTGAAGATATTAGAAGACTTTGAGCCGCAAGTTATTTTCTGTGTTAATTAATCTCTTGATAATATACAGTGGAGACTTTGGGCTGCACTATATTCTATACATTTCCAACTTCAAATCAACAAAAGAAATAACAAAAGACTTTGTGCTTTTGTGAATTTCTTGGTTATTTCATGCTGGTATCATTTTGAGTATGCATATGTTCATTCAATCTTGATATTGGTTATTATTGTTACAATAAGTGGTTTTTAAGTTTATTATACATTGTAAGGAATAAGAGGAAACATCATTTCTGAAAAAAGAGAAATAGATGATATGGCACCATCCACAAATTAGTTTATAGTGTACATAAATCTAGTTAAGTACTTATTGATCGTAGTGAACAATAAGAAGGGATCCTCCCCTTTCTGAGAAGAGAGATTAAATCTCATCACACTGTGGTTGATATAACCATTTTGTCTTCAATTAGTTGAAAACAAAATATTCACCCAACAGTTTTTGGTGACTCTGCTAGGGAAGGAAACACAACCAAGAGCCTCACGCTTTTGGTTGAAGTATACTAGCCCCATTGCTTGTAATAGGTTTTTATATTGTTTATCTTTTGTTTGTTGAATTGCAATCTGGCAGAAACAAGGTATACATGAAGCAGAAGAGCACAAAGAATTATAGATCCTATTTTTTAATTAATGCAACAACATAATTTTAATCTTCTGCCTACGAGATCTCTTCTTCAGTGTACACAGAGTTTTCCACCTACTAATGTGAGATCTCCTATACAAAGTGAAGCTTCAAGTGTTCATAGAACTCCACCTATTGTACAAGTTCAAAGGTTTGTGATTCCTCCATTTAACTGGTGAACAATGGCTTTTCCTCCTCCTCTAGGTCCATGGGGTAATGCCTTTGGGCCACTCAATTTGGCTTAGCCATTACATGACTTACCTCAGAGTTTAAGGAAACATTTTCCTAAGTTCTATGGTGATGGAAAAGTCCACCCTGATGAACACATTGCTGCTTTCTACATTGCTTGTGGTGTCCTGGGAGTTGAACATGAAGATGTGTCTATAAGTCTATTTGTTGAGACATTTCAGGGTGTAGCTGCGGATTGGTTTTATTATCTTCCATCACAAGTCATCACTAGATGGAACATTCTCTGCACCAAGTTTGAGGATAGGTTCAAGCCTGCAGAGGATGCACATGCACTATTAGCTCAGCTTACAAAAATGAAGAAAGAGCTGCAAGAACCCATGTGTGAGTTCATTGCAAAGTTCAACAAGTTGATAAATAGGATTTCGACCACTGCTCAACCAACAGTAGAAAATCAAAAGTGTTTCTTCATAAACACACAATTGCTGGAGGTAAGTTTTCTTTTGTGGAGGGCTGGTCCAACTGACTTGGAGGTTGCCCAAAGTCTAGCAACAGAGATTGAGGATGATCTAATCCTTGTTGGAAAGATAACCTGAAAGACACAAACAAAGCTAGAGGGTAGCCTTCTACCAATATGCCTTCTACTAGCACCACGGATCCTATGGTGCAGAAGTTGGCTAATGAGTTGTTAGCTCTAAAAAAGTAAATGTCTCAGAATATGTCCATTCCCTCCTACAAGGACATACCAAGGAGAATGTTTCCCAACGTTCGCAATTATCAAGGTAACGCTGCTAGAAATCAAGGTCAAAACAAGCTTCCTCCATCACAAGGAAGACTTGCTTTGGAAGCACCACCAGTAAATGCAGCAGTGGATTACTATGAGGCAGAGCAAGATGATCTTCCCCAATCAAATTTTGATCAAGAAGATGGTGCCAATATCTTCATGGAGGGTGAAGAAAAATTGGCTGGCGACTCTAATATTGGTTTCTTGAATTTTGAAGATGAGATGGAACAAGAAGAAGCTTCTTTTGGTGAATCTTATGATGTTCTCACACGGTCACAAAATCAACCTAATCATCAACATGTGGCTGATAAAGGAAAGTCAAGGGAAGATCCTCATCCTACGGTTACCATCACTAAGAGGGGCACTCCTTTACCTTTCCAATCAAGAGATGTTGCTGGCGACAAACAAGTAAGTACATCTGATTCTCCTACTTCATCTTCAGCACATAAGACCAGTACTCCTTATGTAAAACTTCAAAATGAGAATATTTCGTCTTCTACAACTAGTCCATATCAACTTTTTGATATTATAGACCATGCTAAAAAGACCAAGATTCAAATGTCTGAGGTAGAATACCTGCAAGCTAATCCTGACCAGTTTGAAAGATTAGCTAAGTTTGTTAAAAACAAAGCTGCCCCTGTTGGGCAAGATTCTTCCAAATCTACTCCTGTCGTCCCTAAAATGAGACCAGCTCAGAGTAATCTAGTTGCCTCTCCTTCTACCACCATAACAAAAATTGAACCATTCTATATTTCCTTGCTAGTAAATGGTCATAAGCTCAGTAATTGTGTTATATATTATGGAGCCTCTAATAATGTTATGCTTGTCAAGGTAGCAAATGCCTTAGGTTTAACTTTGACTAAGACTTTTGGTCATTATTTCTCCATGGAAACAAAACAACTTCCTCTCATAGGGTAGATCAAGGATGCACAGTTTACATTCACTACTTTCCTGGAGAAGAGAATAAAGATGACTATTCTGGTGGCCGATGTTCTAGCTTCCTACGGAATATTAATAAGATGAAACTTTTGTAAGGATGTTGGTGGAGAAATTAACATGGATTGGTCTGAGGTAGGATACATGTCAAAGGTGTCATGCAAAAGCTTCTCCCTGAAAGAGGCTAAGTATACAATAACCAAGTCTAAAGATCCAAAGGCACAAATTCTTTTCGAATCTTCAGGTATGGGAAATTATTTTCTGACCACTGATGAGGTTTCTGAGACATCAAATGATGACTCAAATGAAAGCCTAACGATAGAGGATTCTTCTTCTTCAAGTGAAGAGTCCCCTAATCTTGAGAATGTCAAATTGAAAAGTTTAAATGATGTTTGGACTTTGGAGTTTGACGGTAGCTATTCTTCAATGAGATCTGGGGCTGGAATTGTACTCACATCTCCAGAAGGTGATATCTTTCCTTTCTCCTACAAGCTACAGTTTGATAATACCAATAACACTACCAAGTATGAATATCTGCTATTGGGAATGAAAGATGCTTGCACAAAAGGAATCAAGAATCTCCATGCATAAGGAGATGAAAAACTAGTTGTTTGTCAGGTAAGAAATCTTTACCAGACTAAAAATGAAAGGTTAAGGCATTACCGCAATCGCGTTTGGGATTGCATTGAAGATTTTTATGCGTTTAACATTTCTGTTGTTCCAAGAGAATTCAATGATAGGTCAGATTCATTGGCCATATCAACTACTCTTATGGTTCCTCACAAGGATTTTAAGGGTAATAGATATACCATTGAGTTGGTCTTTAGACCAAATGTTCCTGATAATTCTGACCATTGGCAAGTATTCAATGACGATGATCAAATCATTGCATTCTTGGAGAAAGCAAAGAATTTCAGTGAACTCTATTTTGAAGGAAGTGATTCTCCTCCCCATGAATCTGTGTTTGATATTGCTCAAGAAATAGGTGAGGAGATATTGCAGTTGAAAGGAAACAAGATCCCCAAAGGTCTAGTTTCCCTTGAGAAACTTTTTGACAAGCACGACCGTTACGTCAAACAACAACAACAATTCAGAACAGGTTGGTGCAGGGGCACCAAGGAGACCATAAGGATCTATGCCTTGTTTTCATGTTGTTCATGTTGTCTTGTTGATTCAATAAGGTCTTGAAGACCATTTTCATGCATTGTAATAAAGGCCATTGTAAATGGATGTCATGTTGATGTCAATAGGTTGATAAGGACAGTCATAGGAGCCTTATGTCTTAGTATCCAATCATGGCATATAGGGGCATGATGATGAGTTTAAATGCCTTGTCAAAGGCTCACCAATCTTTTAAAAGTTTTGAACACCCCAAATAGGGATAATGCACTTGTAAATAAAATGTAATCACATATGATTAGTTGCATAATAGTGACAAAACAGGGGCAGTGGTGGTTGCAGGGTAGTTTTGGCCTCCCAATGTACTCAAACTACCTCCAATTGGTTACTAAGGTTGATCACATGCTAGAAAATTCCATGATGATGTTCATTTGGGGATGAAGTGATTTTTGAAAGAGAAATAAATGAAAAAATCTCAGTTTTCTGCTAATTTCCTGTGTTTTTTCGCTATTTTTGCACGTGGTATTCCTCTATACAGAGGTGTCATAAGGCAAGTGATTGTGGATAGTTGGAGGTATGAATTAAGTTCCTTTTACAATTAATTTGATGTCTTGAAACATCTCTATAATCAAATTCTCTGCATTTTCCTGAAACTGGGTTACCAAACCCTACCTTAGGGTTTTGACAGAAATTATGTCTTTTCTCTCCATTCCACTAGTTTGACTCCCTCCTGATCAGTGGAATTGACTTATCTTTGTTTGTTTTCATGTTTTATGAGAAGTTTTTGGGTAGGGGTCTGAGATTGAGGAAGATTTGTTGAAGGAACCTAACATCACCATGTGTTAGGTGCATCTTGAAAAGGAACAACATAGTGAATTTTATGCACAGTCGACTGTGGGAGAAAATCAATCTTGGAATTTGTGTTTTTGCCTTGTCCTTGGAGTGTCCAAATGATGAAGAAGGTTCTGTGACTCCACCATAGGGTACTTGCTTTGTTAAGTAAGCCTAATTGGGGGCTCTAGGCTTCTAAGACAGTCAAGGTTTAAAACATTCTTTGTGAAACAACCTATACCCATTTTGGAGTATGATGAGGGCCTTCCAAAAGGGTATCTGAAACTAGTTAAGGTTTGTGGAGTTGAGGTCTTTGAGAAAAGTTATTGCTGATTGTTCTCTTTTTGAGGACTACAAGGAGTCTAGCAGGTTTGTGAAGGAGGTACCCTACATATGTTTACAAATGCCCATCCAATGGTTTGGGAAGGTTGTACTAGTGGTTTCAAGACCTTTTGCATGACTGCCTACTGCAAAACAATCCACCTTGTGTCATATTTAGGTTGAGCCTTGGTTAGGGCTTGTAAGCATGAAGGCTTGTTGGTAAAATAGTGAATCCTTCCACCACTTGAATGATTGTCAAACACACATTGTAGTTGTCTTGTTAACCCCTTCTATCCTCTGCATCATAGTGGTATCAGAGCCATTGTTTGATCAGTAAAGGGAAAAGAAGTAGTTGGGTCCATAAATCATCTTGAAAAAAAAACCCAAGATGCCTCCAAAAGGTGGGTCGGTGATAGCCAAGAGAATGAAGGCCTTGGAAGAGGAAATGGAGGCCTTGAAGGCTAGAGAGAAAAGGAGAGAAAGAGAGGAAGAAGGAGATAGTAATTCTGATCAAGAAGAAGATGAATAAGGGGAATCTCCAGAACAAGAGGAAGAGTTACCCCCTGATGAGAGAAGATTTCTCAATGCCTTGAAATCTGTGAAAGGAGAAGCCTCTGATGTGAGGATGGACCTGCCAATGTATGGAGGGAAGATGGATGCCGAGGAGTTCATAGAATGGATTGATGCCCTGAATAATTATTTTGAATACAAGGAAGTGGTAGAGGACAAGAAGGTGAAGTTTACCAAAACAAAACTAAAAGGTGCTGCACTCACATGGTGGAATTACACCCAAGGTGAGAGGGTGAAGAATGGGAGAAGTATGATCACTTCTTGGAGCAGGATGTCAGAGAGAATCAAGTCTCAATTTCTACCAGTAGATTATGAGGTGCAGATCTACAAGAAGATGCAAAATCTCAAGAACCCCCTCAAAGGAAGACATTGTTCAAGACCACATGTAAGGCCTATGGTAAGATTTGCAAGGTAATTGTTGATTTAGGTTCAACTGAAAATTTAGTTTCCATTGAGATGGTAGACAAGTTGAAATTGAAAAGACTTCCTCATGCTAGTCCTTATAAGGTGTCATGGTTGAATAAGGGGCAACAAGTCTTGGTAGATGAATAATGTTGGGTAGAGTTTGGGATAGGGGAGTATAAGGATAAGATTTTGTGTGATATAATCCCCATGGATGCTTGTCATTTGCTGTTAGGACGTCCATGGCAATATGATGTTTAGTCCCAACATGATGGCAAGTCTAATTCATTCATCATCACTAAGAATGGTAGGAAGTATAGGATGGATCCTTTGCCAGATGAGAATGTAGAGAAGAGTGTTGGGTCAAGTGTCATGATGGTGAGTGGGAGAGAGTTTTTAAACACCCTTAAGGAGGAAGGGACCCAAGGGTATGCTTTGATTTTGAAGCATAAAAACAGTCCTAATTTGCATGGTCCTAGTAAGGAAGAGGTTCCCAAGGAGGTACAACAATTGTTAGAGAAATATAAGGGTATCATGGTAGAGGATATGCCTAATGCATTGCCACCTGTGAGAGACATAAGTCATCAAATTGACTTCATACCAGGGTCTACATTGCCAAAGAAAGTAGCCTATAAGATAACATCATCTCAAAATGAAGAAATTTCCGAGCAAGTGCAAGAGTTGTTAGATAAGGGTTTGGTGAGAAAGAGCCTTAGCCCATGTGCTATCCCAACAGTCCTAGCCCCTAAATAGGATGGTAAATGGATACTATGTACGAATTCTAGGGCTATCAACAAGATCACCATAACATATAGGTTCCCTATACCAAGGATTGAGGACCTAATGGATTGTTTGGGAGGGGCTCGGTATTTTTCCAAAATTGATCTCAAAAGTGGGTACCATCAAATCCAGATAAGGTAAGGAGATGAATGGAAGATAGTCTTTAAAACAAATGAGGGTCTTTATGAGTGGTTGGTGATGCCATTCGGCTTATCCAATGCCCCAAGTACTTTTATGTGCCTTATGAATGAGGTGTTGAAAGATTTCATTGGTAAATTTGTTGTGGTGTATCTTGATGACATTCTTGTTTTCAGCAAGACAAAGGAAGAGCATTTGTAGCACTTGGATCAGGTTTTGAAGAAGTTACATGATGAGAAATTAATGATCAACATGGAGAAGAGTGTCTTCATGAAGGAGAAACTCACTTACCTTGGCTTTGTCATCTCCCAAGGTAACTTGAAGATGGATCCATCAAAGGTGGATGCTATATTGTCTTGGCCAACTCCTAGAACAACAGGTGATGTAAGAAGTTTTCATGGATTGGCAACATTTTATAGGAAGTTCATAAGAGGTTTCAGTCATATATGTGCACCTATTCTAGACACCATCAAAGGAGGTCAAAAATGTAAGTTCTCTTGGACCAAGACAGCTGATGAATCTTTTGAAATTCTAAAAAAGAAGGTAGCACAACAACCTCTTCTTGTTTTACCTGATTTCAATAAGTTGTTTATGGTGGAATGTGATGCTAGTAACCTTGCTATAGGGGTTGTCTTGAGTTAAGAGGGTAGACGGGTTGCCTTCTTTAGTGAAAAATTGAATGATGCCAAAAGGAAGTATTCTACTTATGACTTGGAGTTGTATGCAATGGTGCAAGCTTTGAAAAAATGGAGGCACTATCTTTTGCCTAAAGAGTTTATTGTTTATACTGATAACCATGCACTTAGTTTTCTGAATTCACATGAAAAAATCAGTCATAAATACATTAAATGGGTTGAACAACTCCAAGCATACACATTTTCAATCAAGCACAAGAACGGGTAGGCCAATAAAGTGGAGGATGCATTGAGTAGAAGGGTGTGTATGGTGCACGAAATTCAGTTGGAAAGTGTGGGAATTGATTCCCTCAAACACATGTGCAAGGATGATGAGGATTTCTAGGAGGTATATGAAGTTTGTTCTCAATTTTTAGACTCTTATCATTCTGATTTTTTTGAGTTTTTGTTGCAGCAGGGGTTGTTGTTCAAAGGCAACCAACTATGTGTCCCTAGGTGTTCCATGAGGGAGAACATCATCAAGGAGAAACATTGTGGCAGTCTAGGAGGCCACTTTGGGTTGGATAAGACACTTGCATAGGTGAAAAGATTTTACTTTTGGCCAAAAATGCAATCAGACATCATAAAATTTGTTGAGGGTTGTAGTATTTGTCAAAGAGCAAAGGGAACATCATCTAATGCTGGTCTATATCAGCCACTTCCTATTCCTCATAGGCCATGGGAAAATATTAGCATGGATTTTGTCTTGGGTCTTCCTAGGACTCAAAGAGGCTTTGATAGTATTTTTGTTGCGATGGATAGGTTTAGTAAGATGGTGCACTTTTTACCATGTAAATGCACTAATGATGCTTCTCACATTGCTGGTTTGTTCTTCAAATAAATTGTTAGAATACATGGTTTGCCTCTCAACATTGTGACTGATAGGGATCCAAAGTTTGTGGGCCACTTTTGGCGTACTTTGTGGAAAAATTTGGACACTCAATTGGCCTTCACTTCCACCTATCACCCTTAGACTGATGGCCAAATTGAGGTGGTGAAAAGGTCCTTGGGAAATCTTCTTAGATGTCTCACAAAGCAGCATGGAGAGGCATGGGATATGATCATCCCTCAAGCTGAATTTGCCTACAATGATTCCACCAATAGGAGCACAGGAAGGAGTCCATTTGAGATTGTATATGGCATTCATCCAAGAGGGATCCTTGAACTAAGAGATCTACATGGGTTAGAGAGGAGAAGTGCACAAGGAGAAGACTTGGCATTGGCCATGAAGGAAATTCATGATAGAGTGAGAGAGACTCTTCAAAAGAACACTGAGAAGTACAAGGAGAAGGCAAATGAAAGGAAGAGAGATGTGCAATACAAGGTGGGGGATTTGGTCATGGCACACTTGAAGAGAGAAAGACTTCTAAAGGGGCAGCCTACAAAACTCCTCATGAAGAAGATTGGTCCATGCCAGATTGTGCATAAGTTTGGGTCCAATACCTATGAGATTGAACTTCCTCAAGGCTTGGCAATCTCTCCCATCTTCAATGTTATAGACTTGTTTCCATACAAGGGTGATAATGTTGCAGGTCCTGATGCAGGTTTATCAGCCCAAGAAGATGAAGCATGGATCAAGGACCTACCACCCAGCCAACGATTGAAGTTGGAATGCATTTTGGATACCAAGGTGCTCAAGAAGACTCGAAAGAAGACTTATAAAGAGTTCCTTGTCAAATGGAATGGTCTACCTACTGAAGATGCCACTTGGATGAGTGAAGAATACATCTTGAAGCATGGGACCACAGTTGCTGATCTACTTCCTTAAGAGACTTGAGTTCTTTTCCACCCCCGGGAGCATGGTGCAGGGCCACCAAGGAGACCATAAGGATCTATGTCTTATTTTCATGTTGTTAATGTTGTCATGTTGATTCAATAAGGTCTTGAAGACCATTTTCATGCATTGTAATAAAGGCCATTGTAAATGGATGTCATGTTGATGTCAATAGGTTGATAAGGACAGTCATAGGAGTCTTGTGTCTTGGTAGCCAATCATGGCATATAGGGGCATGATGATAAGTT
This sequence comes from Cunninghamia lanceolata, assembly GCA_027924645.1. NCBI lineage: Eukaryota > Viridiplantae > Streptophyta > Pinopsida > Cupressales > Cupressaceae > Cunninghamia > Cunninghamia lanceolata. The sequence continues at coordinate 5,585,594 of BSBN01000312.1, forward strand.
TAAATGCCTTGTCAAAGGCTCACCAATCTTGTAAAAGGTTTGAACACCCCAAACAGAGATAATGCACTTGTAAACAAAATGTAATCACATATGATTAGTTGCAGAATAGTGACAAAACAAGGGCAGTGGTGGTTGCAGGGTAGTTTTGGCCTCCCACCATGCTCAAACTGCCTCCCAATTAGTTACTAAAGTTGATCACATGCTATAAAAAGCCATGATTATGTTCATTTGGGGATGAAGTGATTTTTGAAGGAGAAATAAATGAAGAAATCTCAGTTTTCTGCTAATTTCTTGTGTTTTTTCGTTGTTTCTGCACATGGTATTCCTCTGTACGGAGGTGTCATAAGGCAAGTGATTGTGGACAGTTGGAGGTATTAATTAAGTTCCTTTTTCAATTAATTTGAGGTCTTGAAACATCTCTATAATCGAATTCTCTGCATTTTCCTGAAATTGGGTTACCAAACCCTACCTTAGTGTTTTGACAGAAATTATGTCTTTTCTCTCCATTCCAATGGTTTGACTCCCTCCTGATCAATGGAATGGACTTATCTTTGTTTGTTTTCATGTGTTATGAGAATTTTTTGGACAGGGGTCTGAGATTGAGGAAGATTTGTTGAAGGAACCTAACATCACCATGTGTTAGGTGCATCTTGAAAAGGAACAACATAGTGAATTTTATGCACAGTTGACTGTGGGAGCAAATCAATCTTGAAATTTGTGTTTTTGCCTTGTCCTTGGAGTGTCCAAATGATGAAGAAGGTTCTGTGACTCCACCATAGGGTACTTGCTTTGTTAAGTAAGCCTAATTGGGGGCTCTAGGCTTCTAAGACAGTCAAGGTTTGAAACATTCTTTGTGAAACAACCTATACCCATTTTAGAGTATGATGAAGGCCTTCCAAAAGGGTATCTAAAACTGGTCAAGGTTTGTGGAGTTGAGGTCTTTAAGAAAAGTTATTGCTGACTATTCTCTTTTTGAGGACTGCAAGGAGTGTAGTAGGTTTGTGAAGGAGGTACCCTACATATGTTTACAAATGCCCACCCAATGGTTTGGGAAGGTTGTCCTAGTGGTTTCAAGACCTTTTTCATGACTGGCCCCTGCAAAACAATCCACCTTGTGTCATATTCAGGTTGAGCCTTGGTTAAGGCTTGTAAGCATGAAGGCTTGTTAGTAAAACAGTGAATCTTTCCACCACTTGAATGATTGTCAAACACACATTGTAGTTGTCTTGTTAACCCCTTCTATCCTCTGCATCACAAGTTCATCTACTAAGTTTGAGCAAGTGAATCTAGGCATGGAAAGTGATCCTAAAATGGTTAAAATTGGGAAATGCTTTACGATGGATGAAAATTTCAAGTTTTTTACGCTCTTGCCTCATTACACTGATGTGCTAGCCTACTCCTATGATGACTTGAAGTCATATTAGCCAGAGGAAGTTCAACATGAGATTCCACTCAAGATGGGATCTTTGCCTCATAAACAAAAATAGAGGCGATACAATCCAAAAATCTCAAGTACCATTCTAGCTAAGATTCAGAATATGCTTAATGCCTGAATAATTTTTCATATTCACCATTCAACGTGGATAGCCAACATTGTTCCGCTGAAGAAAAAAAATGGAGAGATTCACATTTGTGGGAATATCCGCAATTTGAACCAGTCATCATTGAAGGATAATTACCCCTTGCCGGTAATGGACCAAGTTTTACAAATGGTGACAGGCTCAGAGATGCTTTCCATGCTCGATGGTTTCTTAGGATATAATCAAGTGGAGGTCATCGAAGAAGATCAACATAAAACTTCTTTCACCACTCCCTGGGGTACGTTTGCATATTGCAGGATGCCTTTAAGGTTGATCAATGCCGACACTACTTTCTAGAGAGTGATGGATCTTTATTTTCATGATGAGATGGGTGAGTTCATTGTTGTTTATCTTGATGACTTAACCATTTTTTCTAAAAAACGTCAAGATCATGCTTATCATCGAAAACAAGTTCTGGAAAGATGTCGACAACATGGTATTTCCTTAAATCCCAAGAAGTCTATTTTTGGGGTGACTGAAGGTAAGCTTCTTGGGCATATTGTGTCCAAGGAAGGTACAAAAATTGACTCTAAATGAGTCAAATCTATTCAAAGTCTTACTTTTCCTTCAAGTAAGACAACTGTACACTCCTTTGGGAAGGTTAATTTTTTGCGAAGGTTTGGTCCCAATTTTGTAGAAAAGACTCGTCATATTGTAAATATGATGAAAGGAAAGTCCACGTTTTGTTGGAGTGTAGAAGGTAAAGAGGCTTTTGAGGACATCAAGAAAGCCATTGGTCATGTTTCAGTTTTGGTTTGCCTAGACTATACAAAGGATTTCGTCATGTACAGTTATGCTTCTAAGCATAAACTGTTGGCCATCCTAGTGTTGCAAGTATGGGCCTAACCAGTGTTGTTATTGATGTCAACATACTCCTGTTGCATTAATGTCAAGGATTGGATGAGCTGTGTGCTGAGATATTGAGAAAATTAGTCCTATTACAAACAAAGAAGAACAGTGAAGCTCTATGAAGTGAAGATCCTAGCTAGATGAAGATCAGAGAATGCGCATCAAAGGGTTTGTAGATATGTGTCTAAAGATGATCTAGTCAAGATTTGAGAGGTCCACATGAAGATTTGAAGGAGTTATGGTCATATGAGTAAAACTAGTTCTGGTAGCTGTTTAGAGGTAATAGAGTGACACAAATAGGTCTGGTGAGATCCGAAAATGCAATATCTTGTTCTGTGGATCTGGTGCCATGTTTGGGAAGCCAATGTGAATTGACAACTCAATTGGTACATGGTTTGGAGGTCCGCAAGCATTTATTCTAATGTGATAGTGATGATAGACTGTGTTCTTGAGGCTCTAAATGAAGATGCAAATGATTGCAGTAAGCAGAAGTGGTGTGGATGTTCTTGGTGATTCAAGAAAGCTTGTGGAGGTCTCTAGATTATGTCCAATTTGTGTTGTTGGTCCGCATTAAAGTTTGAGCTCGTAAGATTTACCTTTGGGTGATGGTGTTCTTCCCAGTCCTGGCCAACTGGATGATTTGCACATGTTGCAGATGTTCTTGAAGGTGTTTTGCGAAGCCTCGCATGTTCCTCGAAGAAGATTGAAGTCCCAGATATGCGTGGCCGATAAGGTAGTGACATGCATGAAGTTTTTGTAATAAGTCAAGTTGTATTTTTGTAATTGCTCTGTAATAAAATAAGTGTATGTTGTGCTGACTTTGATGATCATTCCAAAGTTGATGTCATGTATAAATAAGAGTTGTGAAGTCATTTAAAACACATCCGAGGTCATGATGAGAAAGTGATAGAGAGAAAAGGAGTGAAAAGTAGAGCAGAAGTGTTGAGCCTAAATGGAACTGTTTCAAGCATGGTGAAGATGCTAATCTCCAGTTCAAGTATGTAATATTTATATTATTCTGTAGACAGTGTGTCTTCTGTAGGTAGTGGGCCTCTTGTGAGCAGTGTGCTTGGGCAGTAAGCCCTAATTGGCAAGTGCCATTTTTGTTCTTCTTCTTCTTTTAATAGAGAATACAATCTTGGGTTAGTCACCCCGTGGTTTTTCCCTTAACTAGGTTTTCCACATTAAAATCTTGGTGTCATATGTGTTAATGTGTTTTTGCTCTTGAGTTATTGCATTGTGCTTCCATGATTGAATCATTATTATGCTGTAGAAATACAAGAAGGATTTAAGTGTTTAAAGAATAGAAGTGTTTGGTGACAACTGATTCACCCCCCCTCTCAGTTGTTTGTCCTAAAACCAACAATTGGTATAAGATCTGAGTTCCTCTAAAAGGAGCTTAACCACTTGAGGAGATCCAGGATGTCTTCCTACAAGAAGGCTAGCCTAAGGTTTGATGGAACAAACTACACTCTTTGGAAAAGCCTCATGGAATCTCACTTGCAATGTATGGGATTTCAATATTGGAACATGACTATAAAAGAGTATATTCCTCCAAAGAATGGTCTGACAACTCTAGATAAAATTAGAGATGCTGAAGATAATCTTCGAGCTAAAGAAGCCTTACTAAGTGCCTTATCTGATACAGAGCTGACAAATGTTATGGATTTAAAAATTGCATATGAAATTTGGTCAAGGTTGGAAATTCTGCATGAAGGAGACAAATATGTTAAATGTGCCAAGATACAAAGTCTAAAAGTAAAATTTGAAAACCTGAAGATCAATGAAGATGAGAATATCACTACATTTATGCCAAAAGTAAATGAGCTTGTTTGTGGCATTAGATGTGCTGGTGGAACTTTGGATGAAGATGAGATTGTTGCCAAAGTTCTCAGATCCTTACCTCCTGCTTACAAACACAAGGTTGCTGCTATTGAGGAATTCAGATCTTTATCAAATATTTCAAGGGATCAATTGGTTTGGAAGTTAACTGCATTTGAATTGGCTAAGTTTGGAGATGCTCCTCCCATGACTGAATTTGCATTCAGAGCTAGTGCCTCTACAAAAGGTAAACAAAGGTATGAACCAGGAGAGAGTTCCTCAAAGAAATTATCATGGTATGAAAAAGTAAGAAAAGATCTGGAAGAAGATGAGGCAGAAGCTACTCAACTTGAAGCCCTTATTGCAAAAAGATTGCCAAGAGGATCCGGTAAGTATGAAGGAAAATTGCCTTTCAAATGTTTCAATTACAATAAGATTGGTCATTTTGCCTCAAGATGTCCGGAAAGATTTTCAAGGCCTAACCCTAATAGATCAAGATTTTAAAAGAAGTGTTACTATGTTCAAGAAGATGATGATGAAGGAGTAATAGATGATGAATCTAAGATAGGAGCCAAATCTGGAAGTGGCTGGGTGTTTATTGCCATCAAGGAAGAAGATCCAATGCCTATTGAATCTGCCAATCTTAAGATAAAAAGGGCTCTGGCTGCTCAAGTTGAAGAAAAGGATGAATGGGTCATTGATAGTGGATGCTCCCATCATATGACTGGTGATAAGAACAAGTTCATAAATCTGGAAATATATGGAGGAGGAGTTGTAAAATTTGGTGATAATTCTGCTGGCAGAATCAGAGGCAGAGGAACTATTTCTTTTGAGGGAAAGAACAAAACCAGTGATGTTTTGTTTGTTGAAGGTCTGAAGCATAATCTTCTCAGTGTTGGACAATTGGTGGACAAAGGCTATGATCTCCATTTCAAAAATGAAAAATGCAAGATCTTTGAAAGCTCTGGAACTGAGATTGCATCTGGTACTCAGACAAAAGGTAACATCTTCCACTTGGTTGGTACTGACAAAAGTTGTTTATTTATTCAAATTGATCAGAGTTGGTTGTGGCATAGGAGAATGTGTCATGTAAATTTTGATAATATCATCAAGATAAGCAACACTCAGGCTGCAAGAGATCTTCCAAGACTAGTGAAACCTACTAACAGTTTGTGCAAAGAATGTCAGTTGGGTAAGTAGAACAGAGTCACTTTTAAAAGTAAGGAACAATCTTCTACTAGATTGTTGGACTTGGTACACACTGATCTATGTGGACCGGTAAGAATCTGGAGTTTGCAAGGTGATAGATATTTCATGTTACTAATTGATGACCACTCCCGGATGATGTGGGTGACTTTCCTGAAAGAGAAATATGAAACACTTGAGAAGTTTAAAATATTCAAGTCTATGGTATAAAATGAAATTGGGTTAAACATAAAATGTCTCAAGTTTGATAGAGGTGGTGAATTCACATCCGAAGAGTTCATAGAATTCTGTGAGAAACATGGGATAAAGAGATAGTTATCTGCTCTAAGGACTCCACAGCAGAATGGAGTAGTGGAGAGAAAGAACTGAACCATCTAGGAAGCATCTAGAACCATGATGACGGAAGCAAATGTCCCTCAAATCTACTAGAGAGAAGCTATCAACACTGTTGTCTATACTCTTAATCAAGTACAAATCAGAAGAAATACTGGTAAGACCCCTTATGAACTCTAGTTTGGCATCACTCCTACTGTGAAGTATTTCAGAGTCTTTGGTAGCAAATGTTACATTAAAAGAGATGAAGACTTTGGCAAATTTGATGCTAGAAGTGATGAAGGAATATTCTTGGGTTACTCTACTCAAAGCAAAGCATACCGGTGTCATAACAAGAGATTAAGAAAGATTGTAGAAAGTACAAATGTGAAGGTTGATGAAGGCATTGAAAATCCCTCAAGGTTTTATGAGTATGAAGCAGATGATCAGAATGATGTTTTGGTCCAAGAAGTTCAAGCCCCTTCTGAAGTTCAGATTCAGACTGATTCAGAGAATCCTAAAATACAGGAAGAAGAGATAAGTTTGAATGAACCTATCCAAGAAATACAAGTGCAAGAAATTCCCAAAACTCCCAAGTATATAAGACTAAATCATTTTGAAGACCAGATCAGAGGTGATAGAAGCAAAGGTGTTCAAACAAGAAGAAATATTGCTCAAGATTCAGAGAAGTATTGTCTGATTTCAAAAATTGAACCAAAAACAATAAGTGAAGCATGCAATGATGAAAGTTGGGCTAAAGCAATGGAGGAAGAGTTGATGCAGATTGAGAAAAATCACACTTGGGATGTCGTTCCCAGACCTAAAAACAAAAATGTGATTGGGACTAAGTGGGTCTTCCGGAATAAACTGAATGAAGATGATGAAGTAGTCAGAAACAAAGCCAGATTGGTCTATAAATGTTATTCTCAAGTAAAAGGAGTTGACTTTGAAGAGACTTTTGCTCCAGTGGCAAGAATTGAAGCAGTTAGATTATTTCTTGCTTTTGTTGCCTTCAAGGATTTCAAAGTATATCAGATGGATGTCAAGTCTGCCTTCCTAAATGGTGATTTGGAAGAAGAAGTATACATTAAGCAATCGGATGGATTTCAATTATCTGATCATGGTGATATGGTCTGCAAGTTGAAGAAAGCATTGTATGGACTAAAACAAGCCCCAAGGGCCTGGTATGAAAGATTGGATAAACATCTTTTGAAGATTGGTTTCAATAAAGGTACTGCTAATAGTAACTTGTACTTCAAGATTGATCATGAAAATATCCTGATTGTTGAAGTATTTGTTGATGATATCATTTTTGGAGGAAGAGATAGTATGTGCAAGACTTTTACAAATCAAATGAAAAGTGAATTTGAGATGTCTATGTTTGGGGAAATGAATTTCTTCTTGGGTCTACAAATCACTCAAACAAAGAAAGGAATCTTCATATCACGGACCAAATATGTGAAAGAATTGTTGAAGAAATTTGGGATGGAAGATTCAAATCCAATGAATACTCCCATGGCAACCAGATGTAAACTAAGAAAAGATGATGAATCTCCTAAGGTTGATAAAAAAAAGTACAGGTCAATGATTGGAGGACTACTGTATCTTACTCAAACTAGACCTAACATTATGAATGTTATTGGTCTTGTTGCCAGATTCCAAGTTGATCCTAGAGAATCTCATGTCTGGCAATCAAGAGAATTCTTAGATATCTAAAAGGAACAGTTGAGTATGGTTTATGGTATCCTAGGGATCATGATTTCTTTCTTCATGCATATACAGATGCTGATTGGGCAGGAGATGTGGATGATCGGAAGAAACAAGAGGCAATATCTCTGTCCACTACAGAAGTAGAGTATATTGCAGCAACAGGTAGTTGCACTCAAGTATTGTGGATGAAGCAAATGCTAAGAGACATCGGAGTGGAGTATGAGGAACCTATCACAATCTTCTGTGATAACTCAAGTGCAATAAATATATCAAAAAATCTGGTGTTGCACTCAAAGACAAAACATATATCTATCAAGTTTCACTTTTTGAGAGAGCAGGTGAACAAGAATGAAGTCAGATTGGAGTTTATGCCCTCAAAGGATCAGATTGTAGATATCTTTACTAAACCTCTACCTAAGGATTCTTTTGAGTATCTTAGGGAGAAGTTAGGGGTTATTACCTCTCCGGTTCTAAATGAAGGTGCATTGATGTGCATCAGTTCAGTGGATCTCACAGTCATATCTTGTGGTCCATATTGATGATAGGAAGCTACTACTCAGGGTGAGCAGTCTATATGATTCTAAAATATTGATGCAAGTATGTGCCCTTTTCCATTGATGTCAAAGGGGGAGAAAAGGCATGTGAAAAACAAAGTGGTTGCTGATCAAAGGGAGAACAGTAAAGAAAAAGAAGATATATAAATGATTGTTGTTGATAGGGGGAGCTATGTCAGTCAGTGGGGAGAAGTTCTTGTCTTGATGATTAAAAATAGTTTTTCACATCATATGTTGCCATCAATGACAAAGGGGGAGATTGTTGCAAGTATGGGCCTAACCGATGTTGTCATTGATGTCAACATACTCCTATTGCATTAATGTCAAGGATTGGATGAGCTGTGTACTGAGGATATTGAGAAAATTAGTCCTATCAGAAACAGAGAAGAACAGTGAAGACAGTGAAGCTCTATGAAGTGAAGATCCCAGCTAGATGAAGATCAGAGAATGCACATCAAAGGGTTTGTATATATGTGTCTAAAGCTGATCTAGTCAAGATTTGAGAGGTCCACATGAAGATTTGAAGGAGTTGTGGCCATATGAGTAAAACTGGTTTTGGCGACTGTCTAGAGGTAACAAAGTGACACAAATAGGTCCAGTGAGATCCAGAAATACAATATCTTGTTCTGCAGATCTAGTGGCATGTTTGGGAAGCCAATGTGAAAGTCAATTGGTTTGTGGTTTGGAGGTCTGCAAGCATTTATTCTAATGTGACAGTGATGATAGACTATGTTCTTGAGGTTCTGGATGAAGATGCAAATGATTGCAGTAAGCAGAAGTGGTGTGGATGTTCTTGGTGATTCAAGAAATCTTGTGAAGGTCTCTAGATTGTGTTTAGTTTGTGTTGTTGGTCTGAATTGAAGTTTGAGCTCATAATTGAAGATTTACCTTTGGGTGATGGTGTTCTTCCTAGTCCTGGCCGACCGAATGATTTGCACATGTTGCTGATGTTCTTGAAGGTGTTTTGTGAAGCCTGGCATGTTCCTCAAAGAAGATTGAAGTCCCAGATATGTGTGGCTGATAGGGTAGTGATGCGCATGAAGTTTTTGTAATAAGTCAAGTTGTATATTTGTAACTGCTCTGTAATAAAATAAGTGTATGTTGTTCCGACTTTGATGATCATTCCAAAGTCGATGTCATGTATAAATAAGAGTTGTGAAGTCATTTAAAATGCATCCGAGGTCATGATGAGAAAGTGATAGAGAGAAGAGGAGAGAAAAGCAGAGCAGAAGTGTTGAGCCTAAATGAAACTGTTTCAAGCATGGTGAAGATGCTAATCTCTAGTTCAAGTATGTAATGTTTATATTATTTTGTAGACAGTGTGTCTCCTGTAGGCAGTGGGCCTCTTGTGAGCAGTGTGCTCAGGCAGTGAGCCCTAATTGGCAAGTGCCATTTTTGTTCTTCTTATTCTTTTAACACATAATACAATCTCGGGTTAGTCACCCCGTGGTTTTTCCCTTAACCGGGTTTTCCACGTCAAAATCTTGGTGTCATATGTATTAATGTGTTTATGCTCTTGTGTTATTGCATTGTGCTTCCATGATTGTATCATTATTATTCTGTAGAAATACAAGAAGGATTTAAGTGTTTAAAGAACATAAATTTTTGGTGACAGCTGATTCACCCCCCTCTCAGTTGTCTGTCCTAAAACCAACACCTAGTACAAGAGAACAAGGAAGGTATCGAATGTCTGATTGTGTTTATGAGTTGTCCTTTGAAAACTCATGATCTCAAGTATTCTACCATGGAGAAACATGCCTATGCTGTCGTCAAGGTCATCAAGCATTTTAGGTACTACATCTTGAATTCCTACACTATCACCTTAATACCGAATTCAACAGTTAAGTCCATCTTAACTCAGCAAGAATTTAGGAGTAAGAGGGGGAACTGGATTGCTAAAATCTAGGAATATGATTTAGATATCAACCCACTAAGCTAGTACATGGGAAAGGTTTATGTCAGCTCATCGTTGAGAACATGTCGAAAGAAACAGGTGATGAAGAAGCAAAGAATGAGGTAATTCCTACTATTCTATTTGTTAGCACAACTGACGAATGATACACTAACATTGGACACTTCCTCACTTATGGTGAATGTCCTTAGCACTTGTCTTATAAAGAGAAAAGGGTGATCAAGCTAAAGGATGCAAATTTTGTTCTCTGGGACAACAGTTTGTATAAGAGAAGTCTTGATGGAATTTTTCTACGTTGTGTCGATAAGGCACAATAAGGTAAACTATTGGAGTCATTTCATAGTCTGGCATGTGGTGGACATTTCTCAGCATTAGTGATGGCTCACAAGAATTTGTGAGCTAGATATTATTGGCCCACACTTTTTCAAGACACATACAACTGGGTGCGTAAGTAAGAACTATGTCAACAATTTGTGGGGAAACCCAAGTTGGCAGCATTACCTCTCAAGCCAGTAATAATTGAGGAACCTTTCCAGCAATGGGGCATTGATTTTATTGGCACAATAAACCCACCGTCAAGTGGAGGGCACAACTATTTTCTCATAGAAACTGACTACTTCACCAAGTGGGTGGAGGCTATATCGGTGAAACATGCTACTTTTGAGGTAGTTAGCAGGTTTCTCAAAGAAAATATAATATAAAGGTTTGGTGTTCCAAACAAGATAGTAGCAGATAATGCTACTTGTTTTTCTTCCCAAGAAATAACTAGTTTCTGCTTTGAATACATGATCATTCTTGCTCACTCATCCGACTATTACCCTCAAGGGAATGGTCAAGATGAGTCAAGAAAGAAGAACTTGGTTACCATCATCAGGAAGCTAGTTGATGAAAATTAGAGGACCTGGCACAAGGCATTGTTTGATGCATTGTGGGCAAATCACATTACTCCCAAAAGAGAAATTGGTATGTCACCATTTCAGTTGCTATATGGATTGAATGTTGAAATACCAATTACATTAGAGTTGCCCGCTTTGAAGTTGGCAAAAGCTATTGAAGATGGAACTTTTGAGAGTTCTATTGACAAGCACATGATGTTCCTTTCTAAACTTGAGGAATAATATGCAAAGATGGTGGATCACATTGTAGAACACCAAAGTCAATTGAAGAAATTATTTGACAAAAGGGCGAAGTCTCAGAATTTCTAGGTTGGTGATCAAGTCCTGTTGTGGGACAAAAGAAGAGAGCCTAAAGAAATGCACGGGAAATTTGATTCCCTTTGGAGAGACCCCTTTGTCATTCACCAGCTCTGTGTTGAAAATAGTTTCTTGATGGAGTATCAAGATTGAACACATTTCTTGCTGCCTCATAGTGGGCAACATCTGAAGCTTTTCTCACAATAAAGCGATAGATAAGTTTGTGAATATTTGTACAGTTTTGAGTCTTTTTCTTTTTAGTCTTTTTGTGTCTTTTGTTGTATCGCCTGACTCTATAGCCCAATGGATGGATGAAGGAACTTAGAGACTAAAGTTCTTCTCCCTTCAATCATTTCAAAGGATGATCAAAGAAAGCTCCCCAGTTAGAGCCAGTTGTTATCTTCAAATTTAGCTATGCTCAATTTGTACGATGACCCCTATGAAACTTGTCCATTTCATAGCCTACAACTCTAAGCATGTAAAATGAGAAGAATCACGTTTTCCCTCGTGCGTGGTCTCCTAGCTTCGGCAAGTTCACCCAAGCAATGTTTTGTGTCATTTTCTTGAAGTTTGCAAAATAGATCAAATTGCAATTTTAGTGTTCTAAAGAGTTAGAAAATTTCTTTTAAACATGTAGGGGTAGTAAAATCTTCTGCCTCTATATGTTGAAACTCTCTTCACATGCAAGGGCGGAAAATTTTGTTGCCCCTACATGTTTTGCCCTTGATAGTTGTAAGGGCGACAAAATTTGTTGCTCGAGCAACTATGACTCCACATGGAGTGTCATTAATGTACATTATGTTGTGGCATTTTTGGGCCTTTTAATTAGTTTCAATAATTTATTTTAGTTATTTTATCTCCTCCTTTCCTCTGTAAATGCTTTGCATCAAAAGAAAATCTTTGAGGTCGCTAAACGAAACACAATCGAGTGGATTCAACTGGATTTGAGCCTAGGGTTTTTTGTTATTTTCTTTTATTTCCAGGTAAGTTTTTCTTCCTTTCCTTTTTTTTCTTTCTCATCTTCAAGCTAGGGTTTACGTTTTCCTTGTTCTATTATCTGTTCTTGTTACCTTCTATTCCTGTTTCTTTGTTAACTAGTTTGTGCCCTAGCTTTTATTTTCTTCTGTAAGAATTTCTTGTCTTTCTATTTGAGAATGTTTCATTGGCTTTCATCATTTTGTTCATTTTAGAAATACCCATCAGTTGGTGCTTTTCACTACTTTTATCTTTGTTTCAAACCCCATCCTTATGCATCCTTGACATTTTTCGTTGTCGTTGTCTTCAAATTTACCCTATTTGAAACTTAGCTTTCCTTTAAACCTTGTTGAAGTTTTTGTTGACGTTACTTACCCTTACAAATTATCCTTGATGAAAGGTTGGTAGAAAATGCCAACCTTACATCAAGAGTGAATTTGTTCTAGCTGCGTGGGCGGTAGAAAACGCTGACCCCACAGAACCTAATAATAAAATTTCATCTCATGCATAGGCAGCAAATTTTGCCGCCGATGCATGACTTAGAATTTTTATCCAAGGTGCATGAGCGATGAAATTTGCCTCCCATGCTAAAGACACTTTTTGTTGACATGTAGGGGCGACATTTGTTACCATTCATACATAGTGATTTACCTATGATACCTTCACAACGATCATAGGCAAAGACGACATTTTTCGCCGCTTATACTTATGAAGAGTTTGACCCTTGATAAGAGACAACAAAATTTGCCGCTCAAACACTTATAAAGTTGTACCCATGTATGGGAGGCAAATTTTGCCACCCTTGCACAAATTCAATCTACCTTACATGTAGACACGAAAAATTTCTCCGCCCTTACATCACTCACCCAAATTTCTCTAACTCTGGGAAATTTTTCCTTTTGTCAACTATTTCCTACTTTCACTCTGTTTCTCACCTCCATCACTCTCTAGACCTGCTAAGCTCATGCTCTTGAACATAATTTCCATCATTGCAGTTTCCAATTGCCATATTTTCCTAACACTGTAAAATCATGAATCTTATGTTGTAGTTTCTTTTTCGCGCTTTTTGAGGTCCATCTTTCAACAAAGAAACTTGTGATTTAGATGATTGATCCGTCACCAAGGAAAACAAAATCTATGAAGTACAAGTATCAGGGAGTGTTTCCTGTAACATCTGTGACATCCAATGTGGATGAGATCAGAGACAATGAGATTGGTCATGTGGACATGGCTGAGTTTGTGGATAGAACAAAACAACAACCTCTAGGTCATCCTATGAAGTGGATTATAGAAAGAAACATTCACTTGGTGGTTGCTTTCCCTGTTGCCGCACATAATTCTGAGTTTGTCCTTCAAGTGGTGGCACATTACAATAAGGATAACAAGAGTGTCACTGATGCCAATGGGAATGTGATTATAAGATTGGATCCAGATTTCTTGGATAAAGTCTTCATGTGTCCTAGGAGCCTTGACACATGTGTAGAGATTGATTTCGATTATTCTCAAAAAGAATATGATAAAGATCCAGAGATAGCAAAAAAGATAATCAATAACAAATGGTTAAAGTTTGCAAGGCCAAATCTCTTGAGATGGATTAAAAGCTTTCCTAGGAGTGATTTCATTGAAGAAATCAATGATTTGATTACTCTTCTCAGCAGAGTAAGGGGACTTTCTACATATTCCACTTTTCATGAGTGGATGTACTTGTATATTAGGCTCATCTTGAAAGGAAAACAATAGATTTTCTGGGATGAATAGATCAGCAATGCCATCCATGAGCAGCTTACTAAGGTGTCCACTACTTCCAAGTTCTATATGACATCTTATCTTGTTTATGCTGCTACCTCCATGAGGAGTTTTCCAGGTCGATCATCAGAGGGAGATCAGAGGGTTGTTCCAGTGTATCAGTATTATCCTCAATTGACTCTTAAGGGAGCTATTCATCATTTCTGAATAGTTAATGATGCTTTCTTTGTTGTGTTCTTGTGTCTTTTTGATACACAATTAGAACATAAGAGAGTTTCTGATGAATCTTGGACAATAGTTAAAAGATTTGGTTGTTTGTATTTGCAATTTCCCACTTTTACTTATTTAAGAGTTGGGTATTTCCAAGGTTATCCCTATATGTTACCAAGGTATCCAAGTGACAAGATTGTGTTAATGGAATTATGCTGATAGATCATTGTTCTGCATAATAGGAAAATGGAGCTGAAGAAACCTAGTTTCAGGGTCCCAATTGATATTGGTAGGTATTCCATCATACTTCTACTAAGGCTAAGGCCATTGAATCTGAAATGCAACTTGTTACTATGAAGCATTTCAAGAGAAGAGCTGACTTTGATTACAGAAGGGTTAAGGATAAAATAAAGAAGAAATCTTTGTCTCATGTGCCTATGGTAGAGGATGTCTGGGTTGATCTAAGGATAGAAGAAGACATCCGAAAGATGAACTACTGCCGGTTGAATTTAAGTCAAGTTGAAGATTTGGAGTTGGCAGACATTCCAGAGGATATGGTGGATGATGGCAATATTTTGGATCCTTCCTATGTCATCGAGAATATTACAGGCTCTTCTTTTCCTATTATTCAATGGTCAAAGAAAGAAGTCACTTCAATTAGGCAAAGATTCCAACTTATCTTGGCAAACACCAATGTTTGGTTGGAAGGTAAAGGCATTCGTTTGAAGAACTTTGTCACTAGATCTGAGGAGGAAAATCAAGAGCAAATAGGTAAGAAGTCTGAGCTAAGGATGAAGAACAAAAGTGATGCACCTAGTTCTAGCAAGGATACCAAGCCTAAGATCAAATATGTGTCTAAGGGCGGTCAAGCTAAGGTAGCTGAAGAAGAGCCGATTGCTGAAGAGATAGCCACTGAAGAACAAGCTATTAAGGACCCCACTATTGAGGAATTAGCCACTGGGGAAATATCTTTAGAGGAAAGAGAAGAGATCAAACATGAAGCATGAAAAGAAGAAGAACATGAACAACATGAAGAGCCTACCATGTCTCCTCAAAAGGACATGTCCTAGGAGCCACACGTTTGTTCTCCTTTGAACACTTTTTCAATTTCCCCTTCTATGCCACTGTCTCTGTTACCCTAGTTACTCCAATTGTAATTCAATCTTCTGGTTCTTCTCCATCTTCATCTGAGACCATTTTTTCTAGTCCCAATACTACTTTTGATGTTGTTTTTGGTTCTTCTAGATCTTTGCCAAGCTTGTCTTCCCCATCATATGATATTGATGCTCAATCTATTTTAGATCAATTCATGTTTGGTTCTGAGCAAGTTCCAAATGTTGATGTGCTAGGTTCTATTTTTACCAATACTTCACCAATTGTGACCACAACTTGTGTGAGTTTAGCTCCTTCCGCACCAATTATGGATTCTAGTCTGAGTGCAAATTTGTTAGTACTTCCTCCATGGCTTTCATTGCATACCCCGAAGAGAAAGAAGCAAGTCATCTCCCCAGATGACTTCGACTTCAAGAAATTGGTGCTTGTGAAGACCAAAACCAAAAAGAAGCCAAAGACTCTATCGAGGCTTTTTGATGATAAAGGTTACAAGTTTTCTGAGATAGCACAACCTCCTCCTGATGCAACTATTGAAGATTTTGATATGAATGACTATTCAATCTCAAGAGTTGAATTGGGGAAGATCACACATGAGGGTGCAAAGGATGATGCCCAATTCACACTCAATTCTCTTATTGTCAAATTTGATCAAGAGAAGAAAATGAAGGATCAATATAAGGCCAAGGCTGAATAGTTGACTGCAATTCTACAGAAAATCACATTGACGTCAGAGTCAGTGGAACCTATGGCTATCACTGTTGAAGATCCTGTCATTCAGAAGGTTGAGAAGATACATGCAAGAGGAAGAGTGGTCAGGGAATTTCTGGAAAGAATGATTGCACAAGGTACACTTCTTCTGACAACTTCTATGGAAGGAATAAATAAAATGGAAAAGGTAAGGGATTAATTGGATGAGGTAGTTGATGCTTTGTCTCAAGAACTATAGGACTTGGATGAAAGTCTAGAAGAGTGGGTGAAAATGAAGAAATTGAAGTTGAAAACTTTGGTAGGGATTGGGATCATTTCCAATTGTGAGTCATATGCCGAAACTAAAGAGACTTTGATTCACTGAATCAATGTTTTGAAAGATTTAATCAAGGACTTGCAAAGCACCTGAGAAGTTAGTGAATATAATGATGTTAGTCTTCTCACAAGATTGAAGAACTCCCATGCAAGTTACTAGATGATGATCATAAGTTTCTTTCTGCAGAGGAAATGGTACAAGAATTTAACAGCATGATTCAAAGGGACTTTGAAGAACAAACTTTTTCAGTGACTTCTATGGATAAGCTGTTGGATTATCAGTTGATTCTGGATAACCTTAAGACAAGCTTGGTAAGGCATGAAAAGGTAGCTACCAACGTGAAAGACTCAATAACTAGGGCTCGTGCTATTTCAAAGAACACTTCTGGGCCAGATAGCATTGAAATGCAAGCGGTGCTAAAAATGTACGAAGAATTTATGAAGAAGGACGGTGGTGGGAGTTGATCAGTTGATCATGCCTTAGATTATTTTCTAAACATTTCTTTTATGCTTTAGTATTTAGCTTTGGACATATTTACATGTACTTTTCAAATGTGTAATTACGTGTAGAAACAAGGAAAGTCCTAAATCAATAAGGACTCTTTTTGTTGAATAAGTCATAGTTAATTATAATTTTCCTATTTTTGCTCATGGTCTCTCCTTATAAATAAAGAGGGCCTCTTTTGTAAATATCATCTTTTAGTTATTGAAGTGAAACTCTGCCGAATTGAAGAGCATTTTGAAACTTTGTGTTCAAGTTGTAAATCAAAATTTTATCAATAATAAGAAAAGAAAGTGAGAATTCAAACTTTGTTTTGGAATATACTTGTGGTGCATGAGAGATGTTCTTATGTCTTTTCTCTTGTACCTTCTTATGCAATTGATCAAATTAGTAGTGTGAGTTTATATAATCTAGGAGGTGTTCTAAAGCTGATTTTGGAGTCTTTGTGCTACAACATTATCTTTAGAGTTTATATTCTATGTTTGTGAGTTGAAGATATTAGAAGACTTTGAGTTGCTAGTTATTTTCCGTGTTCTTTAATCACTTGATAGCATACAGTGGAGACTTTGGGCTGCACTATATTCTATACATTTCCAACTTCAAATTAGGAAAAGAAATAACAAAAGACTTTGTGCTTTTGTGAATTTCTTGGTTATTTCAAACTGGTATCATTTTGAGTATTCATATGTTCATTCAATCTTGATATTGGTTATTATTGTTCCAATAAGTGGTTTTTAAGTTTATTATACATTGTAAGGATTACGAGGAAACATCATTTCTGAAAAAAGAGAAATAGATGATATGGCACCATCCACAGATTAGTTTATAGTGTACATAAATCTAGTTAAGTACTTGTTGATTGTAGCGAACAATAAGAAGGGAGCCTCCCCTTTCTAAGAAGAGAGATTAAATCTCATCACATAGTGATTGATATAACCATTTTGTCTTTAGTTAGTTGAAAACAAAATATTCACCCAACAAAACTTTTTCAGGGGTTTTTAATGAAACATAAAATTTAATATATTTCAACCCACAAGTGATCTTTGGCCAATTCCTTCACCAATGGTTATATTTTTCAATTTTGAAGATTTGAGTAAATTTCCGCTTCTATAGTGCTCAAATGCAAACTTTCTAAAAATAACAATTTTCTATTTTTAGCAAGTTAGAAAAACTAAAGGTTCTACATCATTACTCAAGCAATTGGGTATCCAAAAATACTAAAATTGAAAAGAACATAAAACAAAATCATAATTTTTTTGGGTGATGCAAGATTGCCCTTATACCACTGGATGCTCCTTCATCAAACACCCAGGGTAATTTGAGAAGTGAGCTTGTCACATCTCAGGTGTTCGAGGAAAACCCAAATACTCAGCCTTTGCCTTAGACAACCAGGAAGAATCTTTGACATGCCTTCCTTTCCACTTAACTAGATATTCTTCATATTACCTATTTCGGGTACTTCTTCCTACATGGATATCCAGGATTTCTTTTGTCTCCTCCTTGAATTAGATGCTAGGATACTCCATTGTTCTTCTGTTGGTCTGTCTTCTATGCCACCTTCATAATACTCTGTTAAATCAACAATGTTGAACACATGAGAAATGTTGATTCCACTCAACAACTTTACCTCATATGCATTTCCTGAATCATGCTTCTTCAAGATCTTGCATGCTTCAAATTTATTCATCTTCAACTTATTATATTCATCTTCAACTTATTATATGTCCCCATTGGGAACCTTTCTTTCCTTAGGTGAACCATGACTTAATCACCAACCTTGAATTCCTTAAACTTTCACTTTTGATCTGCCTTAGTCTTGTACTGATAATTCCTTTTATTACTGTGCTATTGTACCTTTTCATGCAAGCTCTTCAGGTGCTCTACAAAGTCTTGAACCTTGGCACTACTCTTCTATTCTCTATCTATTTTTCTCAGTTCAGAAGCATTTCTCGGACTACTCCCATATACAATTTGGAATGGGGATTTACTAGTGCTCCTATTGATAGAATTGTTATATGTAAACTCCACCTATGGTAATATCAAATCCCATCCCTTGGGCTTATCTCTTACTAAGCATTTTAGCAAGTTGCTCAAACTTTGATTCACTACCACTGTTTATCCATCAGTCTGCAGATGATGTGCAGAACTGAACTTCAACTCAATCTTCAACTTCTTCCATAAGGTCCTCCAGAAATACCCAACAAACTTGGTATCTCAATCTGAAACTACACTCCTTGGTAGACCATGTAGTCTAATCACCTCTATGAAAAACAACTCTACAATGTGAACAACATCACTAGTTTTTTAACACGGAATGAAATGTGCTATCTTTGAAAATCTATCAACCACCACAAATATTGAATCATGCCCTCTCTGTGTCCTTAGTAAACCAAGAAAAAAGTCCATCCTGATATCCTCTCATGGTCCCTCTGGAATAGGTAATCGCTGATATAGCCCAATATTCTGACTCACTCCTTTGGCCATCTGGCATACTCTATAACTTTGCACAAATTTCCTCAAATCTTGGTGTAAATGTAGCTAGTAATAATTTTCACTAACAATAGCAATGGTCTTATCTCGACCAAACTGTGCTACTAACCCTCCACTATGCTTCTCGTTAATCAGGTTCTCTCTTATGGAAATCCTAATAATGTACAAATGGATTCCTTTGAACAACATACCATCTTGGATTATGTAATCCAACCATCTCATCCTATCTAGGGTAACAAACTCCAAACAAGCTTTCCAAGCCTCTATAAAGTCTGGATCATGAGGGTACAAATTTGTGAGTTCACTGAACCCAACAACCTCTATCTTCATCTCTGTCAACACATTTTGCCTTCTGCTTAAGGCATCTATAACTTTGTGGACTTCCCACTCCTGTGCTTCAAAACAAAAGTATAACTCTACAAAAACTCAACCCATTTTAAGTGCCTCTAATTTAACTTTCCTTGACCATTAAGATACTGCAAATCTTGATGACCAATATATAAAACAAACTCTTTCAACAAAAAATAATGTCTCCATTTCTTCAAAGCTTGAACTATAGCATAAAACTCCTTATCATAAAGATAATACTTTTTCTTGGCATCATTAAACTTCTCACTGAAATAGGCAATGGGCTTAACTTCTTGACTCAAAACAACTCTGTTGGGTGAATATTTTGTTATCAACTAACTGATAACAAAATGGTTATATCAACTACAGTGTGATGAGATATAATCTCTCCTCTCAGAAAGGGGAGGCTCCCTTCTTATTGCCCACTACAATCAACAAGTACTTAACTATGTTTATTTACACTAAACACTAACCCTTGGATGTTTCCATATCATCTATTTCTCTTATTTTAGAAAAGATGTTCACTTACAAACTCTTAATAACAAATTCTTGATTCTTATAAAGTGTGATAAACTAAAAACTACTTGTTGGAACAATAATAATTGATATCCAAATTGAATAAATGTAAGAATAACCAAAGTGATACCAGGATGTGTTAATACCAAGAAACCCACAAAATCACAAACTCTTTTGTTGCTTCTTATGCTAATTAGAAGTTGAAAAAGTATAGAATAAGGTGCAGCCCAAACTCTTCACCGTATGCTACAATGAGGCCAAATGAACATAGAAGATAACCAGCAGCTCAAAGTCTTTCAAGTATCTTCCCAATTATGAACATAAACACAATTCCAAAGATAATATTGTAGCCCAAAGTCTACAAAATCAGATTTGGAGCACCTTCTAAAACAATTGATTCCACGCTGCAATTCAACCACATACAAAAGATAATCTGATTACAAAAGAGCCCCTTCTAAAGATACTAATTACAAAAGAGCCCCTCTTTATTTATAGGGAACTTACAACTAATTTGACTTATTCAAAATCAGAGTTCTAATTGACTTGGGACTCTATCTCACAACTTCATGTAATCTGATTTTACAAAAAGACATGGAGTTTGTCATCTACAAATTACAAATTACATAACTGAAGCATGGAAAACAAACTAAGTGTTCAAAGTCACTTCTTTTCTTCTTTGTCTTTCTCCAAAAATTATGTCATGTCAACATGCCCAATCTCCGTGTCTTTGATCTCATCCACATTGGACTCCATAGAGGTCATTGGGATCACAACTTGGTACTTGTACTTCATATTTTTCTTCTTCAGAGATGGATTAGTCATTTGGCAATAGACTAAAAATGAGTTTCAGAAATCCCCTAGAGTTAGACAAATTCTAGGTATTCAGCTTCGTGTAGTTGTGGAAAAATTCTACACCTTTACGCTTCAAGATAGTGTTTGGTGTAAAGTGGGAAAAATTCTCCACTTTACACTTGGAAACAATATTTGGTGTAAAGTGGGAAAAATTCTCCACTTTACACTTGAAAACAATATTTCGTGTAAAGTGGGAAAAATTCTCCACTTTACACTTGAAAACAATATTTCGTGTAAAGTGGAAAAAATTCTCCACTTTACACTTGAAAACAAAATTTCCTGTAAAGTGGAAAAAATTCTCCACTTTACGATTGAAAACAACATTTCGTGTAAAGTGGAAAAAATTCTCCACTTTACACTTGAAAACAACACTTCGTGTACAGTGGTAAAAATTCTCCACTTTACACTTGAAAACAAAATTTCATGTAAAGTGGAAAAAATTCTCCACTTTACACTTACAATAGAAAAATGGTGTAGTTGTGAAGATTTTTCCCACAACTACACTTATAGGTGTAGTGGAAAAATTCTCCGCAACTACACTTACAATGCAAAAATGTAGTTGCGGAGATTTTTTCCACAAATACACTTATAGGTGTAGTTGTGGAAAAATTCTCCATAACTACACTTACAACACAAAATGCATAAGTGTAGAAATTTTGTGCAATTGCACTAAGGGAAAAAAATGACTAAGTCTAAAAAGCAAACACTTGCAAATTTTTCAAAACACAAATGATGACCCAAATCAAGATGATTTCTTGAGGGGTCGAACCACACATGAGATGACTTAATTTCGTGTAGATTTATGTGCTTAGAAGACGTCAGATACAAATTGGACAAGTTTCATAGGGGTTATCCCATGAATTAAGCAAGAAAAATTTCAGGATAACAAACTCCTATAGCACTACCACTAGCATCACAATCTACCTGAAATACCTTATTGAAATCTGGAAGTGCCAAAATAGGTTGTGTTGGAGTTCTTCCAAATCGGCAAAGGGTTTGCCAGTTCCTATGCCCAGGCAGATTCGACCAACAGATACAAGAAGTTGTGTGAGCTGCCTCCCCTTCACTTCTGGTTCTGCCACACCAAGGGGGGTATCCCTATAGCTAAAGATTTAGACTTGACTCACCCAATGAAACAAAGATTTAGCTTTACAACAACAGGCAGAATACTCTCATGTGTGGACCAAGATTTGCATGATAGATCACAAGGTTAGCAGTATTCTTGGACATATCTAACTGGTTGAGGATGAGAGTATGCAGGGATCTTATTTCTACTCCTACAACTAATAGGTGGGAATATAGAATGATTTGAATTGATGTTTTGGATCATAACTACTACACAAGAAACAAACCGATGCCTATCTTTAGGCAAGGAGTCAACTAGAGGTATACAAGAGAATGGCTTGCAACTGGCATTCAAGTTTCAAGGGGTTAGGATTGGTATTTGCCTTACAAACACCACCCAAGGATAAGTATTTAACTGTCTCTACTTACATACAACCCAGCTGACATACAATCTTCTCCATACTCAACATAAAATAATTTAATCCACTCCTTGAATGGAAGTTAGAGATCAAGCATGTGATACCGAAATCTATACCCTAGAATCTGAGAAACCCTTAGCAACTAGATTCAAAAGAAGAGAATGCATACAACACATGGAGACAGACAGATAAACACATGCAATAATGCATTTTTCATATAAAATGACAAGAAACTAAACATTTATGCAAGGTGCACTCAAATGCAACTCATAAACTCCAATAGAGATAAAAC
Source organism: Cunninghamia lanceolata (assembly GCA_027924645.1). Taxonomy (NCBI): domain Eukaryota; kingdom Viridiplantae; phylum Streptophyta; class Pinopsida; order Cupressales; family Cupressaceae; genus Cunninghamia; species Cunninghamia lanceolata. The sequence goes on from BSBN01000312.1 coordinate 5,608,282, forward strand.
AACCAAGAAAATGCTCTGTCTTTCGTTATTTTTCCCCCAAAAATGCCCAAGTCTTCAACAACCTTAAATGAGTAACACAGTTTGCATTTTATAGCAGGACTATGTACTCAACAATAATTACAAGGCATTTTCAAAATTTTTCCAAATACAATGCACCGTGAGAATGGCGCTAAAATCATTAAAAGTTCCAGGTAGAGAGAAGGAAAGGAGCAGGTGGACTCGGGATCTGCACCGCCGCTTGAAGATTTTCTTCATCAAATTTGGTGGTTGGTCAATCAATCATACCCATACCTCTCTGTAGATCACCATTAATGGCACACCAACCTGCGGCCTCTGGAAATGCAGCTAACTACATACTTCTAAAATTTTCTCACCTGAAAATAGCTATAGATACAAGCAAATCCATCACTGAAACTTTGAAACTGAGCTGTCGATCTCCCTTCATGTTGCCAAAATCCACAGCATCAAAACACGCTAAAAAGTTGTTCACCAGTTAGAACGTGCCATGTAGGCAACCTGTGCTTCCATCACTGACTTTTCCGCCATCTATTTTGCCCTTTTCGCCTTCAAAACCCTTGTATATGCAAAAGTATATGCATATACATACAACTGCCTGCATACAAAGCGCGGACCCCAAATTTCTATGAAACGGTTTGAAAATACCTTGAGATCTAGCTTGTATCTTCATTCTTTTGTATATCAACATATACAAGTGCCATATACATATAAGCCGCGGATGCCAAATATTTATAGAACAAATTGCAATCGCTGTTGGGTCCGGCTTGCATCCTAATCTTTGCATCTTTGCTTTGTATATTGCACATACAAATGCAATATACAACCCGTGGATTTCAAAACTTTATAAAGAAAATTGGAAACATTTTGAAATCTGGATTGTATCTAACTCCCTTTGTATATCAACCCATATACAATGCACATAACATGCGAGTCGCGGACGCCAACGCTGAATTTGCCACATTTGACTTTTAAGTCGAGTCCGGCTTGTATATCGCTCCCTTGTATGTTCACCTTGTATATTGCATGTACATTTCCAATGTATGCTGAACATACATTCACCTTTGTATCTTTACGGTATACATTGTCCCTTGCATACTTCGCTTGTATGCCGCCAATGCATCTTTTCCTTTGCATCTTTTCCATTGTATGTAGCTGTTGTATGTCTAAACATACAAACCCGATATACAAGCAAGATCAACATACAACTGTAGAATATTCCATGAATCTAAAAAAGATTCCTCAATGTATATGCACCTATTCCAAACCTGATATGCTTACAAGGAGGCATATAACTATTTTTTTCCATTTTTTGAAAGTCGATTCAGCATTCTGCAAGCCCGCCAATGTACATTTGCATTTGCACATACAAACCCCTTTGTATATACAAAGATACATACAAAGGGGCCTACAGATTTAAATGCCTAAAACCTTAATGTTTATGTAGGCACCAACACTGGCTATGTCTGGGCACGCATGCCTCTTGCAGGCATGGCGAGAACCATAGATCTCTGGGATGCAGACCAGTCCCTTATCCATTGGGCAATAGAGTTAAACATTGTACCAACCTGCATCACAAAACACACTATTTTAAAACATTATTTTGGCGGCCCTGGGTAGCCAAAAATGAAGAACCACAATTTTTTCCTGTCAAATGCCTGATTCTAATCTAAATTATCCCAACCACAACTAAAAATATTGACATAATTTGCCCACAGGTTGATCTTATCAATTACATACTTCACCATTTTTGAAAACTTGCCTTTGTCAATATTGCCTCTGTCACTCTGCATTTCAAAATTAGAGATATAACCATACATACTAGAATATCTTTCATCATTAGGCAACATATATATGTTATATTCCTCTGATAGTATATCCTCATATTGCATTTGGCATTCCTCATCATCTACCTGGCTATTGCTCATTTCTAGGCACTCATCCAGCTGATCTAGAAACTGAAAACATTCAAAATAAATGAGACCATCAATATCATCTATATCACTTATTGACATTGAAAACAAAACCTGGTCCACATGGCCATCATTGCACACACTTGGCCCACTTGATGATGAATATTCATTATCCATAGTTTGCAAATTAGTATCATCATCTTGAAACAAAGGGTTAATCTTGCACCAGTGAAGGTCATGACTCACAATGTCAAAAGCATCTGAAGGCTCATCATAAAAGGGGATTCACCATGATTGCAAAGGCCTCTGCTTCTTCTTCATGACAATCCAACCCTTTTTCATTATCCAACATATGGTCATAAGAAGAACAAACCTAATCCATGAATTGATCATGGATATCATTCTTATTATCTGATTGCCCCACATACAAGATTTCTACTATTTCAATGCACTCTAAAGATGAACTATCTATATCACTTTCCAGCCCTCTAATACTTCTTAATGAAATTAATATTGATTCATGATCCATATGATCACCACTTTGCACAACTGGATCATTAAAACATGAAGGCTCTTTGCTTAGGACTGACACATAAATATTACTTGAAAAATCATCACAATCAACTTCACTTACTGGGCAAATCAGGGAATTCTCCTCTATAGCAGAGTCATCATGACCTTAGAATGATGCATAAATAGGGATAGCAGGGGTGTGAGTGATTTGACATTCATATTCAACACCCAGATTACATCTTTCATCAACATTGGGGACTGCAGGACAACAAAAATTTGTAGAGAAATAGCCCCTCTGTATTCCATACCTCCATTTGTTTTCAATATCTATTGCAAACTGATGTGCCTGATATAATGTGGTGGGCTCCTTATCTCTCAATCTATAACTCATTTTTTTATCAAATGCTCCCAAATAGACCACCAAGCAAAATGCATCATTAGGTCTCATGCATTCTGGAATTCTTTTCAATGCCTTCATAAATCTGAGGTTAAAGGCTAGAATCAACTCATCTTTTTCTATATGGATGTACATGAAATCACTGATGACTGCATATTTAGATATTTTTTCACCATACTGTTCTAGAAATGTAGATTTGAATTCTTGCCAAGAGCTAACAGAGTAAATTGGGAGATAGGAGAACCAGTCCCTTGCATCTTCAACTAGAGATTGAACAAATAATCTCATAACTACATCTTCATGGTCAACCTCAAAGTCTTCTATCACATTTATAAACTGCTGCAAGTGTCTTTCAGCTGATTCATCCTTTACACCACTGAATTTGGGCAAATACTTTCTAATCTTAGATGGAAAAGCATTTGGATAACTAGAAATGCCATTGAAATTTATGGGCTTATATCTATCAATGCTGAAACTTCTTTTATTATATGGTTGGGATAGATCACTATAAATTATTGCATTTAACACCTCACAAGGGTGCATGGGATGACAATACATCTTTATGTGTTTTTGTAACCCTCTTCTCAACTCAGATTTTCAATCAACAATGACTTTAGGCCTTTAAAATGCAAATTGCTGTTTCAAATTTCCTAAAGTCCTCTATATGAGTCCTTCAATAACATTGCATACTTCTTTTGAAAATACAAACTAAGTTCTTACAAAATCATACAAGCTCATCACCAACATTTCCCTTTTAACCAGTGCTACTTCACCAAATAGGGAATCCTTTAAAACTTACACACCATGTTTTTTGAAAACCAAAACATGTGAAAATACCTGGATATGTCGTAGCAGCTACAAATTCCTTTCCCTGACTGAGAGAAAGAACATCTAACACATTTTGTGTCTTTTATCAGGTTCTTATATGCAGAGTTGCCACCTCCTTGACTGAAGAATGAGCTTCAAACCACTTGAAGCTAAAAGTTGATTTCTTTTCTTTCTGGGTTTTCCAACAGTAGAGCCACACATAAATCTTTTCTTTTGCTGCAACAAAGCACTTCTAGGTCTGATTCTTCAATCTTTTGGACTCGTACTTTTATGGATATGACATTAGGTTTTCCCCAGCAGAGTTGCCAAATTTGTTGGAGTTCTTCCAAATCGGCAGAGGGTTTGCCAGTTCCTATGCCTAGGCAAATTCGGCCAACAAATACAGGAGGTTACGTGAGCTGCCTCCCCTTCACTTCTGGTTCTGCCACACCAAGGGGGGTATCCCTATAGATAAATATTTAGACTTGACTCACCCAATGACACAAAGATTTAGCTTTACAACAACAGGCAGAATACTCTCATGTGTGGACCAAGATTTGCATGATAGATCACAAGGTTGGCAACATTCTTGGACATATATAACTGGTTGAGGATGAGAGTATGCAGGGATCCTATTTCTACTCCTACAACTAACAGGTGGGAATATAGAATGATTTGAATTGATGTTTTGGATGCAAGACAAGGGGTTTTGGATCATAACTACTACACAAGAAACATACCGGTGCCTATCTCTGGGCAAGGAGTCAACTAGACGTATACAAGAGAATGGCCTGCAACTAGCATTCAAGTTTCAAGGGGTTAGGACTGGTATTTGCCTTACAAACACCACCCAAGGATAAGTATTTAACCATCTCTACTTACATACATCCCAGCTGACATACAATCTTCTCCATACTCAACCTAAAACAATTTAATCCACTCCTTGAATGGAAGTTAGAGATCAAGCATGTGATACAGAAATCTATACCCTAGAATTTGAGAAACCCTTAGCAACTAGATTCAAAAGAAGAGAATGCATACAACACATGGAGACAGACAGATAAACACATGCAATAATGCATTTTTTATATAAAATGACAAGAAACTGAACATATATGCAAGGTGCACTCAAATGCAACTCATAAACTCCAACAAAGATAAAACACCCAAGAAAATGCTCTGTCTTTCATTATTTTTCCCCCAAAAATGCCCAAGTCTTCAACAACCTTAAATGAGTAACACAGTTTGCATTTTATAGCAGGACTATGTACTCAACAATAATTACAAGGCATTTTCAAAATTCTGCCAAATACAATGCACCGTGAGAATGGCATTCAAATCATTAAAAGTTCTAGGCAGAGAGAAGGAAAAGAGCAGGTGGACTTAGGATCTTCACCACTGCATGAAGATTTTCTTTATCAAATTTGGTGGTTGGTCAATCAATCATACCCATACCTCTCTGTAGATCGCCATTAATGGCACACCAACCTGCGGCCTCTGGAAATGCAACTAACTGCGTACTTCTAAAATTTTCCTGCCTAAAAATAGCTACAGATACAAAGCAAATCCATCGTCGAAACTTTGAAACTGAGCCGTCAATCTCTCTTCCTATTGCCAAAATCCACGGCATCAAAACACGCTGAAAAGTCATTCATAATTAGAACGTGCCACGTAGGCACACTGTGCTTCCATCACTGACTTTTCCGCCATCTATTTTGCCCTTTTCACCTTCAAAACCCTTGTATATGCAAAAGCATATGCACATACATACAACTGCCTGCATACAAAGTGCGGACCCCAAATTTCTATGAAACGGTTTGAAAATACCTTGAGATCCAACTTGTATCTTCATTCTTTTGTATATCAGCATATACAAATGCCATATACATACAAGCCGTAGATGCCAAATACTTATAGAACAATTTGCAATCGCTGTCAGGTCTGGCTTGCATCCTAATCTTTGCATCTTCGCTTTGTATATTGTACATACAAACGCAATATACAACCCGTGGATTTCAAAACTTTATAAAGCAAATTGGAAACATTTTGAAATCTGGATTGTATCTAACTCCCTTTGTATATCATCCCATATACAATGCACATAACATGCGAGCCGCGGATGCCAGTACCGAATTTGCCACATTTGACTTTTAAGTCGGGTCCGGCTTGTATATTGCTCCCTTGTATGTTCGCCTTGTATATTGCATGTACATTTCCAATGTATGCCAGACATACATTCACCTTTGTATCTTTGCGGTATACATTGTCCCTTGCATACTTCGCTTGTATGCAGCCAATGCATTTTTTCCTTTGCATCTTTTCCATTGTATGTAGCCGTTGTATGTCTAAACATACAAATCCGATATACAAGCAAGCTCAACATACAACTGCAAAATATTCTAGGAATCTGGAAAGATTCCTCAATGTATATGCACCTATTCCAAACCCGATATGCATACAAGGAGGCATATAATTGATTTTTTCCATTTTTTGAAAGTCGATTGAGCATTCTGCAAGCCCGCCAATGTACATTTGCATTTGTATATACAAACCCCTTTGTATATACAAAGATACATGCATTTAAAACTATTTTTTGCACTTTTAAACTGCAAAGGCCAAAAGACTTAGAATTTTTTGGATTTTGTGAAGGGGCCTACAAATTTAAATGCTTGAAACTTGAATGTTTATGCAGGCATCAACAAGTTGCTTTGTGACTTTTTGCTTCAATGTATCAAAACTCTTGGCTGCTCCTATAGTCCATTTAAACTCTTTTCTATCCCCTCTCATTGTCTCAGTTAGGGGTGCACAAATGCTACTAAAATTCCTAAAAAATTTTCTATAAAAACTTGCCAAACCATGAAAAGATCATACATCTGTAACACTCTTTGGGGTAGGTCATTCAATGATAGTCCTCACCTTCTCTAGATCCATTTTAAGTCCCTCAACTAAGATAACACATTATAGGTACACCAACTCCTTCATGAAACTACCTTTCTTCAAATTAATCAACAACTTTTCTTCCCTCAGCTTCTCAAAAACCTTTCAAACATGCATCAGGTGCTCCTCCAAAGTCTTTCTGAAAATTAAAATATTATATAAATAAACAATGACAATTTTACCAAAAAACTCTTTTAATACCTTGTTGATGAGCCGCATAAATATGCTCGATGCATTGGTTAGCCCAAATGGCATGATTAACCATTCATATAGGCCCTCCTTAGTCTTGAAGGTTTTATTCATCTACTTCTCTGATTTGGATCTAGTGATATCCACTCTTTAGATCAATCTTCATAAAGTACTTGGCTCCACTCAAGCAATCCATAATATCATCCATCCTTAGCAATGGAAATCTATACTTGATTGTAATTTTGTTGATGGCTTAGGAATCTGTACACATTCTCTACTCTCTATATTTCTTTAGTGCTAGTACTATAGGTACTGCACATGGACTTAGGCTCTCCCTTATCAGTCCTTTCCTTAACAACTCGTGAACTTGTTTGATCAGCTCTTCATTCTCTGCAGGAGTCATTATATAGGTTGCCTTATTCAGAAAACTAACGCCTGGTATCAAATCCATTTGGTGACTTATCTTCCTCATCAGCGGTAAACCTTCTGGTACATTATCAGAGACAATATCCTAAAATTCTTCCAACAAGTTTGAGACTTCAGCTAGTACATCTTCACATTTCTCCTCGCTAATCTTATGAATCAATGCAAAGAAATGACACTCGTGCTTCATACCATCCAAACATTTCCTACCATATACCAAGCAAATTATGGAAGTACTACATACATTTTCTTCCACCTCCTTCAAGGGATTCAACTTATGATGAACTCCATCCTTTGTCAGGGAACATGTGTTTACATGGCCATCATGGAGAGCACACCTATCATACTACCATGACCTTTCCCAATAGCATATGACATGCATCCATTGGTATGATGTTACACAACACCTCATCATGGTAGTCTCCAATCTTGAACTTGACTAAACACTGCTCATTGACCAAAGATCTATGGTCCTTCTGCAACCATACAATCCGATATGGATGTGGATGCATTCTCCTTGTCAAATTCAACTTGTTAACCATATCCTCTAAGACAAGATTACCAGTGCTTCCACTATCAATAATAATATCACAACACTTACCTTCACACTTGCACCTCGTACAGAATAAACTCTTCCTATGATCTAGTTCTTTCTCTTCATTTAACAAGGTTCTTCTAACAACTAGGGTTTCTCCCATTTTTTCATCTTCAGAATGCTCAAACTGTGCATCTTCATCTACATGTGCAACTCATGCATTACCTTCAGGTCTTCTATTTGTCCTTCCTTGATGTTGGGGACACTCGTAGGCTCAATGTCCTCCACAATGGAAACGGGGTCCTCTGAAACCTCCTCTTTCAGGTCCTTGCTCAAGTCTTCCTCTTCCTCTTTGCTCACCATTATTTTGGACATGATGGTGGTAGGCATTATCTCCTTTTTAATTTTGACTGGTGCCAACTTCTTCACTTTTCATTTGATCTTCATTTTAGCCTCCATAGGATCTTCCACCAGTCCTTATGCCATGACCTCTTCCTCTTTGCTTGATTTCAAATCTTTTATCCATCTTCTCCTCCACCTTCAGGGCAAACTGGTATGCATCTTCTATGGTGGTCATTCTGACCAGGCTCAACTCCTTTTAAATACTTGGCCTCAACCCATTAATATAATGGGCTACCTTCTCCTTGTTGGCCTCTGCATGGCCTATTCTGATAATAATCTTATAAAACTCTTCTGTATACTCCTTAACAGACATGTTACCTTACTTCAATCCTTGCAGTTTCTTCAACAACTCCAACTCATACTTCACAAGAATGAACTACTTCTTTAGTCTGTCCACCATCTGATCCCATCTAGTAATCTCTTCTTTTCCTCTTCTATTTCTCTCTAACTGGACCTCCTTCCACCAAATATCGGCATGGCCCTTCAACTTCATTTTTGCAAACATGACCCGTCTGTATCCTCCACATATTCATACTTGAAATATTCCTCCATGTCGTTTATTCAATCAATATGTTCTTTCAGATTTAGATCCCTAGAATAGGTATAAACTTCAATCTTTTACCTCTTTCCAATCTTAAAAATAGCCCTCAACAACGCAACTTGTGCAGGATCTCCTGCAAGATCTTGTTCTTCCTCAAATAGCTCTTCTTCTTCATATTCATCTTCACTTTCTTCTCTTATTCTTGACTCAAACCCTCTTCGTAGCTCCTCTTGAAAGACATTGATTTGCCTTTGCAGGGCTCTAAAACCCTCTTCAATGAAAGCATTTCTCCTAGCATAATTTCTTCGTGGAGGCATTTTGATCTCTACAACAAACGTACAACCTCAGGTCTTGGTGCAACCTACCTCATGGTCGACGATCTATCTACACACTTAGGAACCCTTGCTTTGATACCACTTGATGAGTGGGTCAAACCCAGAGCACACAATAACACAGATTACACACAAAAAATTAGAAGGTTCTTTTATTCAACTAAACAACACATTACATTATAGAAACTAGAATCAAATCAGAGGATGAATCCTCAATAGACTGCAACACATTATAGCTTCCTTCCTCTAGATTCTTGAACTTTCTACCTTCTGTAGCTTCAAATCTACTAGAATTTCTATTTTGCCTCCTTTTCCTAACTCACCACTTCCCCCCTATCTCTACTTCTTAAAGGATTCCCAAAAATGGTCATAAATAGCCCCTTTTTGGCGCCTTCCAGCCAAAATTTCAAAATTTGTAACTCCCTCCAAAAATAGGTCAACTTCTGAGAGCCATAACTTTTGATCTGAGTGTCTGATTAACAAACTATTTGATGTGTTGGAAAGCTCATGAATTTCTCTACACCCTTAGAATTTGCTCTTCTAATTTTGTCCCTTTTTGGGGCCGTACGGGGCCTCTAAGTGCCTCATATTTGACTTTGAAACTTTTTTAGGGGTTTTTAAAGAAACAAAAACTTTAATATCTTTGAGCCCACAAGTGATCTCTGGATAATTCCTTCACCAAAAGTTATATTTTTCAATTTTGAAGATTTGAGTAAATTTCTACTTTCATATGTGCTCAAATGTAAACTTTCTAAAAATAGTAGTTTGCTATTTTTAGCAGGATAGAAAAAAATGAAGTTTCTGCATCATTATTCAAACAATTGGGTATTCAAAAATACCAAATTAAAAATAATAGAAAACAAAATCATCATTTTTTTGGGTGATGCAAGATTTCCCTTAGACCATTGGATGCTCTTGCATTAGACACCTAAGGTAGTTTGAGAAGTGACCTTGTCACATCTCAGGTGTTTGAGGAAAACCCAAATGATCAACCTCTACCTTAGACAACTAGGAAGAATCTTCGATATGCCTTCCTTTCTACTTAACCATATATTCTTCATATTGCCTATTTCAGGTACTTCTTCCTACATGGCTATTCATGATTTCTTCTCTCTCCTCCTTTGAAGTAGATGCCAAGATACTCCACTGTTCTTCTATTGGTCTGTCCTATGTGCCACCTTCATAATACTCTGTTAAATCAACAATGTTGAACACATGAGAAAAGTTGATTCCAATCAACAAATTTACCTCATATGCATTTCCTGAATCATGCTTCTTCAGGATCCTGCATGGCCCAAATTTCTTCATCTTCAACTTATTATATGTCCCTATTGGAAACCTTTCTTTCTTTAGGTAAACCATAACTTCATCTCCACTCAAAAAATCCATAATATCATATGACTATCCTTGGCAATGGAAATTTGTACTTGATTATAATTTTGTTGATGGTTCAAGAATCTATACACATTCTCCACTCTCCATCTTTCTTCGATGCTAGTACTGTAGGTACCACGCATTGACTTAGGCTCTCCCTTATCAGTCCTTTCCTTAATAGTTCGTGAACTTGTCTATTCATCTCTTCATTCTCTAGAGGAGTCATTCTATGGGCTACATTATTCAGTAAACTAGCTCCTAGTATCAAATCCATTTGGTCACTTATCTTATTGACCGGTGGTAAAACTTTTGGTACATTATGGGTTAAGTAGAAATGATCTCATTTTTTTGATGTGATTGAGTGTGTTCTCTTACTCGCCTTAGATTTTGGAATCTAGGTGTAGTGTAGCATTGTACTCCCTCTCTTGTGACTAGAATTAGGCACATAGTTCATGTGATGTGAAACTTTTGAATCTTGATACTTTCCTTCTTTGATTCTGGAGAATTCAATAAATGTTGTAAGGGTTAGGGTTGAATTTTTTCTCTTGTTTATGAATGAGTATGCCATCAAATTTTGATATTTATTTATCTTGTGACCTTTATGGTCAAGCTTGATTTATTGTTGAAATTCAGCTCATTTTATGACTTATTGTTGGAATCGAATCTTCTTCCACTTTGTTATTTCATTTATTTATTTATTATTGGTGGCTTTGCTTGAATGTTTTAAACTACGGTTCATGTATCATGTTATGTTCTGTATCATGTCCATGACAAGCCTCTGATGGATTGTAAAAGGGAGTAGAATGTGAAGAATGTTGCATAGGTGTTGTCATTGATGTTAACTGGGTTGTGGTATGGAGGGCATATTGTTGTATGAGGTGTCAAAGGAGCATATCAAAGGGTAGATGATGATCATTATCATTTGTATATAGTTGCATTAGTAGATCAGAGGAGCAGTGATGATGGAAGATAAGAAGATCAATATCATATGTACACAGTCATATCGTATCTTCTGAAGTTCATGTGTAATTTCATATCTTTGATGTGTTGAGTTGATAATAAATCTCATGGAGGTTATGCTAGATGAACTTGGATATATTTTGATGATATGAACTCTTGATGATTGACACTTAATGGAGAAAGTCGCAAAGCTTGAAGAAAAATTGTCTAAAGATCAAGATAGGAAAGGTGTCACAGGCTCCAGAAAGTGTATCGCATTCTACCACAGATGTAGATATGAGCCTACAGATTGCACAGATAGCTAGATATTGCTCCAAGGCATCTATGGTTCAAATTTGAGATCATGAAGTCTACCATGAAGTGTTTTAGAGTCAGAAGAGTGAAGGCAGTAATGAAACAAGGTAAGTGCAGTCACAGAGAGATAGGAGATTGCTCTGCACTTTTCCACAGATGAAGATTTGACATTACGTTTTGAAGGATAGATAGATATGAGTAAAAGGTATGCATGTTTCAATTTTCAAGTAATAATATGTACCATTATAGCTTCTCTAGGGCCAGTTGTGTGAAGACAAGTCTTGTTGATAGTTATGGTAAGTAGAGGGAGATAGTGGATGCCACCACAGTTTCTTGCACATTGGTATTTGGCATTGTTGATTGAATGATGAGTTCATATAGCTAGTTGTTATGCTCAGATCAAGTTTCAATAGCTTTTGTTTACCATAAGAATGATCTTCAATGCTTTACATCAAGTATGTGTAAGCAAAGTATGTTAAGGATACCGAAATCAATGTTCAAGTGTTTGCGCTAGCATAAAGCATCATGAATTGATAAAAGGAGAGCATAGGAATGATTTGCAAGTCATAAAATGTTTTTTGAGTGGTCTACATGATGTAATTTTATCTCCTCTGGTATCGCTTTAGGTCTGGAGCTAAATGCAATGAAGGATAAGTGCTTGTTGGGCCGACTTGGTGTATGTTGATGATTATGCTGAGTGTTTGGAAGTGTGCACCAACGTGAAAGAGTGTGCTAAGGTAAATTAGGTCCTAATTAACTCTTGTTTTTGAACCACATTGGATTTCTACTTATCGCATATGTCTGGGAGCCGACTGTTGTGGCCATTGCATGTTTCATGTTACATGTTTCATCTTGACCGACAAAGGAGAAAGTTTTTGAAGCTTGTGGAGGATATAAATATAAGATCAAAGTTGTTGAATGATGAATGAGTTATGTATTGCATGACAACATTGATAATGTGCAAATAAACTAACCGCAAAAGCAGTTTTGATGATGAAATATGGAAAGGATTAGTTTATGTAAAGTGATATTATTGTGGAGGTGATTGTAGGTGATGTGATGATAGAGAAGAGTTTCTGAAGGTGTTTTAATGTTTCGAAACTTGGTATTGTGAATGTGCAGAGATGAAATAGTTGTACAGAGTTTGGAAAGGTCTGTAGAAGTTTGGAGCAGTCAGTATTTGTGAAAGAAACATTTGAGTCAGATAAGTATTTTATTGCAGAGGTTAAAGCCTCTTTGTGTAAAAATTGTAAGTGTTTTAGCAGTTTAGGGAGTTGTAGCTTCCTTTGGGTTGTAGCCCATAAATGATAATGTAATCTTGTTTTTATTTGTGAGGCTAGATTTAGACAGTAGATCCAAGCAACTTGCTCATTGTGGTTTTTCCCTTCTAGGGTTTTCCATGTAAATATGGTGTTATGGTTGTATGCTTATGTGTTCTTGTGTTTCTCATGCTGTAAATGCTTACATTAGTTTGAATGCTGTTGGAATGTAAATGCTTACATTAATTTGAATGTTTTTGGAAGAAAAGAATTTGATTAAGTACTAATTCACCCCCTCTCAGTACTCTGTGTGTTTAATGATTGGTATTAGAGCTAAGTTCCTTGATGCAGTCTAACAGCAGAGGTAGATCTTGGAGTGGAACACATGGGAACTAATGTACTATTTAATGATAAGAATCCTCTAGAAGATGATAAAGATATGACAACCTTTAATGAAGAAGATTGTGAAGTTGACTTTGAAGGAGAACTCATTTCTACCTTAGAAGATCTAGAAACTGTAAGGAAAGAAAATGAAGAATATAAGGTCAGGCTTAAAGAATCAAAAGAAGCAATTGTCAAAATGAAAGCTTAAATTGTTGAATGCTCCAAACTTAAAGAAGTTGTCTTTCTGAGGAAAGAATTGGAGAAAGCAAAGGATCAAATAGACAATGGTCTAAAACTTAAGAAAAGAACCAATATCCTTAATGAGATAATCAATAGTCAAATACCTCTAAAGAATAAGGGCGGTATTGGAGTTGAGAAAGATCAGAGCTCAAAAATAGATATACTTGAAGGCATGTTTGAAATGAAAAAGGAAGAGGCCTACACTAAATATTGTAAGAAGACTGAAGATGAGGAGTAGGAGTTGGATGATGACTTCATAAAGGTTAGTGATCTGAAGAAAGGTTTCAAGAGATCTCCTCCTAGATAGGTTGCTAATCCCAGGTTCTCTCAATCCTTTTATGGTTACTGTTACTCTTGCAATAAGTTTGGTCATAAGGCTATTGATTATAGAACTGAGGCAAGAAGAAATGATTACATGAGGAAGACTTCATTTGTGCCTCCAAAACATAATGCTATGATCTCTCATTCCTTTTATGGTTATTGTTATGCATGTAATAAGTTTGGTCATAGGGTTGTTGAATGTAGAACCAAAGTAAGGAGAAATGGTTATATGGATAAAAACTCATACAATGTTGTCTACTACAAGTGCAACAACTTTGGGCATAAAGCAAGATTTTGCAAGAATTGTTCTGTTAAACCACATGTTCAGCATAAGAAGATAGAGAAAATTGTGACTCAACAATAGAAGGAAATGGAAAATCTATGGAGAAATAAGACAGAACAAGATAATGAGAAGAAGAAAGAACTTGAGCTTCTACCCCATGTAGAAGACTTCATTGTTGATTAAGAGAAGGCATAGGGTTAGGGGGAGCTAACCAGTGCATATCTATTCTTTCCCCCCTGAATGTTTGTGGATTCTACAAATGGAAGCTATGCATACAGATGAATTGGCATGAAATTGACAGATGAGGTTGTTAATAAGGGATAGTTTCTTTCCCCCACATTTCTGGAACAAAATCACAAGATGCAGAGGATTGTGAAATGGTTTTGGGTCTTTGTGGATTTATAGAGCACTCCGATAGCAACTTACCTAATTGGATAAAGGTGCATTAAATGTGGAAAGTTAAGGCAAATGTAAGATACTTATGCTTAATTTGCATGATCAAATCTCATTCGAAACCAAAGTATTTGCGTCAGGCGCTGAGAAGAGAAGAAGGCATTTAGAGTACTTGGCAAATTTGAGAAGAAAAGAGCTGAAGGAGAAACCCTAACAATAGAACACAAAGGTATTTCTCAAAACCATTATCTCTTAAAACCCTAGTTTCTAAATTCAAAGAAGTTTGAGATGGCGTCTCCTCAATTGGTGGATGTTATTGAGAAACCAAGACCAAAATATAAGAAATATCCTTACAAGGCCATGAAGGTAGATAAGGAAGGGGCATTTTCTAACATTCCATCATAAATTGTATACACAGAGGATGTTAGAATATATATTCACTCCAAGATGGATGAGATCAATCATGTGAAGTTTGAGGAGCTCAAAGATCAACTGCTGGATGATGATGTCAACTACAAACTAGAGTATGTTAATGTGGGAGCCAAGAGACTGGATGTTTGGTAGGATTACCCTAACTTTTGCAATGACCATGAATGGGTGAGGTATATATTAAGTAGAATTCATGATGATTTTATGTATTTTTATAAGCCCTACCAGATCACTAAGGACACAATTAAGGTTGTTATTGGGATAAGTTCACCCAGACTTATACCAGTGATGAAATCCATAAAAAATGAGAAGGTCACAAAGTTGATAGGTGCTAAATTTGACAAATAGACCATGAGTGTAAATGACATAATAGATCCAGGTGTTTGGTATGCTGCTATGGGTATATATTACAAAGTTTATTTCATAAATAGAGAAGCATCCGCCATTGGTACATCAATTCACACTACTTACCAGATGGTAAAGGAAGGGAAAGATTTTGACCTATGTGACGTCATGAGATAACAACTGTTGGAGGATGTGAAGAGGACAAAAGATACATGATACAATTTTAGGTATGATACCCTTATCATCTGCCTTGTGTTTTATTTCCTAAATGAATTGTCTGGTTTTAAAGGAAACGTCTAGCAACAACATTTTCTTGTTATTGCACAAATTAAGAATAATATGAGAGGCTTTATAGATGCAAATAATTGTAGTACAATGTATTGGGGGTTCTTCAAAACCCTACAATCTGACATGCAAGATAGGGATAAAGTTCCTTTTAGTATTGTGAGACAATATGAGGGACAAATCACTTTTTTGTTTGATAAGGACTATACCTACATGGAAGCGATAGAACCTAGGACTGCTTGGATTCCAAAATTTCCTTATGAGGTCTTTGTAGAGGAGATAAAGACCTATGCTGATATTCTTCTCAGCAAAGCCAAGGATACAGCTATAGAAAGGTTTGGGACCTATGCTGAAATAATAAACAAGATGCATAAGAAAAGTTCAGAAGAAAATCTTGAGAAAAACAAAGATGAATTGCATAAGTGGGGTATTCCACCAAAGTCTACTTCAGAGGCCCTTGCGGAGGATCCAAAACATGTTCTTGTCAATCCACCAGTTGCTCAAGGGCCAAGAAGGACCAGTAGGTCCACATCTACTACTGTAAATGCTCTACAGGCCTCCAGATCAGCACAAACAACGTCCACTGGAAGAAGAGCAGCTTCTGAAACATTGGCACAGATGAAGACTATAGAGAAAAAGCATGCTAGACCAAAACAACCTGCTAAAAGAAAGAAGACTCAAGTAGAGGAGGTAGAAGAGGAAGAATAAGGAGAAGGAGGTAACTCTAAGCCTAATAAGAAAGAGAAGAAATCTAAGCAAACTCCTCCGGTGGTGCCACAACATGAGCCTCTACAATTAGATGCAATCTTCAATGCAATTGTGCATTATGGTATACTAAAGGATACAAAAGATTTATATCCAGATGGGCCACCTGAAGACTAGAACACCATAGAGAAGGTTATAGTGATGTATATGCTCAAATATAATGTGCCTTTGAATGACATTATTGAAAAGGTTCCGAAGAGCCTAGCTCAGGCTCTGAGGCAAAGAAGAGAAAGAGCCATAGAAATGGATGATGAGCTAAGGCAACAAGCTCTTGATAAGGCTGGAACTAATGGCTCTCAAGAAGAAAAAGATAAACTATCTCAATTGCAAGCTCAGGAGCTAAGAACAAAGCATAGGGTAGATGCTCTTATGAGCATGGAGAAAGATGACATAGATAAGATTTAGAAAGAGAGTGAAGAAGTGATAAAGAAAATATTTGAAGGAGTGAAAGTAGCTGAGAATGTGGAGCAACCACAAGTTTCTCCACCATACAACACAGTTTCTCCACCATACAACACAATTTCTCCACCATACAACATAGTTTCTCCACGTCACATTGTTGTTTCTCCTCCACATAACACATAAGAGCAAGTTCAACAAAAGGAGAAAGAAGAGAAACTACACAAGATGAAGAGCAAATTATACATGGAGAAGCAAATGCATCTCTGGATCATAATGTTGTGCATGATAGTCCTCCTTTGGAGACTATAGAGCAACATGGTAACCTTGATGAACAAGAGGAGCAGGTAAATGTTGATGCATGGGAGAGCTCAGAAAAGGAACAAGATACATCTTCCTCCTCCTCTCCAAGTGATTCAATCAAGGAGTTTTTGGCTCAATAAATGCAAATACAACTGGTGGTTTCTTCGTAACTCTTACAATTGCCAGTGTTAGATGGACAAGTTAACTTGTGCAGTATATCTCCTCTCCACAAGTTGCAACTGGGAGATATATTTCAATCCTCAACAAAGAAAGAAATTTTGCAACAATTTGAAGGGATTGAGTTATTAGAAGAGGAAATTAAGATAATTCAGGAGGAATTGCCTTAGGTTAAAAGAGACCCATCCCTGCCTCTCACTCAGTAGATGAAACTTTTGTTGGAGTCTTTTAAGGCTCACTCATCTTATCTTGAGAAGCAAGCTGAGAAAAAGATAACTGAGTAGGTGAATAATAAAAGATTGGCTAATGCCTGTAGGATATGTGCTAAGGCACATAACAAATTTTAGGAGATTATGAAAAGCATTCAAAAATGCTTAGAGGATGCTAAAGAGTTGTATCAATTTTGATTGAATTGGCCAGAAACAAAAAAAGCATAAAGGATAAAATTGACTCTATTGAGTCACAATTAACTCAAGTGGCCAAAGTGTATGATCTGATGAAAGACAAAGATGAAGCTACTAGGGCCAAAAAGAAAATCTCCATTCCCAGTTGAAGTAGCTTCTGGACCAAAGAGAGCAAATCAAAGGAAAAATAGGTCAGCTAAGAGAAGTTGTGAGCTTGAGGTCAGTAGTCTTGACTGGCATTTTGATAGAAGAAAAAAATATTGTTCAAAAAGTAAAGGTGCCAACTACTTTAGAGGAAGAAGAAGAATTGTACATTCAACTTGAGAGCCAATTGCATATTTTGTCTTTTGCGAAGAAGAACTGGGATACAACTCTTACCCAGTTAAAGGTAATTTATAAGAATCTTCTACCTTCTAAGTAAATTGAAGACATATTGAAGGTAAGACAAATTTTGATGACAGTATGGATGTGTAGAGAATAAGATAGAAATAATTAGTGCTATTTTGACTTGAACAAGGCACTATGTATATATCATCTATGTATATCATAAGGAAAATGAAGATTTGGATTTTGCAGCATTAGTTTTAAAGAAATAGAGGCTACTCCTTAGGGGGAGTAGATTGATAGAGGATGATAAGGATTGTTTAGACAGGGGGAGCCTATATGTTTTTGCAGGAATAGAGGAAGACCACTAGTAATTTGCCCTTGATGTCAAAGGAGAAGAATTTTGCATATCAAGTTAAGTGTTATCATCAATGACAAAGGGGGAGATTGTTGCATAGGTGTTGTCATTGATGTCAACTGGGTTGTGGTATGGAAGGCATATTGTTGTATGAGGTGTCAAAGGAGTAGATCAAAGGGGAGATGATGATCAATATCATCTATACATAGTTGCATCAACAGATCATAGGAGTAGTGATGATGGAAGATAAGAAGATCATTATCATCTGTACACAATCATACTGTATCTTCTAAAGTTCATGTTTAAGTTCATATCTTTGATGTGTTGAGTTGATAATAAATGTCATGGGTTATGCTAGATGAGCTTGGCTGTATTTTGATGATATGAACTCTTGATGATTGACACTTAATGGAGAAAGTTGCAAAGCTTGAAGTAAAATTGTCTAAGTAAAGATCAAGAAAGGAAAGGTGTCACAAGCTCTGAAAAGTGTACCGCATTCTACCGCAGATGCAAATATGAGCCTATGGATTGCACATATAGATAGATATTGGTCCAAGGCATCTATGGTTCAAATTTGAGATCATGAAGTCTACCACAATGTGTTTTAGAGTCAGAAGAGTGAAGGAAGTAATGAAATAGGGTAAGTGCAGTCATAAAGAGATAGGAGATTGCTTCGCACATCTCCGTAACTGAAGATTTGACATTGCGGTTCAAAGGATAGGTAGATATGAGTAAAAGGTATGCATGTTTCAAGTTTCAAGTAATAATATGTACCACTGTAGCTTCTCTAGGGTCAGTTGTGTGAAGAAAAGCCTTGTTGATAGTTATGGTAAGTAGAGGGAGATAGTGGATGCCACTGTAGTTCACCGTACATTGGTATTTGGCCTTGCTAATTGAATGATGAGATCATATGGCTGGTTGGTATGCTCAGTTCAAGTTTCAATAGCTTTTATTTACCACAAGTATGATCTTGAATGCTTTACATCAAGTATGTGTAAGCAAAGTATGTTAAGGATACCAGAATCAATGTTTAAGTGTTTGCGCAAGGATAAAACAACATGAATTGATAAAAGGAGAGCATAGGAATGATTTGCATGTCATAAAATGCTTTTTGAGTGGTTTGTATGATGTAATTTTGTCTTCTTCTGTACTGCTTTAGGTCTGGAGCTAAATGCAAGGAAGGATAAGTGCTTGGTGGGTCAACTTGGTGTTTGCTAATGATTATGCCATGTGTTTGGAAGTGTGCACTAGTGTGAGAGTGTGCTAAGGTAAATTAGGTCCTAATTAACTCTTGTTTTTGAACTGTATTAGATTTCTACTTACCACATATGTCTAGGAGTTGACTATTGTGGCCCTTGCACGTTTCATCATGGCTGACAAAGGAGAAAGCTTTGGAAGCTTGTGGAGGATATAAATGTAAGATCAAAGTTGTTAAATGATGAATGAGTTATGTATTGCATGACAACATTGATAATGTGTGAATAAACTAACCGTAGAAGCAGTTTTGATGATGGAATGTGGAAAGGATCAGTTTATGTAAAGTGATATTGTTGTGGAGGTGATTGTAGGTGATGTGATGATAGAGAAGAGTTTCTGAAGGTGTTTTGATGTTGCAGAACTTGGTATTATGAATGTGCAGAGATGAAATAGTTGTGCAGAGTTTGGAAAGGTCTGCAGAAGGTTGGAGCAGTTAGTATTTGTGAAAGAAACATCTTAGTCAGACAAGTATTTTGTTGTAGAGGTTGAAGCC
The DNA here is from genome assembly GCA_027924645.1 of Cunninghamia lanceolata. Classification (NCBI taxonomy): domain Eukaryota; kingdom Viridiplantae; phylum Streptophyta; class Pinopsida; order Cupressales; family Cupressaceae; genus Cunninghamia; species Cunninghamia lanceolata. The sequence continues at coordinate 5,628,333 of BSBN01000312.1, forward strand.
TCTTTCTGTAAAAGTTGTAAGTGTTGTAGTAGTTCAGGGAGTTGTAGCTTCCTTTGGGTTATAGCCCATAAATGATAATGTAATCTTGTTTTTATTTGTGAGGCTGGATTTGGACAGTAGATCCAAGCAACTTGCTCACTGTGGTTTTTCCCTTCTAGGGTTTTGCATGTAAATATGGTGTTATGGTTGTATGCTTATGCATTCTTGTGTTTCTCATGCTATAAATGCTTACATTAGTTTGAATGCTATTAGAAGAAAAGAATTTGATTAAGTACTAATTCACCCCCCTCTTAGTACTTTTGTGTGTTCAACAAAGAATGTACTAGTTCTTGGTGTACATGTTTCTAGAACTATGGTAGATTGAATTCCTTGATTTGTTATTGGATGCAAGTGAATGTTGTGTGGAGTGTTGAGAAAGTTCTAAAATGGTTTTTTGTTGCTATGGATCACTTGATGTGAGTTATCTTGTTGAATGGTGTGTTTGTCATGCCTGGATAGTAGTGATTGATGTGAAATTGAATTCATGTATGTTCTTAAATGTTTTTCCTTGACTGTTGTCTATGTGAATGAGATATGTAGAGAACTTGTTTGGATTGAAACTTGCTTTTAGTATATTGCTTATGGTTGGGTGTTGACTTAGTCCACCAACTATGGTTGTTCTTGCTTGTCTCATTCCTGTTAGTCTTGGATGTGATGCCATGCTCCTAGTGTCTTGACATTAGTTGAGTGTATGATGTCGTGTCTTAGACACAAAGGCCATGTTAGTAAATAACATGAGTGTCATTGTGTTGTTTTATGTGAGTTCCATAACTACACTTATGTTTTGACATAGTGTAGGATATGACGATGCATAGTTAGTGCATGAGCACATATTATTTATATACTTATTGTATTATAGTTGTTTTCTTGCTCTTGTTGAGCTGCCAACCTTGAGAATTTAGTTGCTTCAGGAGTTTCTCCTCGGTAGTTTGGAGGTTTCCTAGCTTGATGCTAGAAGGGATGCAATTATTGAGTGAAGAAGTTGTTGTCCTTTATATTCCATTTTATGGATACTTGGTGTTTAGGCCATGAGGAATCCTTATGTTGCCTAGTCGATCATGAATTCGTGACCATGTAGTGTTGTTTGACCTTTTGGTCTAGGATAATTGAGCTTTGAAGTGGTGTTGAGAGTAGTCTTGCATATTTTTTCTACATGTTGCCACCTTAGATGTGTTCCTAGTGAGAAGCATGTTGCTAAGCCTTGCCTGATGGAAGTGCTTATGCTTGTAAGAGGATGTGGTCTAGATTCTTCCCTTTGAGAACCTATTTGGTTGATCCTAGTTTTGATGGTGTGGAGTTAGTGTTAGGCAAATACTCTCTTTTTAAAAGAGGTACATGAGGAAGTACCTCATGTAGTGAAACCATGTATAGAGTTGAGGCATGCTTTTGGTAAGGATGCAGGTGAGGTAGTGGTGCTTATAGCCTTTAAGAGCTACTTTCCTTGATCCTTAAGTTTTAGTGTTGTGGGTAGTGTCTAAGAAGGACCGTTGAGAGTGTAACCTCATGTTGAAAATTCTTCTTGAGAGAGGAATTTATAGCTTTGTGAGTTTTCCTTAAGCTTGTTGAGAGCTTGAGATGTTTTCTCAGCATAATAGTGGTCTTGAGTGATAGGACTTTTCCTTTCTTGTGGTATGTTGGGCCTTTTGGCTAGATCCTCTTCTCATTGTGGTGAGAGTTGGAGGATGGAATGATGTAGTCTCAGAGGAGTTTGTATGCACAATGGTTGGTTTTGACCTAGTTGGTGCACCTTTGGAGACTTGTTTTGTTGTTTTGAGACCTCGACTTGGTGATGGTCAGGAGGATTGATCTTTTGAGTTATGTTGTGTTTGAAAAGGATTGTGTACTGAGGGTACTTCATCCTTGTATTTTGGCAGGCTTCCAAGAGTAATCCTAATTTTAGTGGGGGAGGATGTAATGCCCACCCTAGTGTTTGCCTGTTGTACTTTCTGATTCATATGTTAAATGTTGTATTATGTGTACATCAGTGTATTGTGCGATTATTATGCTTTGATGCATTGCACTGAACTTGCCAATGAGATCTATTGTACCATCAAGGGGTTCTAACAGTGTATTTTGGATGACCATCGAGGTGTTTCTAATGGGTTTTGCTTTCACATTTGGCTTTCAGTTATGCATTATGGGATGCATACATGTTGTGATTGTGTATGTTAGATTAATGCAGTGCTTCAACTTCACTGTTTTAACTATAGCTGTAATAGTTGTGATTGTCATATTATTCAAGCATTGTGAGATATTAGTGGTTATGCATCATGTTCCTAGATCATGCTAGTCGTAGATGATTATAGTGGATGTGATTACTTTATATCATGTATTCTTATACCATGTTGGGGTGGATTATGTTGATTCGGCTATTATATGTGGAGCAGGTATACCTGATGGTTTACTTGAATGTGTAGGTAATTACATGTGTTAACTAATGTGGGAAATGTGGAGAATATTGACATGGGACACTAAGCCATCTCACCCTTATCCTTGTATTGTGGAAACCTGTAATGTGTGCTTGAAGTCAATTGCGTGTGTTTCCTTAGCATGTTCAATGATTATTTTTCTGATTTTAAATTAAAAATTATTATTTCTACCTTAGAGAAAATGTTTATTGCATCATATTATGCTGGAGGAATAAATTTGAGTGATTTTGATTTATTTTCAAAATTAACATTTTTTTTGTCAAAAAGGTAGAATTGCATTAATTTAGAAAATTGAATGCTTGGTATGGAGTGTTTGGACTTTTTGGAATGAGGTTGAATCAAATAGCAATTACCTATTTAGAATAATTGATTTTAGTTGATTAACTATTTTCCTATTAAATTAAGTGATTTGTTTGAGTGTATTTGGTGAAATTGGAAAAAGAAATGAAATTAAGGCTTTTGTATAAAAGGGAAAAAGAGAGTTATTTTTCATAATTTTCCATTTTATTTTCTCCTCTCTCAAACCCTCTTCTGAAAGGAAAGGAAGGAATTTCTCCATGGATGGGAAGGAAGGATTTCTTGCTTGCTTGAATGGATTTTTGTGTAGTTGTTGCTTGGAGAAACATTGCTTGCTAAACTCTCTTGGATTTCAATGCATGGTTGAGAGGTAATCTTCTTGGTTTTAATTTATTCTTGCTCTCCTTTGCCATGCCACTTCATGTGGTCTGCTCATGGCTGCATTTAAATTGGAACTAAGTTGTAGGAGAATGTATAAGTTAATTAATTTAATTTGCATATGTTTATGTGTTGGAAACATAGAAGAATAAACAAAACTCTACCAAAATTTTCCTAAAATCACCGAACTCATTTTTTTTTGGATATTTGGGATGTTGTTTCAATTTGCTATAAAGGGTTGTTCTTCATTTTCCAATAAAACTTGTAGAATGAAAGCCCTAGAAAATATTCCAAGGTGCCATATGGAGCTCTGATGGTGGATTCAGGGCCTTATGGTTATTTTGTGCATTGTGAAAATATAAAATTTTCATTTTAAGCATTTCCTTAATAAATTGTTATGTGGGATGAGTTGTCTCCCTTATGTATGCATGTTTTGCATCTTTTATTTCATGTTGTAATTTTTGTCACCTCAATTTCTGTGCCATGCCCAATCAGTCAAATTGGTGCATTCGACGTGTAGGAAGAGCTATAGAGGTAGAAGAGGAGTGGCTTTCACCGTGCACCATGATCTGAAGTGGTCATAGGAACTAGCGAGTGAGAGTTTAAACAAGATTAAGGATAAACACATTGGGCAAAATAAAAATTAATAATAAGATCATCTACACTAAACAACATTTTGTGGTGATACAATACCCAATTATGGGTTTAGGTGTAAAGAGCATTTCATGGTGATACAATACCTAGTTATGTTATGAGGAGGTAGTGCCCTCATGTATACTATGAGATGGGTAAATACCCTCGTATTGACACTCTTGGTCCTAACCTACTATGTCTCTCTATTAGTATGCACAAGACAATTGAGAGGGGGGGGGTGAATCAGTTGTGTATTAAAACATTAAACCCTCAATGCCATTCCAATCATCAACCTCTTATTATGCATTAGTAGAATGTAAACTTATGAAACATTAATGCAAACACATTCAAATACATAAGAACACTAGATTTACTGGAAAACCCAAGAAGGGAAAAATGATAGTGAGGATTAGCTCACATATATATGAAATATAGCAACACCAAAAATAAATAGGCTCACTGCCCAAAAGAAAGGCTCACTACCAAAAGAAATACTCACTGCCAAAAGAAAGGCTCACTGCCAGAAGGACTCACTATCCATAAGAGAGAAGAATAGAAGAAGACTGCAATAGAGAGATTAACTATCTCAAAGCAACAAGAAAAATCCACCACTGCAACTTTATGCCATCCGCAACCTTCGGCTCACTGCCTCCAGCAACTTCAAGCAACCTAAAATGTAGACACCTTCTATTCACTGCATTCAGGATTCATAAGCATTTAATCTTGGACTTAATTCACCACCCTTGATTCAAACTCGTATCATCTTCTCTACTTTGCTCCACTCAACTTTATCTTGCATTTATACCATCCATGACCTAAAACCATTGCAATTAGGTTAGTCCTAAAGAAACATATGCACCTCAAACATGCAACACCAAATAGGTCGGTACAAAACACTTCCATGGTGGAAAGAAGTGACAGTGAACTATGTCAAGGGTTAACTAGGACTCAAATTTGTATCACCATGTTGCTCATCACATCCACAATCCATGAGGTACCTCTGCAAATAGTGTTAGCTAGCCATGTCAGCCAAAACTAAGCTAACAACTACATCCATGCTTCTCCAAGTCCAAAAACATCATACAGACCATAGAAAGACACTCCAAAACATCCACACACCTTTCTAGAATTTTTAGCATCATCAAAATCTTTTGAAATACTACCGTAACCACCTGAAACAAAGAATGTATTCATTTTGCACATCAAGATACACTGCTACTGAACACCAACACAAGAACTGAACTTGCGGAGCACCCCAACACTAGATACTTCAAGGGATGGTAGATACAGACAATATAAGCACTCTCCTAGATCTGCAAGACAAGAAACCTTAATGCAGAGAAATGTGGAGCAATCTCATTTCTCCCAGACAACCTTCTTCATAGTCAAAACACTTTGATAAACACATCTTCCACTGTCACATGATCTAGAACTTGAAACTCTGGATATAACACCTCTGAACATCTTTGATCATCACTTCCAAACCACATAAGCATATCTTCAACCATAAAGAAATACGGAGAATAATACTGAACATACCTCTATCACACTGCACACCTTTTTATTCAAATTTTCTCAAAAGCACTTGGAAACCAAGTGAACCACCTGCTAGAGGTTGACATCAATGACAACACCAAAAAGCTTCCAACAATCCCCCCTTTGTTAGTGATGGCAACACCAGTTCTTTGAGAAACCATCAACAAAAAAAATAATCAATCAACAGTTTTGTAACCAGTAGTACTCCCCTTGACTGTAGTAACTCTTACTCTTCACACACTTTTCTGCACAATCTTTCTTGCACAATGGTTTTTCAATCACTTCAACTCTCTCCCCCTTTAACATCAATGGCAAAGGGCAACATTTGCAAAACTAGCAAACACTTGCTCTTTCTCTACTACTTTCACTTTTCTACACTCTCCCCCTTAGGGGTATAAAATATGCTCCAACTAACTACACATACCAACAATACCACTACCTACTCTCCTTGAGAGGTAGCCTTCAACATCAGTCTAGGACTAAGAATGTGTCTTGAAATGTTTCCCAGACAGATGCACACACTTATGCATTTAGTTAAAAGAAGGAGGGGCAATAACCCCTAATTTCTGTCAGAGATACTCAAAAGTATCTTTAGGAGGAGCCTTTGTAAAGATATCTACAACTTGATCCTTGGTAGGCATATACTCCAATTTCACCTCATTCTCTGCAACCTTCTCTCTTAGGAAGTGATACCGGATTGAGATATGTTTTGTTCTTGAATGCATTACCAGATTCTTTGAAATGTTGATAGCACTTGTATTATCACATAAGATGGGAATAGGTTCATCATATGATACTTTGATATCCTTCAATGTTTGCTTCACCCACAAAACTTGTGTGTAGCAAGATGCTACTGCAATGTATTTTTATTTTGTAGTAGATAATGAACTTGAATCCTACTTCTTACCCAGCCATGAGACTAGTTTGCTTCCAAGAAAGAAAGCACCACCACTTGTGCTCCTTCTATCATTTGTACATCTTGCCCAATCTGCATCTGTATATGCACTCAAAGAGAAGTCAATATCCTTGGGATACCATAAGCCAAAATCTAAAGTGCCTTTCAAGTATCTAAATATCCTTTTTACTGCTATAACATGTGATTCTCTTGGATCTTCTTGAAATCTAGCCACAAGGCAAACTACATGCATGATATCCAGTCTAGTAGAAATTAGGTATAATAGTACACCAATCATTGATCTGTACTTGCTCTGATTAGCCTTAGGAGATTCATCATCTTTGCTTAACTTACAACCAGTAGTCATGGGAGTACACACTAGTTTGGAGTTTTCCATTCCAAACTTCTTCAACATTTCCTTAACATACTTTGACCATGAAATGAAAATACCTTTTTCTGATTGACAGATTTGTAACCCAAGGAAGAAATTCATTTCCCCACACATTGACATTTCAAACTCTTTCTACATCTCTTCTACAAATCTCTTGCACATACCTTCATTTCCTCCAAAGATTATATCATCAACATATACTTCCACAATCAGAATTTGATCTTCTTCAACTTTGAAGTATAGATTACTATCTATAGTACCCTTTTTGAATCCTTGTTGTAGCAGGTACCTATCCAACCTTGCATACCAAGCTCTAGGAGCCTGTTTGAGTTCATACAATGTGTTATTCAATTTGCAGACCATATTTGGATCATCTGATAACTAAAAGCCTTCCCATTGTTCAATGTATACTTCCTCTTCCAATTCTCCATTCAAGAATATGTAGATTTCACATCCATCTGATAGACTCTGAAGTCCTTATGAGCTGCAAAGGCCAAGAACATTCTAATGGCCTCCAATCTTGCCACTAGAGCAAAATTTTCCTCACAATCTATTCCTTCCACTTGTGAGTAGCCTTTACACACAAGCCTAGCCTTATTTTTTACTACTTCTCCATTCTCATTCAATTTGTTCCGGAAGACCCATTTAGTTCCTATCACATTTTTGTCTACTGGTCTTGGGACAACTTCCTAAGTTTGATTCTTCTTAATCTACATCAATTCTTCTTCCATAGCCTTGATCCTGTGCTCATATTTGCATGCTTTAGTCATTGTTTTTGGTTCTATTTTAGACAATAAGCACAAATTTACTTGTTCATCTGCCATAGCAATATTTCTTCTTGATAATACACCTTTGTTCTTATCTCCAATGATCTGATCTTCAGAATGATTCTTTTGCACATACTTGGGGGTCTTAGGAATCCTTTCTAGAGCATCTTCTTCATCAACTTGCTTCTCCTTTTCCTTTTCTTCTTCTCTTTCTTCTTTTCTGCAAGGGAGCTCATCAGATTCATATCCTTCTATTAGCATTGAACTTTGATATGGTTCTTCAACCACTTTAACATTTTCACTTTCCACTAATTTCTCCACCCTCTGGTTGTAGCACCTGTAAGCCTTGCTCTTTGTAGAATATCTAAGGAAGATTCCTTCATCTGATCTTGTATCAAACTTTCCCAAGTTTTCTTCATCTCTCCTAATGTAACACTTACTTCCAAACACTCTAAAGCGTTTTACAGTAGGAGTTCTTCCATACCATAGTTCATAGGGACTCTTGGAACTGTTGACCCTTGCTTGCACTCTATTTTGTATGTAGACTGCAATGTGAATAGCTTCTCTCCAGTAGATATTTGGTAGATTTGCTTCTTTCAATATTGTCCTTGCTACTTCTTGAACTATCCTATTCTTTCTTTCCACAACTTCATTCTGCTGATGAGTCATAGGGGCTAGCAAATGCCTCTTTATTCCATGATCTTCACAAAAGTAGTTAAACTCATTGGAGGTGAACTCACCACCTCTGTCAGACCTCAAACACTTGATTTTTAGATCAATTTCATTTTCAACGATAACCTTGAATGCTTTAAACTTATCTAGAGCTTCTAATTTTTCTTTGAGAAAAGTTACCCAAGTCATTCTAGGGTAATCATCAATTAACAACATGAAATACATGCCACCTTGAAAGCTTGCTACTCTTGTAGGTCCACACAGATCTATGTGCACCAACTCCAGAGGTCCTGTGGTAGAATACTATTTGATTTTGAAATTCTTCCTTTTTTTTTTCCCAATTTGACATTCCTTGCAGGTTGCATTAATAGGCTTAGTAATTCTTGGTAGATCCCTTATAGCTTGAGTAGAGATGATCCTTACTAGACTGTCAAAATTAATGTGACACATTCTTCTATGCGATATCCAACTTTCATTAATTTGAGTCATAAGGCACATAACATTAGCACCTTTGAGCTGATATACATTTCCTTTTGTCCTTGATCCTGTAGCAACTAGAGTTTTCTTTTCTAATTTCACAACCACCATCCTGAAATACAAGGTTATATCCCATGCTACACATTTGTGCTACACTTAGAAGATTATGCTAGAGACCCTTAACATAGAGAACATCATTTGTATTTACTTGCCATCAAAACTAATTGAACCTCTTCCACAAATCTTAGCAGATGCATCATCTCCAAACTTAACAAAACCTCCATCAAATTTCTCAAGCTTGACAAATTTATTCTTATCACCTATCATATGATTTAAACATCCACTATCAATTATCCAGTGATTTTCCTCTTCTCTTGCATGAAAAATAGTTACCAAAGCTCCTTTGATATTGTGCTCTATTTTTTGAGCAATTTCCTTCATACCCATTTTAGAATTAGTTCCAACATTCAAATCCATGAACAAGCATTCATTACTTTCATCATCTGAATAGACAGACTCATAATCAGATATGCTATCATCTTCTTTAACATAATAATTTCTCTTGAGTGATTTACCTTTTTAATCCTTGTATTTGTCATTTGAAATTTTGACTGGACATTTTAAAGCATAATGACCTATCTTTCCATAGTTAAAACATTTGAAGGGTAACTTACCTCTGTATTTTCCAGAGCCCTTTTTCAGTCTACTTATAAAATTTGCTTCTACTTCATCAAAGTCATTTGAATTTGAATCAACATTCTTTTATGTCTTGCTAGCCTTAAAAACAAATTCTTTTCTTGAGTCATCTTAACCAAATTCTCTTATCTCAAAAGTAGTTAAAGTACCAAACATTTGATCCCTAGAATAATTATCCAAATTTTTGAGTTTCTTCAATAGTAGAAAATTTAGCACTATAAGATTTTGGAAGAGTTCTTAGTACCTTCTTTACCACTTCACTTTCCTCCAGCTTCCCACCAAGACCATTGATGGAGTTGACAACTTCATCCACTCTTTGCATGTAGCTTGCAATATTTTCATCCTCTGATATCTTTAGGGTTTCAAATTTGGCCTTCAAATTCTACATCTTTGCTTGCTTGACCTTGTCATCTCCTTCATAGATACTTTCCAGCTTCTTCCTGTAGACACCATAAAATGACCAAGTTGTCACATCACTTGCATTTCATAATCTGTCTAATCACCTGCATTTCACACATTAATTAAATAATCTAATTATTTAATTAAAATCACCAAATTCTTCTAAATCTCATAATTTCGACATTAATTAAATAAATCCTCTTTATTTAATTAATCAAATTAAATTCCTCTGTTATTCTTCCACAATTAAATAATTTTTAATTATTTAATTAGATCATTATCCTCTTTCCAAATTTTAAATCCACGTTAATTAAATAAGTCCCATTATTTAATTTATTCATCACAAATTCTATCTTATCTACAATTAAATAATTTACATTATTTAATTAAATCAATTGTTCTTCTAAATTTAAATAAATCATGCAAATTTATTTAAATTATCTCAATTCTCTAAAAATAAATAAAATCAAATATTTTATTTATAATCTTCTGTTCTTCCAAAATCATGCACAAACAATTAAATAAATTTATTTATTTAATTTGCTTTCCAAATCTTCTAAATTAAATAATTCCAATTATTTAATTATTTCTTCTAAAATATCTCCTCTAAATTTAAATAAATCAAATATTTATTTAAGTTGCTTTTTCTTCTAATTTGAGTTATCTCTAAAATAACTCAAGCTTTCTATATTTAATAAAGCTAAATATCTTCTTTTCTCATGCAAATCTCTTCTTCTTGTTTTAAATCACTTAACTGATCATTACATTCTGTTAATTACTTTAACTCATTCTTCTATTCTTGATAACTCCTTTCATGCAAAAGAAAGCAAGGCACTTGTCTTCTTCTTATTCGTTGCACGTTCTTCAACTGTTCTCCTCCGTTGATTCCTCTGAATTATCTAGACCGTTGATCGATCTTCCTTGAAACCTATATAAACCCCCCTCATCTCCTTCATTACCTCTCTCTTCGATCGTATTCTCAGGCATACTTAACAGAGCTTTGAGCATACAAAACGCGTCGATTGAGCAACTTTACGATCTCTTAACATTGATCTTTGAGCACACTACTTGCTTGTTGCAGCTATGGTTTCGCAACTTGATTGAGCAATCCACACATCTCCAAAAGGGAACAATACAGATTTTGGTAAGAGCTTTCATTTGTCTTTGATTTTATGATAATGACTTTTACTTAGATTGGTTCACTTTATGTGATTGGTTTTTAGTTTTATTAGTTTATATTTAATCGATTTTTCCTCATACACATTCTGGCACGCCCGGTGGGACCCACTAATCCCTCTTTTTCTTTGAGAAATTTATTTTTTTGAAGTACAGTACGGAATAGCGCATCTTGACATAGAAAAGCGCCATTGGTAGAGCAGTACAGCGCTTTTGAGCAATCCTGCAGCGCCTTTGGTAGCACAGAATCACGCTTTTGGTAATATAGTGAAGCGCAATTAAGAAAATTAGCAAAGCACTATTGGTATAACAGTAAAGCACTATTGGTAATAGTAAAGCGCTATTGGTATGACAGTAAAGCACTTTTGGCAAAAGTAAAGCGCTATTGGTATGACAGTAAAGCGCTTTTGGTTGAGATAACAGGCTTGCAAACTTCAAAACCCCAAGCTTTCTCAAAACTTAATGAAATTCGATGTTTTTTTTTTAAAAATTGCATAGAAAATCATAAGGAATCCATTGGTGATATTTAATCTCTTGTATCTCATCATATTTGTTACCAATTTATGGATTTTACTTTGGTTTTCTAGGGTTTCTCACTTATTGTTAGGGTTTTGACTTGATTTCTGACATCTTGTTCTTTTCTTTGGAGCTAATATCACTTGGTGCAGTGTCTTATCACTTATCAACATCCTAGATCATCACTCAATCATTCAATCATCCTTTGATCTAGCATTTTTTACAAAATATTATTTTTTACAGGCCTATTATTACACCGTACGTTTGGTAGTACAGTGTCGCGCGTTTGGTAGTACAGTAGCTCGCTTTTGGTAGCAAAGTAGCTCACTTTTGGTCAAAGTAGCTCGCTTTTGGTAGCATAGTACCACGCTTCTAGTAGCACAGTGCATCGCTTCTGGTAACACAGTAAGTCGCTTCTGGTCTGCAACACATCGCTTCTGGTAGCACAGTGAAGCACTTTTGGTTCACAGTAAGTCGCTTTCGGTAAGACAGTAGCTCGCTTTTGTTCAAATTTATTTATTCTTGCTAACTTGTGGGTTTTGGTGGAACTAACTGACTTGTTGCAGCTTCTTATTACTCACACAGAGCAAATAGGTGTTTTTAACATGTTCATGTAGGACGAGCGTTGAAGAAATCTTGATTTATCTCACTAAGTCTTAGAAACACATTGCATGTTTAAAGGGATAATTGAACAAATCATTTTTCTTGCAATCTAAGTCTTAGGAACATACTGCTTTTCTTAAGGGACAATGGACATGTATGCACAAACACCTCAATTTTCTAAGGGACAATGGACATGAATGCCAAAACACTTCATTTTCATAAGGGACAGTTGACAACTACAAACGTGTGTGTGCCTAAATTAGTTGCACCTTATTTTTCTTATAACGGGACAATTGAACCTTTGTTTGACGTACTTGCTCTTACTTTTCTGTACTTCCTTTAGAAGGGCCTACTTTTGGATTGTGCTTCATCTAAAAGGGATGACCCTAAGCGGAGTTTTCCTTTGAACTACTATATAAGAGGGATAAGGCGAAAGCCAAGTCCTAACAGACGTCAGCCTTACCTTGTGGTGCCAAACTGAAAAGAGGTGTACTAGCTCTTTGTGGAAACAATTTTCACATTAAGCGAAGTGTTTGATACTCTTAGTAGGATTGGTTAAAGCTTTTAGTAGCTTGTCGCATTGCTCATAAGGCGTTGGTCCCTCAAAGTCACTGAGAACCATTTTAGATAGAGACTACCTGACCTACCTCCGAACATTGTGGTAATCATCAGTGCAAGGGGAATCGATTTAAGCCCTTAAGATACTCACCATTGGCTCCCTTGAGAAGAGATAGTATTCCCTTGGACATAAAGCTCTTGTGACCTACTTGAGCTTTCCAAGGGGAGGGTGAGATATCCCTACCTATCGTCTCTTGCAAAGATACTAAATATCTGACACCTTTATGGAATGATATTTTTATCGACGGAGTATTAAGCTGTGAGCTGATCTACTGCAATGAAACCTTGTCTCTAGGGATAAAAAGTGCTTGTTATTGATTGCAATTGTCTTATACCTGTGGAAACATTGGGCTTGTTTGTAGCCTCGAACATACACTATCTGTTGTGTCAGTCCCTTGTGTGTGCCAACATTATTTGCTGTGTTTTCTCTTACCAAACAAATCCAAATTAGAAATAGAAACCATCTATCAAAATTTTGCCTTTTAGAAACAACAGACACTACTTTAGCACCCCTGGTATTACAGCAGCCCACCTTTGGTAGTACAGTAGATCACCTTTGGCATAGAAGTAACTCGCCTCTAGTAAAACTCTACTTCAGCGCCTTTGGTATAACAGTAGCTCACTTTTGGTCACTGTAGCTCACCTTTGGCATAGCAGTAACTCGCTTCTGGTAGCTCAGTTTGACGCCTTTGGCATCACAATAGCACGCTTTTGGTGGCACAGTCCTATGCCTCTGGTCAAACAGTATAGCGCTTTTGGTCCAGTACTTTGTGCATCAGAGTTTGTCCATTTCTCAAAGCATCTCACAGAAACCTAGCCTTACCTTTTTTGTCTTAGTGTATTCCATGGTAACCACTAGGCTCTAGCAAACTATGAAGTCCAAGCAAGTTGCCCCTAAGAAGCGCAAGTCACCTCCTCGTACACCACAATCAGGTCGTCTCAACATTACTCCCAAGGTTACTCCTAGTACACCCGCAGCAAAACCAATCAGCTCTCCGAAAATGCTGCACATTGATGAACCAAGAAATCCTCAAGAGGGTAGGGTCCCCTTGGTAAGAACACCTTAATAGACCACCAGCTTGCCTCCGGATTTTGTGCCACAAGGATATACTATTGAGTAAAACCCATCTCAAGAGGATAGGATCCCTTTGGTGAATGCACCTCAATACACCACGGGCTTGCCTCCAGATTTTGTCCCTCAAGGTTATACTATAGATTTAGTCCCATCTCAAGAAGAGCGACACTTTGAAATAGGTCAATCCTCTCAAGTAGATGGGCAAGATCTTGATGAAATCATACAAGAGCCTAGAGTCATGGCCGCCTTTGACAAAATCCTCAGTGAGAACCAAGACCATTTCTTTCGCTTGCTTGCAGAGCAAGGCGCCAAGTTACCTCAAGATTTTGATTTATCCACTCTCAAAGAGAGCAACAATGCCCAAGATACCATACAAGCAGTGCAAACCATGTCAACATTGACTACGCCCTTACCTACACAAGGCTCACAGTATAGGAATCCCCTTTTTCAAAACCCAACAGGGGAGAGACCCATATCACCGCTTTTGACTCCTATGGAGATCTATAAAAACCAACAAGAAACTCTCCAATGTCAAGCAGAGTTAGCTAAGCAAGCCACCTTAGCTCGATCGAATATGCAACCACCTCCTAAAGTGTCCACACCGATTGCAAGTGGAATCTTGGTTACCCCATCACGCGAAGGTTTCCCACCAAATCACAATCCGGGGAACAATTATGTAGCCATGCAACAAGGGTCTCAACAAATGCCACCTCCTATATCATCACACCTTCATGTCTCTCAACCAATTAGAGTCATGCAACCCCAACCATAACATTCTTCTGCTCTCGTCCTTAAGCAACCCCAACCACAACATTCTTCTACTCTCATCTTCAATCAACCCCAACCGTCGCAAATCACGTCTACCTATGTCCCTCCTCCACAACGTTCATCCTCGCTCAACTTCTTTCACACATTGCCTAGCCACTCTCAACATTTCCAACATCAAGCTTCCCAAAGCTATGTGCCGCCATGACAACCTAATCAAACGCACTTTAGCTTTCCTCCACCAAATACTTTTCTTCAACCATCACAAAGCCAACATTCTTACCTAGCGCCACCTCCACCTCTTCCAAATCAAAGCCTCCAATTCCAACCCAATCTGAACCAAACATATAACCCGTATGATCCCAATCAATCTTACGACCCTTATAACACCAGTGTGCATGGCCTACATTATAATCTTCCGTATGGGCAACACCAACCCCTTTTCGGACAACAGGAGATGTTACCAACCCCTCCCACGACTATGGAGCTAAAAATCACAGAAGTTCAACAACAGCCATCTGATCTTACATTTGGCCACACCAAGAAGACCTTCTCTTTAGAGGAAGTGTGTCCTTATCCTTTTGATCGGTCACTACCAATGATCCCTTTTCCTCAAAATTTCACTATTCCCAAGTTCGATAAATACAGAGGAAAAGGTGACCCAAAAGACCATCTTAGGGAATTCTATCTTGCTTGCTTCGAGGTCTCACATAACGACACATATCTTATGCGTCTCTTTCCTCACAGTCTTGGAGGTCAAGCAATAGAATGGTTCTCACACTTACCAACAGGTATCAAGTCTTTCAATGAGCTAGCAGAGAAGTTTGCCACCCATTTTTCTTACAACGCGGAGCATGAGATTTCCATGACTGATCTATGCAACAATAAACAGAAAAATGGTGAAACTTTCATTTCTTTCCTTCAACGATGGAGACAAATGGCTAGCAAATTCCCTTTCAAGATTCTAGAGAAACAACTTGTTAGCATATTTGTGTAGAACCTCAACCAAGAGTTAGGTTTCCATTTGCAAATTCTTAGTGCTACAACCTTCGATGAAATCACATACAAGGGTATCAACATTGAAAAGGCCCTCATTGCTAAGGGTGTGGTCAAAATCTTTAAAGAAATGAAAGATAGCGCTCCTCATCAACAATCAAATGATAAACCCAAATATTGGAACAAAAACAAAAATGTGGTCAACGATGGGGTGGTCGATACTAAACATATCCAAATGTTGCAAACACCGCCGCAGCTCTCCAAACCAAGTCAAGCTCCACCTCAACAACAGCAGCAACAAAGGCAACCTTATCAAAACCAACAACAACGACAACAAGAGCGGCCTCAACAAGATTACCCTCCGCGACGTCAGTTCACTCCCTTGGGAGTGCCCATCAAATCGGTCTTACAGCAAGCTTTGCAGAAAGGGCTCATCACCTTACCTGATGCCCCCCCATATGGCGAGCCTGTTTAGAAAACTGCACGTTACAGAGACAATGAATATTGTGAGTTCCATAGGAGCAAAGGGCATTGAACTACATCTTGTATGAAACTCAAGCACCTCATCCAAAACCTCATCGACGGTAATCAAATCACTTTTGAGAATGAATCACCAGTTCAACACACGAACAAGGATCTCGATATGTACAAGGAACCATTCCCTCATCATGGTCCACCTCCTCCTCAGGATAGAGGTAAAGGTATCAATCATGCTTCCACGTCCTTCGATTCCATTGTAGGTCATTTTGAAGAGAGTCGAGTGTCTACCCTCACGATCAAAGGCAACTCTATGGATTGTGCTGTTACTACGCACTGTGGACATGTCACCATTCGTGGTCCTACACCTAGGCTTCTGGTTCAATCTGATTATAATCTTGTCGAACATCTAGGGAGAACACCAGCACAGATCTCTATCTTGGACCTTCTATGGTCATCACCTGCACATAGAGTGGTGCTAGAAAAAGCCCTCCAAGAGTCTTCCGTTCCTAACAACATAGCGGTCGCGGATTTCCAAGCTATAGTAGGTAACATTGCTTCGCCCTACAATGTGGTATTCTCTGAGAAAGACCTCCCCTCCCATGATCCATGCCACAATGATGCCCTTCATATTGAAGTTCTCATCCATAAGCGCAAAATCAAACGTATACTCATAGATGGTGGTGCTGGTCTCAACATCTGTTCTTTAAAGTTACTTAAGCAATTGGGATATTCTGAGGATCACGTCAACACTGATCATAGTATTACAATCAAGGGATATGATGATGCAGAACGCTGTTCAGAAGGTGTTATTCACTTGCCGATACAATTGGGCCCTGACATGCTTGAAACTAGGTGTCAAGTCCTTGATATTGAGCTGCCTTACAACATTATCCTAGGCCGCCCATGGATCCATGTAATGAAAGCTGTTCCCTCCACGTACCATCAATCTCTAAAGTTCCCATACAATGGTACGGAGATCACCATCCTAGGAGATCCTAATCCTTTTGAATTCTGTCGTGTCTTGCAAGGAAGCTATAAGAATTGCAACCAAGTGCCTAAAAATGAAAAAGCCCTTGAATCCCCACTATATGTCGATCCTAAAACTCTGACGCAAGCCTCTACAAGTGAATCTACACCCCTCCCCAAAATCACAGCTCACATCCAGGATATAGGCTTTGGCACTTATGATATCTCAGAATCTTGTTGTGTAGGGCGGATGCCTTTATCTCCAAAATCTTACGACAAACCACCCATTGCCAAAGTAACCAAAAAAGTAGCTATTCCTCCCCCAACATTCCTAATCCAATTCCAACATGGACGGTTATTGGAAGAGGAAACTATTGAGGACATTTCTTCTTTGCTCTATAAGGAGAAAGAACCAGTCACAATACCAGTCAAGCAATATGGCAATGGCTTAAGAATAGTAAAAAACATGGGCTATAAAGGCAAGGGTGGCCTTGGGAAACAGAATCAAGGAACTATGGAACCCATTGTTGTGACAAAGAAGCTAGACAAGAAGGGATTAGGATTTGGTAAGAAGGTACCACGTGCCTTCGACATCAAGTATATCCTCGACGAGGTGGCCGAAACTTTTCCCGCCGATTCGACGTCTATAGAGGATATCATCGATGACTCTTCCCTCCATATGACCAACCTATTTGCAGAATCCTCCATTTTTACGTGATCCTCCGTATCCTTAACTTCCACCACAAACACCCAGAATGTAACACTTGTCTACCCTGAACTTATCGATTGGGACCAACAAGGGTCCCCCGTTATAGATGTATTTCAGAATGACGAAGCTTTAGCTAAGTTCATGGGACTTCGGGAAGGTATCCCTCTTGGCGATCATAAAGTAGGTTTTGTAATGGAACTAGAGCCAACGGCTTATTTTGGTGAGAATGCCAAATCCTCCAGTCGCAAAAGTACAAATAAAGAAAGATCTCTAGGTGAAAACCACACTGTGGCACCTCTTGATCACAAAATAGTAAAAACAAAGGACGTATCCAAAGGTGAAAACCCAACTGTGGCACCTGAGGATGGAGGATTTGACCTTCCCCTACCATCTAAGTATCAAGAGAAGTCAGCTCTCCTAGTGGAAGATTCTAGAGAGATAAACCTAGGCATAGAACAAAATCCAAAGACCACATTCCTAGTAGCATCATTATCTGAAACAGAGCACAGAAACCTTAACAACTTCTTCTTGCAATGAACCATCAACTTTGCATGGACCTATGCTGATATGCCAGGGCTAGACCCTAAGCTAGTAGTTCATTATCTCACAGTTGATCCTAAAGTGAAACCAGTCAAGCAAAAGTTGAGAAAGATGCACCCACAGATCGCTCTCTTGGTAAAGGTAGAAATACAAAAGCTGTTAGATGCCAAGTTTATATGACCAATTGACTATTCAGATTGGGTCTCAAACATTATCCCTGTGTCCAAACCCAATGGGCGCATCCGCATGTGCAATGATTTTAGAGATCTCAACAAGGCATGTCCCAAAGATGACTTTCCACTACCAACCATTGACATTATAGTGGACTTGACAGTAGGTCACGAGATGCTTTCTCTCATGGATGGATTCTCTGGCTACAATCAGATAAGGATAGCAGAGGAAGATCAACATAAAACAACCTTTACTTATCCTTGGGGCAATTATTGTTGGTGTGTCATGCTGTTTGGTCTGAAAAATGCAGGAGCAACCTATCAGAGAGCAATGACAGTGATCTTCCACGATCTCTTTCATCACATCATGGAAGACTATGTGGATGATATATTGGCTAAATCTTCTAGGGCAGATCACGTACAGGTTCTAGGACAGATCTTCGACAGGCTCAAAAAATACCAAGTAAGACTCAATCCAAAGAAGTGTGTATTCGGTGTAACATCAGGGAAGCTATTGGGATACATAGTATCTCGTAGAGGCATCGAAGTAGACCCAGCGAAAGTTAAGGCTATAGTGGAGATGCCTCCACCAAAGAACCTTAAAGCACTAAGGAGCCTTCAAGGAAGGTTGCAGTCCATTCAGCGATTCATATCACAGCTAGCAGATAAATGTCAACCATTTCAACACTTACTCCACAAGGATGTCTCATTTCGATGGGACAATAAGTATCAAGCAGCATTTGATCAGCTTAAAGAGTATTTGGCCACACCTCCTGTATTGGTTCCACCAGTTGCAGACAGACCGTTGATATTATACATCTCTACTACAAACTCGGCCTTGGGGGCCCTGCTAGCACAGAATGATGACACAGGAAAGGAGCATGCAATTTATTACATTAGTAGAACTTTGGTGGGATATGAGCTCAATTATTCACCAATGGAAAGGGCTTGTTTAGCAGTAGTGTTCACCTCCCAAAAGTTGCGGCATTACATGCTGAACCAACACACAAATCTGATAGCCAAGATTGATCCCTTGAAGTATCTACTAGCAAAAGTAGCTCTCACAGGCAGACTAGCTAAATGGGTCATGATCCTTAGTGAGTTTGACATTGAGTACACGGATCGGAAAGCAATCAAAGGACAAGCCCTCGCGGATCAACTAGCAGAAGCACCTATGAAAGGTACACATCCTATGGTAGCTGACTTCCTTGATGAAAATCTCTTCACTCTTGCTACCTCCATAATGTGGAAGTTGTATTTTAATGGTTCTTACACACAGCATGGATCAGGAGTTGGCATCTTATTTGTTACACCTCAGAATGACTACATTCCAAAGTCATATCAGCTTGCATTCCCTTGCACCAACAACATAGCTGAGTATGAAGCACTCCTTATAGGTCTCAATACAACAGTTCAATGGGACATCATAGAATTACAAGTATATGGAGACTCACAGTTAGTCATTCGCCAAGTCACAGACGAGTACCAAACAAAGGACAAAAAGTTGGTCCCCTACAAGCAACTAGTGGATGCCTACAAACCACACTTTTCTAGCATCACATTTGAGCAAATTCCAAGAGAGCATAACAAAGCTGCAGATTCTATGGCTTCTATAGGGTCACTGATTGACATGCCTGCAAATACACAGAAGTGTGAATTCTTGATCAAGTAATTGTTGATACCAGCCATCGATGTTCCCATTACTGAAATCATCTGCGAACTTGTTGGTCCCAATTCCCCATGGTACGAAGATATCTATGAATACCTCAAACACAATACCTTTCCCCCTGACCTATCATCCACCCAATGCAAAACCTTTATGCATCGATCCTCTCGTTACATCATTCTGGGTGATACACTATATTGCCGGAGTCTCGATGGTATCCTCTTACGATGTCTTAATGCGGAAGAAGCTGAAGCTACCTTACGAGACATACACGAAGGTGTCTGTGGCGCACATTCTACCGGTCCTAATCTTGCTAAGAAGATACTCAGAACAGGTTATTACTGGCCTACAATAGAGCAAGATGCTGCACAGTTTGCTAAGAAGTGTCTACAATGCCAGTAGCATGGAGATCTGATTCATGCACCAGCTCATGAATTACAACCTGTGACAACTCCATGGCCTTTTTCTCAATGGGGTCTCGACCTCGTAGGACAAATCCACCCTTCCTCCTCCAATGGCCATAAGTTTATCATTACCGCCACTGAGTATTTCACGAAGTGGGTTGAAGCCATTCCTATGACCTATATCACCGGTAAGCAAATAGCCAAGTTTATCCTAAACTACCTCATATGCCAATATGGTATTCCCCAAGCCATTGTCACTGATAATAGGAAACCTTTCAAGAATCAAGATGTTCGTGCCTTGTGCACACAATACAATATCCAACATCACTTTTCAACTCCCTACTATCCGCAGAGTAACGGCCAAGCTGAGGCTTCTAATAAAACCATTCTCAAAATCCTCAAGAAAATAGTCAATGAAGCTGGTCGTGATTGGCACTTGCAACTCAATCCCGCCCTATGGGCCCACTACACTAGTATCAGAACACCAACTGGTGCCACCCCATATGCCTTGGTCTTTGGCTCTGAAGCCATCCTACCTATAGAGGTCGAGATCCCATCCCTCAGAGTATCCATGCAGGACCTGATTGGTGGAGACGAGTATCACACTTCTAGATTAGCTGAGCTTGAACTACTGGATGAGAGGCACCTTGCCGCACTTAACCATCTCCATGTTTATCAAAACTGCCTCAGGTGTAATTACAACAAAAAGATCAAAGAAAGACGGTTTCAAGTTGGTGATCTTGTACTTAAGGAGAATCAGAGAAATCAAGTAGATCGAGAAAAGAAGGGCAAGTTTGAGCCTAACTGGTTAGGCCCCTTTATTGTGACAGCAACATATGGATCAGGAGCTTATACTTTAGCTACACCTGATGGCATTCCTCTGGATGAGCCACTTAACAGTGTCCATCTCAAGAAGTTCTATGCCTGATCCTCAGAGTATTCCAAAAAAAAAAAAAAAAATCCGTCCTCTGGTGAAAACCTAGCAAACAGGCGCCTTGGATAAGTACCATAGTGAAAACTTGGCAAACAGGCGCTATGTGTAGAGTCAGCATCCATCGTCGATCGAGTCATGTCCACTCCTTGTCCAGTTCACAGCGCTTCATCCATCCATCCATAATAAAACCATTGACTTTGTTTGCATTTCCATCTCCCTATCTAGTATAGCTTAGAAATTTGTCAATGTCCATCATCGTCTCCCCATGTCTTGATCTGTGTCTACAGTTAACACTGTCTTGCCCTAGGTCAAAGCTTTCTGTGTCTTCTTCGGCAGTCACCCATACAGTTTCCTCTACCAGAATGGGGGCAACTCTTTCCTTAACTTAGGTCTAGGATTGGTTCCTTGTTCGTGGTTTGCAATGCATACTTCAATCTTTTCTCATTTCCACAGGTAACACCCTTTAACGGACACATCGCTCCTATGATAAGGATGTTATTTTCTCAAACACTTTTTCCCACATCATCACTCCAACCAGAACTACATATTATCTCTGCTCAATCTTAAGGTACCTTGATCCCATGGATATGGGTATGTAGGTAGTCTGGAATATGGACATTTCCAGTACTCAGGTACATAAGATCTCCCCCTTTCACCCTGACCCATTTCATCACTCTGTCTAGAACTACATATTTATCACTTTCATCTTTCATCATCGTGTGCCTTAATCCCTTGGATACAGGGTATGTAGGCAGTCTAGAATACGAAGGATGTATCCAGTACTCAGGCACACACGATCCATCATTCTCCGCCCGTCTCAATCCAGTTGCACTTCATCCTTCTAGTCTTTCGTTTGTCAAAATCCATTTCACCTCGACTTGAGTAACTCAAGCAGCAGGCTAGCGCATCCTTTCAAAGCAAACGTCCTTAACAAAATTGAAGCAAAGAGACCTACTTCCAGAGTCATCTATTGTCCTGCGTACCGATTGCCAACATCAGCTAAGTCCCGCTTAACCAAAGCCCTAGATCAACAAGCTTGTCTTCTGCGCAGTGTTCCATTGTCGAGACCAACACACGCGTCTCCTGTGACATGTGGCATTTCCTGTAGTGAGACATTGTCTTTTTAGGTAGATAGCACCCTTTAACAGACACAGATTTCCTACGATAAGGCTATTATCTTCCCTATCCAATCTATCCTGAGCAACCTCTTTGGCAAGAGAATATGTTGGCTCTATGTTTACTTTATAAGTCAGTCAATTTGTGTTATGGTTTATCTTTTGTTCCTTTATCCATTACCTACTCAAGACTACCTTGATTTATCTATAATCTTGGTATGTTGCGATGCAGTACGGATTGGGGGCATAGTCATTGCTTTCTGTGTGCCGTGTTTGAGGAATGATCCTTAGTATCTTTCTTAGCATTCTATTTATCTTGTGTGTGTTAAGATCTAGCATCTTACATATTAATATTCTTCTTGCATTTACATGTATTGAAGTTTATTTTATGTTCAAGACTATGGCTTATTCACATGCTCCAACAAGGTTATATTATGTCTAAGGGATCTAAGTTCAAACCGCTTGCTTGCAGAGTCAACGTCCACGCACTCAGATATTACTGCACCTTGGTCTTTTATACCTTGGTGGCGAACTATCCACGTGCTATATCAAAATAAGGATTGCTCTTTATATACAAAAGCGAAACCATTGCAACAAACTCCTTCATCCATTCCCACAACCTTTATATCGTTTTCACTGCAAAGATCGATCAACAGTCTCTGTCTCCATCTCCTCCTGTTTTTCTCTCTGGTGCATATCTGCAAAACCCACATGCCAGATATCACTAGTCATCACATCTATATCATCATATATCTCTATCATCATACATCTATAAGCATCATATAAGCAACATATGTCATCACGTGAATCCATAATCATACATACATATCACATCCATGACATCAAGGAATGCATACACAAAAGCATGAACAACAGTGAGCCAAATAGATCATCATATATATCATGTAATGGTCATCATAATACAAAATGTTTGTGTCTACATCAATAATACAAAGTGTGTATACATCCAAATATACATCAAAGTAGTACATCAAGGCTATCAAGAGCCCACAAAATATACATCAGAATGCACGCAGGCATCTGTCCAAAATGATACAATATACAAGTGTGCATGCCCTAGTGGGTAGAGCTACCCTCCTACTGTGGCCCCTATCCTCCCCCTGTGCTCAGTGGAGGTCCCCCTGTTGGTCCTCCTTCGCCCCCTTATGGTAAGAGTGGTCCTCTAATTGAGGACATTGACTTCCCTGTCCTACGAGATCCGGATGCCCTAGATCTACTCCTATCTCTATAACTCGGTGCCTGCTGAGCTGCTGGCACCGCACCCACATATAGACCTTTATAATACTCTACCTCCCGGCCAGCTGATACTAGCTCACCCTACACTCGGACGAGCTCGCTGTATAGGGTCCTCTGATCTGCCCCCAGTGCACGGCGTGCCTCCTCTCTCTCCCGCCTCACTCTAAAGAGTGTGGCCTCTGCTGCCAACCGCAGCTGCACCTCTGCATCCCTCTCTCTTCTAGCCTGGGCTAGCTACCCATCATCCCCTACTGGTGCGGGTGCTGCCTGTGCCTGTGCCTGTAGTGCTGTCTGCACTACTGCCTATACCTGTGCCTGCACCTGGGCCTGTACTTATGCCTGCATACCAGCCTGTAGCTGTGCTAGGGCTGTCTGTGCTGTTGAGGCTGCCTGTGTCTATGTCTGGGTTGTGGCCTCAGCCTGCCTCGCCTTCACCTGGGCTGCATCTCTATCCCTCCTCAATCGTACCATCTGGAGCTCTAATCGAGTCCTTCGGGCTATCTCCTCCTGCAACAGTCGCTCGGCTCGCTGCAAGTCAGTCTCTATGACCATACCCATTGCCTCCACCATCTCCACATCGGCCTGCTAGTTGCTACCCTCTCCACCTGCCTGCTAACCTCTGCCCTCTCCCACTGCCTGTTGCCTGGTTGCCCTGGCCTGTCATCTCATCCTAGCTTCCCCTCCGAGGACTAGTACCTCTCCCACTGCCCCTGCTACACCTGGTGTAGTCAATCTGATCGGCCTGTGAGTTTGCCAATACTGATCGTACTCTGGCAGCGTCCCTGGGTCTGCCAACCCAGAGTTCCAATCCCATCTCACGGGGACAAGTCCCTGTACCTCTGCCAAAGCTGTAGCAATTGGGATCTCTGCATCCTAGTCTCCAACCTCCCTCCGCATCCTGGCATGTGTGGCCTCCCCCACTGGTAGCCCCTATGGTAATCCAAACTGCCTCAGAACTTGCTCTAGCAGGTACCTCTTTATCATATTCGTCCGTCTCCCGAACAGATAACGAGCCTATCTGCAATACATGAGCTGCTCATGCTTGTCATCCCACTCTTCACATAGCAGCCAAGGCCTCCATATGAACAAGTCCATCTCATCAATCTGCCACTGCCATTGGCTCACCGACGCCATCCTCCAATGTGTAATCACCCCATCATATAAAAATGCATAGGGCTTACCTCTGTCTCGATGGCGCTGTGCCATGGGTTAGATCACTGGGATATGCTCCCATGCCCATACCTGTAACAAGGTCACCCCTGCTGAGAGGCTCCTGCCTCTCCTATACACACAGTGGTGCAGGTCATGATATAACTATCCCAAAACACAGGGGCCCCATGCGTGCTGTCTGCCATGTGTGAACATCCCTGATAGCACTGTCCCCCAGCCAACTGATAAACCTCTGGATCTCCTATCTGGACACAGGAAGCCACTAATCAGTGACGCAACTATCCATCTAATCCTGTCGCAGAGTCTCGGGACGTCTGCCCATCAGATCTCCCCATCATCTATCCAAAGGTCATCTATGTAGAAGACCTCCACCATGCCTGCCTCGCCCCATGCCGGGTCAAAGTCCACTATATCACCATCAATCCGAATCCGCAGGATCCGGTACACATCCTCCAGTGTCATTGTCGCCTCCCTGTCAGAAAGTGGAATGACGAGGTCTCGCTGTGATACCTCTCTACCACTGCTATCACTAGGGCGAGATTTGCCCTAATGTGTGTCAAATGTGCCACGTGCCATAGTCCCGCATGCTCCAGGAATGCATCCTCCTCCCATGTCAACTGTACCACCTCATGTGCAATTGCGTGGTGTCGCTCTCGCGACATCAGCGGTGGCAAAATCCTCTGCATCCATAGGCAAAACACTTGTCAGTTTTTCTTTCCTCAATCCCTCAAATCCTATCTACCCATGGGCTATGCTATGCAACCCCCAACCATCCCTTTTCCCTCTTGTCAGCTAGGATAGGCATCCTTATTCTACACCCCCAATTCTACTTAAACCCTAACTTTTCTACCACTTAACCAAAAGCGCTTTGTTCTATACAAAAGCTCTGTCCCTCCTTGCCAACCGTGCCATATTGTCTAAACAGATGCGCTGTGATTTTCTACCAAAGGCGCCTTGTTTTCCATAAGCGCTGCACCCACCTACCCACCGTGCCGCTCTGCACTACCAGAAGTGATGCGATTTTCCTACTTCCCCACCAATCGCGCTAACCTACTCTACCAAGTGCGCTATACCACTATACCAAGCGTGCTGCGGTATTTTGCCAACTGCACTGCGATGCTAACAAATACACCATTCGCGCTGCGACCCCTTACCAACCGCGCTGTGGCATGCCAAAAGCGCCTAAACTGACTACCAACCGCGCCACACAGCCCTAAAGTGCTTTTGGCTGACATGGAAACCCTACCTAAACCTAGCCCTAATCTACCCTCAAACAATAAATTCAAAGGGGGTTTTCGATCACTTACCAGTGCCGAAGCTCCTGCTGGCGTCCTGTAGGTCTGCACTAGCTCCACTTGATGTCTGTGCGCTGGAATCGGCATCTCTCCTCGCTGTCTGCTCCACTCTCTCAACCTAGTTTGGAAGCTCTCCTCTCTAACTTTTAGAATCTCCTAGGGTGCAAATGAGGATTGTGGTCCCCATGGGACCTATTTATAGTGTCCCACCCTTCATTTTTCTTCCCCCCCTTTTCTGCTTTTCCTCCTACCTGGTCGCGTACTCTTCTGGTCGCGTGTCAACACAGTTCTTCTACCGCTTCCCCGTCTTCCCGCTCGAGGGGGCATACGCTGGGGCAACTAGCTACACTGGGGCATCAAAAAAATTGTATTACATCTTCAACAATCATTTTCTTTGACGCAACGCTACATGCTGCATTGCATCAAAGAGGGGCAAAATGTAGACACCATAAAATGACCAAGTTGTCACATCACTTGCATTTCATAATCTGTCTAATCACCTGCATTTCACACATTAATTAAATAATCTAATTATTTAATTAAAATCACCAAATTCTTCTAAATATCATAATTTCGACATTAATTAAATAAATCCTCTTTATTTAATTAATCAAATTAAATTCCTCTGTTATTCTTCCACAATTAAATAATTTTTAATTATTTAATTAGATCATTATCCTCTTTCCAAATTTCAAATCCATGTTAATTAAATAAGTCTCATTATTTAATTAATTCATCACAAATTCTATCTTATCTACAATTAAATAATTTACATTATTTAATTAAATCAATTGTTCTTCTAAATTTAAATAAATCATGCAAATTTATTTAAATTATCTCAATCCTCTAAAAATAAATAAAATCAAATATTTTATTTATAATCTTCTGTTCTTCCAAAATCATGCACAAACAATTAAATAAATTTATTTATTTAATTTGCTTTCCAAATCTTCTAAATTAAATAATTCTAATTATTTAATTATTTCTTCCAAAATATCTCCTCTAAATTTAAATAAATCAAATATTTATTTAAGTTGCTTTTTCTTCTAATTTGAGTTATCTCTAAAATAACTCAAGCTTTCTATATTTAATAAAGCTAAATATCTTCTTTTCTCATGCAAATCTCTTCTTCTTGTTTTAAATCACTTAACTGATCATTACATTCTGTTAATTGCTTTAACTCATTCTTCTATTCTTGATAACTCCTCTCATGCAAAAGAAAGCAAGACACTTGTCTTCTTCTTATTTGTTGCATGTTCCTCAACTGTTCTCCTCCTTTGATTTCTCTGAATTATCTAGACTGTTGATCGATCTTCCTTGAAACCTATATAAACCCCCCTCATCTCTTTCATTACCTCTCTCTTCAATCGTATTCTCAGGCATATTTAACAGAGCTTTGAGCATACAAAACGCGTCGATTGAGCAACTTTATGATCTCTTAACATTGATCTTTGAGCACACTATTTGCTTGTTGCAGCTATGGTTTTGCAACTTGATTGAGCAATCCACACATCTCCAAAAGGGAACAATACAGATTTTGGTAAGAGCTTTCATTTGTCTTTGATTTTATGATAATGGCTTTTACTTAGATTGGTTCGCTTTATGTGATTGGTTTTTGGTTTTATTAGTTTAGATTTAATCAATTTTTCCTCATACACATTTCCAGATCTCATGAGCAGTTTTGTGGCTCATTACCTTCACTAATTTAGAATCAGAAAGACTATTCAAAAGAGCACTCCTTGCCTTGCCATTATTCTCATATTCTTTAATCTCATCTTCATCATTTGGACCATTAGTAGGTATAGTATATTTTTTGTCAACTATCTTCCATATGCCATATTCTAATGAGACAAGAAAGCTTTCCATCTTGGTCTTCCAAAAAGCATAATTTGTTCCATCAAACACTGGAACCTCCATACTTTTCCTATGCACCATATAGATCTACCCCAAGTGGTTAAGCTTCTTCAGGGAACCTTGCTCTGATACCAATTGTTAGTATGCACATGACAACTAAGAGGGGGGGTGAATCCATTATGTATTAAAGCATTAAACCCTCAATGCTATTCCAATCATCAACCTCTTATTATGCATTAGTAGAATGTAAACTTATGAAGCATTAATGCAAACACATTCAGACACATAAGAACACTAGATTTACATGGAAAACCCAATAAGGAAAAAACCACAGTGAGGATTAGCTCACATATATATGAATAGCAATACCAGAAACAAATAGGCTCATTGCCAAGGACTCACTTCCCAGAAGAAAGGCTCATTGCTAGGACTCACTGTCTAGAAGAGATAAGAATAGAAGAAAACTGCTATAGAGAGATTCACTATCTCAAAGCAATAGGAAAAATCCACCACTACAAATTTATGCCATCCACAACCTTTGCCTCACTGCCTCCAGCAACTTCAAGCAACCTAAAATGTAGACACCTTCTGCTCACTACATCCGGGAGTCATAAGCATTTAAGCTCACACTCAATTCACCATCCTTAATTGAAATTCACAACATCTTCTCTACTTTGCTCTGCTCAACTTTGTCTTACATTTATACCATCCACAACCTAAAACCATCTCAATTAGGTTGGTCCTAATGAAATGTATGCACCTCAAACGTGCAACACCAAATAGGTCGGCACAAAACACTTCTGTGGTGGAAAGAGTTGAAAGTGGATCATGTCAAGGGTTAAGTAGGACTCAAATCTGTATCACCATGCTGCTCATCACATCCACAATCCATGAGGTACCTTCGCAAATAGCATCAGCCAAACCTGAGCTAACAACCACATCCACGCTTCTCCAAGTCCAAAAACATCATGTGGACCATATAGAGACACTCCACAACATCCACACACCATTCCAAAATATTTAGCATCATCAAAATCTTTTGCAATACTACCACAACCACCTGAAATAAAGAATGTCTTCATTTTGCACATTAGAATACATTGCTACCAAACACCAACATAAGTATTGAACTTGCACAACACCCCAACACTAGAAACATCAAGGGACAGTAGATATAGACAATATAATCACTTTCCCAGATCCACAAGACAAGAAACCTTAACATGGAGAAATGTGGAGCAATCTCATTTCTCCCAGACAACCTTCTTCACAGTCAAAACACTCTGCTAAACACATCTTCCACTACCGCACGATCTAGAACTTGAAACTCTATATATAACACCTCTAAACATCTCTGATCATCAATTCCAAACCACACAAGCATATCTTCAACCATAAAGAAATGCGAAGCATAATACTGAACATACCTCTGTCACACTGCACACCTTTTTATTCAAATTTTCTCAAAAGCACTCGGAAACCAAGTGAACCATTTGCTGGAGGTTGACACCAATGACAACACTAGCAAGCTTCCAACACTCTCTTCCTTTTCTTACCATCAGAGTTATACTCGACATGTGTTGTGATCCTAGCATTTGCAAGTGTATTGAGATGCCTAATTCATGCTTGTATGTGTCTATGATGGACTATGATTTATGCCTTGTTTGGCGTGCATTGAAGGTGTGATTATTTCCCTTATGATTGAACATTGTGATGTCATTCTATTATGCTCATTGGCAAGTGTGTCACAGGTTACTTAAATGCAATTGTATGGTAGTTGTACCACGTGTTAGTTATATGCATTAGTGGTAATCGTGCCATGTGTTGCATGTATGCATTGCATTGACAATTGTGCCACATGCATTTATTTGGTGCGTATGCTATATGTTTCTATGTCTACCCTGGATTGTGTGAGATGTTTTTAGAGGGTTTGCCATGATCACCTTTTCCATACCTTTGGGGTTGCCTAGAGTTGTGTAGACAACTATTACACTCGATAATGGCAATATGGTTGGGAGGCAAGCAACATTTCCCCATTGGTCCTTCATGATGATCTTCAAGTGTTGGATGGTTTCCTTGTTTTATTTGTAGGTGGATTATGTTGTGCCTTGCACCTTGGTGCACCTTGGAGAGTGTGATGAATTTTAGTGTATTTATGCACTTGTATTTCTTTATTGATTATTGTAACCTTTGTAAAGTAGGTCTTTTGAGACCTTTGTAATAAGATGTTATTGATTCTATGATATGATTTATGATATTGGCTATGATTAATATATGTTTAGGATGAAGTCCTTCGAATATTATAATTATTGGATTCAATCTTGTATTTTTCCATGCCTTGGTTTGTGAGGACGTTGGCATGTTTTTAATGATTTCCACATGTTACAGTCTTGCTATTTTAGCATGTTTAGAGACATTTTATGATGTTGTATTTTATGTTTTTGGATATGTTAGTGTTGGATTGTATTCTTCCCACACAGGTGGTGATGATCCTACCCTTGCTTTTGGCATGTGTCAACGTTGGTGTCGATCATGCATGGCGCTTTGTATCAATTGTTCTTTTTGGGCTATTTGGCATTGTTGGCTTTATGCCTTGTTTTCGTGTTTGATAGTTGGGGATTCATGTCTTGGTGTACCTAGGGTATCTAAATCATGTTTTGAGTCTTTGGTGAAACTTAGAAGGAATTTTATGTTTTATTATTTTTGGACTTTTTGTCTTGTTTCTAGACACTGCCAGGACTACAACGCCTAGCACTGAAGTCTAGGGGACCTGTTGATGTATTTGTTAGTCATAAAAACAAGAATAAAAGATCACAACAAACCTTCATTCATCTTGAAAGATATGCTAAATTCTGGATGAATTTATAATCCCAAGTCTTCATCTGTCAGGTCTTGACTACTTGATCATCACTCAGGGTTGTTGTGTCTTGCTGTTTTCCATGTTTGGGCCTTACATGCTTTTGTTCATGATTTCCTCAAACTTAGTCAATATTCATGAATATCTAGTCTATTGTACCTGATTTGCATATATCCTTGACAATTATGTTAAATCCAATGATATTTAGTTAGAATTTGTGTAAATTGATATGGATTTGATTTTAACTTTAATTAGTTCTTTTGAAACTATCCTTGATTTCAATTAATTCTTAAGATATTTTCTAACTTTGATTAGTTCTTCTAAAACTATCCCTAATTTAAACTAATCTCTGCCTCTTGATCTTAACTTTGACTGAAATGTGCCCTGAAGCATGCAATTCACTGATAGTTATGACTATTTGCACAATACTTGTTATGGCTTGCAATTATCACTCTGCATGCTCATGATATATCATTCTTTGCATCAATTTAGTGTATATTGCTTAAAATGCATCAAAATTTGTGTTCATTCTCTTTGTATATTCTCTGGATAAGTTGGTTTCAACATATGTCTACAGTACTTGCTTATGATTTGCCATGATTTGTAACTATTCATGATTATTTGTGAAATGAAACCAAAAGATGATGTTCAGAAAGTGAAAACTTAAATTACTTAGTTTTTGGTCAATGATCCACATACATATCCCAATACAGTCATGAAAAGGAGGCAAAACCAAACCATACTTCACCAGGAAGCTCCACAATTACACATGATTAGTATGAATCTTCAAAGGATAGTCAATGATAATATGCAATTAATTGAATGCACTTCAAGAGAACACAACAATTCACAATCACATATCAGAAATCAATAGGAGATCACTCAGGTTTTATGATCAAGAAGTAATTTGTAGCTCCATTTCCATTAAGTATACAAAGAATATATACATATACATCGATCTTGAGAAAGAACCTTGATGAGAGATCAAAAAAGTTGTAAAATCACAAACTGAGTGCTCATAATTTCAATAATTTAGTCTCCTTTACAAAAGAAAGATCATGGTCATTTTATAGAGAAAGGTCTAGATCTATCACAATGACTCAATGGTTAGGATCTTGTTCAAAATAATCAACGGTCAAAAGGACATGCATTGCCAGCAGGCAACCTTTAGTGGAAAACAACTGGCAAAAGGGAATATTCCTTGGTACCTTTGCCTCAGCATCCTCAAGAATATTCTACTCCTCTTCTTTCGATGAATCTTATTCTATTAGCATTCCTCCAGAGTATACTGCGTAAGCCTTAACAGTGGCATCCATCTCTGTTCTATTTGATAGTTGAGCTTTGGTCTTGGCATATTCTTGAGTCTATAGTTACTCAGTGACGGATATCCACTAGCTCGTTCTATCGGCTAACATCTCATTATAGGCCTTTATCTTTGCATATAGACCCATTACCTCATCTATAGTAGCCTCTAAAAAATGGTGTACTGGATCACTTATCATCTAGCTAAATCTAGTCTTAAATGCCTGTGTGGACTTTTGTTCATCATACTTCTCTATTTCAGCTACTAAACTACCTAGTAGCTATTCCAAAATTGCCATTTCATTAAATAGCAAATAATGTGCCTTCATGCCGATGTCCATTGCTTTTGTTATGAATCTCTTCAACACATCCACCTAGAACTTTAAATCCCTTATCTAGACATGTATCTTGGGCATGGTCTGGAGAGTCATGATCTTGTACTTCAAGTGTGTTTGGTAATCTAATCTCCTTGCACGTTTTAATTTAGTTAGGTCATGATCACTTTGATCAAGACTGACTCCACACTCCTTTAATGACTCAGACTTTACTTTCAAGTGGGCCAATGTGTCCCAATTGGATACAGATCCCATTATTAACTTCTCTCCTTAAGTAACAAATGTAGAAAACCATTTTTGCATTACCTGAGCATGATGCTTTTGTGCATCCAGACTAACTATTTCCTCCTGGCTAACCAACATGAAAGTAGCTAGAGCCTCTGTTATTTGCACTCTAGGGGTGACTAACCCCTTAATGAATTGCTGGAGTTTGACAATTTGCCCTTTCAACTCCTTATTTTTGGCCTTAGTTTTCTAAATGCGGGCAACTACAACATCAGTACTTTCTCAGAGCTCTTCTATCTCTTGCCCCGCTATAGCATGCCCTAAATCAATGGTAGTTATTTGGAATTCATCTGCTGATATTTCTCCTTTGTTTTTGTCTACTATGGGCACAACCAATTGGGCTATTCTCTTTCTAGTAGTAGGACCCCTTTTGATGGTTGACACAACTCTGGCTCAGAGCATCCTCAAGAGAAAATAACAATTTGAAATCAAAAGGAATGGTATTAGACATAAGAGGCTCTGTTACCTCGGATATTAACCAGTTAGGCACATTAGACTCTGGTCCTTGCTAACCTAGCTGTTCAATGTGAGCATATTTTACTATTGTATCATCTTCTTTACCTTGATCCACCTTCTAATCAGGTGGAATATCCTTTGGATCCTCCTCCTATTGTATATTCTCTAGATCAGAGGATTTATTTGTTGGCATCTCTTCCTGATGCACTTGTTGCTGCTAACCCTGATTATCTTCCCCTTGATCTTCTTGTTCTGCATTTTCATCTTGTGGAATCCCTTTGTCAGTTTCTTCCTCTTCATGCTCATCCTCAAGATGCTCTTCATGACATTTTGTATCTATTGCATGCACTCCTTGGGATGCCTCTTCCTTTGGATCTTGTTGTTGTTGTTGTTGTATGGTTTGATTCTTAGGGTCCCGATGAGGTATTTCTGTATCATTTTCAGCGCCTACCATATCCTCACCTTTATTCTCTATTTGAGCCTATTTCTCAAATGATTTTCCTTACTGCTCCACAACTGCTTCTTTAATATGCCCTTATATTGACCCCTTTTCCTCATTTGTATGCCTATCATGCTCTGCTTCAACCATGTCAACATCCTTCACATTTTCACCTTGTCCTGATCCAGCTTGTACAAGATTCTCCACTTGTACATTGGCATCTGTCGAATAGGACAAGTCCACCACTTCAGTGCTAGTGATGGTGTCAATCAGGACATCCAATTATCTTGATTGAACAACTACTTTAGGAGACTTTGGCTCCTCTACCTCTAGAATATCCTGCATTGCAAGATCTTTTACTCCCTCTTGGCTTTTCTCTTCTCTCTGAAATGTATCTTGGGGTGTTAGCACGAGGGGGGGTGGTAATTAAAGTCCCCACTGGATCATTAGTCACATCCCTAGTGGCTTCATCATCTGTTAAGTCTATGATTTGACTTAAAGATAGTGGTTGCTCCGCAGCCCTCTCCTATTCTTTTACCCTTGCTTCTTTAGCTAATTCACTTTTTACCTTAATTATCTCTGGCACTGGCACATTATGCTACAATTGCCTTGATAATTCTATTGTAGGATTAAGTTAGGCTTTTACTTGGCTAGCCATGTACTCCTAAAACATAGTAGACATTGAGGGTGCCTATGCTAAAGACTTCCCTTGAGTGAATATCCTCTCCATCTTAGTTAGCCCTTCTGCTTTCTCTATCTGGACATCCACAATCTTAGAGGTTGAAACCCTTGGTACTGTCATTTGAGCTCTTTTTTGTTTGGGTATATCCACACCCCTCAATACATCTGCATGTTCTGCTTCTCCTTCCTTTGTTGTCTTAATAGGAATGGCCATTATGGGCACATCCCTGGGAGGTGATGGTACTGTGGCAATAGTAGCACCCTCCGTTACAAATTCCTCCTTAGATCCTGAAGGTCCTACTTTTTCTAGCTTAGCTTCCATTATCTACATTTTGCGGATGTGGAAATCATCAAAGCCTATATCATCCCTCTCTTTCCACTTTCTCTTCTTATCCTGGGTAATGGCTACTCCCTTAACCTTCAGTTCTCCCATCTTCTTATTCACCCAATTCTTGGTGATAGTCATCACCCTGGCAGTTATGACATCTATAGATGTCTCTTCTTCCTTTGTCCAATCTGGAGCAGGTAATGGTTCCTTGTATACATGTTTATCTTCATATTATGCATCCAATAGCTTCCCATCATTTGACTTTAATTAAGGGTGGACTTCCAAACACCCCAATGTTCAGATCTGGTTGAGAGTTAATCTTTGATAACTTCTCTTTCTCACCTCCTCCTTATCAACACAATCTGCCCAATAATCTTCAATGTGGATTTCATGTTGTAACTTCTTATTGAGGAACTTCTCCATTCGATGGTAAGGGTCATAATATCTTACCAATG
Organism: Cunninghamia lanceolata; assembly: GCA_027924645.1. NCBI lineage: Eukaryota > Viridiplantae > Streptophyta > Pinopsida > Cupressales > Cupressaceae > Cunninghamia > Cunninghamia lanceolata. The sequence goes on from BSBN01000312.1 coordinate 5,663,389, forward strand.
GAAATAACAGTAAATGCAACATGTGAATCTCTACTTTGGACTTCTTGGCACTTTCAACTGAGCCGAATGCATATGAATCTATATGCATTGGAAATATTACATTCCCCTTTCCATTCTTCTTCTTATAGGCCTCATGTGAGGGCACCATTTTCCTTGTGACCTCTAATAATATAACTTTATCTATAGGGTATTTAGGTAACATGAAAGGATTACCTTGGAACCCTTCCATTCTGATGTAAGTAAAAGTTGGGAACTGTATGAACCTTGATCCATTCCACTGAATCAGTTCCTAGGCTTGTTTTGATAGTCTCTTGGCCTTTCATCCTCCATCAATCATACCAAGTACATAATACAACAATCATTGACGATTTTGTAATTCTAGATAGACATCCATCTCTCCAACTATGGGTAATGTTCCCACATAGTTTGCTCAATAGAGAAGCATCCAATCCTTCCCACTATTTGTAATCCTTGAAATGTTGACTTGTATGCACATGCATAAACAACATAGGAGGTCATATAAAACAATCTTCTTCTTTTCCCCCATTCAACCATACCACGATGTAGGTTGTCACTGATCATCCTAGCCCATTCCACTACTTGGTCCTTATCTTTGACCATCCTAATTAGACTGAACATCCAAGGTTCAAATGTGCCTGAGTCCTCGTTACTTGCTATCCTGCTTATTAAAACAATCATGTATTGAATTTCTGGGGAGAAGTCATATTTAAACATGTGCTGGGGCATCTTTGCCACAACCTTAGCTTTGTTATCCAGAGTTCTCTAGGTGGAAAATATGATTTTCCTATAGTCTATGGTGCCCTTGTGGTATTCGACAGCTAATGCCTCAATATCAATCTTGTACATGCCCTGGGAGGTGGGTAATTTAAATGTTTATGTAATACCTTGCACTGAGAAGTCAACATATACTCTACTTTATTTCTCCACTCTCTTGGTGACCACATTACAATTGTTGGCACACTCTATCATGAGTTCCAACGCCTCAGCTACGTAAGGATAACCTTCAGCATGGAACACTCCAGTCTACACTATACTCTTCAGAATCGGGTCATCTTCCCCTCCTAGAATTCATGCCCTAAAAGCATCCATGTCTGTGTTCCCGCAATGGGTATCACTAGCGATTCCATACTTGCGGCATACCACTCCTGGGATGGGAAACATGCCCATCTTGAACTTGACATCCCTTTTATCTTTTCAGTTATGTATCTTGACCTGTAAATCACAAACATCCATGGTTTAATCCAAGGTTTAGGCACTTAAACATGTAAATTACTTTTAAAACCCACTGTATATTTCTACCTATACCATACCCGTATATAAACTTGGATTTACCCTAAGAAAATACCTTCATGCAACAAGATTTACCATGGGTAACTATAAATGTAATAGTAAAAAAACTAATACGGAGGTTTTGTCTCATTCATACCTAGCAGCTAAAATTTTAAACCTGATTATGCAAATTGGTATATGAACGCCGTTCGACTAAGCACACTTGTTCGGGTTCTCTGTTATCCATTCTCTGTTATCTGTTAGCTGTGAAAATCACTTTTTCCTACCTTTAAATCAACTATAAAACTCGCCTTGAATAATTGTAAGCTCTCTGCAATTTAGTGCTTGAATACTTTTGTAATTAACAATGCTAGGTAAATTTACCTTTTAACCTTAGAAACTCGTGAATTAGGGCAAATTAATTGATTTCTCTATGGTTAGGTTGGCTTTTATCTCTTGGGCGCGGGAAAAATTGACAGTTGTCGATTGACACAACTTCAAATTTAAAAGGCCAATGACATATATCATAGCATTAAATGCAGGGGGAGATCTAGATATGGATATTTAGTATTTTAATATCCTATTTAAAATGTCCATATGACAATATCTGGATGACATTGTTGAAAGGCATGGGACAACTGAGAAGGGGGGGTGAATCTGTTGTATCAAAAACTTTAACTTTTTAAAACTAAAATCACTTTCACATTCACTTAATCTAACACCTTATTCTGTTATGAACATTAACCATGAATAGTAGAATCAAAACATGAACACATCAACACCATACACATATGAACACCAAATTTTTACGTGGAAAACCCTAAACAGGGAAAAACCACGGTGAGTGTTAGCTCACAATATAATGTAGTAACAATACTAAATATCAAAAGTGGCTCACTGCCCAAAAGAATGGCTCACTTCCAAAGGGTGGCTCACTACCGGGGGTGGCTCACTACTGAGGGTTGGCTCACTGTCGGGGGTGGCTTAGTGCCGAGGGTAAACTAATTTAGTAGCATCTACACCATGCCTGAGTTTAGTTCCATTGAAGCACAATATATCTCCTCTGCTCTTCTTTGCTTTTACACTTTGCACTTATCTTCTCATCTTCACACTCTCACATCTCAACCATGAATTTATTACATACCTTATACCTATCATCAACCTTGGAATGAACATCAAGGCTGACATTACATTCTACAATCATAGGAACTTTCTCCAAGGTCGGCATACATACATGAATCAAATTAGGACTAGCCCTAAACAGACTTGCGGGGTAAATGAATGAAGGATGAACATATCACAACTTAGCTTGGACCCAAATACATCCTCAAATGCTTGGACATGCTTCCACAATCCATGAATCACCTCCACAACAAGTGTGATAAACCAGGTCAGCTAGAACTTATGCACATATCAAGAACACTTAGAAACATGCTTGCAAGATCTTCAATGTAGCTTGAGGATCAAGCACCTACCTTCAACATATTCTGGAGACATCTATGAACAACATAGAATCACTTGGGAATCGACAAAATCAACCGCAACAGTTCTCACTTGAGGACAACATATATCACTTGAAGAACATATCACAGACTGCTTCTTAACAGACACTGTCAAACTTTGCTAGTCAATTGCTTTCTTTCCAAAGCACCAAATGACAAATCCTTTGGAATGAAGAAAGCTAAGGATGTTATAAGCTTAAGTCGAGAACTACAAAGCCAAAAACCAATCTGTGGAGAAATGCGGAGCAAAACACTTTCTACCTGTCACTCTGCACACATTTCCAGGCACAATCTTCAAACTAGTGAATGAAAATTTTTCTACACAATGATCCGGATCACCAAATTCTGGATTTAGCTTCTTCAGTATCCAAAGCTCATACTCTAGTCTTCAATATAGAGAAAATGCAGATCAAAATACTTAGACAGTGTTCTTCAATCAATCAACAAATAGTCATATCAAAAGATATAGTTGACATTAATGACAACACAAACATGTTGACATCAATGACAACACCAGTTAGTACATACTTGCAAAAATCTCCCCCTTTGTCATTGATGGCAACATATGATGTGAAAAACATGTTCCACCATCAAGACACTATTCTACTTCAGGACTCCCCCTTTCTTTTTACACATCTGTACTCTTACTCCCCCTAATTTTTTCACATGATTTCTCTCCCCCTTTGACATTAATGGCAAACGGCTTCACATCTCTTCTATTGCACAAAATTGCACACTGCTACACTAATCAGTTGAAACCATTCTTTACTCCCCCTGAATGTAACAATCATTTCAAACCACTACTTGCTCCCCCTGAGAGGTAGCCTCCAACATTAGTCCAAAAAGAGAAATGTATTTTGAAGCATACTAGACTAATGCACCTTCCTATGCATCTAGTTCAAGGAGGGGCAATAACCCCTATTTTCTCTTGGAGATACTCAAATGTGTCTTTTGGAAGAGCCTTAGTGAATATATCAACAACTTGATCTTTTGTAGGTACATACTCAAGCTTTACCTCATTCTCTACAACTTTCTCCCTCAAAAAGTGATACTTGATCGAAATGTGCTTTGTCTTTGAATGCATCACTAGATTCTTTGAAATGTTTATGGCAATTGTGTTATCACAAAGAATAGGAATTGGTCCATCATTTTCTACTTTGATATCCTTCAAGGTCTACTGCATCCATAACACCTAAGTACAACATGATACTGCAGCAATATATTTTGCTTCTATAGTAGACAAGGAGACTGATTTGTGTTTCTTGCTATGCCAACATGGAAGAATGCACCTCCACTTGTGCTTTTCCTATCATCAGCACATCCAACCTAATCTGCATCTGTATAGGCATTAAAGAAAAATCATTGTTCTTAGGATACCACAAGCCATGATCAGGAGTGCCCTTCAAATACCTAAAAATCCTCTTTACTGCCATCACATGTGATTCTCTGGGATTTGATTGAAATCTGGCCACAAGACAAACTGCATGCATGATATTTGGTCTGGTGGAAGTCAGGTAAAGTAGTCCTCCAATCATTGGTCTATACTTGCTTTAATCAGCCTTAAGAGATTCATCATTCTTACTTAGTTTACAACCAGTAACTATAGGAGTGTATACCAGTTTAGAGTCCTCCATTCCAAACTTCTTCAACAATTCACTAACATACTTTGATTGAGAAATGAATATGCCTTTGTCTATCTGATTGATTTACAGTCCAAGAAAGAAATTCATCTCACCACACATAGACATCTCAAATTCTTTTTACATTTCATTTGCAAAACTCTTGTACATCTCTTCATTTCCACCAAATATGATACCATCTACATAGACTTCAATAATCAGGATTTGATCTTTGCTTACCTTGATATACAAATTACTATTTGTAGACCCTTTACTGAAACCTTGTTGCAACAAATGCTTATCTAGTCTTGCATACCAAGCTTTGGGAGCTTGCTTCAATCCATACAAGGCCTTCTTCAACTTGCATACCATGTTTGGTTTGTCTAATAGCTAGAACCCATCCAGTTGCTCTATGTAGACTTCTTCTTCTAGCTCACCATTCGAAAAGGTAGATTTCATATCCGTCTGATATAGCTTGAAGTTTTTATGTGTTGCAAATGCCAAAAATAATCTGATAGCTTCCATTCTTGTCATCAGAGCATAGGTCTCTTCATAATCAATTCCTTCAACTTGGGAGTAGCCTTTACATACAAGTCTTGCCTTGTTTCTCACAACTTCTCCAACTTCATTCAATTTGTTTTGGAAAACCCACTTTGTTCCAATCACATTCTTGTTTGCAGGTCTAGGGACAAGTTCCAAAGTCTTGTTCTTCTCAATTTGTAGTAGTTCTTCTTTCATTGCCTTGACCCAATGCTCATCATTGCATGCTTCATTTACTGTTTTAGGTTCCACCTTTGAAAGTAGGCAGAGATTTACTTGTTCTTCTATAATCCTGCTTCTTGTCATCACACCTTTCCTTTTGTCACCAATAATATGATCTTTGGAATGATCTCTTTGCACATACCTTGGAGTTTTAGGAATTCCTACCGGAGCTTCATCTTGAGTTTCTTCTTCTTCCGGAGTAGATTTTTCTTTAGTCTGAACTTCCTTTTCTTTGCCTTTTTCAACCTTTTCTGTATCAACAGGTCCATCTGAATCATATCCATCTAGTTGAATATCTTAATCTACTTTCACATTTGCACTTTCAATGATACTTCTCAGTCTTTTGTTGTAACACAGGTAAGCTTTGCTCTTAGTAGAGTACCCAAGGAATATGCCTTCATCACATCTAGCATAAACTTTCCTAATTCTTCATCTCTTCTGATGTAGAATTTTCTTCCAAAAACTTTGAAGTATTTGACAGTAGGAGTTCTACCATACCACAACTCATAGGGTGTCTTTGTTTCTTCTGCTTTGATTTGCACTCTATTCTAAATATAGACAACGTTATGTATTGCTTCTTTCCAGCACACTTTCGGTATGCCTGCTTCCTTGATCATTGCTCTGGCCGCTTCTTGAACAGTTCTATTCTTCCTTTCCACCACTCCATTTTGTTGAGGAGTCTAGGGAGCAGACAAATGTCTCTTTTTTCCATGTTCTTCATAGAAAGCATTGAACTCATTTGAAGTAAACTCACCACCTTTGTTAGATCTTAAGCATTTGATTCTCAAATCTAATTTGTTTTCAACCATAGCTTTGAATGCCTTGAATTTATCTAGAGCTTCTATTTTTTCTCTAAGGAAAGTAACCCAAATCATTCTTGAAAAATCATCAATAAGAAGCATGAAATATCTTTCACCTTGTAGACTTCTTGTTCTTGTGGGACCACACAAGTCTGTATGCATCAGCTCCAGTAAACCAGTAGAGGATTGTTCTTTGCTTCTGAAAGTAGTCTTTGTCATTTTCCCAAACTGGCATTCTTTGCATATAGCATTGACAAGTTTCACAATCTTGGGCAGGTCTCTTACAACTTGAACAATGCTTATTCTCATTAGATTATTGAAGTTAATGTGACACATTCTCCTATACCATAGCCAACTTTCATCTATCTTAGCCAACAAACAATAATTTTTAGTACCTTTCAAATGATAAACATTACCACGAGTCTTCTTACCAGTAGCAATTAAGGTTTTGAAGCTATTTTGTATCTTACACCCATTGTCCTTAAACACAAGATTATACCCTTTGTCACACATTTGTCCAATACTTAGAAGATTATGCTTTAAGCCTTTGACATAAAGAACATCATATGTATTATGCTTGCCATCAAAAGTAATAGATCCTTTTCTACAAATCTTACCAGCTGCAACATCACCAAATCTGACAAGTCCTCCATCATACTTTTCAAACTTAACAAACTTACTCTTGTCTCTTGTCATGTGGTTTGAACATCTGATGTCAATGATCCATTCATCTTCCTTTTTAGCATGAAATACAAACAACTCTCCTGGACTTTCTTATTTCACATAGCTTGTAAGATTAGAAGAAACATGTTCTTCTCTAAGTGCAATAAACAAACATTCACTACTATTTCCATCATCAGAATTAGATTCATCATCAGTTACACCTTCATCATCTCTAACATAGTAACTCTTTCTTACCATTTTTCCTTTACTTTTATTGATTTTCAAAGCTCTGTTAGGACATTTTGACACATAGTGACTGATTTTACCCCAATTAAAGCACTTGAAAGGTAACTTACCTTTGAACTTTGCTTTGATGGCCCTTTTCATTCTGCTTGCAAATTTTGCCTCAAGCTCTACAAAGTCTTCTTCATCTGATTCCACAACATATTTCTCTGATCTAGCAGTCATAGTTTCTTCCTTGGCCTTGAAAGCAGTCTCAATTTTCATATGGCCATTAGTAGTACCAAACTCTCTCATCTCAAAAGCAGTCCATTTACCAAGTAATTGATCTTTTGTAAGTTTTCCCATATCAAGCAACTCTTCAATGATAGATACCTTATGACTATAAGATTTGGGAAGAGTTTTGAGTATCTTATCTATGACATCCTCATCCTTTAATTCTCCACCAAGACCCTTGATGCTGCTAACAACTTCATCAATCTTCTATAAATAACTTGTTATGTTCTCATCTTCAGCCATTCACATGGTTTCATAAGCAGTTTCTAGATTCACAACTTTTGCCATTTAGTGTTAGATAGGGCATTTAATAGAGCATTTTTAGCTTTATGATTGGCCTTAAACTCATTAATATCTTCTTCAGACTCTGAACCATCTTTCGATACTATGTATTTATCTTTAAGCATTGCCCAAACATTATAACTAATAGAAATGAGATATCTTTTCATTCGTACCTTCCAGTATGCATAGTCAGATCCATCAAACTGAGGAATGTCTTTCTTGTGTGCCATCCTGGATCTACCTTAAGCTGTTAGGCTTTCTCCCAAGGAACCCGCTCTGATACCAATTGTTGAAAGACACAAGAAAACTGAGAGGGGGGGTGAATCAGTTGTATCAAAAACTTTAACTTCTTTAAACCAAAATCACTTTCACATTCACTTAATCTAACTCCTTATTCTGTTATGAACATTAACAATGAATAACAAAATCAAAACATGAACACATCATCACCTTACACATATGAACACCAAATGTTTACGTGGAAAACCCTAAATAGGGAAAAACCACGATGAGTGTTAGCTCACAATATAATGTAGTAACAATACTGAATATCAAAAGTGGCTCACTGCCCAAAAGAATGGCTCACTGCCAAAGGGTGGCTCACTGTCGGGGGTGGCTCACTATCGAGGGTTGGCTCACTGCCGGGGGTGGCTCACTGTTGAGGGTTGGCTCACTGCCGAGGATGAACTGATTTAGTAGCATCTACACCATGCTTGAGTTCAGTTCCATTGAAGTGCAATATATCTCCTCTGCTCTGCTTTGCTTTTACACTTCGCACTTATCTTCACATATTCACACTCTCACATCTCAACCATGAATTCATTACATACATTTATACCTATCATCAACCTTGGAATGAACATCAAGGTCGGCATTACATTCTACAATCATTGGAACTTTCTCCAAGGTTGGCATACATACATGAATCAAATTAGGACTAGACCTAAATTGACTTGCAGGGTAAATGAATGAAAGATGAACATATCATGGCTTGTCTTGGACCCAAATACATCCTCACACACATGGACATGCTTCCACAATCCATGAATCACCTCCACAACAAGTGTGATAAACCAGTTCAGCCAGAACTTATGCACATAACAAGAACACTTAGAAACATGCTTGCAAGATCTTCATTGTAGCTTGCGGATCAAGCACCTACCTTCAACACATTCTGGAGACATCTACAAACAACATAGAATCACTTAGGAGCCCACAAAATCAACCGCAACAGTTCTCACTTGAGGACAACATATATCACTTGAAGAACATATCACAGACTGCTTCTTAATAGACATTGTCAAACTTTGCTAGTCAATTGATTGCTTTCCAGAGCACCAAATGACAAATCCTTTGGAATGAAGAAAGATAAGGATGTTATAAGCTTAAGTCTAGAACCACAAAGCCAAAAACCAATATGTAGAGAAATACAGATCAAAACACTTTCTCCCTGTCACTCTGCACACATTGCCAGGCACAGTCTTCAAACTGGTGAATGAAACTTTTTCTGCACAACGATCTGGACCACCAAATTCTGGAGTTAGCTTCCTCAGACACTTCTCTAAATCAGATTCAAAGCTCATACTCTAGTCTTCAATACAGAGAAAATATGGAGCAAAATACTTAGATAGTCTTCTTAAATCAATCAACAAACAGTCATATCAGAAGATACAGTTGACACTAATGACAACACAACATGTTGACATCAATGACAACACCAGTTAGCACATACTTGCAAAAGATGTTAGAAAAAGTCACGGTCAAACATCATTGACTAAGAAAAATAGTATCGGAGCTTAGTTCATCCTTTTAAAATAGGATATACAAAATAGCCGTAGTGAAAATATCCCTATGCAAAATATTCCTGTTTGAAAAGTCAATGGTAAGGACACATGGAGTAAGGTATTCACGAAATGTTCGTCCAAAGGTCCATGCTGAAAATATCTTTTTGACTAGTCAACGTTTAAGGGAGGTCGAAGGCAGTGGGATCAAACTCTAATACAAAGCAAGGATACAGATATTTCATATATGGATATTTGAAATTAAGTATCCATGTGATAAATATCTGGATGACGTCAGCAGACCTTAGAATGTTTCCATGGGACAAAATTGACCGATGTCATAAGGATATGGATATCTAGACAAGGATATGGATATTTGATGAGTGCGAAATATCCATGTTGAAATATCCATTCGGTTGATGGCTTTGCAACTTGTTATTATAAATTTGACGGCTAAATAGGCTATAGATATTTTGATGCTTAATAAGATTAAAACCCAAATTGTGGATAACTATTGACTAAATTTAATTGAATAACCATTTCGGATCCAAATTTATGATTTAGGCATCTAAAGTGCAATATGTGTACCGATTAAAACCAATATAATGGATATGGATTTTCAGAAGGGATATGATATTCAATGAATGTGAAATGTCCCTATCTAAATGTCCATGTCAAAAATATCCCTTTGAATAAAACTTTGACCATGTCTAAATCTCTCACTTTCTTGAATTCCAACCTGATGTAAAAGGTAAAGTTTCTCTAAATTTCATCCTCTATCCATTGGCAACCTTTGCAAAGTAAAATTCAGACTTTGAATTTGATGAAGGGGGGTAACTCATAAAACACACAATAACTGAAATTGCACATAGAAAATAGAATGATATTTTATTAATATGGGCAAAACATTACATTATAGAAGCTCAAATACAATCAGAGGATGAATCCCCTGCAGGCTGCAACACATCATAGCTCCCTCTCTCAAGAATCTGGAATCTTCAGCCTTCCGTAACCCCAAATCAACTAGGGTTCTATTTTCCCGCTTTTTCCTGACTCTACACCTTCCCCCTCAACTCTCCTTACTCCAAGGGTTCCCAAAAATGGTCATATATAGCCCTTTTTGGCGGCTGCCAGGTTAATTTCAAAATTTGCATCTCCCTCCAAAAATTGGTCAACTTCGCGGGGCAATAACTTTTGATTTGACTGTTCTTGTACTCTTACCCACACGGCTATCCAGAATGCCCTCTATCTCCCCCTTCTCTGAAGTAGATGTTGGAATGTCTCACTATGTTCCTTTATCAAGTCCATCACCTTGATACTATGTCAAATCTTAAATGTTGAACACTGGTGAAATATTGATGTCATCAGGGAACTCTACCTCAAATGCATTTCCTGAATCATGCTTCTTCAAGATTCTACATGGTCCAAATTTCTTCATTTTCAACTTATTGTATGTTCCAATTGGGAACCTATCTTTTTTCAAGTGAACCATGACTTCATCTCCTACCTGGAACTCCTTATATCTCCTCTTCTGATCTGCCTTAGCCTTGTATTGAATATTCATCTTATTAATGTGCTTTCTCACTTCTTCATGCAAATTCTTCAGGTGTTTTGCAAAGTCTTTGGCCTTGGCACTTGTCTTTTCTCCTTTGTCTAGCTTCCTTAACTCTGAAGCATTTCTTGGACTATTGCCATATACAATCTGGAATGATGATTTACCAGTACTCCTATTGACAGAATTGTTGTAAGCGAATTCCACCTATGGCAAAATCAAATTCCATCCCTTGGGATTATCTCCTACTAAGCATCATAGTAGATTACCCAAACTCCTATTCACCACTTCTGTTTGTCCATCAGTCTGTGGCTGGTGTGCAGAATTGAACTTCAAATCTATTTTCAACTTCTTCCACAATGTCCTCCAGAAATAACCAACAAACTTGGTATCTCGATCTGAAACTATGCTCTTAGGTAGACCATGTAGTCTAACCACTTCCATGAAAAATAACTTTGCAATATGAACATCTTAGTCTTCTTACAAGGAATAAAATGGGCCATATTTGAGAATCTATCCACCACCACAAAAATGGAATCATGTCCTCTCAGTGTCCTTGGTAAACCAAGAACAAAATCCATACTAATATCATCCTATGGCTTCTTTGGTATAGGTAATCGCTGATATAGTCCTATATTCTGACTTGTTCCTTTTGTCATCTGACACACTCTACAACTCTGCACAAATTTCCTCACATCTTGCTGCAATTGTGGCTAGTAATAATGTTCACCAACAATAGCAATGGTCTTATCTCGACCAAAGTGTCCAGCTAATCCTCCACTATGCTTCTCCTTAATCAGGTTCTCTCTCATGGAACTCCTCGGAATGCACAACTCGCTTCCTCTAAACAACATGCCATCTTGGATTATGAAATCCAACCATTTTGTCCTATCCAAAGCAACAGGTTCCAGACAAGCTTTCCAGGCCTTTGCAAAATCTGGATCTTCAGGATACAAACTTTTGAGCTCATCAAACCCAACAACCTATATCGTCATTTCTGTCAACAAATTTTGCCTTCTACTCAAGGCATGTGCAACTCTGTTGGACTTCCCACTCTTGTGCTTCAAAACAAATGTATAACTCTGCAAAAACTCAACCCATTTTAATTGCCTTTGATTTAACTTTTCTTGACTATTAAGATACTACAAAGCCTGATGATCAGTATATAAAACAAACTTTTTTGGCAACAAATAATGTCTCCATTTCTTCAAAGCCTGAACTATTGCATAAAACTCCTGATCATAAACATAATACTTTTTCTTGGCATCATTAAGCTTCTCACTAAAATAGGCAATGGGATTACCTTCTTGACTCAAAACAACTCCTATACCACTACCACTAGCATCACAATCTACCTGAAATACCTTATTGAAATCTGGAACTGCTAAAACAAGTTGTTCTACGACTTTCTGCTTCAATGTATCAAAGCTCTTGTCTGCTCCTTTAGTCCATCTAAACTCTTTTCGATCCCCTCTCATTGTCTCAGTTAGGGGTGCACAAATGCTACTGAAATTCCTGATAAACTTTCTGTAAAAACTTGGCAAACCATGAAAAGATCTTACCTCAAAAGCACTCCTTGGCGTAGGTCATTCAATGATAGCCCTCACCTTCTCTGGGTCCATCTTAAAACCTTCCTCTGAGACAACAAATCCCAAGTATACCAACTCCTTCTTTGCAAAACTACATTTCTCGAGATTGATCAACAACTTCTCCTCCCTCAGCTTCTCTAAAACTCTCCTGATATGCATTAAATTCTCATCCCAAGTCTTACTGAAAATCAAAATGTCATCTAAATAAACAATAACAAAACTTCCCAAGAATTCTTTCAATACCTTGTTCATGAGTCGCATGAATGTGCTCGGTGCATTGGTTAGCCCAAATGGCATGACTAACCACTCATACAAACCTTCCTTTGTTTTGAAGGCTGTCTTCCACTCGTCTCCTTCTTTGATTTGAATATGGTGATACCCACTCTTCAAATCAATCTTCGTGAAGTACATGGATCCACTCAAATAGTCCATTATGTCATCCATTCTGGGAAATGTAAATTTGTACTTGATTGTGATCTTGTTGATGGATCGAGAGTTTGTACACATCCTCCATTCTCCATCTTTCTTCGGTGCTCGTGTTGCAGGTACCGCACATGGACTTAGGCTTTCTCTTATCAATCCCTTCCTCAACAACTCCTGAACTTGTCTGTTCAACTCTTCACTCTCTGCTAGAGTCATTCTATGGGCTGCCTTGTTTGGCAAACTAGCTCCTGGTATCAAATCCATTTGATGACTTATCTTCCTTACTGGCGGTAAACCTTCTAGTACATTATTAGAGATAATGTCCTGAAATTCTTCCAACATGTCTGAGACTTCTACTGGTACATCTTCACATTTCTCTTGACTAATCTTAGGAATCAATGCAAAACAATGCTGCTCATGCTTCATACCTTCCAAAAATTTCCTACCATCTACCAAGAAAATTCTAGCAGTACTACATACCTTTTCTTCCACCTCCTTCAAGGGCTTCAACTTATGACGAACTCCATCCTTTGTTAGCGAATATGTGTTTGCACGATCATCATGGACAACGCTCCTATCATACTGCCGCAGCCTCCCCAATAACATATGACATGCATCCATCATTATGATGTCACACAACACCTCATCATGGAAGTCACCAATCTTGAACTTCACTAAACACTGCTCATTGACCAAAGCTCTATGGTCCTTCTACAACCATACAATCTAGTATGGATGCAGATGCTTTCTTCTTGTCAACTTCAACTTGTCAACCATCCCCTCTGAAACAAGATTATTAGTGCTTCCACTGTCAATAATAATATCACAACACTTACCTTCACATTTGCATCTTGTGCAGAATAAACTCTTCCTTTGATTGGGTTCTTTCTCCTCATTCAATAAAGTTCTTCTGACAACTAGGGTTTCTCCCCTTTCAACATCTTCAGAGCGCTTAGATTGCACATCTTCATCGACATGTGCAACTCGTGCATTACCTTCAGGTCTTCTATTTGTCCTTCCTTGATGTTGTAGACACTCGTATGCTTGATGTCCTTCTTCTCCATATTGGAAACAGGTTCCTCTGAAACCTCCTCTTCCAGGTCCTTGCCCAGGTCTGCCTCTTCCTCTTCCTCTTTGCTCACCATTGTTTTGGTCACATGGGCGGTAGGTATTATCTCCTCTCTAATTTCGACTGGTGCCAGAATCTTCACTTTTCTTTGAATCTTCATTTCGGCCCCCATAGGGTCTTCCACCAGTCCTTCCACCTTGACCTCTTCCCCTTTGCTTGCTGTCAAATCTTTTTTTCAGCTTCTCTTTCACCTTCAGGGAAAACTGGTATGCATCTTCTATGGTGGTCATTCTGACCAAGCTTAGCTCCTCTTGAATACTTGGCCTCAACCCATTAATGTAACGGGCTACCTTCTCCTTGTTGGCCTCTGCATGACTGGTTCTAATAGCAATCTTATAAAACTCTTCTGTATACTCCTTAACAGACTTGTTGCCTTGCTTCAATCCTTGCAGCTTCTTCAACAACTCCATCTCATAATCCACAGGACTGAACTACTTCTTTAGTTTCTCCACCATCCAATCCCATCTGGTGATCTTTCCTTTTCCTCTTCTATTCCTCTCTAACTGGACCTCCTTCCACTAAATACTAGCATGGCCGTTCAATTTTGTTTTTGCAAACTTGACCCGATCTGGGTCTTCCACATCTTCATACTCAAAATATTCCTCCATGTCATTGATCCAATCAATAAGATGTTCTGTATTCAAATCTTTAGAATATGTAGAAACTTTGACTTTGATCCTGGGTGTCTTTCCAATCTTAGAAATGGCCCTCAACAACCTAACTTCTGCAGGATCTCCTGCAGCTTCTTGTTCTTCCTCAGATAGCTCTTCTTCTGCTTCATCCTTGCTTTCTTCTCTTGTTCTTGGCTCAAATCCTCTTGGCAACTCCTCTTGCAATGCATCGATTTGTCTTTGTAGGGCTCTAAAACCCTCTTCCGTTAAAGCATTCCTCGCAATACGATTTCTTTATGGAGGCATCTTGATATGCGCAACAAACTCACAACCTCAGGTCCTGGTGCAAACTGCCTCATGGTCGGTGATCTGTCTACACTCTCAGGAACCCTTGCTCTGATACCACTTGATGAAGGGGGGGTAACTCATAAAACACACAATAACCGAAATTACACACAGAAAATAGAATGATATTTTATTAATATGGGCAAAACATTACATTACAGAAGCTCAAATACAATCAGAGGATGAATCCCCTACAAGCTACAACACATTACAACTCCCTCTCTCAAGACTCTGGAATCTTCAGCTTTCTGTAACCCCAAATCAGCTAGGGTTTCTACTTTCCTACCTTTTCTTGACTCTACACCTTCCCCCTCAACTCCCCTTACTCAAAGGGTTCGCAAAAATGGTCATATATAGCCCTTTTTGGCGGCCACCAGCTTAATTTCAAAATTTGCATCTCCCTCCAAAAATAGGTCAACTTCGTGGGGCCATAACTTTCGATCCAACCATTGGATTTTCAATTATAATACCTTTTCAGAAAGCTCTCGAAAAGATGATGGTGCCCAAGTAATACTAAAAGGTAGACTACTTGGGTTTCCTGCCAAATTTTGGGCCCATCCGGAGCCTCTAAGTGCTTCAAATTTGACTTTGAATATTTCAATACGATTTTTAGAATTTGAAATTTTAATATCTCACAAATGACAAATGATATTGAAATGATTTTTTCACCATTAGCTTCAATTCACCATTCTAGAGGTTTGTGTAAGATTTTGTATCCAATCGTGCACAAATGCAAACTTACTAAAAATAGTAACCCTGCCAAATTTAGTCCTTATTGAAAATAAACAACATTTTTTTTGGTTGATGCACGATTGCTCTTACACCCTGGATGCTCCTGCATTAGAATTTTTAGGGGATGAGGACATTACATTTATCATACCACCCAAAGAGGGAAAGCACACAAGAAAAACAAAAGCAAAAGGGTTGGGTCCTTATTTTGCTAAGGCAAAATGAGGTGTGTTGTGAGACCAGACAACAACTTGCCACCAAAGAAAGCCACCAAATTATAACCAACTTAAGAAAAGAAAACAAATCTAGGCATAGAATTCTAACTTCTATTGCATATGGATATTAGTATTAGATCAGATGAAATTATATTCACCAACAAGACTAGATCATGGGGAAGGAATGCAAGTGTGTGCATTGATTCATTTCCTTCCTACTGGAGAGGTTGAAAAGGGATAGTCTTTATCATTAAGATACATAGTTGGATTTAACCTTTTAAGCCGATCCTAGATAAAGCCTTGCTACCCGTAAGGCATCCATAGACCCAGCAAGGTTATTTCCTAGAATTACCCTAAATAGATCCCTATTGCTAGTTAGGCATATATAGCCCCGGTGGGGTTATTTAGATGACCTTGAGTGAATAAATTCTCTTTCTTTTGATTTCTAATAATTTTTTGTGTAAGATATATATCATTTTAGCTCATTGTTTGCACAGTAGTGGGATCTGTTGCTAGGTTGGGAATTATGGTGGTAGCAAAGGCAAAACTTTAGATTTTTCATTTAATGCAGAGACTAACATTTTCAACCAATCCTAGGAACTTTAGGTGTATTCATTTGATGATTCCTTGGATAAACTTTGTTTTAATTGGTGAATATGATTTCATGGGAAAAATCACCACAACCAGACCTATGAAAGTCACAACCTATGCAGGGATTTGAGATTCCTTCCTAAATTCCAAGAATTCTATTGTTTTCTAAAGTGGGATTTAGGTACTTGACATCTTGCCCAAACAAAAGGACACACAAAAAACAACCAAACTGTACAAGCAACTATACATATATACAAGTTTTAGCCCTTTCTCATGAATCAGGCTTTGAAATAGTGTTTCAAAAATTGTCCATTGAAAGGCAATGGAACATCTTCTCCTGTTAAGGTTTTCAGCCTGTAAGTATTATCCCCTAGTATTTCTACTACTTAAAAAGGACCTATCCACAATTTATCAAACTTTCCATGGTCTCCTTTCTTCTCATGGGTTTTGTCCCAAGACGGCACTAGATTGAATATATTGAATGCTTTAACTTTGGCTCTCTTGTCAAACCAATGTTTGACCATGACCTGATGTTTAGAGAAGTGGTCAATTGCACGATCCCTTTTCTCTTCTAAGTGTAACAATTGTAATAAATGGACTTCCATTTTGTCCTCTAAACTGAGTTATTCTTGGGCGAATTGTAGGGTAGGGATCTTTAAGTTTATTGACAGAATTGGGTCCACTCCAGAAACTAATTGGTAGGGGGAATTGCCTAAAGCATGCTTCACTCTGGTTCTATCTACCCATAATACATATTTTAACAGAGTGTTATACTCCCTAGGATTTTTCTCTACCAATTTCTTAATAATATCCAACAAATTCTTGTTAGTAGACTTAGCTAATCCATTTCCTTGAGTGTAATAGTTAGATGAGAATTTTAATGTTATTCCATATTCAAATGTGCAATTTGAAAATTTTAAAGAGGAAAAGGTAGGTCCATTGTCACATACCAGTACGAAAGGGACTCTGAACCTTGTGATGATGTTGTTTTCCAAGAACTTGATTACATCCTTGGATGTGCATGTTTTGCTACTAATCGCTTCGGTCCATCTGGTGCAATAGTCAGTAACAGTTAACACATACCTATGCCTAGCCGACGATGGCAGATTGATAGCTCCTATAAAATCCATTCCCCATTATGCAAAAAGATGCATCTCCATCACTGGCTGCAAAGGCTGCGCTGCATATCTTTCTCTGTTGGTTGCTACTTGACAAGTATGGTAGTACTTGATATGCTCCATGGTGTCTTTGAAAATTATGGGCCAGTAGTACCCAACTCTGAGGATCTTATGTGTTGTGGCTAGGTGGGATCCATGAGCTGTCCCAAACTTATCATGTAAGTCCTAGAGAACTTTACTAGCTTCTTGTTGGTTAAGGCACCTAAGGTATATCCCCTCATGGTTCCTTCTGAACAATATTCCTCCTTTTATTATATAATTTTGAGCCTTGATCCTCAAAGCTCTTCTTTGAGATGCTTTCATGTTTGTTGGGAATCTACTCGTGATCAGGATATGCCTGATATTTGAATACTAGTCATATTGGTGACTTGAATCCACTGTATACTGTTGACTCACCAGATTGGGATCTGTTTCCACAATCATTTGTGTAAGGGTAAAAATGGGATAATCAAATTAATAATAAAAACCCAAACATCAATGAAATATGAAGGTAAAAGAAGATTTAAAACAACAAAGAGAGATACTTACAACCTTTACCTTTTGACTTCCATTGCTCACCTATTCTTTCTTGATCTTTATGTGATGAAGATTGCCCTCAGGAAGCTTGCTTTCTCGCTTCGATTCCTCAAGATGACAAGGAGAAGTGGCTCTAATACTTGTTGTATTTGAAGATGAGCTTCAAACACAAATGTGAGTGGATGATAATGAAGTGATATGAAGATGGGGTGCTACTGGCACGCTATAGTTCTTGCAACATAAGTTTACTCGAATGATAGATATCAAATGAAGAAGAAGAGGGTTGTATTTATAGAGTTGTGTGAGAGAAAATCAATGGTTGAGAAGAAATAAGAAGATCAACGGAGGATAATGTTCGAGAGAACGTCTGCGAATAGGACATGTGTCATTCAAAAAGAAGCTTTGTTGAGTTAACCACTTTCTTGAAGAGGATGAGTTTTTATTTTCTTAAATTAGAATATATTTTTCTAATTTAAAAACAAAGTTGCTTTAACTCAACTTTTACTTTTGTATGATAAGAAGAATTTATTTTTAGAAGATATTGAAGATTTTTTAGAAGGTAAGAAAGCATAATTAAATAAATAGATTTATTTAATTATTTGTAGATAATTTGGAGGAATAAATAAAATATATAAATATATTTTATTTTTGTGGAGATTTAAGATTTAATTTAAATAAAATTGCATTTTATTTAAATTTGGAAGAATAAAAGATTTAATTAAATAATTAAGATTATTTAATTATTTAAAAGAATAAAGTTGATGTAGATGAAATTAATTAATTAAATAAATGTAATTTATTTAATTAAATGGGAGGAAGTGAATCAAATAAATAAATAAATTTATTTATTTATTGATAGAGGAATACAAAGATGAAATAAATATTTAAAATATTTATTTAAGTAGAGTCATGTCATTTTTAGGTGTATAGATTTTGCCCCTCTTTGATGCACCTCTTTAATGCAATGTGTTTTATCACGTTGTTTCAAAGAATAAGTTTGTCTGAAAATGATACATGCCCTAGTTTGTCCCTGGTACAAGTTTCACGACAGGATGCCCCCTCGGGAGATTGGACGGGAAGACGATAGAAAGTGTGAGATGGACAATCTCACGATGAGATAGGTTGACAGGAGAAGAAATGGTTGGATACAGAAGAAAGAGGTGAATGATATGCGATGCAAGATAAAATGATAACACACACAAGCAAGTAAGCAAGTATGCACAAATGATACAAGAATAGGCAAGGTATTGCCTTGGTCAAGCGGTAAACCAACGATATACTGATAACGATATACAACAATGTTGTCATGGAGGGAAACAATAGATCCCTAGAGCAACACGAAGGATAGTGTCTGGTTTTAGGAAATGAAGCCTTTCATGTAAGACATGTGTATTGGTCTGATTTCGACAATGCTACATCCTTTATAAGACAAATGTTTGATTATAACTGATTGAGTTGGTTTGCGACCAGACAAGGATCAAGACCACTGATTGTGATTGGATCATTTGACAATATTGACTTGACTTGATTGGTATGGATTAAGGATCAACTTGCATTTGGATCACTGCTTGGATTAACAACTAGAATTGTTGATGAGAGATATGAAGACAGATAGAAATTTGATTGATAGAAGAATGACTCGATAAAAGAAATCACAAGCTTTTTATTTGTAAACATTGATTCTTTGCATAGAATTTTATTGCATGGGATATGGATATGGATATGGATACGGATATGGATATGAAATGCAATTGGATATGTTATGGATATGGATATTTGTCATCTTGATATTGCAAGTATTTTGAAGTGCTTTGTTTCATCATCGGGCATTTATTATGTTGTAAGAAAATACAAGCATCTAGGTATAATTAAACTGAGATGACCTGAGTATCACTTACATGGATTTTGATATAGCAAGTTAATACAAGTATCTAGTCAAAATTGAATCTAGATGACTTGAGTATTTCTTGCATTTCAACAAACAAGGATTGCCCCTTTTCATGCTTAGACCTTTGAAAGTCCTTGATGATCTTTTGCTGATCATGTCATTAGACAAAATTCATCACACTACTAAAGATTAATCCACAAGCAGCAAACAACGAAAATGATTATGCCACCATCATAGCATCTCTAGCTTTTGGCATCCTTGAGTAGCATAGAAAGACATAATGACAAAAATTCAAGACCTTGTAAGTTAACCAGTTCATAAAGCACAAAACATTCTTGCATTTAGATGTATCTTCTTGCCATAATTGATATAGAATCAGTTTGAGTGTTTTAGTATATGTTTTTCTTTTCTTTTGGACTGGTTGATGTTTTGTGTCAAGACTTTTGTTTGGAAACATGTTTTTGCTGTGTGCTTGCGTTTGGTGAAAGGTGCCGACGTGGATGGACCGAAGGATAGGCGATAAGGTAGGGAATGGATGGGTAGTGGAGCCTCGGGGGTGCATTGATAATGACCTTGCCTACGTGACAATGTAGAGGCAATGTAGTTCAGGGTGAACCCTGTGATACTGAGATATGGACCGGATGAGACACGATAGGGAACAAATATGGATCAGGTATGGAACAGATATGGACTAGATATGAATCAGATGACACCGATGACAAGGAAACACCATGGATAGGTAAATGCATGGGTGATAAGGAATGAAATGCACACAGAAGAGGGAAAGGATGTGATCGACAAGGACTAAGTCGCATAGGAATAACATGCCCCATTTGTAGGTAGAGTACTTAGGATTTTCATGACAATGCTTAAGATGAAGGAGGAGGATGAGAGGATAATGAAGGATTTGTGTGGTTTAGAGGGATAAGGTATGTCAAGATACATCTAAAACATTTGTCAACATTGTGCCCCCAATGTTTATCAAGATCAAAAATAGAGGAAAGGAAGATCAGGATGGATAGACTCGACAATATAGGTATGTAATGGATAGAGGAATATGATAGGAAATAGTAATGAAAGGAATGATAGAAGAAGGTGATATGCCAATGAGACAAGGTGTCCCCAAGTGTAGGTGACATAGGAGATCAAATTAGACATGACACCTGTTTGCTAGGTTTTCATCATGGTACTTATCCAAGCTACCTGGTTGCCAAGTTTTCACCATTGGATGAAAGGATTTTTCTTTACTTTTTTTTTGGAATATTTAGATAGGAGAAGGTGGATATGGATAAGGAGAGACTCAAATATCTAGTTCCTTGAAAGGTGATAGTCCCGCTAGATGGATGCTGTCGCATGGACCATGTCTAGTGTGCTCATAGATGTTGGTAGGGGATTGCATGAAAGTGAGATGGAGAATGGTAGATATTGGATTATGGAAGGGTGTGATAGTGGACGCTGATGTAGCTATACAGATTGGAAAGCTTATGCAAAAGCATGGACCATGGGAGTAGGATGGGGAAGATATGTAGGATAGTAGTGGAAGGGAGGGGAGATGGAGTTATATGGAAGTGTTGTGGAATGGAAGGGAACCATGACCAACAGTTGCACATACTGTGATAAACATTGAAGTTTATGATAGGTAGGTGGTGTGGGAAGCAATGAAGAGTTTTGCTTGGTGGATGAATGATATAGGCCTTTAGGGACCCACATAGACTTTGTATTTTCTAATTTTTGCTTGTCTTGTAGGATGGAGGAATTGGATACTTTTGGATGGAATGGGAGAAAGTGAATGGTTGGAATTCTTGAGAGGTGGATGCCTCATGTAACTTTAGGGCTTTTTTCTTGGGTACCCAAACCATTTTGCTTTTAGATTTTACCTGTGAAGGTATGGGCTTGGGTATATGCGGCATTTGTGCAGCTTCAGAGGTAATTAGTTGTTTCTTGGGGACCCACACCTTTTTCAGTTTGGCATTGAGGTGTATGGGTGTATGCAACTTTTGATATGGATAATTCTTTGATTCTTGGATTTTGTATCCTAGGTCATGAGGACACTTAGGATTTTTGACTTGAGAGGTAGAGGCATCCAAATGTTTTCTATTGAATTCTCTTGGGATCGTGGAAGTGGGGTAGGTGGAAGCTCTTTGGTTAGACAACATGTGCATTTGTTGGCCATGATTGGGATTGTTAGAGGATTTATAGATGGATGAATAAGGTGTTGGAAGAAGTGGTGGTAGGATGCATGGAGGGATATTAGGAGTTGGAAGTGTGGAGGTAGATTGGATGGTAGAAGGTGTATCGTCACATGCTTTTGACAATTGTAGGATGATGGAGGTGGAATGGCGACATATGTTTTGGGGATATGATAGGGTTTGTGATGGAAAGTGGTAGACTTAGGAGGAGTGGAGGAAGTACCAACATCTTGAGATTGCTCACCTTGGGGTATGTATCCAAGGCCATATGAAGGTGGAGGAACATTGACATGGACGGGCTCTAAAATACCTTGTTCATGAAGGCCTAAGCCTTTACCCTGATAGTTCATATTCTGGAGTATGCGGTGGACCATGGGATTATGTATAGGTGCACTAGACATGAGTTCTTTATTGGATGAGGAATGTGAAGAGGTAGAAAATGGTTGTTGGTGTTCTAAGGAAGAACATTCATGCATGAAGGTAGTGAGACCAAGGGGATATGATAACGGATTTGCAACATGGTCGATAATAGATGGAAGAGGATCGTAAGGATCTTGATTTTCATTATGCTCTTTAGGGTCCAAGTTATTGGGTTGATCATCCATGTGCACTTGGGAGGCAAGTGTCTCATCAAGAGAAGTGGATGTTGTTGGATCATGGATAGGACTAGATGGAAGATGGATAGGAGTAATGGAGGTTTCTTGCTCATGAATGGGTATGGGATCAAGTTGTTCATGTGTAGGTTCTTCATCAACGATAGTAGCTTGATCATAGAAAAGATATAAATTATGGATGGGCATGGGATCAAGTTGTTCATGGAAAGCTTCTTCATAAAAGATAGTATCTTGATCATAGAAGAGATATAGGTTATGGATGGGTTGGAATTGGATTTCTTCTTCATGTATAGGATCAAGTTGCTCAGGTATAGCTTCTTCATAGGTATTATCTTGATCATGGAAGAGATAAAGGTTATGAATGATTTGAAATTGGATCTCTTGCTCATGTATAATCATTGGAAGATGGATAGGAGCAAGTGGCTCATGGAGAGGTTCATTATTATGGATATCATCTTGATCATGGAAAAGATACATGCTATGAATGGGTCGTAGGAAAGTGATTTGATCTTGGCTTGGACGAGGGCTTAATGTTTCCACATGCTCTAAGGTGTGCTCTTGACATAACTCTTGATCTTCTTGAATGGAAATTAAGGTAGAAGACTCTTGGGTAGGCTCTTAGTCGACAACATGAAGGTTTGATGGACCTTGACTTTGGTTACTGGTAGAAGGTTCTTTGATAAGCTCAAGGGGTTGCAGATGACATGAAAGGGTTGTAGGATTTGACATGGCATTGGAAGAATCTTTAGTAAGGTCAAGGACCAGAATTTGGGGACATGGTTGACTCTCTGCTAATAGTCCTTGGATCACGTCCTTAGTAGGTGTAGGAGTACATAGATGAGTGGATTTGGCTTTCTCCATAGCTTTTCTTTTGCTGTATAAATTTGGAAAATATTTTTCCCAAAACTCATCTGATTCTTTTTTGGTTGTCCATTTAGAGTTTGAGGAACTAGATGGCGGTGTTGGTGTAGGACTGGTATGTTTTGGGATAGGCATCTTAGAAGATAGCGAAGGAGGACTAGTAGATGGGGTGGTATATGATTTTTGACTTGGCGTGGTGCTTGCCTTGTCATGAATATGGGAAAAGGATATAAAATTTTGGGGCGAGGCGTAGCTGGTACTGGTACGTTCAGCTTGCAAGATTGCCATTTCTTGTTGTAAGACTTGGATTTGTTGAGCAATTGCTATACAATCTTGGGGTGAGGGACCTAATTTTATTTGCAATTACAGATATTGGAGTGTTTGAGCAATATATTCTATTTGGTTTGCCATATCTATAGAAATTGACACAAGACTGGAAAAGCTTACTGTGATAGATGCGCAGCTACAAATGCGTGGAAACAGAGGATAAAAGTGCATCAGGTCGAAGCAAATGTGCTAATCTG
Organism: Cunninghamia lanceolata; assembly: GCA_027924645.1. Taxonomy (NCBI): domain Eukaryota; kingdom Viridiplantae; phylum Streptophyta; class Pinopsida; order Cupressales; family Cupressaceae; genus Cunninghamia; species Cunninghamia lanceolata. Next base: position 5,687,558 of record BSBN01000312.1, read on the forward strand.
GCAATTTTTATATGTGCCGCAATAGGGATCAAATGCACTGTAAGTCTAAGTATATGCGTCGCAAGTCACAGCAGATGCACCATTCTAGTTTTCAGTTTGGTTTTTTGCAGAGTTTTTGGCACGTTTTTTCAAAAAAATTCTATTTTTGGTTGAAAACATGGTCTTTTTAAATTTTGATTTTTAATTATGGCAAATAAAGACACAGCAAGCGCATAGAAGTTTTCATGATTTTTATCTTTTATTATTTTTTTTGTATTTTGAGGACTTTTTGACACAAGAACAAGTGCAACCTAGGCTGGAAATGACAGTATTTGTTAAATCCCCTAGCTGTGCATATTCAAAGTGTGTAGCTCCAAGATCTGGTAGCATCGGCTCCCCTCCACAACACTCACTTCTCACGCATACCAGATCTGGGTTTCCTTGGGCTTGTACCTCCACCGAGCCTTAGGATTGTCCCTGCTATCTCTACTAAGAATCACATGAATCAGGGCTGCTTCAAAGGCTCTGCCTTTTGTGTCAACAAATAAGAGTTTTTGGTATACTAAACAAGTGGCTAAGTAGTCAAGGAAACCGTTTGAGTGGTTACACATGCAGTAGCACTACTCTCCATTATGGAGTCTCCCAGCCTCCAAGGGTTACGCCTTGGAGGGTTTTGGGGGAGGTTGGCTGTCGGTGTAATACATCAGCACTCATTGCAGGAAGCTTTCACCTCAAGCATAGTTTATTTAAAGTGGATCAGTAGGGCTTGGCTTTAGCCTATTTCCACTCAGGTCGTTCCCACTTGGATAGGTGGGCATCCAAGGGCAGGCCCCTCTAAAGGTTATACATATGGAATAACAAGTTTGGCGTTCTGGTCACCCAGTGAAGGGGAGAGCATAAGTCTATTATCATTCAACAAACATAGAGGACAATGATTAATCCAAACCTAGTTAAAAGGAAAAAAACTAAATGGGCTATCTACTTGGGCACTCATGCATTTGTTAACTTTGAAGTGTTTAAAATATAGCAATGGTTCATTTTCCCTTTGTGAGATAGCAATGTTCTAACTTAGAAAGATAGCAATATGCAAAGATAGTAGTGGTTCAGTTACTATCCCCCTAATTAAGGACTACGTAAAATTTGCATGCATTTTTTTCCCCTAAATAATCTAAGATGAACTAATTAATGCAGCTAAATGATTATTCCAGCCTCTAATCCTGCAAGACAAACGTTAGCCTAAATATAAGAACTACAAGAAAAACCACAGTGAAGAACATATGCACCGCTTGACAGTCTGTATGCGTAGAAACAGAGACTGCAAGCGCCATTTTACAGATGCGCTAAGATAGATGTCAAAAGTGCAAGAATAAGAGACAGAAGCACTAATTCAACAGATGCGCCGTAAAAAGGTATGAAAGCACCGTTTAAGAGGGTGTATGTGCTGGAAGTTTATATGCGCCGTCTCAGAGGATGAATGCGCCAGATTAACCTGTCAGAAGCTGGAACAGAAGGTAAAAGCACCGACTCAGGAGATGTATGCGTTAGAAGTCTGTATGAAATCCTATACAGAACCTATCACTCATAAACTCAGATTTTTGATTAGATTAGGGCAAGAACCCCACGGTGGGCACCATAAATGTAAGGGTAAAAATGGGATAATCAAATTAATAATAAAAACCCAAACATCAATGAAATATGAAGGTAAAAGGAGATTTAAAACAACAAAGAGAGATACTTACAACCTTTACCTTTTGACTTCCATTGCTTGCCTATTCTTTCTTGATCTTGATGTGATTAAGATTGCCCTCAGGAAGCTTGCTTCCTCGCTTCGATTCCTCAAGATGACAAGGATAAGTGCCTTTGATACTTGTTGTATTTGAAGATGAGCTTCAAACACAAATGTGAGTGGATGATAATGAAGTGATATGAAGATGGGGTACCAATGGCACGCTATAGTTCCTGCAGCATAAGTTACTCGAATGATGGATATCAAATGAAGAAGAAGAGGGTTGTATTTATAGAGTTGTGTGAGACAAGATTAACGGTTGAGAAGAAATAAGAAGATCAACGGAGGAGAATGTTCGAGAGAACGTGCGCAAATAGAAGAAGGACATGTGTCATTCAAAAAGAAGCTTTGTTGAGTTAACTAATTTCTTGATGAGGATGAGTTTTTATTTTCTTAAATTAGAATATATTTTTCTAATTTAAAAACAAAGTTGCTTTAACTCAGCTTTTACCTTTGTATGAGAAGAAGAATTTATTTTTAGAAGATATTGAAGATTTTTTAGAAGGTAAGAAAGCATAATTAAATAAATAAATTTATTTAATTATTTGTAGATAATTTGGAGGAATAAATAAAATATTTAAATATATTTTATTTTTGTGGAGATTTAAGATTTAATTTAAATAAAATTGCATTTTATTTAAATTTGGAAGAATAAAAGATTTGATTAAATAATTAAAATTATTTAATTATTTAAAAGAATAAAGTTGATGTAGATGAAATTAATTAATTAAATAAATGTAATTTATTTAATTAAATGGGAGGAAGTGAATCAAATAAATAAATAAATAAATTTATTTATTGATAGAGGAATACAAAGATGAAATAAATATTTAAAATATTTATTTAAGTAGAGCATGTCATTTTTAGGTGTATACAATTTGGCTTAGAGCCTGTCCTCTAACTAATCTCACAGGGGTAATCTCCATGTTGTATTCTTGCAAAATAGTGATCCACTTTGCCCTTTTCTCTCCAGGTTCACTCTGCATCAATAACATTTTAATTGTCGAGTCTGGTACTACAACAATGACTCTGCTTCTTAGGATGTAATGGCGAAACTTATTAGTGGCTTTGACTAAAGCAAGGGCTTGCCACTCGACATCCAGATATCTTTATTCAGCATCCCTGAATGGGGTGCTCATAAATGTAATGGGATTTTCTTCTTTAACCTCATTTCTTTGCGTTAAAATAGTTGCGCAGGTATGATCGGATGCAAATGAATAGATATAAAACATCCTGGTATAATCCAGACTATTGAGTAATGGGGCATCAATTATTACTTTCTTGATATCTTCAAAAGTTTCCTTTGCTTTTGGTGTCCATTCAATTTTAGCATCTTTCTTTAGCATGACATTTAAGGGCCTCACTATTTCGATAAACCCTGTTATGAAATTTCTAACAAAATTTATCTTAGCAAAGTATGACTTTAATTCCTTCTTGCTTCCTGGTAGCTGTAGCTTCATGATGGAATTCACTCTATCTGGATCTATGAATATCCCATCTTCAGACATGATGTGGCCAAGTAACTTTCCATTGGTAACCCCAAAGATGCACTTCTTTAGGTTCAAAGATATGCCATATTGTTCATTCTTTTGGAGTACTTTTTGTAAATCTTCCACATGATCCCCTCTACATTTTGAGAATACTGTCAGGTCATCCATATAAATAACAATGCAATGGCCTACCAAACCTCTAAAAGCAATGTCCATAGCTCATTGGAACGTTGCTCCAACATTAATTAAGCCAAATGGCATACGCCTATATGCGAATATTCTCCACTTTATTGTGAACGTTGTATTTAGTCTGTCAACCTTGTTAACCATAACCTGATTATATCCCAAAAATCCATCCAAGATAGACATTATTTGTCCTACATTTAACTTTTGAAGTACTTCATCTAACAATGGGAGTGGATAATTATCCTTTTCTGATGCTCTGTTAAGGTTTCTAAAATCCACACATAAGTGGATATCCCCATTCTTTTTCCTTACTAGAACTATATGCGAATATTCCCCACTTTATCATGAATGTTGTATTTAGTCTATCAACCTTCTCGACCATAACCTGATTACATCCTAAAAATCCATCCAAGAAAAGACATTATCTGTGCTCCATTTACCATTTGAAGTACTTCATCTAACAATGGGAGTGGATAATTATCCTTTTCTGATGCTTTATTAAGGTTTCTAAAATCCACACATAAGTGGATATCCCCATTCTTTTTCCTTACTGAAACTAGATATGCCACCCACGTAGAATACCTAACTGGAAAGATGATCCTGGTGGCTAATAACTTCTTGACCTCTTCAAATATCAATGGCTCTAATACGACGTTCACTGGCCTCTGTTTTTGTCTGAATGGCTTAGCATCAGGCTTTAATGGAATAGTATGAGTAATGGTTGAGGTGTCATATATTTTTTAGTTCATCATAAGTCCACACTATCACATGGATGTAATCTGTTAGGGCTTGGACTATTCCTTCCTGCTCAGTTGGAGTACATACTTTACTGATCAAGACATTTCTTATCTCTGAACCCTGTCCTATATTGATAGGTTCATATTTTCCTCCTATTTTGGGTAGATCCCTTTGCGTGGTCATGCTATCCAAATCAAACATCCTTTCAAGTTCAATCATCCCTTTTAGGATCTTATTGTCCTGCAAATTGATAATGTCTTGTTCATCCCATAATTTATCAACTCTAGACTATGTGCATCTATTACTTGGGCTTCAAACACATCTCCTTTAGCAATGAAATCTAGGATATGCTAATCATCTTCAAAGAATTAAAAATTGATCACTTTATCTAGTACCGAGGGTGTAGATACCAATTCAACTGAGTATTTCTTTAATCTTGACATGGTCAGTGGCTCTAGTGTACTTGCGGCTATGGCCAAGGCATCTGTTCATTAATTTTGCTTTCATCGGACATGAGTAATGTTGAAAGCATTAAACCCTTCAATCAAATCCCATTCCAGATGTCTATAGTTGGACAATCTCTTATAGTTGCAAGAGTATTGTTTCTTTACCTGTTTAATCACCAGTTCAGAATCTCTGAACATGTAATATCCTGACTCCTTTTTTCAATGCAAAAAGCAAGCCATGGATCAACACTTCATATTCAACAATATTTTTAGTGCAATGAAATTCCAGTCTATATGCAGCAAGATAGAAATTCCATTGAGAATTAACCAAATCAATCCAGACTCCAACACCCTATTTAGACTTGGACTCATCAAATTTCAATGTCCAAGGTCCATCATCTAGAGGACTCTTATCAGGACCTTTCCTCCTTTTAACCTCTGCGACACTTCCTCCAATAATCCATTTCAATTTAGGTGGTTTCTTATGATCTAATACCTGACTTGGAGTGTTTACTACAATTTTGTTTTCAGTGATTTGGATATCGAGTACTTTAGTTTGTACCATCGGGACATACTCTAGATTAAATTTAGCCATTCCCAACTTATCTTTGAACACCACTAGATTTTGATTCGATAACACTGGATGATTTATTCCATCCTCTTCTGTCTTTACTTTCTCAAGTATTTTGGTAGACACACCAAGCTCGTTCCTTGAATACAATTGCTCTTTTCTGTAAATCTTATTTATGCACATTGCACATGTATTCTCAAAATATGGCATTTTATGCAGTCTGCACCATTCTTCTAGCAAAGCCTGCCCAAGTGGGATTCCTTGCAAGTTATACTTCTTGGTTTCCTTGGACATGTGTCTTTAAAACTCATTTAAACCATCATCTCCATCTTCATATGAAGTTTCATGGTCAGATTCTACTAGAAAATTCATTCTAGGTGTGATTAAACTTATTCCATTATTCTCCTGCATATAATTGCACATTAAAACTTCTTCCATGGTGACAACTAGAAGTTTGACTCTATATACTCCTCGTTCGACACTTGTGTACAACACTTCGTTATTCTAATGATATTCGGTGATCATATGCTTCATTTTTGGCTCAACTTCAATCTTAATCTGGTTAGGGATACCTCTCCAAGGTAACCACATATGTGAGAAATCTATAGACATGTATCCATTAAGAGTTTTGGACCAGTCTCTACTTAGTAGCATGCCATAAGTGTCAGGGATATCTACTACCTGGATGCCAATAAAATGTTGGACTCTAGGGTTGGAAGCTAACTACATATGGATATGGGTTAACTCACCTATGACGTTAACTTCAGACTTATCTAACTGAGTAACCTTCTTTAAGAATTTAGCAAGTTGCATACCAAAAATCTGACATACGGACAAAGGCATGACATTAGTAGACACTCCATAATCTACTAGGTAATTGTGTAGATTCTTCCAAAATATCCTTAAAGTGAGGAGAAAGGGAGGATACTTAGTTTTCTCTTTGTATAATGTCATTTGAGCAGTATCTGCAGTGTGGACCTGACCTTTATCCTTAGGCTTGAAAGGGATGTTCTTATGTGGGGAATCTCTAGTTGGAATACTACTAGGGATATTGTCTTTCACTATAGGTTCATATAAGAATTTTAGGAAAGCCTTCTTAATTACCAGAGTTTTGAATAACTCAGAGAGGGATAAACTAATATTTATCTTCTTGATTTCTTCAGCTAAGTAGGTAACCAATTTATCAAACTCAATAAGCTCATTCATACCTTTAGCTGATGTAGATGAGGATGTGAAGTGGCATTGATTCACTCTTGGAGGTGTTGGATTGTTACTAGCATTCACATCCGGAGGAGTGTTGAAGTTGTTCGGTGGGATAGAGCTCGTCAGAGGTCCAAGCGGCCTATTATTATTGTTCTGGAGATTATAGTTCTGTTCTCTCTAGAATTGCTGAAAAGTATGAACTTGATCTACCTCTTGTTTAGGTTCATTATCCTTTTCAAAAGGAAAAGTATAATCCTCAAACACTAGGGCTGTTTCTTTACATATGAGAGTGTAATTCTCATGTACTATATCCACCTATTCTTTGTAACCAACAAAACTTTCCAAGACCATCACTAACTCATATTCTAAGGGCACTAGTTCATTTCCTTTAGAAAAATTCACTTCACCTTCAGTATTTCAAACCTCTACCTGGAAAATATTTGCAGCAATCCTGAATTGAGGACAATATAAATCTGCATGTGTACTTGTATTGTGAATTCTACACCAATTATTTAGGCTAGATTGACTCTAGTTGTTTGCTTGGGTTCTGAAGGTGCCTAATTATCCAGAGGTGATGGTAAGGTTCCATTATTTGGTCTAGTGTTCTAGACTCTTGGAGGTCTCGAAGAATTATTATTGTTACCTCTGTCATTGTTATATCCCCTATCTAGATATCCTCTATTTTTCTGATTTTGACTATTAGCCCGAGAGTAGAAATTATGATTTCTCAATTGTGTCACCTCAGTAGTTAATCTCCTCAACTGAGATGTTATCTCTTTTATATCCTCCTTCTCTTCTTGTACTTTAGCCACTACATTATCTTAACTAGGGAAAAAGAAAGAACCACCATTACCATTTGGTCTAGCTTTGGGAGGCACATATCCTGGATATGGAATCATCCGATCATTCTCTTGGGGAAGAATTACATTAATAGGTGGTACTTGGAAATGGATTTGCTATTGGAACATGATTTATTAAGGCTCCATTAACTGGCATGCTGCATCTGGTCAGGAAATGTAGACAACCCTATGGTAGGTAGAGGAGAGTGTCCTACTTGTTTCATTTTAGTATTCACTTTGACTACCTTTGCATAGGCACCAGACAAGATCGTAATGGTAGGATTTGCCCTTACAAACATTGTTGTCAAATGATCCATAGTTGAGTAGTAGACTAACAAGGCTACATCCTCAACAATGATGTACAGAGCTGTTAACTTGGAATATGCCTTCTAGAAGCGGTCATTGAAGTTTTCTATAAACACACCTTCACCTCTCTTGATCTCAAAAAATGATGATACATAGTTGCTACATCAATTGAGACTCTGAACCAAGCTTTGAATGCATTTTCCATCAATAACCAAGTGTTGATGGATCGCTAGGGCAAACTCACATACCCGTTGTATGCTTCTTCCCCTAATGTGTATGGAAAGAGCCTGCATACAACATCTTCATGTTGTATCCTTGCTCTGAAGCAAGCTTTTTTGAATGTTTGTAGATGATCCTCAGCATCCTGAAACAGATGATACTTTGGGCACAATTTATCAGGATTCTTTAGCAAATCATTATATGCCGCAAAGTAAAGGGCTGACTCAATGTTAAATAATGCCATTGGAACTTGTATAAGAGCTACTGGTGGCACAAGGGCAACATGTCTAGGTTGTGCACCATCTGAGCATGATCTTGGTCTTGCAACAGACAACTCTTGCAAAGGTCCACTAGATCTTGATCTAGTAGCAGGCCGATGAGCTAACTCAGAAATTTCAAGTCAAACTTTGAAGCTTTGGATCAAATCTTTGCAAAGATATAGTCAACTCTTCTCAAGCAAGGGATATTTGCAGTCTCTTAGCTCAAATGGTGAAATATTGATAGGATATTTGTGAAAATACAAAGCTTTCAGTCCACGGTCCTCCTTCTAGTGTCAAATATGTTGATGTGTTTGTTATTCACAAAAACAAGAATAAAAGTTCACAACAAACCTTCATTCATCTTGAAAGATATGATAATTATGGATGAATTTATAATCCCAAGTCTCTGTCTGTTAGGTCTTGACTACTTGATCATCACTCAGGGTTGTTGTGTCTTATTGTTTTCCATGTTGTGGCCTTACGTGCTTTTGTTCATGATTTCCTCAAATTCAGTCAATATTTGCAAATATCCTGTCTATTGTACCTGACCTGCATATATCCTTGACAATTATATTAAATCATATGATATTTAGTTAGAATTTGATTCTAACTTTGATTAGTTCTTCTGAAACTATCCTTGATTTTGATTAATTCTTAGGATATTTTCTAACTTTGATTAGTTCTTGTAAAACTATCCCTACTTTGAACTAATTGTCACGTCTCAAACTTTGGTACTTTCTGGAATTACTTTATGTAGAAATAAATCATGAATAATTATGTGTGTGGTTAGATGAATAATTTGTTATTTTGAAAGATGAATGATTATTTTAATATGGAAAAGATGAAATGAAATGAATGTTATATTCATGTTATTAATTTTAATGCTTCAACTATGCTTTGGCTATTGGGTTACTAACCTATTAATGGGAAATTTGAGTTTATCATGAGTTGTAGGTTGTCGAAGACAAGGGTGTGGTTAAGGTAAAGGAGATTAGCAGCCTGGCAAGGTTAAGATGGAGGGATTTCTCTCACACACATCACTTAGAGTCATGTAGATGCATTATAATTGCATTTAATTGATTTTATTATATAGTTCTTATTTTATTGTGTTACAAATAGATTATTTAATTAATTGTTATTTAATACTATGTGTTCATATAAAAATAGATTAAATGGTTTAATTATTTATTTGATTTTTATTTGAAGAATGAATATATTATTATTATTTGTTTTATAGATAGTTGAGATAATCATGCTTATTATTTTAATATTATTTATGATAAATTAGAGAATAGAATTAGAAAATAAAACAAGATTTTAGAAACAAATCAAAAAGGAAAGAAAACAAGAAAATAATAAAACATTAGAAAATTAGAAAAGAAAACTTTATTTAGGAAATCAAGCTCAAAAGAAAGAAAAGCAAAATGGAGAGGAAAAATAATAAAAAGAAGAATAAAAACTCTTTCTCTCAACACAAAAATTCATTCACAACTTTGCATTCTCAACTTTCTATCTCATCTCTGAATTTGAAAACAAAACACAAGATTTATTGATACTAGAGAAGAGGGATTTGGCGAAGGTTGAAGATCTGGAACAAAGGAAGCTTTTGGGATACAAAGGGTTAGAAGAATTCAACTGATTGGATATCAAAATTCTAGGTTTTTATTCAAATCCATATTCTTAAATTGCACGTGATTGAAATTGTTTGGACAAACCTCTAAATTTTTCTTTGTGGAAAGACATATTGTTTTTCTATATCTTATATATATATATATATATATATATTATTTATACGGATAAATGCTGCTGTAATAGAAAATCCTTAATTGTGTCTCTAATTTATTAATGAAAATCTTACAAAACATATATATATATATATATACAGAGACTGTATATACATATAATATTATCGGGATGCATATATTAAAAACTGTCAGTATAAATATAGATCAATGTATGGAAATTATGAAATTAAATATTATATGTATATATATTGAAAGTATTACAAACTATATATGCATATTAAATTGTCTGTGCAAGCCGTACTGTAATTGTGAGATTTTCGTATATAAATCGCATTTCTTTAGGTATTATGGCTATCACTATGGAATTGCATGGTAAAAATGTTTGAAAGAAAAAATATATGAATGAAACCTTTTTGGAGGACTTGCCCCCACAACGACGATCCTTATGGGTGCCGCAGTTCCTATGGGAACTACGACTCCCATAAGGGCCGTTGGCCCCATTGTCTCATGTCTGCCATGTTTAAATACAATTCACAGAAGTTATATAGTTTGAAACCATGATGAAAGGTATTCACTGATGATAAATATATATCGTTCAATATATAATGTTTGCTGTGTATAATGCTTGCGACAACCATGGCGTTTATAAATATATATCATTCAATATATATATGATGTTCGAATTCGAGAACTCGCTGATGATTATCTAATTCGATGATACTTATTTACGGTGCATGCGATTTTATCCAAATCTGGGCACTACCCTATTTCAATGATTTATATATATCATTATGCCCTCACTGTAATTTGTATGATATACTGTAACAACACTATAATGACTTGGTTTTCTCTGTATATGAAGTTAATGCTGTGAGATTTTATTTGTTATATATATATATATTTATAAATAAATACTTCTATATATATATTTAAAATGAAAGGCAACAAAAGAGGTTTTTATTTTATTTTATTTTACACAGTTGATGATAGAACCATAATATAGACTTTTCAATTAAGAGTATTTTTGTATAAAGATAAATATTGTATTAAGACTATTTTTGTCAAAACTAGCATTTTATCAAAAATCATTGAATGGTGAAAGAATTGGCACTATGGTAAACCGATAGATTCATTGTTGATAACCAAACTAATAATACCATCACATCTAGAAAATCTCTTATCTTGAAAATTGAGATAAACCATTGGAAATTATAAACTTAGACAACAAGGAAACTAGATGAATGTATTGGATTTGATGAAAATTGTAATTATTTTACATAATGGATATTTATGCTATGAATAATTATTCTTAGAAAACTATTCATTGCATGTATTCTTGGGTAAAGTATTATACTTTCAAGACAGAATGCCGAATGTGGGCTCCCAGAGATGATAGTTTTACTTTTTCTAAAACTATCACTTTTGTTTATTTGCTTGGCCAAGCTACTGTACCATTGAAACAAATGGATTATTTAAAAGCCTAGAATTATGTTATATATGTCTCTACCACATCTTGTTTGCAAGATTTTATGTCATTCTAGGTTAGGATGCATAGAGGTAACAGGCACGCATCAATAGATTCCCTCCTACTTACACCGTTCCATCTTGCTAGGCTCCTTGTGCAAGGTCGGTGTTTTCTTCGAGTTACGAAGAAACTCAGGGAAGTCTAGTGCTTCGTGGTTGGGTGGAAAAAGTGCCTTAACCACACTCTTGGTCTCGGCTTGTGGAAGATCAGAGGATCAAGGCAGTCGAGTTCAGAGATTCTTATGTTATATGGATATTTATTTCATTGTACTCTTTTGTATGGCTTACATAACCAATTGTAAAATGTAATATTTCCTTCATTGATATATTGATGCTATATCTTGTAACATTGAAATAGATGTTTTGTAACACTAGATTGGTGTATGTAATGGAATTGTAACACTTCTTAGTGTATGGAAAACTTTAACTTCATTCATGGATTCTTGCTATTTTATATAGTTATGGATATTTGCAAATTATAAAGGATGTATTTTCCATTTTTGGATTAGTAATGTTTTTTGGAAAACTATGTTTAAAGTATGTAATTTTCTGCACCTCACATTTGGTATCAGAGCCAGGTTCAACTCTTGGACCTATGCCTAATGACACTTTAATGAAATGTTTTCAGAGTAATCTAGATGGATACTAGATTCACTTATCAGTGTGGAGGTGGATCTCATGGTGATTCGAATGAAAGATTGGATCAGATCGTAGCCATGTTGAATTGGCAAGAGGCCAGGATGGATGGATTAGAACAAGAAATTTGAAAAGGTCAAACCAGGGTGAATGCAGGTGGAAATGGTGGTAACAGAAATGAAACAAATGAAGAAAACCCAGAGACAGAAAGAAACACTAGTAAACAAGAGAAAGTGGATGAAGAGTTGGGTAAAGACCTTAAAAAGGTCACCCCACCAAAATTTAATGGAAAGACAACTAGGGACGGGGTAGAAGCCTAGATAATCAAGATGGAGAAGTATTTCTCCTTGAGGAATTTGTCTAATTAGACTAAGGCTATATGGGGATCGTACCAACTCATCGGTGAGGCTGCCACTTGGTGGGATAACGAAAAGGCTGAGAAGTAGCTATTGGCTAGCGAGGTGACATGGGAGCAGTTTTTGTAGTTGTTCAGAAAGAGGTGGCTACCTTAGTTATATTTTGACAAGAAAATGATAGAATTCCAAAATCTCACCTAGGGTGGAATGACGGTAACTCAATATTGGAAATTTTCTTTCCACTTGCTCAAGTACGTGCCTCAGTATCAACAGGATGAGAGGTTTAAGATTCGTAAATTCATCTTGGGGCTTAGGCCTCAAATTGGATCAGATGTAGACATTCATAACCCTTCCACTATGGATGAGGTTTTTGGAAAAGTAATCAAGCAGGAACAAAAATTACAACAGGTTGCAAATTACAGGAAAATCAGAGATGCAAAATACGGTAACAAGAAACCTCAAGGAAACAACTAGAATAAGAATAACCAGGGGAATAATAATAAGTAGATCAAAAATATTAAGAGAAGAAATAATTCCAAAGACTGCAATGAAGGAAATTAGAATAGTAACAAGAAGGCAAATTATAACAATAATAACAACAATAACATCAGAGATGCTTCAGATAGACTCAGAGCACCCCGCAGTGGTTGCTACACATGTGGCGGTGAGCATTATGCTAGTGTGTGTCCTCAGAGGGGGAATAATCAGAAAAATAGAAACCAACATCACATCCATACGGTGGTAGATAATCACCAAGCTGATTTCCAGGCTACACCAATCCAGTTCTCGGGTAAGCTTTTTGGATGCCCTGTTTCAATTTTAATTGATACCGGAGCTACTGAGTGTTTTGTATATCCAAGTGTCATTTCTAAATTGTTAGTTAAACTGGGATTTATGGCAAATTCATGGAAGCTCCTGATGCAGGAGCATCTAGTGGTGTAAGGGCAATCTTGCATCACCCAAAAAGAAGTTAATTCAAAATCATTGTACTTGTTTTCATTTCTTTCCATAATTAGTGTTTCTAGTTCCATAATATCCAGAATAATGATGTAGGACTTTCTATTTTTCCAAAACTGCTAAAAATAACAACCTGCCTATTTTGGAAAGTGTACCTGCCATTTTAGGAAAGTTTGCATTTGGGCAGGGATTGAAGTGAAAACTTACAGAAAGTTACATAACTAAAATATAAGACCTTTGGTGAAGGAATTGGGCAAAGATCATTTGTTAGCTGAAAGATATTAAAGTTTTTATTTTCTGAAAAGCCCTTAAAAATTTCTAGAATGAGATATGAGGCACTAAAACATCCCATAATGTCCTGAAAAGTTGATAGAAATCTATTTACAGATTTCTAGCATGATAGTTCACATCACGAGCTTTTCGGCACTTAAAACGGTTCGTCAATTAGACACCCAGATCAAAAGTTATGCTTCCCAAAAGTTGACCTACTTTTGGAGGGAGTTGCAAATTTTGAAATTTAGCTGGAGGTCGCCAAGAAGTGCTATTTATGACTATTTTGGGAACCCTGGGTAGTAGTAGAGTTAAGAGGGAAAGTGTAGAGTCAAGAATAGGTGAGAAAATATAAACCCTAGCTGATTTGGGGTTATAGAAGGCTGAAGGTTCTAGAGTCTTGAGGTTGGGAAAGCTGTAATGTGTTGCAGCCAGTAGGGGATTCATCCTTTGATTGTAATTGAGCTTCTGTAATGTAATGAGTTGCCCAGATCAATAAAAGAAAGTTCTATTTTCTGTGTTCAATTTTTGTTGTTGTGTGTTTTATGATTTACCCCCTTCATCAAGTGGTATCAGAGCAAGAGTTCTTGAGTGTGTAGATAGATCACTGACCATGAGGCAGTTTACACCAGGACCTAAGGTTGTGGGTTTGCTGCAGAGATCAAGATGCCTCCACGAAGAAATCATTTTGGGAGGAATACTTTGACTAAAGAGGGTTTTAGAGCTTTGCAAAGACAAATTGATGCATTGCAAGAGGAGCTGCGAAGAAGGTTCGAGTCGAGAGGAGAGAGGAAAGCGAAGATGAAGTTAAACAAGAGCTATCTGAGGAAGAACAAGAAGCTGAAGGAGATCCTGTAGAAGTTAGGTTGTTGAGGGCTATTTCTAAGATTGGAAAGAGGCCCAGGATTGAAGTTTCTACATATTTTAGAGATTTGAATCTAGAACAGCTCATTGATTGGATGAATGACATGGAGGAGTATTTCGAGTATGAAGATGTGGAGAACCCAGATCGAGTCAAGTTTGAAAAAACAAAGTTGAAGGGCCATGCAAATATTTGGTGGAATGAGGTCCAGTTAGAGAGGAACAGAAGAGGAAAATGAAACATCACTAGATGGGATCAGATGGTGGAGAAACTGAGGAAGCAATTCATTCCTGTGGACTATGAGATGGAGCTATTGAAGAAGCTGCAAGGATTGAAGCAAGGTAACAAGTCTATCAAGGAGTATACAGAAGAATTTTATAAGATTAATATTAGGATAGGCCATGCAGAGCCAAATAAGGAGAAGGTAGCTCGTTACATTAATGGGTTAAGGCCAAGTATTCAAGAGGAGTTGGGCCTGGTCAGAATGAACACCATAGAAGATGCATACCAGTTTTCCCTGAAGGTGGAAGAGAAGCTAAATAAAAGGTTTAACAACAAGCAAAGGGGAAGAGGTCAAGGCGGAAGGACTGGTGGAAGACCCAATGGGGGACAAAATAAAGATTCAAAGAAAAGTGAAGAAGCTGATGCCAGTCGAATTCAGAGAGGAGATAATACATACCATCCTCGTGACCAGAACAATGTTGAGCAAAGAGGAAGAGGAAGAGGCAGACTTGGGCAAGGACCTAGAAGAGGAGGTTTCAGAGGAACTTGTTTCCAATGTGGAGAAGAAGGGCATCGAGCATATGAGTGTCCACAACACCAAGGAAGGACAAATAGAAGACCTGAAGGTAATGCACGAGTTGCACATGTTGATGAAGATGCTCAATCTGAGCGCTCTCAAGATGCTGAAAGGGGAGAAACCCTAGTTGTTAGAAGAACCTTGTTGAATGAGGAGAAAGAACCAAATCAGAGGAAGAGTTTATTCCACACAAGCTGCAAATGTGAAGGTAAGTGCTGTGATATTATTATTGATAGCGGAAGCACTGATAATCTTGTTTCAAAGGAGATGATTGACAAGTTGAAGTTGACAAGAAGAAAGCATCCACATCCATATCAGATTGCATGGTTGCAGAAGGACCATAGAGATTTGGTCAATGAACAGTGTTTAGTGAATTTCAAGATTGGAGACTACCATGATGAGGTGCTGTGTAATATCATACCAATGGACGCAGGTCATATGATGTTGGGGAGGTCATGGAAGTATGATAGGAGTGCTATCCCTAATGGCTGTGCAAACACATATTCCCTAACAAAGGATGGAGTTAATCATAAGTTGAAGCCCTTGAAGGAGGTGGAAGAAAAGGTATGTAGTACTGCCATAATTTGCTTGGTAGATGGTAGGAAATTTTTGGAGGGTATGAAGCATGAGTGTCATTGCTTTGCATTGATTCCTAAGATTAGTCAAGAGAAATGTGAAGATGTACCAGTAGAAGTCTTAGAAATGTTGGAAGAATTTCAAGATATTGTCTTTGATAATGTACCAGAAGGATTACCACTGGTGAGGAAGATAAGTCACCAAATAGATTTGATACCAGGAGCTAGTTTGCCGAATAAGGCAGCCCACAAAATGATTCCTGCTGAGAGTGAAGAGTTGAACAAACAAGTTCAAGAGTTGTCAAGGAAGGGACTGATAAGGGAGAGCCTAAGTCCATGTGCGGTACCTACAGTACTAGCACTAAAGAAAGATGGAGAGTGGAGAATGTGTACAAACTCTTGAGCCATCAATAAGATCACAATCAATTACAAATTTCCATTGCCCAGAATGGATGACATAATGGACTGTTTGAGTGGAGCCAAGTACTTCACGAAGATTGACCTGAAGAGTGGGTATCACCAGATTCGTATCAAAGAAGGAGATGAGTGGAAGACAACCTTCAAGACAAAGGAAGGTTTGTATGAGTGGTTAGTCATGCCATTTGGGCTAACCAATGCACCAAGCACATTCATGCAACTCATGAACAAGGTACTGAAAGAATTTTTGGGAAGTTTTGTTATTATTTATTTAGATGATATTTTGATTTTTAGTAAGACTTTGGATGAGCATCTGATGCATATCAGAAGAGTTTCAGAGAAGCTAAGGGAGGAGAAGTTGTTGATTAATATGAAGAAATGTAGTTTTGCAAAGAAGGAGTTGGTATACCTGGGAGTTGTTGTCTCAGATGAAGGTCTTAAGATGGACCCAGAGAAGGTGAGAGCTATCATGAATGGCCTACATCAAGGAGTGTTTCCGTGGTAAGATCTTTTCATGGTTTGGCAAGTTTTTACAGAAAGTTTATCAAGAATTTCAGTAGCATTTGTCCACCCCTAACTACGACAATGAGAGGGGATAGAAAAGAGTTTAGATGGACTAAAGGAGCAGATAAAAGCTTTGATACATTGAAGCAGAAAGTCATAGAGCAACCTATTTTGGCACTTCCAGATTTCAATAAGGTATTTTAGGTAGATTGTGATGCTAGTGGTAGTGCTATAGGAGTTGTTTTGAGTCAAGAAGGTAAGCCCATTGCCTATTTTAGTGAGAAGCTTAATGATGCCAAGAAAAGGTATTATGTTTATTATCAGGAGTTTTATGCAATAGTTCAGGCTTTGAAGAAATGGAGAGATTATTTTTTACCAAAGGAGTTTGTTTTAAATACTGATCATCAGGCTTTGCAGTATCTTAATAGTCAAGGAAAGTTGAACCAAAGGCATTTAAAATGGGATGAGTTTTTGCAGAGCTATACTTTTGTTTTAAAGCACAGGAGTGGGAAGTCTAACAGAGTTGCAGATGCCTTGAGCAGAAGGCCAAATTTGTTGACAAAAAAGAAGATAGAGGTTGTTGGGTTCGATGAGCTCAAAAGTTTATATCCTAAAGATCTAGATTTTGTAGTGGCCTGGAAAGCTTGTTTGGAACCTATTACATTGGACAAGACAAAATGGTTGGGTTTCATAATCCAAGATGGCATGTTGTTTAGAGGAAGCCAGTTGTACATTCCAAGGAGTTCCATGAGAGAGAACTTGATTAAGGAGAAGCATAGTGGGGGATTGGCTGGACACTTTGGTTGAGATAAGACCATTGCTATTGTTGGTGAAAATTATTTTTGGCCACAATTGCAGCAGGATGTGAGGAAATTTGTGCAGAGTTACCGAGTATGTCAGATGGTGAAAGGAGCAAGTCAGAATACAGGGCTATATCAGCCATTACCTATACCAGAGAAGCCATGGGATGATATTAGTATGGATTTTGATCTTGGTTTACCAAGGACATAGAGAGGACATGATTCTATTTTTGTGGTGGTGTATAGATTCTCAAATATGACACATTTTATTCCTTGCAAGAAGAGTAATGATGCTCTTCATATTGCAGAGTTATTTTTCAGGGAGGTGGTGAGATTACACGGTCTACCAAAGAGCATAGTTTGTTGGTTATTTCTAGAGGACATTATGGAAGAAGTTGAAGACAAATTTGAAGTTCAGTTCTGCACACCATCACAGACTGATGGACAGACGGAAGTGGTGCATAGGAGTTTGGGTAACCTGCTACGATGCTTAGTAGGAGATAAGCCCAAGGGATGGGATTTGATTTTACCACAAGCAGAATTTGCTTACAACAATTCTGTCAATAAGAGTACTGGTAAATCACCATTCCAGATTGTCTATGGCAATAGCCCAAGAAATGCTTCTGAGTTGTGGAAGCTGGAAAAAGGAGAAAAGACAAGTGTTGAAGCCGAAGACTTTGTAGAACATCTGAAGAATTTACATGAAGAGGTGAGAAAGAACATTAATAAGATGAATATTCAGTACAAGGCTAAGGAAGATTAGAAGAGGAGGTATAAGGAGTTCTAGGTAGGAGATGAAGTCATGGTCCACTTGAGAAAATAAAGGTTCCCAATTGGAATAGACAATAAGTTGAAAATGAAGAAATTTGGACCATGCAGAATCCTGAAGAAGCATTATTTAGGAAATGCATAAGAGGTAGAGCTGCCGAGTGGGATCAATATTTCCCCTATTTTCAACATTGCTGATTTATTAGAATATCATGAAGGTGGAACAGAGGATGGACCAACAGAAGCATAGTGGAATATTTCGGCATCTACTTCAATGGAGGAGATAGAAGAGATATTGGATAGCTGTGTGGGAAGAAGTACTCGAAACAAGCAATATGAAGAGTATCTGGTAAAATAGAAAGGAAGGCCTGTTGAAGATTCTTCTTGGTTGTGTAAGGTAGAGGTTGACCGTATGGGTTTTCCTCACACAAACATCTGAGACGTGATAGGGTCACTTCTCAAATTACCCTAGGTGTCTGATGCAGGAGCATCCAGTGGTGTAAGGGCAATCTTGCATCACCCAAAAAGAAGTTAATTCAAAATCATTGTACTTGTTTTCATTTCTTTCCATAATTAGTGTTTCTAGTTCCATAATATCCAAAATAATGATGTAGGACTTTTTGTTTTTCCAAAACTGCTAAAAATAGCAACCTGCCTATTTTGGAAAGTGTACCTGCCATTTTAGGAAAGTTTGCATTTGGGTATGGATTGAAGCGAAAAATTACAAAAAGTTACATAACAGAAATATAAGACCTTTGGCGATGGAATCTGGCAAAGATCATTTGTTAGCTTAAAGATATTAAAGTTTTTGTTTTCTAAAAAGCCCCTAAAAATTTTTGGAACGAGATATGAGGCACTAAAACATCCCATAACATCTCAAAAAGTTGATGGAAATTTGTTTACAGATTTCCAGTGTGATAGTTTTCATTGTGAGCTTTCTGGTTCTTAAAATGGTTTGTCAATCGGACACCCGAATCAAAAGTTATGCTTCTCGGAAGTTGACCTACTTTTGGAGGGAGTTGTAAATTTTGAAATTTAGCTAGAGGCTGCCAAAAAGTGCTATTTATGACTATATTGGGAACCCTGGGTAGTAGTAGAGTTAAGGGGGCAAGTGTAGAGTCAAGAATAGGTGGGAAAACAGAAACCCTAGCTGATTTGGGGTTACAGAAGGCTGAAGGTTCTAGAGTCTTGAGGTTGGGAAAGCTGTAATGTGTTGAAGCCAGTAGGGGATTCATCCTCTGATTGTAATTAAGCTTCTATAATGTAATGAGTTGCCCAGAGCAATAAAAGAAAGTTCTATTTTTTGTGTTCAATTTTTGTTGTTGTGTGTTTTATGATTTACCCCCTTCATCAAGTGGTATCAGAGCAAGGATTCCTGAGTGTGTAGATAGATCGCCGACCGTGAGGCAGTTTGCGCTAGGACCTAAGGTTGTGGGTTTGTTGTGGACATCAAGTTGCCTCCAAGAAGAAATATTTTGGGAGGAATGCTTTGATGGAAGAGGGTTTTAGAGCCCTGCAAAGACAAATCGATGCATTGCAAGAAGAACTGCGAAGAGGGTTCAAGCCGAGAAGGAGAGAGAAAAGCGAAGATGAAACTGAAGAAGAGCTATCTGAGGAAGAACAAGAAGCTGCAGGAGATCTTGCAGAAGTTAGGTTGTTGAGGGCCATTTCTAAGATTGGAAAGAGGCCTAGGATTGAAGTTTCTACATATTTTAGAGATTTGAATCCAGAACAGCTCATTGATTAGATCAATGACATGGAGGAGTATTTCGAGTATGAAGATGTGGAGGACCCAGATCAGGTCAAGTTTGCAAAAACAAAGTTGAAGGGCCATGCAAATTACTAGTGGAAGGAGGTCCAGTTAGAGAGGAATAGAAGAGGAAAATGAAAGATCACCAGATCAGATCGAATGGTGGAGAAACTGAAGAAGCAGTTCATTCCTGTGGACTATGAGATGGAGCTATTGAAGAAGCTGCAAGGATTGAAGCAAGGTAACAAGTCTGTCAAGGAGTATACAGAAGAGTTTTATAAGATTACTATTAGGATAGGCCAAGCAGGGCCAAATAAGGAGAAGGTAGCCCGTTACATTAATGGGTTGAGGCCAATTATTCAAGAGGAGTTGGGCCTGGTCAGAATGACCACCATAGAAGATGCATACCAGTTTTCCCTAAAGGTGGAAGAGAAGCTAAATAAAAGGTTTGACAACAAGCAAAGGGGAAGAGGTCAAGGTGGAAGGACTGGTGGAAGACCCTATTGGAGATGAAATGAAGATTCAAAGAAAAGTGAAGAAGCTAGCGCTAGTTGAATTTAGAGAGGAGATAATACCTACCGCCCTTGTGACCAGAACAATGTTGAGCAAAGAGGAAGAGGAAGAGGCAGAGCTAGGTAAGGACCTGGAAGATGAGGTTTCAGAGGAACTTGTTTCCAATGTGGAGAAGAAGGGCATTGAGCATACGAGTGTCCATAACACCAAGGAAGGACATATAGAAGACCTAAAGGTAATGCACGAGTTGCACATGTTGATGAAGATGCACAATCTGAGCTCTCTAAAGATGCTGAAAGGGGAGAAACCCTAGTTGTCATAAGAACCTTGTTGAATGAGGAGAAAGAACCAAATCAAAGAAAGAGTTTATTCCGCACAAGCTGCAAATGTGAAGGTAAGTGCTGTGATATTATTATTGACAGTGGAAGCACTGATAATCTTGTTTCAGAGGAGATGGTTGACAAGTTGAAGTTGACAAGAAGAAAGCATCCATATCCATATCGGATTGCATGGTTGCAGAAGGACCATAGAGCTTTGGTCAATGAGCAGTGTTTAGTGAAGTTCAAGATTGGAGACTACCATGATGAGGTGCTGTTTGATATCATACCAATGGACGCATGTCATATGCTATTGGGGAGGCCATGGTAGTATGATGGGAGTGATGTCCATGATGGCTGTGCAAACACATATTCCCTAACAAAGGATGGAGTTCGTCATAAGTTGAAGCCCTTCAAGGAGGTGGAAGAAAAGGTATGTAGTACTTCTAGAATTTGCTTGGTAGTTGGTAGGAAATTTTTGGAGGGTATGAAGCATGAGCATCATTGCTTTGCATTGATTCTTAAGATTAGTCAAGAGAAATGTGAAGATGTACCAGCAGAAGTCTCAGAAATGTTCAAAGAATTTCAAGATATTGTCTCTGATAATGTACCAGAAGGTTTACCACCGGTGAGGAAGATAAGTCACCAAATGGATTTGATAGCAGGAGCTAGTTTGCCGAATAAGGCAGCCCACAAAATGACTCCTGTTGAGAGTGAAGAGATGAACATACAAGTTCAAGAGTTATAAGGAAGGGACTGATAAGGGAGAGCCTAAGTCCATGTGCGGTACCTATAGTACTAGCACCAAAGAAATATGGAGAGTGGAGAATGTGTACAGATTCTCAAGCCATCAATAAGATCATAATCAATTACAGATTTCTATTGCCCAGAATGGATGGCATAATGGACTATTTGAGTGGAGCCAAGTACTTCACGAAGATTGACCTGAAGAGTGGGTATCATCATATCTGTATCAGAGAAGGAGATGAGTGGAAGACAACCTTCGAGACAAAGGAAGGTTTGTATGAGTGGTTAGTCATGCCATTTGGGCTAACTAATGCACCGAGCACATTCATGCAGCTCACGAATGAGGTACTGAAAGAATTTTTGGGAAGTTTTGTTATTATTTATTTAGATGATATTTTGGTTTTCAGTAAGACTTTGGATGAGCATCTGATGCATATTAGAAGAGTTTTAGAGAAGCTGATGGAGGAGAAGTTATTGATTAATCGTAAGAAATGTAGTTTTACAAAGAAGGATTTGGTATACCTGGGATTTGTTGTCTCAGAGGAAGGTCTTAAGATGGACCCAAAGAAGGTGAGAGCTATCATTGAATGGCCTATGCTGATGAGTGCTTGCGAGGTAAGATCTTTTCATGGTTTGACAAGTTTTTACAGAATGTTTATCAAGAATTTTAGTAGAATTTGTGCACCCCTAACTGAGACAATGAGAGGGGATAGAAAAGAGTTTAGATGGACTAAAGAAGTAGATAAAAGTTTTGATACATTGAAGCAGAAAGTCACAGAGCACCCTGTTTTGGCACTTCCAGATTTCAATAAGGTATTTTAGGTAGATTGTGATGCTAGTGGTAGTGCTATAGGAGCTGTTTTGAGTCAAGAAGGTAAGCCCATTGCCTATTTTAGTGAGAAGCTTAATTATGCCAAGAAAAGGTATTCTATTTATGATCAAGAGTTTTATGCAATAGTTCAAGCTTTGAAGAAATGGAGACATTATTTGTTGCCAAAGGAGTTTGTTTTATATACTAATCATCAGGGTTTACAGTATCTTAAGAGTCGAAGAAAGTTGAACCAAAGGCATTTAAAATGGGTTGAGTTTTTATAGAGCTATACTTTTGTTTTGAAGCACAGGAGTGGGAAGTCCAACAGAGTTGCAGATGCCTTGAGTAGAAGGCAAAATTTGTTGATAGAAATGAAGGTAGACATTGTTGGTTCGATGAGCTCAAAAGTTTTTTATACTGAAGATGTAGATTTTACAGAGGCCTGGAAAGCTTGTTTGGAACCTGTTACATTGGACATGACCAAATGGTTGGATTTCATAATCCAAGATGGCATGTTGTTTAGAGGAAGCCAGGTGTACATTCCAAGGAGTTCCATGAGAGAGAACCTGACTAAGGAGAAGCATAGTGGAGGATTAGTTGGACACTTTGGTTGAGATAAGACCATTGCTATTGTTGGTGAAAATTATTATTGGCCACAATTGCAGGAGGATGTGAGGAAATTTGTGCAGAGTTGCCGAGTATGTCAGATGGCGAAAGGAGTAAGTCAGAATACATGTCTATATCAGCCATTACCTGTACCAGAGAAGCCATGTGATGATATTAGTATGGATTTTGTTCTTGGTTTACCAAGGACACAGAGAGGACATGATTCCATTTTTGTGGTGGTGGACAAATTCTCAAAGATGGCACATTTTATTCCTTGCAAGAAGACTAATGATGTTGTTCATATTGCATAATTATTTTTCAAGGAGGTGGTGAGATTACACGGTCTACCAAAGAGCATAGTTTGTTGGTTATTTCTGGAGGACATTATGGAAGAAGTTGAAGACAAATTTGAAGTTCAGTTCTGCATGCCATCCATAGACTGATGGACATACGGAAGTGGTGAATAGGAGTTTGGGTAACCTGCTACGATGCTTAGTAGGAGATAAGCCCAAGGGTTGGGATTAGATTTTACCACAGGTAGAATTTGCTTACAACAATTCTGTCAATAGGAGTACTGGTAAATCACCATTCCAGATTGTATATGGCAATGGCCCAAGAAATACTTCTGAGTTGAGGAAGCTGGACAAAGGAGAAAAGACAAGTGCTGAAGCTGAAGACTTTGTAGAACATCTGAAGAATTTGCACGAAGAGGTGAGAGATCTCATTAATAAGATGAATATTCAGTACAAGGCTAAGGTAGATCAGAAAGAGGAGGTATAAGGAGTTCTAGGTAGGAGATGAAGTCAAGGTCCACTTGAGAAAATAAAGGTTCCCAATTGGAACATACAATAAGTTGAAAATGAAGAAATTTGGACCATGTAGAATCCTAAAGAAGCATTATTTAGGAAATGCATATGAGGTAGAGTTGGCGAGTGGGATCAATATTTCCCCTATTTTCAACATTGCTGATTTATCAGAATATCATGAAGGTAGAACAGAGGATGGACCAACAGAAGCATAGTGGAGTATTCTGGCATCTACTTCAATGGAGGAGATAGAAGAGATCTTGGATAGCCATGTGGGAAGAAGTACTCGAAACAAGCAATATGAAGAATATATGGTAAAATGGAAAGGAAGGCATGTTGAAGATTCTTCTTGGTTGTGTAAGGTAGAGGTTGACCGTTTGGGTTTTCCTCACACAAACATCTGAGACGTGACAGGGTCACTTCTCAAATTACCCTGGGTGTCTGATGCAGGAGCATCCAGTGGTGTAAGGGCAATCTTGCATCACCCAAAAAGAAGTTAATTCAAAATCATTGTAGTTGTTTTCATTTCTTTCCATAATTAGTGTTTATGGTTCCATAATATCTAGAATAATGATGTAGGACTTTCTGTTTTTCCAAAACTGCTAAAAATAGCAACCTGCCTGTTTTGGAAAGTGTACCTGCCACTTTAGGAAAGTTTGCATTTGGGCACGGATTGAAGCGAAAACTTATAGAAAGTTACATAATGGAAATATAAGACATTTGGCAAAGGAATCAGGCAAAGATCATTTGTTAGCTGAAAGATATTAAAGTTTTTGTTTTCTGAAAAGCCCCTGAAAATTTTTGGAATGAGATATGAGACACTAAAACATCCCATAACATCCTAAAAAGTTGATGAAAATTTATTTATAGATTTTTGGTGTGATAGTTCACATCACGAGATTTCTGGCGCTTGAAATGATTCGTCAATCGGACACCCGGATCAAAATTTATGCTTCCCAGAAGTTGACCTACTTTTTGAGGGAGTTGCAAATTTCAAAATTTAGCTGGAGGCCGCCAAATAGTGCTATTTATGACTATTTTGGGAACCTTGGGTAGTAGTAGAGTTAAGGGGGCAAGTGTAGAGTCAAGAATAGGTGAGAAAACAGAAACCCTAGTTGATTTGGGGTTACAGAAGGCTGAAGGTTCTAGAGTCTTGAGGTTGGGAAAGCTGTAATGTGTTTCAGCTAGTAGGGGATTCATCCTCTGATTGTAATTGAGCTTCTGTAATGTAATGAGTTGCCCAGACCAATAAAAGAAAGTTCTATTTTTTGTGTTCAATTTCTGTTCTTGTGTGTTTTATGATTTACCCCCTTCAGCAGGTCCAATATGGAAACTGAGTAGAGAAAATGGTAGAGCATTGTTTTGCATGCAGTGAACTTAAACTTCCTAGATTTGAGACACAGGTCAATTTGTATGTTGCAGCCCTAGGATCATATGATGTAATTATTGGAATAAACTAGCTTATAGAGCATAAGTCTATTGTAGATTGTGAAGAGAAAATAGTAAAATGTTTAGATGATCGGGGTAACCAAGTTGAGATCCATAGATATAAAAGATCCTTAGAGCTCAGGCAGATTTCTGCCATGTAGCTAAAAAAGGCCAATAGAAAAGGGTGACCTATTTATGTAGTAAAGGTTAGGGATCTTGATAACTTAGAGTCATCAGTTAAGGACCATTCCATTCTAAAGGAATTCCATGATGTATTTCCTGATGAACTGACTGAGTTGCCTCCGAAATGGGAATTTGATTTCTCGATTGAATTGTTACGTGGATCTAAGCCTCTATCTAAGGTACTGTATAGAATGAACACAACTAAATTGTATGAGATGAAGGCACAGTTGTAAGAATTGCTTAACCAGGGTTATATCAGACCAAGTGTGTCTCCATGGGGAGAACCTCTCATATTTGTAAATAAGAAGGATGATACCTTGAGGTTATGTATTGATTATAGAATGTTAAACAAGGCCACCATAAAAAATAAATATCCACTCCCTAGAATTTATGAGTTGTTTGACTAGATAAAAGGAGTGAAGGTATTCTTGAAAATTGATTTGAGATCAGGATACCACCAGTTAAGAATAAAAGATGAAGATATTTCAAGGACTACCTTCAGGACTAGATACGGACACTATGAGTTCACTGTGTTACCGTTTGGGCTAACTAACGCCCTGGTAGCTTTTATGAATTTGATGAACAATATCTTTTAGAAGTGCCTGGATGACTTTGTACTTATTTTTTTGGATGATATATTGATATACTCCAAATTAGAGGAAGAACATGACAAACATCTGAGGATAGTATTGCAACATTTGCGGGATCATAAGCTATTTGGGAAGATGTCAAAATTTACTTTCTATTAGACTAAGGTACACTATTTGGGCCATGTTATTTTAGTTGAGGGGATAGCAGTGGACCCAGATAAGATTAAGGAAATCATGGAGTGGCCAGTGCCATAGAACGTGTCAGAAGTTTGGAGCTTTATGGGGCTTGCCGACTATTATAGAAAATTTGTGAAGGGGTTCTCAATAATTGCAGCACCCATCACTGCACTCCAGAGAAAGGGAAAGAAATTTGAATGGATTGATAGATGTGAGTAGGCATTTCAGTTGTTGAAAGACAAACTTACTTCTGCACCCATCCTAATTGTACTGGATCCAATTAAGCAATTTACAGTTATTACAGATGCTTCAGGGGAAGGTGTAGGAGCAGTTCTTATGCAGGGAGGTTAGGTAGTGGCTTACAAGTCTTAGAAATTGAAGCAGCATGAATTGAATTATGCGCCACATGATTTGGAGTTGGCTGCCATAGTGCATGCACTTCAAATGTGTAGGCATTATCTTTTGGGGAAGCCTTTCAACCTGAAGACAAATCATTTGGGATTACAGTACATATTTACTCAGCCCAACCTGAATTTTTAACAGAGAAGATGGTTGGAGTTCTTGAGTGAATATGATTTTGGCATTGAATATATAAAAGGAAAAGAAAATAGAGTAGTGGATGCCCTAAGCAGAAGGAGAGATCTCGCAGCCATGGTAACGGTAAGGTCAACTTTCAGACAACAAGTGATGTAGGCTTTGCTTGGTGATGAGTTTTATGATAGGGTTAATAAGCCCTAGAGTAGGATCCTTTAGATGATAGATATGATGGATATATGTTTGAGTCTAATGGACTCTTGAGATATCAGGGACATATGTATGTTCCAAATGCAACAGGATTGAGAGAACTTGTGCTAGAAGAGCTTCATAATGCACCTTATTCAGGGCACCCTAGTGTAACATAGATGATAGAAGGACTCAAACCATTGTATTTTTGGCTAGGACTTAGGAGGAATGTTACATATTTTGTAGCCTAATGTTTGGAATGCCAGCGAGTTAAGGCTGAGCATGTACATCTGACAGGACTTCTTTACCCACAGAGGGCGCCAGAATATAAATGGTAGGTTATCACTATGGATTTCATTTAGGGGTTGCCTATGACCAAGACTCGACATGATGTCATCTTGGTTGTGGTTGATAAATTGATGAAGGTAGCTCACTTTATTCCTAGGAATCGTAAGGATGGCTCTTTGGTTTTAGCGAAGAAGTTTGTGTAGGAGATTTTCTAATTGCACAGAGTTCTTGAAACAATCATCTCTAATCATGATACCTGGATGACCTCTAGATTTTGGACCACTTTGTATGCTTGTTTGGGGACAAAACTAAATTTTAGTTCAGCGTATCATCCTCAGATCGATGGTCAGACGGAGAGGGTGAACCAGGTAGTAGAGGATCTCCTTAGAATGTACTGTATGGATCAACAACATAAGTGGGAGGAGTACCTACCTCTAGTAGAATTTGCTTATAATAACTCTTTTCACACCTCTCTAGGAATGGCACCTTTCGAGGGTTTGTATGGTCACAAATTTTGAACACCTATCAGCTGTGATAGATTGGAAGACAGGGTTGTTATTAGGCCAGAGATGTTGAGGAAGATGGAAGATCAGATGAAGCTAATTAAGGAAAAGTTGAAGCAAGCTTCAAATCAATAGAAGAGATTTGCAGATAGAAATAGAACCTTTAGACAGTTCTCAGTGGGAGACAAGGTCTTCTTGAGGGTTTGACCATAGAAGAGTTCAATCTCATTTGGGAAGGGGTGTAAGCTCGCCCCTAGATATGTTGGGCCATTTGATGTCTTGGAGGTTATTAATCTGGTTGCTTACAGGCTTGCTCTACCACCGGCTCTTTCCTGGATACATAATGTCTTCCATATTTCTATACTTAACCCATACCATCTGGATGCATCTCATATTCTTTACTGGCATGCATTGCAAGTTCAAGATCTAGGGGTGGTGCTAGTGGAGCCCACCATGATTTTGGAGAGGCGCAACGTTAAGTTGCAGAACTGCAATGTCGTGCAGTATAGGGTCCAGTGGGACTAGTATTCGGTGGACAGTGCCACCTGGGAAAATTGAGAAGATATTGATAGATCATTTCCTCATCTGACATTTTAGTTTAGTTTTATTTATGCATATGATGACATTTATTTTATTATTGATATTTAATGTATAAGACTCTTTATATAGATGTTTTGTTATAAGACATTGGGATGACGTCTCTTCAAAGTGGGGAAGGATGTCACATCTCAAACTTTGGTACTTTCTAGAATTACTTTATGTGGAAATAAATCATGTACAATTATGTGTGTAGTTAGATGAATAATTTGTTATTTTCAAAAGATGAATGATTATTTTAATATGGAAAAGATGGAATGAAATAAATGTTATATTCATGTTATTAATTTTGATGCTTCAGCTATGCTTTGACTATTGGGTTACTAACCTATTAATGGGAAATTTGAGTTTATCATGAGTTGTAGGTTGTTGAAGACAAGGGTGTGGTTAAGGTAAAGGAGATTAGTAGCTTGACAAGGTTAAGATGGAGGGATTTCTCTCACACACATCACTTAGAGTCATGTAGATGCATTATAATTGCATTTAATTGATTTTATTATATAGTTCTTATTTTATTGTGTTACAAATAGATTATTTAATTAATTGTTATTTAATACTATGTGTTCATAGAAAAATAGATTAAATGGTTTAATTATTTATTTGATTTTTATTTGAAGAATGAATATATTATTATTATTTGTTTTATAAATAGTTGAGATAATCATACTTATTATTTTAATATTATTTATGATAAATTAGAGAATAGAATTAGAAAATAAAACAAGATTTTAGAAACAAAACAAAAAGGAAAGAAAACAAGAAAACAATAAAACATTAGAAAATTAGAAAATAAAACTTTATTTAGGAAATAAAGCTCAAAAGAAAGCAAAGCAAAATGGAGAGGAAAAATAATAAAAAGAAGAATAAAAACTCTTTCTGTCAACACAAAAATTCATTCACAACTTTGCATTCTCAACTTTCTATCTCATCTTTGAATTTGAAAACAAAACACAAGACTTATTGATACTCGAGAAGAGGGCTTTGGCGAAGGTTGAAGATTTGGAATAAAGGAAGCTTTTGGGATACAGAGGGTTAGAAGAATCCAACTAATTAGAGATAAAAATTCTAGGTTTTTATTCAAATCTATATTCTTAAATAGCGTGTGATTGAAATTGTGTGGACAAACCTCTAAATTTTTCTTTGTGGAAAGACATTATTTTTCTATATCTTATATATATAATTTATACGGATAAATGCTGCTGTAATAGAAAATCCTTAATTGTGTCTCTGATTTGTTAATGAAAATCTTACAAAACAAATATATATATATATATATATAGAGACTATATATACATATTATATTATCAGGATGCATATTTGAAAAACTGTCAGTATAAATATAGATCATTGTATGGAAATTATGAAATTAAATATTATATATATATATATATTGAAAGTATTACAAACTGTATATGCATATTAAATTGTCTATGCAAGCTGTACTATAATTTTGAGATTTTCGTACATAAATCACATTTCTTTAGGTATTATGGCTATTGCTGTGGAATTGCATGGTAGAAATGTTTGAAAGAAAATATATATGAATGGAACCTTTTTGGAGGACTTTCCCCCACAATGACAATCCTTATGGGTACCACAGTTCCTTATGGGAACTACGACTCCCATAAGGGCCGTCGGCCCCATTGTCTCATGTTTGCTGTGTTTAAATACAATTTGCAGAAGTTATATAGTTTGAAACTTCGATGAAAGGTATTCGCTGATGATAAATATATATCATTCAATATATATCTAATTCACTGATACTTATTTACTGTGCATGAGATTTTATCCAAATTTGGGCGTTGCCTTATTTCAATGATTTATATATATCATTATGCCCTCACTGTAATTTGTATGATATGCTGTAATAGCACTATAACGACTTGGTTTTCTCTGTATATGAAGTTAATGCTGTGAGATTTTATTTGTTATATATATATGTATTTGTATTTAAAATGAAAGGCAACAAAAGAGGTTTTAATTTTATTTTATTTTACACAGTTGATGATAGAACCATAATATAGACTTTTCAATTAAGAGTATTTTTGTATAAAGATAAATATTGTATTAAGACTATTTTTGTCAAAACTATCATTTTATCAAAAATCATTGAATGTTGAAAGAATTGGCACTATGGTAAACTGATAGATTCATTGTTGATAACCAAACTAATAATACCATCACATCTAGAAAATCTCTTATCTTGAAAATTGACATAAACCATTGGAAATTATAAACTTAGACAACAAGCAAACTAGATGAATGTATTTGATTTGATGAAAACTGTAATTGTTTTACATAATGGATATTAATGATCATGAATAATTATTCTTAGAAAACTATTCATTGCATGTATTCTTGGGTAAAGTATTGTACCTTCGAGATAGGATGCTGAATGTGGGCTCCCAGAGACGATAGTTTTACATTTTCTAAAACTATCACTTTTGTTTATTTGCTTGGCCAAGCTACTGTACCATTGAAACAAATGGATTATTTAAAAGCCTAGAATTATGTTATATATGTCTCTACCACATCCTGCTTGCAAGAGTTTGTCATTCTAGGTTAGGATGCAGAGAGGCAATAGGCACGCATCAAGAGATTCCCTCCTGCTTACACCCTTCCAGCTTGCTAGGCTCCTTGTGTAGGGTTGGTGTTTTCTTTGAGTTAGGAAGAAACCTGGGGAAGTCCGGTACTTCGTGGTTGGGTGGAAAAAGTGCCTTAACCACACTCTTGGTCTCGGCTTGCGGAAGATCAGAGGATCATGACGGTTGAGTTCAAAGATTCTTATGTTATATGGATATTTATTTCATTATACTCTTTTGTATGGCTTGC
This sequence comes from Cunninghamia lanceolata, assembly GCA_027924645.1. Taxonomy (NCBI): domain Eukaryota; kingdom Viridiplantae; phylum Streptophyta; class Pinopsida; order Cupressales; family Cupressaceae; genus Cunninghamia; species Cunninghamia lanceolata. The sequence goes on from BSBN01000312.1 coordinate 5,718,665, forward strand.
ATAGGGAATTGTAAAATGTAATATTTCCTTCATTGATATATTGATGCTATATCTTGTGACATTGAAATAGATGTTTTGTAACACCAGATTGGTGTATGTAATGGAATTGTAACACTTCTTAGTGTATGGAAAACTTTAACTTTACTCATGGATTCTTGCTATTTTATATAGTTATGGATATTTGCAAATTATAAAGGATGTATTTTCCATTTTTGGATTAAGTAATGTTTTTTGGAAAACTATGTTTAGTATGTAATTTTCCACACCTTACACTAATCTATGCCTCTTGATCTTAACTTGGCTTGAAATGTGCCCTGAAGTGTGCAATTCAATGATAGTTATGACTATCTGCACAATACTTGTTATGGCTTGTAATTCTCACAGTGCATGCTCAAGATATATCATTATTTGCATCAATTTAGTGTATATTGCTTAAAATACATCAACATTTGTGTTCATTCTCTCTGCATATTCTCTGGATAAGTTAGTTTCAACATATGTCTACAATACTTGCTTATGATTTGCCATGATTTGCAACTATTCATGATTATTTGTGAAATGAAATCAAAAGATGACGTTCAGAAAGTGAAAATATTAAATTACTTAGTTTTTGGTCAATGATCCACATACATATCCTGATAATGTCATGAAAAGGAGGTGAAACCAAACCATACTTCACTAGGAAGCTCCACAATTACGTATGGTTAGTATGAATCTTCAAAGGATAGTCAATGAAAATATGCAATTAATTGAATGCACTTCAAGAGAACGCAACAATTCAGAATCACATATTAGAAATCAATAGGTGATTACTCAGGATTTATGATCAGGAAGTAATCTGTAGCTCCATTTCCATTAAGTATGCAAAGAATATATACATAAACATTGATCTTGAGAAAGAACCTTGATGAGAGATCAAAAAAAGTTGTAAAATCACAAACTTAGTGCTCAGAATTTCAACAATTCAGTCTCCTTTACAAAAGAAAGATCATGGTCCTTTTATAGAGCAAGGTCTAGATCTGTTACAATGACTCAATGATTAGGATCTTGTTCAAAATAATCAACAATCAAAAGGACATGCATTTCTAGCTGGAAACCTTTAGTGGACAACAACTGACAAAAGGGAATATTCCTTGGTATCTTGGCCTCAACATCCTCAAGAATATTCTACTCCTCCTCTTCTTCTGATGAATCTTCTTCTATTAGCATTCCTCCTGAGTATACTGCGTAAGACTGAACAGTGGCATCCATCTCTGTTCTATCCAATAGTTGAGCTTTGGTCTTGGCATATTCTTGAGTCTATAGTTGCTTAGTGACGAATATCCACTAGCTCATTCTATTGGCTAACCTCTCATTATAGGCCTTTATCTTTGCATATAGCCCCATTACATCATCTATATTAGCCTCTAAAAAATGGTGTACTGGATCACTTATCACCAAGATGAATCTAGCCTTAAATGCTTGTATGGACTTTTGTTCATCATACTTCTCTGTTTCAACTACTAAACTACCTAGTAGCTCTTCCAAAATTGCCATTTCATTAGATAGCAAATCATGTGCCTTCATATTGATGTCCATTACTTTTTTTGTGCATTTCTTCAACACATCCACCTTGAACTTTAAATCCCTTATCCAAACATGTATCTTGGGCAGGGTCTGGAGAGTCATGATCTTGTGCTTCAAGAGTGTTTGGTCATCTAATCTCCCTGCACCTTTTAATTTAGTTAGGTCATGATCACTTTGATCAAGCCTTACTCCACACTCCTTTAAAGACTCAGAATTTGATTTCAAGTGGGCCAATGTGTCCGAATTGGACAAGGATCCCCTTATTAACTTTTCTCCTTCAGTAATGGATGTAGAAATCTATTTTTGCATTACTTGATCTTGATGCTTTTGTGCATCCAGACCAACTATTTCCTCTTGGCTAACCAATGCGAAAGAAGCTATAGCCTCTGTTATTTGTACTCTAGGGTGACCAACCCCTTAATGAATTGCTGGAGTTGGGCAATTTGCCCTTTCAACTCCTTATTTTTGGCCTTAGTTTTCTAAATGCAAGCAACTACAGCATCAATACTTTCCTAGAGATCTTCCATATCTTTCTCTGCTATAGCATGCCCTAAATCAATGGTAGTTATTTGGAATTCATCTACTGATATTTATCCTTTGTTTTTTCTACTATGGGCATAGCCAATTGGGTTGTTCTCTTTCTAGTAGTAGGATCCCTTTTGATGGTTGACACAGCTCTGGCTCATTGCTTAGGCTTAGCATCCTCAAGAGAAAATAACAATTTGAAATCAAAAGGAATAGTATCAGACATAAGAGGCTCTATTACCTCAGATATTAACTAGTTAGACACATTAGACTTTGGTCCTTGCTGACCTGGCTGCTCAATGTGAGCATCATTTACTATTGTATCATCTTCTTTACCTTGATCCTCCTCCTGATCAAGTGGAATATCCTTTGGATCCTCCTCCTGCTATATATTCTTTCGATCAGAGGCTTTATTTGTTTCCATCTCTTCCTGATGCACTTGTTGCTGCTGACCTTGATTATCTTCCCCTTGAACCTGTTGTTCTACATTTTCATCTTGGGGAATACCTTTTGTTACCTAGATTTCACTACTAGCTCAATCAGGTAGAGCTTTTTAATTTTTGAAGGAGGAAACGGTACATTTTTATTTCTACTGCATTATATCCATGTACATAGATGGTACAAATTAAGATTATAGTGTATTGTTGCATTCAAATGCATTTCATATTTAAGAGATTGCACAAATCTTTTAAAAGATTAGCAATTTGTATTGAAAAAATAAGTGTATAAGGTCTCACACAAGCTGTGAGACTAACTGTTTCATTACAAGTGAAAAGACAAACTATACATTTATAGAAGAACTAAAAGACAAATATGCATATGAGATAGGGTGACTCGTCATTGCTTGAATGACGAGCCTTGATCTTGTTGCTGTGTCTTGTGTCATCCTGTATTGTCTGCGTGTCCCGCATTCAGCTGCTATCTCCTTGCTACCCCTAGTTATCTGCATAAAATTTTGAAAAACTAATGTTAGAGCAATGACAAGGCATCATACATCATATGATATACATCTATAAATATACAATTTGTTTTTCAGATGTAGTAAACTAGTTAGTGTCATAGAGACCTTTGAGAAGACAAATCAAAAATATTGATTGCAAGTCCTTGTTTTTCTTAATAGGTTTGCTTCATGTGCAGATACAGGTGCAATTATGTTTCTGTTTGATTCATTAGGTTACATTATGAGTGGAGGAAATGTGGCTCCCACAAGGGTTGAGCCCAGCTCATAGACCTTACAGAACATTTCAGATGCAATATACAAATGCAAAAGCACAACCCAAGGGGCATATTCAGAAGGCAATCACATGCATAGCCATGATAAAGACAGACATGAAGGAAAAGAGAGGATGGAGTAAGAACCACACATCAGTAAGCATACTACCCAATCATCTGAGTGAGTGGATTTCAAATATAATGTGTATGTCTTCTCATTTTCATGCATTCAGGAAGTTCAGAGACAAAAGAGTGATCTTGTGATAGCCTTTCAGATGATGAAATATATCCAATTAAAGATCATTTTTGCAAATTCATCAATTGAAAACTTTTATGAGTACATGACAGCACCTTTGTACTGATGAAAAGTGCATTATCCTGTGCCAACATGGTAGTTTTGGTCTAATACATATACAGTCATGCTGGAGCAACAATAAGTGCTGAAGAATGAATAATGGAATAGCAGATCAACATGCCACATCATGGGTGAAATCATGAATCAGCAAGTGAAAGGTACATCCATATCAGTGTTAAGCCATACTACAACTGTAGGAGCTATATCAACATCATGCAGTGCCACTATATTGTCACAATTGCCTTTTGAAGCATAAAAGAGTGCCCAATTTATCAAATGCCAAGAAGGATGACAACACAAGTGCCATAACAACTATACATTAAAAGAGACAATTATAACAACAATGTAAGAGTGGCAGGATTCTGTTTGATACGCAAAAGATACAGATTAATTGCTATAGGACTATGTGAATGTTGAAAAGGTTATGCAACAACCATATGCATCCTTAAAGAATGACTGATTACCACAAAGAAATGGAGTGGGTACTTATCATTTTGTTGTGAATGAAGAATAATAGTATTTTGAGTGCTGTAAGGAGTAGAGCTACTATGGATGTCACAGCCAACCAGGAGTACAGAGATCATCACAAAAGAAATACCAAGCCTTTACAAAAGGAATTCTTATAGGGACAACATCAGTCACCATTGCCCAAAATATGCTAAAGAGTACATATATAACTGGTGTAGTTGATGTAAGAATAATTGATGCAAAAGGTACGGAAGGTGAAGCTACAGTACCAAATGTGAGGAAAATCAATAGTTATGACATACAGAAAGAGTCCAAATGATATAAGTATATGCTAAAATGAGATACATAACATTTCCAATCTTGAATGCTATGAGAAGTTTTAGTAATACAGTAAGAATTTGCAGTTATAGTGATAGCATTTTTCCTCATATACAGTGAAATGTTGATAAAGTTGAATCAAATGACAACAGAATAATATATACAGCTTCATTCAAAAAGATTTTCAAGAACAATATGTTCAGATTTTCATGAAATCATGCCACAACAACTTTCTAGGTCTGAAGTGCAATAGTTTCTAGGAGGAACATGATTTGAAGTTGCTACAAACCATAATAAAGCATGGTTATGGATGATGGCCAAACATACTAGAGGATCTCGAGTATGGATTGAAACAGGTCATCCAAATGGAATTACAGCTTCTAGTGACAACTACTACTAATATGGGTTTGCCAAGTGAAAATGTTGGAGCATTTCCTGCCATGGATATCAAGGATCCTTGTTCAAAAGTGGATGTTTATAGTCCTTTGGTAGAGGCTCAGCTGAATCCTCCTATTGCAGGGCACTGTTGTAATGTTACTCATGAAGAATGAGAGGAAGCAACATTTGGCTTAGAGAAAAAACTGCAGATAAATTGTGATGGTATGAGTTTTTCAGACAAGACACCTGGCAAATTAAAAGGTGTACAGTTTCAAAATAGAATGACTAGATTCCTTAAAATCAGAGTGACACTCTTAGAAGAAATTCTCAATGTAGAATACCATAAGGTGTCCAATATGAATGTTGAAGATCTATAGGAAATGCAAGAAAGGTTGCAAGCATAACAGAAAATGAAGTTTTTTGAGCCAAATCTATAGCCAACAAAGAACAAATGCAGATTTTTAAAGAACAGAATGCACATAATGCTCAAAACGTGCCTCTGACAGCACAATACACAGGAATGCCTCTTTTACACATTTTTTTTGTCATGGTTGACCACAGAAAGCCACAGAAAAATGCAGATTTCTGAGAAAAGTGTAGAAGTAAAGTTTTTTTTGTAGATTTTCAAGTATAAAATGCCCAGAAATGCTCGAATCATGCCTCTGGTAAAATGTAGATTTTCAAGCAAGAATACACACTTTTCATTTATGAAGTAAAAGATAGAGAAAAATGTTTTCAAAAACCTATGGTTTCCTTCATTTGTTTTTAGCATTTCTATAGACAGTGAAAACAAATTTTCTTTGCAAACCCACATAGAGAAGCCTCACGCTACAGTAGCAAGGAGAAAATATAGATTTTCAAATTCAGAACGCACAGAGATGTCATTTTACAAGTTTTTTGTCAAGGATAGGGCTTATTTGGAGCCAAAAAATGTAGAAAAATGCAAAAAATCAAAGGTTTTTAACTCATTTTAAGGAAATACTCAGAAAGAGCCATCAAAATCTCAGCCCCAAGTAGCAAATAGAACAATCAATCTTAGAAAATATAGAGAGATCACTAGTGTAAAGAAAAAATCTAAAGGTTTTAACTCATTTCACAACAAATACTCAAATAACCTCCAAATTGTGCTTCAACAAAGGCAGAATATGCAGGAAAAATTCAAAAAATGAAGAGATGACAATCATAAATGAATTACCTCTATTTTTCTTCCATTTGTTATGTAAGACCACAATTTCTTCCCTCAAGACGATTCCCAGAATGGCCTCAAACGTAGTCAAGAACAAAAGATGGTGGTCGGCCAAGGGAAAACCAGAGAAATGCATCAAAACCAGTCAGAAATTACACACAGAATCAGCCCAAATCAATGCTAAATCAACTTCAAGAAGTCAAAGCTCAGCCATATACAACTTTCCTCACATTTTCCTCAAAAAATTGACCAGGGTCGACCCAAAATAGACTAGAACCATACATTTTTTGCCTTCCAAAACCCTCTATGGTGGTGGTCGAGCATGGTAACAGAAAGAAATGAAGTGAAAATGAAATCTTTTAGGTTTTCTTCCTTTTGGGATTGAATAAACCTAATTTGCATTTGAGTCTTTTGACTTTTGTTTTACAAAAAAAATCATTGATATCTATTGTGCCCGTGGTCAAGACTTATGGAAGTCTTGAAACCTAGTCATTGTGCATGGGGCCGTGAGACTTCCTTCTACCTTTTGATTCTCTTTCCAAGTCGAGCCAAAATGCATTATGAAAACACAAGGCCGAGGGTATATTTTGGTAAGGCATGTTGGTGTTGGAGTTACATAGTGGGTGAAATAATGCATGTGAGGCATTGTAATGTGTAGGGAGGTATAAGGGTTATTTTTGAAATGTATTGTACTAGGCCTCGTATCTTGTTGATAGAGATGTATGCATTTTGAAACGTAGGAATCGCTAGGGATTGTAAGGTATTTTGACAAGCCATGAGATGTTTTGATGTGACCTTGTGACATGTAATATGATGCAGATGTGTGAGTCATGTCATTTTGCCTAAGAACTATGAAGATGTTTTTTATGTTGTTTTTGCATAATCTAGAAATAGATTAAATGTTGTAAACAAACGATAAAGTAATTAGTTATGAATTAGTTTATCATTTGTAATAAAATGCAAAGAGGCAATATTAGGCAGATTATCACAAATGACAAAGTAAGTCTCGTTGATTACTTTGTCATCCTTTCACAACATTTAATTGGTCCCCAAACTATGCAAAATCAGGAAATTACATGTTGTGTCCTAAATGCTATTTTTCTACATAAGTTTGTATAAAATTTGGAATGTAAAAACATTAACTAAGTGGTGTAATTATAAATCACTTAGTCAATGTTAAATGAATCTAAAATATGTGTATTTATGTCATTTATTGTGAAATATCAGACATTCATGATGCTGCAGGGTGAAGTTGACAAAAAGGTTGAGGAGTTATTGAGAGATATGACTTATTTTTAGTGGCCTTAAAGATCATTTGAAGGCATTTAAAGACATTTATAGGTGCTTTTATGATTATTGATGGCATGCCTTGACTATTTCTGCTTTGAAGACCCTTTTTGGAGGACTTTTAGCAGATATTTTGGGCAGATTTATGAGATACACGAAAATGGAGATGGCTCATCCTTATCTCATGGCAGCTATTTGGAGAGTATATAGTCATTCATTTGACTCTTTGTAGGGAGTTCTTTCCATGTACATTCTGGAGTTAGTGATTTTTTTTGCAATCCTACTCAGTTTGAGCATGTTTTTGTAACTCTTTTTGGCATATGAAATACATAGAACACCTTGGATACCATTGATAGTCAGATTTTGCCTTCTTGTTTTGCAGTATTGGGTGTTATTAAGTGTTTGATCAGGTCATTTGTGAGGTATTTTATTTCCTTGTGACTGTCTTATGTTTCAATACCCTTTTTCTACCGAAGCTATGTTTATGCAGGTTTCAAACTGTGTCTTAGAGAGTTATAAGGTTTAAACTGTGAAGTTTAGCTTCCTTTTAAAGATTTTAATGTAGTTAGGCCTCTTTGTGAAGTGTTTTTGCAAACATACAGTGATTGGTTGTGTAGCTTTAGTTTCTGTTGTCTGTGGCCAAGTGTATGCAGGTCTGAGTTTCATTTACCTTATCAAGTTTGGTGAATCACCCTTATTTTTAAATTTTCTAGTTTTAACTTTCATTTTTAAAAGCATTCCTTCTCCTTTTTTCCTTTGCAAATCTAGTAGATTTTAGGTGATTACCAACTAGGAAGCCGACCTTCTCTGGAGGTTCTTTCCATCACAGGTGACCCACAGACCTGGAAAGATCCCATGTTTCTCTAGATTGCCAAGTTTTACAACTCAGCAAGGGTGCAAATTTGAGAGACAACAGTTTTTGGCACGCCCGATGGGACTGTGGAATTAGAAATAGTTCAAATACTACCTTTTATTGCTGGTTTTGATGTGCAGCCAATGATTTTTAGACCTATAAGAGGTTAAAACCTACATATCTGGTGACTCTAAGCTTTGGTTTAGCAAAATCAGTATATTTCTGCTTATGAAAAGAATACAAACCAGAAGCAGTTCTTCATCTTTTGAGTACTTGCAATTATCCCCACCTAGGAGAAGAGGGATAACTGTTGGCAAGAGACACTATATGAATTCATGATTGTTGTCATTGATGGCAACAAAGTTCATCCCACACATCTGCAGGACATGGTGTGTCTCTACTAGAAGTCAGAATGAAGATTGTTGAGGTCCGGTAAACAAGAACAGAGCATATGGCAAGGTCCGATAGACAGGTCCGGATCTCTCAAAGTAAGTATCTTGGTGAAGTGCAGATTTGGGAAAGTCAAGAGGACTACCTTGAGTAATAGATTCCAAGGATTTAGCCTCCGGTGATGGACAAGGAAAAAGATATGAACAGTTGAGTACCGGATTCCTGAGTGACAGTATGAACAGAGGAAGAACTGACTGACAGAACATCAGATTGCTTTCTGGATGTGTTTCTGATAGTGGTAAAGGTTATGAAGACATGACTTATGTTTGGCTGACATGATTAATGATTTCTATAAGGATATGCTTGATCCGCATTACTTGATGTGCAAGGATTCAGCCGATAGAATAGAGTTTGTGAGAAGACAGATTGTTCTGGGTGTCGACTAGGAAGATAAAGAAATCACTAGTGCGGATATATATATAGGATGGATTCAGTTGTGAGAGTGTGTGAGAAGGTGTAGGATATGTGAATAAGAGCAGAGCAGACCAGAAGCAGTAAGAAAGATTCGGTATGTGAAAGGAAAGCAGAATAAAGAGAAGAGGAAAGATGAAGTGCAGCAGATCAGTGTACTGAGCCTAACCGGAATTGAACTCCAGCATATGTGGATGCTTCCAATCAGTTCAAGTATTGTATAAGATTCTTTTGTAGATAGTGTGTCTCCTTGTAGGTAGTGTGCCTCCTTGTGAGCAGTGTGCTCGGGCAGTGAGCCCTAATTGGCAAGTACCATTTTGTAATTCCTTATTCTTCTAACAGAGAATAATCTTTGGGTTAATCACGCCGTGGTTTTCTCCCTTAACAGGGTTTCCACGTCAAAAATACTGTGTCATGTGTTTTTCATTTCATGGTAATGTTTGCTTATTTGAATTAATGCTGCATTGATTAATAAGAAAGTTCAGAAGAAGAAATAATTAGGATAACTGATTCACCCCCCCTCTCAGTTATCAACAATAACAACTAAGAAACCCAAGAAAACTTGTGTCTATTCTAGGAGAGCCAAGTCTACTCCTCCTGCTGTTGGAACTCATACTATCCCAAGAATCCCAGTTACAATGATTCCTGTAGCCAGAAATCAGCCGTTTGTTGCATTCAACCAAGGCAGCCCACTGAATTTAGCTTAGCATGATGATATTCCCATAGCTACCTTGAAAAGTTTACCATATTTTAATGGTGAAGATCAGACTACTCCGGTTGAACACATAAAAGATGTTGCAAACTAGTGTGTTGTCCATCATGTGACACAAGAGAATGTTACAATCAGGTTATTAGAAGCTTCCCTCAAAGGGAAGGCTTTGCATTGGTTCAGAAGCCTACCAGTGAACTCCATAGATTCATGGGATCGTTTGGAAGAGGAGCTATGTAGCTTCTTTGAGGACAAATCAGATCATTTATCATTGGTGGAGCAACTGTCCATGATTAAGAGGGCTCCTCACGAAGTTATGTCAGACTTCAACCACCATTTCTAGAAGACGTGGGATAGAATCCCACCAATGGTAAGGCCTACTACTGATCATGCCTTCTTATATTATTTAAGAGATTTGAATAGCGATATTTCTATCATGATTCAATCTATGGGAGGTAATTCCTTATCACAAGCTTATGCTTTAGCCATAAGAGCTGAGAACAACTTCATACAGGCTGGTAAAATTGCCCCTAGGCCTCCTTTGCCAATATTCCCTGCTATTCAGCCACCAATGCCAATGCATGTGCCTCCTATAGCTGTTATACCTGCTACACCAGCATTACCAACACCTAATACTCAACCCAATAAACAAGAAAATGCTGTTCAAACTTAATCCTTTGAGTTACAAGAGATCAAAGGACTATTGCAATCTTTTGGTAATGAGATAGTGAACCTCAAGAGGTAGCAAGGTTAAAATTTTAGACCTTATTAGCCCCCATTTCAGTCCAATTACCAACAAAATCAGCCAAATAGGCCACCTTATCAGCCTAAAAATCAAGGTCCAAGGCAAGCCTTTAACTCTAGACCTTATCAGGCCTACAATCCAAATGCTGCTAGTTCCTCGAAGGAAGTTGTGCCCACGCAAAACAATTTGGCTCAAGACTATGACTAGTGATTTCCTTGTAACCAGCTCCATAACCAAAATACATGTGCCAATGGGGTGATTAACCAAGCTCTGATGGTTCAAAATAGTGTAGCAGTGCAGTCTAATGTGCCTATAGAACCTCCTGTTCAGCAGCAAGAAGAACAGGTACATGAGACAATACTCCTAAACTGACAAGGAGAAGAATTCTGTGGTATGAACCAAGTTGGTTCTTTAGTTGCAGATAATACACGTAGCAAGAAAAGGGCTATTGATGAAGGGTAGCAAGCTGGTAAAGTTCAAGCTCATGGGCATCAAGTGTTGAGTGTAGGTCAAGGTGTTTCTAACCCATCAAAGGCTAAAAAAATTCAAGTTCTATCAAAGGGTCAGCCTTTGATAGGCAAGGAGCAGCTTAATCCACCAGTTCAACCAACTTATGCTCAAGGTGACATGACTGCCCCCAAAAGCCAAGCTAAATCAGGTACATCTGCTTTCAATATCCTTGAGCATATGAAAAAAGTAAATGTATCCATGTCTATGCGGGATTCCCTGAGTATCCCTAGCCAAAAAGACTTGCTTCAATCAACCTTATCAAATTTAAAACTGTCTCAAGAGTCTGATATAGATAAGTCTAAGGTTGTTTTGACAAGTAACATTGAAAAAAATGCAGAACAACAAGCTTTAGAGATCAAACCCCCACCATTTTACGTATCTTTGATCATAGGGGATCATTTAGTTCATAACTATATGATTGACTCAGGTGCTAACAGTTCCATCATGCCCAAATAGATTGTTGACAGGTTAGGCATTGAATATGAGCCATTAGAGAAGGGAGTTGTTCAGCTAGATGGAACTACTATTAATACAGTGGGTGTCATAAAGGGACTAAGTTTAACTCTACATGCTTTTCCAAATTTCTCTATCCCACAGGACATATATGTCATTGAATTACCTCCTTATTTTGCCATTTGCTTCTCAAGGGATTTTATTGCAAAGATAGGAGGTTACCTATCCTCAGATTGGTCTCATATGTTGTTCAGAACTAGGTATGGCACTAAGGTGACTATCAAGTCAGAACCCATTTCCAAAGACCATATTGAGCCTTACACTACACGCCCCATCAATGCCAACTTGGTTGCAAGTGAGTCAGAAATGGAGCAGCCCGCTGTCCAAGAAGGTAGTACGCTAATTGAAGGCATACCGGAAGTCCTTCTTGATGAATGGGAAGATCAAAATCAAGTGGTTGAGCCATGTGAGCACCTGGAAGAGGTTGGTTTGGGTGTGTATATGATGCACGAAGCTAATTTATTTCTGTCTAACATTGAAAAAAGTGCAGAACAACAGAATGGGCAGCAAGATAATGAGGTCTCGGAGCTATTTTTTGACGGCTCAAGGAGTAGAATGGGTGTCAGTGGTGGATGCATGCTTGTTTCCCCAAAGGCTGAAAGGTACTATTTAGCTTTTAGATTCTATTTCAGCTGCACTAATAACGTGGTTGAATATGAAGCTCTCATTCAAGGCTTGCAATGGACAAGACAAAAGGGTATTGGTTGTCTGAAAGTTTATGGAGACAGTGAACTGGTTGTATATTAGGTGAGAAAGCTTAATGTCACAAAAAAATGACCTGCTTAAGTCTTACAAGCATAGAGTATGGGACCTCTTGGAGGGATTTGATGCATTCAATTTGATATCCATACCCAAAAATTAGAATAAACATGTTGATAGGTTAGCTGCTGTAGGGGCTGAATATGACATTCCCAAGGAAATTAGTAGTGATAAGACTAATCAACACATTAAGATTGTTGTTAGGCCTGCTATGCCAGATAATAACATACATTGGCAGGTGTTTGATAGTGATCGGCAGATTGTAAACTTCTTGAGAGAGGAAGTTGAATTCTCTCATGCCAACCAAGAGAAGCTACATCACCAATATGGTGACCAAATCATCCAGCTTAGGAATAACAAGATGCCAAAGGGTTTGGTCACCTTAGAGTCCATTTTTAACACTGATGATGAAACTACAAAACCCAAATCCAGCCTACAAGTTTAACAAGATCACTATGAAGAATTTGAGATCTTTAAGGGTAAACTCCTTAAACTAGGCAAGGTATGTACAACAAAGGAAAAACATGCATTTATTCAACTTTTTCAAGAATTTAGTGACATTTTTGAATAGGAATATGGTGATTTAAAGGGGTTTGATCCCCAGCTTGCTCAACATACTATTGAGTTGGAACCTGATGCCAAGCCTGTTAGGCAGAAACAGAGGCCTTTGAATCCTAAATTAGAGCCTCTCATGAAAAAAGAACTAAACAAACTGATTGAGAGTAGCATAATATTTCCTATCAAGCACACCTCATGGGTTTCCAACATTGTGCTGGTTAGGAAGAAAAATGGGGAGATAAGGCTGTATGTAGACTTTTGTGACTTGAATAGAGCTTCCTTGAAAGACCGTCATCCTTTGCCTTCCATGGAGCAGATACTCCAAGTAGTTTTAGGATTAGAGAGGTTTTCCTTACTAGATAGCTATTCCGGTTACAATTAGATTTTAGTAAGAGAGGAAGACTGGTAGAAAACAACCTTCACCATAAAATGGGGGACTATGGCTTACAAGAAGATGCCTTTCAGTTTGTCCAATGCTGGAGCAACCTTTCAAAAGGCTATGGATATGGCCTTTCAAGGCCTGATGTACAAGACAGTCCTAGTCTACCTTGACGACATTACTATTTTCTCTAAAGAAGCCAAAGATCATCTAAATCACCTAAGGTAGATTTTTGATAGGTGTAGGGAGTTTGGGATATCACTTAATCCCAAAAAGTGTGTGTTTGCTATCCATGAGGGTAGATTGCTTGGTTACGTGGTGTCAAAACAAGGCATCACCATCGACCTTGAGAGAATAAGTGTAATTTTGGCTCTGCCCTTACCAGCACACAAGAAAGGCCTACATAGTTTCATTCATAGGATCAACTTCGTCAGGAGGTTTATCCTTGATATTGCTGATTTGTTAAATCCACTAACTGCTATGTTGAGAAAGAACATGTCTTTTAGCTGGACTACCCTTGAGCAAATATCTGCTCCATCTCAGTTAGCCCTTTTGCTTGCTCTATATGGACATCCACAATATTGGAGGTTGAAGCCCTTGGTAATGTCATTTGAGCTCTTTTCTGTTTGGGTATATCCACACCCCTCAATACACTTGCATGTTCTGCTTCTCCTTCCTATCTTGTCTTAATAGGAATGGCCATTATGGGCACATCCTTGGTAGGTGATGGTACTATGGCAATAGTAATACCCTCCATTATAAATTCCTCCTCAGGCCCTGAAGGTCCTACTTTTACCATCTTGGCTTCCACTATCTGTCTTTTGCAGACAAGGAGATCATCAAATCCTATAGCATCCCTCTCTTTCTGCTTTCTCTTCTTTTCCTGGGTAATGGCTACTCACTTAGCCTTTAGGTCTCCTTGATGCAGAGGCATCCACACTATAACCTTACAATACAGCATGGATGTCTGCAACCCATCATCATCATCATCATCATCATATTTGACTTAACATTGTCAGCATCATCATCATATTTCACCTGCCGACCGATATCCTCCTGATGACAAGCCCTCGCCTGTTCGCATGTCAACAGCATCACCTTATTCGATTATCGACAGCATCATCATGTTCGATCAGCGCGAACATCCTCCTGACGTCCACTGTTCACTTCAGCGACAACTTCGACCTTCACTACCTTCAGCATCATGATATTCAACATCATGATAATCAGCAGGATAAAGAATATCCGGTTCCTCCCATTTATCCTGATGATGACGAACCTTCACTTCTCGCACCATCCCTTTGATGCTGACGTCACCCGATATCCTGATGACGTATATCCTGATGACGATGACGTCACCCGCAGCTCCTCAATATCCTGCTGCTCCGAAATATCCTGATGACGTATATCCTGATGATGATGACGTCATATCCTGATGTTGGCCAAACTTAGCTTTTTCGGCCCGCGATCAACCCGATCTTCAACCTGATGCCGATGCACCCCTCCTCGGCTCCTCCTGATGATGATCACCCCGACGCACATTCACTTCATGCACTCAACTGCATCATGCTGATCTCCTCTTACTCGGATGATGATGCCCGAAGCAACTGCAGGATATAAGCAGAAATATCCTAATGATGCCGTTTTCACGAATTTTCAACCTTAGCGAAATTTCACTTCGCCGATCCTCCAGGGACGACCCGATCCACTTCCAGGGTGATCTTCCACACTTTATCAGCTTGACCTAGCACATGCCCATGCTAGGGTCTTCAACACCTTTCAGCCGCGATCCTGCACACCTGCATGCAAACAAACAAACTAACACCTAACCTACTGTACATAACCATT
Organism: Cunninghamia lanceolata; assembly: GCA_027924645.1. Classification (NCBI taxonomy): domain Eukaryota; kingdom Viridiplantae; phylum Streptophyta; class Pinopsida; order Cupressales; family Cupressaceae; genus Cunninghamia; species Cunninghamia lanceolata. The sequence goes on from BSBN01000312.1 coordinate 5,733,695, forward strand.
CCACCGATCAGATGAATCAACCGGTGGAATGGATCAGTGAATCCATACAGCCACCAAACCAGCAAATCGATCAAGCAATGGAATTCAACAGAGGATGAACACAAACAGGAACACTTTATTTGGTTTCAAAAGATGCAAATACAATGATCAGTTTCTCTCTCAGTCTCACTCCCTGCAACCTAGCTCGATCGATGATATCTAGTCAACCGATCCTCATGCTTAAATAGGTTTTTCTTCGAGTACTACTAACCCGACTCCAAGCGGCTGGGAACTCTCCAGGCGGCTGGGAGATCCAACCGAACATACATCATGACAACTGTCCTAACAAACTTCCTAAAAATAGTAAAAGCATGGTCAGCATGATCTTATCATGATCAGCATGACCTTATAACATGCATTGGTCTTATCAGACCTTCTTGAAAACATAAACAAGACCTAAAACTACTAACTGCCTCATGAAGGCCAGCTGTCAGGTAGGTGCTCCTGCACCATACTCCCCAACAGAAAAGAACTCATGTCCCATGAGTTTAGTATGTGGAAGTCCTCCACCTTTACACTTTGCCTTTGCAATATGCTGAACTGTTCCAACTTTGTCCTCTGCTGTCTCTTGGCTGCTCCAAGTCTTCTGAACTGTAACTTGCTTTCTGGCAAGTAAATCCTCATGCCTGTTAATGTAGGCCTTTCTCTCACATACCCTGTGTTTGCCAGGTTGTCTGACCAGAACCTCTGGCTGAACTGCCTCTTGAACTTCTGCAATGTTCAATCCTATCTTCCTTTCAATCTTTATAGGACAAGCAATAGTCCCAACTATGACAACATCCTTGTCATTCCTTTCAATTGGTTGCTATGTGCAAACCTGTTTCTGCACTTGCTGCTGATCTCTGTCAGTCAAAACTAAAACGTTCTTCAACCTGTTGTCCTGAACAACTCCTTTTCCTGCAGTATCCTTATCTGCCTTTATGCCTGCTCCCATAGGCATCTGCACATACTCCTTCTTTCCCATCAAAATGATTTTGGCTGCCCCCTGTGCTGCAGCATCTGCCTGCAATGGCATCAACTTCATAGTCTTCCCATCTTTCTTGATGGTATAGGTATTAGCGTACCCATCATACAGTACCCTTCTGTCAAATTGCCATGGTCTACCCAACAGTAGGTGACAACATTCCATAGGCAAAATATCACACAAAATTCTATCATGATATGCTCCAATCTGAAAATCCACATATGCCTATTCAGAGACAAAAAGTGATTGACTATCACTTACCCAAGATGCCTTGTAAGGGTGTGGATGTGGAATCCTTTCCAAATTCAGTTTATCCACCATTTCCTGAGATACCATGTTGTCTGTTGAACCAGTATCAATGACAACCTTACATTTTTTACCTTTGCTCTTGCATATGGTCTTGAAAAGAGCTCTTCTTTGTGGGGATTCTTTGTCATGTACCTTCATGGTAGTCACTGTTCTTCTCATCAGCAGAGACTCTCCACTCTCTGGGTATGCATAATTATCAGGCTCCTTATCCTTGTGATAAGTGTTTGAACTCTGTGCACTTTGCTCTACTGTCTCTTCTTGTACAAGTTGTATCCTCTTGTCACTAGTTCTATCATTTCTGGATGATGAACCTTTATTTTCTGGACATTTGAAGGATGGATGACCAAACTCACCACAGGTGTAACATTTTCCTGAAAATGTAGTAGAACGTCTACCACCTCCAAATCTTCCTCTATTACCTTTCCATCCACCTCTGAAATCAGACTGTCCCTGTCCTTTACCAGTGTCTTCTTGATCCTCATTTGTTTGCTTTTGTGTAGGGGCTGCTCCTCTTCCCCTCATATTGTTTCCTCTTCCTCTCATGGACTTATCATGTCCTCTATTCATCTTTTCTTCAATCCTGATTGCCATTTGATAACAATCCTCCACATTCTTAGGGTTAGCTAAAACTAACTCATCCTGTATGTTAAATCTCAAACCAGCCAAGTACCTAGCCACCTTTTCTACCTCATTCTCATGATGACCAGATCTCATACTCAACTTATAAAACTCCTCTGTATATGTCTTCACATCCCTTTCCTTCTGCTTTAAAAATTGCAGTTTCTTAAACATCTGGATTTCATAATCCCTTGGCAAGAATTTACCTTTGATCCTTGCTACCATCTTATCCCATGAAGTGATCTTTGACTTCCCTTGTTTCCTTCTCTCTGATTGTACATAATCCCACCATACCAAAGCATGACCTCCTAACTTGGTCTTTGCAATCTTTACCTTCTGATCCTCAGCAACATCTTCACATTCAAAGTGATTATCAAGTGCAACAATCCAATCCAGCAACTCATCTTCATTCAAACTTCCAGTATACTTGGAAACATCAACCTTTACCTTAGGTTTATCATTCTGCACTGCCTTTAACAATTTTGCCAATCTCTGGTCTTCAGCATCCAGATCTTCAGCTACCTCTTCATACTCTTCAACAGTATCTTCATCTTCTTCAGACTCACTGTCTGCCACTTCCCTCTTTTTGTTCTTTTCCAGGGCTGTAAGCCTGGCTTGAAGTGCTTCAGCAAGCTCCTTCATCTTCCTCATCTCTCTAGCATGTTTTTCCTTCATCTCCTGCAATTCCCTTGCAGTACCACTACCTTTCGGAGGCATTTTGTCAACCTCTTAATCAACACACAACACACAATCAACTCTACCTCTGCCCTTTCGGTGACAGAATCAACACACAACAGCCCAGATGTTTTGCTGAGCTCTGATACCACTATGATGCAGAGGCATCCACACTATAACCTTACAATATAGCATGGATGTCTGCAGCCCATCATCATCATCATCATCATATTTGACTTAACATTGTCAGCATCATCATCATATTTCACCTGCCGACCGATATCCTCCTGATGACAAGCCCTCGCCCGTTCGCATGTCAACAGCATTACCTTATTCGATTATCGACAGCATCATCATGTTCGATCAGCGCGAACATCCTCCTGACGTCCACTGTTCACTTCAGCGACAACTTCGACCTTCACTACCTTCAGCATCATGATATTCAACATCATGATAATCAACAGGATAAAGAACATCCGGTTCCTCCCATTTATCCTGATGATGACGAACCTTCACTTCTCGCACCGTCCCTTTGATGCTGACGTCACCCGATATCCTGATGACGTATATCCTGATGACGATGACGTCACCCGCAGCTCCTTAATATCCTGCTGCTCCGAAATATCCTGATGACGTATATCCTGATGATGATGACGTCATATCCTGATGTTGGCCAAACTTAGCTTTTTCGGCCCACGATCAACCCGATCTTCAACCTGATGCCGATGCACCCCTCCTCGGCTCCTCCTGATGATGATCACCCCGACGCACATTCACTTCATGCACTCAACTGCATCATGCCGATCTCCTCTTACTCGGATGATGATGCCCGAAGCAACTGCAGGATATAAGCAGAAATATCCTGATGATGCCGTTTTCACGAATTTTCAACCTTAGCGAAATTTCACTTCGCCGATCCTCCAGAGACGACCTGATCCACTTCCAGGGTGATCTTCCACACTTTATCAGCTTGACCTAGCACATGCCCATGCTAGGGTCTTCAACACCTTTCAGCCGCGATCCTGCACACCTGCATGCAAACAAACAAACTAACACCTAACCTACTGTACATAACCATTCCACCGATCAGATGAATCAATCGGTGGAATGGATCAGTGAATCCATACAGCCACCAAACCAGCAAATCGATCAAGCAATGGAATTCAACAGAGGATGAACACAAACAGGAACACTTTATTTGGTTTCAAAAGATGCAAATACAATGATCAGTTTCTCTCTCAGTCTCACTCCCTGCAACCTAGCTCGATCGATGATATCTAGTCAACCGATCCTCATGCTTAAATAGGTTTTTCTTCGAGTACTACTAACCCGACTCCAAGCAGCTGGGAACTCTCCAGGCGGCTGGGAGATCCAACCGAACATACATCATGACAACTGTCCTAACAAACTTCCTAAAAATAGTAAAAGCATGGTCAGCATGATCTTATCATGATCAGCATGACCTTATTACATGCATTGGTCTTATCAGACCTTCTTGAAAACATAAACAAGACCTAAAACTACTAACTGCCTCATGAAGGCCAGCTGTCAGGTAGGTGCTCCTGCACCACTCCTAGCTTCCTATTCACCCAATTCTTGGTGATAGTCATCACCCTCATAGTTATGACATCTATAGATGTCTCTTCTTCCTTTGTCTAGTCTAGAGCAGGTAATGGCTCCATGTATACTTGTTTCTATTCATATTCTGCATCTAACAACTTCCACATCCAACTTTAATTGAGGGGGTACCTCCAAGCACCCCAATGTCTAGATCTAGTTGAGAGTTAATCTTTGATAACTTCTCTTTCTCACCTCCTCCCCATCAACACAGTCTGCCCAATAATCTTCAATGTGGATTTCATGTTGTAACTTCTTATTGAGGAACTTTTCCATTATGTGGTAAGGGTCATAATATCTTACCAATGGAAATAACTGTAAATGTAGCATGTGAAGCTCTACTTCAAACTTCTTGGCACTTTCAACTGAGCCACATGCATACCAATCTATATGCATTGGAAATCTTACGTTCCCCTTTCCATTCTTCTTCTTATAGGCCTCATATGAGGGCACCATTTGCCTTGTGACCTCTAATAAGATAACTTTATCTGTAGGGTATTTAGGTAGCATGAAAGGATTACCTTGGAAGCCTTCCATCCTGATGTAAGTAAAAGTTGGGAACTATATGAACCATGATCCATTCCACTGAATCAGTTCCTGGGCTTCTTTTAATAGTCTCTTGGCCCTATCATCCTCCACCAATCAGACAAATTGCATAATACAACAATCGTTGACTATTTTGTAATGATGGATAGACATCCGTCTCTCTAATTATGGGTAATGTTCCCACATAGTTTGCTCATTTGGGAGGCATCTAATCCTTCCCATTGTTTGTAATCCTTGAAAATTTGACCTGTATGCACACACAAACAACATAGGGGGTCATATAAAACAATCTTCTTCTTTTCCTCCATTCAACCATACCATGATGCAAGCTATCACTGATCAGCCTAGCCCATTGCACTACTTGGTCCTTTTCTTTGACCATCCTGATTAGGCCAAACATCCAAGGTTCAAATGTGCCAAAGGCCTCCTTACCTACCATTCTACTTAGTAAAACAATCATGTATTGGATTTCTGGGTAGGAGTCGTATTAAATAGGTGTTGGGACATCTTTGCCACAACTAGCTTTGTTATCCAGATCTCTCTAGGTGGAAAATATGGTTTTCCTATAGTCTATGGTGCCCTTGTGGTATTCGACATCTAATGCCTCATTATCAATCTTGTACATGCCTTGGGAGGTGGGTAATTTTAATGTTTCTATAATACCTTACACCGAAAAGTGTGCATATACTCTGCCCTATTTGTCCACTCTCCTGGTGACCATATTATATTTGTTGGCACACTTTATCACGAGTGCTAATGCCTCAGCTACATAAGGAAAACCTGTAGCATGGAACATTCTAGTCTGCACTATACTCTTCAGAATCGGGTCGTCTTCCCCTACCAGAATTCGTGCCCTAAAAGCATCCATGTTTGTGTTCATGCAATGGGTGTCATTGGTGGTTCTATACTTGTGGCATACCACTCTTGGGATAGGAAACAGGTCCATTTTGAACTTGACGTCCCTTTTATCTTTTCAGTTCTGCATCTCGATCTGTAAATCACAAACATCCATGGTTTAATCTAAGGTTTAGGCAGTTAAACATACAAATTACTTTTAAAACCCGCTGTATATTTCTACTTATACCATACCCATACGTAAACTCAGATTTATCCTAAGAAAATACCTTCATGCCACAAGATTTACCATGGGTAAATATAAATGTAACAATAAAAAGATTGATAGGGAAGTTGTCTTATTCATACCTAGAACCTAAAATTTTAAACCTAATTATGTAAATTGCTATATGAACACCGTTTGACTGAGCACACTTGTTTAGGTTCTCCATTATCCATTCTTCGTTATCCGTTAGCTATGAAAATCAATTTTTCCTACCTTTAAATCAACTGTAAAACTCATCTTGAATCACTGTATGCTCTCTGCAATGTAGCTCTCGAATACTTTTGTAATTAACAATGCTAGTTAAATTTACCTTTTAACTTTAGAAACTTGTCAATTAGGGTGAATTAATTGATTTATCTATGGCTAGGTTGGCTTTTATCCACTGGACGTGGGAAAAATTGACAGTTATCGATTGGCACCACTTTAAATTTAAAAGGCCAATGACATATATCATAGCATTAAATGCGGGGGGAGATCTGGATATGAATATTCAGTATTTAATATCCTGTTTAAAATATCCATATGACAATATCTGGATGATTTCAGCAAAAGTCATGGTCAAACATTGTTGACTAAGAAAAATAGTATCGGAGCTTAGTTCATCCTTTTAAAATAGGATATACAAAATATCCATAGTGAAAATATCCCTATGCAAAATATTCCTGTTTGAAAAGTCAACAGTAAGGACACATGGTATGAGGTCCTTGCTCTAGGAATGGAGGTAGACGTTAGCATGGATATGGATATTCTACAGGGGTATGGATATTTGGTATTCACGAAATGTCCATGTCCAAAGGTCCATGCCAAAAATATCCTTTTGACTAGTCAACGTTTAAGGGAGGTCGAAGGTAATGGGATCAGACTCTAATACAAAGCAAGGATACATATATTTTGTATATGGATATTTGAAATTAAGCATCCATGTGACAAATATCTGGATGATGTGAGTAGACCTCAGAATATTTCCATGGGATAAAAATGACTAACATCATAAGGATATTGATATTTAGACAAGGATATGGATATTTGATGAGTGCGAAATATCCATCCGATTGATGGCTTTGCAACTTGTTGCTATAAATTTGACGATCAAATGGGCTATGGATATTTTGATTCTTAATAAGGTTAAAACCCAATTTGTGGATAATTATTGACTAAATTCGATTGAGTAACCATTTCGGGTCCAAATTTATGATTTAGGTGTCTAAAGTGCAATATGTGCACTAATTAAAACCAATATAATGGATATGGATATTCAGAAGGGATATGGATATTCAATGAATGTGAAATATCCCTATCTAAATGTCCATGTCAAAAATATCCCTTTGACTAAAACTTTGACCATGTCTAACTCTCTCAGTTTCTCAAATTTCAACTTGATGTAGAAGGCAAAGTTGCTCTAAATTTCATCCTCTATCTATTGGTGACCTTTGCAAAGGAAAATTCAGACTTTGAATTTTGAGGGGATCAAGACATTACATTTTACCATAGTGCTCAAAGAGGGAAAGCAAACAAGAAAAACAAAGCAAAAGGGTTGGGTCCCTATTTTGCTAAGGCAAAATGGGGTGTGTTGTGAGACTAGACAATAAGACCATAGTGCCCAACACTATTGTCTAGAAGACAACAATGCCCAACACTGATGTCCTAGATAGAGGGGCCTAGTTTTGGTGTATGAGCTTGTCTCTAGTGCCCCATCCTAGATGTTCTACCCTCTAGTGGAACTGGATGTTGAAAGGTACTCGTTTGACCACTTGAGTATATCCATGGTGCCAGTTCCATGATGTGATGTACATCCTTGGATTGTCCCCACTTTTTTTTGGGGAGTGTGCCTTTGCATAAGATCGACTAGTGACCATTCCTTTTGGTTGAGGGCCTGTACCTCTTGGTTGATCCATCCCATAGGTGAGTATTACCTTGTTATGTTTGGGTGTCTTGATTAGTCATAGAATGGATTGAGGTGAATGTTACCATCATCCTACTCTATTTGTTCATGAGGGAACAAGGTTGTTGATGTGTATTTGATCCTCATCATGGAGTGAGCTCCACCTCTTTCTTGTTCATCATGGTGAGTTGTCACATGATGGGTGAAGTCTTTAACTTGTGCCACCTTGCATAGTGCAATGGTGATGTCGTCTTTGGTATTTTTGTCCTTGTTGTGATACCTTGTGTGCACATGAGTGCAATGTGACATGTGAATGTCACACTTGCAAATATGAAAATTTTGTTGGTTCGGTGTTTGTTTGGCTAATGCCTTGGGTGAAAAATTGGGGCATTACATGCATTTCAAATCCAGCCTCTTGGCTCTAGTTCTATTGGCTGGCCCTCCATGCATCATGGTTTCCCTATTGTCCAGTTTCTTGTCCTTCCTCTTTTCCAGCTCTGCTTAAAGAACATATAGGGAGGTTGTAGAATTTTTAACATTTTCCTTACTAAAAGCAACTCTCACCCATGTTTCCTTTTATGTTTTCTTGATTCTTCTTTAGATCATTAATGTCTTTCTTAAGAGCTTCCCATTTTCCAAATGTGCTAGAAAACTTCATTAACGTGGTAATACAATTGTTAATTTTATGCAACAAATCTTGAGTCCTTACACCATTGACATAGTCACGTAAGCTTGAAACAAACTTATAGAGAAACTAGCTAAAAAAAAGAATTTGAGGCAATTATGATTTTTGACCTATCATTATTTAAAGATCACTTGATGCTTATTAATTGTGTGTGCACTAAAGAAAATCTTTGTATTCATTGTAAAGTGTGCTTTGCAATGGCACTACCTTTTTTAGTATGCATATTTAAATTAAAAATCAAGGCAAATCTTTAAAATTAATACATTTAAGAGTATTGCTAATAGATTATTTCTTAAAATTAATCACCATATTTTTAATCCACTTAGAATTATGTTACACAAACATTAACATAATCATATTTTAAAGCTCTACACTCAAGGTTCCATTGATTTTGTGCAAGCCTCAAGGTTATAGGATATTCTTTAAATTAATAATCAAGCTACATAATCATCATGAATGTTAAAGCCTAGTTATCTAATTATTTATTAAAATAAATCATCATCTTTTCAAATTTCTTTAGATTATGTTACATGTGGGTGAAATCATTTTATTGCGGAATATTTTTGGCCTATTTTATGCTACCTTTTCTCATAAAATACACCCATCCCATTAAATCACCCACCACGCGAGTGAGAGATTGATGTTGAGATTTTGGCTGATTTTCAGATTTTAAGGTATTTTTTACATTTAATGGGTTAGGATAGGTTTAGGGATAGAATAACACTTTCATCCAAACTAAGGTTTGTAATCCTTCCATGGCACTCAAATGTTTAACATCACCATGCTTGTACATATGTACCTTGGCATAACCATATTTTATGTTATACAGAAGGTTCTATAGATTTATGGAAGCCTCAAGGTTCTACAATCAACATTAGATTCATAATCAAGCCACAATATCATAATATTGAGTATTCACCCCTACCACCTAGAGCTTATACACATATATTCTTCTTAAGAGAGACATGGTGGGTGAAGCTAGTTTTTTAGTAGTTGAAATGGAAAATTAGCATGATTTTTCTATAGGGTATAGTCTTTGACAAGAAAATAAGAAATATTTTCCCCATCCATAATAGAGAAATCTTGCATTTGATGAATGGGGTGCTAGGGTTTGAGAATTATGGAATTTACAGTAGTTCTCATTGGACCCATGCTTCCATCAAGTAGGACTTCAAGAAAAAACTTTGGGAGAAAATTGTAAATGAGTGACTGTTTGACGATTTTATAGAGGGGTTGCTACTAGATGGTGGTTCTAAGAAGGAAGAACTAGATGAGGAGGGTGAGGAGAGTATTTCTCTACCTCAAATGTATAAGGGGGAATTGTGGTCCCTATGACATAAGATTTGAGTGGTTCATAAAGATAGAGAGTGGTTGGTGTATTTCTACAAGAACCTAAAAAATGTGAAGAATATGCAAATTATTAGTCTAGATGGTTAGTTGGAGATCCAAAACTCCCACTTCTTTCTAGAATCATTTGACGAATAGTTCATAGTTCTAGAAGAGAGGGATTTCAACCCTCTTGTTGTCTTGTCACAATCATAACACTATCTTGAGGGGTTTGATGGAGGAAGACTAAACACCTAAAATGGAGATAGGTCATTCCTTTTCCAATTGGTCCTCAAGTGGTTAGGATGGAAAATAACACTATTGTAGTAGTTATCTAGCTTGGTTGTTATATAAATATGTCAAGTTTAAAGTAAGGTAGGCTATAAGTGGGCATAATATTTTGTTGGTAAGCCTCTAATCTTCTGTCAATGGGATGAATTCCATTTTTTGGACGAGTTGATTGATCTAGGTTAGTTCTATTAAATGTTTATTTTAGTAAGTAGCTTGAATCTTGTTGGCTAATGTTTTTTGGTGGCTAGTGGTTTTTTTCATTTAGCGGTGTCTAAAATTTTCTATCCTTATGAGCCCTTTGACATAAGCTTTTATAAAAATATGATTCTAGTTTTTGGCTGTGTGACTTAATAGATCCCATGTTTATCTATTAAACATTAATATTTACCATGTAAAAATTATGTTCTAGAACTTCTAATTAGTAATTCACCATCTTAGTTATGCTTATAGGGAAAATGTGGCACCAATTTAACCATTTAAATATAACCTAATAGAAACTTTAGGCTTTAGTTCATGACCATAAATATAATTTCATGGGAAATTTAGGTTCTAAATTTCCATGCTAAGTATAAATCAATTAAATTTTAGTGGTTAATTTGCAAGGCTAATTATTACATGGCGGGAAGTTTTGATTTTAAAATCACTTAAATTTTATTTTAAAAATAATATACACAAAAAATAACCATCCACTATATAGCATCAAGTCCATTTCAAAAAAATAAAGGGGATTATGTCTCTATTTGGAGGATTTACTAAGATTTCTATTGAATTTTTTAGGGTCCAATTCTTAAAATATACCTTATTAGACTTGATATAGTTGACTTACCCTACTCTCCTAGTTGTGGAACTCATTATTGAGTCCTCTATATCCTCATTTTACTATTCTATGTGCTCATAGTACACTATAGTATGTTGGTTAAAACATAAATGACCTTTAGAGTGTATTGGGAAGACTTCTATACTTGAGGTCTTGAGAAATCAATCTTCCAAGGTGACAAAGAGAGGAATTTGCTCTCACTATATGTTCTACTATTTGTGGAAATATTCAAAATGAGATAAATTTGATGTATGACCAATTGATTACATAAGGTATTAGATATTGAACATTATATGTACTATAAACTTGATTCTTGTTCTATTCAATAAGTATAAATGAGTTATTATTAAACAAGTTTTTTTATAGTGTACTTGTTACTTGATTTTAAAATGTTGACTTTTATTTATGGTTGATCCTTGATTAAATTAGTTATATTATACTTTTATTCAATTTACAAGATAGTTTTAGTACTCATAAAACTTAATTTTGAGTCCTCCTAAAAGACTCATTGTTACATTCGAATACAACTATTTTAAATCACAACGAATTTCTACTGATTGTACCAGTATTTTTGGTGATTATGAGAAAATTTTGAAGAATGAGTGAACTTATATAACTATAATTCTACCTTGATTCACTTCAATATTTATTATTTATATCTTGATAAGTATTTATTTAAAATTATTAATATAAGTAAACTCATTATTTATCCTAAGATTCTAATTTTAGTAGTGAATGTGTGTTCCTTGAACTCACTATTGTAGGTGAATTGTTTCTCTTCACCTTTTATATTTTAGGTATAGTTGTAATATTATTTCTAGAGAGTGATGTTGTCATGCCCACATTTACACATGGGACATACACACAAATGCAACAATTTATTTTTTGTATAAATATTTAATCATCTCAACATCACTACACAAGGTAGTGTATTTTGCACACTCAAATGACATTGCATGTGCAACATTGCTTGAAACTAAGACATGTGCATGAGCAATGTGTTAGTAAAGAATGTCACATTTTGTGAATGGAAGGGAAATAATAAATGTGGTTGATGCGAAATCCATTCTATACACCCTACATGATGAAGGTCACCAATATAGGGAGTGATGTCATTACTTGCGATGTCTCAAGGGAGAACCTTTATAAGGTATTTCCCTATTTTTGGCTCCTATATGAGGATGGGTTGATCATGCCTCCAAAGTGTGAGCTAATTAAACATATCTAATTAAACTTCTAACTGAACATATAAAATTAAATCAATGCTAATGACTAAAACAAATTATACAAAAATCAATAAATTAATTCTACTAATACTCAAAAGAATACTTACAACATTTATATTATTTGAATTAAAAGTTAGATATTAATATTATTAGATAATAAAAAAGAAAGAAATTTAAAACTGATAAACAAGACATCAACTAATTATGAGATAAGAAATTGAAATGTAAAAATTGTTTCAATTCAACTATTAAATTTATTGATTCAATTCCTAATTAAATCCCTAACTTGTGTTAATATTCAAAAGAATGGGTAAAGTAGAATAATAAGGACATTCTCAAGAATTGAAATGATGATTAATATTGCTAAGCAACCTACTAAAATTATATTCTTGACATTCAAAAAGAAATATTATTTTCATATACACACACGCTTACACTTTTTGTTCATTTACCCATAATTAATTTACATCATTTAACATTACCACACTGTTACAATTTAACTTATCAATTTATAATATAATTCCATGTTAAATTAGTTACCTATCATTATTATATTTAATTTATTTTAGTCATTCTCTTTAATAATATTTTGATAATACACACAACTCTGTACAAGAATAAAATAAAAACTACAACATATAGTTCTTATACAATTTGAGATCTTTATTTTTAAATTAAATGTTATTGATTATTTAGGTTAGACAAACCATAATATGGAAATTAAAAAAAGCCCTAACATCCTTTTTTTCTTCATTTTAAAAATGTAGGTTTGGAGAAGGAGAGGATGTAAGTTAAAAGAGCTAAAATCCCTCCATTTTTTGTGTTATGGGTTGAATGAGAAGATTCAAACCCAACAACCATATCTCTCCCTCTAACCTTTTGCTTTAAGGTAAAAACATTTTTATTTTTCTTTCTACTTATTTATTCATTATTACTATATTTTTTATATATATTTATATTTGCATCCTTTTCTAGAAACCATTGACAATTACATGCATGGTGGGTTTCTCAAGGATTTTTTTGGTGTTATTTTAAATATACAAATTTTTGTTGTAGAGAGGGGGTGACAACAATTCCCACCAAGCCTTGTGTGATGCCCCACCATGCAAACCTATAGTGCTAGACTGATAAGCAACAATAAAACAAAAATATTTTTTTATGAAATAAGGAAATGCATTAATCATTATAAATATCTGCACTAATAACAACATTCATTGAAATGATTAGCTAACACTTCTAGGGAACATAACCGCATTAGATAAAATTAAAACCATACAAGAATCTACATCTCAATGCAACAAAATAATAATACATATTACATTAACTGGGATGAATAATTACAAATTCTAATACAAGATTCAAAGATCGATTACATCAGTTTACAAATAGTATAATAATGAAAGTATACAACAACTTGAAGATGAGGAGCAAACTGGAACTGGAACACTCCTGCTCTGATCTCGAATCGATCATCCGAGAAGACCCATGGATAGCTCTGCCTCCCAACCATGTGGACCCTGAGGTCCACCCCATCGAGCTAGGAGATAATAATGAGGTTTTTCTAGGTCAAGAGTACAACCATGAACACAATCACAAGATCCTGACTCCATGCAGACAAATAGGATTACAAGACTACACAGACTTGATAGTACTCAAAACATCAAGCTAAGATCAATCATGAAGACTAGTCTACACTCCAGAGGTATCAACAAAGATAAAGAGAAAGTAACTGAGTTGTGTAAGGAGAGTGTCATCGCATGGTCCTAACATGGGTTACCTAGGCTATCTCTCACTAGAAGCCGGCCCCCATCTATGCTTACCTTGGCAGCCTTTCTCTAGGCACCGACCCCATAGGGTGACACATGCAGAGCTGACTCGGCCTTGCCAACCAGGCCTTCTCATCCCATCCTCTGCCTGTGAAAGCACTCAAGGCATGGGTGAGGCATTCTTAATTATCTTGTTATGTGGTTTACTACCCCAACCCTCCTAATTAATTTATTAAGTTATCACTAACAACTTCCATGGGGTTACCCAGGCGACCCCTCTGGCATCGACCCCACCATGAAAGCCGCTCTCCTAGCAATCTCTGACCAATCATCCAAAACCACAAATGCAAGGACAAGGTTTACCATAGATTCTGATCCAAACACAAGCCAATCACATGACCACAACAATATAATACCCATTGTCCTCCTCAAGCTCAAACCATACATCATGAAACAGTAAGACACAAGTACCAATGATGAAGACCAAATAGTTAGACCTCTGGAGTTGGTGACTGAGTTCTTTACAAGGTTACTACAACACCTTTCCTGTTAGGGAAACTAGGTTTCAACAACCATGATTTATTGCAAGATCGACAAGGGGGTAATTAACTCAATACACCCTTAACATAAGTTGATAAAATAACCAATTTAGTCCCAAGGATGACTTCACACTATCACCCGACAAGGTTTACATAATAAAATCATAACAACAAAAAGGGTAAATACAATACTACAATCTATACCCAAAAAGTTTTTACTTCCATGCATAAGAAATAATTACATTTAACACTTTAGCTGATAACCTTTACACATAGTTTATTAACAAGTTCCACATACTATAATTCCAAGAAATGATAATTTTTCTTTTACTTCAAAATTAACCGAAGATTCAATAAAGATTTAACTCAAAAGAATAAAGCAATAGTAATCATACAAAACCTATACAATGACTACACTAAGATGTAAGCATGTTTACTAACTTAGGTCATAATGTAATAACTATTCCACCTTACTATTCTATGCAACTCTAGTTATAAACTACCTTTAAGAGTAACATCATTTCTATCGAATTGCCACTCAAACAACTAACACACCATGGAGATGGTTCGAATATTAAAGTTCTATTCTAGCTATGATTTACCTACTAACATCACAGTACATGGGACAGCATAACTCAATCCATAACTAACAAATTCATTTTGTCATGCCCACATTTCCCATGCGGTCACAACACGCAAACACGCGTGTCATGTCCACGTGCGTCATGTGGTCATGATACAAACTGTCAAAAACTTTCCCTTACTACTCTGTATTTCCCCCTTGCACGCGTATGCATGTTTGATTTTGTACTTTTAAGGTGTAACGATAATGTTGTTTACGGAATATTTCACACACGTGTGCCTTCACTATGCTGGACTTACTAGTTGCTGATGATGTTCACTACGTTTTTACGTTGGTTTTAAAATTCAGCATTTAAATTACTGGACAATTGGTTGGCCCCTAATGGGTTTTCTCAGTTTATTCATTATTGCCTTACAATATTTATTACCTCCTCTTTCAAGTTGTTTTGATTAATTTCACGTTCAATTGTTTACTTATTTATTTATTATCTTAAATTAATCTATTAAGATAATTTGTGCCCAATACCCTAATAATTCATTAGGCATTTAATAACTCTGAATTTTTCTTAAATATGTCTTTATAGAGATATATATATATATATATATATATATATATATATATATATATATTTATTTATAATAAATTTAATTTTTCTTTTGAAAGTGGAATCCACAACTAATTACATCTATTACATCTAAATTTATATATATATATATATATATAAATAAATAAATAATTTAATCTTTCTTTTGTAAGTGGATTCCACAACTAATACAACTATTACAATTAAATATATATATAATTAATTTAACTTCCTCTTTTGTAAGTGGATTCCACAAGTAATACAAGTAATATTTTTAAATAATATACACACACATATATATATACCTACATACATAAATATATATAATTGTTTAAATATTATTTAACATTAAACTCCACTCAAGCACCAAGTGCTTGTTATAAACCATGCTATAGTCTTGAAGGGTGCTCAACCCTAAATTTTATTGTGTTGCAGGGTCATGGAGGGCAGCGACGGTGAAGGAAATCACAGGGGAGGCCAAAGGAGGTGGCAGAGTGGAGTGGAGGATATGGAGGTGGCGGAGTGGAGGTCGCAGTGAGCGGCAGAGGGGAGCGGGCGCTGGCGGTGGAAGAGGGAGCCGACAATGGAAATGGCCGAAGCACAAGCTGGGATGGAGGGAACTGCAGGAGGTGGCTCGATGGAGTTCGACAGCGGGGATGTGGGGAGGGGCAGAGCCCCACCCACAACCCACTCCGTGGGGTGTGGGTGGGGCTCTGCCCCTCCCCACACCCTTTTGCTTAAAGGATTTCAGTGGGGGTTTAAACCCCCACCATTTATCATGTAATATTCGACTGTGTAAAATAAAAACTGCGAACTCTCTCTTCTCATTCATTTGCTAATTCGTAAGTTTTAATTAATACTATATACACACACACACACATATATATGTATATATATATATATATATATATATATATATATATATATATATATATATATATTTATATACAAGTGTAGCAAATTTTCACAATTTCATTTACGGATAAATAAATATGTGTGTGTGTGTGTGTGTAGAAAAATTTCAAAATTTTCTAACAAATAAATAATAATAAATATATATATATATATATATATATCATAACGAATTTTCATATTTCCTATAACATTTTAGTTTACAAATTAACAAAATTCATTTCACATTTTCTCCAACATTTTTATTTACAATTCAATAAATTCTTGAGTGAAACAGAAAGTAAATAACCATTTAAATCTGTATTTTTCAACTAAATTTTAATCTATCAAGTATACATTCCATTTCAAATAAAATTAAAGATTAAGAGTAAATACAGGGAACTAATAAATCTTCCACTTCAATAATCAAATAAACAAACATGTAAATCAGTTTAGATTATTTTCCATTGTATAGTTAAATCAAGTTTTAATTTGTTTTCAAAAGGCAAATTTACATCTTCTATAATCCAGTAAATGTAACTTTTTCACAAATTAAAACCAGAAATAAACTAACAACTTGTCTAGATCAAAACACTTAATTTCACAACTTACAATTTGATAAACAAGAATAAACAACTGTAAGATTTCACAACACACAATCACTCTAAGGAAAGAATTTGCTATCTTCTCCCAATACAATAATTACAATTTCAGAGGGAGAAATCTCTCCTCTTTAAAAGGAACTTATCCAGGAATAAACTTAAAGAACCAAACTCTCCTTGTCAGTAAGGATGAGATATGTTTTCCCCAAACAATAAAAACTTTTCCAATTCTCTCAATAAGCTCCAAGAGAAACCTGCATGACAACAAGGAAGAAATACACCAACCAACTAGCTCTCCTCCCTACCATAGACCCACAAGAGGGTCACCCCCGAGCTAGGGAGATCATCCACACACCCAAGGTAGAATAGACCAAAAACACTTCACAACAATAGAAACAAACAACACACAACACCCATAGTTTTACTCACAATACAAAAACTCAACTGAGGTGAGTTTAAAGAGGGTAGGGAAGTAGACTCACTCAACTCAAAGGTGTCATTCTTCTCAACATTTATCATAGCTTTTCTCATGGCCTCAAGCCAACAAAATTATTCTTTCTCATGGCCTCAAGCCATCCAAATAATAAAAATCACAAGGATATCCCAAATAGGCTCTCAAGCCTTATAGCCATTTTGGCTCAAAACCACAAACATGCCCTCAAGGCTTCCATATACCAAGAATGCACCTGAGGAGGTTCACACCTTCCCTTCCCCATACATGATAAGCATTGTCTTCCAACTAAAAGAAGCTCTTTCAAACACCCATCACAAACCCAAAATAATAGAAATACCACATAGACAACCTTTGCAAATCAACATTCATCAAACAAGAATAGAACATACAAGGGTAAGTAAACTTGCTCACTAACCTTTACAAGCCCTATTATGGATGTAGTTGAAGAAGAGCTCCACCCTTAGTCTCCTCCTCCAAGTTCTCCTCCTTTCCACAATAATGCAACCCCCTTTCCCTCTCCTTCCTCTCCTTTTTAAAACTAATTCCCTCCATTTTCCCTTATTCCCAAGTGGCATTAAAAAACTAAACCCACTCCTTATCCATTATCCCTAGTGGACTTAAAACAATTAACCCCACTCAAGAGGTCCCCCACTATATCCCTTCTCCAACACATGGAGGAATAAAATATAATAAGTAAAATAGAAATAAAAAGGGAGTGGATGACACACCACCCTTTTTATGGGGAACTCCCACCAAAAGAGAGGCACAAAGAGACAAAGCACTCCATTTTTTGGGGGATCATGGAGTCATTCCATGACTTGGAAGTGGGCCTGAGTGTGGATTCCACTCATCCTATTATCCCCATGCTTCCAAATTCGTCACTTAACTTCACTGTGAAGTTAAAGTGACCATATGGAGGTTATCCCAAGGTTATCCTAGTCAAAAGGGTCCCTAGACCCATGGGGTATAACCCAGGGTTGATTTTTACCTAGTTAAGACTCCTAGAGTCAAGTAAAAACACAAGAAGAGGGTCTAAAAGAAATAAACTTAAACAAGACTCATAACAACATTTCTTACAACACATATCACAATACAAGTAAATCAGAGGGTAGACCTAATTCCCTTGACCCCATGCAACATTACAACATTACAACATTTCACCATACACAGAGTTGATCTTAGTTCCTCGTGGAACTAGATCGGCTTCACAAGGAATACAACATAGGGTGTGGAATGATCTCCTGTATTTGTGGTTTCGTTAGCAATACCTGCACACTCAATTTCGAAGTCAATCCCTCTTATATATATCATAGCCGAAGCAAATAAAATACATGCATTCCTACAACATACTACCATATAAACATACTGAAATCACATTAAGTTCTCTCTCTAATATTACCCACTCATTATTCTCTTGAAAGCAAACATCTATCTAACATTGTACAAGTTCCTCCTTACAAATAATTAGGTATAATAGTCAAATTTTCAGAATCAGCAGTCCCCCAATATAAAAGTAATAACAATAGTATGGTAAATAATCTCATGAACAGAAATGAAAAAGGTAGGCCTCACATCCTTCCCCCCTAAAATTGTACTTCCTCTTGGAAGTCGTCAAAGAGGTGAGGGTAAAGGGTCCTCAGTCTCACTGCATCTTCCCATGTCGTAGTGAACTCGTCATACAAGTCCTATTGGACTCTATCCTGGTCCATCTCTCATCCTTGAAGGCCCAGCGTCTAATGAGCCCAATCAACTACAAGGTCTCTGACCTCGTTACGTAGGCAAGGCCAGTTTGGATGAGCCCTCATAGGTCTAGCCCTTAGGCCCTATCAAGTTCCTTTTGCTGTGAAGTTTTAACTATTGATTATTTCATTAGAATGGAGATACTAATCATGTATCTAGATTTGCAGGTATTATGTAGACATCAGTTATTGGAACCAATTGGAATTATTCATGATGAGGCATGGTAAATGAAAAGGATTATGGTGTACTCGTTATCTATCTTAACTATTTAAGGTTGGTGCAATTCTTAGAGATAGATCTTATGGATGTATGTGAGGAAAAATCATACATTTAGTTAGTACTACTTTAGTGGCCAAAGTTATATCCCACCTTAACTCTAATGTTATCCAGGAATGACATATATTAAGTGTTGATTTAAGGAGTCAATGTAGTTCATTTTGATGTGAAACAAATGTGAAGTTTGTTTAAATAGATTCATAGTCTTTCTCCCTTGGTAAAGTAGATATTGCATGATAGGTGTCCCAAATCGACACTTTAAATATGCCCTAACCTATGCGAAGAAGGATTAGGGAAAACTGTCCAAAGTTATATAGGGTTATTGTAAGGGTAAAATGGTGATCAATCAAATGAATTAAACAAGACCCAAACATCAACAGAATAGTGAAACAAGAAAGATTCAATAAACAAAGCAATGAACAAACACAGTGCAAACCTCTCCCATTTCGAAACTTCTGTTGTTTGCCTATCACAGATCATCCTTTTGCAGATGAAGTGAGCCCTCAGAGAGTGCAATCTTTTAGCAGTTTATAGGAAGTCGACAGTGAATGGCTGTGGTGATACGCAATGAAGATGAGCTCCAATGCGAGTATGTGATCTCAAGCTTGTAGATGAAAAAAGGGTGCCAAAGGCGCGCTGGTGATATTTCTGCAGAGTAACGATGTCAAAAGCCTAGATGATTAGAATGGGAGGATGAAGCTTCATTTATAGACTTGGGAGAATGGGAATCAATGGTTGAGAGGAGATATGAAGATCAACGGCTGAGGATGGTTGAGGAATGTGCAACCAGTAGAAATGTGACAAGTGTCCTAGCTCCATCATGAAAGAGGGGATGTGACAAAATTGATTGGAGAGTTAACTCCATTGACTGAACAGTTAATAGACTTGATTGATCAGTTAGAAGAGTGGATTATGGAACTAACTGAATTGATTGACCAGTGAACTGAGTTGATTAAGGAGTCAATAGAATAGATTGACCAGTGAACTCAAATGACTAGTTAGTTAACAGATTTGATTGATTAGTTAACTAACTTCTGATTTTGAGAAGAAATAGGCCATGTGGGTGAGAGAAAAATAGGTAATTAAATATTAAATATATTTAATTACATGTGCAACCTAATGAGGTGGACAAGGTGAGGTGGAAAAGGTGAGGTGTAAAGGTGAGGTGGATTTTTGAATTTAGAACTTAGGATAGAGGAATTTGGATTAATTAAATAATTTATGATTATTTAATTGTGTAGGACATTTAGAAGAATTTTAATTAAATAAATTGAATTTATTTAATTATGGAACAATGAATCGATTAAATAAATTTAGAATATTTATTTAATTGATAGAAGAATGGAATAAATATTTAGAATATTTATTTAGGATGAATCATGTCATTTTTAGGCGTATACATTTTGCCCCTCTTTGATGCAATGCAGTTTACAGCGTTGCTTCAAAGAAATTGATAGTCTAATAGTGATACATGCCCCAGTTTGCCCCTGGTACAAGTTTAATGACGATAGGATGCCCCCTCGGGAGATTGGACAGGAAGGAGGCAGAAGGCGTGAGACAAACAATCTCACGAAGAGGAAGGGAAGCTAGGTTAGAATGAAGAAATCGGTTGAAGAAAGAGTCGAATGACACGTGATGCAAGATGGAATGATGACACACACAAGAAAGCAAGCAAGTATGCACCAATGACACAAGAACAAACAAGGTATTGCCCCTGTCAAGTGGTAAACCAATGATATACTAATAACGATATACAACAATATTGTCATGGCGGGGAACGATGTATCCCTAGACCAACACGGCAGGCATGTTGTCATGGCGGGGAATGATGGATCCCTAGAGCAACATGAAGGATAGTGTCTGGTTCCAGGAAATGAAGCATGTCATGTAAGATGCATGTGTTGGTCTGATTTTGACAATGCAACATCCTGTATAAGATAATTGATTGATTAACTGATCGAGTTGGTTTACGACCAGACAAGGATCAAGACCACTGATTGTGATTGGATCATTTGTGCAAGATTGACTTGACTTGATTGGTATGGATTAAGGATGGAGCTTGCATTTGGATCATTGCTCAGACTGACTGGACAAGGATGAAAGATACGATGATAGATAGAAATATGATTGATAGAAGAAAGACTCGATAGAAGGACTCGCAAGCTTTTGTAAACATTGATACTCTACATTGTTGGATCTTTATTGCATGGGGTATGGTATGGATGTATAAATGGATATAGGATGGATGCTTTGCTATTGGAGTGCTTTATTTCATCATTGGGCAGTGTGTTTTTGGTACATTTTCTGAAATGTTGTAAGTGAATACAAGCATCTAGGTATAATTGAACCGAGATGACCTGAGTATCGCTTACATGGATTGTGATTTAGCAAGTTAATACAAGCATCTAGTCAAAATTGAATCTAGATGACCTGAGTACCTCTTGCGTTTCAACAAGAAAGGATTGCCCCCGTTCATGTTAGACCTTTGATGTCCTCGATGATCTTTTGCCGATCACGTCCTAAGACAAGGCTTCACATTACTAAAGTTTAATCCCCAAATAGCAAACAAAGAAAATAATCATGCCCCCATCATAGCATCTCTAGCTTTTGGCATCCTTGAGTAGCATAGGAGGGTATGATAGCAAAAATCCAGACTCTGTAACTTAACCATGGTTCCAATCCACAAAACATTCTTGCATTTAGATGTGTTTTTCTTGCCATAATTTAGATAAAATCAGTTAGAAGACCTTGGGTATTTGCTTTGCCTTGGATAGGTTAAGATGCTCATTATCAAGATTTCTACTTGAGGCGCGGGTTGTGCTTGCATTTGTTTGCTTGGTGAGAAGATTGCACCATCCTTATTGGGGAGACAGACCCTAAGGGACTGACCTAGTGCCTCGGGGGCTCATTACTAAATGGCCTTGCCTACGTGACGACGCAGAGGCAACGTAGTTCGGGGTAAACCGTAATGGACCATGGATGGACTAGAAGAAAGACGACAAGAATGAAGACCAGAAAGGGGATGAACGGGACCGTGGGAGAAATGGAAGCCTCGGGGGCGCATTAGAATAATGGCCTTGCCTACGTGATGGCGCAGAGGCAACATAGTTCATGGTAAACCCTAATGGACCATGGATGGACTAGAAGAAAGACAACAAGAATGAAGACAAGAAAGGGGATGAATGGGACCGTGGGAGAAATGGAAGCCTCGGGGGTGCATTAGAAAAATGGCCTTGCCTACGTGACGGCATAGAGGCAACATAGTTCATGGTAAACCCTAATGGACCATGGATGGACTAGAAGAAAGATGACAAGAATGAAGACAAGAAAGGGGATGAATGGGACCGTGGGAGAAATGGAAGCCTCGGGGGCGCATTAGAAAAATGGCCTTGCCTACGTGATGGCGCAGAGGCAACGTAGTTCATGGACTTGGACCATGGACACCGACGAGGGACACTACACTAGGCTCACACGAAGGAGACGGTATGGGACAAAACCCTGGTTGACAAGGCCACAAGGAGAGTATCGAGCCATAATAGGTAACTGTCAGGTGTTTATTGTGGGATAGGATATGGGTCGAATGGGGCGAATAGAGAAAGAATGGACTTAAGGTGACTGGATTCCCAAAGATGGAGAAGGCAGTTTATCACAAGTAACGCCTGTTTACCAGGTTTTCATCACTTGCTTTTATTTGCACGAGAAGCTAGAAAGTAAACATGATGCCTGTTTGCTAGGTTTTCATCATGATACCTATCCAAGGCACCTGTTTGCCAGGTTTTCACCAAAGGACGAATTTTTTTTGTTTGTATGCTTTCTATTTTTTTTCCAATTTTTTTTGTATTTTTTGATTTTTGATTTTTTCTGATTTTATTATGCCCCCTTGCACTGGGGTTCCCCTAGGTATAGAACCGACAAAGATGCATGCTGTTGATTGGATCATCAAACAACTCACCCTCTGATGTGGCCAACTGATATGCCCCTGATTCGTAAGCAGCTACAATCACATAGGGCCCAAGCCAGTTAGGCTCAAACTTACCTTTCTTTTCTCTATCCTGCTGATTGTGAGGGTTCTCTTTTAGAACGAGGTCCCCAACCTTGAAGCATCTTGGTCTAACCTTGTGGTTGTAGCTTCTTGACATCATCTGTTGATAGGCTTTGAGATGGTCAAAAGCTTTCTGGCGCCTTTCCTCTAGTAGCTCTAGTTCCTGTAGCCTAGAGACTCTGTATTCTTCATCTGATATGAGACCTTTCAACGACACCCTGAGGGATGGGAGTTCGACCTCAATGGGAAGGATGGCTTCGAAGCCATAGACAAGGGCGTAGGGTGTAGCACCTGTGGGAGTGCGTATACTGGTTCTGTAGGCCCACAGAGCGGGATTGAGTTAGATGTGCCAATCGTGACCAGCTTCATTGATAGTTTTCTTTAGGATTTTCAGAATGGTTTTATTCGATGCCTCAGCTTGGCCGTTACCTTGGGGGTAGTATGGAGTGGAGAAACGATGTTGGATTTTGAAACGCTCACAAAGTTCCTGGACATCCTAATTTTTGAATGGTCTTCCATTATCCGTTATGATGGATGAAGGGATGCCATATCGGCAGATAATGTAATTCAGAATGAACGAGGAAATTTGTTTTCCTGTGACGGTGGTTAGGGGAACGGCTTCAATCCACTTTGTGAAGTACTCAGTGGCGGTTATGATGAATTTATGGCCGTTGGAAGAAGGTGGATGGATCTTTCCCACAAGGTCAAGTCCCCACTGGCAAAAGGGCCAGGGTGTCGTTAAAGGTCTCAACTCCTGAGCAGGTGCATGAATCAGGTTCCCATGTATCTGGCACTGTTTGCACTTTTTGATGAACTGATATGAATCCATTTCCATATTGGGCCAGTAATAACCCAAACGCATGAGTTTCTTAGCTAAGGAAGGACCGCTGGAGTGTGTTCTGCAGATCCCTTCGTGTATGTCTCGCAAGGCCGTTATGGATTCTTCTTGTTCTAGACAACAGAGTAAAGTACCATCTAGACCACGTCGGTAAAGGGTATTAGCTATGATGGTGTAACGGGAGGCTTGTCGGATGAAAGTTCATTTTTGGTTGGAAGAGAGGTCTGGTGGAAGAATATTGTCCTTGAGGTAAGTGTAGGTCTTATCGTACCAAGGTGAATCAGATCCTACTAGGAGGCAAATGGAATGGGTTTCAAGGAGATCATAAGCCGGTTGCCGAATGGTTTCTACTAAGAACTCATACCGTGACTCGTATTCAGGTATTTCAAGAAGAGAGGCTATGGTAGCCATTGCATTTGCTGCTTTGTTCTCGATCCTGGGTATTTGTTCAAAGGAGATGGTCCCAAAGTGTTCCTTGAGGTCGTCGACCATTCGTTTGTATGGGATGAGCTTCTCATCTTTGGTTTGATATTCATCGTTGACCTGACTTATGATAAGCTGAGAATCACCGTAGACACATAGTGCTTGGATTTTCCACTCAGTGGCCATCTTGAGACCAACTACCAAGGCTTCATACTCCGCTATATTGTTAGTGCATGGAAATAACAACCTGTAGGACTTTGGAATTGTGTCGCCTTGAGCAGTGATAAATAGGATACCTGCCCCCAATCCGTGGTTGGTGTAAGACCCGTCGAAGTAGAGTTCCCAAGGAGATGTTGACAGGGTAAATAAAGACTCATCGGGAAACTCAAACTGCATTGGTGAAGTGTCTTATAATGGTGCCTCAGCCAGTTGGTCAGCTATGATTTGCCCTTTGATGGCTTTTCTGTCCACATATTCTATATCATATTCACTAAGAAACATAACCCACTTTGCCAGTCGACCTGTGAGAGCTGCTTTGCTGAGAAGGTACTTTAGTGGGTCGATTTTGGCAATGAGTTTGACAGGATGTGCCAACATGTAGTGTCAGAGTTTTTGTGAAGCAAAAACCACCGCAAGGCATGATCGTTCTACCTGTGAGTATTGTAACTTGTAGCCCACTAAGGTTCGACTGATGTAGTACATAGCTCTTTCCTTGTTCTCATAGTCTTGCTGCGCCAGGAGAGCCCCAAGAGTAGTAGGTGTAGCAGAAATGTAGAGAATCAAAGGTTTTCCTTGGATCGGAGGCATGAGTATAGGAGGGTTCATAAGGTACTCCTTTAGCTTGTTGAATGCCTCTTCGCACCGCTCATCCCATTTAAAAGGAATATTCTTATGTAGGAGGTGACTGAAAGGTTGGCACTTGTCTGCCAACTGTGACATGAACCTTCGGATGGCCTGCAGCTTGCCCTGTAAGGATCTCAACTGTGTTAGAGTCTTTGGTGGTGGCATGTCCATTATTGCTTTGACCTTGGCCGGGTCTACCTCTATGTCATTTGCTGACACGATGAAGCCTAGCAGCTTGCCCGATGTTACCCCAAACACACATTTCTTTGGGTTCAATTTAACTTGGAATTGGTCTAGCTGTTGGAAGACTTTCTCTAGGATATCTAGGTGTGAGTCCCTCGTGAGAGATTTTGCTAAGATATCGTCCACATAATCCTCCATGGTCACATGCATCATGTCGTGGAATATGGTTGTCATGGCCCGCTGATATGTAGCACCTACGTTTTTCAGCCCAAAAGGCATGACATTCCAGCAAAAGGTACCCCATGGACAAGTGAAAGCTATTTTGTGTTGATCCTCTGGTGCTATTTTGATCTGGTTGTACCCCGAGAATCCATCCATGAGTGACAGCATTGTATGTCCTGCCGTGAGGTCAACTATGATATCGATGTTAGGCAATGGAAAGTCATCCTTGCGGCATGCTTTGTTTAAGTCTCTAAAATCGTTGCATAGTCAAACCCTGCCATCTGGTTTAGACACTAGCATGATGTTTGATATCCATTCGGGGTAATCTATGGCCCTGATGAACCCCACGTCTAGTAATTTCTTGAGTTCTTCCTTGACCAAAAGGGCTATATGGGGATGCATCTTTCTCAGTTTCTGCTTTACGGGCTTCACCCCTGGATCCAATGGCAGATGATGCAGAATCAAGTTAGGGTCTAGACCTGGCATGTTAGCATATGACCAAGCAAAGCTGCCTCTCTTCTTCTTAAAGAATGGTACAAACCTGGTTTTCTCAGGTGGTGTGAGAGATTTTGCGAAGTGGATAATCTTGGGCTGCTCTTCGGTGCCGATATTCATTGGCTCTGTTGGTTCCACCACAATCTGTGATCGCTCTTGGTACATATCACTAGGGAGGGTGTCAAGCATTCCATCGTCAGGTGCCACAGTTGGGTTTTCACCTTCGGATACATCCTTTCTTTTTACTGTTTTATGACCTGACACTGCCGCACGGTGGTTTTCACCGTCAGATCCATTTTTGATTTTAATATTTTTGCGACTAGAAGGCTTGGCACCCTCCCCAAAGTAAGCCACAGTATTGAGTTCGATAGCAAAACCAGCTTTATGATCTCCTCTTGGTAAGTGATCCCTAAGTTCCATATAGTCAATGTAAGCGTCATCGTTCTGGAACATATCTAATTGGGGGGTTCCTTGTAGATCCCAGTCAATAAGCTCAGGGTGCAAGAGGGGAAGGGAGTCAGATGAGAGATCTGATTCATTAATGTTATGAATGGAAATGTTATGGGCACTGGCGGGGGTAGTGTTCTGGGTGGTACTCTCCTCCAGGTTGTTTATCGCAATGGAATCGAAACTTTCCTCGAAAGCCATAATCTCAGGGAGGGGCAAATCAGACTCCAGTGGTCTGTCCCGTTGCGTCTGTCCCTCATGGTAGGGGCTGAGAGTTTGGATGGTGTCAATCTCCTTGTCATCATAGGAGTGCTCTGTTAGCTCGTCCCACTCATACTCATTCGACTCATCTGAATCTGCGTCACTATCCACTTGGAGTGTTTGAATTGTCTCCACTAGGCAGGCGTTTTCTTTGGCTTTACCTTTACCTTTGTACCCTAGGCCAGTTGTGTTTCTAGCCAAAGAGGATGAAGAAGGTTGGATAGGTTCAACGATTCCTTCTTTTCTGAGGCCTATGGGGCCTTGTCCTTCGTATCCCATCCTGTGCAAGATAGTTTCACCCAGTCCATAGAGTTTTGTAGGGAGTCTAGGCAGCTCTTGGGATGTGTTTTCCTCTTCAGCGTAAAGCCACTGCAGGAGATCTCGCTCCTCTGTCTCATCAGATAAGGTCCCCCATTTTACAAAGGGATTTGCAGGAGTTGTAGGAGGAGCAGATGGCTTTGGAAAATGGCTAGGTTGATGCTTGGGTTTGCCAAAGGAGCGAGGAGACAAAGGCATGGTGGCAAGGTTGAGGCTGTGCTCAATGGAGTACTCCCCCATGCCATTTTCTTTTATGGTAAGTTTCAGCAGTTTGGGCCTCGAGGAGGAAGCTTCAGCAGTATGGTCTTGTGGCGGAGTAGGGGAAATGTAGGCTCAGTTATTGGGAATGACGCATTCAGATTTTGCTTGGAATGAATTGCAATGTTGGTAGGGGTTGGGGTCACCTTGTATGGTGACCTGCTTGCCATCGTGTGGGAACTTTATGCATTGATGGTAGGTGGAGGGGACGTCCTTCATGGCGTGGATCCATGGTCTCCCTAGTAGAATATTGTAAGCAAGCTCCCGATCAAGGACTTGGCACACCACATCTTTAATTACCGGTCCCACTTGAATGGGTAGGACAACCGTGCCCTTTGTGGTTCGTTCCTCCTCGTCATAGGCTTTGATAGTAATTTTCTGTCTTGGATGTACTGCTTGTTTGGAGAGCCCCAGTGCAAGGACTAGCTTCAACGTGCAAATATTTAGACCGGCGCCCCCATCAATGAGAACCCTCTTGATGCGGTGCTTGTGCATGAATGCGACAATGTGTAGAGGAGTGTTGTGGGGTTGAGATATGGAAAGGTCATCTTGCTCTGTAAACGAGATGGAAGTGGAGGATGTCAAATTACCCACCATGGTTTGAAACTTTTCTTGGGCTAGGTTAGTGGGGACAGTAGTTTCCACTAAGGCTTTCTCAAGAATCTCCTTATGAGAAGGAGATAGATGCAAGAGCTCCAATATAGAAATGTGAGCCGGAGTTTTTTGCAATTGGTCGATGACATTATATGGGCGGGAGTAGGACGGAGATGGTGACGCCTTGGAGGAGTGGTGTTGATCGTGACTCTACCACTGCGGGTAATTATACTACAACCAGTTCTGTTAGGTCCTGGTTGTTGGTTGGGGGATATGACGTTGACTTGCGGAACATGCTCAGAAATGCAGTTAATGGTGTACTCAAAGGGAACGCTTGCATAGTTAGCATTACTCGACCCACTGTTCTGGTTTGGCCTGTTGCGATTGTTGTCATTATTGTTATGGCCATTGGAGTTGTTGCCATTGTGACCATCATTGCTGTTGTGGCCATTGTTGCGATTATTGTTATACGGTCGGTTGTGGTTTAGAAGAGGATCCCGATAGGCCACATGAGATTCATTGGAGGTATGCTATTGTGTCCCTCCCTAATTTTGATCTAGTATATCCTGTATGACATTCTTGAGGTGGATGCAATTGTTAGTCGAGTGCCCCCGTCCTCGATGATACTCACAATAATCTGTGTCCTTCCAATAGGGAGGTTTGACGATAGGCTCATAGTCACTTGTTGGCGGTAGAGAAATTTCATTGTTAGCCAACAACTTCCTGAGAGCAGACTCTTGAGATTCCCCCAACGGCGTGAATTTTCTCCTTGGATTTGAATTGAACCAAGGTCTAGGTTCCCGAGGGGGTGGCTTGTTGAACGCACCAATATTTGCTTCTCCCTTAAGAGTGAATATAGGTTGTTGCTTAGGGGCTGCCGCCTTGGCATCCACTACTCCATTGTTGACCACATTCTTGTTCTTAGTCCAAAACTTTGATTTATCTATTGTATAATTGGAAGGAGGTGTGTCCTTGTAGAGCTTGAGAGTTCCTTTAGTGATCATAGCTTTTTCAATGAAGAGGCCCATTTCAATGACCTTGGCGAACGGGGTAGGGCATTGTATCTGAATCTGATAGCTAAGATCAGTGTTTAGGTTGTGGACAAACATTTCCAATAGCTGCTTCTCAGGCATGTCGTAAGAACACTTACTAGCTAGCTGTCTCCATCGTTGTAGGAAGGCGGCGAATGACTCACCACCCTTCTGTTTGGTGTTACATAGATCTAGCATAGATACCTCATGTTCTATATTGTAAGAGAAGTGCGTTATAAATTTATTGACAAGTTCATCAAAAGTTTTGATTCCTGGTGGGAGACGCGAGAACCACTCCATAGCTTGACCACCTAAAGATCACAGGAATAGTCTCATTAAGTAGGTCTCGTCGTGAGCTACTTCTAAACATGCTGCAGTGAATTCCCTGATATGATCTCTAGGGTCCCCCTTCCCTTTATATTTGTCAAATTTTGGAACTCCGAACTGATAGGGGAATGGTTTCATGATCAAATTTTTGTCAAAGGGGTATGGTGCTATATCTTCCAAAGAGTAGTTCTTAGAACTTGTACTAGTCTTAAGGTTGGATATCTCGAGCTTTAGACTTTCGATTTGTTGTCTCACGTCTACCATAGGAGTAGTTGGATCTACGGGTTGCTTTCCTCTCTCATTTGTATGGGGGACCATGTCATTTGTACTTCTCTCATGCACATGTGGGACTGTGTCATTTGTGCCCCTCTCATGATCATTGTTTGCATTTTCCATGATGGAGCTAATGTCAAAGTCTGCAGGGAGTTTGATTCTGAGACTAGCAAGATGATGGAAATACTTATGGGGGTCTTCAAGGATCATCTTCTCTACCACGCGTTGGAATTTTCTATCTTGCATGTGCGCCACTAATTCTTCATGAGAAATCTCTTCTTCACCATCACGTGGTGGGAGAAGGTGATCAGATGAGTCGGCCATTTCAATTTGTTTGTTGTACTGGGATCGAGTAAGAACCATGCAAGGTGGGGTGGGATGAAGTGGACCAGGATTAGAAATTTTGGCAAGGTGCCAACCGAGACTATTATGAATGGGATACCTAGGATAAGACTTGGACAAAGAATTCTCTCGCTCAATGACTTCAAGTAAGACGGTTGACACAAGACTCTAGCCACTAGCAAGGGTAGTCAATACCAGTCTTACTGTGTAGGGCTTAGTCGTTCAACAAGACTACTAGCAAAGGTACTGTGACCTACTAGACTTACGTGAATTCACTAATGAAATGAAGAAGGCCTTATGCCGAATCGATATGGGATAGGCTAACTTTGGGATAAGAGTGATTTGGACAGAAAGCGAGAGAGACAATGGACGAAAGAGAAAGAGTTGGGTGAAATGGATGGAGATTGACTGCAAGGTTGACTCTGATCTCGGAAAGTGAAACTAGGCTGAAATGGGTGCTCTAATCAAGTGAAAATTTCTCCTCAAAAATAGGGCAAGTGCTCACTGTCGCATATGCGCAGAAACAGATGCACAACAGAAATGGGCAAATGCACCGTAAGTCGCAGTAAATGCGCTGGTCTGGTGAATTCTATATGCGCAGCAACAGTGCATATATGCGCAGCAAAAAGGTATATGCGCATCAAGTCGCTACAAAAGCGTAGCAAGTCTCTGTAAATGCGCAGCAGAAATGTGTAAATGCGCAGTTCTGAAGTTTTTGCAAAATTTTCAGTTTTTCTTCTATTTTTGGTATTTTTTGGCTAGAAAAGGTCTTCCTGATCTGATATTATGAATTCAATAGCAAGAAAACACAGCAAGCACAAAGAATATTTTGTAGTTTTTCATTGTTTTTATAATTTTTTCGACTCTATTTTGGACAAAAGCAAGCACAAAATCCTAGGCGAGAAATGGATTACAAGGGATTTGGGCCACTAAAACAAGAGGTATTTAATTCAGGCAACCGTTCAAGTGGTTACACGTGCGGCAGCGCTACTCTCCGTTATGGAGTCTCCCAGCCTCACAGGGTTGCGCCTGAGAGGGTTTTGGGGGAGGTTGGCCGTCAGTGTAACATAACAACACTTGTTGCAGGAAGTTTTCACCTCAAGCACAATTTATTTTAAGTGGCTTGGTAGGGCTTGGCGTTAGCCTATTACCACTCAGGGTCGTTCCCACTTGGACAAGCGTGCATCCAAGGGCAGGCCCCTCCTAAAGGTTAAACAGATAGAATGACAAGTCTGGCACTCTGATCACCCAGAAGAGGGGAGAGCATAAGCCTATTGTCATTCGCAAGCACAGAATACACTGATTAATCCACCCTTGTTAAAAGTGAAAAACTAAATGGGCTAATCTACTCAAACAGAACTTTGAAGTGATTCAGCAATATAGCAGTGGTTCAGTTTTAAATCCCAGAAAGTAGTAGTGAGTTCAATTCTTAAACCGTGTAGCATGAGTTTGTTAACTTTGAAATTCAGGTCTCACGATATAGCAATGGTTCATTTTAACTTCAGAAAGCAGTAGTGAGTTCAATTCTTAAACCGCGTAGCACGAGTTTGTTAACTTTGAAATTCAAGTCTCACGATATAGCAATGGTTCATTTTAACTTCAAGATCATTGATGAGTTCAATTTTAATCTTTAGATAGCAATAACTTGGAAGGTGTTTTGCAATGCAAGCAAGAAATAAATCCAGTTACTTCCTCCCTAATTAGAACTAGATGAAGATTTGTATGCAAGTTGTATGAGAATGCCTAAATCAGTCTTATTCAACACTTAGTGAAAAATGATTGTCTTCAGTGGACGTGTTGCACCAAACTGGATTAACAGTCTCCTGATATCCACCTGTAGTCCACAAAAACAAAAATGAATCAAGAAGTTTGCAAATCAAATGGTTAGATGAAAAACACATAATTTGGAAAATTTCATGAAAATATGAATTTTGACAGCAAAATAGATATGAGAATCAAAATCTTCACGAAATTCTATGCTATTTTAAAAAAAATTCACGAAAATTTGATAAAAAATGCTAAAGTTATGGTCGATTGAAGTTGCAAGGTAAACAAGAGGGTTGACTGATTTTACCTGATGAAATTGATCAAAGGGGCTAAAAATACCTTCACCACTGCGAAGTTTGTCGAATTACTTTTCCAATGACTATAATTTTGCAGAAATCTGATTCTCTTGCAAAAAGTTATGCCAAAAAGAAAAAAAATACCCCTATTTTGACAATATTATCACTAAAAAAAAAAAATGAATAAATATAACCCTAATTTTTTATTTTAAAATTTTTTTAAACCCTAGTTTTTTTTGTTTTATATTGTGTTGACTGTGTTTTTTGTTTTATATTATTATTTATTTTTGTGCAGGTGTGTGCAGGTGGTGGAGGGCAGAGGTGGAGCTGAGAGAGGGGATCGGGTGGCACGGGAGAGGCGACGGACGGCGGACTGGCAGCGGCGGTGCAGGGTGCAGGTGGTGGGCGTACAGCGCAGGAGGTCAGTGGAGGAGGAAGGGCTGCAGGAGGTTGGGATGGGCGGTGGCTGGGGGCGGGAAGGGAGGGAGGGGTTTTTTGGGGGTGGATCGGGGTGGCGTAAGAGGGTTAGGGCTGCGGAGGGTTTGGGGATGGGCGGGAAAGGGCGCGGCGGTGGGTTGGGGGGTCGGGAGAAGGGTACTATGGGGGAGAGGGAGGTCAAGGGGCCTGGGGAGGGAGCGGGGGAGGGTAGGCAGGGAAGGGGTGGCGGGAGCTGAGCGCGGGGGGGATCGGGGGTGGGTAGGTGTTAGGGGGTGGCGGGGAGCAGGGTGTTGGGGGACGGAGGGGGTGATGGGCAGCGGGAGTGGCTGCGGGTGCAGGCAGGGCCTGCGTGGGCAGAGCCCTTTTTTTTTTAATTTGTTATTTTATTTATTTATTTTGCTGTATTTTTTTTTTTAATCTTTTTTTTTTTTAATCTAAAATGAAAATGTTAATAAAAGAAAAGAAAATAAAACCCCATGTAATTTTAAATGTTTTTTTTTTATTTTTAAAAAAAAAATTTAAATAAATAACAGAAAAGAAACTTGATTTAAAATGCTGTAAAAAATGTTTTTTTTTGTTTTGTAAACTGAATAAAATAAATTCTAATTTTTTTTTTTAAAAATGATTTTTTTTTTAATAAAAATAGTGGAAAAATTAAAAAAAATTTCAAAAATTTTCTAGTAAACTAAAGTAGGCAAATGATATGTTATTTTTCACCTGTGAAGCCTTTCGAGCTCAACGGTGAGGTCCAATTGAGCGTAAGAGGTCGTGTATGAAAGTTGCTGTCCAAATTTGTAACAAAACTCCCTTGAAGCTGTGACAAAACACACTCAATAGAACACTCAGAAATAAAATGGGTTAGATCACGGTGGGCGCCAAAAATGTAAGGGTAAAATGGTGATCAATCAAATGAATTAAACAAGACCCAAACATCAACAGAATAGTGAAACAAGAAAGATTCAATAAACAAAGCAATGAACAAACACAGTGCAAACCTCTCCTGTTTCGAAACTTCTGTTGTTCGCCTATCACAGATCGTCCTTTTGCAGATGAAGTGAGCCCTCAGAGAGTGCAATCTTTTAGCAGTTTATAGGAAGTCGACAGTGAATGGCTGTGGTGATACGCAATGAAGATGAGCTCCAATGCAAGTATGTGATCTCAAGCTTGTAGATGAAAAAAGGGTGCCAAAGGCATGCTGGTGATATTTCTGCAGAGTAACGATGTCAAAAGCCTGGATGATTAGAATGGGAGGATGAAGCTTCATTTATAGACTTGGGAGAATGGGAATCAACGGTTGAGAGGAGATATGAAGATCAACGGCTAAGGATGGTTGAGGAATGTGCAACTAGTAGAAATGTGACAAGTGTCCCAGCTCCATCATGAAAGAGGGGATGTGACAAAATTGATTGGAGAGTTAACTCCATTGACTGAACAGTTAACAGACTTGATTGATCAGTTAGAAGAGTGGATTATGGAACTGACTGAATTGATTGACCAGTGAACTGAGTTGATTGAGGAGTCAACTGAATAGATTGACCAGTGAACTCAAATGACTAATTAGTTAACAGATTTGATTGATTAGTTAACTAACTTCTGATTTTGAGAAGAAATAGGCCATGTGGGTGAGAGAAAAATAGGTAATTAAATATTAAATATATTTAATTACATGTGCAACCTGATGAGGTGGACAAGGTGAGGTGGAAAAGGTGAGGTGTAAAGGTGAGGTGGATTTTTGAATTTAGAACTTAGGATAGAGGAATTTGGATTAATTAAATAATTTATGATTATTTAATTGTGTAGGACATTTAGAAGAATTTTAATTAAATAAATTGAATTTATTTAATTATGGAACAATGAATCGATTAAATAAATTTAGAATATTTATTTAATTGATAGAAGAATGGAATAAATATTTAGAATATTTATTTAGGATGAATCATGTCATTTTTAGGCGTATACAGTTATGATTTACTTATACTAAGATATGTCATAGTTTTTAAAGACTCCAATGACTAGATAATTATCAAAAATGAATATGCTTGTTAATCAAGGTTGACTGACAATTTCAAGCCTGATAAGCTACCCGTTGCAACACCCCAAGGTAATCAACGAAAGCCACATTATGATTAGATCGTTCATCATTTACAAGGAAAAATTACTTGAATTATAAATTGCATGATAATGAAGCTTTTCAAATGTAAAAGAAGTACTAATCGTTTCTAATACCAAAAGAATATCCATCTTTTCTATTCTTAGGTTGTAACAATTTTTCTTTAGTTAGAAAGAAAATAAGTAGCTTGAAATAAGCTTTATTTCAATCCCACTATATTTGTTTGAAATCTATCTCATAGCAAGGTGGAGAATAATTTTCCTTGTATACCTACATGCATTCTTTTTGAATGAGTCAATTGCTTACAATCTATATATCTAACTATATCCACATCAATGACTAACTTTTAACCCAGGAGGCAATTTGAGAATGCGACCACTAACATGCATGGAAATCCACTACTAAATGTTGAAATCTCTCCTTGCATATGTTATAGCCTTAAAACAGTACAGCGCCCCTTCATTTGACACAGTCTTTAAAAAAATAGTAAACCGCTCCTTACAATATGATGCAACCCCCTTTTTTTTTAAAACAATAATAAAATAAATAAATCTCTGGATCAGATTTGACTACTGATTTTGCTTATCAAACAAATTTTCTTACAACAGATGTTCTGTATGTGGTGCCAGTAAAATACTATGGCAGGTTTTGATATTTAAGTAAGTTTTGTTGCACCAGATAAAGTAAGTACAAAAGATACATATATAATAAGGAACTCATCAGATTATAAAGTATTATAACTAAATGTTATCAAGGCATAATCCTATTCACAAAACACACTGTATTGATTAAAATCAACATAAGGAATTTCATGTTCATTTATCACACATGCATAAAGAATTCACACATCGTACAACCTATTTATATAGAACATCAACTCGATACATCAATTACAGATCTTACATCTAAACACATATTTTCATTCATCCTCATTACAGGTATTAACTTCACAAGGCTCACATAAAGGTTTAGGGGGATGTCATAGTCTCATCATAGAACCAAGTAACCAATAACTAGTGCCAAGTAACCAAAGATCCAAGAACTAGGTAGAATGATGGTCTTAGGGCCATGCGCCTGGGGCCCTCGCCATACATTCCCACAATGGCCTACCTCTTGTTTGTATAAGGGGTTTAGCCTCCAAGAGATAGCCAACATAAGAACAAGATCACTAGGAAGGTAAGTGGATAATAACCAGCCCATACTAGTCCACACCTACCCCCATCCTCATAAGTTTCCCATGTCTGCTTCCTTATATACACTCTACTAGAGGTCGCTCCATCGACATGGTGAGAAGAACATCACAACACATGACCAACACTTGCAAATAAAAATAATCTAGCTTAGCCACCACAAATAACAGATATACCAAAAGAAAGGAGTTTCAAAATCCAACAATAAAATAAATAAATGCCCGCCATTCCAACAATAGATCAACCATAACCACAAGGGTTACGTGAAAAATGGAGAAATCAAAGTTTTGTGGCTAAGTTACTTTCAGACAAGATTAAATAACATGGTTGGTCCACATAGGCAAGAGACAAAAAGGTCATCAAACAACCAAAAGAAAATGATCGTAATCCATGAAAGTGCACATTACATCACTATGTGACTAGCATCAAGTCACCAATAAGGAAGGAGGAAAACAAGGTTGCTACACATGTTATGCAAACACAACATATGCAATAACGTCATGTAGGTAAGTATTATTAATGTGCCTTCACGTACTCTTACGTGGAATCGTGCCCTTCTCAAAGGTAGCACATCATTATTATAGTACATCGTGCCCTTCTCAAAGGTACACGTCATCATCATAATATAAATGTCTCTAGGATGCTATGCATCCACTCAAATAGGATACCAAGGGTAAATTTTATATCTGCATCAAGTAGCATGGCCTTGACCAAATCACATGCCCATACCAAACCATAACCAAGATCCAAGTCAAATGTCAATAGCACCATCAAGGAAATATAGCATGCTAGGATAGCACGATGGACCTCTCAAAGGTCCATTCACTAAGGAGAAGTAGGGGGTACTCTAGAATAGGAAGGTATGGTTGGTTGGGTAATCCCAAACCAATGCCACAACATGTCACCATAGCTTCCTAAGTTCTTCCTCTCCACTACTTAACTCCACACATGGAAGGTCTCCAACTCCAAGATTGGACCTTACAGGGTATACATACAAACAGCCACACAAGCATGAGTCCATCATACTTGTAGTTATACACTCAACCCATAGATGGATACCCAGTATCGCAAGCTCATGAGTACACTAGGCATGTACGGGATAATCACAACACATAGCAAACATGCTCATAATAAGTATTCACATCCACAAGGTAACACATAAGACAAGTTTTCCTCTATCGTTCTTTACTTGGTGAAGAACAACTTTCATTCACAAGGTCACATAAGAGTTACCATAAAAATTTATAAGAAGTCTACCAAACATCAATTAGAATTACCATTTCTAAGGCATAAATGGAATCCAACCATGACTTCACATATAGAGATAAGGCAATACCCCCAAGTAAGTACACCAATTTACTAGCTATGCTTGATAGATCATAATTGAACCCAAACAACATTATTTTAACTCACAAGATGGTGACTCACATCACATATCATGGAGTTAACGATAACCCATATAACACTACATATGCACTATGAAACCACCACACATTTATCTAACACAAGGTTCATAAAGTAGAGGCATGTCACAAGAAGGATCTAATAGCAAGACCACGTCTCTAATTTTACTATTCTACTATATGAAGCCCAATCATCTTTTCCGCACAAGGTATACATAACATGATATCAAACTTACACGAAAACAAAGTTATAAAATGTAAAATTTTATTTTGTAGAAGTATTTTACAAAAATGTCGCCATGCACGCAAATGCCTTATTGAACAATTTGAGGACATATGTTAATTCTTAACAATTTGCCATACATAAAACTAATTTTCACCTCTTTCTTTCTTAGTATTTTTACAAGGTAGTCTAATGAAATCACACACGTAACAAATTACACTCATAAAATTTAAAGCAAGATACACTTCATGCAATCTTTTCTAGTTATCAATCCAAGGGAAACAATGCCAATTTCCAATGATAACAAGGGTAGGAATTCAAGAAATTATGTCATTCAACCTTATGATAAACACACGTCGAGTTCACAAGGCAAGAATAAATCAAACGGGTATTAAGATGTCACTACTTGCCACAAAATATACAAGGGCGAGGAAGGATCCAATGCAACCCTCACCACCTAGACCAACTGTCTCGAGAGAACAATCGACTAAGAGGATCACAACCATCACAAAACACAAGAGGAAGACTTCGATAATCATGTGACAAGGCCATCACGATGACAAAACAAGAGGATGGGTATTCCTCCAAGGTGAAGGTTATTCGCCAAACCACAACCTCGCTCTCTCGCGGCTACACGGAGTAGGACAAGGGTCAAACCATACTCAACCCACTCCATGTCGGCCCAAACAACACGCAAACCCTAGAGATCCCAATGTTGAAACATGGGCTTTGATACCAAATGTCATGCCCACATTTCCCATGCGGTCACAACACGCAAACACACGTGTCATGTCCACGTGCGTCATGTGGTCATGATACAAACTGTCAAAAACTTTCCCTTACTACTCTGTATTTCCCCCTCGCACGCGTATGCATGTTTGATTTCATACTTTTAAGGTGTAATGATAATGTTGTTTACGGAATATTTCACACACGTGTGCCTTCACTATGCTGGACTTACTAGTTGCTGATGATGTTCACTATGTTTTTACGTTGGTTTTAAAATTTAGCATTTAAATTACTAGACAATTGGTTGGCCCCTAATGGGTTTTCTCAATTTATTCATTACTGCCTTACAATATTTATTACCTCCTCTTTCAAGTTGTTTTGATTAATTTCATGTTCAATTGTTTACTTATTTATTTATTATCTTAAATTAATCTATTAAGATAATTTGTGCCCAATACCCTAATAATTCATTAGGCATTTAATAACTCTGAATTTTTCTTAAATATGTCTTTATAGAGATAAATATATATAGATATATATATATATATATATATATATATATTTATAATAAATTTAATTTTTCTTTTGAAAGTGGAATCCACAACTAATTACATCTATTACATCTAAATATATATAAATATAAATATAAATATATATATATATATATATATATATATATATATATAATTTAATCTTTCTTTTGTAAGTAGATTCCACAACCAATACAACTATTACAATTAAATATATATATATAATTAATTTAACTTCCTCTTTTGTAAGTGGATTCCACAAGTAATACAACTAATATTTTTAAATAACTAAATAAATAAATATATATATATATATATATAAACTTATATATATATATATACCTACATACATAAATATATATAATTGTTTAAATAATTTTTAACATTAAACTCCACTCAAGCACCAAGTGCTTGTTATAAACCATGTTATAGTCTTGAAGGGTGCTCAACCCTAAATTTTATTGTGTTGTAGGGTCATGGAGGGCGGCGACGGCGAAGGAAATCGTAGGGGAGGCCGAAGGAGGTGGCGGAGTGGAGTGGAGGATATGGAGGTGGCGGAGTGGAGGTTACAGTGAGTGGCAAAGGAGAGCGGGCGCTGGCGGTGGAAGAGGGAGCCGACGGCGGAAATGGCCGAAGTGCAGGCCGCGATGGAGGGGACCATAGGAGGCGGCTCGGCAGAGTTCGACGGCAGGGGTGTGGGGAGGGGCGAAGCCCCACCCACAACCCATCCGCCCCTCCCCACACCCTTTTGCTTAAAGGATTTCGGTGGAGGTTTAAACCCCCACCATTTATCATGTAATATTCGACTGTGTAAAATAAAATCTGCGAACTCTCTCTTCTCATTCATTTGCTAATTTGTAAGTTTTAATTAATACTATATATATGTATATATATATTTATATACAAGTGTATGTATATATATTTATATATATCTACACGTATTTATATATATTTCATTTACGGATAAATAAATAAATAAATAAAAAATATATATATATTTATATATATATATATATATACACGTATTTATATATATTTCATTTACGGATAAATAAATAAATAAATATATGTGTGTGTGTGTGTGTGTGTAGCAAAATTTCAAAATTTTCCAACAAATAAATAATAATAAAAATATATATATTTAAATCATAACAAATTTTCATATTTCCTACAACATTTTAGTTTACAAATTAACAAATTCATTTCACATTTTCTCCAACATTTTAATTTACAATTCAACAAATTCTTGAGTGAAACAGAAAGTAAATAACCATTTAAATCTGTATTTTTCAACTAAATTTTAATCTATCAAGTATACATTCCATT
The DNA here is from genome assembly GCA_027924645.1 of Cunninghamia lanceolata. Taxonomy (NCBI): domain Eukaryota; kingdom Viridiplantae; phylum Streptophyta; class Pinopsida; order Cupressales; family Cupressaceae; genus Cunninghamia; species Cunninghamia lanceolata. The sequence continues at coordinate 5,774,153 of BSBN01000312.1, forward strand.
TCAAATAAAATTAAAGATTAAGAGTAAATATAGGGAACTAATAAATCTTCCACTTCAATAACCAAATAAACAAACATGTAAATTGGTTTAGATTATTTTCCATTGTATAGTTAAATCAAGTTTTAATTTGTTTTCAAAAGGCAAATTTACATCTTCTATAATCCAGTAAATGTAACTTTTTCACTAATTAAAACTAGAAATAAACTTAACAACTTGTCTAGATCAAAACACTTAATTTCACAACTTACAATTTGATAAACAAGAATAAACAACTGTAAGATTTTACAACACACAATCACTCTAAGGAAAGAATTTGCTATCTTCTCCCAATATAATATTTACAATTTCAGAGGGAGAAATCTCTCCTCTTTAAAAGGAACTTATCCAGGAATAAACTTAAAGAACCAAACTCTCCTTGCCAGTAAGGATGAGATATGTTTTCCCCAAACAATAAAATTTTTCCAATTCTCTCAATAAGCTCCAAGAGAAACCTACATGACAACAAGGAAGAAATACACCAACCAACTAGCTCTCCTCCCTACCATAGACCCGCAAGAGGTTCACCCCCGAGCTAGGGAGATCATCCACACACCCAGGGTAGAATAGACCAAAAACACTTCACAACAATAGAAACAAACAACACACAACACCCATAGTTTTACTCACAATACAAAAACTCAACTGAGGTGAGTTTAAAGAGGGTAGGGAAGTAGACTCACTCAACTCAAAGGTGTCATTCTTCTCAACATTTATCACAGCTTTTCTCATGGCCTCAAGCCAACAAAATTATTCTTTCTCATGACCTCAAGCCATCCAAATAATAAAAATCACAGGGATATCCCAAATAGGCTCTCAAGCCTTATAGCCATTTTGGCTCAAAACCACAAACATGCCCTCAAGGCTTCCATATACCAAGAACAAGAATGCACCCGAGGAGGTTCACACCTTCCCTTCCCCATACATGATGAGCATTGTCTTCCAACTGGAAGAAGCTCTTTCAAACACCCATCACAAACTAATGCAGCACACAACATACACTCAATAGAATTGTGCCATTAAACATGAGAGACAAAGATTTGGAAGCTGAAACATAACAAAACTTCTATTCATCAAATCTGCCACTACAATGAGAGAAAACTTTGTTATATCTAAGAAAATAAAAAAATAACCTTTTTTGGCAGATTTCGACAATTGTCAAATTTTTCCATTTTAGGTAATTTTACAATCAAATCTTGAGAATCCAATTTTTTCCCAAAAAACTCATAAAGCTAAGGTAGGATGAAAAACCAACTAACATCCTAAATTTGAAACATGAGTTTCGAGTTATTAAAAAAAGCAACTTTTAAAAAACTAGAAAAAAAACACTAATTTGCCATTTTGAGGGACAAGATGAAAGTTTCAAGCCTTGAAAAAGTGCCAAGACGAGGTCCAACCGACTAGGGTGGGTTGGGAAACCACTGGCCACCTCATAATGCATCCACCTGTAAAATTTCATAGAAAACCCACATCCGAGTCAAAAGTTATGACCTCCGGAAGTCCTTGCATCATTCTCCTCTGGTTGAAAAGAATGCAGCTGCTGCAAGTGAGTCTCTTCAAACTGCTGCCATTTGATTGGATCTAACCTCTGCACTTCCCACTCTGTAATCCATGTGCTATCTATTGGTGGCAATCCTTCCCACTGTACTAAATACTTGTTGTAACGCCCTTGCCGAGTGTAGATAGTGTTCTTATCAAGAACCTGTGCAATCTTTTCCTTCTTCTTATGGGGAATGTGATTGTGCCATGCCACCTCTGGTTGACTATCTTCAGCATCAACCTCACCATGGAATGCATACAAATCAGAAATATTAAACACAGGAGAAATATCAAGATCATCTGGTAAACTGATCTCATATGCATTATCATTGATCTTCTTTGTAATTCTGCAAGGAGCAATTTTCTTGTACTTCAACTTGTGATATGTTCCAGTAGGAAACTGCTCTTTTCTCAAATATACCATCACTAAGTCACCTTCATTGAATATCTGATGTCGCCTACTAGTATCCACTAAGTTCTTGTACCTCTCATTACTATCCTGCAACTTTTGTCTCACGTCTTTCTGCAACTGTTGAAGGTGTTTTGCAAATGCTTCCCCATCATCACTGACCCTATCTTTCATTGGTAGCTATACCAAATTTAGAACACCCTGAGGATTCCTGCCATACACAATCTGGAAAGGAGACTTTCCCGTTGATCTGTTAACAGGACTATTATAGGCAAATTCGGCCTGGGGTAATGCCAAATCCCATTGTTTTGGCTTTTCTCCAACAATACACCGTAGCAAATTTCCCATACTCTGATTGACTACCTTTGTTTGCCCATCTGTTTGAGGATGATAGGCACTACTAAACTGTAACTTGGTCCCCATCTTCTTCCATAAAGTCCTCCAGAAATGACTAAGGAATTTGATATCCCTGTTAGAGGTAATAGTCTTTGGAACACCATGTAGTCGAACAACTTCTGAAAAAAATAACTCTGTGACCCTCGTGTCATCATTAATTTTCTTATAGGCAATAAAATGAACCATCTTGGAGAACCTATCAACAGCTACAAAAATTGAGTCATTACCTCGTTGAGTATGTGGAAGTCCCAACACAAAGTCCATGCTCAAATCTGTCCATGGTGCAGCTGGTACTGGTAAGGGCATATACAACCCTGTATTCTGTGAATGTCCCTTAGCCACTTGGCATATTCTACACCTTGTGACATACTTAGTTATATCCCTTTTCATCTTTGGCCAATAATATTTATCTTCTATCAAGGCTATTGTCTTGTCCTTGCCAAAATGTCCAGCCAACCCACTACTATGAAATTCTCTGATAATGTTCTCCCTCATAGAGCCAGCTAGTATGCATAGTTGTTTTCCTTTAAATAAATACCCATCTTGCATAAAATATTCACCCTGAAAGTGATCCAAGTTACCAGATATTGGTGCCTTCAATTGTTCCACAATCTCCCAAAAGTCATCATCAGACTCATACAAATTTTTGATGGCATCAAAACCAATCACCTCAGTTTCCATTGTGGTCAAAAGTGCAACACGCCTACTTAACGCATCTACAACTTGATTTTGTTTTCCAGACTTATGCTTCAACACAAAGTTGTAACCCTGCAAGAAAGAGACCCACTTGGCATGCCTACTATTCAACTTTTTCTGTGTGTTCAAGTATCTCAGTGCAATATGATCTGTAAATAATACAAACTCCTGGGGAACTAGATAATGTCTCCAATGCCTCAATGCTTGAACAATTGCATAAAATTCCAAATCATAAGTAGAATAATTCTTTCTCACTGCATTCAGCTTTTCACTAAAGAAAGCTATAGGTTTTCTAGCTTGGCTAAGCACAGCACCTATTCCCACATGGGAGGCATCACATTCTACTTCAAATACCTTATCAAAATTTGGCAATGCAAGTATAGGTGCTTCTGTTACCTTTTTCTTCAAGTACCTAAAGCTCTCCTCAACATCCTTGGTCTATACAAACTCCCTCCCTTTGGTGCAATCTATTATAGGAGCTACAATACTATTGAAATTTTGAATGAACTTTCGATAGAAAGTGGCCAAGCCATGAAAACTTTTTACCGCTGTGATGCTGCTTGGACTAGGCCATTCTAGAATTGCCCTGACCTTTTCTGGATCCATTTTGACACCATCTTTAGAAATGACAAAGCCTAAAAAACCAAACTATCCTGCATGAACCTACACTTTTTCAAATTGGCATAGAGCTCCTCCATCCTTAACACACCAAAGATGATCCTCAAGTGTTGTAGGTGCTCTTCTTTGCTGTTACTAAATACTAAAATATCATCAAATAAAATACCACAAACTTACCAATGTAAGGGCGTAGTATAGTGTTCATCAATCTCATAAATGTGCTAGGTGCATTTGATAACCCGAATGGCATAACCATCCACTCATATAATCCATCTCCAGTCTTAAAGGCTGTCTTCCACTCATCCCCTTCTCGAATCCGGATTTGGTGGTAACCACTTCGTAGGTCGATCTTGCTAAAATATTTAGCCCCTGTAAGGACATCCATCATGTCCTCCATACGAGGTATAAGAAACTGATACTTGATGGTAATCTTATTAATTACTCTGCTATCAGTGCACATCCTCCATGTTCCATCTTTTTTTGGGGTTAACAATGTAGGTACAGCACATGGGCTCATGCTCTCTCTCACCACACCTTTACTTATGAGTTCTGTTACTTGCTTATTCATCTCTGCATGTTGTGTTGGATTCATCCTATAAGCTGCTTGGTTGGGTAGAGTTGCTCCTAGAATCAAATCAATATGATGCTGAATATCTCTCTTTGGCGGTAGACCATCAGGCAATTCATTAGGTAAAACATCAACAAATTCTTTCAATAGCTCAACTACTTCTAGGGGAATTGAAATGTCTTCCTCTTCACCTTTTTTCACTACTAAAGCATAGCAACACCCTGTCACCTTCATTTATTTAACAAGATCTCTTTCAGACAACATGGTCTCACCTTTTCCTTCATCCTTGAGAGGCAATAAAACCACCTTAGCGCCATCTTTCCAAAAGGTGTATGTGTTTTTCTCTCCATCATGCATAACTTTTCTAACATATTGCAATGGCCTTCCCAATAACACATGACAGGCATCCATTGGGACAACATCACACCATATCTCATCCTGATAGATCTTCCCTATGCTAAACTTGATTAGGCATCTTTTATCAACAGTGACTTCATTTCCCTTTTTAAACCATGCAATGCGATATGGATGAGGATGTTTTTCACAGTGTAAATTCAATTTTTCTACCATTTCTTTAGAAACCATATTTTCACAACTACCTCCATCAACAATGACTTGACATACCTTGCCACCTGAAGTGCATCTGGTTCTAAAGATATTGGTTCGAAGCCATGAACCATCAGAGCTTTTGGCTTGTGTTTTCTCCTTCTCTGGAATCACCATTGCTCTTCTCATCATGATACTTTCTCCCACATCTGGTGGAACCTCCAGTTCTGTCCCTTCCACTTCATGCTGCATTTGAATCATGTTCACCCTAGGTTGTCCTCCTTGATTTCTTTCTTGCATGTTATAATTTGAGCATTCAAATGCCCTATGACCTTCTTCTCCACATCTGAAACAAGTGAAAGGCCTTCTCTAGTTTTCCCATCCTCTACTGCTACCATAACCTCTACCTCTTTGAAATCCCCTTCCGCGTTCTTGATTTGGAGGATCTTGCTGAGTGTCTACTTGTTTTTCCAAACCATGGGAGGACTCTCCCCTGCCATAATTTGAACCTCCTCAAAATGGGGTTGATGTACCCCTTCTTCCTCCTCTATTCCTCTGATGGTACTGTCTGTTTTGTTTTTCTTTAGCCTTTAGAGCCAATTGGTAAGCCTCTTCCATATTGTTGAGTCGATGCATGCTCAATTCATCTTGAATAGAAAATTTCAGGCCATTCACATATCTAGCAACCATTTGTTCATCAGTTTCTTGATGTTCTATACGTATAGACAGTGTATAAAACTCATTTGTATAATCTTGCACAGAAGAGAGGTTCTGCTTTAAATTTTGAAACCTAGGAAAAAGGGTTTGCGCATAATCTATGGGCAAAATTTTTTCTCTCAACTTCTTCTCCATTTTATTCCATGTCCTGATCTTATCCTTGCCTTTCCTTGTTCGTTCCTTTTGAAGATGATCCCACCAAATCATTGCATGACCCTTTAATTTGGTGCATGCGAATTTTACCTTCTTCTCCTTTGTCATGGATTTCCATTCAAAAAATTTTCTCATGCCATTCAACTAGTCTATCAACTCCTCTGGTTTAAGACTACCTGCATAATCTGAAACATCTACCTTAATCCCTTCATTTTTTCTTTCTAAGGCCCTGAGTATCCTCTCTTCAAAACTCATGCCTTCTAATTCTTCTTCTTCATGTTATGTATCTTGATTTGCACCTCCTTGACCTATCTCTTCATCAGATTCATCTCCTCCTCTACCCAGTCTTTGGGTTTCCATCCGTGTTGTAAGTTTCGCTATTTGCCTTTGCAAATTTTGCATTTCTCTATGCATCTGGGCAAGACTGCCTCTTCCTCTTCCTCTCCCAGCCATCTTCCTGCTCTGATACCAAATGATGTAGCACACAACATACACTCAACAGAATTGTGCCATTAAACATGAGAGACAAAGATTTGGAAGCTGAAACATAACAAAACTTCTATTCATCAACTCTGCCGCTACAATGAGAGAAAACTCTCTTATATCTAAGAAAACAAAAAAAAAAAATTACCTTTTTTGGCAGATTTGGACAATTGTCAGATTTTGCCATTTTAGGTAATTTTACAATCAAATCTTGAGAATCCAGTTTTTTCCCAAGAAACTCATAAATCTAAGGTAGGACGAAAAACCAACTAACATCCTAAATTTGAAACATGAGTTTCGAGTTATTAAAAAAAGCAACTTTTAAAAAATTAGAAAAAAAACACTAATTTGCCATTTTGAGGGCCAAGATGAAAGTTTCAAGCCCCGAAAAAGTGCCAAGATGATGTCCAATTGACTAGGGTGGGTTGGGAAACCACTAGCCACCTCATAATGCATCCACCTGTAAAATTTCATAGAAAACCCACATCCGAGTCAAAAGTTATGACCTCTGGAAATCCCTGCATCACAAACCCAAAATAATAGAAATACCACATAGACAACCTTTGTAAATCAACATTCATCAAACAAGAACAAAACATACAAGGGTGAGTAAACTTGCTCACTAACCTTTACAAGCCCTATTATGGATGTAGTTGAAGAGCTCCACCCTTAGTCTCCTCCTCCAAGTTCTCCTCCTTTCCACAATAATGCAACCCCCTTTCCCTCTTCCTCCTCTCCTTTTTAAAACTAATTCCCTCCATTTTCCCTTATTCCCAAGTGGCATTAAAAAACTAAACCCACTCCTTATCCATTAGCCCTAGTGGACTTAAAATAATTAACCCCACTCAAGAGGTCCCCCACTATATCCCTTCTCCAACACATGGAGGAATAAAATATAATAAGTAAAATAGAAATAAAAAGGGAGTGGATGACACACCACCCTTTTTATGGGGAACTCCCACCAAAAAAGAGGCACAAAGAGACAAAGCACTCCATTTTTTGGGGGATCATGGAGTCATTCCATGACTTGGAAGTGGGCCTGAGTGTGGATTCCACTCATCCTATTATCCCCATGCTTCCAAATTCGTCACTTAACTTCACTGTGAAGTTAAAGTGACCATATGGAGGTTATCCCAAGGTTATCCTAGTCAAAAGGGTCCCTAGACCCATGGGGTATAACCCAGGGTTGATTTTTACCTAGTTAAGACTCCTAGAGTCAAGTAAAAACACAAGAAGAGGGTCTAAAAGAAATAAACTTAAACAAGACTCATAACAACATTTCTTACAACACATATCACAATACAAGTAAATCAGAGGGTAGACCTAATTCCCTTGACCCCATGCAACATTACAACATTACAACATTTCACCATACACAGAGTTGATCTTAGTTCCTCATGGAACTAGATCGGCTTCACAAGGAATACAACATAGGGTGTGGAATGATCTCCTGTATTTGTGGTTTCGTTAGCAATACCTGCACACTCAATTTTGAAGTCAATCCCTCTTATATATATCATAGCCGAAGCAAATAAAATACATGCATTCCTACAACATACTACCATATAAACATACTGAAATCACATTAAGTTCTCTCTCTAATATTACCCACTCATTATTCTCTTGAAAGCAAACATCTATCTAACATTGTACAAGTTCCTCCTTACAAATAATTAGGTTTAATAGTCAAATTTTCAGAATCAGCAGTCCCCCAATATAAAAGTAATAACAATAGTATGGTAAATAATCTCATGAACAGAAATGAAAAAGGTAGGCCTCACATCCTTCCCCCCTAAAATTGTACTTCCTCCTGGAAGTCGTCAAAGAGGTGAGGGTAAAGGGTCCTCAGTCTCACTGCATCTTCCCATGTTATAGTGAACTCGTCATACAAGTCCTACTGGACTCTATCCTGGTCCATCTCTCATTTCCTGGAACCAGACACTATCCTTCATGTTGCTCTAGGGATCCATCATTCCCCGCCATGACAACATGCCTACCGTGTTGGTCTAGGGATACATCGTTCCCCGCCATGACAACATTGTTGTATATCGTTATTAGTATATCATTGGTTTACCACTTGACAGGGGCAATACCTTGTTTGTTCTTGTGTCATTGGTGTATATAAAAACTAGTTGGACTCCTTTCCCACCTTTCATTCTAATAAAACTATTTGCCATAAAAAAGCATAAAGTAAAATAAATTAGTAGAATTGTTAAGTGTTTTAGAGCACAAAATCTGAATTGGATACTTAGCAATGAAATTAAAATTATTACAATCCTAAGATTAAACCAAGCTTTCTTAAACTGACTTATACCCATATTATTAAGAACACTCTAATGATAATAATAATTTCTAAAACCTTACTTTTAAAACTTACCCCTACAATTCTTTCAAAAAAGGTTAAGGCACAAATTGAATTAACTATAATAATACCAAAACAAATAAAGAAACTATCTACTTCCTCTTTCAAGTGATTGGTATTGAATGAGCATCTAATCATAACTACAAGCAAATGGACCCACATTAGTTATGATTGTATCCTAACCAAATCATTGCTGCAAAAGAGATTTTATTTCTAATCATAATGGAGTCAATTTAATCACGGAAATATTTTAACAGCAGGAAGTTTCTTTCAAACAACAAAAGAAAAAATGGTAAGTTTCTAATGACACAGGGCCATAAGTTGCTGCGACTTAAAAGCAAGAGAACCAGAGACACAAAATGATTAATTTCCCACTACCCTGCTAGCAAATCGAAGTACGGCCTGATTCAGACAATGATAATAATTTTGGTTACTGTTTTCTCTCAAGGTCTAGTTCATGAGAGATAAAATCAGTGCATGCTAAGAGTCTTGAAATAAAAAGTTGATAGATGATGTCGGGACTGAGCCATGCCATACAAACGGCATAACAGATTGCATAAGATCATGCTTTCATAAGGCTAGAAACTGATGGGCTAAAATCATTCGAGTAATCAGTTACGGTTGCCTACAGCGCAATCTAATGGAAGGAGACAATTTTTAATAGAAATATATGTCTGACAGGCTACGTTGAATGGTCAACACATGATCTACGTCAAGGAACAATTACAATTTGCCAACCAACCATCTCTAGTCGAGAAACAAGCCCAACAATGAAGATGTATGATGATAACTACAGAAAGAAACAATTTGTCGATCCAAGAAAGAATTTGGGTTTTGAGATCAAGGCAGTGGGTGCTGTTACATCCCTCCGCATCAACGTTGGATTAAAGATGATAGAACATGCAGTGCTCAGCCCGAGCCTATATGGAAGAAACAATCAAGGTTCCAACTATGGTTTTAAAAAAAATTGAAGAGTTTGCAACAAAGCAAAGCATCATTTTTTCGGTGGGAAAAGGTAATAAAAGATTTAAAGAGGGAGAGATTGCAATGAAAAGGTCCAGCTTCACCAAATGGACTCACTCAGATATTACGCCAGTAGATAAGATGGCCAGCTAAAGAATGGATTGACTTTCACTGTAACTGCTTCGGCAAACATTATACAGGGTTGTATGGGGACATCGATAAATATCACTAGGCCAATCTCTTTCCAAGAAGATTTAGAGCTAAAAGTAAACAGTTAGGAAACTTTTTACACACAAGAAGTTCAAAGCCTTTCTCAAAGGTAAAATTTCACAACATGAAGAAAGCAACAACGACTAAGATTTTCTAGAATCCTAGCTTAGATCAGTGATTCCAGAACGGTCATTAGGAGGGTAATATCAACAAATCGACTACAACCCCAAGAACACAGATTCAAAAAGCAACAAGTAATAATGAGAACAAGAAAAAAGAACAAGTAATCAATTATCCTATAACAATTTCACATTTCAAACCTTAAAGCAAATTGCAAAGAGTACGTACCCAAAATTTGATTCTTAAGCTTCCAAAAAAATTGAATCCACTTTCAGAACTTCCCCTTCTTTTCCCAAAACAATCCTCTGAAAACCTCCTTCCAAAACTTCCCTTTGAACCAAAAATAACCTTAGACATAAAAACCCACCAAAACCTCCCCCGAGACAAAAATAGACAACAACCATTAATGCCAGTCACCACAGATCTGTTACACCATCCCCTCATTAAGAGAAATTTGAAATTTTACTTAACATAGAATTTCCGTATCCCAAACATATATGACAACTGGCCAACCATAAATGATATTCCAAAAATCATTAAATTAATATTCAATACTATTCTTCAAAATAATGATATACTAATTAACCATATTAACTTATGACATAGATACTAATAAAATCATTAACATATTCCACTTAATCTATATTGGAATTTACTTAAATTATATTCCAATTTAAGCAAAATACCATAATATTCGACAAGCTATTAAATATTTTTAATACAACATTACCTCATTATGTATTACCCAGATACACAAGGGCTAACTACCCAAAACTCAACAGTAAACATTCAAACCACATGACGACTAACCAATTGAAGGTTGAACTGACCTAGGGAATTAACCTCATGTTATATCCGTCAACATTATCCATGGTGTAGGGCTTGCTTAGACCTACTAATTTAGATGGAGTTGAGGCCCGGTACCTGCAACCTACTTGAAAACCAGTGGGTTGTATATGATCAACTGTATATGTAAATAGCAAACACACACTGAGACAGAGAATTGCGGCATAGTAGGGTGCCTGATCCAGGCAGTACTACACCGTCCCCGCTCTGAAATAAGACTATCACTATTTCTATTTAAAATTAGATGCATAAACATGATATTATCAAATCATCACTAAACATGTCCGTCTCATCATAACAACAATGCCATCATAATCTCATACCACAAATCAGAACTAAATCAGTTGAACATAATCTATCACAATCAGAATAAACATAATCTATCACAATCAGATCAAGCAGAGAGTAATGCAAAACTAACAGCTATCACAAGCCAAAAACTAGGGGGCATTACATCATCCCCCTAGAGTTAGGCTTACTCCTGGAAGCCTACAAACAAATAAGGGTATAACTCTCTTATTCTAGAAGCATCCTCCTAGGTAGCAGAAGTCTCATCATTAGGATCCCACTGGACCCTGACCTGCTCCATGTCTCTGCCCCTGAGAGCAAGTCTCCTATGCTGTAGAATGCCTACGGGCTCCAAAGCCAGCTTCCTGTCCTCTACCTGTAGAGCAATCCAATCAAGAATATGAGCAATATATGGATAATAAGGTCTAAGTACAGAAACATGAAACACACCATGGATGCGTGAAAGGTTGGACGACAAAGCAAGATGATAAGCAACATGACCGATCCTCTCCAACACCTCAAAAGGTCCAACAAAATATGGTGCTAGCTTAGAGCCCTTTCCGTAACAGATTAGACTCTTTCGTAGTCGCACACGCAAGAACACTCGATCGCCAATTGAAAACTGTTGATCGATCCTATAAGCATCTACATACTTCTTCTATCTATCCTGAGCTACCACCAAATGTTCTCTGACCCTCTCAACCTGCTACTCCATATCTCTAAGCATATCTGGACCAAGAAGGACTCTATTCTCGAGATGATCCCAACTCAACGGGGTCCTAAAAGGGCGACCATACAAAGCCTGAAATGGAGACATGCCGATAGAGCTGTGATAACCATTATTATAAGCAAACTCCACCAGGTACAGATAGTCCTCCCAATGGCTCTACCAATCCATCACATACATCCTAAGCATATCCTTGAGAACCTGATTAACCCTCTCAGTTTGACCATCGGTCTCAGGATGGTAGGCTGAACTAATGTTCAGCTGTGTCCCCAAGGCATGCTGTAGAGAAGTCCAAAGAGCGGATGTAAACACTGGATCCCAATCAGAGATGATCCTACAAGGAATCCCATGAAGTCTGACAATGTCCTCCATGAACACTCTGGCCACCGTAGAAGCATTGTAAGAAGAACATACAAGAGATAAGTGAGCTACCTTCGTCAACCTATCCACAGTGACCATAATAGCATCGTGTCGATGAGAGGATACTAGCAAACCAACAATGAAGTCAATCGAAATGATGTCCCACTTCCACTCTGGAATCAAATGAGGCTGCAAAAGACCTATAGGGTGCTGATGTTCTGCCTTCACCCTCTGACACTCAAGACATCTCAACACAAAATCAGTAATATCCCGCTTCAAGCCACTCCAAAAGTACAGTTGACGTAGATCTGCATGCATCTTCTTGACACCCAGATGTGTAGAATAAGGTGCCTGATGCGCCTCTAACAACACTAGGGTACAAAGACCCTCAGAACAAGGAACATAGATACAACCTAAATGTCGCAAAAGACCATCTGACTCAAGAGAGTAACTGGAGAATCTACCCTCTAAAGGTCTACCAGACTCAATCTCGGATCTCACCTCCTGGCACCAATTGTCAGTAGGAAGTGCTATGAGAATTTGACCTCTCAAGTCGATTATGAGAGAGACCGCCGAGATCTCATGTCACCGACGACTAAGAGCATTTGCTACCACATTCTCTTTTCCCTGAATATACTTGACCTCAAAGTCATACTCGCACAAGAACTCCATCCATTGCCTTTGCCTCGCATTCAAGTTTGGCTGCGTGAAAATATATTGCAAGCTACGATGATCACTGTGTAGCTCAAACTGATGCCCTAAGAGAAAATGCCTCCACCTTACCAAGGCATGCACAACTGCGGCCAACTCTAGATCACGAGTGGATAATTCAATTCATGATCCTTGAGTTTGAGACTCGTAGGCAATCACGCGACCATATTGCATCAGTACTACTCCTAAACCCTCCAAAGAAGCATCTGTACAAACAACAAAGTCCCCTGTAGGATAAGGAACTACTAGAATAGGTGCATTGGTCAACTACTCCTTAAGGGTCTGAAAGGCTACCTGACATTGCTTTGACCAAACAAACTTCTTCCCTTTCCTCTGAAGAGAAGTAATATGATGAGCAATCCTCAAAAACCCCATAACAAAATGGCGATAGTAGCCTGCCAAACCCATAAAACTGCGAACCTCAGAAACATTAGTGGGTGCAGGCTAATCCATAATAGCTTGGATCTTCAAGGGATCCACTGCAATACCCTCTCTAGAGATGACATGACCCAAATACTTCACCTCTGTCTAAAAGAACTCACATTTCAATAAATTAGCATAAAGCTGATTTTCTCTCAGATACTGCAACACCTGACGCAATTGCTCGTCATGCTCCTCCATAGTCCTCTAATAGATCAATATATCATCAAGAAACACAAGGACAAACCTATCGAGATAAGTGCAAAAAACACCATTCATTAGGCTCATGAAAACTGAAGGTGCATTCGTCAACCCGAATGGTACTACTGTGAACTCATAATGCCCATAACGAGTACGAAATGTTGTTTTGTGAATATCTGCCTCAAATATCTGCAACTAATGATATCTTAACTTAAGGTCAATTTTAGAGAACACCTTGGCTCCCTTAATCTGATCAAACAAATCATCGATCCGAGGTAAGGGGTATCTATTCCTCACTGTCACCTTGTTGAGTTGTCGATAATCAATACACAACTACAGAGATCCATCCTTCTTCACAAAGATCATAGGTGCTCCCCAAGGAGAGACACTAGGTCAAATGAATCCCTTGGCTAACAACTCCTCCAACTACAGTCGGAGCTCCTTAAGCTCCTGAGTGGTCATCTTGTATGGAGCTCGTGAGATGGGATTTGCGCCAGGTACAAGATCAATCCTAAAGTCGATGTCACACTTAGGTGGCATCCTCAGAAGCTCAGAAGGAAAAACATCAACATACTCTCTCAATAGAGGATGATCGTCAAGAGATACCTCTCGACTCTCCTCCATCTCCAAGTCACTAATAGAAACTACAAAAAATAGACATCCCTGACGCATGCATCTCTTAAGATGCATAGAGGAAATCATACATAGGAAATAGGTCTTTGAAGTCCTACAACCTCCACCTCTGCACCAGAATCATCCACACATCTAATAGACCTATGCCAACAATCGATCACTGCCCGATGGGCGTCTAACCAATCCATCCCCAAAACTATATCATATGAACCAAGGGGTAGAATGTGAAGGTCTACAGAAGTAGATAGAGAGCCAATCCTCAAATCACACCCTGAAACTAGAGACTCAACTGCTATCTTAGCCCCGAAAGCTAACTCAACCTGCCACTTATCATCCTGCTTTGTTGCCACTAAGCCACAACCCTCCACAAGAGAAGGAGATATAAATGAATTAGATGCACCGAAATAAAAAAGAATAGAAAAACCAATACCTCGCATGAGACCAGAAGTCTCCACCACGGTGCCTTGATTCTCTTCTTATTGGTTATCCACTGTTGCAAAGACTCTATGTGATCTGTCTGCATCACCAACCATTGGCTCAAATGCCTCCGGTCGATGTCCAAACCCTGATGCACCCTTCTACAGGCACTGCCTAGCAATATGGCCCTATTGGCCACAAGAGAAGCACCCGGTGCCTCTACCAAAACCACCGTCACCCTGGAAAGCACTAGATTGCTGGAAACTACCTTTGCTCACTGCGGACTGCGTACTCTGAGCTAGTTGATCAAAATGATTGTGCTTATTACGCTGCCAAGATTGGTCTTTCGTAGCCTGAAATCTATTACCTTGCTACACGTGAAAATTCTTCTGTTTGGCCTGAGAGTGTTGTTGCTAACCACCCTTTGAGGGTACATGAGATCCTGAAGCCTGAGTATGTCCACCATGTGAGCCAAAACCTGAAGAAGGTGCACTACGAATATGCACACCTGTATGCCCACCGAGTGCCATAGCCAAATTCTCTTCCACTAATCGGGCTTTCTCCACTGCTACCTCCATAGACTTAGGTTTGAATACACAAACCCCTCTGCTGATCTAAGCATTCAGACCCTTGATAAAATGCTGCACCAACATAGACTCATCATCACCGATACCCGCATACTGCTTGAGCTCATAAAATCTGCGCTCATACTGCTCAACTGACATGGTCATTTGCCTCAGCTCATGGAACTCATCTACACAACACTGCCTCCAATGGTCAGATAGAAAATAGGCTCTAAATCTCTCTAAGAACAACTCCCAAGACACAGTGCTAATGTCCAAATGCAAATTCTGCTCCTCGAGCTGCCACCAAGTCGAAGCAAATCCTCGAAGATGTAAAATAGTACATATGGCTATGGTGTTACTGCCATAAGAATGCATGGCAAAACACCTGCCTAAATCCAATAACCAAGTCTCCGCCTCAAGACCTCTACCAGCTCCATCAAAATGGGAGGGCGTACCCTCAGAAGATCTCTCATATGGCTGGCTAGTGTGGCCTCCTGCTCAGCTGTCAACTCTCTATGCCTGGGTCATCTCTCTCTCTCCTGAGGCTCTGATTGGTCTACCTCCTGACCCCCTCTAGGCTGCCCAACCTCTTGTTTAGGACCTAATCAGGCAAGAGCCTCCTCAAGTAACTTCCATAATTGGGCTCCCTCAGGCTGGTCCTGACCCTCCATATTCTGACCTCCGCCTTCATGGGCACTCTCATGAGGAGAACTGGGAGGAGGTGTACCGCCACCACCTCTCCCACAACCCCTACCTCTACCATGACCTTGACCCCTACCTCTAGGCATCTACCAACAAGACTAAGAAATGATTTATTACACATAGAAAGGAAAACAACAGGTAATCTATAGAGTTTAAGCACTAGGTCACATAATGGGCTCAGTTATAACCAGAGTACCCAGTGTTTAAACCTGGCTCTGATACCAAATGTGATACCCCGCTATGTAACCCTAGAGTACTAGTTTGATAAGCAACAATAAAACAGAAATATTTTTTTTTGAAATAAGGAACTGCATTAATCATTATAAATATTTGCACTAATAACAACATTCAATGAAATGATCAGCTAACACTTCTAGGGAACATAACCACATCAAATAAAATTAAAACCATACAAGAATCTACATCTCAATGCAACAAAATAATAATACATCTTACATTAATTGGGATGAATAATTACAAATTCCAATACAAGATTACAAGACCAATTACATTGGTTTACAAATAGTATAATAATGAAAGTATACAACAACTTGAAGATGAGGAGCAAACTGGTACTGGAACACTCCTGCTTTGATCTCAAACCGATCATCCGAGAAGACCCATGGATAGCTCTACCTCCCAAACATGTGGAACCCTGAAGTCCACCCCACCGAGCTAGGAGATAACAATGAGGTTTTGCTAGGTCAAGATTACAACTATGAACACAATCAAAAGATCCCGACTCCATGCAGATAAACAAGATGACAAGACTGCACAGACTTGATAGTACTCAAAACATCAAGCTAAGATCAATCATGAAGACCAGTCTACACTCCAGAGGTATCAACAAAGATAAAAAGAAAGTAACTAAGTTGCGTAAGGAGAGTGTCATCGCATGGTCCTAACATGGGTTACCCAGGCTATCTCTCACCAGAAGCCGACCCCTATCTATGGTTACTCTGGTAGCCTCTCTCTAGGCACCAGCCCCATAGGGTGACACATGCAGAGCCGACATGTCCTCTCATGAAGACGAGGAGGTCGGCCTTGCCAACCAGGCCTTCTTATCCTATCCTTAGCCTGTGAAAGCACTCAAGGCACGGGTGAGGCATTCTTACTTATCTTGTTATGTGGTTTACTACCCCAACCCTCCTAATTAATTTATTAAGTTATCACTTACTTACAACTTCCATGGGGTTACCCAGGCGACCCCTCTGGCACCAACCCCACCATGAAAGCCACTCTCCTAGCAATCTCTGACCAATCATCTAGAACCACAAACACAAGGACAAGGTTTACCATAGATTCTGATCCAAACACAAGCCAATCACATGACCACAACAATATAACACCCATTGTCCTCCTCAAATTCAAACCATACATCATGAAATATTAAGACACAAGTACCAATGCTGAAGACCAAACAGTTAGACCTCTGGAGTCGGTGACTGAGTTCTTTACTAGGTTACTACAACACCTTTCTCGTTAGGGAAACTAGGTTTCAATGACCATGATTTATTGCAAGATCGACAAGGGGGTAATTAACTCAATACACCCTTAACATAAGTTGATAAAATAACCAATTTAGTCCGAAGGATGACTTCACACTATCATCAGACAAGGTTTGCATAATAAAATCATAACAACAAAAAGGGTAAATACAATACGACAATCTATACCCAAAAAGTTTTTACTTCCATGCATAAGAAATAATTACATTTAACACTTTATCCAAAAACCTTGACACATAGTTTATTAACAAGTTCCACATACTATACTTCCAAGAAACGATAATTTTTCTTTTGCTTCAAAATCAACCGAAGATTCAATAAAGATTTAACTCAAAAGAATAAAGCAATAGTAATCATACAAAACCTATACAATGACTACACTAAGATGTAAGCATGTTTACTAACTTAGGTCATAATGTAATAACTATTCCACCTTACTATTCTATGCAACTCTAGTTATAAACTACCTTTAAGAGTAACATCATTTCTATCGAATTGCCACTCGAACAACTAACACACCATGGAGATGGTTCGAATATTAAAGTTCTATTCTAGCTATGATTTACTTACTAACATCGCGTTACACATAGCATCATAACTCAATCCATAACTAACAAATTCATTTTTACCAAAGTATGACTAATACATAATTATTAATCTATCACTTCATAATAATCTAGTGTATTAAATTGTTCCAGTATAAAAACTAGTTGGACTCGTTTCCCACCTTTCATTTTAATAAAACTATTTGCCATAAAAAACATAAAGTAAAATAAATTGGTAGAATCGTTAAGTGTTTTAGAGCACACAACTAAATTGGATACTTAGCAATGAAATTAAAATTATTACAATCCTAAGATTAAACCACGCTTCCTTAAACTGACTTATACCCATATTATTAAGAGCACTCTAATGATAATAATAATTTCCAAAACCTTACTTTTAAAACTTACCCCTACAATTCTTTCAAAAAAGATTAAGGCACAAATTGAATTAACTATAATAATACCAAAACAAATAAATAAACTATCTACTTGCTATTTCAAGTGATTGGTATTAAATGAGCATCTAATCATAAATACAAGCAAACGGACCCACATTAGCTATGATTGTATCCTAACCAAATCGATGTTGCAAAAGAGATTTTATTTCTAATCATAATGGAATCAATTTAATCACAAAAAGATTTTAACAACATGAAGTTTCTTTCAAACAACAAAAGAAAAAATGGTAAGTTTCTAACGACACAGGGCCATAAGTTGCTGTGACTTAAAAGCAAGAGAACTAGAGACACAAAATGATTAATTTCCCACTACCTTGCTAGCAAATTGAAGTACGGCCTGATTTAGAAAATGATAATAATTTTGGTTACTATTTTCTCTCAAGGTCTGGTTCATGAGAGCTAAAATTAGTGCATGCTAAGACTCTTGAAATAAAAAGTTGACAGATGATGTCAGGACTGAGCCACACTGTATGGATGACATAATAGATTGCATAAGATCATGCTTTCATAAGGCTAGAAACTGATGGGCTAAAATCATTCGAGTAATTGGTTACGGTTTCCTACAGCGCAATCTAATGGAAGGCGACAATTTTCAATAGAAATATATGTCTAACAGGCTATGTTGAATGGTCAGCGCATGAGCTATATCAAGGAACAATTACAATTTGCCAACCGACCATCTCTAGTCGAGAAATGAGCCCAGCGATGAAGATGTATGATGATAACTGCGGAAAGAAACAATTTGTCGATCCAAGAAAGAATTTGGGTTTTGAGATCAAGGCATTGGGTGCTGTTACATCCCTCTGCGTTAGCATTGGATTAAAGATGATAGAACATGCAGTGGTTAGCCTGAGCCTATATGGAAGAAATAATTAAGGTTCCAACTATGGTTTTAAAAAAAATTGAAGAGTCTGCAACAAAGGAAAGAATCCTTTTTGTGGTGGGCAAATGTAATAAAAGATTTAAAGAGGGAGAGATTGCAATGAAAAGGTCTAGCTTCACCAAATGGGCTCACTCAGATATTACGCCAGTAGATAAGATGGCTAGCTAAAGAACGGATTGACTTTCACTGTAACTGCTTCGGCAGACGGTATATAGGGTTGTATGGGGACATTAATAAATATCACTAGGCCGATCTCTTTCCAAGAAGATTTAGAGCTAAAAGTAAACAATTAGGAAAATTTTTACACACAAGAAGTTCAAAGCCTTTCTCAAAGGTAAAATTTCACAACATGAAGAAAGCAACAATGACTAAGATTTTCTAGAATCCTAGTTCAGATCAATGATTCTAGAACGGTCATCAGGAGGGTAATATCAACAAGTCGACTACAAGCCCAAGAACACAGATTCAAAAAGAAACAGGGAATAACAGGAACAAAAAAAAAGAACAAGTAATCAATTATCCTACAACAATTTCACATTTCAAACCTTCGAGCAAATTACAGAGAGTACGTACCCAGAATTTGATTCTTAAGCTTCCAAAAAAATTGAATCCACTTTCAAAACTTCCCTTCTTTTCCCAAAACAATCCTCTGAAAGCCTCCTTTCAAAACTTCCCTTTGAACCAAAAATAACCTTAGACATAAAAACCCACCAAAACCTCCCCCGAGACCAAAATAGACAACAACCATTAATTCCAGTCACCCCCAGATCTGTTACACAATCCCCCTCATTAAGAGAAATTTGAAATTTTACTTAACATAGAATTTTCGTATCCCAAACATATACAACATTTGGACAACCATAAATGATATTCCAAAAATCATTAAATTAATATTCAATACTATTCTTCAAAATAATGATATACTAATTAACCATATTAACTTATGACATAGATACTAATAAAATCATTAACATATTCCATTTAATCTATATTGGAATTTACTTAAATTATATTTGAATTTAAGCAAAATACCATAATATTTGACAAGCTATTAAATATTCTTAATACAACATTACCTCATTATGCATTACCCAGATACATAAGGGCTAACTACCCAAAACTCAACAGTAAACATTCAAACCACATGACGACTAACCAACTGAAGGTTGAACTGTCCTAGGGAATTAACCTCATGTTATCTCCATCAACATTATCCATCGTGTAGGGCCTGCTCAGACTAGCTAAGTCAGGTGGAGTCAAGGTCCAGTACTTGCAACCTTCATGAAAACTAGTGGGTTGTATATGATCAACTACATATATGTAAATATCAAACACACACTGAGGCAGAGAATCACGACATAGTAGGGTGCCTGATCCAGGGAGTACTACACCATCCCCACTCTGAAATAAGACTATCACTATTTCTATTTAAAAGCAGATGCATAAACATGATATTATCAAATCATCACTAAACATGTTCGTCTCATCATAACAACAATGCCATCATAATCTCATACCACAAATCAGAACTAAATCAGTCGAACATAATGTATCATAATTAGAATAAACATAAACCATAGTCTCGATAACTCAAATGTCTCAGAACTATCTGGAAGCAAAGGAAAAGTTAACAATTATCTCAGATCAAGTAGAGAGTAATGCAAAACTAATAGCTATCACAAGCCAAAAATGAGGGGGCATTACACCTTGTTTGACACAGACAACACACTCTCTTCTCATGCTTAAACACACACACACAACTCACATACAGATTCTTTCTATTCATTAATCAAATGACATTACAAAGATTGCAAATAACCAACCAATGTATTCAAAATTCTTATTCAAAACATAAAAATTCATATATATGCAAACAACTATTTACAAAATCGGGCCTTGATGGCCATTCTCCTATACTCAGAACACTCATTTTTCCTTCTTCAAATTTCTATCAATTTCCTCTGGAAATGTTCCTTTGTTGTGCACTTTCTTTCCTACTCCCTTCACTATCATTTTCCTTCCAGCCCCCTACCATCTCATCCATCTCCTAATCCCATTTGTATACTGGTTCTTCCTATATTTGGCAGCTCCTTTTATTTTCTTCATCTGAACTCGTCTCTACCTTTCTCTTCAGACGCTACTGCTCCATTTACCAATGGCCGACTCCATTTCTTTCTCTAGATCGAGCCTCTTCTTTTTATTTCTACTAAGATCACAATCTCTTCTTTTCCCCAGACTGACCCATTCTTTCCACTTTGTATTCCTCCTTATTGAACAACGATGCTTCTGTCATAAGAGGTCGAGTCCTCTTCCTCAACGCCTAAACTTCTTACAAATTGTAATAGTTTTCTGAAGGTGAAGTGACCCATTCGAAATGAAATTTAGATGGTTTGAAGCTAAAGTCAAAGACTTATCTCCTCCTTTAAGTCGCACCCTCCAATTCTTCCCACCATTTCATTTTTATATTGCAGAAGATTAAAACAAAAACCAATGTATGGTTTCTCAAGAAAATGGATCGACGCCCCATAAGGAATAGATATTTAGAATATCTTAAAGTCAATGAATATTAAATGGCCATCAAGATGCTGGTATCCATGCCTTTGGAGGGTTTAAAACATTTCAAAATATATGGACGTCACAATTACAACTTGCCCAAGTGTGGGTTTTACTCCATCAAATAGCCAAAGCATATGTTATAAAAGATGATATAAAATTCAATATTCTAAACATAGATAGAGAAGATATGCTTATCGAAGCTTTTTTCTACTCATCCAAACTGACTTTGGAAGAAAATGTTCATGTTTTGTTCGCCAATAATAAAACCAATTGAAGACCTTCGCAATTTTCTTTGGTGCGACAACTGATCAACGAACGCCATCAAAGGAATGCGAAATCGAAAGATTGACTTTGCTTTATGTGAATCACATAAGGGAAACCATTGCCAAGAAATATTCATGTGCTTCTACTTTGGGAATAAAAAATATGAGCTATGGGGTTTACGTGCAAAGAGTTCACATTCAGTAAGTGCACACCAAATGTCACAAAAAAAAGATGTGGATAAAGGTGTGGCTCAATTATTGTCAATGGAAGTGCAAAAGCCAAAGATTTCTGCTTCACCTTTTAAGAAAGTAGTTACAATTTCAGATCACAAGAGGGAACCTGATTTGTATGGGCCTCATAAAGGTTTTGTTTATGAGGAAAATTGATTATAATAAATGATAAAATCAAAACAAATCAAAAACCCATAACATAAAGAGAACTAATCTAAATAAAAGCCATTATCAATAAATCCAGTGAAATAAGAAAGCTTTTACCCAGATTTGTGTTGTTCCCTTTGTTGGATGTGGATTGCTCAATAACGCTGCGAAACCATGTTTGCAACAAGCAAGTAAAGTGTCGAAGTGCTCAAAGATCAATGTCAAAAGATCATAAGGTTGCTCAATCGATGCGATTTATGCTCAAAGCGCTATAAAGGATGCCTGAGAATAAGTGATCGAAGAGGATTTATGAAGGAGATGAGGGGGGTTTATATAGGTTTCAACAGAGATCGATCAACAGTCCAGATAATTCAGAAGAATCAATGGATGAGATAAATCAAATAACCATGATGAATGTGCACACGACATGTGTCAATCCATATGGATATTTTTAGTAAGATATGATGAAAACAAGATTGATTGAATAGATAACTCAACTTGTAATTTTGCCTTTTTTAGAGTTCTAAAAATAAGATAGATTGTGCACATGAGCTAACAAGATATTTTAAGAGGGATTGGAAGATAACTGAAATTAAATAAATAAATTTATTTAATTAATTGTGCATGATAGAGGAACAGAGGATTATAAATAAAATATTTGATTTTATTTATTTTTAGAGGATTGAGACAATTTAAATAAATTTGCATGATTTATTTAAATTTAGAAGAATAATTGATTTAATTAAATAATGTAGAATTATTTAATTATAGATAAAATAGAATTGGATGGATTAATTAAATAATTAGATTTATTTAATTAATGGAGACTTGAAATTTGAAAGAGGACAATGATTTAATTAAATAATAAAAATTATTTAATTTTGGAAGAATATAGAGGAATTTAATTAAATTAATTAAATAAAGAACATTTATTCAATTAATGTTGAAATGCAGGTGATGCTATAGATTAGACGAAATGCAAGTGATTCAAAGACATGGCCATTTTAGGGTGTCTACATTTTGCCCCTCTTTGATGCGAAGAAAACGATTGTTGAAGACATGATACAATTTTTGATGCCCCAGTGTAGCTAGCTGCCCCTGTGTAGCTGGCGTAGGATGTCCCCTCAAGAGGAAAGATAGGGAAGCATCAGAAGGACTAGGTTGACGCTCGACTAGAAGATTGTGTTGGAGATAGGTGAGGTTGGATAGATGATAGATAGAAGAAAGGAGATATGAGAGAACATGAGAGAAAGATTGTTGATCGATCATTGCTGGAAAACTATATAAGGCCATGGGTAAATGGATGGGTAAATGAATGAGCTTGTTGCATTGGTTTCACATTTGTATATAAAGAGCAATCCTTATTTTTGATATAGCACGTGGATAGTTCGCCACCAAGGTATAAAAGACCAAGGTGCTGTAATATCCGAGTGCATGGACATTGACTCTGCAAGCAAGCAGTTTGAACTTAGATCCCATAGACATAATATAAACTTGTTGGTACATGTGAATGAGCCATAGTCTTGAACATAAAATAAACTTCAATACATGTAAAATGCAAGAAGAATATTAATATGTAAGATGCTAGGTCGTAACACACACAAGATAAATATGTTGCCAAGAAAGATGCTAAAGATCATTCCTCAAACACGACACATAAAAGCAATGACTATGCCCCCAATCCATATTGTATCGCAACATACCAAGATTATAGATAAATCAAGGTAGTCTTGAATAGGTAATGGACAAAGGAGAAAAAGATAAACCATAAAGCAAATTGACTGACTTACAAAGTAAACATATAGCCAACATATTCTCTTGCCAAAGAGGTTTCTTAGTATAGATTGGAAAGGAAAGATAACAACCTTATAGTAGGAAATCTGTGTTTGTTAAAGGGGGCCATCTACCTAAAAAGACCATGTCATGCTGTAGGAAATGCTACATGTCGCAGGAGGTGCATGTGTTGGTCTCGACAATGGAACACTCTACAGAAGACAAGCTTGTGGATCTGGTGCTTTGGTTAAGCTAGATTTAGCTGATGCTGGCAATCAGAATAGTAGGACAGTATACGACTCTGGAAGAAAGCTGCTTTGCTTTAGGTTTGTTAAGGACTTTTGCTTTGGAAGGATGCACATGCTTGTTGTTTTGTTGCTTGAGTTAGTCAAGTCGAGGTGAATGGATTTTGATAAACGAAAGACCAGAAAGGTGACATGTCAATGGATTGAGATGGGTGAAGAATGATGAATCGTATGTGCCTGAGTACTAGATACATCCTTCATATTCCAGACTGCCTACATACCCTATATCCATGGGATCAAGGCACATTACGATGAAAGATGAAAAAATGATAACATGTAGTTCTGGGTACAGTGATGAGATGGGTTAAGGTGAAAGGGGAGGATCTTATGTACCTGAGTACTAGAAACTTCCTTCGTATTCTAGACTACCTACATACCCATATCCATGGGATAAAGGTACCTTAAGATTGAGATGAGATAATATGTAGTTCTGGTTGGTGTGATGATGTGGGAAAAGTGTTGAGAAGATAATAGCCTTATCATAGGAGCGATGTGTCCATTAAAGGGTGTTATTTGCAAAAAGGAGAAAAGATTGAAGTGTTTGCGAACCACCAACAAGGATCCATTCCTAGACCTAGGTTAAGGAAAGAGTTGCCCCCATTTTGATAGAGGAATTTGCATGGATGACTGATGAAGAAGACATAGAAAGCTTTGACCTCAGAAAAGACAGTGCTAACTATTGACACAGATCAAGATGTGGGATGACGATAGTGGACACTAACAAATTTCCAAGCTATACTAGATAAGGAGATGGAAATGCAAACAAGGTCAATGGTTTTATTATGGATGGGTGGATGAAGCTTGTTGTGAAATGGACATGTAATGAACAGGACTCGATAGATGATGGATGTTGACTCTACACATAGTGCCTATTTGCCAATTTTGCACTATGGTACTTATCCAAGGCACCCGTTTGCCAGGTTTTCACCAGAGGATGGATTTTTTTGTTTGTTTTTTTTTTTTTTTGTGAACTCTAAGGATCAGGCATAGAACTTTTTGAGATGAACACTGTTAAGTGGTTCATCCAGAGGAATTCAATTAGGTGTAGTTAAAGTATAAGCTCCTAATCCATATGCTGTTGTGACAATAAAGGGACCTAACCAGTTAGGCTCAAACTTGCCCTTCTTTTCTTGGTCTGCTTGATTTCTCTGATTCTCTTTGAGGATGAGATCACCAACTTGAAACTATTTTTTTTAATCTTTTTGTTGTAATTACGTCGGAGGTAGTTTTGATAGACATGGAGATGATTAAGCGTGGCAAGGCGCCTTTCATCTAGTAGTTCTAGCTCAGGTAATCTGGAAGTGTGATATTCTTCTCTACCGATCAGGTTCTGCATGGATACTCTGAGGGATGGGATCTCAACCTCTATAGGTAGGATGGCTTCAAAGCCATAGATCAAGGAATAAGGTGTGGTACCAGTTGGTGTTCTGATACTAGTGTGGTAGGCCCATAGGGTGGGATTGAGTTGCAAGTGCCAATCACGACTAGCTTCATTAACCATTTTTTTGAGGATTTTGAGAATGGTTTTATTGGAAGCCTCAGCTTGGCCGTTACTCTGCGGATAGTAGGGAGTGGAAAAGCGATGTTTGATATTGTATTATGTGCACAAGGCACGAACATCTTGGTTTTTAAATGGTCTCCCATTATCAGTGACCATGGCTTAGGGAATACCATACTGGCAAACGAGGTAGTTTAGGATAAACTTGGCTATTTGCTTACTGGAAATATAGGTCATGGGAATGGCTTCAACCCACTTCGTGAAGTACTTAGTGGCGATAATGATAAATTTGTGGCCATTGAATGAGGATGGGTGGATTTGTCCTACGAGGTTGAGACCCCATTGAGAAAAAGGCCATGGAGTTGTCATAGGTTGTAATTCATGAGCCGGTGCGTGAATCAAATCTCCATGCTACTGGCATTATAGACACTTCTTAGCAAACTATAAAGCATCATGCTCTATTATAGGCTAGTAATAACCTATTCTGAGTATCTTCTTAGCAAGATTTGGACTAGTAGAATGTGCGCCACAGACACCTTCATGTATGTCTCGTAAGGTAGCTTTGGCTTCTTCCATGTTAAGACATTGTTAGAGGATACCATCGAGACTCTGGCGATATAGTGTATCACCCAGAATGGTGTAACGAGAGGATCGACAGATAAAGGTTTTGCATTGGGTTGATGATAGTTTAGAGGGAAAAGTGTTGTTTTTAAGGTATTCATAGATATCTTCGTACCATGGGGAATTGGGACCAACAAGTTCACAGATGATTTCAGTAACTGGAACATCGACGACGGGTATCAACAATTGCTCGATCAAGAATTTACATTTCTGTGTATTTGTAGACATGTCGATAAGTGACCCTATAGAAGCCATAGAATCTGTAGCTTTGTTATGCTCTCTTGGAATTTGCTCAAATGTGATGCTAGAAAAATGTGGTTTGTAGGCATCCACTAGTTGCTTGTAGGGGACCAACTTTTCATCTGTGACTTGCTGAATGACTAGTTGTGAGTCTCCATATACCTGTAATTCTATGATGTCCCATTGAACTACTGTATTGAGACCTATGAGGAGTGCTTTATACTTGGCTATGTTGTTGGTGCAAGGGAATGCAAGCCGATATGACTTAAGAATATAGTCATTTTGAGGTGTGATAAATAAGATGCCGGCCCCTGATCCATGATGTGTGTAGGAACCATCAAAATACAACTTCCACATTATTGAGTTGGAAAGAGTGAAGATATTCTCGTCCAGAAAGTCCACTACCATAGGGTGTGTATCTGTCATGGGTGCTTCTGCTAGTTGATTTGCTAGGGCTTGTCCCTTGATGGATTTACGATCCATATACTCAATGTTGAACTCACTAAGGATCATGACCCATTTAGCTAGTGTGCCTGTATGAGCTGCTTTTGCTAGTAGATACTTCAAGGGATCAGTTTTGGCTATAAGATTTGTGTGTTGGTTTAGCATGTAATGTCACAGCTTTTGGGAAGTGAATACTACTGCTAAACAAGCCCTTTCCATCAGTGAATAATTGAGTTCATATCCCACCAAGGTTTGACTAATATAATAGATTGCATGCTCTTTTCCTACCTCATCATGTTGTGCTAGAAGGGCCCCGAGGGCCGAAGTTGTAGTTGAGATGTATAATATCAAAGGTTTATTAGTAACTGGTGGAACCAAAATAGGAGGTGTAGCTAGATACTCTTTGAGCTGATCAAATGCTTCTTGACACTTATCATCCCATTAGAATGAGACATCCTTTCAGAGCAAGTGTTGAAATGGTTGACATTTATCTGCTAGCTGTGAGATGAAATGCTTAATGGACTTCAACCTTCCTTGAAGGCTCCTTAATGCTTTGAGGTTCTTTGGTGGAGGCATCTCCACTATAGATTTTACTTTTGTGGGGTCTACTTTGATGCCTCTATGAGATACAATGTATCCCAACAACTTCTCTGATGTTACACCAAAGACACACTTCTTTGGATTGAGGCACACTTGGTATTTCTTGAGCCTGTCAAAGATCTATCCTAGAACTTGTATGTGATCTGCCCTAGAAGATTTAGCCAGTATGTCATCCACATAGTCCTCCATGATATGATGAAAGAGATCGTGGAATATCACTGTCATGGCTCTTTGATACGTGGCCCCTGCATTCTTTAGACCAAATGGCATGACACACGAACAATAATTACCCCACGGACAAGTAAAAGTTGTTTTATGTTGATCTTCCTCTTCTATCTTTATTTGATTGTAGCAGGAGAATCCATCCATGAGAGAAAGCATTTCATGACCTATAGTCAAGTCTACTATGAGGTCAATGTTTGGTAATGGAAAGCCATCTTTGGGATATGCTTTGTTAAGATCTCTAAAATCATTACATATGCAGATTCACCCATTGGGTTTAGACATAGGTACAATGTTTTAGACCCAATCTAAATAGTCAATAGGTCGGATGAACTTTGTATCTAACAACTTCTATATTTCCCCTTTTACCAAGAGAGCTATTTGTGGGTGCATCTTCCTCAGCTTTTGCTTGACTGGTTTAACTATTGGATCAACTGTAAGGTAGTGAACCACTAGCTTAGGGTCTAACCCTGGCATATCAGCATAGGTCCATGCAAAGTTGATGGTTCTCTGTAAGAATAATTTGTTAAGATTCTTGTGCTCTATTTCTGATAATGATGCTGCCAGGAATGTGATCTTTGGATTTTGCTTTGTGCCAAGGTTTACCCTATAGAATCTTCCACTAGGAGAGCTGACTTCTCTTGATACTTAGATGGTAGGGGAATGTCAAATCCTCCATCCTCAGGGGCCATGATTGGGTTTTCACCATTGGATATGTCCTTTGTTTTTACTATTTTGTGATCGGGAGGTGCCACAGTGTGGTTTTCACCTAGAGATCTTTCTTTATTTTTACTTTTGCGACTGGAGGATTTGACATTCTCACCAAAATAAGTTGTTGGCTTGAGTTCCATTACAAAACCTACTTTATGATCACCAAGAGGGATACCCTCCCAGAGTCCCATGAACTCAGCTATAGCTTCGTCATTCTAAAATACATCTATAACGGGGTTGGTCCGAATGGATAAGTTCAGGGTAGACAAGTGTTACTTTCTGGGTGTTTGTGGTGGATGTTAGGGATACGGATGATACCATAAAGATGGAGGACTCTGTAAATAGGTTAGTCACATGGAGGGAAGAGTCATCGATGGTATCCTCATTAGACGTTGAATCTACGAGAGAAGTTTCAGCCACCTTGTCGAGGATACCCTCTATGTCCAAGGCGCGTGGTACCTTTCTACTACCTGACAGCTGGTCGGGATAAGGCAGTTAGTAGTTTAGGTCCTGTTTATGTTTCCAAGAAGGTCTGTTAAGACCAGTTGCATGTAATAAGGTCAAGCTGATCATGATAAGATCATGCTGACCAAGCATTTGCTATTTTTAGCTAGTTAGTTATAACAGCTGTCATGATGTATGTTCGGTGGGATCTCCCAGCCGCCTGGAGAGTTCCCAGCCGCTTGGAGTCGGGTCAGTAGTACTCGTAGGAAAGTCTTTATAAGCATGAGATCGGTTGATATTGAAGGGACAGACAGATATCATCGATCGAGCTAGTTGCAGAGAGTGAACCTGAGAGAGAGAGGTGGATCATATTGTATTGCATCTTTGAAATCAATAAAGTGATCCTGTTTGTGTTCTTGCTCTGGTTGCATTCCATTACTTGATTGATTTGCTAGTTTGAGAGACTGCATGGATTTCCTGATCCATTCCACTGGTTGATCTGTCTGATCGGTGGAATGGTAATGTACATTAGG
This sequence comes from Cunninghamia lanceolata, assembly GCA_027924645.1. Classification (NCBI taxonomy): domain Eukaryota; kingdom Viridiplantae; phylum Streptophyta; class Pinopsida; order Cupressales; family Cupressaceae; genus Cunninghamia; species Cunninghamia lanceolata. The sequence continues at coordinate 5,803,822 of BSBN01000312.1, forward strand.
TTAGTAGGTAGTTTGTTTGTTTGCATGCAGGTGTGCAGGATCGCGGTCAAGAGATGTTGAAGACCCTAGCATCCTCATGTGCTAGGTCAAGTTGAGAAGTTCAAGTTGAGAGAGATCACCCTAAGACTGGATCGGGTCATCCCTGGAGGATCGGCGAAGGGAGATTTCGCTAAGTGAAGAAGTTCGCGAAAACAGCATCATCAGGATATTTCTGCAAATATCCTGCAGTCGGGTTAGGCATCATCATCCGGATAAGTGGAGGAGATCAGCATGATGTTGTCGATTGCATGAAATGTGAGTTCGTCGGGGTGATCATCAGCAGGAGGAGCCGAGGAGTGCATCGGCATCAGGATCATCATATCGGAAGTGCCAAACATCTGCATATCGCGAGTAGATGCGGAAGAGAAAGTTCGTGTTTTTTCAACTAAGTGTTGAAGAGGTCATCAAGATATTGGGTGACGTCATCGTCATCAGGATATTGAGATATCCCCCTTATGCGAGTTTATCCTGCCGTCGTTAAAGTGCTAAGGTATCGGCAGAAGTCCGTGGCAGAAGGTTGTATTAGCATCATCAGGAGGTTTCGAAGAGAACCGGATAAAGTAGATCATGATGCTGTTGCTTGTATCGTCGGGTAGCGGAGCGTCGAAGGTAAGCTGCTGAAGGTGATCGTCATCAGGATATTTGGAGCAACCGGATGTTGAATATCCTGCTGATGAAGGTAGTGTCGAAGGTCATGATGATGACGATGGAGTTCGGAGCCCGATGAACAGTGCAACCGGAGGATGTTTGCGCCCGCTGAACATCATGATGATGATGTTAGAAGGAAAGCGGAGATGAACAGTAGTCAGCAGGCGGATGTTTGCGATCGTCCGAAATATGATGATGCTGACTGTGTAACGCAGAACATGATGATGCTGTTGGTAGTTTTAGGGAATATGATGATGATGGCGAAGATGATGATGATGAGGTTGGTCTGCAGACATTCATGCTATACGCGAAGGTTATAGTGTGGATGCCTCTGCATCATAGTGGTATCAGAGCTCAGCAAAAGGTCTGGGCTGTTGTGTGTTGATTCTATCACCGAAAGGGCAGAGGTAGAGATAGAGTTGATTGGGTTGTGTGTAGATTGAGAGGTTGACAAAATGCCTCCTAAAGGTAATGGTACTGCAAGGGAACTGCAGGAAATGAAGGAGAAACATGCTAGAGAGATGAGGAAGATGAAGGAGCTTGCTGAAGCACTTCAAGCCAGGCTGACAGCCTTGGAAAAGAACAAAAAGAGGGAAGTGGAAGACAGTGAGTCTGAAGAAGAAGCAGATACTGTTGAAGAGTATGAAGAGGTAGCTGAAGATCTGGATGCTGAAGACCAGAGGTTGGCAAAACTGTTAAAGGCAGTGCAGAGTGAAAAACCTAAGGTAAAGGTTGATGTTTCCAAGTATACTGGAAGCTTGAATGAAGATGAGTTGTTGGATTGGATTGCTGCACTGGATAATCACTTTGAATGTGAAGATGTTGCTGAGGATCAGAAGGTAAAGATTGCAAAGACCAAGTTAGGAGGTCATGCTTTGGTATGGTGGGATTATGTACAATCTGAGAGAAGGAAACAAGGGAAGTCTAAGATCACTTCATGGGATAAGATGGTAGCAAGGATCAAGGGGAAATTCTTGCCAAGGGATTATGAAATCCAGATGTTTAAGAAGCTGCAATTTTTAAAGCAAAAAGACAGGGATGTGAAATCATATACTGAGGAATTTTATCTGTTGAGTATGAGATCTGGTCATCATGAGAATGAGGTAGAAAAGGTGGCTAGGTACTTGGCTGGTTTGAGGTTTAACATACAGGATGAGTTAGTGTTAGCTAACCCTAAGAATGTGGAGGATTGTTATCAAATGGCAATCAGGATTGAAGAAAAGCTGAATAGAGGACATGATAAGTCCATGAGAGGAAGAGGAAACAATAGGGGAAGAGGAGCAGCCCCTACACAAAAGCAAACCAATGAGGGTCAAGAAGACACTGGTAAAGGACAGGGACAGTCTGATTTCAGAGGTGGATGGAAAGGTAATAGAGGAAGATTTGGAGGTGGTAGAGGTTCTACTACGTTTTCAGGAAAGTGTTACACCTGTGGAGAGTTTGGTCATCCATCTTTCAAATGTCCAGAAAACAAAGGTTCATCATCCAGAAATGATAGAACAAGTGACAAGAGAGTACAACTTGTGCAAGAAGAGAAAGAAGAAAGTGCACAGAGTTCAAACAGAGAACCGGATAATTTATATCATGATGCTGTTGCTTGTATCGTCGGCTAGTGGAGCATCGAAGGTAAGCTGCTGAAGGTGATCGTCATCAGGATATTTGAACAACCGGATATTTGATATCCTGCTGACGAAGGTGATGTTAAATATCATGATGAGGCCGCTAGTGCTTGGCGCCTGATGAACAGTGCAACCAGAGGATGTTTGCGCCTGTTGAACATCATGATGATGTTGAAGGTAGTGAAGACGGAAATTGTCGGTGAGGTGAACAGTGGACGTCAGGAGGATGTTCGCGCTGGTCGGACATGATGATGCTGCCGATAATCGAGTAAGGTGATGCTGTTGACAGGCGAAAGTGCGAAGGCTTGTCTGCAGGAGGATATCGGTCGGCAGGTGAAATATGATGATGCTGTTAGTTTTAGGAAACATGATGCTGACAGAGTAAAGCTGAAATATGATGATGATGGCGAAGATGATGATGATGAGGTTGGTCTGTAGACATTCATGCTATATGCGAATGTTATAGTGTGGATGCCTCTGCATCAGTTAGTCACATGGAGGGAAGAGTCATCGATGGTATCCTCATTAGACGTTGAATCTACGAGAGAAGTTTCAGCCACCTTGTCGAGGATACCCTCTATGTCCAAGGCGCGTGGTACCTTTCTACCAAATCCTAACCCCCTCTTGTCTAGCTTCTTTGTCAAAATAATGGCTTCCATTGTTCCTTGATTCTGTTTCCCAAGGCCACCTTTGCCTTTATAGCCCATGTTTTTGACTATCCTTAAGCTATTGCCATATTGCTTGACTGGTATTGTGACTGGTTCTTTCTCCTTATAGAGCCAAGAAGAGATGTCTTCAATAGTTTCCTCTTCCAATAGTTTTCTCTATTGGAATTGGGTTAAAGATGCCAGGGGAGGAATAACTACCTTTTTAGTTACTTTGGCAATGGGTGGTTGGCCGTAAGATTTAGGGGATAAAGGCATCTGCCCTACACAACAAGATTTTGAGATATTATATGTTCCAAAGCCTATATCACGGATGTGAGCTTTGATTTCAAGAAGAGGATTAGATTCACTTGCAGAGGCTTGTGTCAGATTTTTAGGATCGACATATAGTGGGGATTCAAGGGCTTTGTCATTATTGGGCACTTGGTTGCAATTCTTATAACTGCCTTGCAAGACACGACAAAATTCAAAAGGATTGGGGTCTCCTAGGATAGTTATCTTTGTACCATTGAATGATAACTTTAGAGACTGATGGTATGTTGAGGGAACATCTTTCATTGCATGGATCCATGGGTAGCCTAGGATAATGTTGTAAGGCAGCTCAATGTCAAGGACTTGGCACTTGGTTTCAAGCATGATGGGGCCCAGTTGTATAGGCAAGTGGATAACACCTTCTGAGCGGCATTCAGCACCATCATATCCCTTGATTGTAATGCTTTGATCCATGTTGACATGATCCTTAGAGTATCCTAATTTCTTAAGTAACTTTAAAGAACAGATGTTGAGACCAACACCACCATCTATGAGTATGCATTTGATCTTGCACTTATGGATGAGAACCTCAATATGAAGGGCATCATTGTGACATGGATCATGGGATGGGAGGTCCTTTTTAGAGAAGACCACATTGTAGGGTGAAGCAATGTTACCTACAATAGCTCAGAAATCTGCGACTGCTATGTTGTTAGGAACTGACGACTCTTGGAGGGCTTTTTCTAGCACCACTTTATGTGTGGGTGATGACCATAGAAGATCCAAGATAGAGATCTGTGCAGGGGTTTTCCCTAAGTGTTCGACAAGATTATAATCAGATTGAGTTGGGAGATTGGGTGTAGGACCACGAATGGTGACACGACCATGATGAGTTGTAACAACATAATTCGTAGATTTGCCTTTGATTGTGAGGGTAGATACACGACTCTCTTTGAAATGACCCACAATGGAGTCAAAGGAAGTGGAAGCATTATTGACACCTTTACCTTTATCTAGAGGAGGACCTTGGCCATGGTGAGCGAATGGTTCTTTGTACATATTGAGGTCTTTGTTCATGTGTTGAGCCGGTGGTTCATCTTCAAAAGAGATTTGGTTGCCCTTGATGAGATTTTGGATTAGGTGCTTTAGTTTCATGCATGATGTGGTCTTGTGCCCTTTGCTCCTATGGAATTCATAGTATTCATTTTCTTTGTACTATGCAGTTTTGTAAATAGGTTCACCATATGGGGGAGCATTTGGTAAGGTGCGGAGCCCTTTGTGTAAAAGCTTCTGTAGTACAGACTCTATGGGTTCTCCCAAGAGAGTGAATTGATGCCATAGAGGGTAATCTTGTTGAGGCCACTCTTGTTGTGGTTGTTGCTTTTGATAAGGTTGTCTTTATTGTTGCTGTTGTTGAGGTGGAGTTTGACTTGGTTTGGAAAGCTGAAGCAGTGTTTGCAATGTTTGGACATGTTTAGAATCGACCACCCCATCATTGACCATGTTTTTATTTTTGTTCCAAAACTTTGGTTTATCGTTTGTTTGTTGTTGAGGAGCATTGTCTTTAGTTTCTTTGAAGATTTTGACCACACCCTTAGCAACGAGGGCCTTTTCAATGTTGATTCCCTTGTACGTAATTTTGTCGAAGGTTGTAGCACTCAGAATTTGTAAATGAAAACCCAATTCTTGGTTGAGATTCTGTACAAATATGCTAACAAGTTGTTTTTCAGGTATCTTGAATGGGAATTTGCTAGCCATTTGTCTCCATCTTTGAAGGAAAGAAATAAATGTTTCACCATTCTTCTGCTTGTTGTTGCATAGATTAGTCATGGAGATCTCATGCTCTACGTTGTAGGAGAAATCGGTGGCAAATTTTTCTGCAAGCTCATTAAAAGATTTAATACCCGTGGGTAAGTGGGAGAACCATTCTATAGCTTGACCTCCAAGACTGTAAGGAAAGAGACGCATAAGATATGTGTCATTATGTGAGACCTCAAAGCAAGCAAGATAGAATTCCCTGAGATGGTCCTTTGGGTTTCCTTTTCCTTTGTATTTATCAAATTTGGGTATAGTGAAATTTTGAGGAAAAGAGATCATGGGTAAGGACCGATCAAAAGGATAAGGACACACTTCTTCTAAAGAGAAGGTCTTCTTGGTGTGGCCAAACGTAAGATCAGATAGTTGTTGTTGAACTTCCATGATTTTTAGCTCCATCATTGTGGGAGGGGTTGGAAACATCTCTTGTTTTCCTAGAAGTGGTTGTTGTTGCCCATACGGAAGATTGTAGTGTAAGCCATGGGTGTTGGTGCTATAAGGGTCATATGATGGGTTGGGGTCATATGTGTTGTATGTTGGGTTTAGATTGGGTTGGAATTGGATGCTTTGATTTGGAGGAGGTGGGGGTGGTGTGAGATAAGAATCTAGATTTTGTGATGGTTGAAGAAAAGAGTTTGGGGGTGGAAAGCTAAAGTTCATTGGATTAGGTTGTGGTTGCGGAACATAGCTTTGGGAAGTTTGGTTTTGAGAATGTTGAGGGTGGATAGGCAAGGTGTTGAAAAAGATTAGCACTGATGATCGTAGTGGAGGGGGGACATAAGTAGATGTGTTTTGCGATGGTTGAGGTTGATTGAGGATGAGTGTAGAAGAATGTTGTGGTTGGGGTTGCATGACCTTGGTTGGTTGAGGGATACGAAGGTTTGATGATGTAGGGGGTGGTATTTGTTGAGACCCTTGTTGCATGGCTATGTAGTTGTTCCCTAGATTGTAATTTGGTGGGAAACCGTCTCGCGATGGGGTAGCCAAGTTTTTGCTTATGATTGGTGTGGACATTTTAGGATTTTGTTGTATATTTGATCGAGCTATGGTGGCTTGCTTAGCTAACTCTGCTTGTCAATGTAGAGTTTCTTGTTTGTTTTTGTAGATTTCCATAGGAGTTAGAAGCAGTGATATGGCCCTTTTTCCTGTTGGGTTTTGATAAAGGGGATTCTCATATTGTGCAATCATTCTTCCTTGTGAGTTTTGTTCATGCAAAGGAGTGGTTGCTGTTGACATGGTTTGGACCGCATGTATGGAATTTTGGGTGTTGTTTGTGCCCTTGAGATTGGATAAATCAAAATCTTGAGGTAATTTGGCTCCTTGCTCTGCAAGCAAGCGAAAGAAATGATCTTGGTTCTCACTAAGGATTTTGTCAATGGCGGCTACAGCTCTATGATCTTGTATGAATTCATCAAGATCTTGCCCATCTTCTTGAGAGGATTGAGCTATTTCAAAGTGTCACTCTTCTTGAGATGGGGCTTGATCAACGGTATAACCTTGTGGAACAAAATCTTGAGGCATACCGGTGGTATAGTGAGGTGTACTTACCAAAGGGACCCTACCTTCTTGAGATGGGACTTGATCAATAGTATAACCTTGTGGCACAAAATCCTAAGGCATGCCAGTGGTATAGTGAGGTGTACTTACCAAAGGGGCCCTACCTTCTTGAGGATTGTTTGGTTGGTCAAGCTGCGACATGTTTGGAGAGTTGGTCGATCTTTCCGTGGGTGTCTTAGGAGTAACTTTGGGAGTAACGTTGGGTCAACCTGATTGCGGTGTGTGAGGAGGCGATTTGCGCTTCTTAGGGACAACTTGCTTGGACTTCATAGTTTGCTAGAGTCTAGTGGTTACCATGGAATACACTAGGACAAAAGCTAGGATTTTGCTTGTGCTTTGGAAAAGACAAAATTTTGATGCACAATTTACTGAACAAAAGGTGCTGTACTGTTTGACCAAAAGCGCAAGACTGTGCCACCAAAAGCGAGCTACTCTAATACCAAAGGCAAGGGACTGAGCTACCAAAAGTGAGGTACTGCTATACCAAAGGCGAGCTACTATTACCAAAAGCAAGCTACTATTATACCAAGGGTACTAAAGTAGTTTTACCAGAGACGAGGTACTGTTATACCAGAGGTGAGCTATTGTACTACCAAAGGCGAGCTGCTATAATACCAAAGGTGCTGAAGTAGTGTCTGATGCTTTGTAAGGTAAATTTTGATAGATTTAGTTTTATTTTTGATTGGATTTTCTTTGGCAAGAGAAAACACAGCAAACAAAGTAGCAAAAAAGGACTGACACAACATATAGTGTATGTTTGAGGCTCACAAAAAAGCCCAATGTTTCCATAGGTATAAGACAATTGCAATCAATGTCAAGCACTTTTTATCCCTAGAGACAAGGTTTCATTGCAGTGGATCAGCTCACAACTTAATACTTCGTCGATCAAAATGTCATTCCATAAAGGTGTCAGACATTTGTATCTTTACGAGAGACGATAGGTAGGGATATCTCACCCTCCCCTTGGAAAGCTCAAGCAGGTCACAAGAGCTTTAAGGCCAAGGGAATACTATCTCTTCTCAAGGGAGCCAATGGTGAGTATCTTGAGGGCTTAAATCAATTCCCCTTGCATTGATGATTACAGCAACGTTCAGAGGTAGATCAAGTAGTCACTATCTAGAATGGTTCTTAGTAACTTTGAGGGACCAATGCCTTACGAGCAATGCAACAAGCTACTAAAAGTTTTAACCAATCCTACTAAGAGTATCAAACACTTCGCTTGATGTGAAAATTATTTCCACAAAGAGCTAGTACACCTCTTTTCAGTTTGGCACCACAAGGTAAGGCTGACGTCGGTTAGGACTTGGCTTTCACCTTATCCCTCTTATATAGTGGTTCAAAGGAAAACTCTGCTTAGGGTCATCCCTTTTGGATGAAACACAATCCAAAAGTAGGCCTTTCTAAAGGAATAATTGAAATGTAAGAGCAAGCACGTCAAACAAAGGTTTAATTGTCCCGTTACAAGAAAAATAAGGTGCAACTAAATTAGGCACACACACAATTGTAGATATCAATTGTCCTTTATGAAATTGAAGTGTTTGGCATTCATGTCCATTGTCCCTTAGAAAATTGAGGTGTTTTCACATACATGTCCATTGTCCCTTAAGAAAGCAATATGTTCCTAAGACCTAGATTGCAAAAAGAATGTTTGTTCAATTGTCCCTTAAGAAGGCAATATGTTTCTAAGACTTAGTGCAATAGAGTGAGATTTCTTCAATGCTCGTCCTGCATGAACATGTTAGAAAAACCTATTTTCTTTGTGTGAGTGATAAGAAGCTACAATAGGTCAATTAGTTCCAAAAAAACTCACAAGTTTAGCAAGAATAAATCAATTTGACCAAGAGCGCGTTACTGTCTTACCGAATGTGACCTACTGAGATATCGATATCACTGCACTGTGTTACCGAAAGTGAGTTTCTCCAGACCAGAGGTGATGCACTGTGTGACCAGAAGCACTGCTATGGATCCAAAAGTGATGTACTGTGTTGCCAGAAGCGTCGTCCTGTGCTAGCAAAAGTGCTTTATTGTCATAGATCTAAAAAAAGTTAGGTCAAAAGATAATTTCATGTTTGTTTCATAGATCTGGGATGTAATAGTTGATAGATCTGTAACCTAGGATCAATAACAATTCAAAGAATGCCGCTAATAGATAGGTTAACTCAAAAATGACAAATACTCCTAAATACGTCAGCTTAGGATGTATAAAAGAAAATTAAATGACAGATAAATTAGCTTGTCAATCAAATCAATGACAGTTATGAGAGTTAAAATCCTGCAAATGACAAAGCAAGATCTAGAAAACCCTAATATGCTAGAAGCACCTTACTGCGCTACTAATAGTGCAGAACTATGTTACCAATAGCACTCTACTATGCTACCAAAGGTGTTACAGTATCGCCTGGGGCCGCTATACTGTGTTGCCAAAAGCGCTTTGTTATACTGCCAAAAGCACATTTCTGTGTCTTTTGTGTTGTTTCGTACTGTACTTAAAAAATCAATTTCTCAAAGAAAAAGAGGGATTAGTGGGTCCCACTTGGCATACCAGAATGTGTATGAGGAAAATTGATTATAATAAATGATAAAATCAAAACAAATCAAAAACCCATAACATAAAGAGAACTAATCTAAATAAAAGCCATTATCAATAAATCTAGTGAAATAAGAAAGCTTTTACCTAGATTTGTGTTGTTCCCTTTGTTGGATGTGGATTGCTCAATAACGCTGTGAAACCATGTTTGCAACAAGCAAGTAAAGTGTCCAAGTGCTCAAAGATCAATGTCAAAAGATCGTAAGGTTGCTCAATCGATGCCATGTATGCTCAAAGCACTATAAAGGCTGCCTGAGAATAAGTGATCGAAGAGGATTTGTGAAGGAGATGAGGGGGGTTTATATAGGTTTCAACAGAGATTGATCAACGGTCCAAATAATTCAGAAGAATCAACAGACGAGATAAATCAAATAACCATGATGAATGTGCACACGACATGTGTCAATCCATAAGGATATTTTTAGTAAGATATGATGAAAACAAGATTGATTGAATAGATAACTCAACTTGTAATTTTGTCTTTTTTAGAGTTCTAAAAATAAGACTGATTGTGCACACGAGTTAACAAGATATTTTAAGAGGAATTGGAAGATAACTGAAATTAAATAAATAAATTTATTTAATTAATTGTGCATGATAGAGGAACAGAGGATTATAAATAAAATATTTGATTTTATTTATTTTTAGAGGATTGAGACAATTTAAATAAATTTGCATGATTTATTTAAATTTAGAAGAATAATTGATTTAATTAAATAATGTAGAATTATTTAATTATAGATAAGATATAATTGGATGAATTAATTAAACAATTAGATTTATTTAATTAATGGAGACTTGAAATTTGAAAGAAGATAATGATTTAATTAAATAATAAAAATTATTTAATTTTGGAAGAATATAGAGGAATTTAATTAAATTAATTAAATAAAGAAGATTTATTCAATTAATGTCGAAAGTATGTGATTTAGAAGAAATAGATGAAATTAATTAAATAATTAGATTATTCAATTAATGTTGAAATGCAAGTGATGCTACATATTAGATGAAATGCAAGTGATTCGAAGACATGGTCATTTTAGGGTGTCTACAGGTTCAACAAGGACTGACAACATCGACTTCAAATTGAGGTTACCTAAATTAAAAATCATACAACCTTTCTACGATATCTCTATCTTGGAGAATGCTAACTTAGACTCAAAAGTCCATCTACGATAATGTTACCAGAGCTTGATGAAGAAGGAAGAATCATATTGGAACCAGAGTGAATTTTTCAAACATGCACAAAGAAGCTGAGGAATAGAACCCTCACTGAGTATCTCATCCAATGGAAGAATTTACCAGTTGAAGAGGCCACATGGGAGGATGAGGAGTTCATTCAGAAGAATCCACACTTGATTAGCATTGATGACAATGCTTCTTTGAAGAGGGAGGTCATGTTACACCCTTAATATTGGTGTACATAGGGTTATGAATAGTCAGCTCGTGGCTATTTTAACTCCTAATTAAGTCATGTTATCATTATTATATTATTATTTAGTTAGATAGGTTGGACTAGGTGTTATATAGGGGTGTGTCTATTCATCCTAAGCATAATTAGGTATATATAGGAGGATATGAGTCTTATTTAATCATAGATTATGAAGTGTGTTCTCATTGGAGATATTTGGAGGTTGCCCCCTCGAAGTGGCCTATTATTCTCAGTTATTATCAAGTATTTGTAGAATATTTCATATCATCTTCTTCCAATGTGAAAGTTATTTCATTATAGTTGCTTTCTTCCTTCATACACTCATTAGAGCATACTGATGCAATTTCCTTAATCACTTCCTTTGGTTTATCTCACAATGGATTCAACACATATTTCTTCCCATCCTTTACTATTCTATAAGTGTTTCTGCTGCTATTATGTATAACCTCCCTATCCCAAAGCGAAAGTTGTCCCAACAAAACATGACAAACATCCATGAGTACTATATCACACACAATTTCATCCTCATATCGACCAATATGAAAACTCAAAATGCTTTGTTCACTTACCTAAATTTGATGACCTTCTTGCAACCAAGAGACATAGTAGGGCTTCGGGTGCCTCATCCACTTCAAGTTCAATTTCTCAACCATCTCTAATGCAACCAGATTATCCCTCATATCATTTTCCACCATTAATTTGCAACATTTTTCTCCAGACTTGCATACAGTTTGGAACACAATGCTCCTTCAGACGAGTTCTTATTTCACTTTCTACGGCTTCAAATATTCCTTCTTCATCCACAAATTCTCTCCATATTTCAAGGACATTTTACCAAACAAGTATGACACACTCTATCTACAACCACCAGCAAATCAACACTCACTACCTCTATAGGTTCCTCTTGCAACAAACTCTCACCACTATCCTCTACCCAACAGGATTCTGGAAGATGCACCCTCACGATCTCTTCTACCCACTTCCTCTTAGTGGAAGAGATTTGCACACCTTCTACCCAACCTCATCTCTGTTGAAGGATAGCCAACATGATTCCCATGGAACCAATGGCCTCTTAAGGCTTCTTCACTCCTCACAAACTCTTCACCCACGGTCCTGGTGGATACTCTCTACGCTTAGGATAACTAACTCTTATACCAATTGACGCAAACAACACACTCTCTTCTCATGCTTAAACACACACACAACTCACATACAAATTCTCTCTGTTCATTAATCAAATAACATTACAAAGATTGCAAACAAACAACCAATGTATTTGGAATTCTTATTCAAAACATAAAAATTCATATATCTACAAACAACTATTTACAAAATTGGGCCTTAATGGCTGTTCTGCTATGCTCAAAGCACTCAGTTTTCCTTCTTCAAATTTCTACCAATTTCCTCTGGCAATGGTCCTCTGTTGTGCATTTTCTTTCCTGCTCCCTTCACTATCATTTTCCTTCCAGCCCCCTTACCATCTCATCCATCTCCTAGTCCCGTTCCATCTCTATCTTTCTCTTCAAAGATTGCTGCTCCATTTACCAATGTTTGACTCTATTTCTCTCTCTAGATCGAGCCTCTTCTTTTTCTTGCTACTGAGATCACAATCTCTTCTTTTCCCTAGGCTAACCCATTCTTTCCACTATGTATTCCTCCTTATTGAGTAGTAATGCTTCTGTCATAAGAGGTTGAATCCTCTTCCTCAACACCTAAACTTCTTACAAATTGCAATAGTTTTCTAAAGGTGAAGCAACCCATTCAAACTAAAATTTAGATGGTTTGAAGCTAAATTCAAAGACTTATCTCCTCCTTCAGGCTGCACCCTCCAATTCTTCCCACCATTTCATTTTTGTATTGTAGAAGATTAAAACAAAAACCAATGTATGGTTTCTCAAGCAAATGGATCGACGCCCCATAAGGAATAGATGTTTAGAATATATTAAAGTCAATGAATATTAAATGGTCATCAAGCTACTAGTATCCATTCCTTTGGAGGGTTTAAAACATTTCAATATATATGGACGTCACAATTACAACTTGCCCAAGCGTGGGTTTTACTCCATCAAACAACCAAATCATATGTTATGAAAGACGATATAAAATTCAACATTCTAAACATAGATAGAGAAGATATGCTTATCAGAGCTTCTTTCTACTCATCCAAACTGACTTTGGAAGATAATGTTCATGTTTTGTTCACCAACAATAAAGCCAATTAGAGACCTTCACAATTTGCTTTGTTGTGACAACTGATCAACGAAAGCCATCGAAGGAATGCGAAATCAAAAGATTGACTTTGATTGATGCGAATCACATAAGCAAAACCATTTCCAAGAAATACCCATTTGAAGTCCAAACAAATAAACAAAACTAAAAATTAAACCTGCATTTTTTTTGTTGATGTCAATTGCCTGTTTGCCTGGGTGCTCTTGCATCATTGTGCGACTGCTATGCCCCAAAGGAGTTGTCCATGACACCCACAAGGGCCACAAACTCCATGGGGTGGGAAATACCCTACCCTAGCCACAACATATGGTGTAATAAGGCTGGGGTTACACCCACCACAACCCAAATAAATTGCTATTTTTTAACTTTAAATTGATTAAATATTTTTTAAACAATATTTATTTTGTTTAATGTAGGGATATATGTATGTATGTATGTATGTATGCATATACACACACATATATACATATATAAATATATAAATATATAAATATATACTCATATGCTTTTTTGCTTTGGTAAACTCAAATTTTTAGCCTGGTCCGAACCTAGAGAGACCACTTATGGGGGATTTGTTCCCATTGGATTTATTGCTGAAACCACTACAAGGGGGTCTTAATCCCTAAGGCATTATCACCCATTCAAAACCATGAGCTCAACGACCCAACATGGTTTGAACCTTTGTGGCCATCACAACAACTATGTGAACTAACCACCACATTGCACCCTAAGGGCAATATATACTCATATATGTGTTTGTGTGTATTATGATTATATTAATATTTTGTTTAGTATGTAAATAAATAATTATTACAAGAATCTCCCATATATATATAAATAACTAATCAAGATACTTATTTTGTATAAAATATATAAATAACTAAATATATATGTAATCATTCTCTTATATATGTGTGTGTGTGTGTGTGTGTGTGTGTGTGTGTGTGTGTGTATTTATATATACATTCATATATGTATATTTTTAAATATATAAAGAAAATGACAAAATAAAGTTTCTCATTGACACACACATGTATGTATGCATATATTTATATATACATATATGTGTCTGTATTCTGATTATGTTATTATTTTGTTTAGTATATAAATAAATAATTATTATAAGAATCCCTCATATATATATAATGGCTTTGGGATGTTCATATTTGGGACTTAGCTAAGGAAATGGATGGAGCTCCGTGTGTTGGCATCTGTTCTATCATGGCAAAAATTTTGTTGGATTTGGGATATACATGGGGTCAATGGAATATGTTTGATGTTGCCTAGTCCTTGTCTTAGGCCTTGCTGTTGTTGATAGTGGCCAGTTCTTGATTCATGATGATATTGAGGAAGTAGTCCATCAAGAAGAGGTGTATTTTAGGTGTGTTTTGGAACATCTTCATATATCCAAGGTTGGCATTATAATAGTTCTTGGATCCTAAACCAGGTTTACAATCAATATATCTATATATATAAAGAAGAAAAAGAACAAGATACTTATTTTGTATAGTATATTTTAAATATATAAAGAAAAGAACAAAATAAAGTTTCTCATTGACACACACATGTATGTATATATCTAGTTTATAAAATATATACATATGTCTATATTTCATATAATATATACATAGGTATATTTTTTTAACAAAATAAATGTGTAAGAAAATAGAAATATAATATTTTTGTTTAAAAAAGGTAGCAATATAAATATGTGGAAGGATGTGTGTGTGTGCACGTGTGTCCACTAGTATACATATATATGTCTAAGAACTTTCTCTTTTTCTCTTTTTGTTGTACAAGGAAGATAAAATCAACAAGTTACTTAAATGGGTTTGAGTAACAAAGAAGATATATATATATATATATATATAAACAAATAAGATTATAAAATTTAATTTACGTACATACACACTTTTTAAATGTATCATATATTTTTTGGTTCTTCACATACTAAGAAATAAAATCAACAACTTAAATGATGAAAATTAAGCAACAATCAATGTTTTTAACTATTCATGAAATGTAAGCTTCATTCATACATATTAAATATTGAATATTCATTCTTCTATATTTTAACAATAAAATCTTCCAAATATTTACTTCTTTCATTCATGTACCCCTATTGGTTCCCAAAATTGCAAGTCCACAATCCTAGAGTATGTTTTCACCTTCAAGGCTAGGGTGTGTCATCAAGAAGGTAAAACACGGGCTCATCAATAGATTGAGGGTGGTTAAAGGCTAATTGATGAGAGTGGGTATACTCTCCTCTACTTTAGACTTAACTAGACCCAAGAGGTATTCCTAGAGGTATCAAATGAAACATGAATAAACAATCACAACCATACCCAACATACACTTGACCCCTATATTTGTCACTAGGCCAAGATGAACTAGCTACATAAAACCTCTAATTAAGCTAATCACTACACCTTTCCAACATACCCAGAGATGGTAACAACATGATACCCCACAAGATGAGTCAACTTAACTTATCTTACACAATTTACAAGGTGCAGGCATGCAAGAACATGCTTCACATATGGTTTTGAACAATTTTAGGTTGATTCAAACTAATCCTTGGTTGTAACACTAAATTATGGATAGCATGCAAAACCTAATCTAATTCAATCTCTACTCCTACAACTACACAAAATAGAGGATTATTAAAAGAGTGCTAGCCCTTCACTAATCTGGACTGATGCCTACTCCATTGGGCAATAGAGTCATGAATAGAAAAGAGGAAGGAGATGCACCTAGTAGAACATCAATAGAACCAGATGTGCATTTAAATACATATCAAAGATTACATCTTATATATTGTACATACTTAATAATCTAGAATAGAATGGTAACAACCCATATGTAACAAAGGAAAGATCAACTCAAAATCTTTGTATTGCATTAAAATGTTGTCACACATTTATCTCAGCAAGTGTGGTGAAATAAAACATACAAATGCAACTATACATTCCCCTAAGTTATTACAAACAACCATGGAGATATACAACTACATAGACCTGTATGAAAATTTCTTCCTACACTATACTAGATGCATTCCCTCGTTTGTAGGCTAGACTAGCTTTGCTTGATGCCTTAAAATTACCTTAAGGCACTTGCAGACCAAAAAATTGGCTCAACAACCAACACTTTAAAATGAATACAAGACATTTTTATAGCCCTCAGATGCTGTGCTAACTAGTTGATTTTCCTTTCTTGAGCACCTTTGTGTTGCACATATGTTACCTAAGGTTGTCATTGGTGTGGTTTCCATTAATGTTAACACTCAATTTGGCATATCATTGATGCTTATGTTGATGGTATACTATGATGGTGTGCTAACAATGATGTTGTTGATGTTCATGGTTGGATGTCATGCCTTGTTTAATATCAATTAAAGTTTTAAATTGAGTATGTTTGTTGCCAGCAGAGATGATATCATAATGATATATTAGGATGATAATTAGAAGCATTTAGATGAGGATTAGAAGTATTAAGATGAGGATTAGAAGTAATGTTGATGTTGGGAAGATGTTTCTGATGGTCTGTAGCATGTTGTATGCTCTCTCCTATTGTTCCTAAGGAAGTATGTGTTGCTACAAAGAGACTCTGGTCTCTGAATGTTGGTGAAGGTTTATGTTGCAGGAAGTTGCCTTGAATATTGATTGGGAGAATTCTCCACATTCCTTCTCCTTTGAATAGACGGTCTTGTGGTTTGGGATTTAGTGTCTATGTTCTGTGGATGTTGCAATCTTATCTTTTTAGGTCACCAGTGTTGTCGTGGTGGTGATGCAGAGGCATCCACACTATAACCTTACAATACAGCATGGATGTCTGCAGCCCATCATCATCATCATCATCATCACCATCATCATCATATTTTGCTTAACACTGTCAGCATCATCATATTTCCTGCGCCGACCGATATCCTCCTGATGACAAGCCTTCGCACTTTCGCCTGTCAACAGCATCACCTTATTCGATAATCGACAGCATCATCATGTTCGACCAGCGCGAACATCCTCCTGACGTCCACTGTTCACTTCCGCGACAACTTCCGTCTTCACTACCTTCAGCATCATGATATTCAACATCATGATAATCAACAGGATAAAGAACATCCGGTTCCTTCCATTTATCCTGATGATGACGAACCTTCACTTCTCGCACCGTCCCTTTGATACTGACGTCACCCGATATCCTGATGACGATGACGTCATATCCTGCTGTTGGCCAAACTTAGCCTTTTCGGCCCGCGATCAACCCGATCTTCAACCTTAAGCCGATACGCTCCTCCTCGGCCCTCCTGATGATGATCACCCCGACGCTCCTTCACTTCATGCAATCGAAAGCATCATGCTCTGCTCCACTTATCTGGATGACGATGCCCAACGCTTCTGCAGGATATTCACCAAATTATCCTGATGATGTCGTCTTGACGAACTTTTCAACCTTAGCGGATTTTCACTGTTCTGATCCGCTGAACCTCCTGGGATGACTCGATCCACTCTCAGGGTGACCTTTCCACACTTTAACAGCTCGATCTAGCACATGCCCATGCTAGGGTCTTCAACACCTTTCAACGGTGATCCTGCACACCTGCATGCAAACAAACAAACTAACACCTACCCTTCTATACATAACCATTCCACCGATCAGACGAATCAACCGGTGGAATGGATCAGTGAATCCATACAGCCACCAGACCAGCAAATCGATCAAGCAATGGAATTTAACAGAGGATGAACACAAACAGGAACACTTTATTTGATTTCAAAAGATGCAAATACAATGATCAGTTTCTCTCTCAGTCTCACTCCCTACAACCTAGCTCGATCGATGAGCTACAGTCAACCGATCCTCATGCTTAAATAGATTTTCCCTGCGAGTACTACTGACCCGACTCCAAGCGGCTGGGAACTCTCCAGGCGGCTGGGAGGTCCAACTGATCATATAGCATGACAACTGTCCTAACAAACTGACTAAAAATAGTAAAAGCATAGTCAGCATGATCTTATCATGATCAGCATGACCTTATTACATGCATTTGGTCTTATCAGACCTTCTTGAAAACATAAACAAGACCTAAAACTACTAACTGCCTCATGAAGGCCAGCTGTCAGGTAGGTGCTCCTGCACCATACTCCCCATCAGAAAAGAACTCATGTCCCATGAGTTTAGTATGTGGAAGTCCTCCACCTTTACACTTTGCCTTAGCAATATTTTGAACTGTTCCAGCTTTGTCCCCTGCTGGCGCTTGGCTGCTCCAAGTCTTTTGAACTGTAACTTGCTTTCTGGCAAGTAAATCCTCATGCCTGTCAATATAGGCCTTTCTCAGGTTGTCTTTGTGTTTGTCAGGTTGTCTGACCAGAACCTCTGTCTGAACTGCCTCTTGAACTTCTGAAATGTTCAACTCTGTCTTCCTTTCAACTTTTATAGGACAAGCAATAGTCCCAACTATGACAACATCCTTGTCATTCCTCTCAACTGATGGCTGTGTGCAAACCTGTTTCTGCACCTGCTGCTGATCTCTGTCAGTCAAAACTAAAACCTTCTTCAGCCTGTTGTCCTGAACAACTTCTTTTCCTGCAGTATCCTTATCTGCCTTTATGCCTGCTCCTGTAGGCATCTGCACATACTCCTTCTTTCCCATCAAAATGATTTTGGCTGCCCCCTGTGCTGCAGCATCTGCCTGCAATGGCATCAACTTCATAGTCTTCCCATCTTTCTTGATGGTGTAGGTATTAGAATACCCATCATACAGTACCCTTCTGTCAAATTGCCATGGTCTACCCAACAGTAGGTGACAACATTCCATGGGCAAAATATCACACAAAATTCTATCATGATATGCTCCAATCTGAAAATCCACATATGCCTGTTCAGAGACAAAAAGTGATTGACTATCACTCACCCAAGATGCCTTGTAAGGGTGCTGATGTGGAATCCTTTCCAAATTCAGTTTATCCACCATTTCCTGAGATACCATGTTGTCTGTTGAACCAGTATCAATGACAACCTTACATTTTTTACCTTTGCTTTTGCAGATGGTCTTGAAAAGAGCTCTTCTTTGTGGGGATTCTTTGTCAGGTACCTTCATGGTAGTTGCTGTTCTTCTCATCATCAGAGACTCTCCACTCTCTGGGTATGCATAATTATCAGGCTCCTTATCCTTTTGATAAGTGTTTGAACTCTGCTCTACTGTCTCTTCTTGCACAAGTTGTACTCTCTTGTCATTAGTTCTATCATTTCTGGATGATGAACCTTTGTTTTCTGAACATTTGAAAGATGGATGACCAAACTCACCACAGGTGTAACATTTTCCTGAAAATGTAGTAGAACCTCTACCACCTCCAAATCTTCCTCTATTACCTTTCCATCCACCCCTGAAATCAGACTGTCCCTGTCCTTTACCAGTGTCTTCTTGACCCTCATTGGTTTGCTTTTGTGTAGGGGCTGCTCCTCTTCCCCTCATATTGTTTCCTCTTCCTCTCATGGACTTATCATGTCCTCTATTCATCTTTTCTTCAATCCTGATTGCCATTTGGTAACAATCCTCCACATTCTTAGGGTTAGCTAAAACTAACTCATCCTGTATGTTAAATCTCAAACCAGCCAAGTACCTAGCCACCTTTTCTACCTCATTCTCATGATGACCAGATCTCATACTCAAATTGTAAAACTCCTCTGTATATGCCTTCACATCCCTTTCCTTCTGCTTTAAAAATTGCAGCTTCTTAAACATTTGGATTTCATAATCCCTTGGCAAGAATTTACCTTTTATCCTTGCTACCATCTTATCCCATGAAGTGATCTTTGACTTCCCTTGTTTCCTTCTCTCAGATTGTACATAATCCCACCATACCAAAGCATGACCTCCTAACTTGGTCTTTGCAATCTTTACCTTCTGATCCTCAGCAACATCTTCACATTCAAAGTGATTATCAAGTGTAGCAATCCAATCCAACAACTCATCTTCATTCAAACTTCCAGTATACTTGGAAACATCAACCTTTACCTTAGGTTTATCACTCTGCACGGCCTTTAACAATTTTGCCAATCTCTGGTCTTCAGCATCCAGATCTTCAGCTACCTCTTCATACTCTTCAACAGTATCTTCATCTTCTTCAGACTCACTGTCTTCCACTTCCCTCTTTTTGTTCTTTTCCAGGGCTGTAAGCCTGGCTTGAAGTGCTTCAGCAAGCTCCTTCATCTTCCTCATCTCTCTGGCATGTTTTTCCTTCATCTCCTGCAATTCCCTTGCAATACCACTACCTTTCGGAGGCATTTTGTCAACCTCTCAATCAACACACAACACACAATCAACTCTACCTCTGCCCTTTCGGTGACAGAATCAACACACAACAGCCCAGATGTTTTACTGAGCTCTGATACCACTATGATGCAGAGGCATCCACACTATAACCTTACAATACAGCATGGATGTCTGCAGCCCATCATCATCATCATCATCATCACCATCATCATCATATTTTGCTTAACACTGTCAGCATCATCATATTTCCTGCGTCGACCGATATCCTCCTGATGACAAGCCTTCGCACTTTCGCCTGTCAACAGCATCACCTTATTCGATAATCGACAGCATCATCATGTTCGACCAGCGCGAACATCCTCCTGACGTCCACTGTTCACTTCCGCGACAACTTCCGTCTTCACTACCTTCAGCATCATGATATTCAACATCATGATAATCAACAGGATAAAGAACATCCGGTTCCTTCCATTTATCCTGATGATGACGAACCTTCACTTCTCGCACCGTTCCTTTGATACTGACGTCACCCGATATCCTGATGACGTATATCCTGATGACGATGACGTCATATCCTGCTATTGGCCAAACTTAGCCTTTTTGGCCCGCGATCAACCCGATCTTCAACCTTAAGCCGATACGCTCCTCCTCGGCCCTCCTAATGATGATCACCCCGACGCTCCTTCACTTCATGCAATCGAAAGCATCATGCTCTCCTCCACTTATCCGGATGACGATGCCCAACGCTTCTGTAGGATATTCACCAAATTATCCTGATGATGTCGTCTTGACGAACTTTTCAACCTTAGCGGATTTTCACTGTTCTGATCCGCTGAACCTCCTGGGATGACTCGATCCACTCTCAGGGTGACCTTTCCACACTTTAACAGCTCGACCTAGCACATGCCCATGCTAGGGTCTTCAACACCTTTCAACGGCGATCCTGCACACCTGCATGCAAACAAACAAACTAACACCTACCCTTCTATACATAACCATTCCACCGATCAGACGAATCAACCGGTGGAATGGATCAGTGAATCCATACAGCCACCAGACCAGCAAATTGATCAAGAAATGGAATTTAACAGAGGATGAACACAAATAGGAACACTTTATTTGATTTCAAAAGATGCAAATACAATGATCAGTTTCTCTCTCAGTCTCACTCCCTACAACCTAGCTCGATCGATGAGCTACAGTCAACCGATCCTCATGCTTAAATAGATTTTCCCTGCGAGTACTACTGACCCGACTCCAAGCGGCTGGGAACTCTCCAGGCGGCTGGGAGGTCCAACCGATCATATAGCATGACAACTGTCCTAACAAACTGACTAAAAATAGTAAAAGCATAGTCAGCATGATCTTATCATGATCAACATGACCTTATTACATGCATTTGGTCTTATCAGACCTTCTTGAAAACATAAACAAGACCTAAAACTACTAACTGCCTCATGAAGGCCAGCTGTCAGGTAGGTGCTCCTGCACCATTTGTGTTGAACATATGTTACCTAAGGTTGTCATTGGTGTGGTTTCCATTAATGTTAACACTCAATTTGGCATATCATTGATGCTTATGTTGATGGTATACTATGATGGTGTGCTAACAATGATGTTGTTGATGTTCATGGTTGGATGTCATGCCTTGTTTAATATCAATTAAAGTTTTAAATTGAGTATGTTTGTTGCCAGCAGAGATGATATCATAATGATATATTAGGATGATAATTAGAAGCATTTAGATGAGGATTAGAAGTATTAAGATGAGGATTAGAAGTAATGTTGATGTTGGGAAGATGTTTCTGATGGTCTGTAGCATGTTGTATGCTCTCTCCTATTGTTCCTAAGGAAGTATGTGTTGCTACAAAGAGACTCTGGTCTCTGAATGTTGGTGAAGGTTTATGTTGCAGGAAGTTGCCTTGAATATTGATTGGGAGAATTCTCCACATTCCTTCTCCTTTGAATAGACGGTCTTGTGGTTTGGGATTTAGTGTCTATGTTCTGTGGATGTTGCAATCTTATCTTTTTAGGTCACCAGTGTTGTCGTGGTGGTCTCTGGTAATTATAGTAGGTTGGTAAGTTGGTTGCTTGTTAGGATTGGTCTGGAAAATGCTCTACATTTCTCCATGTTGTTGTTTCTATTCCTACGGCTTGGTGGACATGCTCTTAGTGTTTGTGTAGTGTCTCAGTTCATCTTTTAGGGTATGATGTTCACTGCAAGTTGGTTTGTAAATGTTCTATCTCATGACTGTGTCTTCTGGCTTCCTGGATGAAGTGTTATGTCTTTGTTTGGTTTCTGATAGCTATTTTTGGCATGACAATGAGAAAGAAGTATATGGAAGTATTGTTGTATGTTCATGGAACATCTCTTTGTGTTCTACACATCAATGGTCAAGATCTCTTTGATGCCACATACTGTTTTGAGCTGGTTTTCTAGAAACTTGTGGATACCTGGCTTACAAGGCTTGTTCTCTTGCTTGCACTATGTGTTTGGGGGTTTATGCTAACAATTGAGGTTGTTTTAAGATGTTTTTGGGTCCTGCCCTATCCTATTGAGAACTACATTGAGTAAATTCACTTGGAAGATGTGTTTTTGGGACAGCTGGTAAAGTGCTACACATTTCTTCTACACGTTTCCTTGTTGCCAACTTGGGATGCTATGCGCCAGCGTGTTTGTTGTTTGGGATCACATTGGAAGATGTAATAAGTTGTTTTTGGCCCTCTCTATCTTCTAGATAGGATTGATTTCACCACATTTGTGTTTTGTGGCCGACTTGTTGAGGTCATTATTTGTCTCCTATTCTAGCTAACCTAATTGGTTTTTTGTGATATTACAGAGGATATAAATGGAAGAACAAATCAAGTGCAAAGTGTGTGAGTGTGGAATTTGTATGGAATAATGTATTAAGGAATGTGAGCTACAAAAGATATAGATCAGATGTGCTTTAACGCCTCAACACAGTCTATTGTTGACATATGTTGTAGATTCAAAGTTTCATGTATCCTGCTCTAAGATAGTGAGTCTCATTAGGTCCTTGTATCTTTCCCTAGGTTGTGTGCCTTAGCCTACAAGTCCTCTATATCTTGGCCTAAGGTTGTGTGCCTTAGCCTACAAGTCCTTCAGGGAGTAGTGTGCTTCTTTAGGCAGTGAGCCTTAAAACAACTTGTAATCTTGTTCATATATATTGTGAGATTTCTCACCGTGGTTTTTCCCTACTTGTGTTTTCCATGTACATCTAGTGTTATCTTCTGCATGTGTGTTTATTTATTTATCTTTTATTGTTGCTGATCTATTTAAGGATTGTTGATCTTGTTCGAAGACTAAATTTTCATTGTACAGAGGCTAAAAGTTTTTGAAGATACTGATTCATCCCCCCTCTCAGTATCTAGGTGTGTTCAACAATTAGTATTAGAGACAAGTTCCTCAAAAGGAGCTTAACCGCTTGAGGAATGTTTGGGATGGCACATGATGGATCTTACAAGGCACCTAAGTTTGATGGAACAATTTACACTTTTGGAAGCTAAGGATAGAATGCTATCTATCCTCTCTAGGGTTTGGTGTTTGACAATCTGTCAAGGACAGTTACACTGCTCCTACTGCTACTCCTACAAATCCAGCTAAGATTAGGTTTTATGACAATAGTGCCAAGGAAAAGAATGCTATCATGAGTGGGCTAGCTGATTCAAAAAGTCTAAAGATAATGAATTGTAGTTTTTCTAAGGATGTCTGGGAAAAACTTAGCAGCATTTATGAAGGAGATAATAAGTAAAGCAAGCCAATATGCAAATCTTCAAGAGCAAATTTGAGACCCTGAGGATGACAGAGGATGAAGAAATTTCTAGTTATATGCTTTGAGTGTATGAAGTAGTTAATGGCATTAGGGGTCTTGGTGGAGAAGTGAAAGAAAATGAGATTGTGAAGAAGGTTTTGAGATCTCTCCCTAAATCTTACAGTCATAAGGTATCTACTATTGAGGAGTCTGAGGACTTGGTAACTATTTAGTAGATCAATTATTTTGTGCTTTCACAACCTTTGAAATGAGAGAGTTTGACAAAGATGCTCCAAATAAGGAAGCAACATTCAAAGTCAGTAAGAAGGCAGAAGATGAAACAACTAATCAAGATGGTGACCTTGATGAGGTAGAGGTGAACTTTGTGAGAAGATTGAAGAAGGGCATTGACAAATACAAAGTTAAGTTACCCTTCAAGTGCTTCAATTAGAGGATAGCAACAAAAGAAAGAATTTCAAAATAAGTCTTTATTCCATGGAAAACAACTATTCTTCAGAAGATGAGGATCATGATGATTCAAATGATGAAACACTTTTCATGACCTTGAAAGTTGGTGACAAAAAGAGTGATATTGGAAAATGTAAGAAGTCTGGTACCTTGCAGGCTGACAAAAATAATGAAAAGTCTATCGTTGTGTGGACTACTTTTCATGCAAGAGAAGAAGCAAATGCTTGGGTTATTAACAGTGGTTTCTCTAACCACATGACTAGTGACAAGGAGAAGTTCATCAACCTTAAGAAGTGGAATGGTGGAGCTGTCAAGTTTGGTTGTGATGCCTCAACACAAATTTGTGGAAAGGGTGCTATAACCATTGATTAGAAAGAACAAGATTGAGGATGTCTTCTATGTCAAAGGGATGAAGCACAATCTCCTCAGTGTTCGTTAGATGTGCAGTAAAGGATACAATCTTACATTTCATGCTAAAGGTTGTGAGATCAGGAAGGCAAGATCCAGAAGATTAGTTGCAAAAGGTACTAGGACATACAGAAATGTCTATCATCTAAAGGAGGAAAACGGAAGAACCTGTTTATTGGCTCAATTTGGTGTGTTGGCTATGGCACAAGTGGATGGGACACATCAACTTTGACAATATGGTGAATATCAGCTCTACTCATGTGGTGAGATATATGCCTAAGATAACCAAGCTTGCAAACACATTATGCAAGGAGTGTCAAATAGGAAAGCAAACAAGGACAAATTTCAAAAGCAAGGAGTGCTCTTCTACAATAACATTGCAACTGATTGACATTGACCTATGCAGACCTACAAAGAAAAAGAATCAACAAGGTGAAAGGACCCCTTAGCAAAATGGGGTAGTGGAGAGGAAGAATAGGACTATACAAGAGATGGCTAGGGCAATGTTGAAAGATGTAGATCTGCCTGATATGTATTGGAAGGAAGAAGTTCACACTACTGTCTACGTGCTTAACAGAGTACAATTGAGGATCAATAGAACTAAGACCCCTTACGAGCTATGGTATGGAAGACCTCCCACTATCAGATACTTCAGGATCTTTGGCAGAAAATGCTACATCAGGAGAGATGAAGAAGACCTTGAAAAGTTTGATTGAAGGTGTGATGAAGGGATCTTTCTTGGTTGTTCAACTAGAAGCAAGGCCTATAGATGCTACAACAAGAGATTAGGAAGGATGATTGAAAGCACAAATGTTAAGGTAGATGAAGATTTGTGTTAGATCTCACAAGAACCAAAGGTTTGTGGGTCTAATATACCTCCCTGCATTAAAGAAGAAGAAGAGGAGAAAGAAGAGAAGGAACAAGAATAAAAAAAGACCACTAAGACTCTAACAAAGTATGTTTAGAGGAACCATTCAGCAGATCAGATCATTGGGAATAGGAATGAAGGTGTGTAGACTAGGAGAAGGATTGAAAAAGAAAGTGAGCAAGTGAATTTGTGCTTACTATCAAAGGTAGAGCCCAAAACCTTTGTTGATGCTAGCAAAGATGAAGGATGGATGAAGACAATGAAAGAAGAATTGAATCAGATAGAAAAGAATCAGACATGGGAATTGATTCTCAGAGCAGCTGATAAAAATGTTATAAAAACAAAGTGGGTGTTCCAGAAAAAGCTGAATGAAGATGGTGAAGTTGTGAGGAACAAAGCAAGATTGGTGTGTAAGGGTTATTCACAAGTTGAAGGTAATGATTTTGAGGAGACTTTTGTTCAAGTAGCTAGAATGGAGGCAATCAGGATGTTTCTTGCCTTTGCTGCTCACAAGAACTTCAAGGTCTATTAGATGGATGTCAAGTCAGCCTTCTTGAATGGTGATTTAGAGGAAGAGGCCTACATTAAGCAATTGGATGGTTTCCAACTATCAAAAGATCTAGACATGGTGTGCAAACTCAAGAAAGCTTTGTATGGACTCAAGCAAACTCCTAGAGCTTGGTATGCTTGGTTGGATAAGTACTTACTTCAGTAAGGTTTCAAGAAAGGTACCACAGATAGTAATCTTTACAATAAGGTAGAGGAAGACAAGATTTTGATAGTTGTTGTATATGTTGATGACATCATCTTTGGTGGAGATGATAATGTGTAAGAGGTTTGTAGAAGAGATGTAGAAAGAGTTTGAGATGTCTATGATTGATGAGTTAGCTTTCCTCCTTGGGCTTCAAATTGTTCAACTGGATGATGTTATCTTTATTTCTTAGGCTAAGTATGTTAGAGAGATGTTGAAGAAATTTGGCATGGAGGATTCCAAACCAGTAAGTACTCCTATGGTTATTGGTTGTCACTTGAGCAAGGCTGCTTCCAAATTAGACTCTTTATAGATCTATGATTAGAGGATTGTTGTACTTGACTGCTTGTAGACCTGATATTATGCATGCAGTATGTTTGGTTGCTAGATATCAAGCTAATCCTAAGCAAACTCATGAGAAGCCAGTAAAAAGAATATTCAGATATTTGAAGGGAACTCTGGATTATGGTTTGTGGTATAATAAGGGTGATAACTTTTCTTTGAGTGCCTATACTAATACTGATTAGGTAGGATGTGTAGATGACCAAAGAAGCACTAGTGGAATTGAATTTTTCTTAGGAGACAAATTAGTCTCTTGGTTTAGTAAGAAGCAGGACTCAGTGTCCTTATCCATAATAGAAGTCAAGTATATTGCTGCAAAATCTTGCTACATCCAAGTGCTTTGGATGAAGCAGACTTTGAAGGATATGAAGGTGGTGTATGATGAACCCATTCCAAGAATCCGGTGATGCATTCAAGCACCAAACATATTTCTATCCGGTATCACTTTCTAAGAGAGAAGGTTGCAGAACAAGAAGTTAGATTGGAGTATGTTCCTACTAAGGATTAGATTGCAGATATCTTCACTAAGGCACTTTCAAAGGATACTTTTGAGTATCTCTGACATAAGATAGGGGTTACTGCCCCTCCATAATCTAACTAGATGCACAGATAGTGCATCTATCTAGGGGGATAAATTCATGTCATACCCTTTTCTCCTGGATTGATGTGAGCCACCTCTCAAGGGGAGTTGGTAGTTATAGGAGGAGCATGTATAATTGCATGTAGGTGAAGTGCATTTGTTGAGAATTTATTGATGATTTAAATGAAGACCTTTTCCCTTTGTCTTTGATGTCAAAGGGGGAGAATGAGTAGGTGTGTGTTGCCATTAATGCCAAAGGGGGAGATTGTTGCACATATGTTACCTAAGGCTATCAATGGTGTGGTTGTCATTGATGTCAACACTCAGTTTGGGTTGTCATTGATGCTTATGTTGATGGTATACTATGATGGTGTGCTAATAGTGATGTTTTTGATGTTCATGGTTGGATGTCATGCCTTGTTTAATGTCAATTAAAGTTGTATTGAGTATGTTTGTTATCAGCAGAGATGATATCATGATGATGTATTAAGATGAGAATTAGAAGCATTAAGATGAGGATTATAAGTATTAAGATGCAGATTAGAAGTAATGCTAATGTTGGGAAGATGTTTCTGATGGTTTGTAGCATGTTGTATGCTCTCTCTTGTTGTTCCTAAGGAAGTACGTGTTGCTACAAAGAGTCTCTAGTCTCTAGATGTTGGTGAAGGTTTCTGCTACAGGAAGTTACCTTCAAGACTAATTGGGAGAATGCTCCACATTACTCTACCTTTGAAGATATGGTCTTGTGGTTGGGGATTTAGTGTCTATGATTTGTGGATGTTGCACTCTTATCTTTTCAGGTCGTCAATGTTTTCGTGGTGGTCTCTAGTAATTATAGTAGGTTGGCAATTTGGTTGCTTGTCAGGACTGGTCCAGAAAATGCTCCGCATTTGTTTGCATTGTTGTTTCTTTTCCTGTGGCTTGGTGGACATGCTCTTAGTGTTTGTGTAGTGTCTCACTTCAGCTTTTATAGTATGATGTTCACCACAAGTTGGTTTGTAAATGTTCTATCTCATGATTGTGTCTTCTGGCTTCCTAGATGAAGTGTTCTATCTTTGTTTGGTTTGTGCTAGCTATTTTTGGCATGACAGTGAGAAAGAAGTATATGGAAGTATTGTTGGACATTCATGGAATGTCTCTTTATGGTTTGTACGTCAATGGTTGATCTCTTTGATGCCACATACTATTTTGAGTTGGTTTTCTAGAAACTTGTGGATATCTGGCCGACAGGACTTGCTCTGTTGATTGTACTATGTGTTTGGGGTTTTATGCCAACAATTGAGGTTGTGTTAAGATGTGTTTGGGTCCTGCCTTATCCTGTTGAGAACCACATTGAGTAAATTTAGTTGGAAGATGTGTTTTTGGGCCAACTGGTAAAGTGCTACACATTTCTTCTACATGTTTCCTTGTTGCTGACTTGGGATGATGTGCGCCAGTGTGTTTGTTGTTTGGGATCACATTGGAAGATGTAATAAGTTGTTTTTGGTCCTCTCTATCTTTTGAATAGGACTACTTTCACTACATTTGTGTTTTGTGGTTGACTTATTGAGGTCATTGTTTGTCTCCTATTTTGGCTAACATAATTGGTGTTTTGTGATATTGCGGAGGATATAAATGGAAGAACAAATTAGTTGCAAAGTGTGAGAGTGTAGAATGTGTGTGGAATAATGCAGTAAGTAATGTGAACTACAAAAGATATAGATCAGATGCACTTCAACGCCTCAGTCAACAAAGTGTATTATTGACATATGTTGTAAATTCAAAGTTTCATGTGTCCTGCTTTGAGATAGTGAGTCTCATCATGTCCTTGTATCTTTCCCTGAGGATGTGCAACTCAGCCTGCAAGTCCTTTGTATCTTGCCCTAAGGTTGTGTGCCTTAGCCTGCAAGTCCTTCAAGGAGCAGTGTGCTTCCTTACGCAGTGAGCCTTAAAACAAATTGTAATCTTGTTCACATATATTGTGAGATTTCTCACCATGGTTTTTCCCTACTTGGGTTCTCCATGTACATCTGGTGTTATCTTGTGCATGTGTGTTCATTGCTTTATCTTTCATTGTTGCTAATCTGTTTAAGGATTGTTGATCTTATTAGAAGACTAAATTTGCATTGTGTTAAGGGTTTAAGTTTTTGAAGATACTGATTCACCCCCCCTTTCAGTATCTGGGTGTGTTGAACACTTTGAAATGACCTTTGTCTTTTCAACAAAGTTAGGAACAAATTGCCTAACAAAGTTGATTTGTCGAAAGAAGGATTGCACTACTTTGACAACAAACCACCTAAAAAAATATTTGTCCAAAGAAGGATTGAACTACTTTGACTATCTTGGGTTGGGGAATGAGGTCTGTTTATTTTACTCTTTCTAGGTCTATCTTTACCCCATCCTTTGAAATAATGTGCCCTAACAATTTACCTTCTTCAACACCAAACACACACTTTCTAGGATTTAATGAAATACCATACTCAAGGAACCTTTTTGAAAATCAATTTCAAATGTTTGTAGTGGTCATTCCTATCCTTGGATTAGGTAGTCATGTCATCTTGATAAAACAATATGATCTCATTTATCAAACTAGAAAAGGCAACATCCATGGCCTTTTGGAAGGTAGCTCTAGCATTTTTCAACCCAAATAGCATTCTCACATTAATTAATGTGTCTCAAGGAGTTCTAAATATTATTTTATGTTTCTAAAACTCGTTGTCCATAACTTGATTGTATCTTTAGAAACCATCTATCATTGACATCAACATTGACCTTACCACCATTTGCAACAAATGATCCATGCTAGGAAATGGGTAACTATCTTTGAGGGGCTTGATGTTTAAATTTTTGAAGTCTACACAAAGCCTTGTATCTTTATTTTTCTTTCTCATAGGAACAAGTTTGGACACCCAATCTAAATGTCTAATGGACTTGATTATACCACCTTCTTTTAGTTTCATCAATTCTTTTTTCATTTGAGAAGCCAGTGTGAGGTTGGTGGGCCTTTATGTCTATCTAGATAGATTTGCACTAGGCTCCAAAAGAATTGTACGTTGGAACAAGTCCTCCCTATATTCTTTTAGCTAACCATATGACCATGCAAAGAACTTCTTGAACTTTCCAAGAAAAGTAATCAACATTTATTTTTTAGCTAGTTTCAACTTCTTACTAATGTAAACCATCTTGGGAGACACCTTAGTACCTAGGTTTATACCTTCTACATCATCACCACTAATCAACTTGATCCTTGTCTTGTACTAATAAACATTACCAAACATCCTTTAAAGTTCCACAAGACCCTTCAAAATGGTATTAGTTTTAAGTTGAATTATCTCATTTCTGAAAAATAGTTTCATTTCCATGTTCAACTTCTATCATAGGCTGCTAATCAATAAGCTAATTTTCAAACTCAATAGTGTAGTTCAAGAAATCATATATCTTTTTGTCATAATTGAATACCTACTAGCTATATATGAAGAATGCTTGGATTGGTGAGAACCTCCATGTTATACATGTAATGGGGTGATGTCAAAGAGGCATCAAACCTTGAGGCCATGACAACAACAACATCATTTGTAATATTTTCAATTATTTCCAACCACTCAATATCAAAAGCATCAAATATTTATACGGTGTCCCATACTACGTTCCTATACATCATTAATCTTTTTTCTTTGGCTAAATATAAACATCTAACTTGAGAAACTACTAGATCTGAATCACCATGTACACATAAAATTTCATGTCATACCTAGAAGCTACATTTAAACCAAGAAGTGAGGCTTCATATTTAGCCACATTGTTAGTGTAGTCAAAATTAAGTCTGAAAGTAAATCTGTAGCTTGTGTCATTAGGTGATACAAGAACAATATCTACAATGTTTCCTTCTCTAGAGTATGCACCATCAAAATACATATTCCACACAACACTATTTTTAGAACAAGAAGGATTTAGGTATGAAGTGGGGTACAAAAGGTTTCCAACATCATCATCATAATAAATATTTATGTTATTAGGCTCGCCCTCTTAATAAAACATCTCATTTTTTCTTCTTTTAGATCTCACACAATATGCAACATTTTATTTTCCCTATGCAATTGAGCCCCCTCTCCATATAATGATATAGTGGTATACAATTTGTCCATCTAAATGATACCACCTATTAAAGTTTCCCATTTTCTTGATAGCAGCATACCCCACTTAGTGGGGTAGTCAACAATAATTATATCCATTATAAAACATTTACCAAGGTATGTAGCAAGTTGTACTTCCAGACCATTAACAATTCCTATAACATTGACTTCCCTAGAACCCATTGCATAACATTTTCCATAAGACTTAGAAACCTTCAATCCTAACTGATTCATAATCTCAAGTGCTTGTTGTCACTTGGATTTGCACCTTGTCTTGGAGAGGTTTAATGGTCTTCAACAATCCAGTGAAACATTGAGATGACCTCCAGGTGTGGGACCTTGCAAGGAGGCCAAATCTCCAGAGAGAGGCTAGTTCCTTCATTGAATGGGAGATTCAACTATTCTTAAGACTAAATCTAATCTATCCACTATTGATGAAAAGGGAAAGAGGGATAAAATGCAAATTAATGGAGGTGATACACCAGGTTTGAATATAAAAGTTCTCACAGAACTGAAAATGTGCAAAATAAAGAGATACATCTGATCATTCACATAAATGTTAGGATTAGCCGATAGAAGATATCAATTAAATGCAAATAAAGATTAAATAGAGGAATGAAAATACATAGAAATAATAATAGTGAGAGACAAGTTTTAACGTGGTTCACCCAAACTCAGGGTACATCCACCAATATAGAGCAATATTATTATCCAGTAAATCAAACCGATTACAACCAATAATCCTTAAAACTCAATACCACTGCAAAATGCTATAATACATCAATGGAAACCCTAACCCTTAGTCGCTTTTATCAAGCCTTATGTTGGTTACAAAAATAGGGTTTTTTTTATGTTGGTCAATAGAAAAATAACTCCCGATGCCTTAATTAAATAATAAAAAATTGTTGGAGGTTTCTGGGGTGCTACCCCTTGACCTCGCCCTCTATTGCGACAGGGAGTGCACCAGGGGCGCTGCCCCTTGACCCCATTAAATAATTTGGGGGAACCGTGCTGATAAAAGTGGAGTAAATTTAACCTTTGATTCTGATTAGGCTCCATATAACAACAATAAATCTGACAAATTCTTAGCAGAGGTAAAGCAAAGAACTAGGTTGAGAGGAAATAAACATTCATAGGCAACCAATTCTAAATTACATAGAGCTAAAATAGTAGAGAAGGTAAAACACACTATGTATTTCAACAAAAGGCACAGTTACAACAAATGAGGGCTCTGTTTGGAATACAGAAGAATGAATATGTCCAACTATTTTCTAACCCTCATTATATCTTTCAAATATGCATATATAGCAATTCACTACATTGACCTCAATCAAATTTCATCAATAAATTCACCCCATGGGCCTGTCAGAAGATATCCCTACAAAGGGGATGTCTGCCTGCAAGAATTCAATGCAAAAAATCTCTTGGATCATGGAGTAGCTAGGAGGTATTTTTATCTTCAATGCAAACAACTGATTCATCACCTACAACAATCAATGCAAAAAATCCAGGAAGGGGGTAGTTGAGCAGATCAGATTCTGTATTAATGGCTAATGAGAAAATTCAAATAGATTTTCTCTCCAAAACCCCTTTTCATAGAGCTTTTACAACACTTTAAATATCTACATTCAGATATTTAAAGTTTACAATATATTACAATTCTCTGTTTATTGATTTCTGTCTTTCCAAAAAATCTAGTCTGAATTTTGCCCTATAGGCAAAATCTATCTTTTACAAACCATTTTGTCTTTTCTTCTGCATATTTCATTTTTTGTCAGCAACTTTTCAATTTTATAAATTATGGCTTGTTTCTCCCATTTTTCCCTTATCAGCAAAAATCCATTTTTCTGAACCATTCTCACTTTGCCATCTTTTCTTCTTTATTGGCAAAATTCCATTTTGCCAAACTTTACCTTTGCTTGTCTTTTCATATCTCTTTTGCCTTATCGAAAAAACTATCTTTTCTCGAACTCTTCTTGGTTGTCTCTTTTTTTCCCTTGTTGGCAAAACTTACCTCTGGCGAACTATCCTTCATTCATCACTTTTTGCCTTATCGATAAAATATGCTTTTGCCGAACTTTTACATTTCCTATTTTGCCCTTGTCGGCAAAAGTGGTCTTTGGCAAACCGGGCCCTCTTTATCAGCAAAAATTCGTTTTGCCAAACCCTTTTGCTTTGTCTTCATTCTTCTATCACCCTTTGTCGGCAAAATAGTCCACTGGCAAACCGCAGAGATTTCAAACTTATGAAAAGTTCGTGCCTTGTGAACATAGCCGACAAAAGGCCTCATTTCCTTTCCTCTTGCTTTCCTTTATCAGAACTTTGCCTGATCAGTGAACCTTTGAAACTCAGAACTCTGCTTGAGTTTACTATTTGAGAAAATCACCGATAAGGCATTCCTTTGCCTTCTCATGCCTTAGACAAAGTTGAAGAAGTCGGCTCCTTTCTGCCCCTTTATCGGCAAATTGCCAAATCGGCGAACCTGAAGATTTTCGAACTTATGAAAAAGTTTGAACTTTTTGGATTTCTCTGATAAAGGGAAGGATATGTTTCTTTCCTTAGTCATTTTTTTCCAGTTTAGGAAACTAGAACTTTGCCGATAAAGGCCAAAAGGGGGCAAAAAATAAGGCAATGACTTGAATTTTTTGGGTTTTTTTTGGTTTTCTGCAAGGATTCCCTAGATGAATTTTTAGGGATTTTTACAAGGAAAACACTAAGTTTGAAGGATTTTTTAGGCTTGCAGAGTTTGATATTAAGGGATTCTAACAGGACATTGAAGTTGGGCTATTTGACTCTGGGCAGAAGAAAATAGGTCAACATTTTGGCGACCTCTCAGGGATGTTTGTCTGCTAAACAAATAGACTTGTGGCCTTAAGCATCCATTGGGAATGAAGTCTAAAAGGGACTACAATAGGTCAAACAAGTAAAACCCGACCTTTCAAAAACACAAAAAAAGAACAAGGCCTGCATTCTCCTAATGAGAATGTAGCCTATGCAAAAGCACTTATTGAAGGGAAAACTAAAGCAAAAGCAAAACTAAAATAATATGTACAGAATCTCAGACCAAACTTAATGGTAAGGCTTGAGATGGATCCCATTGACTAATATCAGTAGAACTTCACCATCCATCCTTGAAAGAATGAAAGCATTGGCTTGCTTGCAACTGATGATGATATATGGCCCACTCCAAAGTGCATCAAACTTGGGGTGGCCTCTAGGTTTGGCTCGGTCAGTATCCCATTTCAAAACAAGATCACCCTCATTGAAGGTCTGAACCTTGGCCTTCTTATCAAATTACTTTTTGGTTTGCCTTTAATACTCTTCCAATGTATTCATGGCTGACTGTCTATGTTCCTCCAGTTCAATCAATTCAACCATTCTGATAGACCTGGTATCTTCTCCTTCTAATTCTAATTGTTGAGCCAATTCTAATGCAGGAAGCTCCAAGAATATGGGTAATATAGCTTCTCTTCCATACACAAGAACAAAAGGAGAGTTACCAATGGCTCTCTTATATGTTATCCTATTGTCCCAAAGAGCTAATTTGATCTTGTTGTGCCATTGCTTGTGGTTTGTCTCCATGGTCCTTTTCAGAATTCTGATTATGTTCTTGTTAGTGGATTCAGCCAACCTATTATCTTGAGGGTAATAGTTGGATGAAGTCTTCAAGAATACATTATACCTTAGAGCCCAATCACTAATTCTAAAACCAGTGAAATCTTTTGCATTATCAAAAATAATGGTATGAGGAGATCAAAACCTTGTCATGATTTCTTCCAAGAAATCCATGATTGTTGATTCAGTGGCCTCTTTAAGTGGGACTACTTCAACCCACTTGGTGAAGTAGTCTGTTACAATCAAAACCCACTTGTGACCAGCACTGGAAGTGGGGTTTATCATGCCAATGAAGTCTAATCCCCACTGTGAGAAGGGTTGATCAACTTGAATAGGTTGGAGTGGGAGTGCTGCCAATCTTTTCTTTCCAGCAAAGGGAGCACACTCTTTGCATTTTCTTACCCATACGTAGGCATCATTGAATAATGTGAGCCAAAAGTAACCTGCCCTCATTATTTTCATGGTTGTAGCTCTAGCAGAGAAATGGCCTCCAGTTGGGCCATCATGAAACTCACTGAGTAGTCTGTCAATTTGATTTTCTTCTATACACCTTTGTAAGACTCCATCCAAGTTTCTCTTAAAGAGAACACCATCTACCAAAGCATAAGGAATGGACTATAGCCTAAAGTGTCTTCTTTTGGTTCTATCCAATCCATAGGGATACTCACCAGTGGATAGGAATTTGGCCATATCTGTTGTCCAAGAACTCACAGTTGATGGTTCAGCTGTAGGTTCTTCCTCATTCAAATGGTAGGATGAACTCTCTTCATCCATAGAAGTCTAAGCTAGCTGTTCACACAATCCTCTACCTCTAATCAACTTAATGACTTTGATGATCACATCATACTCTAGGATCTTAGTGACCTAGTTGGTTCTATTTTCACTAATCTCAATCCCCATTATATAATCTCTCACACTAGGATGAGAAACTACACTAGTAGAATTTGGCAAATAAATGACTATGTGACTAAAACTTTTAGTCACGACAACTAAAAATGACTAAATTCTACTATTTTTTTGCAACACAGCTATAAGTGACTAATTTGATCTTCAGGTAAAAAACACAACTAAATAATTAGTCACAAAAATAAAAATTAGACAATATGATATTAAAGTGGGTAATTAAAAAAATATTTCAAATTGGGAAATTATTGACGAGAGTGGGTTGTATTGTGCACAGGGTTAATAGCAAATTGGGAAATTGTTGTAGGGAGTGGGGAGTATAGTAGAGTGCAGAATTCGGTAGAGGTAATTCAATGGGGGAGTGGGGAGTACAATTTACATTATTTGTGTAATGCACCTCTACAAACAAAAGGAGGGTTTGTTAAATATTAATGGAGTTAGAGCCAAACATAGAGGGTTTGTGTGCCAATTTGATGGCATGAGGCGTTTTGGGTTTTAGCATATAAGTATAGCAGCTACTTGCATGGGTGATAAAGCTTGTTTGGAGAGGACCTAGAAACTTCTGAGAAGGCGGGCAATGAATTTAGATTTTGCTGCAATGAATTTGAAGTTGGCGAGGCCTTCTACAGTGAAGTCAAATTTGGGGATGCCCTCTGTAGTGAATTCAGAGGTAATTCGAAACCCACATTACATTAAACACAAAATCTATAGCTTTTTGATTGGCAACTGTATCTAGCTAGGAGAACAAAATCGGTGTATTATAAGAAATGAGTTACATAAATAGGAGGGTATCTTGTCATAAGACATTGACTACCATGTAACAATTTGGAGTTCTTGAGATTGTGAAAGAATTGGATGCTTTTATTCATGTATAATTAATACAATGTAGTGACCATATCTTGAAGTTGTCTATTTGTGTTCCATGTTATCATGCATTGGTATGGTATTAATTTCTAATTTTGTAACCAATTCACCAACCTAATCCTTGAGGCTCCTTTTCACTAAGTCTTCATGGCATGGGTAGTGCATGTACATCATACTTAGTTTGTTATTGGTTGGTGTAACTTACAGTAGTTACATAGGGAACTATGTACCATAACCATACATGCAATTCTAATTTTAGCAGATTATTTTTTCATTAGTTTCCTCTAGGAATTTTGGAGCATATGGGAATTGAACTTGTAACATGTATCCAAATTTCAATTCCTTTGATCACTTTGCCATTAAACCACGGGCTCATGTCCCTATCCCAGACCTTAATGCTTAGGTAACATTGTGTGCAAGCCTAATCTATTAATTGCATGGAATCCTAGAAGATGGTCTCATATGGCATAGTTGAAAGTTATGCTAGTTCATCAAATCAATGTGGTCACCAAGCTATTTTAATTGATACTATATGTCCACACATGAGAGTATATCAATTGTTAGAACAAGTCATCTTATCTCAACATGTTAATAATTAATGTTACTAAGTAATGCTCAAAGTTACAACAAAGAATTCATTAGCCTTTTTTTAGTGTTTGTGTATTCATTAACATTGACAAGATTGCCATATGTTTAAATTCTCGTGGTTCATCAATAGAACAAGCATAAATTCCATGTTCCATTGCTAAAGAATTTTTGTAATTATCATCTAGACAAGGAAGGCCTTCAATAAAACATGGATAAAAATAACATTTGTTTATTTCTAGTCATCACGGTCTTCTTTTATGCACATTGTAGATGACATGCAAACTAAACATAAGTATACATGATCAACAAGATTTTTAGAATTACAACACGCTCCTATAAATGCAAACAAATAGTATACAAACACCCCAAAGTTTCCTTATCTTTGTGTATTACAATTTGACCATTATTATTTTTTTTAACTACAACAGATATTTTTATATTAGAAATATAAATGGCGAGGTGGCAGTAATAGATAGTTTACAACATATACTTTTAATCTCTGCCTCTTGCACATGGGCAACAAAATGGCAGAGTAGTTGCTATGTT
Source organism: Cunninghamia lanceolata (assembly GCA_027924645.1). Lineage (NCBI taxonomy): Eukaryota > Viridiplantae > Streptophyta > Pinopsida > Cupressales > Cupressaceae > Cunninghamia > Cunninghamia lanceolata. The sequence continues at coordinate 5,841,756 of BSBN01000312.1, forward strand.
TCCTGCTAATTAGCCATTGATAGCTAAGAATCCTACAAGTAAAAAAATGCACGAAATTGACGACAGAGATTTATGTAGAAGTAGAACATCTGATTCTATAGAGTGATGCCCAACTGTATTTCTTGAATTTGAATTGCTGCAGAGTGCTCTGTATCCTATAGAGTGCTCTAATTCTAATTCTGTAGAGTGCTCTATATCCTAATTCTGTGAAGTGCTCTAAATTCTAGGTAAGTGTTGAAGAGTGCTGAAGAGAATGAGTTTACATGTATTAGATCATGAGTAAGTTGAGTTTTTTAGATTTCTATTTTTTTCTTGAAATAGGAAACCAAATTAATACTGGAATGTAGAAAATTACAAATGGATCAATGTCGAAGATTGACTATAGATCAATGCCATGCATATGATGAGAGAGTAGCTAATGAGAGGGACATGGACAAATATCCATGTCCATGTAATGACTGTCTTGGTGGAAAGGTGAAAAAAATAAATGTGATTTATCAACATATGATAAGATATGGGCATAGTGGTATAAGCCCTTGGGATTACAATTATTATGAAGATATGATATAATTACAGAGTGTGAGAGATGAAGAGGCAAAAAACATAGATGAAGTGGCACCAAACATAGATGAAGAAGTAGCAATGTTAGACAAATGGTTTGAAGTTGATTGAATGTTGAATGAGGGTCTAAACGATGATTGGGCCAAGTTGATGGAGCATGCTTTAAATCCTGTGTATGCTAATTGCAAGTTAAGTCGTTTGACAACAATTGTTCAAATTCTTAACTTGCAAGTGGTGCTTGGTTGGACAAATGAGAGTGTAGATTAGTTATTGGCATTATTAAGTTTGTTGTTACCACCTGACTCCACATTGCCAACAAAATGAAGTCAATGTAAAATGCAAATCACTAAGCCAGGCTTAGGGTATGAAAACATCCACACATGTGTGAATGGTTGTGTACTATTTTGCAATAATATTGCAAGTGAGAGTGAATGTCTAAAATGTCATGAAGTGAGGTATAGACAAGGATTGAAATCAGCTGTGGTTCCTAGAAAGGTTCTTCACCACTTTATGATAATCGCACGATTACTCCGAATGTATAGGTGTAGAGACATTGTTGAACTTATGCAATGGCATGCCCAAAAAAAGAGCACTGATGGAAAACAATGACATGTGCCTTATTCTAAGATGTGGATGGAATTTGATAACAGATGGCCTAATTTTTCTCAAGATCCTTGTAATATAAGGTTGGGTTTGGCTCTAGATGGGGTGAACCCATTCTCAGATCAAAGTTCTAAATGGTCAACTTGGCCAGTGTTTTTAATAAATTATAAATTGCCTCCATGGTTAGCAACTAAACCATTTTTCTTAATGCTATCATTGATTATACCAGGAAAGAAAAGTGTGACTTCAGATACAATCGATGCTTATCTAGAGCCATTATATGATGAGCTAATGAAATTGTGGAAAGGAATTGAAGGAATTCAATCTTTAAGGGATGATCATTCAATCAAATTCACTTTAAGAGATTCCTTATTGTTTACGATTCATGATCTTCGTGCATATGGCACATTGTCTAGTCTCACTATTCATGGATACCATGGATGTCCTGCTTGCAACTTTAAGGATTTTGTGAGTATTTATTGTGGAAATTGTGCTTACCTTAAAATGGATCATCCATATCATCAACAAAAAACATGTTTCAATTGTCAAGAAGAGAATTATGAAGCACTCTTGCTAATAACGGGTGATTATATTGTTGAGAATGGAAAAAAAAGAATGTCATTTATAATTGAAAATGATGGGATTTTTGGTAATAGCTATGATCCATGTAATGAAAGCAGTGTAAAATGGTTGTGCATATTCTATAAGTTGCCATACTTTAAGGATATAGCCATTAGGCATACTGTTGTCTTTATGCATATTGAGAAAAATATAGCTTATTCTATTATAGAAACTCTTTTTGGTGCTTTTGATACTATTTCATCACGTGAAGACTTTCGACAACTAAAGATTCGTCGAAATCTTTGGGTTGAAAATATGATGATGAAAAATATAGAAAACCTTGTGCTCCTTATGTCTGGACAAAGGAACAACGTGTACAATTCTTACAGTTGATGTCTCAGACTCACTTTCCCACTGGATATGTAAGTAGTAGTATTAGAAGCCAATCTGACATTAATAGCTTAAGAGGCCTCAAGACCCATGGCTATCATGTCATAATCGAGAATATTTTACCTATTGTGGTAAATATATCAAGTTTGGTAAAGGGGCCAAGATTGGCAATTATAAGGTTGGGCCTAATATTAAAGAGAATGAGTTTACATGTATTAGATCCTTCAAACTTTGATAGTTTGAGGGAGGAGGTTGTTGAAGTCCTTTGTCTATTAGAACGAGAATTTCCACCAACAATCTTTAACATTTCTATGCATCTTTTGATACATTTAGAATATGAACTAGAGCATTGTGGGCCAGTAAGAATGAGATGGATGTATCCTATAGAATGATATATGAAGGTTTTGAAAAACATTGTTCATACTGGGACAAAACTGAAAGGCAACATGTCTGGGGGATATTCAATGCAAGAGGCCATGGGATTTTGCACAGAATATATGAAGGATTTTAAAAATGTCAATTGACGTGTATGGGATGATGTTGAAGATGAGAAAGTTGTAGGTGAAGTATTAGAAGGCAATGGATGTTGCTTCAAGCTATCACATCAAGAAAGAAGTGTGATACATGCATATATTCTTCAAAACACATCTTCATTCAATAAGTGGTGTAGGTAAAAAAAAAATTCACAATAATTTATTTACTCAATTGCATTTACACATTTATATTATTAATCTTACTATTTGTACATTAATATTCTATGTAGAAAATATGAAGAAGAGAATCAAACTTGGATGCAACATCGACGTTAAAAGCGCAGATGTCGTGATTTGATTGGAGGTGATTCTTTTCCAAAATTTGAAGAATGGATTGCTAATGCAATCAGTGATGCAAAAGAAGAAGGTCAAGATATAACAATGGAGGAAAGTGAGATTTCACAATCTCCACATTTATGGGCTATGTGTTTTAGTGGAATGTGGGCCTATGGCAGTCATTTAAGAGTGGAAGAAAAAGACAAAGGAAAAACAAATTGTGATTGTGTTGTTAGTGCTGAATTTCTTCACGAAACTGAGAAGAAATTTTATGTTGGATTCATCCAAGAAATTATTCAAGTAGATTTTGGTGAAAATAGTCCTATATTATTAAAATGTAAGTGGATCTGACCATCCGTAGTGCAATTTGATGAGTATGGATTTGTATGCGCAAATACATGACAATTTTTATTAAAGACAGATGAGCCGTATGTTTCCCCTCTTCAAATTAATCAATCATTTCTAATTGATGATGTAAGAAGCCTAGGATGGTCATATATCATTCAAACAGAGTCTCATTTGAAATGAAAATTCATGGAAGTTGTCGATATAATGCCTGATGGGCAATATATTAATCTACAAGAAATGTTTGAAGAAGTGGATGAAGATGATGATGGAGTGTTTGAAGAAGAGATTTTGATTACCAATGAAGAGATTGGGAGAGAGAATGTATTGCATGTTACAGATGAGGATGAGGAAGAAAATCAAGCAGATGCAGACACGAGTGATCAGGATTCTGATCTTGCTGACAATGCAGATGATTATGATGATGTTTTGTCACCTTAACTTGTTATCTTGTCACCTAAACTTTGGTTATATGTATGGTGTAATTTATTATTGAATGCAATAAAGATTTGAGTATAGGTGTGCTTATTCAATATTGTTTTACTGATACATTTATGAATGTAGTCATCATTATTTTGATGGTACATTGTATACACAACCTGAGATGTTCACTACTGATTTGAAGTGCATTTAAAGTTAGGTTCAATCATTCTTCTTATTTTTCTTACTTTGGTTGAAATTAATTTTGTTTAGTTAGAATATAATTTCTTGTATGTCCTATATGTTTTCTAGATGCTAGACTTTCTAACTTCTCTAGAACTGCTAGATATGAAAAAAATCAAGCAAGGTCTAAAGGTATCAAATAATGCAACAAGATACTTGTGAAAGTAAACAACTCTTTAAAATCCTGACAATAAATTGTAGTCATTTCTCTGATATTTGGATAGCTTTAGTTTGTAATACAGCTTCTAGCCTCCATATGCATTCAATATGCTTGTGTGAAGGAAACAATAATGAACATTTGTGATTTAATAATACATATAGATATCTTAACATTAGGTGAACAAAATATTTAACCTATACTATTAAACAATTTGTGTGAAAAGACAAGTAGAATTCCCTATCATGCTCCCTCTTACTGTTATGCTACCCCTAACTTTAGTACTGTCATGTTGTTTTGAATCATGCTATGTTTTACTGGTTCAATTCTCCCCCTTTAACATCAATGGCAAAGGTGCTAGTCAATTAACCCTCTGACTTAAATCTCCTCATCAACTTGTAGTGCTACTCCCCCTGTCTGTTATTTTCTCTAGCTTAGTCATACTTCAGGGTTTATAAGTTCAAAATTCTTTTGACCCTTTCCACCACGATCAATTTCAATTTTTCTTCTTTGTTGCTGTGCATTCTATGATAGAAACATTGATTGCCAATATGTCCACTAATTGTCTTCTTTGGATTGAAAATGCAACTCTTGAATTACAAAATTTGATAATATAAATTGACTGCTTTTAGGATCATAGGCCTATTACAACTAGGGCTTATACCCTTGAATCTAGGTTATGAAGGAGTATGAACATGAGTTAACCATAGCATAGGGTTGACTTGTTTCTTTTAAAACCCTAACCCTGAGCCAGTGACCAATAGTATTTTACTATGATTCCTTTATGTAGCCTATCACTCAGTCCGTCATATAAATCTGCCACTTTAAGCATCCCATTCTATTTTCCCATAGTCATCTTCTTATTAAGCTCATATTTGCTATCAGGTCGTAATAGGAAATAACCTGTATCAGGGAGACTCTACCATATTGGTGAGAGTCATTTTGAAGTCCCTTCAATAAAGCAATTTGCATGAAGAAGCATGTTCGAAGACACTACACTATATCGGTAGGAGATACTGCAAAGTCCCTCCAATAGAATAATTTGCATGATAGATTGTAAGCATCGTCGAAGAGACTGCATCGTATCAGCGGGAGCTACTTTCAAGTCTCCTCGATAAAAAAAACATCATCGAAGATACCATACCATATCGGTAAGAATTGTTCTAAAGTCTCTTCAACAAAATAATTTGTATAAAAGAACACCATCGAGGAGAATATAACATATCAGGATAAGAAGTTTTAAGGTCCCTTTGATGGAAGGATCTGTATTTAATAACATGAAGTACATCGAGGAGACTACATTGTATCAGAAGGAGGTGTTTTGAAGTCCCTTTGATAAAGAGATTTGTATTAATGATCATAAAGCTCATCGAAGAGATCAGATCATATCAATGAGATTTTCTTTAAAGTCCCCCTGATCTGATAATAGAAAAGGTAACTATTACATCGACCAAAGGATATGATTTAATATAAAGTGGACCCCTGGATGCATCGAAGCAACAACGAAAAATTCGAAGAGACAATTATAAGACTTCTCCAATGGAAAGGTCGAAGGGACTTCATGATATCGGATGGAGTAATTTCAAGTCCCTTAGATGTAACAAAGACACAAGGACTTAAGGATTTCATCAATGAGAAAGAGGAATATCGGTGAGACAGAATATTGGTCCCTTCGATACAATGAAGACACTTACTTGCCATATTGATATGACAACAATATTTTGAAGAGATAAATCAACGACAATGACAGGTTAATCAATGGTCGATGTTCAAATGCATTAATGACATTTCTGATGACAGAAAAGATCATGTCGAGTAACATTTATAAACCAAATCTAAATGAATTATAAAATAAATCTTGATTTTAGTTGGTTTTGAAAATCCTTGAGCATCCAGAAGAGGCGGAGAACTATAGCAATGATTGGAGAGGAAGAAACCTGAGAAGAAATCACTGTTTCAAGTAAGTGCCTGAACCTAAATTGGTTTTTCTAGCATCTAAACCAGTTAAAATAGAAAGTAAAATTTAGGGTTTGGTTCATTCTGCAATTGATATTATGGAAGGCACATTTGAAATGCCTAAGGCCAAAAGGCAAAAAATAGAAACCTGACATGTAAATCAAGACTTGATTGATCAATGCCTTGGCTTTGGACCAAGGTCTAGAAGAAGTGTACAATTGAAACCCGGGGCTGAAAAATTAGAGGACAAACAGAAGAGTTTGGGTGACACATAGACTCCAATGAGAGGTTATGACCTATTCATATATCATTATAGAAAAATGTATAGGCACCAACCTGTGTCCAACCTGTGGAGACTAAATTTGGGGAGATTAGTAGTACCCAATGTATTTATTAATGTGGAATTGATTAGGGTGCTTGCAAAAATATATGATCCATAGACACATATGATTTATCTTACAGATGGCTCTTCCTTTGTTCCTATCACAAATAGTAATATTTTTGCAGTTTTTCAATAAAACACAAGCATGAATATGAAATTTAGAATTAGAGACCTTTTAGGAGAGTATCACAACATGGATACTAGTTATAAGAGATGGAAGTTGCCTTTGCATATACCACGAGCTAAAGGGAATTAACTCAAAGTATTCTCTGTGGAGTTATTTGAGGAATATTTTCAGTGTACTTACTACTCTGTTTGTCAAGTCCTAGGTTTGGATGCTCCTGCACTCATGTCCACAGGTCCAATGGTTTTGATAGTTGATATACAAAACTTAGATGCTAGACCATTTGATTATGTTGAGTATTTGGTGAATGATCTCAATAATGGCCACATTTCTATCAAAAACAACATTGAATCTATCCATTTCAAACATTATTCATTGTTGATACATATCATCCTACATGAAGGGAAAACCATGGGAATATGGAGTGATCATATGAGGATAAAGGATATGGATGATAATGGAAACATTAGGCCTATCCAAATGTGGACTGCAATATGGGATAGCAAATGTGTTAGGTCACACTATTTATACTTTGAAGAATATTTTGTAAAAATACTTTACAAGCTTCTTGGTCATCCTTGTGATTATAATTTGTCACCAGAAATACAGAAGTTTCTCCGACCTAAGGGCAAAGATCACAAAGGGAAGGTCAACCATAACTGGGGAGACTAGTATGATTATGATGATTGTACTAAGATTTAGGTGTATGGTTTTGAAGGAACCCCTTTTCTTTTGCCAAAAACTATTCCAGATAGAATAGCATACTTGGAAATTGTTAGAAAGTTGGCTTATTCATATTTTATGCATCTCAAATGCTATAGCAAACAATCCATCATGCAAGGTACACTTTTCTTTGGTGATTTTTCTATTGTTTCTGACAAAGGATCTGAACTTATTGATAATAAGTTAGAACATTACAATTTACCAAGGGGAAATGAGAGAAAGGGATTTGATCCTAAACAATTTATCAACAATGTCAAATTGAAACAAAAGATGAAAGGGTATCAATATGTGCTCTTTATAGAGGATGACCTAATCAAGAATGTTGATGAACACCAAGCAATCGGGAAAAGAGATATATACAATAAAGTGATGATGGCCGAGGCTTGGAGAATGAAAACTGATTCATTATATATAGGTGCCTTCCATGAGGTTAAGGATCCTTTGGAAAGGTTGGATAAGTTACTTTTACACAAGGATGAACTAATGAGGGATGTGCCACCTTCTGTGTTCAAAATAAAAAAAATGCTTTTTTGGTGGAAGATGTTATAGGGATACATGCTAAATATGTAGTTCCGCTCTGCCATACCTCTCCGCAGCCCACTCCAGAGGTTAGTTTTTCTGTTGATACATCTATGGCCAGTGATGAACAAATTGAAGATAAAGTTGAATGTATAGCTAAACCTGTTATTGAGAAATATGAGCCCCCACTAGAAAGAAATGTGGTTAAGGTGGAATCTTCGGATTAGCTTTCTGATGATATTAGGCATCTGACATGCCGAAATTTTTTTTTTGATGATTCTTTTTTTAATTCTCTAGAATTTAAATCATTTGTTTATGAATATAAGGGAAAACTAATAAGAGAAAATATTAAAGAAATTACTCTTGAGAAAGAAGCAAAAGCCCTAAAGGAGTTACATGAGGAAGTATATAAAGAAATGAGAAGTATTATTCCTGAGAAAGGGCATGAATTGCTACAAGAAGCTGGTGTTATGATTTTCCCAGGCTGGGATATAAGTTCTGCAATTGTATTTGATAGCTTCAGGAAGAGTCAGAATAAAACTTTAAAATTGAGCATAGAAGCAGTAGATAAAATCTACACAGGGTCAGGATATAATCCTAATGATACAACTCTTCTGATTTTGGCCCTGTATCCACCAGAGAAGAGGCCAACAATTATTGATGATCCACACAAAGTCGTTGGTCATCTTCTTGTGCATAGAGTAGGAGATACTGATCCAATTGAGACTGTTAACTCAACATTAATGTTGCTAAGTTTACTAAAGCTCAAATTGAAAAATTGGTAAAGGACAATAAAAAATATGCTTTTGAGAATTAGAATTTAAGGTATGAAATAGCCAGGTACAAGGACAAATTGCCATCTTCTTCAAGCTATTACCCACAAGTGTTGGATCATGATGATAGATTATTGGAAGGAGTGACTAAGAATGTGTATTGGAAAACCAAAGTTTAAAAAATTTAGAAAAAGTATGATAAATTAAGTGAAGAAATGAAGGCTATTAAATTTCAGATTGTTTCAAAATTGATAAAGAAAAGATTTGAAAAGGTACTTATAAAGGCTGACAAATTCTAGGTGACTTATACTAGAACTTATGCTGTTCTCCAAGAACACAATAGATTACAACACAGAATGGTGGAAAAAAGGGAGGAGCTAATGGCCAAAGAAAATGTTGATGGTCAACTACTCAGTCTTGTGAAGAATTGGTTGATATGCACATTCAGTTTCATATCATGCTTACAGAAGAAATTGGTGAATTTGATCAACCATTGGATATGTCTTTTCCTACTTTCTTGATCTCAAAGAACAATGTGTATCGAAAAATGAATTGGCTCAATTGCTGTCTCAAGCCCTCAACCTGGTGAATGGTGAATCGATGGTGGTGGACAACACACACTTGTAGTTGGAAGGAATGTTTTCCCTGGAGTTCACCATGAAGGACACAATTGCCATCGTTGATACGTACGCCAGTGAAGAATACATTGAAATCCTTTCCTGCTTCAACTTGTTCATTGCACAAGCTGCGTAGAGAAGGGGAGCCTCAATGAATCCAAGAGTGTTTGTTCATTGTGAAATTTGTTATGTTTACAAAACTTATAAATTATGTTTAATGTCATAAATGAATAGTTACATCTTTTGAATTGTAACGGTCTGTAGCTTGTATGCTTCCTTCATTTTATATAAGAAGGAAATCAGGACCGAGAAAGATATATCGTATAGAATAGAAGATAATGAGGTAGAAAGGGAAAAACTTTGATACCTATTGCAAAATATTTTGAAGCAAATCAATGGAGAAGAAGTTATAATTTGATGATCTAAATTTTGGTCTCAATTGTTTGTTGAAATTCATTTATAAAAGTTATCTTGTTGTCTTCGGTTTGATCTTTCCTTATTATTTAAATCGATTGTATCAAGGATATATTTGGTTTATCAAGACACATTTATTTTTTTTGTGTGGTTAATTTAATTGGTTCCTTCAAGTAAGGATTCAAGTCTTTTAATTAAATCACAGTAACCTGAGAAGTATCATTGGGATTGATAAGAAGTACCTGGTAACTACAATCTAGCACGTTTATACAAGTTATAAACATCCCAAGTGCCAAACAATTTGAGTTTCAGCCAAAGGAGGACACACATCATTCACATCTTGACTCTGTTGCCCAGTAAAGAAAAAGGCACCGATCATTTACTTGTACAATATCATATTCATATATTGATTTGTGTAGACACCTAAAATTGACTTAATTATCATTAGCATTCAAATATCGCATTAGCTATCATTTGCATTTGTCTAACACACTTGAGCGATGTCCCTATCACTTATTTCTTCTATTAATTAAATAAATTTATATTTATTTAATTAATTAATTATTTATTTCTTCTATTTTCTTCTAATCTATAATTAAATAATCTTTAATTATTTAATTATCTTCATTCTATCTATTTTAATTAAATTTCATTCACAAACCCACTTCCTAATTAATTAAATAAATTTTATTTATTTAATTAATTTCTTTTATCATTTATCTCAATACGCTGACATGTGTGCCTCTTTCATTTAAAAAAGATAAGTGGTACTACATCTTTTATTTAATATCTTTCACATGTAGTACTTTTTATGTACACGGTCACACATAAGCCTTATCTTCCTTCCACTTGTCATTTACACATTCATTTATGATCATCTTTTAATCTTAGCCATTCACATAGCCACCAAATCTCCACCGTTGATTGATTTTGGTTGAAGTCTATATAAACACCCTTTTATTTCATACTACATCGGATCCAGCATTCATATAGCATCTACATTATCATCTTGAGCATATTGAACATTTTAGCATCCATCTATCATATTATCATTATCATCCATTCATCATGGCAGCTTTTATCTTCATAATTGTTTATTGTTGAAGAAGCAATCCACATCATAAACAAGGAATCATACAATCTAGGTGATATTATTCTTGAATTGCATGCTTTTGATTTCATTTGGATTAGATTCTTTGATGATGGTAGGGTTAGGTTTTTATGGCTATGCTTGATCTTATTAACCTAATTTTAACCTATCACATTTTGGCATGCCTGGTGGGACTCACGTCCTTGATTAACTTTGCTATTTGAAGTTGTTTTTGTGAAGATTAGATTTTTTGAGCACTTATGACACATTTCAGTCACTTTTAAGCAAAAACTAGTCACTGTCTAATTTTATGCATCACTTTTCAGCTGAAATCTGTCACTTTTAGCCTTTCCGAGATCGCTTCTGAGTGAATAGTAGTCGCTTAGTGTCTTTTTTGCATCTCTTACAAGCTAACAGTGGTCGCTTGTGCCTTTATTTGAATTGCTTTTAACCTAATAATGATTACTTTTAGCTATCTGGATTGCTTTCTGCAAAACTAGGGTTTTTTGTTATATCTTGTTTTTTCATAGATCTAAGTCGCTTATGACCTATAATTAGTTGCCTGTTGCTTTGTTTGCATCGCTTCTAAGATTTATCATTTTGCATCAGGGTTTACTAGCATCGCTTCTGAACTATAACATTCCACTTGCAGTAGAATATAGATCACTCCTGATCAACAGTTGATCACCTCTGGTAATTGTGTCATTTTCAGTCTCTATCATTTGTAGTTCAATTTTCTTGGCTACTAATTGGGTATTTGTGTAGCATCTTATTGATTTTCCAAGAAAAGGAGGTTATCAAACTACTAACATATCTGTTGTAGCTTTGATTGGTCCAAGACTTGTGATTTTTCACTAATTTAGGAACATTTGGGCTTGGTGCTTAAAAAGAATCATTGTTTACTCCAAGCTTGATTTATCTTTCTTGATTGCTTGAATGTGCATGTTTGTAACCCAAATTTAATTGCAAAAGTATTCTCTCCCCTTGCCTATCAAATGGATCTTGGGTGCATAAGAACTTGTTATTATCTTTAGAGAGCCTACCTTCCTAGTGTGAGAAGGGGTATGACCCAAGCGATAAATGGCTAAAGCCAAGTCCTTCCGAACTGCTATTTAAGAAAAGTGTTTGTGTCAAAAGCCATAAACAACAGGTGTTGTTGTGTTATACCCACAGCCAACGTCCCCCAAAACCCTCCAAGGCATAACCCTTGAAGGCTGGGAGACTCCATAACGGAGAGTAGTGCTGCCGCATGTATATCCACCTGAACGGATGCCCTTATTAGCAACCTTGTGTAGTAGACAAAAACCTTCTATTTGTTGATGCAAAAGGTGGGACCTTTGAAGTTGCCCCGATTCATGTGGTTCTTAGAAGAGATAACAAGGACAATCCTAAGGTTTGGTGGGGGGACAAACCTTGGGAAACCCAGATCTTGGTATGCATGAGAAGTGTGTGCCATGGAGAGGAGCTGATGCTACCAAGATCATGAAGCTATCCACTTTGAATATGCACGGCCAGGGGACTCAACAAATACAGTCCTTTCCTAGCCTAGGTTGTACAATTTTGTGATTGTTGTGAGTGTGAGTGATTGAAATTACTATTTTCTTGTCAAAAACACAATTCATACATATTTCCTGACAGACACAGTCACTTTTGAACTTTAACTACCCGCATATAGACAACCAGATCACTTTTAACCAGCAGTTAGTCACCTTTTGCTTAAACTAAATTACCTTTGACCAACAGATGCTCACCTCCGGTCTGAACTGAGTCACCTTTAATCAACAGTAAATCACCTCTGAACCGAAACTGCTCGCCTGTAGTAAATTGGCTCACCTCTAGTTAATATTGTAGCCTGTTACCGAAACCATAACCATACTGCTTTTAAGCTATTATCAGTCACTTTCAGTCTTTTCTAAGTCACATTTGAGCTATTACTTGTCACCTATGGTTAAGTATCAGCAAATCTTAGTAACTCAGTCGAATCAGCTACATTTCCAGCTTGCTTAGCTTTAGCATTAGCTTTCAGACCTACCTCTAATCATTTGCAGATACCTAGACTTTGTCTCCTGCTTTGAGCATACCAAACAATTGGACTTTATGAACTTTCCATCTTCTTGAGATCCCAAACCAACAAACCAAACATCAAACAATCAACCCAATCAATTAGCAAAACATCATCTTTGGCTTTAGCCTTAGCAACATCAGCAAAACAACAACCCTAACAAACAACTTTTCCCTTCAGTGTGTGAGATATTCTCTAGGGAAGTTCAACCAACAAACAACAACTAGCAACCAGCAACCAAGCAACCCAACAACAACAAAGCAAACAACAAAACCTAGCCAAGCAACCAACCACCAAACAATCAGCAAACCATCATCTTTTTGGGTCTCAAACCTTGACAAACTAAAGTCCAATTTTCAACATCAACCATCATGCCTCAAACTAGGAGCTAATATAGAGCTGAAATGGAAGCAAAACTGTGAGCTGAGATGGAAGATAAGATACAACAATCACGATCAACACCCCTTAGAGATGCAACTCAATTTACAACCGACATGCCTTCTCACATGTTTGTGCCCCATGGGTACACCATTGGCGAGTCATCACATCAAGTGCAATCACACCCCTTCACAGTGACTTATGAAGAGCATTCCCAAGAGGATTTATCTGACTATCAAGACACAAATGTATGCGACCAAGTTGAGAATCTTGTTTTATCTGATCCTAATTGCTACTTCTTGCAACTTGCCCGCATGGGAGCCAAACTACCAAGAGACTTTGACATATCCGCTCTTCGAGAGCATGATCCAAGCACTCCCGCTATTGTTGCAAAGGGACCATCCACTATAGCCACACCATCAGATACCATATTATAAAATCCATCTTCCAACCCATCTCTTCATTGCCTATTGTTACTTCATTCAACCTACCATGCTCAAAGTACACTTTGGAACCTTTGATAACTCCAAACAATGTACTCCCTTTCCTTTCACAAAATCTAAACATTCCACCTTTCCATGTTTCCCAACATACTCCTTCTCCTACCATGACCGTATCTATGCCTCAAGTAACACAAGTTGTCCATGTTGCCCAAGTGCAAACTCCTCAAACATCACAAGCTATCCCCATATCCCATATTTCGCAAGCTTCCCAAGCTATCCAAACAACACAAACTATCCAAGCTTTACAACCATTGCAATCTGCTACTCCCATTGGATCACATGTGGACACCACATCCCATATTCCTACCACTACTAATATGGTCTCCACGATTTCCACGGATCCATCCAACATGTCATACAATCCCAATGTTAGTCTCATTGACATGAGTGACCTGCCTATTCTCTCACAAGCTAATCCTAGCACTGCAGTTTCTTATGTTGATCAGCTTACATCAATTCCGCTATCTTCCTATAATCCTTCACAAACCATCAATCTGTCTTATACTACTCAAGGATTACCCATCGTCACCCAACACACGACATATACCAATCCTCATGTTGTCCAAAATACAAACCCAAATGTCCATCCTTCTTCCGCATCACCAATCCTTCCATCACTTACCATATTACAAATCCAATTTTGAATTCACAACCATTGACCAATGCCAATCCATCTTCTAATTCCCATGTGATGCAAAACCTTGGTGCTAATTCATCATAATATACCCAACCATCGCTTGTGTCTTAAGGACAACAATCCTCAAACACATATGTGTCACATACTAATTCTTTGACATACATTGTGAGTACGCAACCTCAACAAATGGTCATGGCTCCACATATCCCACAACAACAACCTCAATATACCTCATATTACACTTCACCTCCCAACCAACCACTCACTTTGCAACAACAACAATTATCTCCAACAAATGTTCAACAAATGATTAACAAAGCGGTAGGACAAAGCAAGAAGACATTTTCCTTAGAAGACATATGTGCCTATCTATTTGACAAGTTGCTTCATATGACACCTTTTCTGCCACACTTTGAAATTCCACAATTTGATAAATACAAAGGAAAAGGAAATCTGGAAGACCATCTTAGAGCATTCTTTGTGGCATGTCTCGATGTTGTTCAAGACGATACATATCTTTTGAGACTATTTCCTCAAAGCTTAGTGGGACAAGCTCTTGAATGGTTCTCTCATTTACCTCTAGGCATTAAATATTTTGTAGAATTAGCAAATAAATTTTGATCACACTTCGCTTTTAATATTGAACATGAAGTGAACATGAACAACCTTGTCAACAATAAACAATGCAATGGTGAAGCTTTCTCCTCATTTACTCAATGATGGCGTAGTATGACTAGCAAACTATCATGGGAAATACCTGAGAAACAAAAGCTCTATATCTTTGTCCAAAATCTTCATCCCGAGCTTTCATTCCAATTACAATTGCAAAGTACTAGCACCTTTGATGAACTTATTTCCAAAGGAACCATCATTGAATGCACTTTAATCTCTAAGGGCACTATTAATATTTTTTGAGATAACAAAGACTATCCTCAAAATTCCAACAATAAATCTCGCTTTTGGAACAAGAACAAGAATGTTGTCAACGATGGTGTTGTAGATGCAAAGAACATACAAACAATGAAATCTCCTATTAACATTCAAGCTACCTCTATAATAACCCAACCTTTTCAATGAACTTGACAATGACAAACTTCAAATCCCCGCTGATAGTTCACACCACTAGTGGAACCTATGGAAGTTGTCTTTCGAAAGCTTCTCCAAGCGGGAGATATCATGTTACCAGATGAACCACCCAACAATGAACTTCTCTTCAAAGCTCCTTGGTACAAAGAGAATGAGTATTGTGATTACCATAGAGTCAAGGGACACAAAACAAATGGTTGTATGCATTTAAAGCATGTTATTCAAGATTGTATCGATCAAGGTTTAATTAAAATTACACCTCCAACATCGCAACCTACATAGCAACGGACATCAAACTATGATCTAGATGCTTTTAAGAATCCACTTCCATCTCATGACAAACCAAGTAACCCTCATGCTAGGAATGCCATTCAATACAACTATGAATCATCCACTATTGGCTGCATTGACCATGCTCGCATTTCTACCATTACTATCCAAGGCAAAGCACCCGACTGCGCTGTAACTACTCGAAGAGGTTGGGTTACCATTCAAGGAGCACATGTCCATCCTCCTTGATCGTCCTCTAGCTATAATATCCTTGATCACCTTGGCAAAACACCATCACATATTTCCATTCTTGAGTTGCTTCACATATCCCCTGCCCATAAAGCTATCCTTGACAAAGCCTTACAAGAATCTTCGGTGCCCAACGATATCGATACCACACAATTCCAATCTATGGTAGCTAGCTTTGCAGCCCCTTGTGATCTCACCTTTTCTGACAAAGATCTTCAGCCCTCCATTCACCCTTCACACAATGAAACCCTCCACATAGAAGTGTTTGTCAACCAACGCCATATCAAACGAATCTTAATAGATGGTGGAGCTGGTCTTAATATATGTTCCTTAAAATTAATAAAACAATTGGGATATTATGAGAAAGATGTTGACACTTCCAAGGTCATTACTATCAGAGTATATGATGATGCGGAAAGAGATACTGAAGGGATTATTCACTTGCCTATCCAAGTTGGGCCAGTCACTACTGACACTTGTTATCAAGTCCTTGATATTGAGCTTCCTTATAACATTATCCTTAGCCGTCCATGGATCCATGCCCCCAAAGCAGTTCCTTCTACATACCATCAGTGTCTTAAATTTCCACATAATGGTGTTGAGATTACTATCCATGCCGATCCTAATTCATTTGAATTCTGTCATGCTTTTCAAGCTAAGTATCAAATCCCTAACCTCATTCCTATCAACACCGAAGCATATCCGTCTTCATCATATGTAGATCCATCCGCCCTACTCAAGCCATCATCTAGAAAAGCCGCTTCCAATCTCTGTATCAAGTACACTGAACATGGCCCAGGTGAGTACACATTGCAAGAATCTTGTTGTGTTGGAACTCTTCCCTTGTCTCCCAAATATCATGGCAAACCTTCTACATCCAATCCATCTTCATCCGCAGCTGTCATAAAAGCCTCACCCACAGTATTCATTAAAGGTGGATTCCTGGATGATGAAGACATCGATGACATCAACTCTTGGATATTCTTTGATGAGAATGACCAAGCCCAACTTGAAGTAGAGAGATATAACTATGGGTTCCGCATCATTAAGAACATGGGCTAGAAAGGACATGGTGGATTGGGATCACAGGAACAAGGACCTATTGAACCCATTGTTGTGTCTAAGAAGTTTAATAAGCAAGGCCTTGGCTATTAGCTGGAGGTACCGCGTTCCAAAGATATTAAGTGTATTTTTGATATGGACACTAGACCTTCCTCGGTACGAGAGAATTCTAGTTCAGATACCATCAACAACTCCTCCCTTCATATTACCGACCTTTTTCAAGAAACCTCCATCTTCATGATTTCCACAACTTCCTCTAGCCATAACCATTCATCTATTACCCTTTCACTCATATATCTTGACCTCATCGATTGGGACCAACAGGGGGCACCGATATTGGATACATTTGAAAATGACGAAGCTATTGCTAAATTCATGGGATTACGACAAGACATTCCATTGGGTGATCATAAAGAAAGTTTCATGATGGATCTACCTAAACTAGCATATTTTGGCAGAAGTATCAAACCCTTTAGTCGCAAAAGTGAAATAAAAAAAATAAAAAAAGATAGGTCACTAGGTGAAAATTGAAAGGCACCTCTTGACTGTGAAAAAGTAAAAATAAAGGACGTATCCGAAGGTGAAAACCTCTCTGAGGCACCTGAAGATGGGGGATTTGATCTTCCTGTCGCCACTAACTATCATGAGAAATCAATAGTGCTAGTTGAAAAATCACAAGACATGAACTTGGGCATAGAGTAGAATCCAAAGATCACTTTTTTGGCAGCGTCACTATCAAAGCAGGAAAGAAGAGACTTCTCAACATTTTTCATAAAAAGAGCTATAATTTTGTATGGACTTACGCTGAAATGCCAGGTCTAGATCCATCACTTGTGGTACATCATTTAGCAGTATCTCCTAATGCAAAACATGTCAAACAAAAATTGCACAAAATGCATCCACAAGTAGCTCTATTGGTTGAAGTAGAGATTTAGAAGCTGCTAGAAGCAAAGTTCATAAAGCCTATTGATTATCCAGAATGGGTTTTGTATACAATGAAATATAGACTTTAATAAAGATTTCAAAACTTATAGGAAAACCCTAAAATCTATATCAAGTGTAATAGAAAATGATAAACTATTGAAAATACATAATGATAAATGTTACCAATTATTTGATTGTGGTTTCTCGGAATATAGATGCATAACTCCAATGTGAATTTTTTCGGGGGTAATAATTGAAAGTGACTTTGATTTTATAAAGTTTTGGGCAAAAGTGGTTTAGATGGTTAAACTACTTTTTAGAATAGCAAAATGTGGTTAGGGTTATGTTAATGGGTTTTGGGTTAGGTTTGTAAATAATAAATTAAATTATTAAGTTTAATTTGTTATTTACGGGAAATGGAGTAAAGAGGAGTAAAGTGGAGATTTAATTAATTTTAATCTTCTAGACATGTTAATTTTAATCTTCTATTATGTTTGAATCTATACCTGCATCTTCTATTTGATTTTGAATTTGTTTAGTAACCCATTCTAGTGTGCAATCTTTGCCCCATTCCCCAAGAAGATAAGTGGGAAGTGGAGTATTCCTTGGGTTCGATCTCTTAAATTGTCTCCTTGCTTCTAATACTTCTCTCTTTTTATCATACAGATCGATCCATTTGTTCATAAAGTCCATGTGGTACAGAATGAACTTGTCGAGTGTAGCACTTTCGTCTACACCTATTACATGTCAACATGTTTATTTCAAACTCCAAATGTCATGCTTTTAATTTGACAAATAAATTACAAAGTCAATTAATGACAAGAAAAACAACCACACTGATCATGAATTTACTTACTAATTTCTACTTGAACACCATTAGATTGTGGTTTTTCTCTGTCAATAATATCTGATGCTCGTTCTTCATCCCAGAAGCATGGCCCATCTTCAAAATCCTTACCAAGGAATTCACACAGAAAGAAAAATGCTTCATTCAATACATACCCTTCAGCCATGCAACCCTCTGGATGTGCCTTTTGTTGGACATATCTTTTTAGAGTTTTCATGTACCTCTCAAAGAAAAACATCCACCTTGTTGATATGACACCCGCCAATTCAATGTCATTGACTAGGTGTATAAGTAAATGGACTTGTAGGTACATTTTTCCCCTCTTTGAGACGATGTTGCGAAGCGATGTCGTTTCAAAGAAGATTAAAACATAGGTTTTTGGATTCAAATTTTTGGATAGGCTAGGGTTCACATGGGCTCATAAAAATGAAGTATTAGTAGATGATGCCCCCTCAAGAGGATATGCAAGGACAAAGGAGATGGATAGGCTCTTGAAAAAGGAAACGGAGGGAAGGATGATGGAGTTATGCTAGTTAAACATTGAGCAACTTGATGTTTGATATAGCACCTGACATTATGCACCAAGGTATAAAGACCAGGGTGACGATGTGTCAAATGCAGAAAGGAGTAAAGTCGCAAGAAAGCATATGCCTAATGGTACCATGATGATGGTGTGGCAGGTATGTTGCAAGGACCAATAACAGACACAAAACAACAATGAGTCAACACACGCAAACAAAACAAGCAAAGCATGCATACACAATGTTGCCCCTAGACAGAAAAGCAAAAGAAGAACCAAAATACTTAATCAAGATAGAAGTAATAAAGACAATAAGATCTCAAGCCAAAGATTAACATGATAAATGGAGAAGTACATATTGTGTGAACGATATATCCCTAGATAAGGTAAGGTAAATAAAGGATGGTTTGGCCTGGGGGATCTACAACTTAGTTATTGTGATCAAGATCAAATCGCTAGGTGTTGAGTTACGTAATTTTGTTGAAGAGTGTCAAAGTGTTTTTGAAATATGGCTTGGATTGTGTGAGTGTCAAAAATTGGGTTGTGTTTGTATTGTTTGAATTTTTGTGTTTTTATGAATTTGAACGATTTGATGGAGGGGAAGGATGAGGATGCGGTACTGAAAACTTTATTATGGGATTGCATGAGACTGGAAATGTAGACGAACTCAAGAGTTGATTATGAGGAACCCAAAGGTACCAAGACACAGATCCTGACATAGGTGGACAAAAGAATACTAGGATGAGAGCACATGAAGGTATGTGAAACAACTAATGGAAAGGCCGGTGTTAACAGAACATAGAATAGATGGCAAGACAATGCAATATGACCAAATGACACTGAGTAGATCTGTATGGCAAGATATGGATGGGGGTTGAAGGGAGGACAGATTTTATTATGGATGGGAGATGGATGATGGAGTGATGGGTGATGTGAAAAATCTACCTAAAGGATGGTGGGGACATTTTGAATTCTACACATGGCACCTGCGAATAGGTTTTCACCATGGTACTTATCTAGGGCGCCACCGAAGTGGTTTTCACCATTGGACGAAATGCTTTTTCTTTACTATTTTGATTTTTTTTGTTTTTTCTTTTTAACTATGATATCTGAGTCAAGTATAGAACCGTTTGAGATGAGATATGTTGATAGATTCTTCCAAAGGTTGACCTTCTGGAGTGGAAAGTTGGTAAGCTCCTGATCCATAGCTCTTGATTACGATGAAAGGTCCCAACTAGTTAGGTTCAAACTTTCCTTTCTTTGCACGATTAGCCAGATTTCTTTGATTTTCTAGTAGAACAAGATCTCCAAGCTCAAATTTATGAGGCTTCATTTTCTTGTTGTAACCTCGGTGCAGGCAATTTTGATAAGCTTTCAGATGATTAAGAGCTGTAAGTCACTTCTCATCCAGCAGTTCAAGCTCTTGTAATCTTGACACACGATATTCGTTATCTGAAATCAAGTGTTGTAAGGATACTCGCAAGGATGGGAGCTCGATCTCAATGGGTAAAATAACTTCTGAACCATATACCAAGGAATAAGGTGTGGCACCGGTAGGAGTGTAGATACTGGTTCGATAAGCCCAAAGAGTGGGATGAAGTTACAAGTGCCAATCACGGCCAGCCTTGTTTATCGTTTTCTTCAGGATTTTCAAAAGATTCTTATTAGTGGCCTTATTTTGACCATTGCTTTACGGATAATAGGGAGTGGAAAAGTGATGTTGGATCTTGAATTTATTGCAAAGCTCTTTGATATCTTGGTTCTTAAAAGGATGACCATTATCTGTGACTATGGCTTGAGGAATACCATAGCGACAAATGATATAATGGAAGATGAACTTAGATATTTGCTTTCCCATTATGTAAGTAAGAGGAATTGCTTCAACCCATTTAGTGAAGTATTCGGTAGCAGTGATAATAAATTTATGACCATCTGAGGAGGATGGATGTATTTTTCCAATGAGATCGAGCCCCCATTGTGAGAACGGCCATGGAGTAGTGATAGTTTGTAGTTCTTATGCTAGTGCATGAATTATATCACTATGTTGTTGACAAGGTACATGTTTCTTGACAAAATCATACGCATCCTGCTCCATAGTAGACCAGTAGTATCCTGTGCGAAGAAATTTCTTAACTAAGGACCACTAGAATGAGCACCACAGATGCCTTCGTGTATCTCATGCAAGGTAGTTTGGGCTTCTTTTAGGTTAAGACATTTAAGAAAGACACCATCTAGTGACCTTCGATAAAGCGTGTCACTGAGGAGGACATATTGGGAAGAATGGCGAATGAAGGAGCGACGTTGGGATTTGGAAAGATTTGGTGGAATGATTCAGCTGTGAAGGTAATGGTAGATCTCATTGAACCAAGTGGAGTTAAGACCGACAATATCACATACCAACTCTAATTCTGGGATATCAAAAATTGGTATAAACAACTGTTATATCAGGAATTTAATTTTGGGATCATTTCTAGGCATCTCTATCATTGAACCAATTGTGGCCATAGCATCAACATCTTTGTTGTGAAGCCTTGAGATCTGTTCAAATGTGATCTTGTTGAAATATGTTTTGAATGTATCAACTAGTTTCTTGTATGGCCTTAACTTTTCATCTTTTGTCTGATATTCATTGTTTACTTGTTTGATCACTAATTGAGAATCTCCATGAACTTGTAAATCTTTGATATTCCAGGTTATAGCCAATTTCAATCCTTTGATTAGTGCTTCATATTTGGCGATGTTGTTTATACATGGAAATTGAATGTGAAATAATTTTGGTATATAATCGCTTTGAGGTGTAACAAAGAGTATTCCAGCTCCAGAGCCACGTTGAGTATGAGAACCATCAAAATATAATTGCCAAGAGGGAATAGTTTCTATGTCCAAAGTTGATTCATCAGGAAATTCTGTTACCATTGGATGATTTGATTCTACAGGTGCTTCTACCAATTGATCTGCTATTATTTGTCCTTTTAAAGCTTTTCTATCAACGTACTCAATATCAAATTCACTAAGCATCATCACCCATTTTGCTATATGACCAGTCAGAGCCGCTCTAGATAGTAGATATTTGATAGGATCAATCTTTGATATAAGCTTAGTTTGATGACTCAACATATAATGTCTAAGCTTTTGTGATGCAAAGAAAACTGTGAGACATGGCTTTTCAATAGGTGAATAATTTAGTTCATAGTCCACCAAGGTTCTACTGATTTAATAGGTTGCTCGTTCTTTACCATTATCATCATTTTGTGCTAAAAGAGCCCCTAATGTTGTTGATGTTGTTTAGATGTATAAAATAAGGGGTTTTCCATGAATAGGTGGTGCTAACACAGGAGGAGATCCCAGGTACTCTTTAAGTTTATCAAATGCTTCTTGGCAGTTTTGATCCCAGATAAATTATGTTTTTCTTTAACAAGTGAGTAAATGGTTGACACTTGTCAGCAAGATAAGCAATAAACCTTCGTATGGATTGTAATTTTCCTTGCAAAGATCTAAGTTGTTTTAGATTTTGAGGAGGAGGCATTTCCATTATAGCTTTAACTTTTACTAGATCAACTTCAATTCCTCTTCTAGACATGATATAACCTAAGAGTTTTCCAGATGTTACTCCAAATATACACTTCTTAGGATTCAACCTGACATTGTACTTTTCAAGACGATAAAAAATGTTTTCCAAAATGTACAGGTGACCCTCTCTAGTTTTTGATTTGGCAAGTATGTCATCTACATAATCTTCCATTTGTTTGTGAAGCATATCATGAAAGATAACAGTCATTACTCTTTGATATGTGGCTCCAGCATTTTTTAGACCAAAAGGCATGACAAGCCAAGAATATGTTCCCCAGACACAAATGAAAGAGGTTTTATGTTGATCTTCTTCAACTATTATAATCTGGTTATACCCAGAAAATCCATCCATCAATGATAACATCTCATGTCCCACTGTTAGATCCACTATGATATCAATGTTTGGTAATGGAAAATCATCTTTCGGACAAGCTTTGTTGATGTCTCTGAAATCATTACAAACTCTAATGGTTCCATTTGTCTTGGCTATAGGTACAATGTTTGAGATCCACTCGGGATAATCTATCGGTTTGATGAAACCAACTGCCAACAACTTTTCTAACTCTGCTTTGACCATTAAGGCAATTTTGGGATCCATCTTTCTCAATTTTTGTTTGACTGGTTTTGTTCCTGGATGGACCGTTAAATGATGTACTATTAATGATGGATCTAATCCTGGCATATGTGCATAGGACCAAGAAAAATTGATTTCCCTTTTTCTGAAAAAAGAATTAAAGTCCCGAGTTTCAAATTCTGACAGTGACTTTACTGCATATGTGATCTTGGGTTCTTCTGTAGTTCCAAGATTTATCTCATGTGTTTGTTCTATGAGTATAGTGGACTTTTCCTAGTGTGCCCCAACTTTGGGGAGGTTAAATTCGTCATCCTCTAGTGCCTCAAAGAGGTTTTCACCATTGGATACGTCATTTATTTTGATTTTTTTATCGTCTAAAAGTGCCACAAAGTGGTTTTCACCAGGGGACGTTATTTTTATATTTTTATTTTTCTAACTAAGGAATTTAATGGATTATCCAAAGTAGGTGAACCAATCTTGTGATCTCTGATAGGTAGATGAGTACAAAGTCCCAGAAATTCACCAATAGCCTCATCATTTTCAAAGACATCAAGGACAGGAGGTCCTTGTTGGTCCCAATCAATGAGATTTGGATAAACAAGGGATAGTGAATGAGATGAAGTGGATGGGGTGGATG
This sequence comes from Cunninghamia lanceolata, assembly GCA_027924645.1. Lineage (NCBI taxonomy): Eukaryota > Viridiplantae > Streptophyta > Pinopsida > Cupressales > Cupressaceae > Cunninghamia > Cunninghamia lanceolata. The sequence goes on from BSBN01000312.1 coordinate 5,865,762, forward strand.
AGGAAGATGGTTCATCAAAGGAATAAGTGATGGTATAGATGGAATTATCCTTGAAGACATTGGCGATGACTTCAAAAGGATCTATGAAAGTGTCTCGATTAAATGACTCATCCGTGGGAAAAACTTGTGCCACTTTGTCTAAGATAAACTCAGGATCAGGTGACTCACACTTAGTGGATCCAAACCCTAGTCCAGCATGCTTAGGTTGATGATGAAACTCTAAAGGCTCTAAGATTCCCCATTGTTGTTGCCCAAGCTGACCTTTTGTATAGCCAAACTTTTTAATGATGGGATAACCTCTGTGATATATACTCAATGGTAATTGTCTCTGTTCATCTTCTTCTCTATAGAGCCATTTAGAGATGTCATCTTTAATGGTTTCTTGACTCATTTGCCCCCAATATTTGAAATGTTTCAATTGCAGATGAGTAACCAAGACATGATTAATTTGATGAGGTCACCCGTAGCTCTTAGGTGAAAGAGGAAGTTCTGATATGAAACAAAGTGTACTCCCCCATGCCTTTATCATTGATCTTAGCCTTGATCTCCAATCAAGAAGTGAATGGTGTGGATGATGAAGATGGGGTGAGGTTGGATGGGTCAATGCATTTGGATGATGGTTGGGAAACTTCATTAGTTGGGCAATAATTTTGATGTCAATAGGGGCCCTCCAATCATCTGTAGTATTGAAATGGGTGAGGGTCCACTTGTATGGTAATCTCATGATCATTAAATGAGAATTTTATGCATTGGTGGTATGTGGAAGGTATGACCTTCATGGCATGAATCCCTGGACTCCCTAGGAGAATGTTGTAGGGGAGATCAAGATCTAATACCTGACATGTAGTTTCCATTGTAATAGGGCCAACCTTGATTGGGAGTCTAATTATGCCTACTAATTTTCTTTCTCTATCATCATAAGCCCTAATCGTAATTTGATATTTCTCGTAAATGTTCTCATCAGAGTATCCCAGTTGTTTTATTAATTTGAAGGTACATAAATTCAAAGTTGATCCACCATCAATCAAGACCTATTTCACGATATGTCGGTTAACAATAACTTCTAGATGAAGGGCTTCGTTATGGAAGTGTTCTAGAGAGGAGTTTTCTGGCTCAGTGAAGATGAGGCGAGGAGTGGATGTAAGATCCCCCACCATAGCTTGGAATTGATCTACATCAATATCAACTAGTACTTGAGATTCTACAAGGGCTTTATCCAAGATTTGTTTGTGTTGAGGAGACATTCTTAAAAGTTCTAGGATTGAGATCTGGGCAGGTGTCTTTTGCAATTGATCCAGGATATTATATTTATGTACATTATGGGATGAAACAGGAGGTCTTGTGGGATTATGGGATGAAATAGGAGGTCTTGTGGGATTAGGTGAAGGAAGATTTCCCTGAACAGTGATATGACCTCTTCAGGTAGTGACATCACACTTGGGAGCTCAACCTCTAATAGTTATAACATTGACATGAGGATATGAAGCTTCAATACAGCTAACTAAGATGTGGTTGCTATAGTTGTAATGAACTTCATGGTGTGATGTGTTATCGACATTATTGGCTCTATTAGTTTTTTGCCCATCTAGAGGAAATGGTTCTTGGTAGGCTTTGAGTTTCTCATTGGGAGACTCATGAGGTATTTGATCTATGTTTATCTCTCCTTGATCAATTAGATCTTGGACATAATACTTCATTCTCATGCATGAATTAGTGGTATGTCCATTGACACGACGGTACTCACAATATTCATTTTCTCAGAACCAATGGGGTTTTGGTCGACTGTCATCATAAGGTTTACCAATTTCAGGAAGTTCAATCATGTTTTCTTGTTTAAGTTTCTAAAATATTGATTCAAGAGGTTCTGCTAAGTCTAAAAATTTGCATGGTGGTTGCAGACCTAGAAGGGTAAATTTCTTCTGTAGATGCCGTGGATGATCTCGAGGTGTATTATGAGTTGATGAAGAATTGAGGACAAATGGTTTGTTTTACACATTTGAACATGTTTAGTATCAGTGATTCCATCATTCACAATGTTCTTGTTTCAATTCCAGTATCAGGATTTATCATTATTGTGGTTATTGGAATCATGATTGTGATTGTCTTTGTAAATTTTAATGAGACCTTTGTTAATAAGGGTCATTTCGATCATCTTGCCTTTTGTCATGATTTCTTCAAATGAATCAGAGCATTGCACTTGTAAGTGAAAAGCTAGCTCTTGATTAAGATTTTGCACAAAAATTGGAACTAGTTGTTTCTCAGGAATATGGCAAGGAAGTTGACTGACAATATGCCTCCATCTTTGTAGGAAAGAAGCAAGGGTTTCCCCTCCTTTTTGTTTAGTGTTATAAAGGTCTTGCATGGAGGTGTCTTGTTTAATGTTGTAGGCAAAATTCTTGACAAATTCTTCTGCTAGTTGTTCAAATGATTTGATGTTTCCTGGGAGACATGAGAACCATTCAAGGGCTGAGCCAGCCAAACTTTTAGGAAAAAGCCTCATTAAGTATGTAGGTTCGTGTCAAAATTCCATGCATGCAATACAAAATTCATGAATATGATCACGAGGGTCACCTTTTCCTTTGTATTTGTCAAATTTTGGTATTTCATGATTTTCAGGAAAAGGTACCATGATTAAAGATTTGTCAAATGGATCAAGGTATAGTTCTTCAAATGAGTATTTCTTTTGTCGAGCACCAATCCGATTATCGATGTTTCATTTGATTTCATCTTGAATGGGTGGAGTGGTGATTGATTGATTGTGTAATTGTGTTTGGGGTGATGTTTGTGGGTGATTTTGATGTTGTGATGATGATTGGGATTGTTGGGCTGATTGGAGTCTGAAATTTTGTTGTAGTGATTGGGCAAGTTGTTTTCATTGTGAGAGTTGTTGTTGGGAATGGGCGAGTTATTGGTGTGATTGGGCGAGTTGTTGTTGTAGCTGAAGGGTTTGGGGATCAATGGGTTTTGAGGATGAGACATTGGTAGGGTTATAATTTCATGAGGTTGATGGCATGAAAGTAGATACCTATGTTGGTTGAGTGTTGACGTGATGGATGTGGATAGAAGAATTTTGAGGTATGGAAACATGAGTTGTATTGGGGATTAATTGAGATGAGGGAATGTTAGATGTTTTTGGTATAGAAGATATAGGGACAGATTGTGAGATCCCTAATGGTGAAATGGAAGGGGTTGCAAGAGATGACCCTAATGAAGGAAGTGATGAAGGTGTAAGTGATGACTGAATGGGTTGAATTACGGGGATTCCTAATGGTGGAATTGATGTGGGTGTAAGTGATGACCCTAATGAAGGAAATGATGAAGGTGCAAATGATGACTGAATGGGCTAGATCATGGGAGGAGAATAATTTGGAGGCATCCCTAATGTGTAAGTATGTGATGAGATAGATTGGGGGATGTTCGACATAGGTGTTGAAAATGACTGATAGGAAGAGAGAGGTTGGATTGTAGGAATAGAGGTATCTTGTGGTATCCCCAAGGTGAAAGTCTATGATGATGAGATTGATGAGATAGATTGGGACACATTTGACATAGGTGTTGAAAATGATTGATGGAGAGAGGAATTAGTTTGAGCTTTGGCCTTAGCTTTTTCTACTTTTTCTCTCTCATAAATATCATCAGGGACTCTATCTCCACAATCATAAAGATATTGCATATAATAATCAGTATCATGATCCATGGAGAGATGAACAAGTTGTAAAGTTTTAGGATCTTGTTGGAGTTGAAGTGCAATTGGATTTGTTTCAGTATAGACATGTGTGGATTTAGGAGTTTTGGGAGTAACTAGTTGGTCTGATACGTCATCTCGAACGTCTACATAAGTTGAAAGGTCTCCAAGTGGATCATTATGAAAATATGATGCTGAACTAGGATTTTGTTGAGTGGGATTGATTTGATCATGGATGGGCTCTTCTTCGAGGAATTCTGAGGATTGAGGTTGTCATTTTTGAGGAGTGAACTCCATATTATTTTTCTTGGCTTGGGCATGGGTAGTAACCATGAAAATAGAGGACAATTTGGAATGATAAAAAGCTCTTAGATGGATATATATGGATGATATGAAAGACCCCAAAATAGGGATAAATGATATGGATCAAGATGTGGATACGGATTGTTTGATTTAGGATAAAATAGAGTCAAAATGATGATTCAAAGAGACCAGATGGACCTTAGGATTGGATACGGATAAAGGGATCCTTTACAACACTCAGGGTTATGATATGCCTAAGGAAGAAAGGAGATTAAAGATATCACCTCTACTCAAGGGAAGTCAAGGCTTATTGAGTAGAAAAGATAAGATGACAAGGATACACTAACTTAAGAATGGTTAGGGCCTCTTAAGCAAATGGATCGGTATGGGATTGAAAAAAAAGATTTGTCTCTTGATGGCTTGGATGTTGATATATGACCAATAGGATAATTGGAGTCCACTATTGGAAAGAGATTTTGGGAATGGATAAGGATGAATGATCAATTTGAAAGAGCTTCTTATGATTCAAAGTATCCAGGTTCCACTTGAGGTGTGACACGAGGATGAAAGGTTCCCGATTCTAAAAGCCAAGTTGATGATATAGGAGACAAGTTGTAATGGTGATGATGATCAAGAAAGCACACACATCAATCATATAAGACACACAATTTGATTGGTTGTTTTTGATGACACCTTGATGTTTTGCAAACATTTGTAAACATGCACAATCCTAGGCTAGGAAAGGACAATATTTGTTGAATCCCCTAGCTGCGCTTATTCAAAGCGGATAGCTCCAGGATCTTAGTAGCACTGACTCCTGTCCACGGCACTCACTTATCATGCATACCAAGTTCCAGGTTTCCCAAGGCTCGTCCCCCCACCAAACCTTAGGATTGTCCCTGCTATCTTGGCTAAGAACCGCAAGAATCAAGGCGGCTTCAAAGGTTACCCTTTTGCGTCAACAAATAGAGGGTTTTTTGCCACTGTACAAAAGGGTTCTAGTGAATATCCAGGGGATGGCACCTTACGAGTGTCCAACAAGCCACTAAAGGCTTTGACTAACCCTACTAGGAGTTGTAACATACACAAAGGTATGCCTCCTTTCGAGCTAGCACTGTACGGTAAGCGCTAATATGGTTAGACTTGGCTTTCACCTTATCCTCAATTTATATAGTGGACCAGACAAAAGTACTGCTTGGGGTCGCAAATGAGTTCTCCTTGTGTATGTGTCTCAAGAACAGACCCACTCTAAGGATAACAAAAATAAGGAAATATGTTGTTTTTGATCTCCCAGATCGCACGAAATGCAAAGAGAGAGCATACACAATGCCTTTGCCTCACACTCGCATGGGGTTCATTTTAATTCCAAATCCAAATGTGTGGGTGGTTATACAAAATGTCAAAAGAATGCTTTTGATTCTCAAGATTGTCAAATGGTGCAAGAGAAGAGCATACGCATTCAATGACAAAATTGCAAGCCACAAGACATCGCAAACACTTGTTAATTTTAACCCTTGCTTATGATGTGATCTAATCTATGAAAAGAAGACACGATGTTTCAAGATTAGATTCTCTGACAATCGATCTTGCAACACACTGATTAGTAGTTTGAAAAATTTGTCTTTGACAGGCATAAAGCTACAATGAAAATGTTAGGACAAGACAAATGAACCTACAAAAAAACCACAAAATGTTAAATGTGCTATGAGAGGAAAATGTTTGATGTTTGTAAAATGAAAGTATGAATTTCAAATAATTATACCTACAAATCTGGGCAAAATCTAAAGGAATTGATTGTATTGTTGTGAACCTTTCTAAATTCTCTTTCTGATGCAGGCAAAAATGTGAAAATACAATGAGAAACAAAAAAGTTATACAAATTTGAATAAAACAGCCTCCAAGGGCTAAAAATGGCACTCTGGTAGTTTACAAATTGTGTGGTAGGCAATTAGAATCTGCTTGATCATATGCAATGGTATCTCCCTGTGATTCAGGGGTTTCGTGTTTTTGACTCTGGCAGTTTAGCATTAAATGCTTTTGTCATTTAAAACTTCAAGTTGTCAGGAAGATAAGATTGATACAGATTAGGGTTTATGATTGGCAAAATCTAAAAGAATGTTATCACCAAAATCACAAATATTGAAGCCCTGCAACAACTCAACAACTCAAGTCAAATGTTAACAAAACATTGCAAAGATTTAATTCAAAACCAATCACAAAGAAGGTACTGCAATTCAACACTAAATCTTGTGGTATAAATGTAGCTTGGCAAACAACTCCATCTCCATCGTGATTGAGTAACATCTGAGACTCTTCATGATAGTTTGCAATACACATAACAAATGAAATTGATCCAGCACACAAAAGACATTATAGAAAGATTCACGGCACAAGTATTCCATGTTATAAATATATTTATGCCACAGGGATCACACCAGAGGTAAAACTTATATCACACTACATGAAAGATTAGATAAAAACTTATATCACACTACCAGTTACTAGTAGTGAGAGTAGAATCTCCAAACGGAATTGGAAGATCAGAATACAGTTATAGAAACAACCAACAAGTTTAGTAAATGTACCGGCATGAATTTATTTTTATGGCATGAGACAAATTGCTGCTAAGAACAACAGGTAAGTTTAAATAAGACTCAAGGAATACACGGGTATCTTGGTTGGAACAACTGGTGAATGTAGAAAGATTTCTGACCTAGATTTTTCTTGGTGTGAGACAATCTCTGTAGCATTCATACCCATAAGAGGTTTAAGGAATACATTGATAGGTGTATACGCCTAAAAATGACACGATTCAGTCTAAATAAATATTCTTAATATTTGTTCCACCTAATTCCTCTATCAATAAATAAACAATTAAATTTATTTATTCGATTCGTATTCTTCTAAGTTAATTAAATATCAAAATATTTAATTATCTCTTCTAAGGTCAAAATTAAATAAAACCCTTTTATTTAATTAAATTCTCCCAAACAATTAAATAATTCTTAATTATTTAATTAAATCAAATCATTCCTCCAAATTTGAATAAATCAAATCAAATTTATTTAAATTCTTTCAATCTCCAAAAATAAAATACAATCAAATATTTTATTTATTCTTCCAAATCATGCACAACAATTAAATAAATTTATTTATTTAATTCGCTTTCTTATCTTCTAAATTAAATAATTCCAATTATTTAATTGTTTCTTCCAATAATATCTTCTCTAAATTTAAATAAATCAAATATTTATTTAAGTTGTTTTTCTTCTAAATTGAGTTATCTCTAAATATAATTCAAGTTTTTTGCATATGCAATTAAATATTCCTAATATTAATAAAGCAAAATATCTTCTTATTCTCATGCAAATCCCTTCTTCTTGTTTTAAATCACTTAATTGAGTGTTATATTCTTTTAATTGCTTTAACTCATTCTTCTATTCTTAGCAAATCCTCTCATGCAAAAGAAAACAAGACACATGTCTTTTTCTTATTCGTTGCACGTTCCTCAACTGTTCTCAACCATTGATCTTCTCAAGTCTTCTATACCGTTGATCTTCATTCTCCCAAGTCTATAAATTCAACCTCATTCTTCCATTTCATTCATCCAAGCTTTTAGTATCGTTACCCTACAGGAATTGCAGTGCGCCTTTGGCACCCTTGTTATTCCTTTGTTGCTTGTGATCACCCTTGTTACCACGCATTATGCATCATCACCATAGCCATTCACACTTGACATTCTTGAACAAAGCAAGGAAGTGCTCTCTGAGGGCCTCATTTAGACATTCAAAGAATGATTTGTGATAGGTGAACAATGGAAGTTTTGATATGAGGAAGGTTTTGCTTTGTTTGTTCATTGTTTTATCTTATTGATTAATCTCCTTAGTTTCACTATTTCATTGAGTTTGGGTATCTGTTATTGTTTATCATTGCATATTCATTGTTTAATCCAAATTTCCCTTTATTTAAATTTCCCATTGTCAAGTTTTGCAAGGATCTATCAAAAGGTGACCTCCTGGGCTGAAACTAACATCACCAACGTGCTCAGAAGGGTTGAAAACCTTAGAATCACCTGTTAATTCACAAAAATCAGAGACTAAAAAAAATCTATGTGATTTTTTGAGGGTGCATCCTTTTATCTAACAGTCCAAAGGGTGCTTCTGCAAGGTGCATCGCTTTATCCAGCGGTCTGAAGGGTGTTTCAGCGTCCTTTTATCCAATGGTTCGAAGAGTGCTTCCACAGGGTGCATCCTTCTATCTAGCAGTCCAAAGGGTGCTTCCATAGGGTGCATCGCTTTATCTAACGGTCCGAAGGGTGCTTCTACGTCCTTTTATCCAACTATTCGAAGAGCTTTTTCGTAGGGTGCATCCTCTTATCTAGCGGTCCAAAGGGTGCTTCCACGTCCTTTTATCCAACTATCCAAAGAGCTTTCTCATAGGGTGCATCCTTTTATCTAGTGGTCTGAAGGGTGCTCCCATAGGGTGTATCATTTTATCCAGCCGTCCGAAGGGTGCTTCCGTAGGGTGCATCGTTTTATCCAACAATCCTCCATCCTGCCTTCTTCTACATGCCATAAGGGTGGTATCTTTTTCTTTTTGCCATAACAGGAGCATACGAACTCGTAATCACACAAATAAACACTCGTTGGAAAGGTAATTTTGTGAAATTCACAATGGAGTAGGTTTGATTAAGTGATTTTATCATTTTATCAGATATTTTTACAGTCAAAGTTCAGCTATCTTTCTAAGCTTAAATCTAGTGTTTTTTTGCTAAACACTGACGTCTTTTGTAGGAATTCTCTTATCGGTTTTGCAAGCTAGGCACTGGTTTAGATTCATATAGTTGCATTTGCTAGATCACACTTTGATTTCTAAAGCAGGAAAGTAAAACAGATGTTCATGCAAACTCTCACATAGTCTAACTAGGAAAGTGGTAACGAAACCTTTTACAATCTTGCATTGCAACATTGCTATCTTTTCAAGGTTATTGCTATCTGGATTAAAATTGAACTCACTATTGCTATCTGGGTTAAAACTAAACCACTACTATCTTGATTGACCAAAATTTCAAAGTTAACAATTTGTGCTATCGTGGATTAAAACTGAACTCACTATTGCTATCTTGGTTAAAACTAAACCACTGCTATCTCGATTGACCAGAATTTCAAAGTTAACAATTCGTGCTATTGTGGATTAAAATTAAACTCACCATTGCTATCTTGGTTAAAACTGGACCATTGCTATCTTGCTAATCACTTCAAAGTTTTGTGCTTGCCCAAGTAGATAGCTCATCTAGTTTTTTCTATTTTTAACTAGGGGAAAAAGAACCACTATATACTGTGTTTTGGGAATGATACCAGGCCTATGCAATCCCCTATCTTGGGTGACCAAAATGCCAGAAGTATCATTTTCGCATGTGTTTTTCCTTTAGAGGGGCCTGCTCTTGGATACCGCTTATCCAAGTAGGAACGACCCTAACTAGTAATAGGCTAGACGCCAAGCCCTTCCAAGCCACTATAAATAAATTGTATGTGGAGCAAAAGCTTCAAACAATGAGTGAATTTGTGTTATACCAACAGCCAACCTCCCCCAAAACCCTCCAAGGTGCAACCCTTGCAGGCTGGGAGACTCCATAATGGAGAGTAGTGCTACCACATGTATAACCACTCGAACGGTTGCCTTCATTAAACACCTTTGTTCTAGTGGCCAAAAACCCTTGTTATCCATTTGAAGCCTAGGATTTGTACTTGTTCTTTCTTTTTGGTCCAAAAAGAGTCAAAAAATCACAAAAAAAAAAGCCATAAAAATATTCTTTGTATTTGCTGTGTTTTCTTGCCATAAATTCATAAAATCAGATCAGAAAGACCTTGCAAACCAAAGTACCAAAAACATCAAAAAATTCCAAAAAAAATTGCAAAAAATACAAAAAAAGCTAGAGCGGCACATCCGTCCTCTATTCCTGCGCATCTGTGCCAACTTGTGGTGCATTTGCAGTGACTTTCAGCACTTTCATTGACTGTTCCAGTGCATATACATTTCAGCAGTACGATGCATATATCCTGACTTGCAGCGCATGTATCTATTTTCGTAGCTCATCTGTTTCAGTGCATACACGACAGTAAGCACTTGCACAATCTTTCAAAGAAAAATTCCAAGTTTTTTAGGTACCCATTTCAGTGTTGTGTCAGTTTCTATCGACATGACAAACCAATTAGAAGTAATTGCTCAAGAACTCCAAGTCATACAACAAGAAATGGCAATCTTACAAGCTGAACGTGTCAGTACTATCTATGCCTCACCCAAAACTCATACATCTGTTTCCCGTCTTAATGATGCTCATGATAAGGCAAGCACCACCTCAAGTTGGAAATTGTATACCACTCTGTCTACTAGTCCTCCTTTACCATCTTCTAAGACACCTATCCCAAAGCATACCAATCCTACACCAACACCACCATCTAGTTCCTCAAAATCTAAATGGGCAACCAAAAAAGAATCAGATGAGTGGTGGGAAAAATGTTTTCCAAATTTATACAACCAGAGAAAAGCTAGGGAAAAAGCTAAATCCCCTCACTCACCTATCTGTACACCTACGCAGGATGTGATCCAAGGACTACTAGCAGAGAGTCAACCATGTCCCCAAATTCCGGTCCTTGACCTTATCAAAAGACCTTCAAGCATGTCCATTACTCCAACCTCTTCATGTAACCTGCAACCCCTTGAGCATATTGAAGAACCTCCTACCATGCACCAAAGTCAAGGTCTGTCGCACCTTCATGTTGTTGACCAAGAGCCTATCCAAGAGTCTTCTACCTCAACTTCAATTCAAGCACCTCAAGCGTTATGTCAAGAGCACACTTTAGAACATGTGGAAACATCAACCCCTTGTCTAAATCAAGATCAAAACACTCCCATCTGACCCTTACATAACCTTTATCTTTTTGATGATCCTATACCTATACATGAGCAAGAAATCCAATTTCAAACCATTCATAACCTATATCTCTTTTATGATCAAGATACTACCTTTGATGAAGAAGCTATCCATGAGCAACTTGATCTTATACATGAACAAGAGATCAAAGTCCAACCCCTCCATGACCTCTATCCTTTCTGTGATTAGGATATTATCATTGATGACGAGGCTATACAAGTGCACCTTAACTCCATCATGATAAATCCTATCTATGATCAAGATCCCATCTATGATCAAGAGCCTATGTATGATCAAGCAGACCATGATGATCCTCTTAGCCCACTTTATGCATTCCATGGTCCCGGGCTTATAACCCCATCTAATCCCATCCAAGATCCAACAACTTCCTCTTCCTTTGATGAGACACTTGCCTCCCAAGCAAGTGTAGAAGATCCAACCAATAATACTCCTCCACCATCCATTATTGACCATGCTGCAAATCCCCCACCATATATCCTTGGTCTTACTGCCTTCATTCATGAGTGTTCCTCCTTAGAACACTAGCCACCATTATCCTCTATCCCAACTTCTTCATCCAATAAGGAACTTGTGTCTAGTGTTCTACCTGCACATAATCCCATTGTCCACCGCATACTCCAACATATGAACTATCAAGGTAAGGGCTTAGGCCTTCACGAACAAGGTATTTTGGAGCCTGTCCATGTCAATGTTCCTCCTCCTTCATATGGCCTTGGATACACACCCCAAGGTGAACAATATTGAGATTTTGGTAGTTCCTCCACTCCTCCTAAATCCCCACTTTTCATCACAAACCCTATCATATCCCCAAAACATATGTCGCCATTCCACCTCCATCATCCTACAATTGTCAAAAGCATGTTACCATACACCTTCCACCATCCAATCTACCTCCACTACTTCCAACTCCTAATATCCCTCCATACATTTTACCACCACTTCTTCCAACACCTTATTTGCCCATCTATGAATCTTCTAACAATCCCAATCATGGCCAACAAATGCACATGTTGTCTAAACAAAGAACTTCCTCCAACCCCACTTCCACCATCCCAAATGATTTTAACAACAAAAATCTGAATGCCTCTACCTATAAAGTCAAAAATCCTAAGAGTCCTCATGACCTAGGATACAAAGGCCAAGAATCAAAGAAGTGTCCTTCTCAAGAGCTGCATACACCCACACACCTATATGCCAAATTGAAAAAGGTGTGGGTTTGCATCCAACAAATGATTACTCCAAAAGCTACACAAAAGCTGCATACACCCAAACCCATACCTTCACAGGTACTATCTAAAAACAAAATGGTTTGGGTACCTAAGCAAAAAGCCATCAAGTCAAATGAGGCATCCACCTCTCAAGAATCTCAACCATCCACTTTCTCCCATTCCATCCAAAAGTCTCAAAATCTTCCATCCCACATGACAAGAAAAAATCAGCAAAATACTCAATCTATGTGGATCCCTACATGCCTAAGTCACTCATCCACAAGCAAAGTCTTTGTTGCTTCCTACACTACTTTCCCATCACCAGCTTCAATGTTTATCATGGTATGTGCAACCGTTGGTCATGATTCCCTTCCATTCTGCAACATTTTCATATACCTCCATCTCCCCTTCCTTGCACTATTATCCTACATGTCTTCCTCATCCTATTCCTATGGTCCATGCTTTTTCATTGACTTTTCATCGATCCTTGCATGAGTCCTCCATATTCTGCATCATCATCCACTATTGCACCCTCCGCAATCCACTATCTACCTTCTCCATCTCACTTTCATGCAATCTCCTACCAACATCTATGAGAACACTTGACATGTCCCATTTGTAACAGCATCCATCTAACGGGACTATCACCTCTTAGGGAACTAGATACTTGAGTCTCTCCCTTCCGTATCCACCTTCTCCCATCTAACTATTTAGAAAAAAAAATTAAAGAAAATCCCTTCGTCCAATGGTGAAAATCTGGCAAACAGGCACCTTGGATAAGTACCATGATGAAAACCTGGCAAATAGGCATCATGTGTAAGTTGATCTTCCATGTTACCTACACTTGGGGGCACCTTGTCTCATCAGCCTATCACTCTTCTCCTATCAATTTCCTTCCATACCATTTCCTATCCTATCCTACCTATACTATCCAGTCTATCCATCCTAATCTTCCTTTCCTCTATTTCTTTGGTCGTGATAAAGATTGGGGGCACAATGTTGAAAAATGTTTTAGATATCTCTTGACATACCTTATCCCTCCAAACCATGCAAATCCTTCATTACCCTCTCATCCTCCTATCATTGCAAGCTTTGTCATGAAAAATCCTAAGTATTCTACCTACAATGGGGCACGTTATTCTTATGCAACATAGTCCTTAGAGATCACATCCTTGGTTCCTTCTACCTGCCTGTTCCATTCACCCATACATCTACCTATCCGTGGTGTTTCCTTGTCATTAGTATTATCTGTTCCATATCCATTCCATATCTGATCCATGTCTGTTCCATATCATATCTTGTCTGATCCATATTTGTTCCATATTGTGTCTTATCTGATCCATATCTGATCCATATATGTTCCATATCATGTCTTATCTGATCCATATCTGTTCCTTATCTGATCCATATCTATTCCATATCTGATCCATATCTATTCCATGTCTGATCCATATCTGTTCCATGTCATGTCTTATTTGTTCCATATCTGATCCATATTTGTTCTGTATCATGTCTCATCCAATCCATATCTTAGGTCCATCAAGGTCAACCATGAACTACATTGCCTCTGCATTGTCACGTAGGCAAGGTCATTTTCAATGCACTCCCAAGGCTTTCCTTATCCATCCCATATCTTGTTGTCTATCCTCTAGTCCATCCATGATCCAAATCCATGAACTACATTGCCTCTGTGTCGTCACATAGGCAAGGCCATTTAGCAATGAGCCCCCGAGGCACTAGGTCAGTCCCTTAGCGTCCGTCTCACTAATAAAGATTGTAGAATCTTCTCACCAGACAAGCAAGCACACGTAAAACCCGCTCCTTTCAAGCCAAAATCCTGACATAGGACATTAACCTATCCAAAGCAAAGCAAACTCCTAAGGCCTTCTAAATGATTTTACCCAAATTATGGCAAGAAACAAACACATCTAAATGCAAAAATGTTTTGTGGATTGGAAACATGGTTAAAATACAGAGTCTTGATTTTTGCTATCATGCCTTTCTATGCTACTCAAGGATGCCAAAAGCTAGAGATGCTATGATGGGGGCATGATTATCATCTTTGTTTGTTGTTTGTGGATTAATCTTTAGTAATGTGAAGCGTTGTCTAAGGACATGATCGGTAAAAGATCATCAAGGACATCCAAGGTCTAACATGAACAGGGGCAATCCTTGACTGTTGATACGCAAGAAATACTCAAGTCATCTCGGTTCAATTATACCTCGATGCTTGTATTAACTTGCTAAATAAAAATCCATGTAAGCGATACTCAGGTCATCTCAGTTCAATTATACCTAGATGCTTGTATTAACTTACAGCATTCAGAAAAAGTACCAAAAAAAAATCACCCAATGATGAAACAAACACTTCAAAATACTTGCACTATCAAGATGTCAAAAAACCATTCACATGCACTCACATCCACAAAGCATCCATACCATTCACATCCGCAATAGCATCCATACCATTTCCCATGCAATAAATGATCTAGGATGTAGAGTAACAATACAAATAAAAGCTTGTGATTCCTTCTATCGAGTCTTTCTTCTATCAATCAGTATTCTATCTATCGTTGTGATCCATTCTTCTCAATCCAGTCAATCCAAGCAATGATCCCCATGCAAGTCTATCCTTAATCCATACCAATTGAGTCAAGTCAATCTTGTCGAATGATCCAATCACAATCAGTGGTCTTGATCCTTGTCTAGTTGTAAACCAACTTAGTCAATTATAATCAATCAATTGTCTTATACAGGATGTAACATTGTCGAAATCAGACCAACACACACGTCTTACATGACATGCTTCATTTCCTGAAACCAGACACTATCCTTCGTGTTGCGCTAGGGATCCATCCTTCCCTACCATGACAACACGCCTGCCGTGTTGGTCTAGGGATATATTGTTCCCCGCCACGACAACACTGTTGTATATCATTATCAGTATATCGTTGGTTTACTGCTCGACATGGGCAATACCTTGTTTGTTTTTGTATCATTTGTGCATACTTGCTTACTTGCTTGTGTGTGTTATCATTCCATCTTGCAGCATGTATCATTCGGCTCTTTCTTCATCCGTCGTCTTCGTGAGATTGTCCGTCTCACGCCCTCTGTCTTCTTCTCATCCAATCTCTCGAGGGGGCATCCTATCATCATAACCTGTACCAGGGGCAAACTGGGGCATGTATCATTGTCAGACTATCTATTCTTTGAAGCAATGCCGTAAACTGCATTGCATCAAAGAGGGGCAAAATGTATATGACTAAAAATGACACGATTCAGTCTAAATAAATATTCTTAATATTTATTCCATCTAATTCCTCTATCAATAAATAAATAATTAAATTTATTTATTCGATTCGCATTCTTCTAAGTTAATTAAATATCAAAATATTTAATTATATCTTCTAAGGTCAAAATTAAATAAAACCCTTTTATTTAATTAAATTCTCCCAACAAATTAAATAATTCTCAATTATTTAATTAAATCAAATCATTCCTCCAAATTTGAATAAATCAAATTAAATTTATTTAAATTCTTTCAATCTCCAAAAATAAAATACAATCAAATATTTTATTTATTCTTCCAAATCATGCACAACAATTAAATAAATTTATTTATTTAATTTGCTTTCTTATCTTCTAAATTAAATAATTCCAATTATTTAATTATTTCTTCCAATAATATCTTCTCTAAATTTAAATAAGTCAAATATTTATTTAAGTTGCTTTTTCTTCTAAATTGAGTTATCTCTAAATATAATTCAAGCTTTTTGCATATGCAATTAAATATTCCTAATATTTAATAAAGCAAAATATCTTCTTATTCTCATGCAAATCCCTTCTTGTTTTAAATCACTTAATTGAGTGTTATATTCTTTTAATTTCTTTAACTAATTCTTCTAATCTTAGAAAATCCTCTCATGCAAAAGAAAGCAAGACACATGTCTTCTTCTTATTCGTTACACATTCCTCAACTGTTCTCAACCATTGATCTTCTCAAGTCTTCTATACCGTTGATCTTCATTCTCCCAAGTCTATAAATTCAACCTCATTCTTCCATTTCATTCATCCAAGCTTTTAGTATCGTTATCCTGTAGGAATTACAGCACGCCTTTGGCACCCTTGTTATTCCTTTGTTGCTTGTGATCACCCTTGTTACCACACATTACGCATCATCACCATAGCCATTCACACTCGACATTCTTGAACAAAGCAAGGAAGTGCTCTCTGAAGGCCTCATTCAAACATTTGAAGAACGATTTGTGATAGGCGAACAATGGAAGTTTTGATCTGAGGAAGGTTTTGCTTTGTTTGTTCATTGTTTTATCTTATTGATTAATCTCCTTAGTTTCACTATTTCATTGAGTTTGGGTATTTGTTATTGTTTATCATTGCATATTCATTGTTTAATCCAAATTTCCCTTACAATAGGAACAACCCATGAGAAGTTTAAGGGATATGCCGATAAGAATGATTGATGAGTTCAGAAAATTTGCAAACGTGGAATCTTTAGGACATGAGAACAAGCTTCCCAATGTGAATTTGCTTTCTGTAGAAGGTTTAATGAATATGTTGCTAAGAATAGCTAATGCGTTTAGAAAAAGTCTTAAAGGAATATGCTATTGCTGATAGAAGCAAGCAACGAGTCCAAATAATGTGCCGATAGAAACAAGCAACGAGTTTAGAAAATTGTCCAACATATAATGAATAATAACTAACACAAAAATGGGCTCTAAATACTCTTGAAGCAACAAAACAAATTCAACATCTAGTCAAAAGGCTGACGATTTATTAACCCCCTTTAGCAATGTTTTAACAAATCACTCAATTTAAAGGAATGGTTAGAAGAAACCTCTATCAAGTGAGTGCTCAAAGGTGTTAATAACTGAATAAGGATGATCTACGAACAGTAATCTTCAATCACTCTTTCCAAGACTTGTTAAGCAACCTGCACAAGTGCTAACAAGAATTCTTGCAAAACAAACTGTTAAGAAGGAGGTTTCATGTCAGGTTCACTAGTGTATACAACGAAATATAGACTTTAATAAATATTTCAAAACTTATAGAAAAACCCCAAAATCTATATCAAGTGTGACAGAAAATGATAAACTATTGAAAATACATAATGATAAATGTTACCAATTATTTGATTGTGGTTGCTCGAAATATAGATGCATAACTCCAATGTGAATTTTTTTGGGGGTAATAATTGAAAGTGAGTTTGATTTTATAAATTTTTGGGAAAAAGTGGTTTAGGTGGTTAAACGACTTTTTGGAATAGTAAAAGGTGGTTAGGGTTATGGTAACGGGTTTTGGGTTAGGTTTGTAAATGATAAATTAAGTTATTAAGTTTAATTTGTTATTTACTGGAAATGGAGTAAAGAGGAGTAAAGTGGAGATTTAATTAATTAAATCTTATGCTAAGGTAAGGATTAAGATAATTTAATTAGTTTAATTAATTAATTAAATTTTATGCAAAATATAAGGATTAAGGTTTAGGTCAATTTTTTTATGTCTATAGATTTCAAACTTGGTACATGTAGCAAAACCTGACGGACGAGTTCGCTGTTGCACAGATTTTAGAGATCTTAATAAAGCATGCCCTAAAGATGAATTTCCACTACCAAGCATAGACAACATTGTAGATCTCACAACTAGACATGAAATGCTATCTTTGATGGATGGATTCTCAGGATATAACCAAATCAAATTAGCAGAGGAAGATCAAGACAAAACATCATTCATTTGTCCATGGGGCACATACTATTGGGTTGTAATGCCTTTTGGTCTCAAGAACATTGGAGCTATTTATCAACGAGCCATGATAGTTATCTTCCATGACCTTTTTCACACTATCATGGAAGACTATGTTGATGAGATTCTAGGGAAATCCAAGACAAGAGAAGGACATCTATGGGTATTAGCACAAATCTTTGATCGACTAGAGAAATACCAAGTTAGACTGAACCCAAAGAAATGTGTATTTGGCATAACATCTTGGGATACATTGTGTCTTGGCGAGGGATAGAAGTGGACCCTACCAAAGTAAAAGATATCATGGAAATGCCTCTATGAGCAAATCTCAAGCAGCTTCGTAGTCTACAAGGAAGGTTACAGTCCATCCGCAGATTTATCTCACAACTAGCATACAAATGTCATCCTTTCCAACATCTTCTTCACAAGGGTGAACTTTTTAAGTGGGATGAAAAGTGTCAACAGGCCTTCGACAAAATAAAGGAATATCTGGCAACACCTCTTGTGTTAGTACCTCCTATACTTGATTGCCCATTATTGCTCTACATATCTTCAACAATAGCATCATTGGGTACCCTTCTAGCTCAGCATGATGATTCAGGGAAAGAACAAGCCATTTACTACAACAACAAAACTCTTGTGGGCTATGAACTTAATTATTCATCTATGGAAAAAGCATGTTTAGCATTGGTGTTTGCTTCCCAAAAGTTACGACATTATATGTTGAACCAAACAACAAAGGTCATATCTAATGTTGATCCACTCAAATATCTTCTCTCCAAAGCAATCCTTATGGGAAGATTAGCAAAATGGGTTATGATCTTAAGTGAATTTGACATACAATACATGGATCATAAGGCCATAAAAGGACAAGTTATCATTGATCAGTTAGCTGCAGCACCCATCACAGATATTCATCCAATACGTCTAGAATTCCTTGATGAAGGATTGTTCAATCTAGCTTGACCGACATTGTGGCAACTATATTTTGATGGATCTTACACACAACATGGATCAGGAGTAGGGATATTGTTTGTTACCCCTCAAGGAGATTGTATCCTAAAATCATATAGAATTGCATTCCCATGTACCAATAACATAACAGAGTATGAATCTTTAATCACAGGATTACGCATGGCAGTACAATGGGCTATCAAATAGCTACAAGTTTTTGGTGACTCTTAATTGGTTATCAAACAAGTCTTAGATGAATATCAAATAAAAGATGAGAAGCTTCTTCCATACACGGTAATGGTTGATGATTTTAAAAAGTACTTTGACAATATCACCTTTGAACAAATCCTAAGGTTACAAAACAAAGCAGTAGATGCCATGGCTATGATTGGATCTCTTCTAGACATGTTGTCCAATACACACAAATGTGAGTTTCTAGTTGAACAGCTTCTGATTCTAGTATTTGAAGTACTGTAGTCTGAGCTTATATGTGAGATTGTTGGTCCCAATCCCAATTCACCATGGTATGAGGACATATACGAGTATCTCTGTGATCAAACCTTTCCATTCCATCTATCTAACACCCAATGAAAAACCTTTATCCGTTGAGCCTCTCGTTACACTATCTTAGGAGAAACCCTTTATCGCCGGAGTCTTGATGGTATCCTTCTTAGATGTCTTGATTCTGAGGAAGCAAAAGTGGGCTTACGTGAAGTACATGAAGGTGTCTACGGATCGCATTCTGCTAGCCCTGGTCTTGTTAAGAAACTTCTATGAGATGGATATTATTGGCCAACTATGGAGAAAGATGCACAACAATTCACAAAGAGATGTCTACAATGTCAGAGACATGAGGATCTAATACATGCACCAGCACATGAACTTTAGCCTATCACTACTCCATGGCCCTTCTCGTAGTGGGGACTTGATCTCATAAGTAAAATCCATCCTACTTCGTCAAATGGTCATAAGTTCATTATCACCGCCACTGAGTACTTCACAAAGTGGGTGGAAGCCATACCAATGACTTATATTATTAGCAAGCAAATATCCAATTTCATCCTACACTATATCATTTGCTGTTTTGGAGTTCCTCAAGCTATTGTCACTGATAATGGTCATTTTTTCAAGAACCAAGAGGTTCGAGATCTTTGTAACAAGTTTCATATCCAACATAGATTCTCTACACCTTACTATCCTCAAAGCAATGGCCAAGCTGAGGCATCTAACAAAACAATTATCAAGATCCTCAAAAAGATAGTCAATGAAGCTGGTCGTGATTGGCATCTGCAACTTAATCCTACATTATGGGCATATAGAACAAGTATCAGAACTCCCACTGGAGCTACACCTTATGCTCTCATATATGGCACTAAAGCTATCCTACCTATTGAGGTTGAGATCCCCTCAATGCGAGTATCTCTACAACATACTGTCTCAGATGAAGAATATCGAGTATCCAGACTCCATGATCTTGAGCTACTAGATGAATGACATCTTACAGCACTCAAACATCTCTAGTTCTATCAAAACCATCTATGCCACAACTACAACAAAAAAATTAGAGAACGCAAATTTTAAGTTGGAGATCTTGTCCTTACAGAAAATCAAAGGAATCAACAACATCATGAGAAATAGGGTAAGTTTGAACCTAATTGGCTTGGTCCTTTTGTCATTACATCAGTCTATGCCTCAGGTGCATACACTCTCTCAACACCTGAAGGCATTCCCTTGGATGAACTAGTCAACAACATCCAACTCAAGAAATTCTATCCATGAATCTCAGCTATTCTAAAAACAAAACAAAAAAATACATCGAATAGTGAAAACCACTTTGTGGCACTTTGGATAACAAAAAAATTAATAGTACAAGATAAATAATTCATCCTCTAGTGAAAAAATGGTAAACAAGTGCCTTGGATAAGTACCATAGTGAAAACTTGGCAAATAGGTGCTATGTGTAGCGATAAACTCCCATCGTCTGCTTAGTTTGTTTGATCATAGCTTTTCATAGCATATTTCACCATCTTACCTACATAATCCATATCATAATCCACATTTCACCTTGTACAAACATCATTGTCTGCTTATCCATAATAAAAGTCTTTCTATCCTTGCCTTTGTCATGCTAGCCGTCGTAGTTTGGACATTGTTGGGGTAATTATATCATTTGGCACCTTAGCATCTTGGTTACATGAACCCATCTATCGTAGCTTCTCCATAATAAACCTTATCCCACACTGGGGCACTTGTTGATCCTTAGTTGGAAGTGGATACTTATAGCTCTAGCTCATAACACAACAAACACCCAAGCTCATAACACAACAAACTTTCAACTTCAACTTCAAGCACAACATGCATCCAGCTTCAAACTTGGCGAACATTTGCAACCAGGATCAACATCTTAGCAATCAGTCCAAACTCAAACATCATCAAAAACATCAAAAAACATCAAAACATATCAAAATTCAAAAAAATCAAGACATCGCAAAAATTCCAAGCAATAAAGTTAATCCTTTGACATCAACCACGAACATAATAAGAAAGAACTACATCATAGCTATATCGTTAAAGCCTTGATCTTGTGGATATAGGGTATGTAGGCAATCTGAGATGCGAAGGAAGCACTTTGATTTAGGCATAGATGATATCTCCCTTCTTTTCATCATCCATCTTTCATCTTTCTTCTAATTATCCTCCTCACTGGCCTCTCCATACCAATCTCTCCAATCTCTCCCACCCTCATCAACTGAGTTGGTCTAGCTGTCACCCAATGTGCATCATAATCTAGTAAAGTCCCAGGATCTATAGGACCCTATCTCCACGGCCACATAACTGGCTGTAGCCCATTTCTCTCTGCCAAAGCTATCTCCACTACAAACTCTGACCCCCAATCAAAAACCTCCTACCGTGTCCTCCCAAAAATTGCATCTCCCACTAGTGCTCCCTGTGGTAAGTTGAATTGCCTCAATACCCTCTTAGAAAAATGTTGCTCTATAATATATCTACTATGTCCAAAAATGTATCTCACCTGCCTCGCATAGACAAGCTCTACATCCTCCTCATCCCATCTCTCGCATGCTAACCATGGCCTCTATACAAACCTATCTACCTCATCCAGTGTCCGCCTCCAATACACAACTCCTCATCGCTGCTGATAAGTAAGAGCTCCTCTATACATCCTAGCATACAACTCTCTTGCTGCTCTCACCACCCATCCATCTGGCCTCATCACTAGAATGTACTCATATGCCCGTACATGCAAAACTGTAACCCCAAATGACATACTCGCTCCAAACATGTAGGCGCAATCATGCAAATAATGATATAACTGCCCCACCACACACTTAGCCCATGTATATCTCATCCCATAGGAGAACATCCCCTCCATCACTATCCCCCATCCCACTGGAAAACCTCTAGCTTGCCTATCTCCAACTAGCCATCTAATAATTGCTACCACTACCCACTGTAGTCTATTGCATAGCTCCTCCATCCTGGCCATAGGAATCTCTGAGCCCTCAGCTCTAATATCTGGTGTCCCAAACAACTGCCTAAATGCCGCTGGACCCATATCAGGATCATAATCTACTCTGTCCCCATCAATAGGAACACGCAGAATCTGGAACACATCCTCCAAGGTGATCGTCGCCTCTCCCGTCAGCAACAAGAACAAACTATGCTTGCTCCTCCATTGCTCCACCATTGATGTCATCAATCCTCGATGTGCCTGTACTGGCTCTAACCTTGACACATGCTCCAATCTGAGGATCTCTAGCACTAGCCACTCCTCTACATCCAGTAATCTAACCAATTGCAAATCCCTAGGATGTGCCTCTCATGATAACAACGATGGTAGTATATCCTGCATCATTCCGCTCACCGTATTAGTCTTTGTGCTATCAAAATTGCCTCTTGCATGTTATATCTGACTACTACTATAAGTGACCTATTTTTCTATAAGCACTATCTTTTTGAGAAAACGTGACCCATTTTACAATATACGCACATTTTTAGCTTACAAGTGACTTACCCTATGCGCGCCCCTGTTGACTGCAAGCGACTTCAAACACTACATGCACATGTTGTTTGCCTATAAGTGACCTAATTGCTATATGCGAGCTCTCATTCCTCATAAACAAGCTATATCTATATAAGTGCCTACTTTTCCTCCATAAGCGACCTATTCTAGCCATATGCGCATTCAGCCTGCCTATTTCCTCTAGCCGACTACAAGCGACTCACTTTTTCCATAAGCGACCAAGCTGCACTCATATTCAACCTAAACTACCCTAAGCGACTACGTTCAGTGCATAAGCAACTTGAACTGCCTATGCTATAACCTAGTCACTTTTGGTGACGTGTGTGCATTTATGACGCTTCTAGCCTATCAAAATCATGCTTTTAGCAAAAGTTTTGATACATACCGGTACGCTTTCTCCCTCTGGTCGCCCATGTGTCCTCACTCACTTGGCACGATGATCTCTGTGTGGAATCACCATCCTACTAGCTTCCAACTCTTGTCGCACAACACCTCTAAGGAGCTCTGGTTCTCTCTAGATTTCTGAACACAAATGAGCACAAATGGGCCTATTTGCCCTTGAGGAACCTACTTATAGCCCCTATCCAAACCCTAATTATTCTATACCATCCCAATTTCTCCCTCCCAACCCCCATTTTCTTCGTGTCATCCTTGTTTTCTAGCCTTCTATCTTATCACATGTCAACCTAGCCCTTCCTAGTTAGCCTGGTTTACCTCTCAAGGGGGCATCACCTACCAGTTACACTAGGGCATAACCTTGTTTATCAAGAGGATTATCGTATCTTCTTTGACACAACATTCTAATGAACATTGTATCAAAGAGGGACAAAACGTAGACACCTAAAATTGACTTAATTATCATTAGCATTCAAATATCGCATTAGCTATCATCTGCATTTGTTTAACACACTTGAGCAATGTCCCTATCACTTATTTATTCTATTAATTAAATAAATTTATATTTATTTAATTAATTTCTTTTATCATTTATCTCAATAAGTTGACATGTGTGTCTCTTTCATTTAAAAAAAGATAAGTGGTACTACATCTTTTATTTAATATCTTTCACATGTAGTATTTTTTATGTACACAGTCACACATAAGCCTTATCTTCCCTCCACTTGTCATTTACACATTCATCTATGATCATCTTTAAATCTTAGCCATTCACATAGCCACCAAATCTCCACCGTTGATTGATTTTAGTTGAAGTCTATATAAACACCCTCTCATTTCATACTACATCAGATCCAACATTCATATAGTGTCTACATTATCGTCTTGAGCATATTGAGCATTTTGGCATCCATCTATCATATTATCATTATCATCCATTCATCATGGCAGCTTTTATCTTCATAATTGTTCATTGTTGAAGAAGCAATCCACATCATAAACAAGGAATTATACAATCTAAGTGATATTGTTCTTGAATTGCATGCTTTTGATTTCATTTGGATTAGATTCTTTGATGATGGTAGGGTTAGGTTTTCATGGCTATGCTTTATCTTATTAACCTAATTTTTACCCATTGCATTTTGATTTTCTATTGTAGGAGTAGGAGTAGAAGATAAATCTATATTACAGTATCTATTTCACACTTCATACCAGTGTGAAATAGAAAATAAAAATAAAGAAAATTGAATAAGGGTTACAATCTGCTAATTAGTCACCAACAAATCTAGTGGTATCAGTACTTAATTGGTGAATAAGGTAATACCCACCTAGGCATAGTAGAGCCTGAAGCACAGAGAATTACAATCATTTTGATTAATTCTGTCAGTTGGTCAAATCAATTATTGAACTTGATTATAAAGTTTGGCATCCTTTTAGGGTTTGGTAATTTACAGATTTGGGAACCAACAAATTAGCACACCTTGGCAGTCATTCATACACCTGCCGGCTAGCATTCTTATATTCCTTTATCCTTGTGAAGGTGTGGAAGACACTTTATTACTAGTTTTACCTTTATCCTCTCATCCACCGATTAACAATATAATTATCTTCTAACCTCGTGAAGATGTGGATAGCACCTGGCGGTTTATTAAACCTTCATCCACCTGTCCACTGGTTCATGGCCTAACCACTTATTGAACCCTGCGGAGTTGTGGATAACATTTCCCTTCACTACTAATGGCCATATGCCCATCTACCGGTTAACTAAAGGGTTAACTTGAAAGGTTGCGGGGCTGTGGATAATGAAGAACTTAAGGCTCTCAATATGCACGTGGCCAATTTTGATGACTTAAAAGAGAAAACCTTGGGGAATTGAATCAAAGGCTTATATGAAGATACTTTTGATTAAAATTGAGCATGACCATAGAGAAAAAGGTAACTAGCAAATGAAAATAGATTCAAATCAAAGGGCCAGTCACTTCATGAATAAAAGGGGCTCAAAGCGAGAACTTTAAAAGACTGGAACTAGAACAAGAGGTCAATGATGAATTATAAGACCAAAATCCTCAAGGTACAAGGGTTCCATAATTTGGCAAAATTTTGAAAATGACAATTCCTAGGACCAAGATAGAAAAGTAGAACTCTCCTTCTAAAGACCAGAAAACTAAGAAATCACAACAGTGTTACCAAAGTCATCATGTCTTTTGATCATTCTAGGGTTTTATGTTTTATTTCCCCAGCAACCATTTCTTGAATGTTGAACATAGATGTTTCTAATCCCTAAAAATGGTCACTTTTAATGAGTTTGTTCTAAAAGCAAAAGACCATTTGATGTCCAAAATTTGAGATTCAAACTCATATTCTACTGTTGTTCTACTGATTCAAGTTACTGATTTATACATTATTGTTTATTTTGACTTCAGGAAATGAGGAAAAAGACTTTAAGGCACAAATTAGATGATAGTGATCATAATGCTGAAATTTTAGTGACAGATTATGAGTGCTTTTGTAGAGAAAATATGGCCAAGAATAATGAATATTTATCGCGTCTTGGTTTGACAAATAGACAAGTTGTAAATCCACTAAGTAGTATATTATTTGTTTAATAGTGTTTAATGAAATTTTATAGGCAAGAGATTTATATAAGACATAATATGATATTTTTTTTGTTTTATAGGCAAGAAAAAGAGTGCAAAGAAAATGCAGAGAAAAACAAAAGGAAAGAAAAAATACAGTGCTGCCAACTCATAGAAGCTAACACATTTGTGATTCAATAAATGCAGTTGGTAAAAAGAATAGTTGTGATGGAGTGCAGCTTGATATAGCACATGGTGATGTGCAGCTTAATATAGTACATGGTGATGTGGAGCATCGTGATGATCTCTTAGCACAAAGTCTAAGAGAGATTATTGAAAAACATGAGAGCAAAGGAATAGTAAGTCTGCAGATGATTTATTCAAGATTAAAGAATGTGTTTGAAGTGAAATCTATGGAGACCAGTACTGATCTACCTACTCATGCCACACTTGATGTGGCCAAGGAGCATGACGTTCCAGTTAATGAAAATCATGAAGAGAGACCGCTTGCATCTGGTGTGCCTCAGAGTGCACTTGTTGCATCTAGAAATTTTGATGGAACTAGTGGATCAACCAAAAATATTGGTAGTGGTTTAATAGAAGATGTGTCTTCTTTTGTCAAAAGACAAAGATTGAGTCAAGATTTGTATAGATCTACAAAGATGAATGCAAAATAGAGAAAATTAGAAGGCAAGAAGTCATTCTTGGTTGAGGTATCGAGAGATGGTAAGCCCATTGGGCTAAATGCTGCAAGGTGGGCCTCCGAGTTGGGTGTAAGATGCAGGGCCTATTTGGATATTTGCAAATCAAATTTTGCAAAGCAAGATCCATGAAGTGTGGAAAATTTTATATAAAAAATGGAAAATGCTTTTGAGACTACTGGTGGACAAATCTTTAGAAAATATTACAAGCAAAAGATGAGACTTTTGATGAACAATTTTAGATACAATTGCAGAAAAATAATCATGGAGGGAAAAGAGAGGTTAGACTCCACTCTATCTCTCAAACAATGGGGGACATTGAAATAAAGTAGGTGTTCCAAATAATATTTGACAAAGAGTAATAGAGGCAAGAGAACAAGAGATAATGTGAGGGCTAGATATACATTTAGCCGAGGCAGGTTGCAGGCCAAAATGGACAAATTTGGAGTAAGTGTATGGCTTTTTGGTTCAATTTACGTTGTGTTATTTATTTTATTTTTTTATTGAACTAACTATATGTTGAAATTGACATTGTGTTTTAGGTAGAAAATAGTAATAGAGAAGTAGGTGTAGAAGATATTATCAATTATATGGCAGCACTAGATCCTAGTAAATCTAAGAGTAGGATGAAGTGGAAATCTAGTTCATCAACAGAGATTTGACAGCCATCTGTTAGACGCCCAGTAAGAGCCTCTCCAGATCATGTCAACTCAAATGAAGGGTAGCAACATGTAATGAGTTGCATATACAGTCTCACTGAGAAAGTTTCACAGTTGGTTGCCTCTGTTAAGCCTATAGTTTCTGCATAGAATGAGCATAATTCCATGGATTCAGATGAGGTAAGAGGCTCTATTGATCTCATTTCTTCTTGTTTGGCAGTTCTGTATACACATGCCTCTTAATATGTAGATTGAAATCCGAGCGTAGGAGAATCCAACCTAGTTTCTTTATTGTTTGAGTGATCCAGAAAATGTTCTTTTGGACAAATTTATAGCTTGCATTCTTTACTTGACTATTGAATTCTTTGTATATTTTTTTGCATGATGATTAAACCACATGTAGAACAATTTTATCAAAGCAACACAAAAATGCCTTGATGTCAACAGAGCTGCCGATATTGATAGTGATCATGATGAACGGGACAAGAATGTGTAGCACAGTCATAGTTGTGCTGAAGTTGAGGTAATATAATAGTTGTTGTCAGTTATCTGTCCCAATGTTTTGTCATTCTTCATGCTTAAAATATTCTTTAGGACAAAAATTTATAGCTTTTACATTCTTTAAGTTGTAAGTTAATCTTTCCCAATGTTTTTTCATTCTTATTTTGGACAAAATTTATAGCTTTTGCATTCTTTAAGTTGTAAGTTAATTTGTCCCAATGTTTTTTCATTCTTCTTTTGGATAAAAATTTATAGCTTTTGCATTCTTTAAGTTGTAAGTTAATTTGCCCCAATGTTTTGTCATTCTTCATGCTTAAAATGTTCTTTTGGACAAAAATTTATAGCTTTTTCATTCTTTACTTGACTTATATTAATTTTTGCATGATGACTAAACCACATGCAGAGCAATTATATGAAAGCAGAATGAAAAGAAAAAGGCCTTGTCAATAAAGCTCTATGTAAAGCTACACAACTTCATGTCAATGTTGATAGTGATTATGCTGAACTCGATGAGCATGTGCATGATATTCATAGTAGTAGTGGAGCTGAACTTGAGGTGAGTGCTATGAAACCACATGCAAGTAAGTACTATTCAAGTAAGTAATGGTTGTTTTATTATGTAAATAAGGGTAATCATTACCTATGTGATAGAAGCTAGTTAGAATAGTAGTGAAGTGTAATTAGCTAGTATACATAGATTATGGAAATAAGGGAGAACATATAAGTTACATATGGAAGCTTAGAGTTTAGTTGTAATAGAGTGCATACATAGATTTTGACAATGCATTAGTGCATTGTGTTCAGGGATTTCATGGTCCGCAATTGCGGGACCTTCATTGCCAATCCATGTCTCTTTTTGGAGTACTCGTACATTCTAGCACTATTGTAGTCTTGCCCTCCATTTGTTTGTACCTCGTAATGGGTTAGTTTTTTTTTAAGAATAAAAAGTTGCTTCTTTGTTATTCAACAGAATAAAAAAAGCACATACAAAAACTAATTTGTTCCAAGACATAAGACATTACATACAATTGTCAAAAACAAAAGACAACACTTTTCCACTGATGTCAAAAATTGATTTTTGTAGGAGACAACACTTCGAGAGAAGGAAAAGACAGCCAGATGACAATAACACTGATCCTGAGAAGCATAACAAGTCCATACCAGAGTTAATTAGAACTTTTTTACTCTTTTCAAACATTCTAACCAGAAGTTCCATTACTATCACATGACCTAGCTTCATTTTTAGTTCATCAAGGGATTTCATCTCCAACCACTTTGGTTGTTCTTGCACAAATTAAGAATGTATTAGAAAATGTATTTTTGAGTAAAGGATTCCAGTCAAAAGAAAATCATAGGTGGAAGTAATTACCATAACCAAAAAAATAGACCTTGTGTATATAGATTTAAAATGATGGGACAAATATAGCTAATACAAAGATCAAACAAGTTGTAAGGCTACTTCTCATGAGAAAACATCCCCTATTAGATTAGGTAAGTTAAGGTTTTTTACGCAGGAATTTGCTTGGCTTTGTTTATGAAAAACAAATTTAGTTTCTTCCATAAATAAGTTGAATCCTTACCTGTTGAGGCACAAACTCATATGTTGGTGTTTCTAGCATTTTTAGGAATGGAATTCCTTGCAATCCTATTGTTAGATTGATATAACTGACCAAGCATGATGTTTTTGTTTAACACCCCGAAGAGGCTCTCCTTCTGCAAAAACAACAGCATCCAAAAGGATATCCACAGTCTCCTCAAATGAACATCTCATCATTGGCCTTGTATCATTATGATTGATACCATGTTGAGTAATAGCCATAAAATGACATTGATATGTCATTGTGTCACATAGAATAGCTAAATGCCTATAGTTCACATATGACCCATCAAAAGACATCACAACTCGAAGCTCATCCAAAAGAGCTTTTCTTAGAGCCTCTATTATAAGAACTTCAATAACCTCAATCAAGTGATTACTTGTTGTCCTTGTAGCATCCACATCTTCATGGCACATGACTGCTAACATATTGACACCTTTTGTATCTAATATGCATTCTGTATCAAATAACAGGAAGTTAATTTTTATTTAATATGCCAGGTGCATGGTTTCAGGTTTCCTATCGTCATTTTCTAGTTTCTTATGAATATTTATTGAATGTTAATCTATGTGTTATCGAATATTTTATATCTCAATATAATGTGTATTTTTTTTCTTTTTGTAGAAATGTATTGATAGACTCTAAGAAGGGGATAAAGTTGGGGTGTTGGATCCATTTGATGGTGCTGTTGTGGGTATTGGGTGGATTCACTCACTATCTATTGTACATGGAGTCAAACTGAAAGGAATAGGAGATGCAAATGTAAATATTTTAAAGGTCACAAGTAACATACCCCTTGCTTATGAAGACAAAATAGATTGAGCTGTCTATTTGAAAGAGAAAGAAGGAACTTTCACACGGTGGCCACTAAAATATTTGCAAAAAATGATATAGTTGATGTTTATCATGTACTAGCTGTTAGACAGCTTGGTCCACTGCTTTATGCAATATTTTGAATGTGTTGTTCAGGGATCTTTATCATGGTGTATTTACAGGAGTTGGAAACTCTTAGACTTTGACATTTTTGATATATATATATGAACATCTTACAGTTCATCAAAATTGTATTATATTTTTTTATTGCAGATTACCTTTTTTTTTATCATGATGTTGAATCAATTTTTTGACTTCTAGCATGCTGTAGCTTGTTCGTATATGTAATATTTTTATTTGCTTTTATGTTTTAATTCAAGTTTAATAATATGTTTATTTTTGTATTTTTATTTGCTTTTATGTTTTAATTCAAATTTAATAATATATTTATTTCTACAATATACAATTTATGGTATTTAATAAATTATTCATATCATATAAATGAAAATTTACTACTAAACTAGTAGTAAATATAATGATTATGGAATTAATAAACAATGTATCAATATACTACTAGTTGACAAAAATCAGTGAACAATTAAATAAACTACCAAATGACGACAATTAAAAAATAAAATGACTAAATTTACTACCAATTAATGGAAATCAGTCAATTAAAATGACTAAATATACTACTAATTGACATCAACTAATAATTAATTGACCAAATATACTACCAATTGATAGAAATCAGTGAATAAATATGACTAAATATATGACCAGTTGACAGCAAAATAATGATTAAAATGACTAAATATACTACCAATGGATAGAAATCAGTCAATATAAATGACTAAATATACTACCAATGGATGGAAATCAGTGAGTAAAAATGACTAAATATACTACCAATTGACGGCAATTAATGATTACAATGACTATATAAATGACTACCATGACTAAATAAATGACCAATTAACAACAATAAATGACTAAATTAATGACTAAATATACTACCAAATTGATCAATCAAAACAACCAATAAATGACTAAAAATGATTTAGTCATAAATTTGGTCGCGTTATAAATGACCGGAAATAAACTACTAATGGTCACATGACCAAGCTTAGTCATTTATATGCAATTTTTAGTAGTTTTTTTAGTCATTTATTGTTGTTTTTCTACTAGTGCTAAAACTTTAATATGATTATTTGCCATCATATATCTGAATTTTTTTAAAGCTCTAACAATGGCAAATACTTGTTTATCCATGGGGCTCTACCTGACCTCATAGTCCTTTAAGGTCTAACTGAAGAAGGCCAGAGGCTATTCCATTCCTTGTTCATTCTGTTGCATCGAAACAAAAGCAATGTTCTCTCCTCCATGTGCATAGAGGATGAAGTCCTCATAATTAGGGTTCATGAGAGTAGGATCCTAGGAAATCTCTTCTTTGATCTTCTCAAAACCCTCTCTCCAAGTTAGCACAGTTAGGAATGAATTTCCTAACAAAATTTATCTACCCCAGAAATGACTGTAAAGCTTTTTTGTGAGCAGGCAGGGGAAGAGAAAGAAGAGATGATATCCTTTTAGGATCTATGAAGATCCCATCCTTAGATACTAGATGGCCTAGCAGCTTACCCTGAGCAACAACAAAAATACATTTCTTGGGGTTTAGAGACACCCTGAATTTTGTGCATCTCTGGAAGACTTTCTCCAGATGCTCCATATGATTTTCTCCTTTCTTGGAGAAGACTGTAATGTCATTCAGATAAATCAGGATGAACTTGTTTATAAAACCTTTAAAGGCAATATCCATTGCCCTCTAAAATGTGGCACCAACATTAGACAAACCAAATGGTATTTTTGCATATGCCATAGTTCCCCATTTGGTTGTAAATGTTGTTTTGAATCTATCTTCTTCTTTGACAAAGATTTGGTTATAGCCAGAAAAGTCATCAAGCAATGAAAACCTCTCTGCCCCTACAACAATCTATAAAATTTGATCCATAGAGGGCAGAGGGTAATGATCCTTCAAGGAGGCACGATTCATGTCTCTAAAGTCCACACAGAGCCTTATCTTGCCCTTTTTCTTCCTTACAGGTACTAGATTAGCAACCCAAGTAGAATATTTGATGGGCAAGATAATCCTTGCCTGGATGAGTTTAGCAAGCTCTTTTCTCATAAGCGGCTCAATCTTAGGGTTTAGGGGTCGCTGCTTCTGACAGACCAACTTGGCATTTGGATCCAGATCGATGGCATGTTGAGCAACATCTAGATTGAAACCTTTTAAATATTCCTACGTCCATGCTAGAAGGTCACTATATTTTTGGGTAAGGCATATGAATTCTTGTTTCTCAGCGTGATCACATACCTTTTGTTGCAATTATGTGCAGTCGGTGTTGTCATTGATGTCAACAAGTCTGTGTTGTCATTAGTGTCAATTGGTTGAGTAGAGATGAAGTTGTTGTAATGGTATGAGTTGTTTGGTTGAGTTGGTTGGTTGAAGATGATTTGGTTGCTTTGTAGATGTGCTAAAGATGTTGAGAATATGTTTATGATTGGTTGGTTTCCAAGTGCTATTGAGAAAATTTGATTAATAAAGGAAATAGTGTGTTGAGGTGGCATTTTGATCTACAGAGTAGTGTTTTGGTCTTTCACCGCATTTCTTCTATATTGAATATTTGTCTTTGTGGTTTGGATATGTTGTTTAGAGGTGTTAAGGGATGTTATATTTTAAATTTGGTGATCTGGTTTGATGTGCAGAGGAAGTTTTGTTCACCAGTGTATGGATTGTGTTTCTGAGCTTCACAGAGATGTTTGGGAGAAACTGTTTTGCTCTGCATTTCTCCGTAGATTTGTTTTTGGTCTTGCAGTTCTAGATTTGAGCTTATAATGCTTATATATTACTTTAGTTCAAAGTGTTCATGGTTTTGTGCTTTGGAAGTTGATTTCTAGAGATACAGTGCATGACTAAGATAGTTAAGTATACTGATAAGGATGTGTGGTAGATGAAAGTTGATGCGGAGGAATTTGTTGGATTTCAGGATATTTCAGGATGTTTATGGAATACTCTAGACTGTGTTGAAGCCTTGTATGTGGTCTATGAGTCATTTTTGGGTTTGAGGAAGTGTGTACTTAAAAGTTCATTGTGTTAACACAAGTTTGGCCGACCTTGGGTGTTTACACTATTTGCAAAGTTGCTTCGGTGATTGTGAAAGTGTGGAGTAGCATACTTGGATGAATTTAGGTCCAAGCTAAGGTGTGTTGTGGTCTGCCTTCATTCCTTTCCACCGTACGAATGTTTAGGTCCAGACCTAATTTGAATTTTCTAAGGTGATTTTCTGACCTTGGAGAGTGTTGTCAAGGTTGAAGACAATATAAATAAGTGTGAAGGGATTGTGATTGAGTGTGCACACAATGAAGATGATGTGAAGAACAGTGTGGTTGAATGTGTGGTGCAGTACAAGCTTTCATGTGTTAGATTACTGGATACAGTGAGCAAAAGGTGTCTAGAATTCTTCAGTGTGACTGTGAAGGTGTTGATGGTGTTTCGGTGGAATCCTCTATTGCATTGAGATAGTTTTCTCCTTGTAACAATCTTCTCTATCTTTTTCTCTATTGTGGCAGTGAGACTTTCTTTTAGGTAGTGAGCCCTTTGATAGTGAGCCTTCTGGAAGTGAGCCTATTATTTTTTAGTGTTGATACTACTTTATATTGTGAGCTAATCCTCACCGTGGTTTTTCCCTTCTTGGGTTTTCCATGTAAATCTAGTGTTCTCTTGTGTTTGATGTTGAGTTGATTCAGTTTCTATTATTTTCTTTCATGCTTAATCATCATAACAGTTTAAGGGTTAATTAAATTGATGTGAATTTAAATGTGTTTGAGGGTTTTGGAATTATAAGTTACAACTGATTCACCCCCCTCAATTTTCTTGTGTATTCAACACCTTTCCTAGCAGTAATTCTTTATCTTGGCCAACAACAACCTTCTGATAATCTTCTCTTTTGAATGTCATGTTATTTCTCTCACCCCTGAACTTATCATCTGGGCTGAAAATGGCCTCAAGGGTGACTAAACCCTTGGGCAACTTGTTCATTTTGAGTTGAATGATCTAGTCACCATAACCCTCCTACAGTCTGGGTTGCACCATGGATAAGAACTTTGCTTCATTCTAAATGAAGCTTGCAATATGCTCATTGCTATCAAAGATTTGCCACTGAATATCATTGTTAAGAATAGAGGGTCTGACTTCTATTCTCACATGCTGATTAGGACCCTAAAACAAATCTATAGGAGGGGAAAATTGGGCTCAAACTATTTCCAGTTGATCTGCCTCAACATTTAGTTTCCTTGGGATTACCTATAGGTTGAGAGCATAAAAAATCTCAAACAAGCCCCAAACTCTATGTCTGTAAGCTCTTAGAAGCTGATTTTTTGTGGCACATTTTTCTTTGACTTGGTTGACCACCAACTCAGTGTCTCCAAAGATTTCCAAATGCTTGATGTTCTTCTTCTCATCAAGCAACAAACCATGAACCAATGCCTCATACTCTGCCACATTGTTGGTGCAAGAAAAATGTAGTCTGTGAGAAAAATGCAACTTCTTACCAGTCAGAGAAACTAGTAAAACCCCTACAGCAACTCCATTTCTACTCTTTGCACCATCAAAGAACATTTTCCATGGGTCATTAGAGTCATTATCCAGTTTAAGCACAAGAGGGACTGAATAATTTCACTCATGTATGATATAGGTGCCCATGTCAGTTGCCTCAATGGTGTCATAAGGGTCAAAATCACAGTGATCCCTTGCCCATTCATCAAGAAATAGATCAGGGGTTGGAAGAGGTGAAGATGCTACCTCTAGAGACTTTGAATCATGTACTTCCTCACCCTGAATCATAACATACAGGTTCACCAGGCTCTGGTCATAGTTCTCCACATGATAGCTTAAAATTGGTTCATCCTTGATGGTGACCCTTGTGTCGTATTTGGTCCTCAATAGCATATGAGACCAGTCAAAAGAAAGGTAGCCACCTACCTTGACTGTGAAATCCCTTGATAAGCAAATGGCAAAGAAAGGAGGAAGATCAATGACTGAAGTCAAGTTAGGATAGGCATGTAGAGTTAGGTTGAGTCCTTTGATCACTCCTACAATGTTTACAAAATTGGCATCCAACTATAATAATCCTAATGAAATAGGGGTGTACTTGATGCCTAATGCATCTACTATCTTTTTGGGCATGATTGAAACACTAGCCCCTAAGTCAATCATACAATTGTGCACTAAAAACTTGTCAATGGTTAAAGACAAGTAGAAAGGGGATGGCTTCTTTACTAAACTTACTTGTTCTTCCCTTGGTTGCACAAGACTGACAGGGCTCTTTTCCTTCTATTTTTTTGATGAGTCAGTTGTTACTAATTTAGCTAATGGGAATTGCCTTAAGGACTCTTGTAACAAATCCCTTTGAGAATGGATTGACATTACTTCCCACATCGATACATTTATATTCATTTTTTTCATCTATTCCACAATATTTAGGGGAACATTGGTTGCCTTATACACTAAGGGAATCCATGTTCCCTTCCTTGATTGATCTGTAGCTTGTTCAGGCACCTTTGTGCCTGATGGAATTTCTTTTGCAGTAGTAGACATGCTACTCTGAATTGGAATTGTGGAACTGCCACCTTTGCCTTTGAAACAGACTCCTTTTGTAACATAGTAGGCATGAGGCTAGCCTCCAACTGCCTCTTTTTTGACTTGATGTTGTCTGCAATGAGTATAATGACACTGTCTATTGGCTGATTGACAACACAAAAGTCCTCAGATGTCCATACCATCATATTGGAATCATAGGTAGCCTCATGTGATACCTCAGGGTTTTTATTGGTTGCCTTCAATAATGATGCCTACTGGGTATGAAAATTCTGCACCATTAAAGCCCTTTCTTGTGCTCCAAAGGCACAAGTGGACTGATTATGAGGTTGGTTGTAGGGGTAGCACCAATCTGCCTCTTGGGCTAGATTATTCTAAGTAGGGACTAGGGCCCTAACTGGATTCACAATTGGGATCTATTGGATAGGCAAGACTGTCTATAAACGATGAGATGGGTTAGGGGTTTGATATCTATTTTGTCAGTAACCCTTATTCTAGTTCTGGTTTCTATTGGGATTGTAACCCTGATTCCAATTTTGGTTGGATGACTGGCCCTGATTGTAATTCTGATGGGGTTTGGGGGCAATTTGGATATATATTTTATTCACTTTATTGGTCAAATTGGTCACTAGGGTCTAAAGATCATTCTCTTCTTGAGAAGGAGAGGACATTAAATCTTTAGGTTCTGGGATGCGAGCAACAATAGGCTGCTGGAATGATGAAGGAAGCTCTAGAAAAAAGAGGACAGGAGGTTTGGGACCAATTTTCCCAGCCTTTATTAAACAATTTTCAACTTTTAAAGTTGTCTCATAAGGAGCGGGTAGGGTTTGAACACCCATAGATTGCATCTTTACTACAATATCAAAATTTAAAGCTCTTAGAAAGTATAAGAAAGCACCTTGTGGAGATGGCATGAGAGTAACTGGAATTCTCTCCCACGTCCTCTAGAATTTGAAGTTGAAATCTACTAGCATCTCACTTGGGGCTCTTTTGATTGTTGTTAGTTGTTCCAGCAATGAAACATTATCTACCCTTTCTCCAAACTACTTGTAGGGGGCTTCTCCCATCTCATCCCAGTTATGTATTGAAGTAGGGGTTAAGCTCCTGAACCATTGAAGAGCTCTCCCCTTAAAAGATGAGACCATGAGCCAAACTGCAACATCTTCATGTTGAATGTGATGGACTAAACACATATTGGATATATCTTTGATGTGCTCAATAGGGGTTGTAGAACCAACACCCTAAATGATGAAATACTTTTAAGGGCTGCAACTGGTATGTCATTATATGTAGCCAAAGCCAAAGGACTGCCTCCATTGAAGGTCATAAAAGGCAAATTTCTTACCATCCTAGGGATATTCAAGTTTAATCTAGGTCTATGCAATCTTCTTCTAGTGTATTGAAACCTAACAGGAGGGGGTGTAGATTGAGCTCTTGGATGAGGTAAAATAAGGCAACTATTCCTTCTCACAGGAGACCTAGATAACCTAGACCTTCTCTTAAAAGCAGCAACAGATAATTCAGTAAATTGAAAGTTACCTCTTGAAGATGCCCTTGTTTGCACAGGCATAAAATACTGCACTAATCAAAACTAGAATCTTGTAGAGTCACCGGGTGCATGAAAAGTTTGCCAAAGTGTAGAGTACTGAGAAGAACACTAGATTCTTAGCTTGATCTTTGATTTAGATTGCTCAGAGTCCCACTAGGCATGCTAGAAATTGTTGTCACTTGGATTTGCACCCTGTGTTGGAGAGGTTTAACGGTCTTCAACAATCCAGTGAAACATTGAGATGACCTCCAGGTGTGGGACCCTGCAAGGAGGCCAAATCTCTAGAGAGAGGCTGGTTCCTTCCTTGAATGAGAGATTTAGCTATTCCTAAGACTAAACCTAATCTATCCACCATTGATGAAAAGGGAAAGAGGGATAAAATTGCAAATTAATGGAGGTGATACACCAGGTTTGAATATAAAAGCTCTCACAGAACTGAAAACGCACAAAATAAAGAGATACAATTGATCATTCACACAAATCTTACAAATTCTTAGCAGAGGTAAAGAAAATAACTAGTTTGAGAGGAAATAAACATTCACAGATGACCAATTCTGAATTACAGAGAGCTAAAATAGCAGAGAAGGTAAAAACACAGTGTGTATTTCAACAAAAGGCACGGTTACAACAGAGGAGGGCTCTGTTTGGAATACAGAAGAATGAATATGTCCAACTATTTTCTAACTATTTTCCAACCTTCATTACATCTTTCAAATATGCATATATAGCAATTCATTACATTGACCTCAGTCATTTCATCAATAAATTTGCCCCATGGGCCTGTTAGAAGATATCCTTGCAAAGGGGATGTCTTCTTGCAAG
Organism: Cunninghamia lanceolata; assembly: GCA_027924645.1. NCBI lineage: Eukaryota > Viridiplantae > Streptophyta > Pinopsida > Cupressales > Cupressaceae > Cunninghamia > Cunninghamia lanceolata. Next base: position 5,903,934 of record BSBN01000312.1, read on the forward strand.
AATTCAATGTAGAAAATCTCTTGGATCATGGAGTTGTTGGGAGATATTTTTATATTCAATGCAAACAACTGATTCATCACTTGCAACAATCAATGCAAAAAATCTAGGAAGGGGGTAGTTGAGCAGATCAAATTATGCATTAATGGCTGATGAGGAAATTCAAATAAATTTTCCCTCCAAAACCCCTTTCACAGAGCTTTTACAACACTTTAAATATCTACATTTAGATATTTAATGTTTACAATATATTACAATTCTTTGTTTATTGATTTCTATCTTTTCAAAAAAATTGGCCTGAATTTTGCCCTGTTGGCAAAATCTGTCTTTTACAAACCATTCTGTCTTTTCTTCTGCATATTTCATTTTTTGTCGGCAACTTTTCAATTTTCTGAACTATGGCTTATTTCTCCCATTTTTCCCTTATCAGCAAAAAACCATTTTTTGAACCATTCTCGCTTTGCTATCTTTTCTTCTTTATCGACAAAAATCCATTTTGCCAAACTTTACCTTTGCTTGTCTTTTCATATCTCTTTTGCCTTATCGACAAAACTATCTTTTCTTGAACTCTTCTTAGTTGTCTCTTTTTTGCCCTTGTCAGCAAAACTTGCCTCTGGCGAACTATCCTTCATTCATCGCTTTTTTCCTTATTAGTAAAATATGCTTTTGCCGAACTTTTACGTTTCCTATTTTGCGCTTGTCAAAAAAAGTGGTCTTTCGCAAACCGGGCCCTCTTTGTCAGAAAAAGTTCATTTTACTAAACCCTTTTTCTTTGTCTTCATTCTTCTATTGCCCTTTGTTAGTAAAATACTCTGTTGGCGAACCATGGAGATTTCAAACTTATGAAAAGTTCACACCTTGTGAACATTGCCAACAAAAGGCTTTATTTCCTTTCCTCTTGCTTTCCTTTATTAGGACTTCGCCTGATTGGTGAACCTTTGAAACTTAGAACTCTGTTTTAGTTTGCTATTTGAGAAAATCACTGATAAGATGTTCCTTTTCCTTCTCATGCCTTAGACAAATTTGAAGAAGTCAACTCCCTTCTGCCCCTTTATTGGCAAATTGCCAAATCGGCGAACCTGAATATTTTTGAACATATGAAAAAGTTTGAACTTTTTGGATTTCTTTGATAAAGGGAAGGATATGTTTCTTTCCTTAGTCATTTTTTGCTAGTTTAGGAAACTGGAACTTTGTCAATAAAGGCCAAAAGGGGGGCAAAAAATAAGGCAATAACTTAGAATTTGTTGGGTTTTTTTGGGTTTTCTGCATGGATTCCCCAGATGAATTTTCAGGGATTTTTACAAGGAAAACACTGAGATTTGAAGGATTTTTTAGGCTTGTAGAGTTAGATATTAAGGGATTCCAGTAGGACATTGAAGCTAGGCTATTTGACTATGGGCAAAGGAAAATAGGTCAACAGTACCATAGAATTACTTGAATCCCTTGAATCCATCATGTAGTTATGGACTAGCCATCTTTTTATCAAGAAGGAAGCATACAATGGATCAACATTCATTTGACTACTCCTAGACACAGTACCAAGGTAGACCTTAGATACCTCTTGGGCATTAGCATCGATACTAGTATAATTTTTTAGAACCATTAGGAGACTCCATAGGCTTCTCAAATATGGTTAGGGAATTAATGTGTAATAGGGCTCTTTCTTTGTTCTTAGGAATTCTAAAGAATTCTCTCACTAGAACTTGGACTTTAAGTTGGCTCAAGGCAAGGGCCATGTCAATGGAACATATTCTAGCAAAGAAGTATGTAGAAGTACAGTTATGGAAAGGGTGTCTAGAATGTATGGCATGACTTGGCTAGTGCTAGTAAAATTCTTTTCATTGATGCCATTACCAACTCATTTAATGATATCGTTGCCTACATGTGATGTTTTCTTAGTTTGATTTGGCTTCACACATGTCTCAGTTGCTTTAGGTTTTTCAACACTTCTTGTTAGTATGTGTGCTTGCCTATTCTTTGGAACATACCTTTTCTTCATAGTGATCTCTATCACAAAATGTTTTTCCCTCTCTAGTGGCTTTTCTATAGTCTTGTTCATATTCTTTTTTGATATACCCTTATTTCTATTCTTAGTGACCATATTTGCTTTCCTTTATTTGAAAGTGTGGTTGATACTTTTAGTCAAACAAGTATACCAATGTCATTTTTGGCATTCACCTACCTAATCCTAAGTTGATAAATGCTTTGTACTTGCATGACAGTTGCATCAATGAGAGCATTAATATCTTTAGTTGAAGGATTTTCCCTTTTGTACCTTTGTTGCATAATTTCCTTAAGGTGTTCAAAATCATGATTTGGTAACTCATATTGGACTTTGTAGTTATCATGATCATATTTAAATAATTTATCACACTCATATACATCAATTTGGTCTACATAATAATCTTTATAATATTTTGAATTACCATCTTCATTGGGAAATTCTTTCTCTTTAAGAAGTGCAATTGCAACAACACACTTCATTAGATCATGAAGTAATTATCATGCTTCACACCATGATGAATATTCTTTAACATTCACATGATCCTTCCTCAAGTGGTTAGGGTTATCTTTGTCTTGGTGTTTTGGATTTCCCTACATAGGAATCATTTGTTTATCTTTCTACCCCGGTCTCTTAGACCAATCAATGTTGTAAGTCCTATTATGAGACCTCTTATCCTCATTGAAATATGAAGCAATATTGTTAGATGGCAACCCTTTCTCATTTATTTCAACCCTATTAGATAGATCCTCCATTGATCTTATGAGCTTATCCAACTTATCCTCAGTTGTGAGATATTTACTTGAGGTTCCTACATCTTTTTGTATGATCTTTACATCAACTCTTTTGAAATGTTTGCCTAATGCTCTTAGGTTGCTTTCTATATTAATGGTCATGGTAGAAGCTTCTTTCAAAGTCTAAGGGTTATTTTATCTAAGGAAATATCCTAGTTTAGCATTGAATACTCCATAATAGAGAACCAAGCACATCAATTCTTTTGGTCTCAAGTTAGGTAGCACTTTCCTCATTGTCATAATAATCTTGTTTAAATCAGCAACAGTCTCATTTGCTCCCTTTTATATAGTAATTAAATCATGAATTGAAAACTTGGGGTCAATCCTATCCCCATATTGTAACCTAAAAACTCTCATGAATTCCTTCTATGTGTCACGTCTTAGACTTTGATGCATTTGAAACTTACTATATGTGGAATTGTTTTATGGATAACTGTGTGTGGTTGAATGAATATTATTTTATTTTGAAAGATGAAATAAGTGGATATTATCATTTCATTTGAAAAGATGAAATGTAATGAATATTATTTTATTCCTAAATGATGCAATATAGAAAATGTTATGTTGGAATGATAAATTATAGTGCTTTGGCTATGCTTTGGCTATTTGGACACTAACCTATTAATAGGAAATTTGAGTTTTCATGAGTTGCAGGTTGTCGAAGACAAGGGTGTGGTTAAGGTAGAGGAGGTTAGCCACCTGACAGGGTTAGGATGGAGTGGTCTCTCTCACACACTGACACTTAGATGCATATAGTTGCATTAGAATTGCATTAATTAATCATATTATATTTCTTCTTATTTTATTATGTTATAGTTGGTTATTTAATTAATTGGTAGTTAATATTAAATGCTCATAGAAAAATTAAAAGTAGTTTAAAATTATTATTGATTTTTTTATTCGAAGTTAGAATTATTATTAATTATTATTTTAGAAATAATTGTGTTGCAAAATTTAGTTAATAAAATTAAATTAGTTATTAAATATGAGTTTTCAAAAATAGAAATATGTGTTTTATTTGATAAATTAGAAATAAAGCCTAGAAAAAGAAAACAAACTTAGAAAACAAAACAAAGGATAGAAACAATTAAATAATAGAAAAAGAGACTTAAATTTAGAAAGAAAAAAACACAAAAATAAAGCAAAAATTAAAAAAGTAGAAAAAGAAAGAAAGAAGAGAAGAAAAGAAAATAATAAAAAGAGAAAAACCCTCATTCTCACAACACACAAAATTCATTCACAATATTCATTCTGGAGAGTTAAGAAGAGAGACAAGAGGAATTGAAGATTTAGCAAAGGAAGAAAAGAGGAATGGTGGAAAAGTGAGGAGAACACAGCAGATCTCAGAATACCAGCAACAACAGAAAGAAAAATGAGAAGCAATCATCCACAAAAAGGGAAGCAGCAACTACAAGGAGGAGACCAGCAGCTGCAAGAAGCAATAGGGTAGTCTGAAGGATTGTGATGATCCATCAGGTACCTTATTTATTGGTTCATATTTCTAATTAAATTTTTATGTAGCCTTGCATGCTAATTTGATCTGCATGGTCTGTCTTAATGTTTTCATCTGGAATGTGTTATTTCGTCTCTGATAAAATAGTCTGCTGTGTCACCCATAAATTTCATTTTACAAACTGGGTTTCTCTAAAAATTTTATATAAGGTGTGTCCCTTAGTTATTTAAAGCATATCCAAAAAGTAGTATTACCCAATTTGTCAATTTGGAGATATATAATAATTAGTGACTGTTATTCCTATTGCAGTTTAGTCATTTTCTGTCACAGTAGGCATTATTCTTATAGACGTATATCTCTTTTCCTGTAGCAGAGTGTTATCTTATAGCAACAGAGTGTATTCCTATAACCTATTATTTCTGCCTCTGCAATATTTGATTGGCTTTATTAGATGTTCTTGTCTCAACTTTCTTTATTTCGGTAGTTGCGTTCTTTCTTCTATTTCTAATTTCTGTAGCCTACTGTATCTCATGTAGTAGATAGTTGGGCTTTGTAGTAACTAATGAGTCACCTATAAGCTGAATGTAACTAATTTATCTACTTGTGATACATTAAGGAGTGTTTTCTATTAAAAAGTATGAACCTGAAATTAACTAAATATGTTCTCATTCATAAATTTGATCATTATAGCATTATAAACCAACCGTGCTTTCTGATATAAATGCATAGATCCAATTATTTTTGTTATAATTATGACTGCAATATAATGACCTATTTATACATACAATATATATGTTTATCTACATGAAGACTTTCATGATCAATTATGACATTAGTTCATTATTTAAATAGCAAAACTCTTGATTGATGTATAGTATGCTTATAACTTCATAATTTTCATTATTGTTAAGTAAAAGCAGACTCACACTATCTTCACAAGAAAGTAACTAGTAAAATGCATGTGCTATTATGAATTGATTTTGCAATAGATTTGACTTGTTTTCTATGTGTATGTTGAGCTTACCTTCCGGGATAGGATTGTATAATTCGAAGTAATGGAAAAACTAGCAGATGGACCTTATTTCAAACAATTATCTTACATCACAAGACTAGAGAAGTGACCTTTCTTGAAAGATTATTACAAATCACTGAAATGGTAACTTAGTATATGGGCAAATTATTCAAACCAGAATAATGAACTTTTGAGTAAATTTTAATTTTTTGAAAGAAAATTGTGATAGGTGAAAAGTTAGGTTTAGCAGATCAGACATAGTCATGAAACCCTAACCCTACCATCATCAAGGAATCTAATCTAAATGAAATCAAAGGACAATGCAATTCAAGCATAACATCACCTAGACCGTGCGATTCCTTGTTTGTGAGATGTGGACTGCTTCTTCAACAATGAACAATTGCAAAGCTGAAAGCTGCCATGATTGATGATAAAAGCTCAAATGAATGCTCAAATGCTCAAGATGATAATGTAGGTGCTATATGATTGCTGGATCCCCCCCTCTCATATGGAATGAGAGGGTGTTTATATAGGACTCAACCAAGATCAATCAACGGTGGAGATTCAGAGGCTATGTGAATGGCTAGGATTGAAAGATACTAAATTTAGGTTCCATTAGTTGTGCATGTGAAGGATATGAATGAAAGTTGTCTTACAACACATGATTGACTGGACAAGTGTTGGAATATGATAAAAGATGAGTATTTAATTCAAATAAAATATTTGAATTAGTTGGGATATGAGTTGGATATTAATTAAATAAATTAGATTTATTTAATTAATAGGATAAATGAATAAAATGGGATAAGATATGATGTGGAAATTAATTAAATAAATAAAATTTATTTAATTAATTGGGATGAGGATAGGATAAATGGGATTATGATGTGGAATTAATTAAATAAATAAAATTTATTTAATTAATTGGCTAAGTAGGATGAGAATGGGATTTTAATTAAATAAATAAAATTTATTTAATTAATTGGCTTGATGGATAATGATGATTTAACAAGGTGTTGCTAGACATGGACAAAGTTGGGACAAATTTGGGTGTCTACAAAAATAATGTTAGCAAATGTTTGAAACTTGAACAAATTTATTCTTTTGAGCTATGAGAAATGTTATATTTGTTCTTTCTGTGTAATTACTTCTAGGACAAGATGCCGAATGTGGGCTCCCAGAGACGGTAATTTACTTTTTCTAAATTACCACTTGTTTATTATTTTGGCCAAAGCTAATGTACCATTGAAATAGATGGGTTAGAAAAGCCTAGAAAATATGTTATGTCTCTACCACATCCTATATGCAAGAAGTATGTCATTCTAGTTTAGGAATGCATATAGGCATCACACACACATTGAGAGATTCCCTTCTACCTTTACCATTCCAGGTTGCTAGGCTCCTCGTGCAGGGTCGGTGCTTTCTTCAAGTTAGGAAGAAACCCGGGGAAGTCCAGTACTTCGTGGTTGGGTGGAAAAAGTGCCTTAACCACACTCTTGGCCTTGGCTTGTGGAAGACCATTGGGGTCATGGAAGTTGAGGACAGAGCATTTTATATTAAATGATTCATGATATATATATGTTCCTTTGTATTATTCTTGGTATGGCTTGCATAGCCAATCTGAAAATTGTATGAATATTTTCATTGAAGTAACTGAAGTAATTGATGTAACATTTTGCACTTGTAACATTGAAATAGATGTAATGTAACACCCTATGTGGTGCATGTAAATGTAACACTCTTTTAGTGTATGAAATTGTATTTCTTTATTGGAAACTTTTTTTTAAAGCAAAAGGTGACTAGCACCTATAAAATATTTATTTATATATAAGAGTTTTACAAAAAAGTAGGGATAAAGACACCTGCACCATTAAGGCCACATTACAGACCTCCATGATTGGCCAAAAAACCACCTAAACCAAGACTGAAGACTAGAAGGGCCTTATAACATAAATCCAACAATGATAAAATTCATAGCCCCAGCAAAACAGGTAGTAAACAGGAACTACCCATATCAAAATATTAAAATGTATATACATCATAAAAATTGAACACTATATTTAGGCATCCATTATAGAATTGCAATCTTGAAGTAGGAAATTAACACCACCATCACCATCACCATTACCATCTTTGACTGGGGAACCCAAAGGAGGTGAAACATGGGGATGATGCTGAATAAGAAGCAACACAACTTGGAACTTTGCATCAACTTGATTACCGAGAACCTTCCCAATATCCTTACCATGAGCATGAAGAGAGAAATCTAGAATTTCCTCACATTCATGATTAATTACCACACATAAAGCATTAAACACACAATTATGAACAAAATTGTGCATGACTTGACATTTCGTGAATAACCCTCCAATCAAAGCTCCAGATTTAAACAAATCATAGTTCTAGAAGGCTATTTCCAGCAACTCCTTAGAAAAAAGAAAGTGATGAACAAGCTTGTTGACCAGAAGCCTTACCAGATTTGGATCTTGAGACATATCCATTAAGTTTGAAGCAAACACAGAAAAAATCTAAGATGGATACAGTGACCTGACTCGACCTTCCAGAATTTCCTTTCCAATTACTTCTCGAATGGTCTCCTCAACATTAGCATTGTCGATAGCAAAAATAGAAGCCAAACCATCATAATCCATAGAGCCAAAAAAAGCCTTTTCCCACTTCTGAATTGGGAAAAACAACCTCTTATTCAACTGGATTTCCATTTCGATCAAAGCATAGGTGCACAAAAATGCCACAAGATGAGGATATAAAAAGAGGAAGCTCATCATATAATGATTACAATACTGACGGGTTGTATCTATAGATGACCACATTTGCAGAGAACCACAACGAACTAAGGAGAAGGTACAGATATGATCTCGGGGGAGAGATTATATCCATAAATAGGTATGTGCTTCACTACAGATAACCCACGCGGAACCTGCAAAAAACATAAATGTTAGCAAAAAAGAAAGGTGGCGATTAAGCCAGATATGTTTTCTGGTCCACTGCCATGATTTCATGAAGATTAGGAAAGGCACTAACAATATTTGTCCCCACCACCAAAATAGGCCCCTCTACATCGAAGGCCAAATTAGCTAGTGCATCATCTAAAGAATTACCCTCTCGATAGCAATGAGAGATGAAAAAAGACTCGAAAGAATTTAATAAAACCCATGCTTCTTGAAAATAATAATCAAGATTCCAACTCAACACAAATTGCCTTTTGAGAGCATTAATAACCACCAATGAATCCCCCTCAATGTGCAACTTAGAAATATGAAGATTACTGGCCAACTTAAGACCCTCCACTAATGCCAAAATCTCTGCTTGATTATTAGTCATTTCAGGAAATTTGATAGCAAAGGCCTTAATAACTTTCCCATTAGTCTTTCTCAAAACAATCCCCATAGAAGAAGGGCCTAGATTACCACGTGAGGCCCCATCGAAATTGAGTTTGACAAAATCTGCAACAGGAGGATGCCACTTAATCACAATTATGTCTACCTTTACAACTGGCAAGCCTAAAACTGAAGATGGTTTCAAAAACTTCCACTCATTTAAAAGCTTATCATCCCATGAAGAGAACAATGAATTAGAAGAACCCTTTTTGATTAGAAAATTCATAACCAATTCAAAAATAGACTTCTCAATGACCAACATAATATCATCCAATTCTTGACTTATTTTTCTAAAAACTCTTCTATTTCTCTCCAACCAAAGACTCCAAACCACTATAGAAGGAGAAATAATCCAAATAAAAGAAAACATAGGATTCTTAAAAAGAATAGGCCGACTTCTGATAAGGTCAACTAGAGAGTTAGGCAATGGACCATGCCAACTTAATTTGGAACAAAGCCAACACCAACCCACTGAAGCAAAGGGATAAAGGACAAAGAGATGATCAGGATCCTCTTCTTCAACTCCACAAAAAACACAATTAAAAGATTCTGAGATGCCCAGCTTGCTCTATCTATCACTAGTCAGAATCTTCTTTTTTAGGGCTAACCAAGTGAAAGCCCCATCTTGGGGGAGACAAGCTTCATTCCAACAAAAGATAAAAGGCCAATCAGATTACAATTCCACCTTAGCAATAGACAAATATCTGTAACCATCTCGAACATTATAAGATCCTAATTTAGAAAATTTCCAAATTAAATCATCTCCTTTACTAGAATAACAAATCCTTCTCTTCTCATCCTTTGTTTCTAAGCTTAAATGATGGAGATCCAATTAAATCACAGGCTTCATTTTCCTGTGCAGAAATGGGAAACAACTTTTTTTGGCAGTGTTAATTCTGAAGGTTTAGCTTCTGTGTTTGCAATTGATAATCAAGATTCTGAGGAGGCAGTGCGGGAGGTGGTTGGGACTGAATTGTTGGATTCTCGTGCATGGTCTCTTTACCCCTCTCAGATTTTATCTATGTTCGCTTCTAATGTGATGGACTTGGTCTAGGATTCCTCAGTGGTAAGACAGTTAATTGCAAAGTTTGTTCATCATTTTCTGTATACAAATGAGGTGTTACAAGATGCTTTTCAGAATTATGATTTGTTTAAGTCAGGTGCTCTAATTGGTGGTTTGTTTACTAAATGCAATATTCTCCACTCTCCTGCACATAACTACACCTTCAATGCCTTTGGTTCGTCCATCCGTCTTAAGAATGAGGATCTGTTGAGTATTCCTCTTCATGCGCATAGAGCTGAGTTGGTGATCTTTTGGTGAATCGAGTGGAGGAGAAGTTCCATGCTCTTCTCTTTTTAATTCAATATCATCCTCAGATTTCTCCTCCTCCTGGGTCACTAGTAGAACCGGATGCTGCAGAGGCTATTGTCATGTTGCAAGATCTTAATGCTCCAGTTGCTGGCTAGACTGTCTGCTTACTTCTATTCACTAGTTTTGTAAAAAAAATTGGTGAAGGCTTCCCCTATACAGTTTTGTTTAGTTCTGTGGAGATGTTATCTACATAAGTTTTGTTCTCACACAGCTGATGCTTCGAGGGATATTTTTATCCTTTCTTTTTTGTGGAATTTATGGGGGCAAAGATTATAACTTTTTTGTATTATTCTACTTCCCCTCCGTTTTGTATTTGTAAACCCATTGAGGGAAGTGTAAACCCATTGAGGGAATTTGTAAATTTTGAGCTATAACCAGAGATTTTCTTGCTGGCTCTTTCCTGCCAGTATGCTTTGTCGAACCAGCTTTTTGTAACTTTTTATTATTAAAATATAATTATAGTGGCTTGCCACTTTTGTTTAAAAAAAAAAAATCCTTCTCTTCTGCAAATGGGAAAAAAGCAACTATGAATATTTTGATTAATAAATGAATCACTTTCCTTATTTGGAAAGAGCATTGCTTTTTAGAATAATATTTTTAGTATGTGAGATTTCCGCACCTTACACTATGAGCCAATGTTGTTGTCGAAAAGGTTTTTGTACTCTCATATTAATTGGTGGCATCAATAAAGTTCCTAAGATTCTCTTCCTTAGTAATAGAATTATTACCTTGAAAATTTAGCACCTTTCCCCTAATTTCATTTGGTATTTGATTGGGATAATTAGGGATGCCATAGAATTCTATTTGTCTATATCTTGCCAATCCCAAAGGTTATCTTGATGGTGGGAATCTTTGACCTTGTCTTCAAAATTGAACTATCATGTTGGGGGGTTATTAGGGCATTGGTTGTGTTTGTAACGCCCCGCATGAACACCTTAGAGAACAACATATCTACGCTATGCAAAATAGAATAATTTTTTTTTAAAAGAATAAAGTAACAAAGTAATGTTTAACACATCATTACACATCATTAAACTATCAACTTGTTACTCTAAGATTTCATGGTTGCATTACTTGACAAAACAATTAACATAATCTAACACACATCATAATTAACATTAGTAGATCCTTCTAAACCTATTACATTAAATCAATAAACATTTACATTTCCATAACATCAGATAAGTAATCATCAGGATCTAGTACATAGTTACAATTTCTTCTCACATATGAGTACATCATTACATTGTTACTTAACACCTTCTGAATACATACATTATAAATCAACTGATACACAAACAAGTACATGAATACAAATCACTTACTTCATATTTGGTACAAGATCTGACGGCTGATACACAAGATACAACATTCTCGCACACGAACAAAAGCAAGGAGAAAAACCAATGGATAAAAGCTCTTCCACCCGACCATGTGGAACCCTGAGGTCCACCCCCGAGCAAGGAGTTAACATAAGGTCCCCACTACAACATACAGTCAGGTAGACCGTAGACTATAAGACAAGACAACACATAACTCCAACAACACAAGTCAATATCGTAAACAACTTAACAACACTTCCAGAGGCAAGCACATAACGAATGGGGAGAATAGAACTAGGGAATGCTAGGCTGCAGTAGGGAGGAGTGTCATCACACGGCTTGTCATGGGTTGTCCTGGTAAGCCTTCCTAGGCCCCGGCCCCCATCTTGGGTTGTCCTGGCAGCCTCTCCCGACTCCCGGCCCCCATACAACACTCATGCGGAATCAACATACCTTTCATGAGGACAAGGTAGTTGATCTTGCCATTCTAGGCCTTCTCATCTCATCTCAAGCCTAAACGAGTACTTGAGCCATGAGTGAGGCATCCACTTAGCTTTATTTAGTGTGATTAACTACCCAACCCCCTAATTCATTATTTAGGTTATCACTGAGTTATCAAACTCCCACATGGGTTGTCCTAGATGCCACTTTGGGCTCTGGCCCCCATTGAGAGCCACTCCCCTACCTGCAACTAGAAGACCCTACTCAACAAGCATTGCAACCCTCATCATGACAACAAGGATACATGAACCATGCAAGGCATTAACCATCTTGCATCACCATTATCCTCATATCAAGGTGTATATATAACAATGCAAGGAATTATCCATCTTGCATATCAACTTAATCACAAGGACAACTAACAAAACCTTGTCCATAGCAATACATAAACATTACTCCTATTATAGTACTCAATGTCTCCCTATAACACAAATCTCAATATAAGATAATTACAATCAATACATCCACAAAGAGGATTATCACCTCCTCATTATGCATTCACGACATCAAATATTCATCATATCACATTATCAAACAAGCGGCAACATACTTTTATAACTTCATGGTCTCGAAACACTTATCAACACGTCTCATGAAATCAAAACACAACAACCTATGCCTCTGGAACTAACCACTCAGGTACATGCAATAACATAGGGTCCATGAAGACATATTTAATTTACTTTTGTAAATCAAGCTTTGTAACCTTAATATATATAAGCAAATTGCTCTCCTCAACATCTATCCAATTTATAAATAATTTTATGTTTATTTTACAATCAACAATATCATTTAAGTAAATTAGATTTAAACATAACTCACAATTCATTTTTAATTTAGAACAAATTACTTCTATATTTAGTTACACTCTAAAAGTTAAAACACAATATAAATATTATTTAAGATTTAAATAAAATTACGGGAAAATAAATATAATTACATATCAAAATCCATAATTTTAAAACTATAATAACAACACTAGAAATAAAGTAAATTAGGTAAATATCTACCTCTAGTTTAAATCTCAACCTTAATAATAACATCATTCTATATTTTATTTCCGTGAAAAGAAACTAATATAATTAATAAAAAGGAACACATAATTTAATTCTCACATAAGAGAAAACCCTATAAACTATTATTTAATCCACTCACTTAAACACATTACTATAATCCTCTATGCAAATGTTTACTACCAGATATTCATGGAATCTAATATGGAAGCTTTCTAAGAAGACTTCATTTCTACTTCTCCTAACTGCAATTCTAAAAGACTCTTGTTAATTCAATCACAGACAGAAATGATATAATTGCAATTGATGCATTTAAGCCAGAGAGAAGGCAACAAAAGAAGTTTTCAGAGGTTTTCATTGCAACTATGGCGTATGGCCTGACAAGAAATGAGCCATGAGAAAAATAAATAGTAGATGCAAGAGAAGACATTGGGACATCGTTTCCCTTAGCGAGTCTAGGCGTTAAACTTTTTGATGGAAAAAAAGTGGTGACAAAACAGCATGATCAGGAGTGAAACAAACAATTCTGACGCCTTTAGAAGGAATATGCTGCAAGTGTCTCAACGCTAAGGCGGAGATAGTTATGGTTTTAGTGAAGAAAAAGTCTCAGGTAAAAGAGTCTAAATGAATTCCTTTTTTTTAATATGAAATTTGCAGGAAAAAGGATCGAGAAGCCAAAGCCACCGTTAGGAGTGACTAGCTCATCCAGAATGGAAGTACAAAGGTCACACAGAGGATGCCAATATGAAGCTACTCAGACAATGACACTAGGTGAATAGGATTTGAATTTTGCAAAGTAGATTTAAACAGATCAGCCAGTTAAACAAGGACGGTCTCATAAATTTTGAAGAGCACAAGTCACCCAATTAAGATAAGTTAGAAATATGAAATTTGCATAGTTTATATTAATCGATTTGGTGATCATCTATCGATGGGTTTGGTTTAAAAGGATGCAGAATCAAAACCCCATGTCGCCCAACCGGAAGCATTTTATCTATATTTGTTTTAAAATAGAAACCTTAGGCAAAATTGCCCCAAGTGGCCGATCAAATAGGCATAGATACAGGATGGAAAAAAAAATACACAAACAATTAAATGACGGTCCATTTACAGATGAAATCATTGCAGAGTAACCATTGAATTTAACAAGAAGCCAAATAGATGGGAAGAAATCACAGGATGAAACTATTGACAGAGCTTCAGGGTAAGAAATGGATTTTGCAAGTTTATAATTGAGAGTGGTGCGCTCTTGAATCACATTTGTAACTTTGATCGCATCATACCGATAAACGATTCATTATGTGTACATGGTTGACCTTCCAGCCCGTGCGGCTATCTTGAAGATGCCATAAACTTTATCATTGCGATGCCTGTTAAATCTGTAAGGTGTTCTGTAGATCACATATGAATATCGGCTTAGGAGTATTTACAGCAACCCTACTTTTGACTACACAATTTATGTTCTTTTCTCAAACATCGATGCAGAAGTGGGCTAATTTGGCGAGTTTCAAAGGTAAGGATAATCAATGAAAGATAGAGGAATTAATAAGATCACTGTATGCAGTTGGATTTTCAGGTCGTAAAATGGTACGCTCTTTTCATGTAGCAGACATATCACATCCATGGGCACAGGAGTTTTTGCAAAGTTAGGAAAATTAGTTGGGAAGATGAAGGCAGCCGTGATCTAGATGTCATCATATGGAATGCAATAAATGCAGGATATACACATAATAAATTCATTGCCAAGGCTTTAAAGCTTCCTTACAAATGGAATTGATAGAAATAATAATATATTTTGACATAACACATTTTGAAAGTAATGATTGCAGGATCCGCGGAAAATGGGTTCAAAGAAAAGGCTTTGGAACCTTTTTAGCATTGAAATCGGTGGGTATCAATCTAAATGAAACTACCTTTGCCAGCATCCCTTATATCACCCTGAAATGGGAGCTTTAGAACAGAAATAAACATCCATCAACCATAATCGGAGAATAACATGATTTTTACACTGGCCTTACAATTTTAAAGCAAATGCACTTGGCAGGAGTGAATTAAGTCTTGACAGAATTCAAAATATAATAACTATAGAATATACTAAAAAAAATGATTTGAATGAGTAGACATTGAAAAGGATCAAGGACAAGAACAAAGCTCTAGTAGAGGAATGCGCAGAATAAGAATTTCATTAAGGAAACCCTAGATATAATGCAAGATGAGAAAATAACATTCACATAATTAAAAGAACCTGTTTACACTGCAAAGACCTCTCTCTGTTCTTCGCAGCTCGGTCTTCCTTCCCAGATCTCCAATTCTATTTTTTCTTGCCCCTTCTCTCCTTCTCTTTGCTTATTTTATAGAATTCCCTACCCTAATTGTTTGTACTCCACTTTTAGGGGATATACACACGACCCAATGCAACCTGTCAATGAAAATACAGCTTACTTTCTTTTAATTTTTAATAACATTACAATATAACCCCTATTCTTTTATTTACTCAAGAATAACTTACATTTAATATATTACAACTTATAATTTTTATTTTATTTAATTTAGTATTTTATAGATATTTGGTATATAACAACTCATAAATATATATTACTTTATTTAATCATTTATTTACTGGGCCACAAATATATACTTTCTTGTTTATTTTATTAATTATAAAACAATTCCACAACTTATAATGCCACTTTATAACTAATTTATCTCCTTTATTATTTATTTTTATTTATTTAATATTTAATATATATTTGTTATATAACAACTAATAATTATTTATAAATCTATTTAATAATCATTAATCAAATTTATCTATTTATATATCACAATTAACCAATCATAAATCATGCAATGACCATCAAGCATGCAGAGAAAGCAAGACGACAACCCATGAAGACAACGAAACTAAGAACAATGACTAGCCGCAAAACTGAAGACTTATCCTCTACAAGGATGATGGATGACTAGGGAACCTTATGCTAACTCCCATCAATAATTCCATTGGCTAGGGCACGCTCAGACCTGCTAGTTTAGGTGGAGTCGATGCCCGGTACCTGCATCCTGCAGCAACCTCAAGGTTAAACATATATATACAAACATGAAGTCATGCACACAGTAAATAGAAATCGTAGTGTGGCAGGGTACTTGGACACGAGTAATGCGACACTATTCTGTTCACATAATTACATCAACAATTAAGTATTCAGTTGTCTACAAGAAAATAGAATAATCAATAACAATACGATCTAGTATAACAATTATTGTTAAAGTATCATAACCCTGATTAAATATCACATTAAACTCAGAAATAACATTAATCCATTATATCAAATATGTCCATCAAACTATGAAACATAAAATATCAATAATCCAATATCATCAATCGTCATCAAAGAAATAGGTCCGTAAACAACTCAACGTAATAACAAAGAATCCCATGTCATGATATCTAATCCTACTAGGAATACTATCAGTCTGACAGAAGCAAGGTGAGGGGCACTACAGTGTTTCTAATTTGGTACTGGTTAGTTAGGAACATTATGAGCATAATTTTGATTATTGGGAATTTTGGGCTTGTTGTTGGGAATTCCAGGCAAGTTGCGATTGCTATAATTCAATTCGTTCTTAAATTTCTTATTGCCTTTACTTGAGATGATCAAGTAAATATAATCTTTAATCAATTTCTCTCTCTCTCTAAGCTCACTTTCTAACTATGTGGCTACACTAGCATCATGGAATGAAAGGTCTTGCTCATGTTTAGTTCTATGTGATGAAATATGGGAATTAGGATGTGAAACTATTCTTGTGGCCTTTATATGTGGAGGATTGGGTAGGTTCATATTTTGAACATGTGCCTGAAGGGACCTATTTCTATTTATTCCAATTATATCCATTGCATTTCTTGGTGTACCACAGTCATGTCTATGAGATCTCCTACTAGCTCTACTTGAGCCATCACTTGAATCATCTAAAGTATATGGATATTGATCTTATAAATCAATAAAAATACTATCTCTACTAGAAGGACCAAAATCATTTATTTGAGGAGAAAGTTTAGTAGGCATACTTATAATTTTAGCTTTTGAGGAAGTATGTTGTCTTCTTGCTAGTGCTAACATATCCTCAAGATCTTGGAAATTTCTTGAATGTCTTCTTCTTTTCAATTTGAATCTTAATTTTGATCTTTCGATAGGTTCAATTCAATAGATTTACCACTCTTTACTTAGGAAGAGAGAAAAAACTTTGTAATGATCAATAAAACATCCACATATTGATATGATAAGTAGAACAGTAGGAAAACTTCAATCTCTTATCTTCTCCCCAATAATGGTGCCATTATGTTAGTGCTTAGAATTGTAGGTTCCCAAGTCCCTAAAGTTGGGCAATTCATGAGTGTTAGGGGTGTCAAACATAGGGAAAAAGACCTTTATCTTATAATTAGGTAGGGATAGAAATAAACCAATTTGATAAGGATGGATAATTCCTTCTACTTTAGGCTTAGCTAGGCCAAGGGGGTATTCCATAAGGTGCTAGATTAAAGATAATTACAAAGAATGGTATGAAAATAGATACTCTCGCCAAAGACAACACTCAAATTAGAAAATGTGACCAAGAGGGTCAATAATACCATAAAAAAATCATACAATACTCATGGATACATTCAAAAGATGCCAAATATACATATTAAATCACTCCTTTAGGATTACAATGTCATATTACACTACCTAGGAGAAAACTTGGAAAATTATAATCAAATTTCCTAAACTTGCTACAAGAAATCACAACAATGGTTTATAACCTTTTCTTTTTCTCTTTTCTACAACCTATTCATCCATCTATTCCTTCAAAAAACATTTCAATTTCATAATAGCATATTGCTGCCCTTGGAGGTAGTCAATGCAGGTTATTTCTACATGTATGGTGGCCATGTCACTTACATCATGCCCACATGGGTTTTGGCATACAAAACTTTCATGTTTATCACTTGTCACATAAAATGGGCTCAAATATGTGCTTCTAAAAAGTTTAGGGACATGTACAATAGTACGAGCAACTTCAAAGATCATGTTAATATCTAGAAGATCCATTAATGGCATTATAGTATATGCATTTGAATGAGTTGTAGGAACCTAATGCAAAAGTGGAGGTCAGACATGGACATGTCCATGAGAAGTTGGAAAATTGGAAAGGAGAAGTGTGAATGAAAAATTGGTGAAAAGGTAAATAGAAAGATAATGCAACAAACCCAATACCTTTTACCTTCAAACCAAGTCTTTAACACTCAATAGAATGGAGTAGATGCACCCTAATCTACTAGCTATTTTCTAGATGAATAGAGATGGATGATGATATGTTGATTGCTCATGATTTATGTAGCATAACACTAGTATGAAGATGAATGATGAGAGGATCTAGAGTGTTTTTGACAACATGATGTTGCTTGAAGATGGATGCATTCAAATGGCTTGGGTGAGGCTTGATTTATAGGAGAGGAGTGATATGAATGAATGACAAGGATTGAAAGTTGAATTGTGTGATGTGGACAGCTAGGATTAAAAGGTGATTTCTTCAAGGCCCCTTCATTTAAAAAAGGTAGTGAGATGACAAGTGTGCAGATAAGAATAGAGATGACCTAATTTAAATAATAAAATTATTTAAATTAGTTGGTAGTGTGAAAGCATTAAATGAAAGTTGTAGTATGGTTGTAGTATGACACATAATTCAAATAAAAATTACTTAAATTATGAGAAGGGACATGTGTTGGAATGAGGATAAAGGTGAGAACTAATTCAAATATTTTATTTAAATTAGTTGAAAAATGGGAGAGGGCTAATTTAAATAAATATTTTATTTATTTAAATTAGAGGAAAGGTGGGAAATTAATTAAATAAATAGGATTTATTTAACTAATTGGCTAGTGGGATAAATTGGATTAAAATGGGATTAGTTAAATAAATAAGATTTATTTAACTAATTAGGTGATGGAGGGATTATGTAAGGGACCTAGGACAAAATTCCATAAGATGTCTTAAGTAATGTATCGATAAGGTTATGTTGTAAGACATGGACAATTTTAAGTGTACATTTTGCCCCTCTTTGAGATGATGTTGCAACTAAGAGAAGTAACATCATTTCAAAGAAGATAAGGTGTGGATGAAGGAAAAGGATGCCCCAACCACTTGAAAGAGTGACAAGGAGGAATGGATGGAGAAATACGATGATAATATAAGGATAGGATGATGATGATAGAATGATGCCCCCTCGAGATGATAGGTAGGTTGGAAGAACACATGTATGCTCTCAAAATGAAATAAAATTATAAAGGATGGATAAGAAAATGGAGGATTAGATAAGGGATGGATGAAAGAGATGAATGATACGTTATGCTTCTATGAAGTGAGCAATTATATAGTTTGATATAGCACTAGACATTATGCACCAAGGTATAAGGACCAGGGTGTCGATGTGTCTTGTGCACCCAACATAATACAACCTTGTCTAAATGTATGAGGAAGTAAACTTAGAGCATTAAAGTCCTAATGTACAAAAGGTATGATATGACCTTAGATGCAAAGGATAGTGCAAAAAGCTATTCCAACATACACAAAATATGAATATTAGCTGGAAAGATACGGATTTGATTCAAATGCAAGATAAAATGAGAAAACACACAAAAAAGCAAGCATGCACAAATGATTCAAAAACAAATAAGGTATTGCCCCTATCAAGTTTTAAACCAATGATTGATTGATTGATGATGATAGTGTTTGGTTTCAGGAATGAGACACCTCATATAAGACACCTGGTCTAGTTTCGAGAGTGCGACAACATGTATTGATGTGTGAAATGATTGATTGATTAATTGATTGGGTTTACAACAAGACTAGGATCAAGACCATTGATGTGATTGGATAATTTGAAAAGATTGATTGACTTAATTGGTATGGATTAAGGATGACTTGCATATGGATCATTGCTTGGATTGGTTCAATTGATGTGAGTTTGATGCATTGATTGGATTGATGTGAGTTGATGATTGATGAATTGATTTGATTGATTTGATGGAATGATTAGATTTGATTAATTGAATTGATGATTGGATTGATTGAATTGATTTGATGGATTGATTTGATTGATTGGATTTGATTGATTGGATTTGATTGAGTGATTTGATTTGATTTGATTTTATTGCTTGGATTTTTGTTGGATATTTGATTTTTTTGGATTGTGAGAATATTTGATTTTTTTTGTATTTTTGAAATGTTTTGATTTTTTTTTAATTTTTGAAATGTTTTGATTTTTTTGTATTTTGTTTGGATGTGTTGATTGTTTTTGGATGACATTGGATGACAATTTGGATAGCCTTTGTGCTAGATAGCAATGACAAGGGAAAACCAAGTCTAGATGCTAGGATGGATGTGGGATTGGATGGACAAAAGGATGGGTGATAGTAAATGGGATGGAAGACTCATGATAGATGGACGGGTAAAAGGATAGGCAATGGAATGGAAAGCTTAGAATAAATGGATGGATAAAAGGATAAGATATAGTGGAATGGATGTATGCATCATAAGGGAGCTAGGATGTGATCTCCAAAGACTATGTCGCATAGGGAATAACATGCCTCATTCTAAGTGTAATGCTTAGGATTTTACATGACAAAGCTTATGACAATAGGATGATAATATGAATGTTTGGAAAGGATGAGGTATATCAAGAGATATCCAAAGAAAGACCAATAACTACACACACCATGATAAACATTGAAGCTTTTGATTTAGGGGAGTTGTAGGAAGCAATGGACATGTTTGCTTAGGGGATGGTCGATTTAGTGATTTAGTTACCCACATAGACTTAGGATTTTTATGATTTTTGTTTTTCTTGTGGGATGAAGGAATTTGAGATTTTTGAATGGAATGGGATTTTTGAGATGTGGATGCTTCATTTGACTTGCTTTCTTTTTGCTTAAGGACCCAAACCATTTTAGTTTTGGCCTTTTCTTGTGGAGGTATGGGCTTGGATAGCCTTTTGGATGGATTTGGATTCAATTCTTTGCATTTGTGCCTTAAGGCATTAGGATCTTTATGAATTTTTGCTTTATGGGTAGAGGCATCCAAATTTTTATTTTTGAATCCCATGGCTTTGGTGGAAGCTTCTTGTTTAGACGATGCGTGCATTTGTTGATCATGATTAGGAATTTTAGAGAATTTATGGATGGAGGGCTCAAAAGTGGATTTGTGGATATATGGATAAGGGGATTTGAGAATGGGGATATTAGGAATTGGGAGAAGTGGAGGTAGAGTGTGTTAGATTTAGGACAGACAACTGAGAGGGGGGTGAATCAGTTGTCAAGACTTTCTTACCAATAACACACTTAAAATCTTCTTAGTGGTTTAGCAGCATATCAATAAATCAATCATGGAAACATAATGCATTCAATCAAGAGCAGAAATACATCAACACATAAGACACCAAGATTTTGACGTGGAAAACCCGGTTAAAGGAAAAATCACGGGGTGATTAACCCAAGATTGTATTCTCTATTAGAAGAATAGAAAGAACAAAATGGCACATGCCAATTAGGGTTCACTGCCTGAGCATTCCGCTCACAAGAGGCCCACTGCCTACAAGAGACACACTATCTACAAAAGAATAAGTATCACGTACTTGAATTGGAAAATAGCATCTTCACCATGCTTGAGTCAGTTCCATTTAAGCCCAATACTTCTGCTCTACCTTTTGCTCTCCTCGCTACCACACACTCATCTGCACAAGACACACCTTGAAATGACTTTACAATCCCCTATTTATACAAGACATTGACTTAGGAATAATCATCTAAGTCGCCAAACATCAACAAGAACATCTACAGGATGTGTAACTCATCCGGTTGGGGCCAGTCTCAGGAAGAACACCATCATCTGGAAGTTATTCCTCAATTGTGAGCTCTAACTTCAATGCGATCACCAACATGAACTGGACATAATTCAAAGACCTCCACAAGCTTGTTTGAATCACCAAGGACATCCACACTTCATCTACTTACTGAAATCCTTCTCTCCTTCATCCAGAAACTCAAGAACACAGTCTGTCATCACTGTTACAAAGGAATAGATGCTTGTGGACCTTCAAACCACGAACCAATCAAGTTGACACTTAAAAAAGACTTCCTTAACACTCCCTCAAATCTATAGAATAGGATAATACATTTCCAAATCTCACCGAACCTGTCTGTATCACTCTATCACCACTGAACACCTGCTGGAACCAGTTTTACTTGAGCGGCCACAACTTCTTCAGATCTTCATGTAGACCTCTAAAATCTTTAATGGATCACTTTAAGACTCATATCTACAAACCCTTTAAACTGCATCCTCTAATCTTCATCCTAACTTGGACTTTTACCTTACTGTCATCATTGTTCTTCATTGTTCCTGATTGAGACTAATTTTCTCAATATCCTCAGCACATAGTTCATCCAATCCTTATCATTAATGCAATGGGAGTATGTTGACATCAATGACAACACTAGTTAGGCCCATACTTGCAACAATCTCCCCCTTTGTCATTGATGGCAACATATGATGTGAAAACCTGTTTTGACCATCAAGACAAGAACTTCTTCTTACTGTCACAACTCCCCCTATCAGCAACAACCATTCACATGCCTTTTCTCCCTTTACTTCTCCCCCTTTGATTGGAAACCACTTTTTTTTCACATGTCTTCTCTCCCCCTTTGATATCAATGGCAAAGGACACATACTTGCAATTTCACCAGTTCAGAATCATACTTGCTGCTCCCCCTGAGTAGCAGCTCCCCATCATCAATCCAGACCATAAGATATGACTGTGATATCCACCAAACTGATGCACATTAGTGCACCTTAGTTCATCACCAGAGTGGTAATAACCCCTAACTTCTCCTTAAGATACTCAAAGGAGTCCTTAGGTAGAGGTTTAGTAAAGATATCTACAATTTGATCCTTGGAAGGCACAAACTCCAATCTGACTTCATTCTTGTTCACTTGCTCTCTCAAAAAGTGAAACTTGATGGATATATGTTTAGTCTTTGAATGCAACACTGGATTCTTAGATATATTTATTACACTTGAATTATCACAGAAAATTGTGATAGGCTCCTCATACTCCACTCTTATGTCTCTTAGCATTTGCTTCATCCACAAAATTTGAGTGCAACTACCTGCTACTGCAATAAATTCTGCTTCTGTAGTGGATAGAGATATTACCTCTTGTTTCTTGCTCAGCCAAGAAACCAATCTCTTCCCCAAAAAGAATGCTCCATCACTGGTACTCTTCCGGTCATCCACATCTCCTTCCCAATCCACATCAGTATATGCATGCAGAGAGAAATCATGATCTCTAGGATACGACAGACCGTAGTCAACTGTCCCTTTTAGATATCTAAAAATCCTCTTGATTGCCATGACATGAGTTTCTCTAGGATCAGCTTGGAATCTAGCAACAATACCAACAACCTACATAATGTCTGGTGTAGTTTGAGTAAGATACAATAGTCCTCCAATCATTGACCTATACTTTTTCTGATGAGCCTTAGGAGAGTCATCATATTTTCTCAATTTACATCCGGTTGCCATGGGAGTATTCATTGGTTTTGAATCTTCCATCCCAAATTTCTTCAACAATTATTTCACATATTTGGTCTGAGAAATGAAAATTCCTTTCTTTGTTTGAGTGATTTGTAGACCCAAGAAGAAATTCATTTCCCCAAGCATGGACATCTCAAATTCACTTTTTATTTGATTTGCAAAGGTTTTACACATACTATCTCTTCCTCCAAAGATGATATCATTAACAAACACTTCAACAATCAAGATGTTCTCATGATCAATTTTGAAATACAAATAACTATCAGCAGTACCTTTGTTGAAACCAATCTTCAAAAGATGCTTATCCAATCTTTCATACCAGGCTCTTGGGGCTTGCTTCAGTCCATACAG
Source organism: Cunninghamia lanceolata (assembly GCA_027924645.1). Classification (NCBI taxonomy): domain Eukaryota; kingdom Viridiplantae; phylum Streptophyta; class Pinopsida; order Cupressales; family Cupressaceae; genus Cunninghamia; species Cunninghamia lanceolata. The sequence goes on from BSBN01000312.1 coordinate 5,927,777, forward strand.
TGCCTTCTTCAACTTGCAGACCATATCACCATGATCAGACAATTGAAATCCATCTGGTTGCTCAATGTACACTTTTTCTTCCAAGTCACCATTCAGGAAGGAAGACTTGACATCCATCTGATATACCTTGAAATCCTTGAAAGTAGCAAAAGCAAGAAATAATCTGACTACTTCAATTCTTGCCACCAGAGCAAAAGTTTCTTCAAAATCAACTCCTTCTATTTAAGAATAGCCCTTGCAGACCAATCTGGTTTTATTTCTGATTACTTTACCAACTTCATTTAGTTTGTTCTGGAAGACCCATTTGGTTCCAATCACATTCTTGTTTCTAGGTCTGGGAACAAGATCCCAAGTGTGATTTTTCTCAATTTGCATCAGCTCTTCCTCCCTTGCTTTAGTCCATTTTTCATCATTACAGGCTTCATCTACTGACTTAGGTTCACTCTTTGAGATCAGATAATACTCATCTAAATTTTGAGCAATTCTCCTTCTAGTTTGCACACCTTTGCTTTTGTCACCTATGATCTGATCTTTAGAGTGGTTCAGTCTTACATACCTTAGAACTTTGGAAGTTTCTTACACTTCTGAGTCTTGATTAGGCTCATTAAAACTCATCTCTTCTTCCTGATTTACCGAATCAGTTTGAATCTGACTTTCAGAAGAGGCTTGGGCTCCTTGAGTTAGAACACCATTCTGATCATCTTCATCATATTCATAAAACCTTGAGGGTTTTTCAATTCCTTCATCAACCTTCACATTTGTACTTTCTATCATCTTCCTCAATCTCTTGTTATAACACCAGTATGCTTTGCTTTGAGTAGAGTAACCCAAGAATATTCCTTCATCACTTCTAGCATCAAACTTTCCTAGATCTTCATCTCTTTTGATGTAATTTTTGCTACCAAAAACTCTGAAATACCTCATAGTGGGAGTGATGCCAAACCAAAGTATTGCTTCTGATTTGAACTCGATTGAGAGTATAGACTGCAGTGCTGACAAATTCTCTCCAATAGATCTGAAGAACATTTGCTTCCATCATCATGGTCCTAGATGCTTCCTGGATGGTCTAGTTCTTTCTCTCAACTACTCCATTATGCTGTGGAGTCCTAGGAGTGGACAACTATCTCTTTATTCCATGTTTCTCATAGAAATCTATGAAATCACCAGATGTGAATTCTCCACCTCTATCAGGCCTCAGACATTTCAATTTTAATCCGGTTTCATTCTCTATCATAACCTTGAAAATTTTGAATTTCTCAAGGGCTTCTGACTTCTCTATCAGAAAAGTTACCCACATCATTTAGGAATAGTCATCAATTAGTAACATGAAGTATCTATCACCTTGCACACTCTTGATTCTTGCCGGACCACAAAGATCAGTATGAACTAAGTCCAATAATCTGGTAGAATATTGTTCCTTGATTTTAAATGAGATTCTACTTTGTTTTCCCAACTGACATTCTTTGCACAAACTAGTTGTAGGTTTCACCAGTTTTGGAAGATCTCTTATAGCCTGAGTATTGCTTATCTTGATGATATTATCCAAATTCACATGACACATTCTCCTATGCCAAACCAACTCTGATCAACTTGAACAAATAAACAACTTTTACCAGTACCAACCAAGTGGAAGATATTACCTTTAGTTTGAGTACCGGATGCAATCTATGTTCCAAAACTTTCAAAGATCTTGCATTTTCCATTCTTGAATCAGAGATCATAGCCTTTGTCCACCAACTGACCAACACTGAGAAGATTGTGCTTCAGTCCTTCAACATATAGTACATTACCGGTTTTGTTCCTTCCATCAAAAGAAATAGTTCCTCTTCCTCTGATTCTACCAGCAGAATTATCACCAAACTTTACCACTCCTCCTTCATACCTTTCCAAATCTAAGAACTTATTTTTGTCACCTATCATATGGTGAGAGCAACCACTGTCAATGACCCAATCATCCTTTGCTTCAACTTGGGCAGCCAGAGCTCTTTCTACAACTTTATGATTGATAGATTCAGAGGACAATGGTTCTTCTTCCTTGATGGCAATAAACACCCAGCCACTTCTAGATTTGTCTCCTGTCTCTGATTCATCATCTGTTACTCCTTCATTATCATCTTCCTCATGAACATAGTAATAGTTCTTTTGGAACCTTGATCTGTTAGGATTTGGCCTTGAAAATCTTTTCGGACACTTTGAGGAAAAATGACCAATCTTATTATAGTTAAGACACTTAAAAGGCAATTTTCCTTCATACTTACCAGATCCTCTTGGCAGTCTTTTTGCAATAAGGGCTTCAAGTTGAGCAGTTTTTGCTTCCTCTTCTTCTAGGTCTTTTCTTGTTTTTTCATACCATGAGAGTTTCCTTGAAGAGTTTTCTCCCAGATCAAACCTTTGTTTACCTTTTACAGAGGCACTGGCTTTGAATGTAGATTTAGTCTTAGGAGGGGCATCTCCAAACTCAGTCATTTCAAATGTAGCCAATTTACCAGCCAATTGATCTCTTGTGACAGTTGTATGGGCTCTGAATCTTCAATGGCAGTAGCCTTGATTTTATAAGCAGGAAGGGATCTAAGAATTTTGCCAACAATCTCATCTTCATCCAAGACTCCACCAGCATTTCTAATTCCACAAACAATCTCATTTACTCTTGGCATAAAAGTAGTAATATTTTCATCATCTCTCATCTTCAGATGTTCAAATTTCCCTTTGAGACTCTGTAACCTTTCACATTTAACATACTTGTCTCCTTCATGCAGAAGTTCTAGTTTTTGCCAAATCTCAAAAGTAGTTGGTAGGTCAACAACATTTGAAAGCTCTGAATTAGATAGTGCACTTAGAAGAGCTTCTATAGTTCGCAGATTGTTTTCAGCATCTGTGATTTCATTTGGGGATTTTGAACCACCCTGAGGAGGAGTATACTTTGTTGAGGCCATGTTCCAGTACTGCATTCCCATACATTGCAAGTGACATTTCATGCGACTTTTCCAAAGATTAAAATTGGTTCCATCAAACTTTGGACTATCCTTCTTGTAGGATGACATCCTAGATCTCCTCAAGCGGTTAAGCTCCTTTTAGAGGAACTTGGCTTTGATACCAATTGTTAGATTCAAGACAGACAACTGAGAGGGGGGTAAATCAGTTGTCAAAACTTTCTTACCAATAACACACTTAAAATCTTCTTAGTGGTTTAGCAGCATATCAATATCAATCATGGAAACATAATGCATTCAATCAAGAGCAGAAATACATCAACACATAAGACACCAAGATTTTGACATGGAAAACCCGGTTAAGGGAAAAACTACGGGGTGATTAACCCAAGATTGTATTCTCTATTAGAAGAATAGAAAGAACAAAATGGCACATGCCAATTAGGGCTCACTACCCGAGCACATTGCTCACAAGAGGCCCACTGCCTACAAGAGACACACTATCTACAAAAGAATAAGTATCACATACTTGAACTGGAAAATAGCATCTTCACCATGCTTGAGTCAGTTCCATTTAAGCCCAATACTTCTTCTCTGCCTTTCACTCTCCTCCTTACTACCACACACTCATCTCCACAAGACACACCTTCAAATGACTTTACAATCCCTTATTTATACAAGACATCGACTTAGGAATAATCATCTAAGTCAGCAAACATCAACAAGAACATCCACAGGATGTGTAACTCATCCGGTCGTCCAGTCTCAGGAAGAACACCATCATTCGGAAGTTATTCCTCAATTGTGAGCACCAACTTCAATGCGGACCACCAACATGAACTAGACACAATCCAAAGACCTCCACAAGCTTTCCTGAATCACCAAGAACATCCACACTTCATCTACTTACTGAAATCCTTCTCTCCTTCATTTGGAAACTCAAGAACACAGTTTGTCATCACTGTTACAAAGTAATAGATGCTTTCAGACCTTCAAACCATGAACCAATCAAGTTGACACTTCACAAAGACTTCCTTAACACTCCCTTAAATCTGCAGAACAGGATAATGCATTTCCAGATCTCACCGGACCTGTCTGTATCACTCTGTCACCACTGAACACCTGTCGGAACTGGTTTTACTTGAGCGGCCACAACTTCTTCATATCTTAATGCGGACCTCTAAAATCTTTACTAGATCACTTTAAGACTCATATCTACAAACCCTTTAAACTGCATCCTCTGATCTTCATCCTAACTTGGACTTTTACCTTACTATCATCACTATTCTTCACTGTTCTTGATTGAGACTAATTTTCTCAATATCCTCAGCACATAGTTCATCCAATCCTTATCATTAATGCAAAAGGAGTATGTTGACATCAATGACAACATCGGTTAGGCCCATACTTGCAACAAAGTGGATGGAGGGATATTAGGAGTTGGAAGGAGTGGAGGTAAAGTGGATGGTGGAAGGTGTATGGTCACATGCTTTTGGGGTTCGTAGGATGATGGAGGTGGCATAGAAACATATGTCTTGGGGGTATGATAGGATTTGTGATGGAAAGGATTAGATTTAGAAGGCATGGAGGAAGGACCAACATCTTGATATTGTTTACCTTGGGGTGTATATCCAAGACCATATGAGCATGGAGGGACTTTGACATGGATAGGCTCCAAAATACCTTGTTCATAAAGGTCTAAGCCTTTACCTTGATAGTTCATTTTTTGGAGTATGCGATGGACAATGGGATAATGGGTGTTTTGAACACTAGATTTGAGATCATTATTTGATGGAGAAGGTGAAGTGGTAGATAATGGTTGTTTCTCCCCTAGGGAAGAACATTCATGAATGAAGGTGGTAAGACCAATGGGATATGACAGATTTGCAACATGGTCAATAATGAATGAGGAAGGATCATTAGGATCTTGATTATAATTATGCTCACTAAGATCCAAGCTATTGGTTTGATCATCAATGTTTGCTTGGGATCCAAGTGTCTCATCAAGGGAAGTGGATGTTGGTGGACCATAGATAGGGCTAGATGGAGGATGGATAGGAGCAATTTGGATTTCTTGCTCATGGATATTTATGGGATTATGGATGGGTAGAGTGATAAGATTTTGACCATGGAATGCATAAAGTTGACTAAGCGGATCCTCATGGATTTCTTGATCATAGATAGGATCTTAATCATAGATGGGAGCTTGATCATAAATAGGATTAAGTGTGTTATAGATGGCTTCTTCATAGATAATATCTTGATCATAAAGAAGGTATAGGTTGTGGATGGGTTGAATGGAAGGGGTTTGATCTTGATTTGTATTAGGGGTTGATGTTTCCTCATGCTTAGGACTAGACTCTTGATATATCTCTTTTGCTTTAATGGAAGTGGGAACAGATGTAGGAGACTCTTGGAGAGGCTTGAAAGGTTCTAGATGCTCAACAACATGAGGGTATGATGGACCATGACTTGGACTCATGGGAGAAGACTTTTCAATAGGCTCGATGGGTTTTGGACTACATGATGAGGTTGAAGGATTAGACATGGTATTTGAAGGATCTTTGATAGGATTAAGGATAGATGTTTGACATAGAGATGGTTTGTTCCTTGCTAATAGCCATTGGATCACATCCTTCATAAGTGTATTGGTGGATGGACAATATAATGGATGGATAATAATGGTAGATGGTGTTGTAGGCTTATGACTAGGATTAGGTGGATGAATAATAGGAGTATTGGATATATTAGGATTTGGATTAGGAGTGGATAGATCCCATGGTGGAGGGATAAAAGGGGTTAATGGACTAGGATTAAGAAAGTTGGAGGAAGATGGTAATGAAGGGACTGAAGGGGTTGATGGATTGGCAATTGGATTGAATGGTGGTGTTGGTATAGGACTAGTAGACTTAAGGATAGGCATTTGATTGGATGGTGATGGAAGATACACATATGATACATACACTAGAGTGGTGTCTCTCTTGTCAAAGGTAGAATGAAGACTTAAAGGCACTTTATCTTGTTGCCAAGGGTAACTTAGGCTAGCATGTTCTTGTTGTGGAGTGAATTGATATGGATGTTTTTGGGATGTGAATTGAAATGGATGTTTTTGGGATGTGAATTGAAATGGATGCTGGTTAACATTGAAATAAGTGGGGTAGGTTGATGTAGAATGAACTTGATATGTGGATGGACTAGGTTGGTATGATGGTGAAGGTGATACATAGGATTGAGGTGGAATTTGTTGATGTTGAGGTTGTGTTTTTTGGGTTTGGGATTGGTGGATGGCTATGAGTTGTTGGATTTCGACTAGGATTTGTTGTATTTGAGGTGGTTGGTTTTGTTGAAGTGGTTGGATGATGGTTTGTAGTCTTTGTATGGTTTGTTAGTCTAGGTCTTGTAGCATTTGGTGAAGTGTTTGGATGATGTATTGTAGTTGTGGTTCTAGAATCTTGTTCTCTAGTGTTGGCATGGAGTTACACATATGTTTAAGTCTTTGTATTTCGGCTTGTTCCTCAAGATGTGCATTGTAATCTACAAGGTTCTCATGATCATTGGAGCTAGAAGGAGGGTCCCATCGAAGTATGAGTTTCGGTATTGAATTTTTCTCATCATTGGAGCTAGAAGGAGGGCCTCCTCGGAGTATGAGTTTGGATTTTAGATTGGACCTAAGCTTGTTAGTGATCACAACCATTTTGACAAGTGATGGATTAGAACTAGAATGATGATGTGGAGTGATTAGGATATGAGGTGGATGAAATTGATTGGATTATGGATAGATTGGAGTTGGTTTAGATGATGATGGAAGATTAGAATGATTATGGATGAGATGGATGAAAGAGGTGATTAGGATGACTAGGATGGAGTGATTGGATATGTGGAATGATGCCCCCTCGAGAGGATAGGTAGGGGTGAAAAACATGGGTAGACTCTCGAAATGGATGGAGGTGGATAATGATTATGGTGATGTGGATATGACAAGTAGGATGATTAGGATGTGGATTTTGATGAGGATGACTTGGATTATGATGGATGTGATGCAAGAATGTTTAGAATGATGTAGAATGTGTTTGTGTTGATAACTTGACTTTGGCAATTTTTAAACATAATATTTCACATGTACATGCATGAATCACACACACAAGACATAATAGAAATTTTGACTTTGAAATTTGATTAGTGTGATTATGAAGACACTTGAAGACACATCAACAAGCCTAATATTAGTGAAGTGGCTGTGGCCAATGGGTCTTAAGCTAGGATGAACAAGTGATCTAAGGATGTCCCCAATATACATAAGGTACGGGGGGTCCAATTCCATGAAATGAAAGTGAAATAATGCCACACAGCCAGGAGAAAGGGGTAACCCACCCTTCACCTTCACTTCCCCAAGGTATAAATTTCTTGGGGGCTTAGCTCAAATGACAATATTTCAACTTCTAATAGGGGTGTCTTTCAATTCACTCCTCACATTTTAGACTCTGCCGGAATGCTAGAGTTGAGGTCGTCCCTTGGAGTGGTGTGTCTCCAAGAAGGCCTCCTAGGAAGGGTGAAAAAATAAAATTGAGTGGGTGGTTTTGATCTCCAAAATCACCTTGCGGTGTGAGGAGAGAGGATACACACACACACTAGATTCACACTCACAATGTTTATTTCCCCTTAGAAATTGAAATGTGTGTTGTGAAAGTGAATGGATGAAAGGATGCTTTTGCTTCTCAAGATCACATGAAGTGCATGAGAAGAGCATACACACTCTCAATCACACTCAAATCCACCAAACAATGAAAGTACGTGTTCATTTTAAACCCAAAGCCAAATGTGTGAATGAAGACACAAGTGTATTTTAAGCCCAATTCCAATGTGTGATTGAAAACAATAGTTTGTTTTAGAGCCCAAATCCAAATGTGGGTGCAAACAAGTTTATTTGATCAAATGGAAGACAAGAGAATGAATTGAGTGCACCTAGAAATTTTGTCTTTAGATCTACTGCTAAAGCTAATGTTGTATAGCACCTTATGTTCACCTAGAAGCCACCAAAATGAAAAAAGACAAGAAAACTTGCAAACCAATGCATTATGTGAATATGATCAATCTGATAAAAATATGATTTAGATGATCAATGATAGAAAAATAGATAGCAACATCAAAATCTACATGAAATTCTATGTTGTTTTTAAAAAAATTCGTCAAAATCAGATAAAATTTGCTCAAGTTATGCTCGTTTGAAGTTTGCAAATAAGGTTGACTTTAACTGAAAACTACTTGCTGAATTTAATATAGTCACCTAAAAATTCTTTTTCCATAATGAAGCTTGGTGAACTAGCTCTCCAACGCCACTGGTTTCATAAAAATGTGATCTCATATGAGGAAGTTATGACGAAAAGAAAAAAAGTGCCCCTCTAGGGCTTGAAAGGGAATGATGATAGGCCTGACAGTTAGATAATCTGCTAGCAATTAGTAGTAAGCATGGTCACATGCATGGTTAGAATAGGCTGGTAGTTTACTATGGCGGTCTAGGTTTAAATTGGGCCCCTAGTCACCCATGTGACCAGGTCCTGAGCAAATTAAAAAAAATAAAAAAAGAAAGAAAAAACAAGGGGGTTTAAGAACTAAGGGCTAACGGTGGTCGAGGTCCCAAAAGAGATAGCGACAACCAAGCCACTAAAATAGTGACTATTTGAGAAAGATCCATAGTTGATAGGGCTAAGGGCCCAAACAATGGTGATAATCGCTAAAAGGAGGTGGCGACAGATCCACAGGGGCAGCAAAAGTTGCCAACGGGTGGTGACCGGGCTTTATGGGGTGTCGACAAGGATTTTAAGGGAGTGGAGATCTGAGGGGAGGACAATTGTTTGGGAGTGTCGAATGGATGGTAGGGTAGTGGTGATTGGGAGTGCTAAGGAGGTGAGGGAAATAGTGTAAAGGGGAAGCAAGCAGGGTTTAAGTAGTTATGGAGGTCGACAATGGTGTATGTCGGCAGCAACAAAGGGAGGTCGACGAAAGTGTAAAGGACAATCGACGGGGGAATAAATGATAGCAGAGGCTGGGGATCGACCAGAAATCAATATTTAGGGTTTGTGAGAGGAGATTTTAGACAATGATCAGCGGTGAGCACGAGCAGGAGTACGGGGACAGGGAATCATAGAGGGCCGAGCGGGGTTTTGGAGGGTGTCGACAAGCTTCAAAGAAGACACAAAATGAAGTCTAACCCTACAACCAAACACAACCATAGAAACCCAAAAATACTATTTAATGCACAAGATTCAAATAGACATAGTCATAAAATCGTCAGATCAATGGTTGTGATAGAGCATATAGAAGATCCATATGGTACAGATTCGTATGAATCCATACTGTACAGACTGCGAAGTAAAAAAAAATTCAAAAAATTTGCAGTAACCAAAATATATAAAATTTTATGTCAATCTTCACCCACAAGGCCTCCCGGACTCAATGGTGAGGCCAATTTTCTCCTAGGAGATCACCTGCAAAATTTGATCACTAAATCTTGACAAAAAAATATCTTAAATTTGCATATTTAAACACACAAAACCTGCAAAAAGGTGAGTATTAGAGTTGCGGGCGTGCCAAAATGTGAATGAAAAAATGGATGAAAGGTAAATAGAATGATAATAACAAATACCCAATACCTTTACCTTCAAACCAAGTCTTCAACACTCAATAGAATGGAGGAGATGCACCCAAGGCTACTTGTTATGTTCTAGATGAAGAGAGATGGATGATGAATATGTTGATTGCTCATGATTTCTGCAGCATAATACTAGATAGAAGATGATAAGAATGGAGATCTAGAGTGATTTTGACAGCATGATTATCCTTGAAGATGGATCCATTCAAATGGCTTGGGTGAGGCTTGATTTATAGGAGAGGAGTGATATGAATGAACAACTAGGATTTGAAATTTGAAAGTTGAATTGTGTGATGTGGACGGCTAGGATTAAAAGGTGATTTCTTCAAGGCCTCTTCATTTAAAAAAGGTAGTAGGATGATAAGTGTGCGGATAAGAATAGAGCTGACCTAATTTAAATAATTAAATTATTTAAATTAGTTGGTAGTGTGAAAAAGCATTAAATGAAAGTTGTAGTATGGTTGTATTATGACATGTATAATTCAAATAAAAAATTACTTAAATTATGAGAGAGGGACATGTGTTGGAATGAGGATAAAGGTGAGAACTAATTCAAATATTTTATTTAAATTAGTTGGAAAATGGGAGAGGGCTAATTTAAATAAATATTTTATTTATTTAAATTAGAGGAAAGGTGGGAAATTAATTAAATAAATACATGATTTATTTAATTAATTGGCTAGTGGGATAAATTGGATTATGATGGGATTAGTTAAATAAATAAGATTTATTTAACTAATTAGGTGATGGAGGGATTATGTAAGGGACCTAAGACAAAATGCCATAAGATGTCTTAAGTAATCTATCGACAAGGTGATATTGTAAGACATGGACAAATTTAGGTGTCTATAAGAAGTATGGTAGAAAATAGGGAAATGTTAGGGTGACAAGGAAGTGAAGGATGTATGGATTTTCAAACAAGAACAAAGGTCCATGAAAAGTCCATAAAGGTGAACTTGAAGGGATCCAAGAAAAATTGTGATATGGGGGAAATTCATAAATGTAGGGATGAACCAAAATTGGGAAACTTTGGACAAGTGGAAGAAATCCAAGGGAAAACTAGAAGTCTATAGGGAGAGCTAAAAGGAAAAATGAGTGTGTGGAAAAGACAAGGACTTGAGGAACTTTGGAAAAGTGAAACATTTTTGATAGGTTGGTGAAACTTAACTACATTGAGTTTGTAGAATTTCAAGTCAAAAGGGGAAGTTAGACTAAAATGAAATATGGTTGATGGGTAGCATGGTCCCACAAAATATTTCTTCCAAAGCACAAATCATTTGAATGTTCTAAGAAAATGTGGGATCCATCTAGACATTAAGACTTTAGACCAAAATGGAAAAGTGGAAGAAGTCCATAGGAAACCTACAAATCTATATAAAATGCAAAAGGGGAAGAAAATAAGATAAATAAGTTTGTGAGATTAGAAGGGAAGTCTAGATAATGGAAGAAGTCCACAGGTCCATGAATATCCCATAAAATCAAAAAGTAAATGGGAGATGTTCACAAGGAATTAGCAAGTTAATGGTGAAGGAAATAAAGAATGTGGGAAAATGGTGTAGTCATGGTAGGAGGGTTCACAGAATGAACTATCTGGACCGTGCAACAAGAGTAAACACAATAGAAACAACTCAAAGCAATAGAGCAAATGCAGATTCAGTCATTTAGTATATCATAGAATTTAAATAGAGATCGGCTGGCAACATGCGAGCTTACAATTAGGGCTCACAAGCCTAATTACATACATGTACAAGATAAGGCTTTAAAGCTCCCTTCACACAAAATCTAAACTAAGAATTATGAATCAATTGCTAACTTCTTTCCTAAGGATCTTTTACATCAATATATATCAACTCCGGACCAATAGATTCCTCCGTGTCAACCAAGGAAGATCACAAATTCCAAAGAAGAGGTGTAATGTGTGAGTATAGATAGGTCAGACCTAAAAGCATAGAGACTTCTGGTAAATGAATGGAATGAAGTGTAGATCTCTGAAGAAGGTTGGCCATGAACCAAAGATCAATGAATGATGTGTCATTAGGTTTCAAAGATCAGGAAATGCTTCTGCAAGTTTCTCCTTCAACTGGTTGCCAGTGAATATCAGGATGCTCTACTCTAAGAAACTACCAACTTCTATTAGTGATATCTTTATGGTAACTAATCCAAATGCTCTAAATTCTTGATATGATGTAGATGAATGAATGTATATGTTAAGTCCAGATCCACAAGATGTGAAATGCCAATACCAGACCACAAGCTAAAATTGCTTCTGACTGAACTGCCTAAATTGAATTGGGAAATGAAAAGAAACAAACTAAATTGCAAACAGACTAGAATGCAAATGTTTTGGTTGATGCAAGATTGCTCTTGAACCAGGGATGCTCCTGCATCAGACATCTGAGGTTATTGAAAAAGTGAGTCCCTCACTTTGTTGGGGCTAGGGGAGAACTAAGACGATCCACCTCAACCTGAGAAATCCATGATGAATCTTCTTCCGGTCTGCGTTTCCATTTCACAAGGTATTCTTTGTATTATCTTCCTCGAGTGTTGTATCCAACTCTGCTATCCAATATGTCTTCAATCTGCTCTGGTACTTGTTGTGGTAACTACTTCTTCAAGTCTTATGCCATACTATCACTAAACTCTACTTCATGATACTGATAGAGGTCTACAATGTTGAAAATAGGTGATATACCCAAGGTCTCTGATAACTCCACTTCATATGCATTTCCTGAATCAAATTTCTTGAGTATCTTACAAGGTCCAAACTTCTTCATCTTCAACTTGCTATATGTCCCAACTAGAAATCTTTCTTTTCTCAAGTACACCATTACTTCCTCTCCAACTTCAAGTTCCTTATGTCTTCTCTTCTCATCAGCCTTCTCTTTGTACTTACTATTCATATTCTTCAAATGCTTCCTAACCTGATTATGTATTGTCTTCATGTGTTCTGCAAATTCTTCTGCTTCTGCACTTCTCTTTTCTTCTGTACTGATATCTCTTAGTTTTGCCACTCCTCTAGGATTCACTCTGGTAACAATCTCAAAAGGTGTTCTTCCAGTACTCTTGTTCACTAAATTATTATATGCAAACTCTGCTTGTGAAAGAATCAAATCCCAACTTCCTGTCTTCTCTTCAACCAAACATCTCAACAAATTTCCCAAACTCCTATTCACAACCTCTGTCTATCCATTGGTCTATGGATGAAAAGTTGAACTAAACTTCAAATCTATCTTCATCTTCTTCCAAAGTGTCCTCCAAAAGTATCCAACAAACTTTGTGTCTCTGTTTGAAACTATACTCTTAGGTAATCCATGCAATTGCAGAATCTCTTTGAAAAATAGGTCAGCTACATGCACTGCATCAGTTATCTTCTTACAAGGTATGAAATGAACCATCTTTGAAAATATGTCCACCAATACAAATATTGAATCATGTTCTCTTTATTTCTTAGGCAACCCCAACAAAAAATCCATGCTTATGTCTTCCCAAGGTCTCTCCGGTACTGTCAACGGTTTATACAATCCAGTATTCTGACTACTCCCTTTTGCAACTTGACAAACTCTACAACTCTGCACAAATCTCTAAACATCCTTATGTATCTGAGGCCAAAATTAATTTTCATTCACCAAAGCCATTGCCTTATCAATGCCAAAATGTCCTGCCAATCCACCACTATGCCTCTCCTTGATCAAATTATCTCTCATTGAACTGCTAGCTACACACAAATGACTTCCTATGAATAACATATCTTCTTGAATGAAATAGTCCAACCACTTACTCCTATCTATCACAATAGTTTCCTTACATGCTTTACAAGGTTCTACAAAATCAGTGTCTCCCTCATACATGTTCTTCAGTTCATCAAAACCCAACACTTAAATTCTTATTTCTGTCAACAAGTTTCTTCTTCTACTCAATGCATCAGCAACTTTGTTTGATTTTCCACTCCTATGCTTCAACACAAAAGTATAACTCTGCATGAACTCTACCCACCTCATATGTCTTTGATTCAATTTACCTTGACTGTTCAAGTATTGTAAAGCTTGATGATCTGTATACGATACAAACTCCTTAGGCAACAAGTAATGTCTCCACTTCTTCAAGGCTTAAATTATGGCATAGTACTCCTAATCATAAACTGAATATCTTCTCCTTGCATCATTCAACTTCTCACTGAAATGAGCTATAGGTCTACCTTCTTGACTTAACACTACTCCAATTGCATTTCCACTTGCATCACAATCAACTTGAAATACCATATTGAAATCTAGTAATGCCAAAATAGGTTGCTCTGTCACTTTCTGCTTCAACAACTCAAAACTTTTATCTTCTCCAGATGTCCACTTAAAATCCTTTTTGTCACCTCTCATTATTTTTTTCATAAGGTTACAAACTAAACTAAAATTTCTGATGAACTTCTGATAAAAACTAGCCAATCCATGAAATGATCTAACCTCTCCAATGCTCTCTGGTGTAGGCCATTCAACAATTGCTCTCACTTTCTTAGGGTCCATCTTCAATCCTTCTGCAAAAATCACAAATCCCAAATATACCAACTCTTCCTTCATGAAACTACACTTCTTGATGTTTATCAACAATTTCTCTTCTCTCAATCTCTGTAAAACTTGTCTAATATGCCACAAATGTTCCTCTTTTATCTTATTGAAAATTAGAATGTCATCCAAGTATACAATCACAAACTTACCGAAGAATTTCTTTAGAACTTCATTCATCAACCTCATGAAAGTACTCAGTGCATTTTTCAATCCAAAGGGTATCACTAACCACTCATACAATCCTTCATTTGTCTTAAAAGCAGTCTTCCATTCATCACCTTCTCTAATTCTGATCTGATGGTATCCACTCTTCAAGCCTATCTTTGTGAAATATTTTTCTCCACTCAAACAATCCATGATATCATTCATCCTAAGTAAAGGAAATTTATACTTAATTGTGATCTTGTTTATTTCTCTAGAATCGGTACACATTCTCCATTCTCCATCCTTCTTAGGTGCTAATATTGCAGGTACTGCACAAGGACTCAAACTTTCCCTGATCAAACCTTTCCTCAACAATTCATGTATCTGTCTATTCAGTTCTTCATTCTCTGTCAGTGTCATCTGGTGTGTTGCTTTGTTAGGCAAACTTGCTCCCGGTATAAGATCCATGTGATGAATGATACTCCTTATAGGTGGTAATCCATCAGGCACATTATCTGATATGATGTCTTCATACTCTGTCAGCAACTCTCTTATCTCCTCCGGTTGTGGTTCTTCTTTCTTTAATGCTTCAGGCTTCTTAAGAATCAAGACATAATACATATTCTCATGTCTCAAACCATCCAAAAATTTTCTTCCATCTATCAAGCACATTCTAGCATTTCCACATATCACATCTTTAGGATCATCCTCCAAAGGAATCAAGGTAATTCTCTTTCCATGTTCTATTATAGTATATGCATTCTTTCTCCCGTCATGTATAGCTTTTCTATCATACTGCCAAGGTCTACCCAACAAGATATGACATACATCCATAAGCATAATATCACACAAGAATTCATCATGATAAGATCCAATATGAAATTTCACCAAACATTGTTCACTCACCAGTACCTTATGGTCATCCTAAATCCATGCTATTTGATATGGCTTAGGGTGTTTCAATCTTTCCAACTTTAACTTAGTCACCATCTCCTCTGAAACTAGGTTATCTAAACTACCACTATCAATCACAACTTTACAACATTTACCTCCTGATTTGCATCTAGTTCTAAACAAGCTTTTCCTCTGCAGTGGTTCCTCATTTATCTTTGTTTGAAATAGTACTCTCCTCATCACCAATGATTCTCCTTTCTCAGGTTTGCCAACAGAACAGTGGTCATCCAGTTCAACAGGTTCTTCTTCAACATAGGTTGCTCTTCCACTATTTTCTATCCTCTTACTTGTACTACCCCGATTACATTCAAATACTCTATGTCCTTCACCTCCACACTTGAAACAAGTACCTCTGAATGTTCTCTTATCTAATACTCTTCCTTCTCTTCTGTATCCTTCATTCCGGCATGCACTAGGGTTTCCTCTTTGATAAGCATTGTTATCTTTATCATCCTTCCTAATTGGGTTGTCAAACTTGTTTTGCTTTGTAAATGGTTGGTCATATCTAGAAAATGTTCTTCCTCTCTAACACTTACCTACTCTTCCTTTCTGTCTCTGATCATGCCTCTTTTTCAGCTTCTCTTCAACTTTCAGGGAA
Source organism: Cunninghamia lanceolata (assembly GCA_027924645.1). Lineage (NCBI taxonomy): Eukaryota > Viridiplantae > Streptophyta > Pinopsida > Cupressales > Cupressaceae > Cunninghamia > Cunninghamia lanceolata. Next base: position 5,943,608 of record BSBN01000312.1, read on the forward strand.
AAGTGATATGCTTCCTCCAAAGATGTCATCCTTGCCAAACTTAGTTCCTCTTGAATGTTCAATCTCAGTCCATTAATGTTTCTAGCCACTTTCTCCTTGCTTGCTTCACTATGTCCTATCCTTATGATCATCTTGTGAAATTCTTCAGTGTACTCCTTCACATATTTCTCCTTTTGTCTCAGGTTTTACAATCTCTTCAACAACAACTCATAGTCAGGAGGTATAAACTGATTCTTCAACTTTGTCACCATCTGGTCCCACTTTGTAATCTTTTCTTTCCCTCTTCTATTTCTTTCCAACTAAACTTCTTTCCATCATATAGCAGCATGTCCTTTCAACTTTGTCTTTGCAAATTTCACCTTCTCTGAATCTTCAATTTCCTCATGTTCAAAGTATTCTTCCATATCATTTATCCAGTTAATCAATTCTTCAGGATTCAAATTACCAGTATAGTTTGGCACATCAACTCTAGGTCTCTTTCCAATTTTTCAAATAGCTCGTAACATTTTTATTTGATCTGACTCTTTTGCTTCATCACCTCCTAGGGTTTTGCCAGTGTGTTCAACAGATTGAAATTCTTCCTCATCATCGCTTTCAACATTAGGTCTCAGTGTCAATCCTCTTCGCCTATCCTCTTCAATAGAATCCAATTAGATTTGCATTGTTTTCATTATCTCCATCAACTCATCTATTCTACCAACCACTGTTCCAATAGCAGCAGCTCTCCTCGGTGGCATTCTTCCTAGGATCAAGTGTAAACTACCTCAGGTTTAGTGATCAGGCTACAAGGTGACAACTGCCTCACAATTGGTGATCGGTTGCAACACAAATAGCCTACCTCAATTCGGTGATTTGTCCACAGCAATATCTTACAGAATTCCTTCGCCAATCTTTTCTCAATTCACTCAATTCACTCCCAAAAGATTCAACCTTTTTCTCTGATACCACTTGGTGCAGTCACGGTAGGAGGGTTCATAGAATGAACTATCGAGACCATGTAGCAAGAGTAAACACAATGGAAATAACTCAAAGTAATAGAACAAATGTAGATTCAATCATTCAGTATATCATAGAATTCAAATAGAGATCGGCTAGCAACATGCGGGCTTATAATTAGGGCTCATAGGCCTGATTACATACATGTGCAAGATAAGGCTTTGAAGCTCCCTTTGCACAAAATCTAAACTAAGAATTATGAATCAATTGCTAATTGCTTTCCTAAGGATCTTTTACATCAATATATATCAACTCCGAACCAATAGATTCCTCCACGTCGGCCAAGGAAGATCACAAATTCCAAAGAAGAGGTGTAACATGTGAGTACAGATAGGTTAGACCTAAATACATAGACACTTCTAGTAACTGAATGGAATGAAGTAAGGATCTCCAAGGAAGGTTGGCCATGAACCGAAGATCACTAAATGATGTGTCATTAGGCTTCAAAGATTGAAAAATGCTTCCACAAGTTTCTCCTTCAGCTAGTTGCCAGTGAATATCAGGATGCTCTACTCTAAGAAACTACCAACTTCTGTTAGCAATATCTTTTTGATAACTATCCAAATGCTCTAAATTATTGATATGATGTAGATGAATGAATGTATATGTTAAGTCTAGATCCACAAGATGTGAAATGCTAATACCAGCCATAAGCTGAAACTACTTCTAACTGAACTATCTGAATTGAATTGGGAAATGAAAAGAAACAAACTGAACTGCAAACAAACTAAAATGCAAATGTTTTGGTTGATGCAAGATTTCTCTTGAACCAAGGATGCTCCTACATCATAAAATGGGAAGTTGAGGAAAGAAAGGACTTTTTCCAAAGGTGTAGAAGTCCACAAAAAGTCCATAAAAAATTTAAAGTGTAGACATGTGGAAAGTGAATGGAAAAGAGGAAAGGTGACAAATAGATGAAGTCCCTAGAAGTTCCACAAACCTATAAAATGAAGGAAAATGAACACAAATAACCTTATACCTAGAAATTTCCCTAGGATTTTGACAACTTGGGCAAATGGTTGAAGTATAAGGGGAGACAAGGCACTATTGTTAGAATGCATAGGACAACTGAGAGGGGGGTGAATTAGTTGTGTATTAAAATGTTAAACCTTTAATGTTATTTCAATCATCAACCTCTTATTATGCATTTGCAAAATGTAAACATATAAAGCATCAATGCAAACACATTCAAACACATAAGAACACTAGATTTATGTGGAAAACCTAAGAAGGGAAAAACCATGGTGAGGATTAGCTCACATATATATGAATAGCAACATCGAAAACAAATAGGCTCACTACCAAGGGCTCACTACAAGAAGGACTCACTGTCCAGAAGAGAGAAAAATAGAAGAAGACTATTATAGAGAGATTCACTATCTCAAAGCAACAGGAGAAATCCACCACTACCACTTCTTTCCATCCGTAACCTTTGGCCCACTGCCTCTAGCAACTTCAAGCAAACTAAAATGTAGACACCATCTATTCATTACATCTAAGAGTCATAGGAATTTAAGCTCGCACTCAAATCACCACCCCTGATTCACATTCACATCATCTTCTCTATATTACTCCACTCAACCTCATCTTGCATTTATATTATCCACAACCTAAAACAATCTCAATTAGGTCAGCCTTATGAAACGTGTGCACCTCAAACATGCAACATCAAATAGGTTGGCACTAAACACTTGAACCATGGTGGAAAGAAGTGAAAGTGGACCATGCCAAGGGTTAACTAGGACTCAAATTTGTATCACCAAGCTACTCATCACATCCACAATCAATGAGGTACCTCTGCAAATAGCGCTAACAAGCCAAGTCATCCAAACCTAAGATAACGACCACATCCATGCTTCTCCAAGTCTAAACACACCATGTGGACCATAAAGAGACACTCCATAGCATCCACACACCTTTCTAGAATATTCAGCATCATCAAAATCTTCAGCAATACTACCACAACCACCTGAAACAAAGAATGTCCTCATTTTTCACATCAGGATACACTACTACTGATCACCAACACAAGAACTAAACTTATGGAGCACCCCAAAACTAGAAACTTCAAGAGAAAGTAGATATAGGTAGAATAAGGACATTCTTAGATCTGCAGGACAAGAAACCTCAATGTGAAGAAATGTAGAGCAATCTCATTTCTCCCTGACAGTGTTCAATATAGGAAAACACACTGTCAAACACATCTTCCACTTCTGCACGATCTAGAATCTGAAATGTTGGATATAACACCTCTGATCAACACTTCCAAACTACACAAGCATATCTTCAACTATGAAGAAGTGTGAAGCACAACATTGAACACACCTCTATCACAATGCGTACCTTTTTATTCAATTTTTCTCAAAAGCACTTGGAGACCAATCAAATTTTCTCAAAATCACTTGGAAACCAAGTGAACCACCTGCTAAGGGTTGACATCAATAACAACACCAACAAGTTTCCAACAATCTCCCCCTTTGTCATTGATGGCAACACCAATCTCTTTTAAAAACCATCAACAACAAAAATAATCAATCAGCAGCTCTGCAACCAGTAATACTCCCCCTGACAGAAGCAACTCTTACTCTTCACACATCTTTCCACACAATGATTTTTTAGCCACTTTAACTCTCTCCCCCTTTGACATCAATGGAAAAGGGCAACAACTACAACACTAGCAAGTTCCTACTCTATCTCCATTGCTCTCACTTTTTTGCACTCTCCCCCTTAGGGTCATAAGATATGCTCCATTAGACTACACCAACCAATAGTATCACTACCTACTCCCCCTAAGAGGTAGCCTTTAACACCAATCTAAGATCAAGAATATTTCTTGAAATGCTTCCTGGACAGATGCACAAACTTATGTATCTAGTTAAAAGAAAGAGGGGCAATAACCCCTAACTTCTGCCGGAGATACTCAAAAGTATCCTTAGGAAGAGCTTTTGTAAAAATATTTTCAACTTGATCCTTGGTAGGTACATACTCCAATTTCACCTCATTCTCTACAACCTTCTCTCTTAGGAAGTGATACTAGATTGAAATATACTTTGTCCTTGAATGCATTACCAGATTCTTTGAAATGTTGATAGCACTTGTATTATCACATAAGATAGGAATAGGTTCATCATATGACACTTTGATATCCTTCAATGTCTGCTTCATCCACAATACCCGTGTGTAGTAAGATGCTACTACAATGTACTCTACCTCTGTAGTAGATAATGGTCCATTGAGTCCTGCTTCTTACTTAACCATGAGACAAGTCTACTTCCAAGAAAGAAAGCACCACCACTTGTACTTCTTCTATCATTTGTATATCCTTCTCAATCTGCATCAGTATATGCACTCAAGGAGAAATCAGTGTTCTTGGGATACCATAGGCCAAACTCTAGAGTGCCTTTCAAGTATCTGAATATCCTCTTTACTACTGAAACATGTGACTCTCTGGGATCAACTTGGAATCTACCCACAAGACAAACTGAATGGATAATATTTGGTCTAGTAGTAGTTAGGTATAGCAGTCCACCGATCATTGATTTGTACTTGCTCTGATCAGCCTTAGGAGATTCATCGTCTTTGCTTAACTTACAACCATTAGTCATGGGGGTACATACCAGTTTGGAGTCTTCCATTCCAAACTTCTTCAACATTTCCTTAACATACTTTGACTGTGAAATGAAAATACCTTTTTTTGATTGATTGATTTGTAACCCAAGGAAGAAATTTATTTCCCCACACATTAACATTTAAAACTCTTTCTACATTTCTTCTGCAAATCTTTTACACATACTTCCATTTCCTCCAAAAATTATGTCATCAACATATACCTCCACAATCAGGATTTGATCTTCAACCTTGAAGTATAGATTGTTGTCTGTAGTGCCCTTTTTGAGTCCTTGCTATAACAAGTACCTATCCAACCTTGCATACCAAGCTCTAGGAGCCTATTTGAGTCCATACAATGCCTTCTTCAGTTTGTAGACCATATTTGGATCATCTAACAACTGAAATCCTTCTGGTTGTTCAATATATATCTCTTCTTCCAATTCTCCATTCATGAATGCAAATTTCACATCCATTTGATAAACTTTGAAGTCCTTATGAGCTACAAAGTCCAAGAACATTCTAATGGCCTCCAATCTTGCCACTGGAAGAAATGTTTCCTCATAATCTATTCCTTCCACTTGTGAGTAGCCTTTACACACAAGTCTAGCCTTATTTCGGACTACTCCATTCTCATTCAATTTGTTTTGGAATACCCATTTGGTTCCTATCACATTTTTATTTTCTAGTCTTGGGACAACTTCCCAAGTCTATTTCTTCTCAATCTGCATTAATTCTTCTTTCATTGCCTTGATCCAGTGCTCATCTTTGCATGCTTCAGTCACTGTTTTGGGTTCTATTTTAGACAATAAGCACAAATTTACCTGTTCATCTACCATAGCAATGTTTCTCCTTGTTAAAACACCTTTGTTCTTATCTCCAATGATCTGATCTTTAGAATGATTCTTTTGCACATACCTGGGGTTCTTAGGAATCCTTTCCAAAGCATCTTCTTCATCAACTTGCTTCTCCTTTTCCTTCTTCTTTTTCTTCTTCTCTACAAGGGGTCTCATCAGAGTCATATCCTTCTATTAGCATTGAACTTTGATATGGTTCTTCATCCACTTTGACATTTGCACTTTCCACTAATTTCTTCGGCCTGTCGTTGTAGCACCTGTAAGCCTTGCTCTTTTTTGAATATCCAAGGAAGATTCCTTCATCTGATCTTTTACGAAACTTTCCCAAGTTTTCTTCATCTCTCCTAATGTAGCACTTACTTCCAAACACTCTAAAGTATTTTATAGTAGGAGTTCTTCCATACCATAATTCATATGGAGTCTTTAAGTTGTTGACCCTTGCTTGCACTCTATTTTGTATGGAGACTGCAATGTGTATATTTTCTCTCCAATATATATCTAGTAGATTTTCTTCTTTCAACATTGTTCTTGCTGCTTCCTGAACTATCCTATTCTTCCTTTCCATAACTCCATTCTGCTAAGGAGTCCTAGGGGCTGACAAATGCCTTTTTATTCCATGATCTTCACAAAAGCATTTAAACTCATTGGAGGTGAACTCACCGCCTCTGTCAGACCTTAAACACTTGGTTTTCATATTAATTTCATTTTTAACCATAACCTTGAATTCTTTAAACTTATCTAGAGCTTCTAATTTTTCTTTGAGAAAACTTACACAAGTCATTCCAGAGTAATCATCAATCAACATCATGAAATACCTGTCACTTTGAAAGCTTCCTACTCCTATAGGTCTGCACAGATTTGTATGCACCAACTCTAGAGGTCCGGTGGTAGAATATTCTTTGATCTTGAAATTCTTTATTGTCTGCTTCCCAATCTAACAATCCTTGCAGGTTGCATTGATAGGCTTTGTAATTCTTGGTAGATCCCTCACAACTTGAGTAGAGTTGATCCTCACTAGGCTGTCAAAATTGATGTGACACATTCTTCTATGCCATAGCCAACATTCATTAATTTGAGTCATGAATCACATACCATTAGCACCTTTGAGATGATATACATTTCCTTTTGTCCTTGATCCTATAGTAACGAGTGTATTAGAGCTTTCTCTTCTAATTTCACAGCCACCATCCTGAAACACAAGGTTATATCCTCTGTTGCACATTTGTCCTACACTTAGTAGATTATGCTAGAGACCCTTGACATAAAGAACATCATTTGTATTGTGCTTCCCATCAAAACTGATTGAACCTCTTCCATAGATCTTAGCAGATGCATCATCTCCAAAATTAACAAAACCTCCATCAAATTTGTTAAGATTGACAAACTTATTCTATCACCTATCATATGATTTGAACAACCACTATTAATTATCTAGTGATTTTCTTCTTCTCTTGCATTAAAAGTAGTTACCGAAGCTCCTTTGATATTGTGCTCTATTTTTGGAGCAATTTCCTTCATACTCCTTTCAGAATCAATTCCAACATTCAAAGCCATGAACAGACATTCATTACATTCATCATCTGGATAGTCAGACTCATCATCAGATATGCTATCATCTTCCTTAACATAATAACTTCTCTTGAATGATTTACCTTTGTTATCCTTGTATTTTTCATTTGAAATTTTGATTGGACATTTTGAAGCATAATGACCTATCTTTCCATAGCTGAAACATTTGAAAGGTAGCTTACCTCTATATTTTCCAGAGCCCTTTTTCAACCTGCTTACAAAATTTGCTTCCACTACATCAAAGTCATCTAGATCTAATTCAACATTCTTTTTTGTCTTGCTAACCTTAAAAGTAGTTTCTTTTCTTGAATCATCTTGACCAAATTCTCTTATCTTAAAAGTAGTTAAAGTACCAAACATTTGATCCCTAGAATAATTATCCAAATTTTGAGTTTCTTCAATAGCAAAAACTTTAGCACTATAAGATTTTGGAAGAGTTCTGAGTACCTTCTTTACCACTTCACTTTCCTCTAGGTTTCCACTAAGATCATTGATGGAGTTGACAACTTCATCCACTCTCTACATGTAGCTTGCAATATTTTCATCCTCTAACATCTTTAGGGTTTCAAACTTGGCCTTCAAATTCTGGGTCTTTGCTTGCTTGACCTTGTCATCCCCTACATATATACTTTCCAGCTTCTTCTAGATCTCATTTGCAATTTTGTAGCTCATTACCTTCACTAATTCAGAATCAGAAAGACTATTCAAAAGAGCACTCCTTGCCTTACCATTATTCTCATCTTCTTTAATCTTATCTTCATCCTTTGGACCATTAGTAGGTATAGTATATTTTTTTGTCAACAATCTTCCATACGCCATATCCTAATGAAACACGAAAGCTAAAAACATAATTTGTTCCATCAAACATTGGAACCTCCATACTTTTCCTGTGCACCATCTGGATCTACCCCAAGTGGTTAAACTTCTTTAGGGAACATTTCTCTAATACCAATTGTTAGAATGCACAAGACAACTGAGGGGGGGGATGAATCAGTTGTGTATTAAAACATTAAACCTTCAATGCTATTTCAATCATCAACCTCTTATTATGCATTTACAAAATGTAAACATATAAAGCATCAATGCAAACACATAAGAACATCAGATTTATGTGGAAAACCTAAGAAGGGAAAAACCACGGTGAGGATTAGCTCACATATATATGAATAGCAACAGTGAAAAAAATAGGCTCACTACCCAAAAGAAAGGCTCACTGCCAAAAGAAAGGCTCACAGCCAGAAGGACTCACTGTCCAAAAGAGAGAAGAATAGAAGAAGACTGTTACAGAGAGATTCACTATCTCAAAGCAATAGGAGAAATCCACCACTTCCATTTCTTGCCATCTACAACCTTTGGCTCATTGCCTCCAGCAACTTCAAGTAGACTAAAATGTAGACACCTTCTGCTCACTACATCCGGGAGTCATAGGTATTTAAGCTCACACTCAATTCACCACCCTTGATTCACATTCACATAATCTTCTCTACATTGCTCCAATCAACTTCATCTTGCATTTATATCATCCAAAACCTAAAACAATCTCAATTAGGTTGGCCTTATGAAACGTGTGCACCTCAAACATGCAACACCAAATAAGTCAGCACTAAACACTTTCACGGTGGAAAGAAGTGAAATTGGACCATGCCAAGGGTTAACTAGGACTCAAATCTATATCACAAATATACTCATCACATCCACAATCCACGAGGTAGCTCCGCAAATAGCGCTAGAAAGACAAGTCAGCCAAACCTAAGCTAACAACCACATCCACGCTTCTCCAAGTCCAAACACATCATGCAAACCACAGAGAGACACTCCACAACATCCACACACCTTTCCAAAATATTTATCATCATAAAAATCTTGTGTAATACTTCTGCAACCACCTGAAACAAAGAATGTCTTCATTTTGCACATCAAGATACACTACTACTAATCACCAACACAAGAACTGAACTTGCAGAGCACCCCAACACTAGAAACTTCAAGGGAAAGTAGATATAGGTAGAATAAGCACATTCCCAAATCGACATGACAAGAAACCTCAATGTGGAGAAATGTGGAGCAATTTCATTTCTCCTAGACAGTGTTCAATACAAGCAAACACACTGTCAAACACATCTTCCACTTTCAACGATCTAGAATCTAAAACTCTGGATATAACACCCCTGATCAACACTTCCAAACTACACAAGCATATCTTCAACTATGAAGAAACATAGAGCACAACACTTAACACACCTCTATCACACTGCACACCTTTTTATTCAAATTTTCTCAAAAGCACTTGGAGACCAATCAGATTTTCTCAAAAGCAATTGGAAACCAAGTGAACCACCTACTAAGGGTTGACATCAATGACAACACTAGAAAGTTTCCAACAACTACACCAAACACATTTTTGACCAAGGGGGCCCATTTAAGACTTCTCAGATAAATTATCAATGATGGGTTAGACTAGGCCAAAGCACAAAGATGACACATGACTTTGTTGAACACAATGAGGTGCTAAGAGGGAGGGTGAATCAGCACATACTAAAACTTAACCAAATATCAATCAATAAAATTGAGGAACATGTAGAACAGAAAGGAAATCATGCAATACAAGAATCAACAGATGACACTAGTATTTTTACATGGGAAACACTAAGATAGGGAAAAACCATGGTGAGTTTTAGTTCACAATATAATATGCTCACTGCAAAATTGTTACAACATTATTTTAAGGCTTCAACCCAAGGAAGCTACTACTCCCCATATTACAAGTTTGATTTAGGGCTACCACCCAAAGAAGATACTACTCCCTAAGTATTTGCTCACTGCAATAGGTTTTACAAAGGTAGTACAAATGTATGGACTACTATAAAGAACACATTTGACTTATGCTGATAATGCAGTCTGCCTTTCCTTCTCAATACACGTCCTCAAATTGATTTCGCACACTTCATATCTTTCCCTCTACTATGATATGTTCACATTCACCTTGTTACTTTACAAATGAAAATTTTCTTCTATAAATATCCTCCTCATCACTTCAAAACACTGATTAGGTCGACATCACAACATCATTAGATGAAATGTGTACATCTTCACAAGTCAGCCTAAAAACATAATATGATAAGAAAACTTGTTGTAGACCTCAGGGCTTTATTAGTGGTATCAATACATGTCTCTCCATACATTCAAAGATAAGGAAACTAATCAGTATCCTCCGTACATGTCAGATACTTAACCAGTCGGCTCAAACTGCTCAATACTACTAACTGTTCATCTTCATACATCTAGGGAGAAGCCAAAAACTCTATGCAGATCAAGAATTTAATCACATATGAACTCAACAACCTTCATGCTCCTTACTGCTGCAGTATCAACTCAATCTATGCATCCACAAGATAGGAAACATGACTATCTGTAGAAAATAGAGCATCTTGGATCACATGTGATACTTCACATCTCAAAATATAATGTTGTGGTGAAATTCAAGACCTACAACCTTTTGGAAATGAGATTAAACACTATTATATTCTTCTTTTTACATCCACACATCTTTATCTGATGATTCCACAAGAATTCAAAAGTTTGGCATGGATAACTAGGAGTTTGGAGGACAGTTATGCTTAACACTTTACTTACAAACATAATAACTTGATGTGGTACTGGAAAATGAAATTTGTCTACATGTGGATCATACCTGATATCCCTTGGAACATGTAGTATCTCCACACACCCTCTAATGACTAATCTATACATGTTTCATCCTCTGCAAAACTCAACCTTGTGTATTCAGGCTCTAGAACATACTATATTGTCTCTATCTAAGTGATGGTTGATACTTTGTCCCTTGTAACTTTTCATACAGATGATATGAAGACTTGAAAACTTGGATTTATCATTTTAATACCATAGTAAATCTATCTTCAGAACCGCAAGGAAAAATATTGCTCTGTGGAGGAATGCAGACCAACTCAAGATGAATCTACCTTAGGTTATGCACCGTGAATGCCTTAGTCAGATTTCTGCTTCTTTCCATTGAGTGTGGTACTTCCAACTAATGAGATATATATGTGTGGATATAGGAAACATGCACAAACATGAGTGTTTGCCTCCACATCATGCTCAAACCCAAAACTAATCATCTCCCCATACTTGGACTATTTTTCTTTTGACCATACTAACTCTTCCTCTATACAGGTCTGTCTATACATTTCCATTTGCTATGTTGACAACAATGTATACTAGGTTGACATCAATGAAATCACATATTACCAACAATCTCCCCCTTTGTCATTGATGGCCTCATATACCCCCCCTTAGACATTCTCTCCCCCTTTGACATCAAGGAAAAAGGGATTGATATCCTTTGTTTGTATCAATCCAAAACACTGTATAGACTCCCCCTTACAAAAATACTTCTAAACTATACTCCCCCTGACTGTGTTATTTAGTTACAAAAATTGTACCTTTGAAAACCAAAATGGTACTGCCAATCTACTCAACACCTCTACAATACTATGTATATCAAAAAATTGTTTTATTTACATTGTTCTAACAACTCACTTGGATGGTATGATAGCCTTGTAGATTACCTTGAGTTGTTGAACAGTGGCAGTCCAAATGACACAATTTGAGGTTAGCATATGGTTTTGACATTCACTCTCCATGCATATTTCCTCAGCTTCCTCTAAGCTACTTGGGATCTTCATCTTTTTCTCTACCTTTTCTGCTTCCCCTAGTAGACCAGACATTGAGGCAAGTCTTAGGTTTACTACCTCTCTCAATTGACCAAATTATTTCTTTATGTTTTCTCTTTGATCCTGTAGTTGAGATAATTGTGCATGTAGAGTTTCCACTTGTGCCCTAGTTACACCACTCTTGTCTTTTGACAACTCATATGTTTTGGCCAACTTCAATAACTGTGACTCAATAGAGTCCATCTGATCCTTGATGTTCTTTATGGAATTTGGACATTTTAGGTAGAACAAATATAGTGTTGTGGCCTCATCAATACAAGCTTTGAATTTCTTCAGGTTTTCTTTAAGCTTGTTATGTGTATTGGTACATTTGTTAATCATTTCAGCCATTCTTCTGTCATTTATTCTTCTTGTTGCCTCTTGTTCTACCTTTTGCTCTAAATGGGAGGAGTGATCCTTAAAGGAGTCCATTAGCAATTTGAGCTTTTGCTCCAAAGATAGAGATGGATCAATGGTTACCTCTGGTAACCCTTCTTGCACCAATTTAACTACTTCCTCTATAGCACTAGATTTCTTCAAATTTTCTTGTAAAAACTCTTTTCTCATAGAGGCATGCAATATATCACCTAGCTGCAATTGGTTGGAACTTGTAGCAGTTGAGGGGTGACCATAGGTTGAAACTGCAACTGCATACCTAATAGGTCTTTGAGAGATTTTGTCTCTAATGTATTTTGACCTATATCATTCACTCCTTCTAATTTCTCTCCCTTCTCTATCTCATCCTTATGTTCCTCTTCATTCTTCTTCTTTTCTTCCTGATCCTTCTTGGATTTATCTTCTTCCCTCTCTTCTTCATTTCTTGTCTCAGGATTGTCTATAGGAGGCACACTTTGTCCTGTAGAGGTGTTTGGAGGAGGTAGATTTGTATTGTCTTGTCCCTCTGTGATAGGTGCTTCAGTAACCTTAGGAGGGGCAATCTCCTCATTCTTTTCAGGTTTATCACTACCATCTTCTTCAGAGGTAGACTAATTAGATACATCCTTAATGTTTCCTTCCTCAATTTTCATCTCCTTGAGGACTTCAACAGTTTTCTTCAGTGTCTCTCTTTTTAGTTCCTCATTTATTAACATTAGAGTATTTAATATTCTTTTAGTTCTAAATTTCTTTGTTAGGATTTTAGAAAATTTGACTTTGTCTTCCTTGGAGATAGTGGGATAAGTCTTTTCAATTGCATTTTTCTTTATCTCAGCTTCTTCACTTAAGGTATCATTCCTTCTTTTAGTAAGAATATCACCAAGGCTTTTAGGCAATTGGTCTTTAATTTCAATTAAAGCCAAATTGTGGGCTCCCATATATCTAACTATAGCTTCTTTAAGGGTGGATTTATCATTGGAAGGCCTTTCATCATAAATACTTGCAATTTCTTTTAGGGCACCATACTCTGTAATTGCATTCACAATTGCTTCAAGTTGTAAAGGAGCATAGTTAGATTTCTTACCTCTTTTTGCTTTTCCTTTTCCTTTCTCTTCTGAAGTCTCTTCTTCTTTAATTTCTTCTTTGGTCCTTTTCTTCCTTGTTAGAGACATAACCATACTCTGTAATTGCATTTCCCTCGCTTGCTCGCTTCTCCATGCATACTAAGTTGGTCCTATCCCTCACTGGGGCATTTCCTCGACCTTAGCTATGGGTTAGGATACTTAGCATCTCGCGGTTAGAAAAACTATCCTCATTGTCTACTTGCTCACAATTCACCTCATTCCATCAAATATTCCAAAAATCCAAAAAAAATCAAATATTCCTAAATCCAAAAAAAATCAAATATTCCAAAAATACAAAAAATCAAATATTCCAAAAATCCAAAAAAATCAAATATTCCAAAAATCCAAAAAAATCAAATATTTCAAAAATCCAAAAAACCAAATATTCCAAAAATCCAAAAAAATCAAATATACCAAAAATCCAAAAAATCAAATATTCAAAAAATTCAAACATTCAAAAACATAAAAAAATCAAATATTTCGTTTGGTTTCCCTTCTCTTAGTGAGGCTAAATGCATTTAGAACATAGTTTCAAGTTATTGTGTTGTTTCCAATCAGGAGGTTAATTTGGAAAAGTCAAAAAAAAAATTCTTTAATACTAAGGCAAGTATTCAGTCTAGAATCATTTCTCTTTTGAAATATAAACTGGGATCATTACCTAGCCAATATTTAGGCATCCCTTTATTTTTTGGACCTAATAGGAAGTCTTTTTGGGCAAAGATTTCTAAGTCTATTCATAATAAAATTGTTCTATGGAAGGGCAGATGGCTTACTTTATCTGGAAAGATTACCCTTCTTAATTTTGTTTTGTCTGCTCTTCCAATTTACATGCTCTCAGTCTTGCAAATACCTAAAGGTATTATTGATGAGATTCAGAAATCTCCTAGGTCCTTTCTTTGGAATGGAAGCTCAACAGTTAGTAATAAGATTCCCTTAATTTCTTGGGATAAGGTTTGTATCCCTAAATCTTTAGGGGCAACAGGTATTCATGGATTAGAACCTCAAAATAAGTCTTTGGGTGCTAAGTTGGCTTGGAAACTTTATTCCAAACCTCAATTAAAATGGTGTAAACTTATGCAATATAAGTATTTGGACTCTCTTGACCCTGAAAGAATTTTCACAGTTGAGAATCCTCCTAAGGGGTCAAGTATGTGGAACTTTTTAGTAAACTGTAGGGGGGTTATTCTTCCTAATCTTTCCTGGAAGGTTTTTAATGGGTCTAAGGCTAATTTTTGGGAGGATTCTTGGAATGGTTCTCCCCCTCTTTCTCTGTGTGATGGTTTGGATCAGGCTAGAAATTATCTTTTACTTAACTGGGGGAGTAAAGTGAGAGACTATTTTTTAGTTATTAAGGATGGATCCTTTTCCTCTGTGGTATGGAAAAATTTTCAACAATGTGATTTCCCTCAAGAACAAAAAAATTTACTTTCCTCTCAGCTTCAAAAGAGGAAGGTTTGTTTTTCTGATAAAGCTGATGAATTAATTTGGACTTTTGCAAATAATGGTTCTTATTCTATTCATGATGGATATAGATCCTTGGTTCTTAAACAGGAAAGTCTGATGTTGGATTGGCCATTTTCTCTTTGTTGGAATGTTGCTTGTTTTCCTAAAGCAGGTGCTGTTACTTGGTTGGCTCTTCAGGGGAAAATCTTGACTAGTCAAAGGCTTACAAAACTTGGCTTAGCAAACCCTTTTAAGTGTGTATTATGTGGAATTTGTGATGAGGATCCTGATCATCTTTTAATGCTTTGTCCTTTTGCTTCTTCTTGTTGGTATTGGTTATTTTCAAAACTTAATTGGTTTGCTCCCTTACCTAACTCTATTTTGAACTTGTTTCGTAGCTGGCCAATACTCTACAAAGGTTCAACTTTTTCTTCTATTTGGTTAGTCTCTCCTTCTATTGTAATTTGGAATCTATGGTTAGAAAGAAATCGGAGGATTTTTAGAAAAGAATCTCATACTTTTGAATTTATTCTGTCAATGATTGAGAAGTCTATATCTAAAGTGGTAATGAGCAATTTACAAAGGAAGGGATCTTCAAATTGAAATTTTTCCTCTTGGGATGATCAACTTTTGAAATTTTGGACATTTTTAAAGCCTTTGCCAGACTTAGGTATCTCTTCCAACATTAAAGTTGATAGAAGTGTTATTAGTTGGGTGCCTCCTGTTCAAGGTTATACTAAGCTTAATCTTGATGGTGCTTTGCGAGGTAATCTAGGTCCTACCTCAATTGGAGGGGCTTTAAGAGGAATTTTGGTAGATCTTTTATTAGCCTTTTCTATGAAATTATATGAAACTACTAATAATTTTGTTGAGGCCTTGGCTCTGGTTGAAGGTTTGAAATTAGCTAAGTAGTTGTAGATTGTCAACCTTCATATAGAAGGGGACTCTTTGGTTATTATTAATGCTTTGAAGAAGAATTTCACCTTGAACTGGAAGATTAATTATATTTTAGAAGAGGCCCGAGATTTGATGAAATTTTTTGATAATTTCATTATTTTGCATTGTTATAGAGAAGGCAATCATTTGGCTGATGCTCTAGCTAATTTGGCCTTTGATTTGGAGGTAGATTGTTTAATTATAGATAGTGGGAATATTGAAGGTTATCCTAACATCTTAAATTTGATTAAACAAGGTTCTAGTACTTGTCAAGCATGATTGTAAATGTAGCACGATCCTAACATTTCCAACTCATCTCATATCCTTTGATGGTGTTATGTTGATTATACGTGTGAATTAATTGGTTTATGATATTGGTGGCATGTGTGCTCCTTTCACAGCAGGATAATCTACACTGAATCCAATTTTTTAGTACCTCATTTCAGTTCACTGAATTTCACATGAGCCGAAAGGATATGCAATGATGATTCGCATTAAATTTTGAAGTCTCTTGGTCTATTTAATCTCACTCAGTGTTTGGTTTTCTCACCCTTTGTTTCTAAGCTTAAACGATGGAGATCCAATTGAATCAAAGGCTTCATTTTCCTATACAGAAATGGGAAACGGCCTTTTTTGGCAATGTTAATTATGAAGGTTTAGCTTCTGTGTTTGCTATAGATAATCAAGATTCTGAGGAAGCAGTGCGGGAGATGGTTGGGTCTAAATTGTTGGACTCTCGAGCACGGTCTCTTTACCCCTCTCAGATTTTATCTATGTTCACTTCTAATGTGATGGACTTGGTCCAGGATTCCTCAGTGGCAAGATAGTTAATTGAAAAGTTTGTTCATCATTTTCTGTATACAGATGAGGTGCTACAAGATGCCTTTCAGAACTATGATTTCTTTAAGTCAGGTGCTTTAATTGGTGGTTTGTTCTCTAAATGCAATATTCTCCACTCTCCTGCACATAACTGCACCTTTAATGCCTTTGGTTCATCCATCCGTCTTGAGAATGAGGATCTATTGAGTATTCCTTTGCATGTGCATAGAGCTGAGTTGGGTGATCTTCTGGTGAATCAGGTGGAGGAGAAGTTCCATGCTATGCTCTTCTTAATTCAATTTCATCCTTAGATTTCTCCTCCTCCTGGGTCACCAGTTGATCTGGGTGCTGCTGAGGGTAATGTCTTGTTGCAAGATCTCAACGCTCCAATTGTTGGTTAGACTGTCTGCTTACTTCTATTCATTGGTTCTGTAATTTTTTTGGTGAAGGCTTCCCCTATATAGTTTTGTTTAGTTCTATGGAGATGTTATCTACAGAAGTTTCATTCTCACTCAGCTGATGCAACGAGGGATTTTTTAAATCCTTTCTTTTTTGTGGAATTTCTAGGGGCAAAGTTTATCACTTTTTTGTCTTATTCTACTTCCCCCCCGTTTTGAATTTGTAAACCCGTTAAGGGAAATGTAAACCCGTTGAGGGAAGTTGTAGTTTTCAAGCTATAACTGGAGGTTTTCTTGCTAGCTCTTTCCTTCTGGTATGCTCTGTCAAACTAGCTTTTTGTAACTTTTTATTATCAATATATAATTATAGTGGCTTGCCACTTTTGTTTTAAAAAAAAAATCAAATATTTCCAAAATACAAAAAAATCAAATATGCAATAAAAATTCAATCTAAATCCAATCCAATCACTTCATCAAATCATTCCAATCAAATCAATTCTTCAAATCCATCACATCAAATCAATTCAAGTAAAATCATTTCTTCAAATCAAATCAATTCATCAATCCTTGTGTTGATCTAGGGATATATCGTTCCCTGCAATGACAACACTAAATCAATCAATCATCAATCAAATCCTAGTGTTGTTCACATGGCCAACAACACTAGTATCAATCAATTGTCTTATACAGGATCTTGCATTGTTGAAACTAGACTAGGCATCTTATACGACATGTTTCATTTCTTGAAACTAGACATCTATCATCAATCAACCAATCAATCAATCAATCATTGGTGTATAGCTTGATAGGGGCAATACCTTGTTTTCTTTTGTATCATTTGTACATGCTTGCTTGCTTTCTTGTGTGTGTTATCATTTTAGCTTGCACTTGCATCAAATCCAAATCATTCCCAGCTAATATTCATATCTTGTATCTAGACAAGGTTGTATTACGTTGGGGCACAAGACACATTGTCACCTTGGTGCATAATGTCTAGTGCTATATCAAACATCATGGTTGCTCACCTTCATCGCAACATAACACATCATTCACTTCTTCTATCCATTCCTTTATTTTTCTTCCTTGACCAACCCCTTTCATTATTTGAGAGCCTACCCGTATTCTTCTAACCTACCTATCCTCTCAAGGGGGCATCCCACCCTTACATCATTCCTCCCTGTCACTCCTTCAAGTGGCTGGGGCATCTTTTTCCTTCATCCATACCTTTTCTTCTTTGAAATAATGTTACTTCTCTTAGTTGCAACATCATCTCAAAGAGGGGAAAAATGTAGACACCTAAATTTGACTATATCTTCCGACATTACATTTTGACATATTTTGTCCTAGGTCCTCTTCCATGACCCCTTCCATCACTCCCATTAGTTAAATAAATTATATTTGTTTAACTAATTCCTCTTATCCATTTATACTCTTCTTGCATCAAATTAAATAAATCTTATTTATTTAAGCTCATTTTCCTCCATCGTCTAATTTAAATGAATTAGATATTTATTTAAATGCCACTTGTCTCTCATGATTTAAATAATTTTATTATTTAAATTACTTATTCCCAGTCACATCCCTATTTTTAACCTCATTCATTATGTGTCATAAGCACTTCCTCTCCAAAATCAATTAAAAATCCCACTTATTCCCACTCCCATCCTTATTTTAGTCACTTGTCATCCTCATTTATGGTGTGTCATAAGCATTAAAATTGACTTTCAATCCTAGCCATCCACCTCATCCCTCACCCTTCTAATCTTGGCCATCCATTTGATTCCCTCTCTATCTATAAATTGAAACTCTTATTTCAATTTCAAACCCTCACACACTCTCATCAAATTTCTATACACGTGCATATCTATCAATCTTCATTTATCTAATATCATTTTCTATCATGGTTATGCTGGTTGTGTGAGCAGCCCACAAATCATCCAAAGGACCAATCAATGGAGCTTGGGTGCACTTCATTCTGTCTTATCCAAAGTCCAATTTTGTGTAAGGTTTGAAGATATTTACATTGTTTATCTTTATGTTATTGCTTTACATGACTTTTTGGGTTTCATCATCAACATTTACTGGAATCATTTTGCCTCTTCTGGCCTGACTCTTCTATCTAGGCATTTTCTTCTCAATGGTCTGAGATTTCTCAAGGATCTCTATGGTACCTCTCTTGGCAGGCAGTGAAGATTCAAAGGGGACAGAGATAGATGTTGTAGTTGAAGTTGATCTTCTTGTTCTCTTTGGTATTTGTGCAGAGGAAATGGCCTATGCTTCTTTTGCAGAGCCTTCAGGGTAATTAAGTATCTTTTCCAAGTCAACACTCATCTTCTTTGCTTTGGATTTTATCTTTTCTGCTTTCTCCTCTGCATCCTTCACATATTTGTTGACTATTTCATCATATGTCCCAAATCTTTAAGTGGAGGGATCCATATGTTTGTTGAGCATCATATCAACATATCCCACCAAGTCAAACTCTGAAACCTCATAAGGTAGAGTTGTAATCCAAAAGGTCCTAGGCTCAATAGCCTCCATGTACCAGTTATCTTTATCTACCATAAAAGTTATGTCTTTTTTGTATTTTTCCACCACCTTGGTTGGAATTATTTCTCTTGATTGCATTTCTTCCTAAAATGTTTTGAAGAATCCCTAGAATGTAGTAGTGCACAGTTTATTATTTGGAAAGCTTCTCATGATTCTTTAATTTGATGGGCAATAGGGGTGTTTGATTTCTAAACTATACCTTTCATTACAGGAAACTCATTCAAAAAGTAAAACATGAGGCATATAATGAGAAATCCACACTGGAGCTTATACTTGGATTCCTTTGTTCTCTTTAAATTATCCATCAACTGTTGCCACAGGAGCTTACAGAGATCAAAGTCTTTTCCTTCTTTAACCATTTGATGTGTAGTATATGTTTCAGTTGTTGTGGTTGAGTTCTCCCTATTGGTGTGGTATATCTTGTATGCAATATTCATGGTTGCATATCAGACCCCCAAGTCCTCAATGTCATTCACAGTCAAGACGGTTTTATCAAATTTGGCTCCAGTGAGTCTCATCGCTTCTTCATTCTTGATAGATTTCAGGATAGGCACTAATTCAAAGGAGCATAAACCAGTTACAACCTTTATGGCTTCCTTGGTGATCATGTGTGATCGATCCAAATAGAAGAAATTCTTGTGAATCTGACTTAGAGCTATTCTTACCCAAGCATCATCATATCAAAAATTCAGAAAACCCTTCTAGATGTCAAGATTCTTGGTAGCAATATTTGTAAATTCTAGTTTTAACTTAAAATCATCTCCCAACAATTTATCATTCCTGAATTGTTCAAGTTTGAGATGATCATATTCATCTATTGGTGAGTGAATATATATGCGAACATCTTCAATATGTATCACCTTAGCTAGAACATGTGAGAAGACACCATTTTCATTTGTTACAGTGGATTTGAAAGGATATTTCTTGAATCTTGGCCTTGGCCTCTCAATCACATCAATCACAACTGGTGTCACCATTATACTACCTTCATAAATTAGGGTTTTAACTAGAGCAATCAGAAAATACCTATAGATGAAGAGAGTAGGGTTTGCTTCAACACTAGCTAAGAATCATTTGCTTTTTGTCAATCTCTTCAATAAGAAGATTTCATTAAAATGAGGGTGAGAGTGATCAATTATTGCATATATACATCTTTCACAAACCAATTTCATCATGTATTAATTGCCTTCACAGTTTTTCCCTAGTTCCTTTTTCTTGTACAACATCCAACAATTACTCAGCAATCCTCCTCAAGCTGGTCAATTACTCTAGAATTGTTGTCAAGCTCATCTGCATGTTGAATTCTTTCAGTATCATGATAAGGAGGTGAAGGATTTCCAGTAACAACTCCTCTTGGGTCCATGTATCCTTTTGGTAGATGTCTTTATCACTGAAAATCCTAGAGACTTTGGCAATCTGCCACATTCAAAGATTTTTCTCTGGAACCTTGATCAAACTTCTTCAATTCCTTATCTTAGTATGCACAAAACAACACTAGCCAAAATATTGAGAAATTCAACATCTTGCATATTCAGGGGTTTGAAGAATTTTGCAATTGTAACTCCCCCTGAACCAATACTTCATCTTTTAATTACCAAAGGATCCACCTGCACTAGGTAGAGGTATAGAAACATCGCATACTTCCTTCTTCTTCCATACTTTGTTCATTTCCATCCTTTGTTGAGAAATATCAACCTTCTTTTGGGAAACATGCCTCACATTTCTTCTAGACTGCCTTGTTTGATTGTACTAATGATAGGTTCACTTTGTTTGCTGAGCATTTCCATTTCTTGCCTTTGATATGCAATTAGCTACTTTGTGGCCAAACTTATTACAAGAACAACATTATCCATAAAAGGATTGAGCATTATCCCTATTATACCTTGGCATTTTACTTCTGCACTCATTAGCCTTGTGTCCCATCTTATTGCAGGCATAACACCTAATTGAGTTCTGATTCATCTTACTTCTACAATCAACAGCTTTATGACCAACTTTATTGAAAGTGTAACATCTTAGAGCATTTTGATTTATCTTTCTCCTACAATCCATAGCTTTGTGACCAAACTTATTGCAAGTAAAGCAATTGCCATTGAAACCTTGAAAATACCTGATGTGAGCTTGTTGCCTTGTAGGTTGAGAATTTTTGAAATTATTCTTCACATTCTTCCTTTGTCTTTAGATAGGAGTGAATTCATCTTATTTTGTAACTCTGTAGGCTTTCTTCTTAGGATCTTCAGTGTAGGTCACTTCTCTCTTAGTTTTAGACTTTCCTCCTGAATGAAAGTTATCATATAAATTTGTAGAGGCACTGATCATAGGACTCTTTCCCTTTTCAAAACCAAGACCCAATTTTTCTTTTGCTAGCTTTTGAGAGTTAATTATTTCATCAATAATTTTAGTTCCTCCTTTTAGTTTTAGTCCTTTGTCAATATACTCTTTTACCTTTTCTAGTTCTTTCCTTAAAATGACAACTTCTTCCTCAAGTTTTGAACATTTAGTTGATTCCTCATTGAGTTTGATGTTTAAGCAGTCTTCAATCCTCTTCTCTTCTTCAACCATGAATTTTAGATTTGAAATCATATCTTTAGCCTCTTTGAGCTTTGTGTCACCATCTTTATCTTCTTCTAATAGAGTTTCAAATTGCCAATTTCTTCTTTTGACTCTTTAGCCTTTATCTTCAATTTGTCAATTGTCTCTTTTGCTAATTCAAGCATGTCTTCATATTCTATATTCAGTCCTCTAACTTCATCTAGTTCATTAAGGATTGACTTGAGTTCTTCCTCAAGGTCTACTTCACTCCCATCAAGATCCCAACCTTCAGGTTCCATTGCTTCAAGATCTGGTTTCGGTACAAATATATCATTGTCCACAACTTCAGATTACATGTGTTCAGGTGCAGGATTTGCCTTAGCTATTAGGCTTTTCAAAGGCACTTGACTCTGATACCAATTGTTGAACACAATGAGGTGCTGAGAGGGGGGTGAATCAACACATACTAAAATTTAACCAAATATCAATCAATAAAACTGAATAACATGCAGAACATAAAGGAAATCATG
Organism: Cunninghamia lanceolata; assembly: GCA_027924645.1. Taxonomy (NCBI): domain Eukaryota; kingdom Viridiplantae; phylum Streptophyta; class Pinopsida; order Cupressales; family Cupressaceae; genus Cunninghamia; species Cunninghamia lanceolata. The sequence goes on from BSBN01000312.1 coordinate 5,966,070, forward strand.
CAATACAAGAATCAACACATGGTACTAGTATTTTTACGTGGAAAACCCTAAGACGGGGAAAAACCATAGTGAGTGTTAGCTCACAATATAATATGCTCACTGCAAAATTGTTCCAACATTGTTAGGGATTCAACCCAAGGAAGCTACTACTCCCTATATTACAACTTTGATTTAGGGCTACCACCCAAGGAAGATACTACTCCCTAAGTATTTGCTCACTGCAATAGGTTTTACAAAGGTAGTACAAATGTATGGACTACTATAAAGAACACATCTGACTTATGTTGATAATGCAATCTGCCTTTCCTACTCAATACACATCCTCAAGCTGATTTTGCACACTTCATATCTTTCCCTCTGCTCTGTTGTGTTCACATTCACCTTGTTATTTTACAAATGAAATTTTTCTTCTATAAATATCCTCTGCATCACTTCAAAACACTGATTAGGTTGGCATCAAAACATCATTAGATGAAACATGTACCTCTCCACAAGTTAGCCTCAAAACATAATATGATAAGAAAAGCTTGTTACGGACCTCAGGGCTTCATTAGGTGTATCGATGCATGTGTCTCCATACATTCAAAGATAAGGAAACTAATCAGGATCCTCCACACATGTTAGATACTTAACCAGTCGGCTCAAACTTCTCAATACTACTAACTGTTCATCTTCATATAGCTGGGGAGAAGCCAAAAACTCTTTATCAACCAAGAATTCAATCACATATAAACTAAAAAACCTTCATACTCCTTACTTCTAAAGTATCAACTCAATCTATGCATCCGCAAGACAGGAAACATGACTATTTGTAGAAAACAAAGCATCTTAGATCACATGTGATACTTCACATCTCAAAATATGATGTTGTAGTGAAATGCAAGACTTGGAACCTTTTGGAAATGAGCTTAAATGTTATTATATGCTTCTTTTTAGATCTGCACATCTTTATTTGATGATTCCAGAAGAATTCAAAAGTTTGGCATGGATAACCAGGAGTTCGGAGGACAGTTATGCTTAACACTTTACTTGTAGACATAATAACTTGATGCGGTACCAGAAAATGAAATTTGTCTACATGTGGATCATACTTGATATCCCCTGGAACATATAGTGTCTCCGTATACCCTCTAGTGACTGATCTATACATTTTTCATCCTCTGCAAAACTCAACCTTGTGTATTCAGGCTCTAAAATAGACTGTATTGTCTCTGTCTAAGTGATGGTCGATACTTTGTCCCTTGTAACTTTTCATACAGATGATATGAGGACTTAAAAACTTAGATTTATCATTTCAATATGATAGCAAAGCTATCTTCAAAATCGCAAGATAAAATATTGCTCTGCAGAGCAATGCATACCAACTCAAGATGACTCTACCTTAGGATGTGCACTGTGAATGCCTTAGTCAGATTTTTGCTTCTTGTCATTGAGTACGGTACTCCCAACTGATGAGATATATATGTGTGGATATAGGAAACATGTACAGACATGAGTGTTTACCTCCGCATCATGTTCAAACCCAAAACTAATCATCTCCCCATACTTGACCATACTGACTCTTCCTCTATACAGGTCTATCTATACATTTCCATCTACTATGTTGACAACAATGTATACTATGTTGACATCAATGACAACTCATATTGCCAATAGACTGAAGTAAATTTTTTAACTATTGAGGTAGGCACCAATAATGTACATAAAAAATAGTATCAAATTTGGGTAAAATTATGGGTATCCAAATGCATACTATTCACCATTTTTGAGACCCAAAAAAAAAATTATCAATTGGTGCTAAATTACCACTAAAAGGATTCCCTTGCAAAACCTTAGGGATATTATCTATAGTTTTTAGTCAATTGTGTTGAAGGAACATGTATGTATAGATCTAAAGGATTTTATTAAGAGGTGATGTAGATTTATTCCCTTGGTTGTTATGACCCTCAACATGTATCACAATAGAGTCTATAAGATCCTATACTTGTAAACCCATACATCTCTCAATGTCATGGCCAGGTATGCAGTGATATTAGGAAAATCCTTTGAGTCATACCCTCAAGGTAGAGGAAGGGAAGTATCCAAGGGATGAATAGGAGGAAGAGTAAAAATATTGTCTACCAACAATTGATTCATAATAGATAAGAATTAGTCATTCAATTGGGTAAATGCTAGTTAGCTTGTGTCTTAACGGAAATCACATTAGAAGAATAAGAATAAAAGAAACATATTAATATGATTGACATTTAGATTTTTGTTCTATTTTTGAAAAGTTTTTATTAAATTATTATTCTTCTTAAATGGAAGTTTATAAAATTTGGAAGGAGAGAAATTAGTAGTAGTAGTAGAAGTAGAAGTAGGAGCATAAGAGGGATCATAAGATAAATAATTAGTATTCAAAGGCTTATTTTTATAGTCCCTCAAAATAGCACATAAATATGAGAAATTGGTATATAATTGAAATAGTACTTTGTCTTAGATTGGTGCTTGTATTTTCTCCATGAAGATGGACTATATTTCATCATTAAGAAATAATGGATCTTTATAAGAAAAAATATGAAACAAAGAACAAAGTCATCCACTTGCTCTATGAGACCTTGCTAATAGTGTATCAAAACAATAAAGTTCACCTTAAAGCTTATCTATACTTAAAAGTCCCACACAAAATCCTAGACAATCTCATTGATGAAGTAGATGGAGCTATGTTGAATAGAGTAGAACCACTTGAGAGCATAATCCTTGAGCATTCTTGGAAAAAACTCAGAAAGGATGTGGTTATCATAGATAAAGTCTATACATGTTGCATGGAATGGTTGTAGATGCATCATAAGGTCCCATTTTCCATCATACATTATGAAATGATGGGCTAAAAATTCCACAAGGGAAGGATGAGAGAGAATGTATAGAGGAAATTGATTTAGATGAAGGTCAATGATTATCTCATGTGTAAAATGGAGAAAGGAATCCAACTTCTATTGCATTTTTTAAGATGGCGCAAGACATGTGGAAAAGCAAGATCATATGTTTGAGTATAATAGAGACGGGGTAACAATGGAAGAGAGAAGCCATATAAAGGGAGAAATAAAGAGGGGAAATGATTAAGAAATGATATCAAGAAAGGGAATGAGATTGGGATGTGAGGGGAAGGAAACAAAAAAAGGATGTTGTATATGAGGGAAATAAATAAGAAAACTTTTCTAGATATAAGTGGGATAAAATGATAATGTGGCAATAGAAGGGCTAGATTAAAAAGGAATATGGTCATATTAAGAAGTGCATAGTGAAGTGTGGAAAGCATAACAAGGCAAAGGAAGGGATATATAGGTCTAAACAAGTGTGAAGGAAGGGAAACATGAGTAGGAACCTATGAAGGAGGGGGAAAGTGGTGGTAGAGAAAGAAGAAATAGGATGAGAAACAATGATATAAATGATTTGTAAAGAGTGAGGTATCATGGTAGATATAGGAGGTGAAGTAAAAATTACAATGGTATGCATGATAGCCTAGGGTTGCAAGGGTAGGGAATGAGAAATAGTAGATGAAATAATAGATACATTAGAGGAGGGAGTGTTCCTAGAAGATGAGGGAACAAAATTATTGCATCAAAAGGATTTTGAGGAGGAGAGGGGGGAATATCGAGCATTGGCTTGAACAATATCACTAATACACTACAAGGTGTCAAGTCTAGAGGAGTGAAATAATATCATCTAGTCCATGGAATTAACCAAATAAGTGTTGCTGATATCCTCATGGGATCTAACCTCATTTTCAAAGACTTGTTAGTGTACATGGTAATATTTTGACACTTTTCAAATTCAATATGTTCATAGTAAGCATCATGGTCAAAAGTATCATTTGAAGGAGAAACGATGTTGGCCTCTTTACTACTAGGCTAGGAGGAAGGTAGGCATTGTGGGATTAATGTGAGGGATACAATAAAGAGGTAAAATAGTAAAGACATGAACTATGATAAGAAGGAGGCATAAAAAAGTAAGCAAATAAAATGTGTAGGAGAATTATGTTCACCAAATGAAATAAAAATTAGCAACTCTAGATTAAGTGTATAAAAGCAATGTAAACTATCAACTAGGTTCTTTTATTTAATCTACAAACCTGCACTATTTTTCTACCTACCTTGTTAACCCTTTTACTATACCATGACTTGATGCCTTTTTTTGAATTTGGGTGGGAATGGGGATTGATAGTTTCGAGGGACCCTCTGGGCCTCCTCCTACTCAAGTTTCTATTGGCACTGCCTCAGGAAGTATCTTTGTTTCCTCGGGCTCTTCTTTGGCAAGGGCTCTAAACCTTGGATGGAGGCCCTATTGGGCAGAGACTTGAGGATAGCACATGCGCCTTGTAATGATATTCTTGAGTTGTTCAAGAATGATGAAGGCACAACTATTAAAATGATTGATGCTATGGTCAACAAGATTATTACCTCTATGGATAACATATTAGTAGGTAAGTTTTTCTCTTTTCTCCCTAATATTGAATTGGTTAGGAGATGGGCTAGTGTTAAATGGAACCCTAAGGGGAGTATTGTTGTGAGTTCCATGTCGGGAGGGGTGTTCATTTTTAGATTCACTCAATAGGAAGATCTACTACAAACTCTTGTTGGAGGGCCATGGATCTATGGTAAAAGTACATTATCCCTATGCAAATGGAAACCAGCCTATCTGGATCAGGCGACTAGGGTTACCCCTCGAGTATTGGGATAAGGAAGTTTTTGCATGGATAGTGAACTCTTTTGGACACTTCATTACTATGGGTAAAGTCACATGGGAAAAATCTAGGTTGGTTTTTGCTAGACTCTGCATGAATATTGGTATTTACATAGTGTTGCTAAATGCTATCACCCTAGAGTCTAAATACAAAAAATGGACCCAACCCATCTTTTATGAAAATTCTAAATTATACTACTAGAATTGCTATAAATATGTTCATCTGATTAACTAGTGTACAACTACAAGGAAAGTAGTGCAAGAACCCAAACTGAAGGAATCAGAGGAGAAGCAAGATGAGTTGTGTGATAGCTCAGAGGAATACCTATTTAGAGAGGAACTCTTGAACATTGTCTCTTCCCCTGAAAGGAAGAGAAAGGATCCATCACTGCTAACACTTCTAAGTGGGGTGAGAGAAATAATTAAGGGAACAAAGGATGAGGAAGTTGTCAACAATGAGCCTGGTGTGGGGACAGTTGATGAGATTACTATTGAAAACCCACCAAAACAAAAGTCTAACAACATATTGTTTGTTACACAGGAACAACAACATGACAGTCCACTAAGGAAAGTTATTGAGACTAGGATGGTGATAGATGGCATAAGCTCTCCTAAAATTCTGAAGGCTCAGCAGTCTAACAGCTTGTTGATCACCTCTCAGGAACATTAACAACATTGCAACCTTTTAAAGAAAGAATACTGCTTTGATTTAAGGATCTTGGAAGAAAGGGAGGAAGAATAAGTTATCCCACAAGTGGATGAGGAAAATATAGGTAAGATTAATGTTAAGGAAAAGAATGAGGGGCAGCCCATCTTTAACAACAATCCTAGGCCTCCAGGAGGAGTGATAGTCACTCAACAACCCAAATTTATTAGCCCTGTTAAAAAGGATAAATAGGAGAAGAATGAGAGAAGGGGATTCTATTCCCAACAAGAGGATGATAGCATTGGGCTAGAAAAGAGTCCCACCCACATTGTTACAAGGAAGTAGTAGCCACAACATAGAAAAATAGTACCGAATGGACAAGAATGGTCAACTGCTCACAAAAAAAGGAAAAAGTCCTTCAAAAAAATTTGCTAATGTTAGAGTGGATAATAAGGTTGGGAGACCTAGCCAAAGAGAAACAAGACAAAGATAAGTGGCTCATGAAATACCTAATGGATGAAAGAGAACCTGAGAGGTTTCATCCAGGAAGGTTAAAAAATAAGAGTCCTCTCTTGGAATATTAGAGGACTCAACAGTGCTCACAAGCAAATTCTTATCAAAATCTACATAAGGGAAAATAACATTGACATCCTCCTCTAGGAAATGAAAATATCAGTGGATAGCTTCAAAGCTATAGCCAATGGCATCTGGCCCAATACTAATTGTTATATCAATGAAGCACAAGGTGTTTTAGGTGGGATTGTTACTATGTGGAATAAGAATGAGATCAGTGGCACTCTCTTTAATTGTTCTAGAAATAGCTTGGAGGTGAAGCTTTGCACCTCTAACTATGAGTGGTTTATTTCAAACATATATGCTCCTAATGCTATACCAACTAGAAAGGTCATTTGGGAGACTATTTCTACACTCATTAACTCCCATAGAGACAACCACTAGATGGTGGTTGGTGACTTTAACACCCCACTCTACCCTTCAAAAAATTGGGAGGTCTTGGTGAATTCTTAGGTGTTGCAGGATTGATGGATGTTGACTTAATTGGGCAAAGCTTCAGTTGTTCTAACAGGCGTATGGGAGACCATCTTATTTAGGTGAGACTTGATTAGTTCTTCATCTCCTCTAACTGGCATATAATAGAAAACATCAAGTTGTTGGCTTTGCCTAGGGTTGGTTCTGATCACAACCCACTGCTTCTTAACTGGGTGGATAGAGTTCAAAAAGGACCTTCCCATTTAGATAGAAAAACATGTGGGCCACCCATCCTGATTTTAGGGACTGCATTGCTTTTTGGTGGGATTTTCTGGTGCAAGGTTCTTCTATGTATAGGTTAACCTAAAAATTAAATAACATCAAGTTTAAAGTTAAGAAATGGAACAAGTTTTCTTTTGGGAATGTTTTTGAAAAGAAAAAGGATGTCTCTACCAAAATTATGGAATCCAAAAGGAAATAATTGATGGCATCATGGAGGAGGAAACTCTCAAAATAGAAATCTCTCTCATTACTGAATGGAAAGAACTAATGGAAAGGGAGGAAATTTGTTGGAAGCAAAAGTCTATGATTCGATGGTTGAAAGAGGGTGATAAGAATACTTCTTTTTTCCACCAAGCTGCTCTTAGGCATAGAAAGAGAAACGTGATATCTAGACTCATTGATGCAACTGGGTTTGAAGCCAAAATTGATGAATAGCTAGGATAACTGGCTACTAGGTATTTCTAGTCTCTTTTGGAGGAACAACCTCAATGCTCCAATAATTCTCTTATTAACCAGTTGTTGAGTAAAATCCCCCCTTTCCTGTCGGAAGAAGACAATTCCCTCATCTCCAAACTGGTTACTAAGGAGGAAGTTAGAGATGCTATTTTTTATTTTGGCCCTTATAAGGTGTTTAGGCCAGATGGCTTTCTTTCTACTTTCTTCCAAGAGTTTTAGGAAATTATTGTTAAATATGTTACAGAGGTTGTTTGGGATTTCTTTAGGACAGGTAAAATGTTAAATAAGTTAAACAATACTTTTATTGTTGTCATCCCTACAAAGATGGACCCAGTCACTATGACAGATTATAGACCTATTAGCCTATGCAACACTATCTATAAGGTGTTCTCTAAAATCTTGGTGTACAAAATTTAGCCTTTATTGCATAAGTTGATATATCTACCAACCAAAAAGGATTTTTCCTAGGAAGAAAAATCTTGGATTCTACTATAGCTACTCACGAGATCATTCACTCTATGGATAGAAACAACAAGCAAGGTATGGTTTTAAAACTTGATATATCCAAGGCTTACGATAGAGTCGCATGGGATTTCTTATTTAAAATAATCAAAAAAATTAGTTTTCAAAATAAAGCTATTAATTTGATCAAGGAATGTGTTGCTACCCCTAAGTTCTTAGTGCTTATCAATGGTACTCCTAGAGATTTCTGCAACATTGGTAGAGGTTTACAGGAGGGTGATCCTCTATCCCTGTATCTCTTTATTTTGGTTTTAGAAATTCTTGGAAGAAACATATCTAGTTTGGTTAGTTCTGGGGTTCTAAAGGGAGTCAAAGCTGCTACTTCTCTTCAACCTGCTATGACACAATAGTTTATTGATGACACTATTGTCTTTGGGTCAACCTCTATGGTTGAAGATAATCATTGGGAAAAAATCCTTGAAGACTGTGTGGCTATCTCTGGCCAAAGTATAAACTTTGAAAAAATCTAGGTTTATTTCTTCAATACCAAGATTGACCTCCAACAAAAAATAATAAATATACTTGGGTGCAATGGAGCTCAACTTTTGGCCACATATATTGGGTTACCTCTAAAGGTTAAAAAAGTGGATCTAACCTTTTGGAATAGTGTGCTTGAAATAATGCAGAAAAAACTTGCTAGTTGGAAAGGGAAACTGTTGAGTCAAGAAGGTAAACTTCAGTTTCTTAAGACATCCCTCCAAGGTATCCCTATATATTTTCTCTCCCTCTTCAAGATTCCTAAGGTTATTTCTGAAAATTTTGAACAAATACAAAGGAGATTCCTTTGGGATGGAGTTGAAGATAAAAAGATTGGCTCTTGTTGGATGGGATAAGGTTTGTACCCCTAAGTCTCATGGTGGGTTGGGTATTAGAAAATACACTTGAGAAACAAGGCTCTTTTGACAAAGGTGGGGTGGGGATTATTGAAGGATAACAAGTACTGGGGCATGATTATGAAAGCTAAATATATCAATGTTGACTAGGATGAAAATATTCTTTCAGAGGGTAGTTTTCCTAGGGGCTCAGTCATATGGAATAATGTGCTGAAATGCAGAGGGTTCCTACAAAAAAGAATCAAATGGAAGCTCGAGAATGGAAAACATCTAAGTTTTTGGGAGAATAAATGGTTGGACGAGAAACCTCTAAAATTTCATAAGTTATTTGGATGACTGTATCATACTACTAAAAACTTCTTTAGCCACTTGGTTAAGGACTATTCTTAAAGAACTGGGTTACTCAATTAGTGGAAAATCATAACAAGTATTGGGGCATGATTATGAAAGCTAAATATATCAATGTTGACTAGGAGGAAAATATTCTTTCAGAGGGTAGTTTTCCTAGGGGCTCGGTCATATGGAATAATGTGCTAAAATGTAGAGGGTTCCTACAAAAAAGAATCAAATGGAAGCTCAAGAATGGAAAACATATAAGTTTTTGGGAGAATAAATGGTTGGACGAGAAACCTCTAAAATTTCATAAGTTATTTGGATGACTGTATCATACTACTAAAAACTTCTTTAGCCACTTGGTTAAGGACTATTCTTAAAGAACTGGGTTACTCAATTAGTGGAAAATCATAAAAGACAGTGGCCTCTATCAGCATGAGCTTCTTCATATTGCCAGTGAACTCTAAAAGAGACTGACAGATATTAGAATCCCTATCTTCATCAGGGAAGATGAAATTCATTGGTACAATGATAGAAAGCGTATTTTCTCGGTCAAGTCTACCTACAGTCTGTTGTTAGACTAGACTAATATACATATACATTGGAAAAATATATGGAATCATAATTTGATCCCCAAGATCAACTTCTTTTGGTGGAATTCCATCCACAATAAAATTCTTACTCAAGATAACCTATAGAAAATGGGATTCCAGATTCTGAACAGATGTGTTATGTGTCAGAAAGAAGAGACTATCTCTCATCTATTCTTCCACTGTGACTACTCCAACTCCATGTGGGAAAAATCCATACAAAAGATGGGCTTAAGGTGGGTGATGAACAACAATTTGTCCACTTTTGTTGATAATTGGGTTTCTCCCTTCTCACACTCCACCATTAAGGAATTGTGGAAGCAACTCCCCCTAGCTGGTTTGGAGTGTATGGGTTGAAAGAAACAATTGCATATTTCATGATAATGGAAGGAGTGTTGAGGAAACCTTTTCTTCTTTTTCTAAATTGCTATTGGAGAATATTTTAAATTCCAATATTACTAAATTTGAAAGTGTTAGATCTAGGGCACACAACTGAGAGGGGGGGTGAATCAGTTGTACAAAAACTTGCTTCTACTTCAAACACTTGATTCTTCTTTGTTAGTTAATAGCATATCAGTTAATAACACATTGGACACCAAGATTTTGACGTGGAAAACCCGGTTAAGGGAAAAACCATGGGGTGATTAACCCAAGGATTATTCTTTGTTAGAAGAATAAGAAAAATGAATGGCACATGCCAATTAGGGCTCACTACCTGAGCACACTACTCACAAGAGGCACACTACCTACAAGAGACACACTATCTACAAAGTGAAAAGAATCATAAACTTGAACTGGAGATTGACATCTTTACCATGCCTGGATCAGTTCCATTTAAGCCTGAGATACTTCTACTCTGCCTTTCACTCTTTCGCTATTCCACACTCATCCGCTCCATGACACTCTTTGAAATGAACTCACAAACCTTTATTTATACAAGGCATTGATTTAGGAACAATCATCTAAGTCAGCAATCATCCATAAGAGCATTCGCAAGTCGGCAATCATCCACAAGAACATTCGCAAGATGAATAACTCATCCGGTCAGCCAGTCTGAATAAGAATATCTTCATCTGGAAGAATATCTTCAATTCTGGGCTCTAACACTAATACAGACTGACAACACAACCTCAACATGATCCAAGAACCTTCACAAGCTTGCCTGATTGACCAGGTACATCCGCACTTCTTCTACTCACAGGAATCTCTTCTCCTCTTCATCTGAAACTTCAAGAACACAGTCTATCACGACTGTCAAACTAAAAAAGGTTCTTCTGGACCTCCAAACTTTGTACAAACTAAGATGACACATCAAAAGGACATCCCAAACACTCCTTCCAATCTGTAGAGTCTGATAATGTACCTCCAGCTCTCACTGGACCTTTTTGTAATACTCTGTCCCTCTAGAGCATCTCCCAGAACCGGTTCTACTTGACCGATCACAACTTTTTCATATCTTCATGCAAACCTCTAAAATCTTAACTGGATCATCTCAAGACTCATATCTACAAACCCTTTAATCCACATCCTCTGATCCTTAACCTATTAAGTACATTTGCCTTCTTCTTATCATTGTTCTTCATTGTTCTTGATTGAGACTAATTTTCTCAATATCCTCAACACACAGCTCATCCAAACCTTCTTACCAATGCAATATGAGTATGTTGACATCAATGACAACACTGGTTAACCTCATACTTGCAACAATCTCCTCCTTTGTCATTGATGGCAACATATGATGTGAAAAACCATCAAGACAAGAGCTTCTCTTTTCTGTCACAACTCCCCCTATCAGCAACAACTCTTCACATGTCTTCTCTTCCTTTACTGCTCCCCCTTTGATCATCAACCACTTGTTTTTCACATGTCTTCTCTCCCCCTTTGACATCAATGGAAAAGGGCTCATACTTGCACTTGTAACATACCAGAATCATACCAGCTACTCCCCCTTAGTAGCAGCTCCCCATCATCAATCCAGATCACAAGATATGACTATGATATCCACCGGACTGATGCACATCAGTGCATCCTAGTTCATCACCGAAGGGGCCATGACCCCTAACTTCTCCCTGAGATACTCAAAAGAGTCTTTGGGAAGAGGTTTAGTAAAAATATCAGCAAGCTGATCCTTGGAGGGTACATACTCCAATCTGACTTCACCCTTGTTCACTTGTTCTCTCAAAAAGTGAAATTTGATAGATATATGCTTGGTCTTAGAATGCAATACCGGATTCTTGGAAATATTTATTGCACTTGAATTATCATAGAAAATTGTGATAGGCTCCTCATATTCTACTTTCATGTCTCTTAACATCTACTTCATCCATAAGATTTGAGTGCAATTGCCTGCTGCTACAATATATTCTGCTTCAGTTGTAGACAGAGATATTGCCTCTTGTTTCTTGCTTAGCCAAGAAACCAATCTCTTTCCCAAGAAGAATGTTCCACCACTAGTGCTCTTCCGGTCATCCACAGTTCCTGCCCAATCTGCATCTGTATATGCATGAAGAGAGAAATCCTGATCTCTAGGATACCATAGGCCATACTCAACTGTCCCCTTTAGATATCTGAAAATCCTCTTGATTGCCATAACATGAGATTCTCTAGGATTAACCTGAAATCTTGCCACAAGACCAACAGCCTGCATTATATCTGGTCTAGTCTGAGTGAGATACAATAATCCTCCAATCATTGATCTGTACTTGGTCTGATCTATCTTAGGAGAGTCATCATCTTTGCTCAACTTACATCCAGTTGCCATAGGAGTGTTCATTGGCTTTGAATCTTCCATTCCAAATTTCCTCAACAATTCTTTCACATATTTTGTCTGAGAGATAAAGATACCTTTCTTTGTCTGAGTAATTTGCAGACCCAAGAAGAAATTCATTTCACCAAGCATTGACATTTCAAACTCACTTTTCATTTGATTTGCAAAGGTTTTACACAAACTATCTCTTCCTCCAAAAATGATATCATCAACAAATACTTCAACAATCAAGATGTTTTCATTATCTATTTGGAAATATAGATTACTCTTAGCAGTACCTTTGTTGAAACCAATCTGCACAAGATGCTTATCCAACCTTTCATACCATGCTCTTGGGGCTTGCTTCAATCCATACAGTGCTTTCTTCAACTTGCAGACCATATCATTATGATCAGACAATTGAAATCCATCTGGTTGTTCAATGTATACTTCTTCTTCCAAATCACCATTTAGGAAGGCAGACTTGACATCCATCTAATATACCTTGAAGTCTTTGAAGGCAGCATATGCAAGAAATAATTTGACTACTTCAATTCTTGCTACCGGAGCAAAGGTTTCTTCAAAATCAATTCCTTCTATTTGAGAGTAGCCTTTACAGACCAATCTGGCTTTGTTTCTGATTACTTCACCAACCTCATTTAGTTTGTTCCGGAAGACCCATTTGGTTCCAATCACATTCTTGTTTCTAGGTCTGGGAACAAGATCCCAAGTGTGATTTTTTTCAATTTGCATCAACTCTTCCTCCATTGCTTTGGTCCAGTTTTCGTCATTGCAAGCTTCATTTATTGTCTTAGGTTCAATCTTTGAAATCAGATAGTATTCATTTGAATTTTGAGCAATTCTCCTCCTTGTTTGTACCCCTTTGCTTTTGTCACCTATGATCTGATCTTCAGAGTGATTTAAAGTTACATACCTTGGAACTTTGGGAGTCTCTTGCACTGTTGTTTCTTGATCAGGTTCATTCAGACAAACCTCTTCTTCCTGATTTATCGGATCAGTCTAAATCTGACTTTCAGGAAGGGATTGAGTTCCTTGAATCAAAACACCATCCTGATCATCTTCATCATATTCATAAAACCTTGAAGGCTTCTCAATTCCTTCATCAACCTTCACATTTGTACTTTCTATCATCTTTTTCAGTCTCTTATTGTAACACCGGTATGCTTTGCTTTGAGTGGAGTAACCCAAGAAAATTCCTTCATCACTTCTAGCATCAAACTTTCCTAGATCTTCATCTCTTTTGATGTAACACTTGCTACCAAATACTCTGAAGTATCTCACAGTAGGAGTTATACCAAACCAAAGTTCATAAGGAGTCTTACCGGTATTGTTTCTGATTTGAACTCAGTTAAGAGTGTAGACTGCAGTGCTGACAGCTTCTCTCCAAAACATCTGAGGAACATTTGCTTCCATCATCCTTGTCCTGGAAGCTTCTTAGATGGTCCGGTTCTTTCTCTCAACTACTCCATTCTGCTGTGGAGTCCTAGGAGCAGACAACTGTCTCTTTATGCCATGCTTCTCACAAAAGTCTATGAATTCACCGGATGTGAATTCACCACATCTATCAGACCTTAGACACTTCAGTTTTAATCTAGTTTGATTCTCTACCATAGCCTTGAAGATTTTGAACTTCTCAAAGGCTTCTGATTTCTCTTTCAGAAAGGTAACCCACATCATCTGGGAATGATCATCAATCAGTAACATGAAATATCTATCACCTTGCATACTCTTGATTCTTGTCAGACCACATTGATCAGTATGAACTAATTCCAATAATCTAGTAGAGGACTGATCTTTGCTTTTGAAAGAGACTCTACTCTGTTTACCTAGCTAACATTCTTTGCACAAACTATTTTTAGGTTTCACCAATTTTGGAAGGTCTCTTACAGCCTGAATATTGCTTATCTTGATGATGTTATCAAAATTTACATGACACATCTTTCTATGCCATAGCCAACTCTGATCAACTTGAACAAATAGACAACTTTTATTTGAACCAACCAGATGGAAGATATTACCTTTTGTTTGAGTACCGGATGCAATCTCAGTTCTAGAGCTTTCAAAGATCCTGCATCTTCCATTTTTGAACCAGAGATCATAACCTTTGTCTACTAATTGTCCAACACTGAGAAGATTATGCTTCAATCCTTCAACATATAGTACATTACCAGTTTTGCTCTTTCCATCAAAAGAAATAGTTCCCCTACCTCTGATTCTACCTGTAGAATTGTCGCCAAACTTTACCATTCCTCCTTCATACCTTTCTAAATCTAAGAACTTGTTCTTGTCACCTGTCATGTGGTGAGAGCATCCACTGTCAATAACCCAATCATCCTTTTCTTCAACTTGGGCAGCTAAAGCTCTTTCTACAACCTTATGATCGACAGATTCAGAGGATATTGGTTCTTCTTCCTTGATGGCAATAAACACCCATTCATTTCTGGATTTGTCTCCTATCTCTGATTCATCATCTGTTACTCCTTCATTATCAGCTTCTTCATGAACATAATAACAGTTCTTTTGGAACCTTTGTCTATTGGAGTTTGACCTTGCAGATCTTTCCGGACATCTTGAAGCAAAATGACCAATCTTATTGCAGTTGAAGCACTTAAAAGGTAACTTTCCTTCATACTTACCGGATACTCTTGGTAATCTCTTTGCAATGAGGGCTTCAAGATGAGCTATTTCTGCTTCTTCCTCTTCCATGTCTTTCCTTGCTTGATCATACCATGACAGCTTCCTTGAAGAGTTTTCTCCCGGATCAAATCTTTGTTTGCCTTTCACATAGGCATTGGCTTTGAATGCAAATTTAGTCTTGGGGGGATCATCTCCAAACTCTATCATTTCAAATGCAGCCAGTTTGCCAGCCAATTGCTCTCTTGTGACAGTTGCATGGGCTCTGAATTCATCAATGGCAGCAACCTTGATCTTGTAGGCAGCAGGAAGGGATCTGAGAATCTTGCAAACAATTTCATTTTCATCCAGAACTCCACCAGCATTCCTGATTCAACACACCAGCTCATTCACTCTTGGCATAAAAGTAGTGATATTTTCATCATCTCTCATCTTCAATCTTTCAAATTTCCCTTTCAAACTTTGCAACCTTGCACTCTTAACAAACTCATCTCCTTCATGCAGAAGTTCCAGTTTAACGCAAATTTCATATGCAGTTGGTAGGTCAATGACATTTGAGAGCTCTGAATCATTCAATGTGCTTAGAAGAGCTTCTTTGGTCTACAAATTGTTTTTAGCATCTGTGATTTCATTCAAAGTTGTCGGACCACCCTGTGGAGGTACATATGGTTTTGAGACCATAGCCAAGTATGCTTTTCCCATACACTCCAAGTGACATTTCATACGACCTTTCCAAAGAGTGAAGTTGGTTCCATCGAACTTCGGACTATCCTTCTTGTATGACGACATCCTGGATCTCCTCAAGCGGTTAAGCTCCTTTTAGAGGAACTTGGCTCTGATACCAATTGTTAGATCTAGGGCACACAACTGAGAGGGGGAGTGAATCAGTTGTACAAAAACTTGCTTCTACTTCAAACACTTGATTCTTCTTTGTTAGTTAATAGCATATCAGTTAATCATTCATGAAAGCATAATGCATAAACACAGGAGCAGATAAACATCAACACATTGGACACCAAGATTTTGACGTGGAAAACCCGGTTAAGGGAAAAACGATGGGGTGATTAACCCAAGGATTATTCTCTGTTAGAAGAATAAGAAAAATGAATGGCACATGCCAATTAGGGCTCACTGCTTGAGCACACTGCTCACAAGAGGCACACTGCCTACAAGAGACACACTGTCTACAAAAAGATAAGAATCACAAACTTGAACTGGAGATTGACATCTTTACCATGCCTGGATCAGTTCCATTTAAGCCCGAGATACTTCTACTCTCCCTTTCGCTCTTTCGCTCTTTCGTTATTCCACACTCATCCACTCCATGACACTCTTTGAAATGAACTCACAAACCTTTATTTATACAAGGCATCGATTTAGGAACAATCATCTAAGTCCGCAATCATCCATAAGAGCATTCGCAAGTCGGCAATCATCCACAAGAACATTCGCAAGATGAATAACTCATCCGGTCAGCCAGTCTGAATAAGAATATCTTCATCCAGAAGAATATCTTCAATTCTGGGCTCTAACACTAATGCGGACCGACAACACAACCTCAACATGATCCAAGAACCTTCACAAGCTTGCCTAAATGACCAGGTACATCCGCAATTCCTCTACTCACAGGAATCTCTTCTCCTCTTCATCTGGAACTTCAAGAACACAGTCTGTCGCGACTATCAAACTGAAAAAAATTCTTTCAGAACTCCAAACTTTGTACAAACCAGGATGACACATCACAAGGACATCCCAAACACTCCTTTCAATCCACAGAGTCTGATAATGCACCTCCGGATCTCACCGGACCTTTTTGTAATACTCTGTCCCTCCGGAGCATCTCCCGAAACCAGTTCTACTTGACCAATCACAACTTTTTCATATCTTCATGCGGACCTCTAAAATCTTAACTAGATCATCTCAAGACTCATATCTACAAACCCTTTAATTTGTATCCTCTGATCCTCAACCTATTGAGTACATTTGCCTTCTTCTTATCATTGTTCTTCACTGTTCTTGATTGAGACTAATTTTCTCAATATCCTCAACACATAGCTCATCCAAACCTTCTTACCAATGCAATATGAGTATGTTGACATCAATGACAACACTGGTTAACCTCATACTTGCAACAGAAAGCCCCCCTAAAACTATTGAGATTGATATAGCTAGAAGCTGGGGTATAAA
Source organism: Cunninghamia lanceolata (assembly GCA_027924645.1). NCBI lineage: Eukaryota > Viridiplantae > Streptophyta > Pinopsida > Cupressales > Cupressaceae > Cunninghamia > Cunninghamia lanceolata. The sequence goes on from BSBN01000312.1 coordinate 5,983,029, forward strand.
CAAAGATTTGAATCATGTGGACAACTCGAAGAAGCTAACATGTTCTAATATGTATTAGATATCTCCCCCATGGGTTGGACCAAGCTCAACTTTGATGGGGTCTCTAAAGTTAACCTTGGGTTTACAAGCAGAGGGGGAGTTATGAGGTCTCATGATGGAAAGTTGTTGGTAGCCTATGATGGTAGTGTGGGAGTCAAAACTAAAAACCAAGCTTAAGCTCTTGCTATGATTTGGGGGATTAAGTTGGCCCTATCCTTGGGTATCCAACATCTTCATATTAAGGGTGACTCCACAATTGTCATAGATGTTATTACTGAAAAGAGTATACCAGGATGGAACTACATGGAACTAATCAAAGATATACATGGGATTATCAATAATTTGGTGATCTATGAAACTTCTCACTTATAGGGAAGGAAACAAGGTCGTGGATGCCCTAACAAACCTTGGACTTAACAAATTGGCATTGTTGGAAAAGAACTAATAATCTTCCCAATAACATCTACACACTCATTCATAATGAGTCCATGCAATGTGCTAAAAATAAAAAAATATTAGGTTGTTTAATAACCTAATGTGGGATATGGTTAGTAGAAATGTTGACTGGCCTATGCAAAGCTACCTTATGTGGGTTAAAAGATATAAGTGAACTTTTAAGATGACATGGCACTCTCCTAGGTGGATATGCGATATGGCATAAGATCCTCATTATCAGATCAATTTGTTAACAAATCCTCATGGTAATAATTATATCATCCGCGGTGATGTGCCCAATTATAATTATTGCAAAATTCACATGTCATTTGGTGCAGGAGCACCTAGTCAATTTAGTCAAGTTGATGTAAATATGATAGTCAAGTTTGTAAATAAGGTCTTTTTGATAAATTGAGGTGTGTCAAGTCATTTGTCAAGTAAATAAGGTCCTAATAGGCCTCTTGGGTATTAACAATGGGATAATGAAGGAACCAAGGTTCTAAGGGAGTTTGGTTGGCTTAATCCAGTCAATATTATGATGCCTAAGGTGTATCAGAGGTTCATTGAAAGTTTGGTGTCTTGAAACCTCCATTTTGTATTTGTAGCTTTTGAAATCATGTTTCATGGAAGTGAATTTGTGAGTATTTTTGGTGATGTATCAAAATTAGTGCTTTGTACCTTTTAAAACCTTTTGAAGCCCACCATGCTCTGCATCAATTGGTATCAGAGCTTAGGGAGTAGATCTCTTGAGGGTAAGAAGTTGTAGATTGAAGAAGGAAAGTGGGAAGGTGAAAAGACATATAGTCAAAATGCCTACAAAAGATAACATGGCAAAGGAAATCAGAGAGTTGAAGGAGATGACACAAAGAAGGGCACTTTTCAAGACTACCTACAAGTGCAATGGAAAGGTATGTAAAGTACTAGTAGATTCTGGTAGCATAGATAACATGGTATCACAACAGATGGTTGATAAATTGATTTTAGAAAGGATACCCTATAATATTTCTTGGTTGAATTATGAACATTCTCTTTTGGTTAAGGAGCAAGCTTTTGTTGAGTTTCATATTGGTCCCTATAAGGATAAGATCTTATGTGATGTGTTGCCTATGAGTTGTTGTCACTTATTACTAGGGAGACCATGGCAATTTGAGAGACATGCCATATATGATGGAAGGCGAAACACCTATCAGATTGAGAAGGATGGGATTTCTTTTAAATTGACTCCATTGGTTGAAGATGTGAAGGAATAAAGCAAGGCAGCTAGAGTGATTATGTGTGGTAAGAAAGAGTATGTAAAGATTGAAGAAGACAAAGACAAAGAGTGTGCAGCTATTGCAAAGGTTGAAGGTGCCAAGACAACAGAAAGAAGGAAAGAAGAGAATGTGGAGATAGTCACCTTGAAGAGTGATCTGATTTTGGTGGGGAAAGAAGATGAAAAGGTGGAGAATGATCTGAGATTGGAAAGAAAGGATAATGAGTTGGTGACAAAGTCTGAAACAGAGAAAGTCAAGGATGAATTCCATGGGAAGATGCAAGATGAGGTCATGGTAGGGATAGTGATTTGTCCTTTTAAAGCAAAAGAGGTGAAGGGGCAGTCTAATACTGTCAAAACAGAGACTTGTAAATCTAAGATAAGAGGAAAAAATGAAGTGAGTAAGAGTGAAGTGGTTATGGAAAGGGAAGATTGGGAAAAGAGGCATAGTGAGGTCATGGGAGAAAAAATATTTTGTCCACTGATTGGACAGGAGATTGGTAGGCAGAAAGAGTTTTCAGTAAAGAGGATGGTAGACTTGATAACATAGAGGTCTTGGTGGCAAAGAAGTTGAGAATAGAGGTAAAGAGGAACATTGAAGGGGTTGAAGACAAGTTAACAAAGATAGTGACCAGATTTGAGCACACAAAGAGAGTTAAGATGAAGACCAATCCATTCAAGAATGGAAGAGATTTGTTTGTAGGTAAAGGAGTAATAGCAACATCAGGTGTAGATGAGGGACAAATCAGAGGACATATCACAAGTTAGATTGTGAATATGCAGTAGTACCAAGGTGATAACTAGTTCAACAGGGCAAAGGATGATACAAAGTTTCAATACTTGACCTAGTGGAAGGGACTACCCGATGCAGGAGCATGTGGAGAGCTAGAAGACAAGATGATCAAGCAAAGAAATGGTGCAGTATAGTCCTCATGGGACATGATTTTTTTTTAGTCTGAGTGTATGGTACAGGAGCACCTAGTCAGCTTAGTCAAGTTGATGTAAATATGATAGTCAAGTTTGCAAATAAGGTCTTTTTGATAAATTGAGGTGTGTCAAGTCATTTGTCAAGTAAATAAGGTCCTAATAGGCCTCTTGGGTATGAATTATGGGATAATGAAGGAACCAGGGTTCTAAGGGAGTTTGGTTGGCTTAATCTAGTCAATATTATGATGCCTAAAGTGTATCAGAGGTTCATTGAAAGTTTGGTGTCTTGAAACCTCCATTTGGTGTATTTGTAGCTTTTGAAATCATGTTTCATGGAAGTGAATTTGTGAGTATTTTTGGTGATGTATCAAAATCAGTGCTTTGTACCTTTTAAAACCTTTTGAATCCCACCATTCTCTACAACATCATCCTACAAGATGAGGATAGAAGGGTTACTTTGTAATAATTTCCTAATGGGGAAAGAGCTAGCAAGTACATAGATTGGTATGAGTAAGTATGCTTAGCTTTGTGTGATATTGAAAAATGATAACATCAATTCTTTTGGTGGGCTTGTTAGTTGGCAGCTAAACACCAAACTCAACATTTATCAAAACACTAGATAGTTGCACTCTACCTATATTCTTCTTTTTAAAATGGGTGGTGATCTTGTTCAGACTGAACCTCTTTCTTTCTCTGAATTCAAGCAGGATGCTAGCCTTTGGTATATTTTCAAGGAGGGTGGAATTTATTCATTCCTTAAAAGCCTTAATGGCTTTGACCAGAACTTGTCCATCTAATTCATGCAATCATGGAACAATAGAAAGGTGCAGGTTGGTGGAATCAACTTTGAGGTTAATGAAGAGGTCATTGGTGCAGCTATAGGCATCAAATGTCATGGCACTATATTGAGAAGATAGAGTAGGGTTCAAGATGTTGAAAGCATGAAGGTGTTCTTCAATGAGGGTGAGGAAGCTGTTAGATATCAAAACAACTATAACAGGGAAGCTCTCCCCAACCCCTAGGACAAGGTGTGTTATGTACTCATTAAGTATTTTACATTGGAAGGGTGCTTTAAGTGTTATTATACCTACCACTTTTCTCTGTTAGACCATCTGAAACATAAGATTATTATGAGTTTCTTATTCTTCTTCCTTACTTCTCTTGAGAACTCTATTGAGGAAGTCAAGGAAAAAGTTGTCAACAACCCTAAGAAATTACCCATACCATTCCATCAAGGCCTTATCCATTGGCTTTATCATTTATATTTAGAACTCTACCTTGTGAAGCCCATCTCTACTAATCTTGTTCTATTGGTTAGCAATATTGATGTGAAAGGTAAAAATCCTATTGTGACTGAACCTTGTGAATCCTCCTCACCCCCTATTTCCCTCTCTAAAATTGTGAAAGATATGGACAACTAGGACAACAAGGTGTGCACTAAGACCCAACCCCCTACCACCCTGAAGAGAACCCCCAACTAGATAAATGATTCTAAGCCCCCTCCTTGTAGGGTTAAGGAAAACACCAATAGTTCTAGGGATGAAGCTATTGTTGGGTTGGCTGCCCTCAAGAATAGCTTGGGTACCAAACATGTCACCCTCAAAGTGAATGAAAAGAGGAAATTTAAGGACATTGAGGAGACAATTGATGTCAATGTTTGTAGTAAGATTCAGGAGAAGGACGGTAAGAAGGACCAGCCCTAGTAAGGTATTTTTTGCAGTGACAAGGTTGGTGAGGCTGAGTATAAGGCCCCTCATGGGAAAAAGAAAAAGACTAGGCACAGGGATGTTATTAATAAGCAGGATCATACTAGCTCTATTGTGAGAAGGTTGACTAGATTTGTCATGACTCCCCTTGTGGATATGAAAGATGTTGACATCTCTAGCAAGTCTATGGAGATGCAACAAGGTAAAAGCACTAAAGAGGACAAAGAGGAAGGTAAGAATACTAAGATAACCCCCTGTTGAACTTGGAGGACACTAGTCTATTGAAGAGATGAATGAACCTTACTCTAAGGACTCTCAACCAAAGACTAATATGAAAGGGGACAATGAAACCAATTGTGTCATGTACAACCAAACTGCTAAACAGGTGGAAGCTATGAAATACAAGATTGATGAGTTGGAACAAAAGTTGAACATTTTAACTCCATTTAGTACCAAAATTATGCATAGGTCTGCCTCTAATTTGTTCTGGCTTTAGGAAGAAGAAAAGAGAAAACACAATTTAGAAAGTACTAGCAATGACTTCTATGAAGACATGTACAACTTTCTCATAGGGGATTGGGGAAAGTTATGTTGAAATTAGGGCAGACAACTGAGAGGGGGGGTGAATCAATTGTCACAAAAACTTTTATCCTTTGCTACACTTAATCTTCTTTACCACTTATTAACAGATTAATGATATAACCATGAAAGCATGAATCAACAACACATGAGCAGAAACATAATTAACACACATAACACTAGGATTTTTACGTGGAAACCCAGTTAAGGAAAAAACCGCGGTGGGGGTTAACCCACAAGATTTATTCTCTATTAAAAGAATAGAAAAATAGGAAGGCACTTGCCTTCAGGCACACTGTCCAGAGTTCACTGCTCAAAGGAGGCTCACTACCTACAGAAACATTCACATGATTAACACAGAAAGGTTAAACTAAGAAACATCATCTTTTCCATGCCAAGGTTCAGTTCCATTGAAGCGCACAACACCTCTTCTCTTCCCTCACTCACTTCCTCACTACATCAGCAGCTTTTCTCACATCCACACATTTCCACGACTTCACAACACTTATTTATACATGACATCGACTTTGGAATGAACATCAAAGTCGACCTTACAATCATCTATCTGGAACATTCTCCAAGATAGGCATTACAAACAATTACAATCACAAAACTTAAAATGCTTCATGTGAACCATTACACTATCGGCCAAAGATAGCTAGGACTCAAATGTTCCTTGAACAACATGCCACACTCCATAGAACTCTTCTTAGATCATTTGCAACACGCACCAAGCATCCATTCAGCCAAGACTGGAAAGAATAGTAACACCCAAGGAGAAATCTTCAACTATGAGCTCAATCCTCAATGCAAAACACCAACACAAAAGGAACATGATCTAGAAACCACCACAAGCACAATTAAATCAACAAGAACAACCGCACCACCTCAAATCACCATAATCACTTTCACCTTCATATGGGAACTTAAGAACACTGATTGTCATAATTGTCACACTAGAAAGATTTCTTGTGGACCTCTAAACCATGAACCACTTGAGTTGAGGATACAAACCAACATTCGAAGCATACCTCTAGAACTACAGACCATAATATTCCAATGCGGAGCAATCTGGACCAAATTTTTGTCACTCTGTTACCTTTGAATGACTGCAAAACCTCATTCTACTCAGATGGCCATAACTTCACCAATCCTCCATGCAGACCTCTCAAAACTTAACTAGAGCAACTTTACACAATCCTCTACAAAACCCTTTGGTCTGCAGACTCTGATCTTCATCTCACTAGAAATGTGGAGCAATCTACTTTGTTGAACTACACTGTCTTCACTGTCTCTGACAAAGAGATATGTTGACATCAATGACAACACATCATATGCACATATTTGTAACAATCTCCCCCTTTGTCATTGATGGTAACATATGATGTGAAAAATTGATTCAACCATCAAGACAAGGACCTCTCCCCCTTTCTCTTATCACACCTGCAACCACTTTCTTCACTGCTCCCCCTTTCACCAGCAACTACTTACTTCCAAGTTTTTCACATGACTTCTTTCCCCCTTTGACATCAATGGCAAAGGGCACATATTTTCAATCATCTCTCACCCTTTTTGTTCCTTAGAAAAAACCAAACTAAACTCTAGACTTAACATAGTCACTACTCCCCCTAATTAGCATCCCCTTAACACTAATCTGGATCACAAGATATGACTATGAGTTTGACCGGACTAATGCACAGTAGTGCACCTTAGTTTTGGATAGGAGGGGTAAGAACCCCTATCTTCACTCTAAGATACTCAAAGTATCCTTAGGTAGAGGCTTAGTGAAGATATCCACAATCTAATCCTTAGAAAAAACAAACTCCAATCTGACTTCCTTCTCATTTAACTTCTCTCTCAAAAAGTGAAACTTGATGGATATGTGCTTTGTCTTTGAATGCAACACCAGATTCTTTGAGATGTTTATTGCACTTGAATTATCACATAAGATTGTAATAATCTCTTCAAACACAATTCTGATATCCTTCAACATTTGCTTCATCCACAAAACTTGAATACAATTACTTGTTGTTGCTATATATTCTACCTCTGCAGTAGACAGAGTTATTGCCTCCCACTTTTTTCTCAACCAAGAAACTAATCTCTTTCCCAAGAAAAATGCACCAGCACTAGTACTCTTCCTGTCATCCACATCTCCTACCCAATCAACATCTATATATGCATGAGGAGTGAAATCATCATCCTTAGGATACCATAAGCCATAATCAGATGTTGCCTTCAGATATCTAAAAATTCTTTTGACTGCTACAACATGAGATTCTCTAGGATCAGCTTGATTTCTAGCAACAAGGTCAATTGCATTCATAATATCAGGTCTGGTATGAGTTAAATAAAGCAGTCCTCTAATCATTGATCTATACCTTTTCTAATCTGCCTAAGGGGAATCATCATCTTTACTCAACTTGCATCCAATTATCATAGGAGTACTCACTGGTTTTGAATCCTCCATTCCAAACTTTTTCAACAACTCTTTTACATACTTAGACTGAGATATGAAGATGCCCTTATCTGACTGAATGATTTGTAGACCCAAGAAGAAATTCATTTCACCAAGCATGGACATCTCAAATTCACTTTGCATCTGATTGGCAAATTTTTTACACATGCTCTCATTTCCACCAAAGATGATATCATCAACAAATACCTCAACAATCAGGATGTGTTCATGATCAATTTTGAAATAAAGATTACTATCACTTATGCCTTTGCTAAAACCTAACTTTAGTAGAAACTTATCTAATCTTGCATACCAGGCTCTTGGGCCTTGTTTAAGTCCATACAATGCTTTCCTCAATTTGTAGATCATATCTCCTTGATCAGACAACTGGAATCCTTCCAGTTGCTCAATGTAGACTTCTTCCAACTCTCCATTCAGGAATGCTGACTTGGCATCCATCTGATAAACTTTGAAATCTTTGTAAGAAGCAAAGGCAAGAAATAATCTGACTGCTTCGATTCTTGCCACTGGACCAAAAGTTTCTTCAAAATCAATTCCCTCTACCTGAGAATATCCTTTGCACACCAATCTTGCTTTTTTTCTCACAACTTCACCATCTTCATTCAATTTATTCTGGAAGACCCATTTAGTTCCAATTACATTTTTTTCAGGTCTAGGAACAAGATCCCAAGTATGATTCTTTTCAATTTGCATTAATTCTTCTTCCATTGCTTTTACCCAACTTTCATCATTACAAGCATCATTCACTAATTTTTGTTCAATCTTTGAAATCAAACAATACTCTTCTTGTTCTTCAACAATTTTTCTTCTAGTTTGAACACCTTTATTTATATCTCCTATAATATGATCTTTAGAATGATTCAACCTTACATACTTGGGAGTTTTGGGATTTTCTTGAACTTTTGAATCTTGAACATGTTCCTCAACATTTGCACTAGCTTCTTGAGTCACTGGATTCTCTGAAGCAATCTGAATCTTTCCTTCATTTGGACTTTCATTTTGATCATCTAACTCATATCCACAAGACTTGGTAGGCCTCTCCTTGCTCTCATCAACCTTGACATTAGCACTTTCAACAATCCTTTTCAATCTCTTGTTAAAGCACCGATATGCCTTGCTTTGGTTAAAGTAACCCAGAAATATTCCTTCATCACATCTTGCATCAAATTTACCTAGATCTTCATCTCTCTTGATATAGCATTTGCTACCAAAAACTCTAAAGTATTTCATAGTAGGAGTATGACCAAACCACAATTCATAAGGTGTTTTACCAGTATTACCTTTAATCTTCACCTGGTTAAGAGTGTTGACAACAGTACTCACAACCTCTCTCCAATAGACATGTGGAACATTTGCATCCATCATCATGGTTCTAGCATCCTCTTGAATGGTCCGGTTCTTTCTTTCCACAACTCCATTTTGCTAAGGAGTCCTAGGAGTAGATAACTGTCTTCTTATTCCATGCTTTTCACAGAATGCATTAAACTCACCAGAGGTAAACTCTCCACCTCTGTCAGATCTCAGACACTTTATCTTCACACCAATCTCATTCTCCACCCTAGCCTTGAACATCTTGAATCTATCAAGAGCCTTTGATTTCTCTTTCAAGAAAGTGACCCACATCATCTGGGAGTAATCATCAATCAACAACATAAAGTATCTATCTCCTTGCAAACTCCTAACTCTGGTAGGACCACACAAATCAGTGTGCACAAGTTCCAACAATCCACTTGAAAATTGTAGCTCTATTCTGTTTTCCCAACAGACATTCCTTACACATTCTATTAGCAAGTTTCACAAGCTTTGGATGATCTCTCACAGCCTAAGTAGTACTTATCTTGACAATATTATCAAAGTTTACATGACACATTCTCCTATTCCATAACCAACTCTGATCAATCTGAGCAATCAAACAACTCTTACCAGTACCACTTAAATGAAAGATATTACCTCTAGTCTATGTACCAGATGCAATCTCAGTTCTAGAGCTTTCCAAAATTCTACATTTTCCATCCTTGAATCAGAGATCATACCCTTTGTCAACCAACTGTCCAACACTAAGAATATTATGCTTCAACCCTTCTACATACAAAACATCATTAGTGTTATGCTTACCATTAAGAGAGATGGATCCTCTGCCATAGATTCTACCAGTTGAATTGTCTCCAAACTTCACAATTCCACCTTCATATCTTTCCATACTTACAAACTTACTTTTATCACCTATCATATGATGAGAACATCTGTTGTCAATCACCCATTCATCCTTTTCTTCAACCTGAGTAGCCAAGGCACTTTCCACATTCACACAGCTAGCAGATTCAGTAGGCACTGGATCTTCTTCTTTGATAGAAATGAACACCCATTCATTTCCAGAGGTACTTCCCAAATTAGAATCTTCATCTGTGACTCCTTCATCATCAACTTCTTAGACATAGTAGCATTTCTTCTGAACCCTAGGTCTATTAGGGTTTGGCTTTAAAACCCTCTCCAAACATCTTGAAGCAAAATGACCAATCTTATTGCAAGCAAAACATTTGAAAGGCAACTTTCCTTCATACTTATTGGATCCTCTTGGTAATCATTTGGCAATAAGGGCTTCAAGTTCTTCAAGTTCCGGTTCATCTTCTTCAAGTTCCTTCCTTGCCTTCTCATATCTGGTTAGTCTTCTTGAAGAGCTTTCACCTGGATCAAATCTTTGGTTCCCAGAAACACTGGTCTTAAAAGCAGATTCTGATTTAGGAAGAGAATCACGAAACTCACTCATTTCAAATGCTAAAATCTTGCCAACCAACTGATCCCTTGTAACATCTATCATAGTCCTAATCTCCTCAATAGCATCAACTCTGTGTTTGTATGAAGCAGGTAAGGATTTGAGCACTTTGCCAACAATCTTTGATTCTTCTAGTTTTCAACCAGTACATCTGATACTACACACAAGTTCATTCACTTTCTGCATGTAGGAAGTGATGTTTTCATCTTCACTCATCCTTAAACTTTTGTATCTACCATTCAAGCTCTGAATCTTAGCACATTTGACATATGCATCACCTTCATACAGAGTTGCCAACTTCTTCCAGATTTCATGAGCAGTCTTCAATTCCAAGACATTTGTCATTTATGTATCAGTCAGGGCACTCAACAATGCTTCTTTAGCCCGAATGTTGTTTTCAGCTTCTTTGATTTCATCTGGAGTTGAAGGACCTTTCTCTAGAGGAGTATACTTATCCTTAGTTATCAACCAATAAAGATCACCCATGCATTGCAAATGACACTCCATGCGACTCTTCCAAAGAGAGTAATTTGTTCCATCAAATCTCAGACTGTCCTTCTTGTATGTTGACATCTTGGATCTCCTCAAGTGGTCAAGCTTCTTTTAGAGGGACCGGCTCTTATACCAATTGTTGAAATTAGGGTAGACAACTGAGAGGGGGGGTGAATCAGTTGTCACAAAAACTTTTATCCTTTGCTACACTTAATCTTCTTTACCACTTATTAACAGATTAATGATATAACCATGAAAGCATGAATCAACAACACATGAGTAAAAACATATTTAACACACATAACACTAGGATTTTTATGTGGAAACCTAGTTAAGGGAAAAACCACGATGGGGGTTAACCCACAAGATTTATTCTCTGTTAAAAGAATAGAAAAATGGGAAGGCACTTGCCTTCAGGTGCACTGCCCAGAGCTCACTGCTCAAAGGAGGATCACTACCTATAGAAATATTCACATGATTAACATAGAAAGGTTGAATTGAGAAACAACATCTTTTCCATGCCAAGGTTTAGTTCCATTGAACCGCACAACACCTCTGCTCTGCCCCTACTCACTTCCTCACTACATCAACATCTTCGCTCACATCCACACATTTCCATGACTTCACAACACTTATTTATACATGACATCAACTTTGGAATGAACCTCAAAGTCAGCCTTACAATCATCTATCTGGAACGTTCTCCAAGATAGGCATTACAAACAATTACAATCACAAAACTTAAAATGCTTCATGTGAACCATTACACTATCGGCCAAACATAGTTGGGACTCAAATCTTCCTCGAACAACATGCCACGCTCCAAAGAACTCTTCTTAGATCATTTGCAACACGCACCAAGCATCCGATTGGCCAAGACTGGAAAGAACAACAACACCCAAGGAGAAATCTTCAACTACGAGCTCAATCCTCAATGCGGACCACCAACACAAAAGGAACATGACCCAGAAACCACCACAAGAACAAATAAATCAACAAGAACAACCGCACCACCTCAAATCACCAAAATCACTTTCACCTTCATACGGGAACTTAAGAACACTGACTATCATGACTATCACACTAGAAAGATTACTTGCGGACCTCTAAACCATGAACCACTTGAGTTGAGGATACAGACCAACATACCAAGCATACCTCTAGAACTGTAGACCATAATATTCCAATGTGGAGCAATCCAGACCAAATTTATGTCACTTTGTTACCTTTGAATGACTGCAAAACCTAGTTCTACTCAGATGGCCATAACTTCACCAATCCACCATGTGGACCTCTCAAATCTTAACTAGAGCAACTTTAGACAACCCTCTACAAAACCCTTTGGTCCGCAGACTATAATCTTCATCTCACTAGAAATGTGGAGCAATCTACTTTGTTGAACTACACTATCTTCACTATCTCTGACAAAGAGATATGTTGACATCAATGATAACACATCATATGCACATATTTGTAACAAGTTGTCCCCTTAGTGTGTGTTTCTTTGGTCATTCTTGGCTTGTGTTCATTTTTTGTTTTGGATTTTTTTTTGTGAGTTGTTTGTGTTGTTTTTTGTCTTAAAGGGCCTTTTTTGTCTACCTTCGGGTTGTCTATGTAAAGGATCGGGACCCTAGTTTCCTGCTTACACTAATAAAAATAATATGATGTATAGTTTGATAATGTAATTGTGAACACAAATATACTCATATTTTTTCACTTAAGATAAACTAATACAAGAGATGGAACAAGAACATGTAAATGAAAGAGAAAGTTAAGAATGTGAATTCTTGGAACTAGAGATAAAATAGATCTAATTATGGAAATAAATTGAGGAATACTGTGATGAATATGACATCATCATTTGAGAGAGGTAGGGGCTCCAACCTAACATATTTGTAAATATTCCTTCCTGAGACCAATGCAATTAGGACACTAATGTCTTTTGATCCCATGACCCTAATTATTTTAGATATTTATGACCTTGATCCTTTGAGTCTTTTTCTTATTGTAAAATCTCTAGAAGTTTCCTTGATCTCTTGTTATTACTCTCTAAATTTGGATAGGAATGGAAAAAGGGGTTTGGAAATTTGGGAAGCTACATTAGTTAACCCCTTGGGATGGGATTTTTAGCGTCAATAGTAGCCTTGGAATATTCTATGTGTGTGATCCTATGTGTGGTAAAAGTGGTCTATGTGTGAGATCTAATCCTTTAAATTAAAAGGATAAACCCTAGGTGTTGTGTATGAGTGCAATAGAGGAAAAAGGGAGCTGACAAGAGCCACTATACTAGTTTTGACAAGAGAAAGTATGGATTTAAAGGTCTAATCTATAGGAGGGAATAATAAAGGATATCGATACAAAAAATTAGAGATTTTAGGAGTCCATTAGAAGTGAATTTAGAAGAGTAATAGAAAAGGATGAGAGAAGAGTAGTGGCAATGATTTGGTTATAGGAATGGTTTATATAGAGGAAATAAACAATGGTAGAGATATGTGAATGAGGCAAGGATGATCTCTACAACAAAATTTTAATAATGGAGCTTTGATAATCCCACAACAATAGTATGGATGGAGAGAAAAATAGAATGTGTGCACCCTTTCAAATGAGAATTAATATGGATTTATTTTGTCCCTAGATTACAATTACCATTAAAAAACGTTTTAGATCAACCTTAGGTTTAGGGCTTTAGGTGTGTAGTAAAGTTAAAAGTTTCAAATTTTGAGATAGGCACTAGCATTTTTGGTTTCTAAGTGTTTTTTGGATTCAATGTCTAAAACTTTTGGGGTTAGATTAAGATGTCTAATAGAGATCAAGGATGCTTGCAAACTAGTCTTGTGATAGGCATAGGTCCATAAATAAGTAAAATGATTTTTAAAATATATCTTTGATAATTAACAATAACGTAATGTAGAAATATAGTGCAGAGATAACAAATTAGGAATTTTTTTACCTTACACTAAGAAGAATTCTATGCTTCATTTTGGGCAATGTGGTAATGTAGAGTCCTCATGTTGTAATTTACATCTTGAAAAGAATCCTCACAAGAAATATAAGAAGGGTAAGAAAAACTTGATGCCCTCCATGAATGAAGATAATGTAGTCATTAAAAAGAGTAAGGAAATTGATGGTGATTCTTGTTGATGGGTGTTTTAGCACTGCTCAACTTATATAAAATACTAAGTATCTTATCTCTCCTAAAAGGAATCAAATCCCAAAGAATAGAAAATGACTATCCCAAGGTCTCTTTAGCCAAGTCTTGGCCTTACAATATAGCTTGGTTGTTTTGATGTTATTTGTTGTTCTAATAAGTAGCCTTACGCAAATTTGGACAAACTTTCCAACACATTAGGGTTAGACTACACATAAACCAATCAAGTCTTAGATTTGTCAATCAATAAACAAATTGATCCTAAATATATTGCCATAAAATGTCACTTTTTCAGCCCAAACCAGTAATATATCAACTTGTGTTCATGAAATGTCAATTCTATAACAACACTATACAAATTTGAAAATCCTATTCTAACTAAATATAATAAAAGTGCAAAAGAAAGGGAAAGAAAGAGAAAGGTTAGAGATAAAACAAACTAAAAATTAAATTTTACCCACATTTTAACCTCAACAATGGATAAATAGGTTTGTAAACAAAACCAATCTTGATTTGACCATGAAAAAGCAACAATCAAGATTCAAGAAGGTGCAATCTTCAAGGGTGGTTTTCAAAATCATGAATCAATCTTCATTAAACACCTAATTACTAGTGCAATTCAATAAGATTCTTCACAATATGAAAGAAAAAAGTGTTTATGCTAACCACACAAAACAATCTATAATTATCAAATCACTAGGGTATGAGCACTTCACAAAATCATCAAATATCCATAAAATTAAACACTCAAAAATGTAAGAAAAACTCCTGGTGTTTATAAACCATGAAGAAAACTTTGTATGATGACAATTTCAACAAATATCAATAACTTCCAATCAACTATCTTGACTAGAAACTGTGAAGTAAACTTGTATTAAGTTCAAAAGCTTGACAACTATCAATAATTTCAAACAACCAACTCAACTTAGTGTGTAGAGAAAACCATGAGAAAATAATGAAAATTCATAAAATACTATGTATTTTCTCTCAAATCCAAAGTATAAATAGTTTCCAATATGTTTCCCAACCCTTACAAAGAAGTCCAATTGTACATATATAAAAATCCTCTAAAAGATACTAAGTTTTAACTTTTACATCCAATGGATATGATCAATTTGATCTGGGCTCAAATTAGATGCTCTAAATTGAACACAATTTTGGTGGCAAGCACAATTTCCAATGCACTTCTCCTTATCTCCTTGTAGCTTTTGTTGGTGCACAAAGTTGATGCTCCTCAAATCCCTAAAGTTTATCAGTTCTCAAGTATCAAGGGTGTCAAACTCAAGACAAAAATCACAAACTTATGTTTAGGATGGGGCAACTAAGGACAACATGGATAAGGTGGGTAAAACCTTCCTCTTTTGGCTTTTCTAGACCAAGGGGGTGTTCCCTAATGTGTGTGAGAGAAGTGATTAATAATAATATGGAATTAGACCCTAGGTCAAACCATACCCAATGCACAAGAAATTCTAATTTTCTATCACTAAGTGACCTATATGCTAGTTTTAGGGATTTAGGGTGTTGCACCTTCAAGTAACAGATATACAACCATGCAAATTCTATAATAATTCTTTGATAGCCCCTAATACAATAGCTTATCTGAACATGGATGCAAGTAAAACAAACAACACAAATGAGATAAGGATTTAGGTATATGTTATGTTTAAGTGGTGTGAAGGAAAAGGATGGTTGAGTAGGTAGCATAATGCTACCTATTCTAGTTAGGGCAGAAAAGTCTGGATTAGAAATCAAAGGGGACACTACTGTAATTAGGGTTTTGCTACCTAATCAAGGTAACAACAAAGACAATAACTAATAGTTTATCACATAAGCTAGGATCTAGACAACAAACTAATAGCTAGAAGATTGTAGAACTTAATTACAAGAATTCTTTAATAATCCATGAGCACATCATAAATTTCACACATTAATATGGAATGATACCTCACAAAGTATTGCAAAGGTGTTTTACAATCTACAATGATTAACCAATCATAAACAACATTCAAATCAAGAAATGTGATTAGGTTATATTGCAAGAATACCTAAAAAACTCACAATGCATTCATGGAGACAATTGAAAAGAAGTTCAATTTGCACATTGAGTTCATTCTTTGAGGATTACAATGTCCTTTCATTACCCTTGAAAGGGAATCTAGAAAATATTACAATACTGATGCTCTCAAAACCAATAACTTAGTGAAACCCTAAGTTTCATACAAACTTTTCTATTTTCTCAACTCTGCTCTGTAACTAGATGTTTTTCCATCCCCCTTTGCAAATGAATTCAAAAACACTTTTATACCTTGTCCAATCCATGGAGGTGACTTGGACTAAAAGATTTGACCACTCAAAGAAGAAAATTGGGTGACCATGTTGCTTGCATCACATCCACATGGGTCTTGCCAGGAAATCATACCAATTTGAAGTGTTTGCCCATGCCATGGTACAAGAAATTTAATTTGGAAGTGTCCACAACAATCCTGGAGTGCATTAAATTCACAAACCATGCCATTGGGCTATGTAAATATCATTAATGGTGGCCCAGAGAGTCGATGGAGTGTCTTGTCACAAGTTGAACAATTAATTGGTAGGGAAGGCAAAATCATTAGACCCTAACAAATCAAACCTTTTCCAAATGCTCGTCTACTTTATTGGTGATATTAGACTCCCTACAAATCTAACAAACATAAAGGGAGCACCAATTGGGAAGGGCCCAACTATTGGGTTTTGGCAATCAAGCCCACACTAGACACTTGTCCACTTTTCTAGGCAGAAGAACCAGTAAATCCCCAATCTCCAAAGTCCAAAGAAAGAACCTATCAGACCTTGACAATTGAGCATCAACCAAAAACCATTCTCCTAAGGAAGAGAAACAAGTGACTTCTCAAACTTTGAAATTTGAAGAAATGTAAAGGTCTCATACTTGGAAAGCAAATGCATTGGGCCCTGAAAAATTAGGCTTCCACCAAATTTCCTTCCACTTGATTAGGAGAACACATGTACCTCCCAACTCTGTGATCCTAAAAAACTTAAACAAATATGAAATGTCAGGGATCAAGGGTTAGGACTACTTCAAAACACATACCCCAGAGGAAAACAAAACCAAGGATGCCCGACACCATGATCCTGAAAGAATTACTAGTTATAAAGAATCGAGGTGACTTCAAGTCATCAGCCCAAAATGGTAAGGAAAACCAGAGATGACCAAACCTTGATCCAAAAAAACTTAGAAGATATGTAGAGTGGGGATCAAGGATCATGCAAGCTCCCAAAAACATGCCAAAACATCAAAGGGAAATGAGACAACCCAGAACCATGAACTTGAAAGTCTTAGACAAATATTGAAGCATTAGGGATCAGGGATTGGGGAAGTCTATAAACTCATACCTAATTGTCAAAGGAAAGCAGGTAAGTCTGACACCACTATCCTGAAGGACTTAGACAAAAAGGCAAGGAACCAAGGGAGAATTTGGAGCCGATAAGGATAGCATATTGGCACAGGAAACCATGAAACTCTGACCAAAGCATAAGGCTAAGGAAAAGGCCAAAAACGTCCCATACTTAGAAAATTTTGGATTTTTTCTTGAATTTTGACATACTAGGAACCCACCTAGGATATCTTAGATCAGTTATTAGCAATGGGTGAATAACTGTTTAGGCACTTTAGAGGCATAAACTTGGGACCTTGAATGAAAATGAGGCATGTACCAACATTGGCTCTAATTGGGGACATGTTCCTTTTGTAGACACAATGAGAATCTAATTATCTCTGGGTGTAGACCAAAACGGAAAGAGCAAATGCCTAGCCAAAACAAGGGAAAGGGAAAAGACCATAGAGAATCCAAAACACCAAAACATAAAATGAGAATGATATACATATATACAAAGGGTTACACACCATCAAGAGAAATAATGCCTTTGGTGCTGGTCATGGATTGACAACTCCATGAAATCTCCATCCAAGTTCTTGAGGTAAAAAGTGCCTTGGTTGCAATTGTCTGCAATCTGATTAGGGCCAACCCATAAAGCTTCAAATTTCCCATGTTTTCCCTTATCTTCAGACCTGGAATTCCACATGAGGACCAAGTCACCAAATTAGAAACTTCTCTGAACTACTCTCTTGTAAAACATATGCTTGACATTTTATTGTTGTAACAAATTCGTCTCATGTGCAGTCCTCCTAGTTTCATCAAGTTTAGTCATCTCATGTATTCTTAAGGAAATGTCATCATCTTCATTTCCTTCAACTTCCTGCAATAGCCTGTATGCAGATAGCTCAAGACTCACTGGTAGCTTACATTCTACTCCATAGACCATATCAAAGGGGCTTCTACCAATGGCCATCTTAAAAGTTACCCAATCAGCTCAAACAAAAAACCTAAGCTTATAATCCCACCTCTTATTTGATTCAAGTGTCTTTTTGATGATACTCATGATGTTCTTATTGTTGGATTTAGCTTGACCATTTCCTTGTGAGTGATAGGGAGAAGAATGTGTTACTTCTATCCCATACTTAGAGTATATGTCAAGAAGATCATGGGATCTAAAAGACATTGCATTTTTAGTAATGATCCTTGTAGGTACACCAAACCTTGTGATGATGTTGTTCAGCAAGAAGTCAATCACAACCTTAGATGTTGCATTTCTAGTAGGTATGGCTTCCACCCATTTGGTGAATTAATCAATAGCTACAAGGATCCACTTGTACCCATTGCTAGAGTTTTCTACAATCTCCCCAATGAAATCAAGACCCCACATCTGAAATAGAGCCTCAACTGAGATGAATGTGAGGGGAAGGGCACTAGCAAACTTCATCTTGCTTGTAAACCTCTAGCAAGGATCACACTTTCTAACAAATTGTGCCACATCCTTGAACAATGTAGGCTACTAGTACCCCACCTTGATTACTTTGTGGGTAGTGGTCTTTGACATGAAATTTCCTCCACACAACCCTTGATAAAATTTATTGATGACTTTGACAGACTGCTTGTGATCTAAACACTTGAGAAGCAATCCATCAAGGTTTCTCCATAAAAGATGGCCCCACATCAACACATACTTTTGGGTTGCCAACTTTAAAGTTCCTCCTTAATGATCACTAAATCTAGGAGGGCATTTTAAGTTTTCCAAATAGAAAATTGCATCTCTATACCAAGGATCATCCTTCAAAGAACAAGGACGAGGTGCAAAAATGGAGGTCACCTGATGCACTTCAACTGCATCAAAATTTGTATTTTCTATAAGCTTTCCAAGGCCTTGAACTCTTACTAACTTAGTGGTTTACACCTCCATAACATACTCCTGGATCTTATTGATCCATCCACACCTTTTCCCCAAGGCTTTTTACCAAGCAAAGATATCCCTCATGGCTTTGTGAGGGACATACACAGTGATTTTGGCTCTATGAGATAAGGCCTAAAGTTCTTGATAGCCTTGATAAGGGCATATGCATGGTTTTCCATGATGGAGTAATTCAACTCAACATTTGTAATGATTTTCTAAATAATGCAGTAGGCTACTCATACCCATCAGCATTTTTCTAGAGCAGTACTACATCAATGGTGTAGAAAGAAGAAAAATAAAGTATTTGGAAAGGCCTGGAGTAACTAGGACTAGACAATAATAGTGCCTTATTAATTGCTTCTTTATTACCCATGGAGGAGTTAGTTGACTCTTTATCCCAACCATTCCACTATCCCTTCTTAAGCACATTTGAAATTGCCTTTTTTTCTTGGCAAAGTTAGCAATAAATCTCCTAACAAAGTTTATTTATCCAAAGAAGAATTGTATTGCTTCGACTATTTTGGGTTGGGGAATGAGGTCAATTTCTTTGAACCTTTCTCGATCAATCCTTACACCATCGTTGGACACAATATGCCCCAGATGCTTACCTTCCTCAACACCAAATATGCACTTTTTAGGATTTAAAGAAATCCCATACTCTAAGCATTCTTGGAAAATAAACTCCAAGTGTTTGCAACGGTCATCTCTGCTTTTGGAATAAGCTATCAAAACATCCTAATAAATCACCATGATTTCATTTCTCAATCCAGTGAATGCAATGCTCATTTCACTCTAAAAGGTAGCCCCTGCATTCTTAAGTCCAAAAGGCATTCTTACATACATAAATGTTCCCCATGGGGTGGTGAATGAAATATTGTACTTCTTACTCTTTGACCATTACCTAATTATAGCCTGAAAATCCATCCATCATTGACATCAGCTCCGAGCCTGTCACTTTCTGCAACAGATGGTCCATGTTGGGAAATGGGTAGTTGTCCTTAAGAGACTTAATGTTTAAATTTTTTAAGTCTACACAAAGCCATATGTCCTCATTCTTCTTTCTTACCGGGACCAGGTTTGAAACCCATTCTGAATGCCTAATTGCCTTGATTATACCACCCTCCTTCAACTTCATCAAATCCTTTTCCATTAGAGGGGCCAATGTAGTATTAATAGTCCTTTGCTTTTCCTAAATGGTTTTGTACCAGGTTCTAAAGGAATAGTATGTTGGAATAGGTCTTCCCTATATGCTTTCACTTCATCATACATCCATGCAAAACACTTTTTGAACTTCTTCAATAAGCTAGTCAACAAATGTTTCTCTGCTAGCTTCAACCTTTTCCCAATGTAGATCATATCTGGAGTTGACTCAATTCTTAGATTTACTTCTTCTACATCATCCTCATTGATTGGTTTGCTCCTTGTCTTGTAGCAATCATTACTATCAAACATTCTTTCAAGAGATACAAGACCTCTTGGAATGGTATTAGTTTTGAGCAGAATGACCTTATTTCCAAATAATGTTTCTATTGTCACCTAAATTTGCACCTTTTTGTTGAAGCCTATTGTTGCAACAAATTTAGTGAAATAATGGGACTGATCTCAAGGTGTGGGACCTTTTAGATGAGATCAGACCTCCAGAGAAGGCTTGTTCCTCTTTCTGGGCTTAAGTCTTAAAGAAACTGTAACTAAACCTATGCTAATAGTCATCAAGGAAAAGGGGAGAAGGAGAACTAAAAATAAGAGGTGATACACCAAATTTAGTATTTTGACTACAACATCAACCCTAGATGCACAGGATAATCTCAAACAAATGATAAAATATGCACAAATCATGACACCCTAACATAGCTAAATAAATGAAGGGAACACTTAGAGGAACAATTTATTCACAAATAACAATCCAAACATATGAGATTACATAGAGTTAAGAACATGAAGAGGCACAAATCAGCTGTTGTATTGATTGAAGAGGCAAAATGTTACAATTGATGCAGAGTCATGGCTCTAAAAATGAACAACCCTCATTACATCTATCTTACAAGTATATATAGCATTTTTAAAACACTGTTATAGTCATAGGAGTGAGAAAACCTAGTCAACACTTACTCCAGGATACCCATGCTGCAATAAATCTACCTATGACCCTTGTCAGAAAAACACCTGCAAAAGAAAGCTCACCCATGTCCTTGGCATGTTAATCCCACTCTGAAAGGACCAACAAAAGTATGGGTTACTAGAGATTTCACCCTTTCCATTTAATTCTGGTAATGGCACATTGAAGCTATACACTATTCCAGCTACTTGCACTCGACTTCAACCTTCAATAATGGTGATTTGGTGTTGAATGGAAGTCGTCACACAAAAACACATTTTATGGAAAGATAGAAAAATGAACCCTTCATCCAAGCTTTTACAACACTTTAAATTGTTTAAATTTATTTATTTTATCTCTTTGGTGCTTTTTTTTTATGCAGCACACGAGTGCAATCTTGGTGCCCAATGGCTCTTTCAAAGTTGCGCTAGGTGTGTTGAATCCTGTGGCGAGCGCAATGGTGCAACCTTGGAACCCTCATGCCACTTCAAAGCTATATTGGCATGCTAAAGACATGCCTAACATAGTGATGCAACTTTATGGCCTATGCCCTTCATCGAAGCCGCGTTAGCATGTTGCTTACTTCTTTAGCATTGGAGCACAACTTTCAAACCCAGGGCCTCTTTCCAATCCATGCTAGCATGATAAAAGTGCCTAGCATTGGAAAGAGCCTAGCATGACTTCATCACCCTAAACTAGCATCTAAAGATGTACCCAGTGTGACTTCCAAACCCTGGTACAACTTCAAAGTTATGTTGATGCACTAGAGACCTGCATTTGAAATTTTCTTTTTTTCTAAGGCAAAACACTCTTGGATTTTGACAACATTTTTCTTTGAGACTTATACTTAGGATTTTTTTAGGGATTTCTAAGGAAGATCTAAGGTACAAAACCTACAAACCTAAGGTATTTGAATGTGGATTGACAACTTTTGCAGGTTGTGGAAGATGAGCTATTTAGCTTGGGGGGCAAAAATAGGTCAACGGATTCTTTTCCATCCTCCACCTCAATCATCAGTTGTCAATCAATCCGTTGATCTTCAAACTCACTATAGACACCCTAAAATGACCAAGTCATCACACTGCTCGCATCTCGTCATTTCTTCCTAGTCACCTGCATTTCACACATTAATTAAATAATCTAATTATTTAATTAATTATCATCAAATTCTTCTAAATCACATACTTTCGACATTAATGAAATAAATTCTCTTTATTTATTTAATTAAATTAAATTCCTTTGTTATTCTTCCACGATTAAATAATTTTAATTATTTAATTAGATCATTATTCTCTGTCCAAAAATCAAATCTACATTAATTAAATAAAACCCAATTATTTAATTAATTCAACAAATTCCCTCTTATATAAAAATTAAATAATTCTTAAATTATTTAATTAAATCAAATTTATTCTTCCAAAATCATGCACAACAATTAAATAAATTTATTTATTTAATTTGCTTTCCAAATCTTCTAATTAAATAATTCCAATTATTTAATTATTTCTTCCAAAATATCTTCTCTAAATTTAAATAAATCAATTATTTATTTAAGTTGCTTTTTCTTCTAAATTTGAGTTATCTCTAAAATAACTCAAGTTTTCTATATTTAATAAAGCAAAATATCTTCTTTTCTCATGCAAATTCCTTCTTCTTGTTTTAAATCATTTAACTGATTGCTTTATTCTTTTAATTGATTTATCTCTTCAGTCAACTCATTCTTCTATTCTTGATAACTCCTCTCATGCAAAAGAAAGAAAGACACATGTCTTCTTCTTATTCGTTGCACATTCCTCAACTTATCTCCTCCGTTGATTCTTCTGAATTATCTGGACCGTTGATCGATCTTTGATGAAACCTATATAAACCCCCCTCATCTCCTTCATTGAGCCTCTCTCTTCGATCGTATTCTCAGGCATACTTAACAGAGCTTTGAGCATACAAAACGCGTCGATTGAGCACTCTTATGATTTTTTGACATTGAGCTCTTGAGCACACTACTTGCTTGTTGCAGCTATGGCTTCGTAACTTCATTGAGCAATCCACATTCAATCCAAAGGAAATAATACAGATTTCGGTAAAAGTCTCTATTTCCTTGATTATTTGTCATGGCTTTTATTTAAATTCATTTTCTTTATGTTATTGGGTTTTTGGTTTTATTAGTTTAGATTTAATCAATTTTTCCTCATACCCATTCTGGCACGCCCGGTGGGACCCACTAATCCCTTTGTTTCTTTGAGAAATTGTTTTTTTTTTAAGTCACAGTACGGCACAGCGCAAACGATATTGCACAGTGCTTCTGGCAGTATCTTTCAGTGCTCTTGGAGGCATAGTTCAGTGCCCTTGGGGGCACTACCACGCTTCTGGTACCACAGAGCAGCGCTTTTGGTAACACAGAAATGCACGACCGGCAGTCTTGTGAAGCGCTTCTGGCTTAATTAGGTTTTGACCGCATTTGGGGTTTTTGCAAGGTTTTTCTCATTTCATATCAGTGGATTTGTTTGACAAGATATTGTATTTCTCTTTCTAAACCTGCTTTTGATACATCCTAAGCTGATTCATTTAGGGGTATCTTCGGTAGTTGCGTTAATCTATTGTATTGCTACACTTTCTGAGCTTTCTGGATTTGACTATTCAGATCTATCAGATATTATTGTTCAAAGCAGTAGATTAAACATGAAATCCCATTTTGATCTGGTCCTTTTTGACAAAAGCTAATCTTTCCATGATCTGAGACCGTGCGGCGCATTCGGCAGAACAATACAGTGCTTCTGGTTATTTTTTAGTGCTTCTGGTGGTATCCTACAGCGCTTCTGCTATATATGACATCGCTTTTGGTATAACAGTGTTGTGCTCCTGGATGCACAGTACAGCGCTTCTGGTTATTTTGCAATGCTTTTGGTAATATTCTGCATCGCTTCTGGTCTGTCTTACAGCGCTTTTGGAATACAGTAAGTCGCTTATGGTAAGATTGTGCAGCGCTTTTGGTCAAAGTTGATTTGTTTGTTGCTAACTTGTGAATTTTTGGTGGAACTAACTCACTTGTTGCAGCTTCTTATTACTCACACAGAGCCAATAGGTGTTTTTAACATGTTCATGTAGGACGAGCATTGAAGACCTTTTGATTTATCTCACTAAGTCTTAGAAACACATTGCATGCTTAAAAGGATAATTGAACAAATCTTTTCTTGCAATCTAAGTCTTAGGACCATACTGCTTTTCTTAAGGGACAATGGACATGTATGAACAAACACCTCAATTTTTCTAAAGGACAATGGACATGAATGCCAAACACTTCATTTCATAAGGGACAATTTACAACTACAAACGTGTGTGTGCCTAGTTTAGTTGCACCTTATTTTTCTTATAACGGGACAATTGAACCTTTGTTTGATGTGCTTGCTCTTACTTTTCTGTACTTCTTTTAGAAGGGCCTACTTTTGGATTGCGCTTCATCCAAAAGGGACGACCCTAAGCGGAGTTTTCCTTTGAACCGCTATATAAAAGGGACAAGGCGAAAGCCAAGTCCTAACCGACGTCAGCCTTACCTTGTGGTGCCAAACTAAAAAGAGGTGTACTAGCTCTTTGTGGAAACGATTTTCACATTGAGCGAAGTGTTTGAAACTCTTAGTAGGATTGGTTAAAGCTTTTAGTAGCTTGTCGCATTGCTCGTAAGGCATTGGTCCCTCAAAGTCACTAAGAACCATTTTAGATAGAGACTACCCGACCTACCTCCAAACATTGCGGTAATCATCAGTGCAAGGGAAATCGATTTAAACCCTTAAGATACTCACCATTAGCTCCCTTGAGAAGAGATAGTATTCCCTTGGACATAAAGCTCTTGTGACCCCCTCGCACACCACAATCAGGTCGTCTCAACATTACTCCCAAGGTTACTCCTAGTACCCCTGAGGCAAGACCAATCAGCTTTCTGAACATGCCGCACATTGATGAACCAAGCAATCCTCAAGAGGGTAGGGTCCCTTTGGTAAGAACACCTCAATATACCACTGGCTTGCCTCTGGATTTTGTGCCACAAGGATATACTATTGAGCAAAACCCACCTCAAGAGGATAGGATCCCTTTGATGAATGCACCTCAATACACCACAGGCTTGCCTCCGAATTTTGTCCCTCAAGGTTATACTGTAGATTTAGTCCCATCTCAAGAAGAGCGACACTTCGAAATAGGTCAATCCTCTCAAGTAGATGGGCAAGATCTAGATGAAATCATACAAGAGCCTAGAGTTATGGCAGCTTTTGAAAAAATCCTTAGTGAGAACCAAGATCACTTCTTTCACTTGCTTGTGGAGCAAGGTGCCAAGTTACCTCAAGATTTTGATTTATCCACTCTCAAGGAGAACAACAATGCCCAAGATACCATACAAGCGGTGCAAACCATGTCCACGGTGACTACGCCCTTACCTACACAAGGCTCGTAGTATCAGAATCCCCTTTTTCAAAATCCAACAGAGGAGAGACCCATATCACCGCTTCTAACGCCTATGGAGATCTATAAAAACCAACAAGAAACTCTCCAACGTCAAGCAGAGTTAGCTAAGCAAGCCACCTTAGCTTGATCGAATGTGCAACCACCTCCTAAAGTGTCCACCCCAATCGCAAGTGGAATCTTGGTTACCCCATCACGTGAAGGTTTCCCACCAAACTACAATTCGGGGAACAATTATGTAGCCATGCACCAAGGGTCTCAACAAATGCCACCCCCTATATCATCACATCTTCATGTCTCTCAACTAATTAGAGTCATGCAACCCCAACCACAACATTCTTCTACTCTCGTCCTTAAGCAACCCCAACCACAGAATTCTTCTACTTGCATCCTCAATCAACCCCAACCGTCACAAATCACTTCTACCTATGTTCCTCCTCCACAACGTTTATCCTCGCTCAACTTCTTTCACACATTGCCTAGCCACTCTCAACATTCCTAACATTAGGTTTCCCAAAGCTATGTGCCGCCGCCACAACCTAATCAAACGCACTTTAGCTTTCCTCCACCCAATTCTTTTCTTCAACCATCACAAAGCCAACATTCTTACCTAGCACCACCTCCACCGTTGCCAAATCAAAACCTCCAAATCCAATCCAATCTGAACCAAACATACAACCCGTATGTTCCCAATCAATCTTACGACCCTTATAACACCAGTGTGCATGGCTCACATTATAATCTTCCGTATGGGCAACACCAACCACTTTTTGGACAACAGGAGATGTTACCAACCCCTCCCACGACTATGGAGTTAAAGATTGCAGAAGTTCAACAGTAGCTATCTAATCTTACATTTGGCCCCACCAAAAAGACCTTCTCTTTAGAGGAAGTGTGTCCTTACCCTTTTGATCGGTCACTACCAATGATCCCTTTTCCTCAAAATTTCACTATTCCCAAGTTTGATAAATATAAAGGAAAAGGTGACCCAAAGACCATCTTAGGGAATTCTATCTTGCTTGCTTCAAGGTCTCTCATAATGACACATATCTTATGCGTCTCTTTCCATGCAGTCTTGGAGGTCAAGAAATAGAATGGTTCTCACACTTACCCACGGGTATCAAGTCTTTCAACGAGCTAGCAGAGAAGTTTGCCACCCATTTTTCTTACAACGAGGAGCATGAGATTTCCATGACTGATCTATGCAACAATAAACAGAAAAATGGTGAAACTTTCATTTCTTTCCTTCAATGATGGAGACAAATGGCTAGCAAATTCCCTTTCAAGATTCTGGAGAAACAGCTTGTTAGCATATTTGTGCAGAACCTCAACCAAGAGTTAGGTTTCCATTTGCAAATTCTTAGTGCTATAACCTTCGATGAAATCACATACAAGGGGATCAATATTGAGAAGGCCCTCATTGCTAAGGGTGTGGTCAAAATCTTTAAGGAAACGAAAGATAGCACTTCTCATCAACAATTGAACGATAAACCCAAATATTGGAACAAGAACAAAAACGTGGTCAATGATGGGGTGGTCGATGCTAAGCATGTCCAAACATTGCAAACACCGCTGCAGCTCTCCAAACCAAGTCAAGCTCCACCTCAACAACAGCAGCAACAAAGGCAGCCTTATCCAAACCAACAGCAACGACAACAAGAGCGGCCTCAACAAGATTACCCTCCGCGACGTCAATTCACTGCCTTGGGAGTGCCCATTGAATCAGTCTTACAGCAAGCCTTACAGAAAGGGCTCATCACCTTACCTGATGCTCCTCCTTATGGAGAACCTATCTACAAAACTGCATGTTACAGAGACAATGAGTATTGTGAGTTCCATAGGAGCAAAGGGCATCAAACTGCTTCTTGCATGAAACTTAAGCACCTCATCCAAAACCTCATCGACGGTAATCAAATCACTTTTGAGAATGAATCACCAGCGCAACACACGAACAAGGATCTAGATATGTACAAGGAACCATTCCCTCATCATGGTCCACCTCCTCCTCAGGATAGAGGTAAAGGTATCAATCACGCTTCCACGTCTTTCGATTCCATTGTCGGTCGTTTCAAAGAGAGTCGAGTGTCTACCCTCACAATCAAAGGCAAATCTACGGATTGTGCTGTTACTACTCATCGAGGTCATGTCACCATCTGTGCACCTACACCTAGGCTTCCGGTTCATTCTGATTATAATCTTGTCGAACATCTAGGGAGAGCACCAGCACAGATCTCTATTTTGGACCTGCTACGGTCCTCACCTACACATAGAGTGGTGCTAGAAAAAGCTCTCCAAGAGTCTTCCGTTCCTAACAACATAGCGGTTGCAGATTTCCAAGCTATAGTGGGTAATATTGCTTCGCCTTACAACGTGGTCTTCTCTGAGAAAGACCTTCCCTCCCATGATCCTTGTCACAACGATGCCCTTCATATTGAAGTTCTCATCCATAAGCGCAAAATCAAACGCATCCTCATAGATGGTGGTGCTGGTCTCAACATATGTTCTTTAAAGTTACTAAAGCAATTGGGATACTCTGAGGATCACGTCAACACTGATCATAGTATTACAATCAAGGGATATGATGATGCAGAATGTCGTTCAGAAGGTGTTATTCACTTGCCTATACAACTGGGCCCTGTTATGCTTGAAACCAGGTGTCAAGTCCTTGATATTGAGCTGCCTTACAACATTATCCTAGGCCGCCCATGGATCCATGCAATGAAAGCTGTTCCCTCCACGTATCATCAGTCTCTAAAGTTCCCATACAATGGTACGGAGATCACCATCCCAGGAGATCCTAATCCTTTTGAATTTTGCCGTGTCTTGCAAGGAAGCTATAAGAATTGCAACCAAGTGCCTAAAAATGACAAAGCCCTTGAATCCCGTCTCTATGTTGACCCTGAAACTCTCACGCAAGCCTCTACAAGTGAATCTACACCCTTCCCTAAAATCACAGCTCACATCAGAGATATAGGCTTTGGTACTTATGATATCTCAGAATCTTGTTGTGTAAGGCAGATGCCTCTATCTCCAAAATCTTACGGCCAACCACCCATTGCCAAAGTTATCAAAAAAGCAGCTATTCCTCCCCCAACATTCCTAACCCAATTTCAACATGGACAGTTATTGGAAGAGGAAACTATTGAGGACATCTCTTCTTGGCTCTACAAGGAGAAAGAACCAGTCACAATACCAGTCAAGCAATATGGCAATGGCTTAAGGATAGTAAAAAACATGGGCTATCAAGGCAAAGGTGGCCTTGGGAAACAAAATCAAGGCACTATGGAACCCATTGTTGTGACAAAGAAGCTAGACAAGAAGGGATTGGGATATGGTAAGAAGGTACCACGCACCTTGGACATCGAGTATATCCTCGACGAGGTAGCTGACACTTTTCCCGCCGATTCGACGTCTATAGAGGATATCACCAATGACTCTTCCCTCCACATGACCAATCTATTCACAGAATCCTCCATTTTTACACTATCCTCCGTATCCTTAACCTCCACTACCAACACCCAGAATGTCACACTTGTCTACCCTGAACTTATCGATTGGGACCAACAAGGGGCCCCCGTTATAGATGTATTTCAGAATGACGAAGCTTTAGCTGAGTTCATGGGACTTCGGGAAGGTATCCCTCTTGGCGATCACAAAGCAAGTTTTGTAATGGAACTCGAGCCAACAGCTTATTTTGGTGAGAATGCCAAATCCTCCAATCGCAAAAGTGCAAACAAAGAAAGATCTCTAGGTGAAAACCACACTGTGGCACCTCCTGATCACAAAATAGTAAAAACAAAGGACGTATCCAAAGGTGAAAACCCAACTGTGGCACCTGAGGATGGAGGATTTGACCTTCCCCTATCATCTAAGTATCAAGAGAAGTCAGCTCTCCTAGTGGAAGATTCTACAGAGATCAACCTGGGCACAGAACAAAATCCAAAGACCACATTCCTAGCGGCATCATTATCTGAAACAGAGCACAGAAATCTTAACAACTCTTTCTTGCAACGAACTATCAACTTTGCATGGACCTATGCTGATATGCCAGGGCTAGACCCTAAGCTGGTAGTTCATTATCTCACAGTTGATCCCAAAGTGAAACCAGTCAAACAGAAGTTGAGAAAGATGCACCCACAGATAGCTCTCTTGGTGAAGGTGGAAGTACAAAAGCTGTTAGATGCCAAGTTCATACAACCAATTGACTATTCAGATTGGGTCTCAAACATTGTACCTGTGTCTAAACCTAATGGGCGTATCCGCATGTGTAATGATTTCAGAGATCTCAACAAAGCATGTCCCAAAGACGACTTTCCACTACCAAACATTGACATTATAGTGGACTTGACAGCAGGTCACGAGATGCTTTCTCTCATGGATGGATTCTCGGGTTACAATCAGATAAGGATAGCTGAAGAAGATCAACATAAAACAACCTTTACTTGTCCATGGGGCAATTATTGTTGGTGTGTCATGCCGTTTGGTCTAAAGAATGTAGGAGCAACCTATCAGAGAGCAATGACAGTAATCTTCCATGATCTCTTTCATCACATCATGGAAGACTATGTTGATGATATACTGGCTAAATCTTCTAGGGCGGATCACATACAGGTCCTAGGACAGATCTTCGACAGGGTTGAAAAATACCAAGTAAGACTCAATCCAAAGAACTGTGTATTCGGTGTAACATCAAGGAAGCTGTTGGGATACATTGTATCTCGTAGAGGCATCAAAGTAGATCCATCAAAAGTAAAGGCTATAGTGGAGATGCCTCCACCCAAGAACCTTAAAGCATTAAGGAGCCTCCAAGGAAGGTTGCAGTCCATTCGGCGTTTCATATCACAGCTAGCAGA
Organism: Cunninghamia lanceolata; assembly: GCA_027924645.1. Taxonomy (NCBI): domain Eukaryota; kingdom Viridiplantae; phylum Streptophyta; class Pinopsida; order Cupressales; family Cupressaceae; genus Cunninghamia; species Cunninghamia lanceolata. The sequence goes on from BSBN01000312.1 coordinate 6,013,542, forward strand.
TAAATGTCAACCCTTTCAACACTTGCTCCATAAAGATGTCTCATTTCGATGGGACAACAAGTGTCAGGTAGCATTTGATCAACTTAAAGAGTATCTAGCTACACCTCCTGTATTGGTTCCACCAGTCGCAGACAAACCTTTGATATTGTACATCTCCACTACAAACTCAGCCTTGGGGGCCTTGCTAGCACAAAATGATGACACAGGAAAGGAGCATGCAATTTATTACATTAGTAGAACCTTGGTGGGATATGAGCTCAATTATTCACCAATGGAAAGGGCTTGTTTAGCAGTAGTGTTTGCCTTCCAAAAGTTGCGGCATTAAATACTAAACCAACATACAAATCTGATAGCCAAGATTGATCCCTTGAAGTATCTACTAGCGAAAGCAGCTCTCACAGGCAGACTAGCTAAATGGGTCATGATCCTTAGTGAGTTTGACATTGAATACACCGATCGTAAAGCAATCAAAGGACAAGCCCTCGTGGATCAACTAGCAGAAGAACCTATGAAAGATACACATCCTATGGTAGCAGACTTTCCAGATGAGAATCTCTTCACTCTTTCCAACTCCATAATGTGGAAGTTGTACTTTGACAGTTCCTACACACTGCATGGATCAGGAGTCGGCATCTTATTTGTTACACCTCAAAATGACTATATTCCAAAGTCATATCGGCTTGCATTCCCTTGCACTAACAACATAGCCGAGTATGAAGCACTCCTTATAGGTCTCAATACAGCAGTTCAATGGGACATCATAGAATTACAAGTATATGGAGACTCACAGATAGTCATTCGCCAAGTCACAGATGAATACCAAACAAAGGATGAAAAGTTGGTCCCCTACAAGCAACTAGTGGATGCCTACAAACCACATTTTTCTACCATCACATTTGAGCAAATTCCAAGAGAGCATAACAAAGCTGCGGATTCTATGGCCTCTATAGGGTCACTGATTGACATGCCTGCTAATACACAGAAGTGTGAATTCTTGATCGAGCAATTGTTGATACCAGCCATCGATGTTCCTATTACTGAAATCATCTGCGAACTTGTTGGTCCCAATTCCCCATGGTATGAAGATATCTATGAATACCTCAAACACAATACCTTTCCCCCTGACCTATCATCCACCCAACGCAAAACCTTTATCCGTCAATCCTCTCGTTATATCATTCTGGGTGATACACTATATCGCCAGAGTCTCGATGGTATCCTCTTACGATGTCTTAACGCGGAAGAAACTGAAGCTACCTTACGAGACATAGACGAAGGTGTCTGTGGTGCACATTCTTCCGGTCTAAATCTTGCTAAGAAGATACTCAGAACAGGTTATTACTGGCCTACAATAGAGCAAGATGCTGCACAGTTTGCTAAGAAGTGTCTACAATGCCAGCAGCATGGAGATTTGATTCATGCACCAGCTCATGAATTACAACCTGTGACAACTCCATGGCCTTTTTCTCAATGGGGTCTCGACCTCATAGGACAAATCCACCCTTCCTCCTCCAATGGCCACAAGTTTATCATTACCGCCACTGAGTATTTCACGAAGTGTGTGGAAGCCATTCCTATGACCTATATCACCGGTAAGCAAATAGCCAAGTTTATTCTAAACTACCTCATATGCTGGTATGGTATTCCCCAAGCCATTGTCACTGATAATGGGAGACCATTCAAGAACCAAGATGTCCATGCCTTGTGCACACAATACAATATCCAACATCGCTTTTCCACTCCCTACTATCTGCAGAGTAATGGCCAAGCTGAGGCTTCCAATAAAACCATTCTCAAAATCCTCAAGAAAACAGTCACTGAAGCTGGTCGTGATTGGCACTTGCGACTCAATCCCGCCCTATGGGCCTACCGCACTAGTATCAGAACACCAACTGGTGCCACACCATATGCCTTGGTCTATGGCTCTGAAGCCATCCTACCTATAGAGGTCGAGATCCCATCCCTCAGAGTATCCATGTAGGACCTGATCGGCGGAGATGAGTATCGCACTTCCAGATTAGCTGAGCTTGAACTACTAGATGAGAGGTGCCTTGCCGCACTTAATCATCTCCATGTCTATCAAAACCGCCTCCGGCATAATTACAACAAAAAGATCAAAGAAAGACGGTTTCAAGTTGGTGATCTTGTACTTAAAGAGAATCAGAGAAATCAAGCAGATCAAGAAGAGAAGGGCAAGTTTGAGCCTAACTGGTTAGGTCCCTTCATTGTGACAGCGGCATATGGATCAGGAGCTTATACTTTAGCTACACCTGACGGCATTCCTCTAGATGAGCCACTTAACAGTGTCCATCTCAAGAAGTTCTATGCCTAATCCTCAGAGTATTCCAAAAAAACACAAAAAAAAAAAATCCAAAAAAATCCATCCTCTGGTGAAAACCTGGCAAACAGGTGCCTTGGATATGTACCATAGTGAAAACCTGGCAAACAGGCGCTATGTGTAGAGTCAGCATCCATCGTCTATCAAGTCATGTCCACTCCTTGTCCAGTTGCAGCACACTTTTCATTCATCCATAATAAAGCCATTGACCTTGTTTGCATTTCCATCTCCCTATCTAGTATAGCTTGGAAATTTGTCAATGTCCATTGTCGTCTCCCCATGTCTTGGTCTCGGTCTACAGTTAACACTGTCTTGTCCTAGGTCAAAGCTTTCTGTGTCTTCTTTGGCAGTCACCCCTACAGTTTCCTCTACCAGAATGGGGGCAACTATTTCCTTAACTTAGGTCTAGGATTGGTTCCTTGTTCGTGGTTCGTAGCATACTTCAATCTCTTCTCATTTCCACACGTAACACCCTTTAACGGACACATCGCTCCTACGATAAGGCTGTTATCTTCTCCGCACTTTTCCCACATCATCACACCAACCAGAACTACATATCATTTCTTCTCCATCTTCAGGTACCTTGATCCCATGGATATGGGTATGTAGGTAGTCTGGATTACGAAGGACGTATCCAGTACTCAGGTACATAAGATCCCCTCTTTTCACCTTGATCCATCTCATCACTCTATCCAGAACTACATATTTATCACGTTCATCTTAAATCGTCGTGTGCCTTGATCCCGTGGATACAGGGTATGTAGGCAGTCTGGAATACGAAGGATGTATCTAGTACTCAGGCACACACAATCCATCATTCTCCGCCCGTCTCAATCCAGTTGCACTTCATCCTTCTAGTCTTCTGTTTGTCAAAATCTATTCGCCTCAACTTGACTAACTCAAGCAGCAAACTAGTGCATCCTTTCAGAGGCAAAAGTCCTTCACAAGCCTGAAGCAAAGAGACCCCCTTCTAGAGTCAACTACTGTCCTGCATACCGATTGCCAGCATCAGCTAAGTACTGCTTAACCAAGCCCTAGATCCACAAGCTTGTCTTCTGCGAAGTGTTCCATTGTCGAGACCAACACACGCGTCTCCTGCAACATGTGGCATTTCCTACAGCAAGACATTATCTTTTTAGGTAGATAGCCCCCTTTAACGGACACAAAGTTCCTACGATAAGGTTGTTATCTTTCCTATCCAATCTATCCTGAGCAACCTCTTTGGCAAGAGAATGTGTTGGCTGTATGTTTACTTTGTAAGTCAGTCAATTTGTGTTTATGGTTTATCTTTTGTTCCTTTTCCATTACCTATTCAAAGCTACCTTGATTTATCTATAATCTTGGTATGTTGCGATGCAGTACGGATTGGGGCCATAGTCATTGTGTTCTGTGTGTCGTGTTTGAGGAATGATCTTTAGTATCTTTCTTGGCATTCTATTTATCTTGTGTGTGTTAGGACCTAGCATCTTACATATTAATAATTCTTCTTGCATTTACATGTATTGAAGTTTATTTTATGTTCAAGACTATGGCTTATTCACATGTTCCAACAAGGTTATATTATGTCTAAAGGATCTAAGTTCAAACTATTTGCTTGCAGAGTCAACATCCACGCACTCGGATATTACTACACCTTGGTCTTCTATACCTTGGTGGCAAACTATCTACGTGCTATATCAAAACAAGGATTGCTCTTTATAAACATTTGTGAAACCATTGCAACAAGCTCACCTTTCATCCATTCCCACCAACCTTTATATCGCTTTCATTGCAGTAATCGATCAACAGTCCCTGTCTCCATCTCCTCCTGTTCTTCTCTCTGGTGCATATCTGCAAAACCCACATGTCAGATATCACTAGTCATCACATCTATATCATCATACATCTATAAGCATCATATACGCAACATATGTCATCACGTGAATCCATAATCATACATACATATCATCACATCCATGACATCAAGGAATGCATACACAAAAGCATGAACAACAGTGAGCCAAATCGATCATCATATATATCATGTAATGGTCATCATAATACAAAATCTCGGTGTCTACATCAATAATACAAAGTGTGTATACATCCAAATATACATCAGTATAGTACATCAAGGCTATCAAGAGCCCACAAAATATACATCAGAATGCACGTAGGCATCTGTCTAAAGTGATACAATATGATACAATATATAGGTGTATGTGCCCTAGTGGGTAGAGATGCCCTCCTGCTGTGGCCCCTGGCCTCCCCCTATGCTCAGTGGAGGTCCCCTTGATGGTCCTCCTCCTCTCCCTGGTGGCAAAAATGGCCCTCTAACTGAGGACACTGACTACCCTATCCTCCGGGATCTGGATGCCCCTGACCTGCTCCTGTCTCTGTAGCTTGGTGCCTGCTGAGCTGCCAGTACCGCACCCACATACAGACCCCTATAGTACTCTGCCTCCCTGCCAGCTGATACTAGCTCACCCTGCACTCGGACAAGCTCGCTATATAAAGTCCTCTGGCCTGCACCTATGCCTGTAGCTGCGCCTGTACCTGTGCCAGGGCTGTCTGTGCTACTGAGGCTGCCTGTGTCTGTGCCTGGGCTGTGGCCTCTGCCTGCCTCGCATCTACCCGCGCTGCATCCCTGTCTCTCCTTAGGCGTGCCATCTGGAGCTCTAAACGAGTCCTTCGGGCTATCTCCTCCTGCAGCAGTCGCTCTGCTCTCTGTAAATCAATCTCTACGACCGGGCCCACTGCCTCTGCCATCTCCACATCGGCCTGTTGGCCGCTACCCTCTCCACCTGCCTACTGACCCATGGCCTACTGCCTAGCTACCCTGACCTGTCGTCTCATCCTGGCCTCCCCTCCAAGGACCAATACCTCTCCCACTGCCCCTGCTACACTTGGTGTAGTCAATCTCATCGGCCTGTGTGTCTGCCAGTATTGATCGTACTCTGGCAGCGTCCCTGGGTTTGCCAGCCTAGAGTCCCAATCCCATCTCACGGGGACAAGTCCCCAACCTCTGTCAATGCTGTCGCCACTAGTATCTCGGCATCCCAGTCTCCAACCTCCCTCCGTGTCCTGGCATGTGTGGCCTCCCCCATGGGTAGTCCCTGCGGCAATCCAAACTGCCTGAGAACTCGCTTTGGAAGATATCTCTCTATCATATCTATCTATCTACTAAATAGATAGCGAGCCTGTTTGCAGTACATGAGCTGCTCATGCTCATCAGCCCACCCCTCACATAGTAACTAGGGCCTCCATATGAATAGGTCCATCTCGTCAATCTGCTGCCTCCAGTAGCTAACAGACCCCATCCTCCGATGTGTCATCACCCCGTCATATAAAAACGCATAGGGCTCGCCTCTATCTCGGTGGCGCTATGCCATGGGTCAGATCACTGGAATGTGCTCCCACGCCCATACCTATAGTAAAGTCACCCCTGCTAAGAGGCTCCTGCCTCTCCTATAAACACAATGGTGCATGTCATGATATAGCTGTCCCAACACACGGGGTCCCACGCATACTGTCTGCCATGGGTGAACATCCCTGATAGCACTGTCCCCCAGCCAACTGATAGTCCTCTAGATCTCCTGTCTGGACATAGGAAGCTACCAATCAGTGACGCCATGATCCATCTGATCCAGTCGCAGAGTCTCCAGACGTCTGCCCATCGGATCTCCCCGTCATCTATCCACAGGTCATCTGTGCAGAAGACCTCCTCCAAGCCTGCCTTGCCCCGTGCCAGGTCAAAATCCACTATCTCCCCATCTATCCGAATCCTCAGGATGCGGTATACATCCTCCAGTGTCACTGTAGCCTCCCTCGTCGGAAAGTGGAACGACGAAGTCTCACTGTGGTATCTCTCTACAACTGCAGTCACTAGGGTGAGATTTGCCCTAATGTGTGTCAGGTGGGCCACATGCCATAGTCCCACATGCTCCAGGAAGGCATCCTCCTCCCAAGTCAGCTGTACAACCTCGTGTGTGATCACGTGATGTTGCTCTCGCGACATCAGTGGTGGCAAAATCCTCTGCATCCATAGCAAATCACGTGTTAGTTCTTCTATAACCAATCCCTCAAAATCCTATATACCCCTATGCTATGCTCTGCAGCCCCCAACCATCCCTTTTCTCTCTTGTTAGCTAGGCTAGGTGTTCTTCTTCTAAGCCCCCCCATTCTACTAAACCCTAACTTTTTTTCTATCTAGCCACAAGCGCTTTGTTATATGCAACCGCGCTGTCTCCCCGCCAACAGCGCTCCACTGTCTGTCCATCCGCGCTGCGCTTTTTCTTCCAAGTGCACCTTGCTTTCCACAAGCGCAACACCCTTCTGCCAACAACATCGTTCTGCACTACCATATGCGACGTAATTTTTACACCTACTTACCAGTCGCGCTAACCTACCCTACCAAGTGCGCTTCGCCTCTATACCAAGCGCGCTGCGAGATTTGCCAAATGCGCTGTGGCGCTACCAACTTAACCAAAAGCGACGTGATTTTGCCAACTGCGCTACTGCCACCTACTAAATGTGCTGCGGTGCGCCAAAAGCGCCTAAAATGACTACCATACGCGCTGTAATTTTCTAAAGCGCTTTTGGCTTACTTTGTAACCCTACCTAAACCTAGCCCTAAAACCACCCTAAATGACAAATGCAAAGAGGGTTTTCGATCACTTACCGCTGCCGGAGCTCCTGCTGGCCTCCTGTAGGTCCGTACCAACTCCGCCTGATGACTGTGCACTGGAATCGGCATCTCTCCTCGCTGGCTGCTCCACTCTCTCCAACTAGGTTTGAATTCTCTCCTCTCTAAATTTAGAGTCTCCAAGGGTGCAAATGAGGATTGTGGTCCCCATGGGACCTATTTATAGTGTCCCCACCTTAGTTTTTCTTTCCCACCCTTCTTCGACTTTTTCTAAATCTTGGTCGTGCACTCTTCTAGTCGAGCGCCAACACTATTCTTCTACCACTTCCCCGTCTTCACGCTCGAGGGGGCATATGCTGGGGCAACTACCTACACTGGGGCAATAAAATTGTATCACATCTTCGACAATCGATTTCTTTGACGCAACGCTATAAACTGCATTGCATCAAAGAGGGGCAAAATGTAGACACCCTAAAATGACCAAGTCGTCACACTGCTCGCATCTTGTCATTTCTTCCTAATCACCTGCATTTCACACATTAATTAAATAATCTAATTATTTAATTAATTATCATCAAATTCTTCTAAATCACATACTTTCGACATTAATTAAATAAATTCTCTTTATTTAATTAATTAAATTAAATTCCTCTATTATTCTTCCACGATTAAATAATTTTAATTATTTAATTAGATCATTATTCTTTGTCCAAAAATCAAATCTACATTAATTAAATAAAACCCAATTATTTAATTAATTCAACAAATTCCCTCTTATATAAAAATTAAATAATTCTTAAATTATTTAATTAAATCAAATTTATTCTTCCAAAATCATGCACAACAATTAAATAAATTTATTTATTTAATTTGCTTTCCAAATCTTCTAATTAAATAATTCCAATTATTTAATTATTTCTTCCAAACTATCTTCTCTAAATTTAAATAAATCAATTATTTATTTAAGTTGCTTTTTCTTCTAAATTTGAGTTATCTCTAAAATAACTCAAGTTTTCTATATTTAATAAAGCAAAATATCTTCTTTTCTTATGCAAATTCCTTCTTCTTGTTTTAAATCACTTAACTGATTGCTTTATTCTTTTAATTGATTTATCTCTTCAGTCAACTCATTCTTCTATTCTTGATAACTCCTCTCATGCAAAAGAAAGCAAGACACATGTCTTCTTCTTATTCGTTGCACATTCCTCAACTTATCTCCTCCGTTGATTCTTCTGAATTATCTGGACCGTTGATCGATCTTTGATGAAACCTATATAAACCCCCCTCATCTCCTTCATTGAGCCTCTCTCTTCAATCGTATTCTCAGGCATACTTAACAGAGCTTTGAGCATACAAAACGCGTCGATTGAGCACTCTTACGATCTTTTGACATTGATCTCATAAGCACACTACTTGCTTGTTGCAGCTATGGCTTTGTAACTTCATTGAGTAATCCACATTCAATCCAAAGGAAACAATACAGATTTCGGTAAAAGTCTCTATTTCCTTGATTATTTGTCATGGCTTTTATTTAAATTCATTTTCTTTATGTTATTGGGTTTTTGGTTTTATTAGTTTAGATTTAATCAATTTTTCCTCATACACACTCACCTATGTCATTCAAGAAATCATGGATTTTCTTGTAATCATTGAAAACTTGCCAGCTATATATATTATTGGGGATGCTAGGCCTGGTGAGGACTTCAACACTATAGGTGCAATGTGGTGATGATATGGATGTATCAAACCTTGAGACCATAATAGCTAGTGTATCTGCTATGGTATTCTTACTTCTATGCAGCCATTTGATACCCAAAGCATTAAAAACTCAATTCTATCCCACACAACATTCCTATTCATTTTCAATCTTTTCTCTTTTGTTGTATATGAACCTCTAACTTGAGATACAATCAATTTAGAATCACCAAACACACTGAGATTCTTGATTCCATACTTGGCAGCAATGTTCAATCCAAGCAGCAGAGCCTCATATTCTGCTACATTGTTGGTGCACCCAAAATTCAACTTGAAAGTGAACTTGTAAGATGTGTCATATGGAGATATCCAAATAATACCTACTCCATTTCCTTCTTACGAACATGAACCATCAAAATACATTTTCCATACATCATTGCTTACCCAGGAAGAAGGCTTTAGGCATGAAGTCTCATCAATACAATTATTAGCATTATCATCAAAGTTCTTGACAAAGTTGTCAGGCTCAACATCTTCATAGTGTATCTCATCCTTTTCTTTTTATGGGTCCTCCACAATACATTTCCTTTTCTTTTCTCTATGTAATTGCACATCTTTTCCATTGACCAATATGGTGGCATAAGATAAGTCCATTTGTATGCTACCACCTATTGAAGTTGCCCATTTTCTTGACAACAACATGCCCCACTTGGTTGGACAATCAACAATGACTATGTCCATCAAGAAATATTTTCTAGGATGTGTGGCAAGTTGAACCTCCACATCACTAACCATTCCAATAAAATTTACATCGTTGGAATCCATTGCAAAAAATTTGTGATATGACCTAGAAACTTTTAGGTCCAAGAGGTTGATGACTTCCAAAGGCATCACATTACTTGATGCACTAGAATCTAACATCCAATTATGTACTAACCATCCCTTTATCAGCAGCGAGGTATACAAAGGATCAATCATGGTTGGATTACTTACAGATACCATCCCAAGGTAAATTTTAGGTACATATTGAGTATTAGCTTTAGCACTTGTTTCATCTACAACATCATCCAAAGGATTTGTTTGCTCTTCAAATATGGTTGGAGTAGTGATATATTGCAAGGCCTTGTCCTTATGTTCTGGGATCCTAAATATCTCAGTAACTAGAACCAGAACTTCCATTTGGATCAAACTTAGGGCCATGTCAATAGGAACATATTTAGGCAGAGAGGTAGATGAAGGAATGGTAGTTGCATGAGTATCAAGAATAAAAGGCATTACCTAACCATCCTTATTAATTCCAACTACCTAGGTTGTCGATTGTCCTTCTTGAGGACTCTTCTTCATTTGACCCAATTTTTTGCCAAAATTGGCCACCTTTAGATTTTGAACCTTGCCTGCTAGTACATTTACATTTTTGTTCTTTGGGACATACTTAATCTATACAGAAACATCATTCATAGTTGACCTTTTATTTTGTGTTGATTTGCTTGCAATTTTGCTTACATTCTTAACTACAGTATCAACTTTTCTAGCATCCGCAACAACCTTTTATTTTCCTTTATCAGCATATTTATTGGACACTTTCAGTGTTTTGTATCTTGATTGTCACTTCAAGGATTTACTTGCCTATTACATAGCTAGTACTCACTCTAAACTTGCATGACAACATCATAAGTAAGGGCTTTAATATCCTCATTTGAGGGTCTTTCTCTTTTGTATCTATGTTGCATGAGTTCCTTGAGATGTTGGAAATCCTGGGTGGGTATCTCATACTACCCTTGGTGGTCATTAAAATCAAATTGGAAGAATACATCTTCCTCATCTTCATCAAATTGATTTACATCCACATCTTCATAATATTTAGGGATCCCCTCTTCATTTGGAAACTCCTTATCCTTTAACATCCCAACTGCAACAACATAGTTTACAAGGTCATGAGATAAGAAGCATGATTCACACCAAAACACATCATCCTGAACATTCACATGATCCTTCCTCAAATGATCAAGTGTATCTGTGTCTTGTGCCCTTGGATTCTCTTGCCTTGAAAAAACCTATTTATCATTCTACCCTAGTCTCTTGGACCAATCATAGTTGTAAGGCTTGTTGTGTAATCTCTGGCTCTCATTAAAGTGAGTAGTATCAATAATAGGAGGTAAACCTTTCTCATTTCTTGTAACGTTGTATGATATATATTTCATTTCCCCCATTAGTTTATCTAACTTGTCTTCAACAATAAGAGGCTTGCTTGAGGCTTCTCCATCTGGTTTTAAAATCTTTACATCATCTCTTTTGACATGTTTCTTGAATGCCCTCATGTTACTTTCTATGTTGATGGCCATGGTATAAGCCTCCCTCAAAGTTTGAGGATTTTTATCATGGAGACAATATCCCAACTTTGCATCAATTGCCCCATAATAAAGAACCAGACACATGGGTTCATTAGGTCTCACATTGGGAGGTACCTTCCTCATTGTCATGACAAACCTACTATTGAATTTAGAAACGGTCTCATTTACACCCTTCTTTATTGTTGTCAACTCATGGATTGAAAATCTTAGATCAATCCTATCTCCACAATGCAATATGAAAACTCTCATAAATTCATCCCATGAGTCGATGTTGTTGTCTAGAAGACCTCAATATCATTCTTTTCACTTTCTTATAATGACTGCACAAACAACTTTATCATAACATCCTCATCTTTAATTTCATACTCATTAGTCACTTTGATAAATCTCTTGAGGTGTTCTTCACTAGTGATATCATTATTATCGTAAAATTCAGGCACCTTACCCCTGATTTCATTCGATATTGGATTGGGGTAATCCAAGATGCCATAAAAGTCCAACCATCTATATCTCTCCATTCCTAGAGGATGCCTTGGTGGTGGGAACCTTTGAGCATACCGCTTGTTATGGGCTTTCATATTTTGTGGGTTACCTTGTTGCTGATCAGGTTGCTGATTTACCATAGGTTGATTTACTATGGGTTGAATGTTATGAGGCTAAGGTTGATCTTGTTGCCAAGCATTTTGGGAAAGTTGAGCCTACTGTAACTCAAGTAGAGCCTACACTTCTCTCTGCCTCTGTCTGATGTGACCAAGCAAATCAAACTCATCATCAATCTCTCTTTCCCTATGCTCATTTTCTAATTGTGTAGCAACATTGGCATCATAGAATGGAGCATCTTGTTCCAGTTCAATCCCATGTGCGGTGGTAGGAGAATTAGAACATGACCCTACTCTTGTAGCTCTTATGTTTGTAAGATTTGATGCATCCATATCTTCATATTGTGGATCTTGGGATGTTCTTCTATCCCCTCTAATCATGTTAACTGAATCTCTTGGCATGCCAAAATCATGGCTATGGTCTCTTGTATTATGTCTAATTATCCTATCACGAGCATCATTTGATGTATATGGATACTGATCAACATTTACATAATCTCTAATAGAAGAACCAACATCATTTCTTTGAGGAGTGTATTTAGTAAGCATACCTTTGTTTGTAGCTTTCCAGGCACTACGTTGCTTCCCTAATTGTGTTTCCATATCATCAGGTTGTTGTGAATTCCTTAAATGCTTCACTCTTTCCATCTTTGATCCTTTCCTTTTTACTTTTGATGGGTTTCAACCAAATAGAGTCACCACTCTTCACTTGGGAAGAGAAAACTTTCCTTACCAATAGAGAACTTAGGAAAACAACCAAGAACTTACTTTTTCCTTGGCAACGGTGCTAGTTTTGTTAGTGCACAAAGTTGATGCTCCTCAAATCCATAAAGTTGATCAGTTCTCAAGTGTCAGGGGTGTCAAACTCAAGATAACTATCAAAAACTTATGTTTGAGATGAGGCAACTGAGGACAACATGGATAAGGTGGGTAAAACCTTCTTCTTCTTTTGGCTCTGCTAGACCAAGGGGGGTGTTCCCTAAGGTGTGTGATAGAAGTGATTAATAACAATATGAAATCAAACCTTGGGTCAAACCATACCCAATTAATAGGAAACTCCAATTTTCTATCACTAAGCGACTTGTATGTTGGTTTGAGGGATTCAAGGTGTTACACCTTCAAGTAGAAGATATACAACCATGCAGAGTCTAGAATAATGCTTTGATAGCCCCTGCTGCAATAGATTATCTGAACATGGATGCAGTTTAAAAACAAATAACACAAATGAGATAAGGATTTAGGTTTTTGCTGTGTTTAAGTGGTGTGAAGGAAAAGGATAGTTGAGTAGGCAACAAACCAGTGCCTATTCCAATTAGCGTAGTATAGTTTGGATGATAAATCAAAGGGGACACTACTATAATCAGGGTTTTGCTACCTAATCAAGGCAACAACAAAGACAATAATAGATAGTTTATCACATAAGCCAAGCTCTACACAACAAACTAATAGCTAGAAGATTATTCTTTAATAATCCATTATCACATTGATATGGAAGGATACCTCAGAAAGTATTACAAAGGTGTTTTACAATCTACATCGATTAACCAATTATAAACAACATTCAAATCAACAAATGTGACTAGAGTATATTGTCAAAATACCTAAAAACCTCACAAAGAATTCATGGAGACAATTGAAAAGAAGTTCAATTTGCACTTTCAATTTATTCTTTAAAGATTACAATGTCCTTTCATTACCCTTGAAAGGGAATCTAGAAAATATTACAATATTGATGCTCTCAAAACCAATAACTAGGAGAAACCCTAGCTTTCATACAAACTTTTCTATTTTATCAACTCTGCTCTAAAACCAAACATTTTTCCATCCCCCCTTTGCAAATGAATGCAAAAACACTTTTATACCTTATCTAATCCATGAAGGTGACTTAGACTGAAATATTTGACCCCTGGAAGAAGAAAATTGGGTGACCATGCTGCTTGCATCATGTCCACATGGGTCATGCCAAGAAATCCTATTGGTTTTGAGTTCTTGCACATGCCATGGTAGAAGAAATTTAGTTTGGAAGTGTCCAAATAGTCCTAGGGTGTATGGAGTTCACCGACCATGCCATTAGACTCTGTAAAGATCATTAATGGTGGCCCAAAGAGTTTCTAGAGTGTCTTGTCACAAGTTGAATAGTTAATTGGTAGGGAAGGAAAAATCATACAAATTGAACCTTTGCCAAATGCTCTTCTACTTTGTTGGAGGTATCAGAATCCTCACAACTCTAACAAACACAAAGGGAGCACCAATTAGGAATTCCTAGCTATCAGGCTTTGAGGATTAGGCCCATGTTGAAGACTTGTCTACTTTTCCATGCAGGAGAACCAACAACTCCCTGATCTCTGAAGTCTAAAGAAAGAACCTATTAGGCCTTAGCAATCAAGCATCAACCAAAAACCATTTTTTTGAGGAAGAGAAACAAATGACTTCCCAAACTTTGAAATCCAAGGAAATAAAAAGGCACCATACTTGGAAGGAAAACTCATCAGGCCCCAACAAATCAAGCATCCACCAAATTTCCTTCCACTTGATCAGGAGAACACATGCAACTCCCAACTCTGTGATCCTGAAAAACTTAAACAAATATGAAATGTTGAGTATCAAGGGTCGGAAATACCTCAAAACAAATACCCCAGAGGCAAAGAAAATGAAGGATACCTAACATAGCGATCCTGAAAGACTTAACAATTATAAAGAATTAGGGATCAAGGATTAGGGTGACTTCAAGTCATCAACCCAGAACAACAATGGAAACTAGAAATGATCAAACCCCTGATCTCGAAAAACTTAGAAGATATGCAGAGTCAAGCATTAGGGATTGGGAAAGCCCCAAACCCATGCCAAAACATCAAAGGGAAACAAGACAACCTGACACCGTGAACTCGAAAGACTTAGATAAATATTGAAGCATCAGGGATCATGGAAGTCTATAAACTTATACTTAATTGTCAAAGGAAAGTGGGTAAGTCTAACACCATGATCTTGAAGGACTTAGATAAAAAGGAAAGGAACCAAGGCAAAGTTCAGAGCCGATAAGGATGGCATGCTAGCACAGGAAACCCTAAAACTCTGAAACTTCAACCAAAGAACAAGGCTAAGTAAATGACCAAAAAAATCCCATACTTAGAAAATTTTGGGATTTTGCTTGCATTTTGACATATTGGAATCCCCTTAGGATATCTCAGATCAGTTGTCAACAATGGGTGAAGAATGTTTTAGGCAATTTAGAGGCCTAAACTTGGGAGCTTGAAAGAAAATGAGGCATGTGCCAACAACTTCTTCAACAAACCTCCTTTAGTAGAAAAAAGTAACTTTTCTCTTATCTCCACATTTACTTTTGGTACTGAGTTTTCTATTTTTAGAAAAAGTAACTTTTTTTAGTTCAAAACATTAAATATTTGTAACTACAACTCCAACACCTTGTTTTAGTATCATATTTCTTGGGATGATAAACTTCATTTAAAAGACACGTGCATCTAAAGAAAATTTTTATCTCCTCCATAGGTAGTTGTAGATTTTACTTTTTCAAGTACAAACAACAATATGTAGCTATAAATGATTGGTTTCTTCATGAAAACTTCACTTCTATCCTCTTTTCTTCATGTTTCCTCCATTTTCAGTCATTTTCAAGGCATCTCCAATCTAGAACAAGAATTTGGAACCTCATGGAAGACTGCAACAATCATATTTAAGGTTGCAAATAAGGTATACATCAACAAATTTTATCTTCATTCAAATTCAAGACCTTGATTCCTTCATCTTTGACCATTTTTAGCTCTAAATGTGCATGTACAATAGTGACATAGGTTTGATTTTATCTTGTTTCAGCTCTTGGTAATTGACTTCAACCTCATTGACACCTTTCTTCTATCTTGTACGTATAGCAGTAGATCTTGTCATTTCATTATGTTTCCATCATGTGTCTAGATGATTTCTAGCCTTCATTTCACTCATTTTCAATTGCACAAAAGAAACTGAATATCAACTCCTTCATAAAATCATCAATTTTAATTAATAATTGTGAATACAATAACCATATTTTCCCAAAAAAAACAATAGTGTTTCAGTCGTATGTTTCCAAAAGTTGCTGATAATTTTTCTTGCTTTCTTGCATTTTTCCCATTTTCATAAAATTAGTTGTTCCAAAGGAAACACCACCTAATTTGACCTCCATGGGATTTGTATTTGACTACTCAATCAATTCTAGTTCAGTTTGGGTACCTATTTGTTGAAATTAAGTAACACTAAGAGGGGGGTGAATCAGTGTTCTGCAAAAAATTATTATTATGTTCCTTTATTAATTTACCACATACATTTAAGAGAAAGAATTGTGAACTTAAGAACAACAACAACAAGATCATCACACATGAACACTAGGATTTTTACGTGGAAACCTGGTTAAGGGAAAAACCACGGTGGGGGTTAACCCACAAGATTTTATACTCTGTTAAAAGTATTACAAATGGGAAGGCACATGCCTTTGGGCACACTGTCTAGAGCTCACTGCTCAATGGAGGCTCACTGCCTACAAGATCAATTACAAAGAGTCCACTGAAATACTTGAACTAAAGAATAGCAACTAACAATACAAGATTACAATTCTGGTTAAGCTCAATATACTGACTTCACACACTTCATCTCTCACTGCCCTATTTCACTGTTCTGCCATGATCTGAAGCTTAGATCTCTTTGCTTTGCACTTGATACTACCACACTTCACACCTATCGCATCATATTCGTACATCCATTTCTCAAAATTCTCGAACCCATCGATCATATATATCCGCAACATGAAATTTCATCAACTGCAGTCGGCCTCAAGAAAACTTAGAATCTTTTTCAAGATCATTGTTCTGTTAGCTAAATCCATGCACAAACATCAATGCGGACCAAAACTTATGTATTCAAATCACCACACATGTTAGCCAATACCATTGGATCTCATAAATTACTCAACCAACCACTTCTCTTAATCCATACAAGGATCAAACACCAAGTTGGCATGTTCTTCACTAGACTGAACTGTTTAACCAAAATCCGATACTCAGATGCTTGTAACTTTTAATCCCTTCATCACCAAAGGCTAAAACTTTGGATTTTGGTAGCCCTAACATCCCTTAACATTCCCTCAATCTATGGCACAATATTATTACCTATGGAGAAATGCAGACCAAAATGTTGAACCCTGTCATATGCTCTATTCCTGTCTATCCAGAATTAGACAAATCTATAACCTGACTTCCGGTATGATCAAATGATACAATGTGGATGTGTAAGATAGATTTAGTTGCCATCAATGATAACACCTGACATGCCTAGCAGTGTCTCTTGCCAACAATCTCCCCCTTTGGCATTGATGGCAACACTTAGTGAAAAATGACTAAGTGTTAGAACAACTCCCCCTTACTATGTACACTTGTGATTTCCAATGCTCCCCCTTCAATGAATTCCTCATTTTTCACTGCTTTCCACTACCCCTTTGACATCAATGGAAAAGGTTAAGATCTGCATACCAAAATTCACGCAAAAAATCTATGTACATGGGCGTATATTTACAAACAATCCTTATGTCTTGTCTACATGAACTTAAACACATCACCAAAAATGTTTTTCAATAGTGCCAATTCACTGTCCCAACTTTTCTTCATGTTATCCAAAACTGAAATATGACCATTGAATAAAAATACCTATGGCTCTGCCTTCTATAGATCAGTGGGATCACTTCTCAGAGCAGCAGCTTGAGCTTCTGTCAATACATTGAACATTGTTTCTAACTTAGGGGAAATCAGTCTCCGGAGTTCAGACATCCTTGCCATAATATTTTATTTTTCTTTCACCAATTTCTTTATTTCATTAACCAAGCTAATTACTTGGCATTCTTGACTCACCGCAGATATTGTCAAAGGATCAAAGGATTGAGATACATTTGATAATTTTTTCTTAGACTCTTTTATTTTCTTCTCAATATCCTCTATAACTTTTGGCCAAGATAAACAAAATTTGTACACATCTCCTCCTTTAGTGAGGGCATTTTGAATACTCTTTATAGTAGTATCCAACACAATTCTCTCATTGTCAATCATTCCTTTCAGTTCACTAAATCTTTTATCATTAAATTCATTCCAGACTTTGACTTCTGCTGACTTTTCAAAAGACTCAAAGTGAGTACTTATAGAATTTATTAAGCTCTTTAGCTAACCAGAAGGAGAATTAGATGAATCCTTCTGAAAAGTTGGCATAATCTTTTCCAAGATGCCGGAAGCAAGACCAAGCAACTCACTATCCTCAATGTGAGATTTTAGGATCTCCTTTCTTGCCTTGCTTGTGCAAATGATACTAACTTCATCATTTGAATAGGGCAAAGAGTATCCAAACTGATAGGCTCTTGAATTAGATTTGGTTCATCAAATTCAAGCTTATCTTTCTCAAGAAATTTCTTCATTGCATCTACAGTGTCTCTTGCCATGCATGCAGTTCCATCTTTCTTCTCCTGAGATTCACAATTCAGATCCTTGTAGGTATCATCATCAGGATTATCTTGCTTTTGTTCTTCGACACTCTTAGCTGCTTCTTCTTTTTGATCTTCCTTTTCCTTAACTTCTTCTACTTTCTGCTCTTTATTCTTCTCATAATCACCTTCAGTAGGAGCATTTATTTCCATATTTATCTCTACATTTTCTTCTCCAGATTGATCCAGAGGAATTTGAGTATCCTCTGCACCATCAACATTATCTTCCTTCACCATCTCTTCATCTCCTTTATTCAATATTTCCTATTCTGGAATAGAGAAATCATCTACCTTATCTTGCTGCTCATTTTTCTTCAACTCTTCATCATTCGGAATGGATGTATCATTAGCATCAATAGGTTCTTCAGTGACCACATAAAACTTATTCTTGTCTAGGGCTTTCTTTAGAATTTGTTCTATTTCTTTGACCACTTCATCAATGTCTCCAAGCATTAGCTTATTCATCTTAATTTTGCTTCTGAATTCATCTTTAACTTCTTTGAAAATTTTATTTGCTTCCTTCCTAGAGATTACTAGACATAGACTAGACAACACATGTTCTCTTAGCTCCAAATCCTTTGCTTTAGCAGCTTCTTTTCTCATCTCCAAAATGTCTCTTAGACTCTTAGGGATTTCTGACAAAATTTCCACAAGTTCTCTGTTGAATGTATTCAAGTACTTAACAGTAGCATCCTCCAAAATTTTCTTGTTGGCATCATCAAGGTTGTCATAATATTCAGTCATTGGTTTTAAGTTTCCATCTACAGTGATTGACTTCATGATGTCTTCCACAAAAGGAGTAGACTTCTCAACATAAGCCTCTAAATTATGCATTTTACTTGACTTTTTGCTTCTGGAGGGCTTCTCCTTAGACACTTTAGCAGCCTTAGTGCCTGAGGCCTTCAACTCTTTAACCTCACCATCTGACTAAGTCTCTTCTTCATCCTCCTTCTCCACACTGACATATGACCTTTTGCCCATTACTTTTGTCCTTTTTCCTTCCTTACCAATAGGTTTTTCTTTGAATTTATTTGCAATAGGAGAAGGTGACGCACCAAAGGTTGAACCAGAACTCCTAGGAGTCCTTGACTTAGAAGGGGATTCTACCATAACACTTCCATGTTCCCTATCCTGCTTCTCCTTCCTAGCTTTCTCTATCCTTTCCCCGTATTGTCTCACAGCCTCCTTGGTTATTCCAATACTTTCTGCATACATTGCAACTTGCCTTTGGACCTTTTTCTTAGTTTTAGGTCTCCAGAGCTCAACATGTAGTTTTAAATTAAGCTCACCATATGTACCAAATCTCTCAACTGAGGTATCTTTTGGTTTTCTTAGAAGGTGTTGAGCATACATTTCTAGTAATTGTTCATCAACTTCATACCCCATGGGCATGATCCATATAGTCCTTGGTTCAACTGCTTCCATCAAGCATTGACTATTTCCACCATGAAACAAATTATATCCTTGTAATTTTCCACCACAGACTTAGGGATTCTTTCCTTTGATTGCATCATATTCTAAAAAATCTTGAAATATCCCCAAAGAGTAGTCCTTTGGGCATTGGATTCACCAATATTGTGCAAGTGCTCTCTTATTTGTATGGCAATAGGATTATCACTGGTCAAATACAGGATTTGCACCCCAGGCAACTCATTCATGAAATAAAAGAACAAGCACAAGACCAACGTACCATACGTGAATGCATTCTTCTTATCCTTCTTGATCTTGTTCAGATTCTCCATTAGTTGGTTTTGTAGCAGCTCACACAAGTCATAGTCAATATTTTCTCTTAACATCTGATAAGCAGCATAAATGGCTATACCGGACACTAAGTTTTCCCTGATGGAGTGGTATATCTTATACCCGATCACCATAGATGCAAATTTGACATTTGGATCAGTTATATCATTTATTGTCATTGCCCTCTTATCAAACCTTGAGTCGGTAGCTTTAGTTATGGTATGATTCTTCACTATTTTTAGCATCGGTAGTCCACCAGATGAGTTCAATCCTATTATGGCCTTGATGGCATCCTTAGTGATCTTAAAGGGTTTCATAAACCACATAAATTCAGCATGCATCTGACTCAATACATACCGGACCCACTCATCCTCATCGAAGGATGGAAACCCAATAACCTGAATGAAATGTTTGTCTTCCAGCGCCTTGTACTCATGTTTAAGATCATGAATCTCATCCCTTAGGTGATTCTTAAACAAATCTAGTAACTTTGAATTCCCAAACTCATCTATGCTAGCATGAATGTAAGCCCTAATATCTTCTATGTGCAACACACCATGCAAAACATCAGAAAGGGCACCTAATGGATCGACCTCTACAGATTTGTGTGGATGCTTTTTGAATTTAGGTCAGGGCCTTTTGGTGATGTCAACAACCAACAAAGTAGCCATATCAAAAATCACAAGTTCAAAGCTTCACAGAAAAATACTTTTTTCTCCATGGGATTAGGGTTAGCTGTCGAATTCACTTTTCGCACTCCAAATCTTTGAGACCTCAGCTCAGGCGCTCTTCTACTTATTTTCTTCAAATGCAAAGTGATTCAAATGTTGAGTGAATGACCTTTTATGCGCCACAAAACTTAAATTACCATTGTAATAAATGCTTTGCCCTAATTCATCTAGTTACATTGTTTCTGAATATAGTCAATCTTCAATTACTCCGCAATCAATCGCATTAACTTCTTTTCTTCCAGAATTTGCTTCAACAGATCTGCAATAGGCTTCTTTATCTTCATTCATTGTGCTAGATTCAGGCTCACAAACTTTGGTAGGGGATTTATGATTTTCTTTGCTGCTCCCCCTAAGCTAGAACCTCTGGCTCAATTTATGGAGGAGGTATCAGCACCGGATGCTGGTGCAGATCCTTCCTTTGACTCAAAATCATCCTTTTTAATCCATATCTTGCTCATCTCCTTCTATATTTCCATCGGATCTACCTTTTTCTTGTCTTTATCCATCTTCTGCTCTGTTCTTCCTTTACCTACCTGTGAGTTCTCTTTTCCATTTTTGCTTCTGCAAAATTTAGCAATATGTCCAGATTTGTTGCAGTTGAAACACACAATCTTATTCCTCTAACAATTATATGTTGGAGCAGGTTTAGATCTGCATTTCATTGTAATATGTCCAAACTTGTTGCAAGTAAAACATCTTCCATTGAAAACTTGTTTGTTCTTAGGAGGATTCCTTGATCCACTTCTGCAATCTTCAGCCTTATGATCTATCTTTTTACAATTAAAGCATTGAGCAGAGAAAGATAATGCATTTTGATTCACTTTACTTCATTGATTAGCTCTATGACCATACTCATTGCATTTGAAATAATTACCATTGAAAGATGGATACCTTTGAGCATTAGGTTGTCTTACTGGAGGCCTTATAGGATTCCTTCTTTGATTTATTACTTTAGGATTTCTTTGACTAGATCCAGAGCTTTCACCTTTCTCATATCCCAGACCATGCTTATCATCGGCCTTTTTCTGACTATCAAGTAGCACCTCAAGTTTAGCTGAGCTTATCTTGAACTTCTCTTTGTAATCATTTGTAGCTTATAGGTCATGTTTGAGAATGACAATTTGCCTCTCAAGTTGTTGCTCATTATACCTGGTTTCTTGTAATTCAGACTCTAGATGGCCAATTATTTTGTCCAATCTGCAACACTCTTCTATTCTTTCTTTCAGAGACTGACTTAGGTTTTCTTTAGTGTTCTTCCTTTCCTTGATTTCCTTGGTTAACCTCATCACCCTAGATTCCATCTAATGTTTTAGGACAACAACTTCTTTTGCCAGCTTCTCACATTCCTTCTTCTCCCTCAGAGCCTCATCCATGCCATTTTCTTCCTTCTGATTTGCTAACTACTGAAGTAGCTCCTTCCTCTTTTTCATAGATTTTCTTAGTTGCCCTTTTAAAGTCTGAATGAAATCCTCAGCATCTTTACGGTTCTCTTGCAGTTCCTTGACTTCTACTTTGGACTAATCAGGATCTTCTAAAGCAACTTGAAGTTGTTCATTGATGCCATCAGAGTACTTGAATGAACCCATTGAAACACCTTCCCAAATCTTCCTCAAGCTATTAAACTTCTTCCAAGGAACCTTGCTCTGATACCAATTGTTGAAATCAAGGAACACTGAGAGGGGAGGTGAATCAATGTTCTGCAAAAACTTATTATTATGTTCCTTTATTAATTTTCCACATGCATTCAAGAGAAAGAAGTATGAACTTAGGAATAGCAACAACAAGATCATCACACATGAACACTAGGATTTTTACATGGAAACCTAGTTAAGGGAAAAACCACGGTGGGGGTTAACCCACAAGATTTTATACTTTGTTAAAAGATTACAAATGGGAAGGCACATGCCTTCGGGTACACTACCCAGAGCTCACTGCTCAATGGAGGCTCACTGCCTACAAGATCAATTACAAAGAGTTCACTGAAATTCTTGAACTGAAGAATAACATCTAACAATGCAAGATTACAGTTCCGGTTAAGCTCAATATACTGACTTAACACAGTTCATCTCTCACTACCCTGTTTCACTATTCTGCCATGATTTGAAGCTTAGATCTCTTTGCTTCACACTTGATACTACCACACTTTGCACATATTGCATCATATTCACACATCTATTTCTCAAAATGATTGAACCCACTGATCATATATATTTGCAACATGAAATTTCATCAACTGCAGTCAGCCTCAAGAAAACTTAGAAGCTTTTTCAAGATCACTGTTATGTCAGCTGAATCCATGCACAAACATCAATGTGGACCAAAAATTATATATTCAAATCACCACACATGTCAACCAATACCACTGGATCTCATAAATTACTCAACCAACTAGATCTCTTAATCTGCACAAGGATCAAACACCAAGTCAGCCTATTCTTCACCGGACTGAACTGTCTAACCAAAACCCAATACTCATATGCTTGTAACTTTCAATACCTTCATCATGGGAGGCTAAAACTTTGGATTTAGGTAGCCTTGACATCCCTTAACATTCCTTAGATCTGTAGCACAATACAATTACCTATGGAGAAATGCAAACCAAAATGCTTAACCCTGTCATATGCTCTGCTCCTGTCTATCTAGACTTAGACAAATTTGCAACCTGACTTCCGATATGATCAAATGATACAATGCGGATGTGTAAGATAGATTCAGTTGCCATCAATGACAACACCTGACATGCCTAGTAGTGTCTCTTGCCAACACTATTTGCATGTTTGCATCAAGTTGTAACATGTTTATAAAAGTTGTCAATAAGTTTCCAAAATATTGCAGCAGTGTTTCCAAGGCATTTTTTATGGTTTCAGGGTTCCTAAAGTTTGCATGAAGGTTTTTGACATGTTTTTAATGATGTTCTAGGTCTTTAATGTCTATAACTCAATTTTCATGGCATGATTTGTCTCATTTCACCAATAGGATAGTTTGACAACTTTTCAGACAACTTGCATCTTCTCTTCAGACTTTATCCTTAATCTTTCTCAACAAAATTTACCTATTGACATTATACTTCCAACACCCATGAAAACTAAATGCAATTTTTTAGGAACTTTAGAAGAGTATTCATGGATGTATAATGATTAACAATGCAAGATATGTCAGTCATGGTTGCTAGTAGTAGTAGTCCCAATCCTTCCAAAAATAATCCATGACAATATGAGAGGTTCATGACAACATTTCTACATCCTCCTTCATATCTTTGGGACAATATTTTGTCTTTGCAACTATTTATAGTGGAAAGATCTTGGATGTGATTTCAGCAAATCTTTTCAAACTCTCATTTGTGACAGTCACCTTGGTTACTAACTATCCAACCCTTTCATAACAATCCGCTCTCACTCCCTTGAATTGTCCTCTATTAACATTACCTACATGTAATTTGACACTCCCAAACTTGTATATTTACAACTCATACTAAATGACAAGATAATGACACCATTGATAGTTATGCTAACTATGATAGTCCTTTTTGTTCTTGAATTGATAACTTGGAGGTGATTGTTATGTGTCCTTGTGATAACATTTCCATTCAATCTTAAGAACCCTTACTACTTCTGCAACTACTATTAATTAGGTAGGATGCCTTAATGATTGGTAAACAATCCTATAAGGTCGTGTTGATAACTATTTTGGGCATAGTTTAATCATGATAGTCCTTTTTCTCTTTTCTAACGTATACATCATTAAAGGATGTTATAAAAATCCTATCCATCATGCATAGCCCTATGATATTTGGGTTTGAAATGATTTCTTCCAAGGAACAACTTGAATTTATCCCTATTCATGAATTCTACAAATAATTTATATCCAAGGATGAGTCCACATTGGAAGATCATAATCCATGTTGATTGTTATGACAACTTTGATCTTCACATTTTCCACATTGGATGTGTTAGGGCCTGTATTTTTCTTCCTCATATACCCTAGGTTTAGTTTGCCTAGTCTTGTAAAACCCTAAATAAACCCTTAAAAATCCTTAGAACTTGCACTATGGTCCATTTGCTTTATTCAGCATTTCTAATCCCTCATTGACTGCTTGTTGCCTGTTTCCAGCCTTTTAAGTTTCTATGTTATGTCTAGGGTGTCTTGTGTCTATTGTTGGAAAATGTGCCTCAAATTTATTGGCTTGCATTGTTTAGTCCTTCATCTATCTAATTGTTCTTTTTCAGTGGGACCTTATCCATAGTCCTCTTGATGGTCTGATATACTCTCTATGTTGGTGTTAACTCTTCATCGAAGTGACATTATATTTTTTATGGGACTTTGGAAACTGTCCCTTGGATGGAGCTAATACCACGGTGATGTCCTATCCTTGTTGGCAGGAGTTAACTACTTTGAAGGGAGTCACTTGAAGCCCTTTCCATCAATCTGATAAGCATGCTACAGGCTTAAGTTACCTCTTCATCGATGTGCCAGATATGTGTTGAACACTGTGGGACCCGGCTGGTACTGATCAGAGAGCGGGGATTGGATGGTGTCTATGGAGAAGTTAAGACTTGATGACATGAGAACTGATATGGATGCCACCTAGACAGTGGGGACTACAGTCAAAGAAAATATCAAAGTGACTTAGAGATATTGATGGGACTCTATCTTGAGTCTTCTTGATACCTCTGATGGCGAAGTGTTAATGAAGACTTGGTGTAAGCGAAGAGTAGGCTCTTATCGAAGGGACACAGGAGTTTTGAAGGGAGATTGTATGAAGTCTCTTTGATAGCTCTAACAAAGGTAGTTGAACTGAATATGTCTATTTGTCTTCAATAACCAAATTGACTAGTTTCTGAAAGACATGAAATGCAGAACAAATTGTTCTATGTGGTAACCGAATGCAATGAAGTTTATATACATTGCAATAGTGTGAATCGATCATGCAAGGGACATGGGAGTTTTGAAGGGATATTGTATGAAGTCTCTTCGATAGATCCGATAAAGGAAGTTAAACTGAATATGTCTATTTGTCTTCAATAACCGAATTGACCAGTTTCTGAAAGGCATGAAATGCAGAATGGATTGTTCTATGTGGTAACCGAATGCAATGAAGTTTATATACATTGCAACAGTGTGAATCGATCATCAAATTATTTAGTGCAGTGTGTGAGAGGTTGATCAAAGAAATGTTGTGCCGCCCTTTGTGGTTACTATGAATTAACATCTGAAAGTAGAAGACTGTAACTTTGTATGTAAACTCTATTTACTGTAATACAAAGTGTTTTGCTTGGTGTGTACGTTTCTCTCCAATAAGGGTTTTCCCACGTAACTCTGGTGTTGATCTATGTATGATTCTTAATCTGTCTACTCTGTTATTCTAATTTAATGTGTATCTCTAAATGAACAATAATTGAAATTAAAAGTACTTTCTGCATTTCTCTTCTACAAATTAGCATTAGGAAGGTGTTTCTGCACTTAGCTTTCCTTACAAGTGGTATCAGAGCCTGGCCAGTTGTGTTATACTTGTGGGTGAGTTGGGTTTTTTGTGCTAATTTGGTTGAGTGGGAGTTTTGCAGAGAAATTAATTTGTCTTGATTATAGATTTAAGATGGCAAGCACATTTGAAAGAATAGAGATAGAGAAATTCAACGGTGGCAATTTTGAGTAGTGGAAACTCAAAATGGAAGATTTTCTCGTGGATCATGAGTTATGGATTGTAGTGTCCTCAACCAAATCTACAGCAACCTCGCAAGATGATTGGGATGCAATGGACCAGAAGGCCAAAGGACTGATTAGATTGTGCTTGGCTGATTCAGTTCTCTTGAATATGCATGAAGAGAATACTGTGAAATCTTTGTGGAAGAAGCTTGGTGATATTTATCAGGGGAAATCTTTGGTAAATAAGTTGTTCCTAAGGAAGAAGCTATACTCTTTGAAAATGGAGGAAGGAGTGTCTATTGCAGATCATTTAACAATCCTTTCGCTGCTATCAGAGGAAATGCAAAGGAAGTCTTTTGAGATGGCCAAGGAGGCCCTTACTATTCGAGGTAGAAGAAAGGAGAAAGGCAAGAAGAAAGATAAGAAGTCTAAGTCCAAGTCAGAGGGGAGATCAAAGTCTCTTGCCAAAAATTCCAAGGTGAAATGCTAGAATTGTGGGTAGACTGTACATATCCAAAAAGATTGTAAAGAGGAGAAAAAGAAGAAAAAGAAGAACAATTCTTCTAATAATGATTCTTCTTAGAGTGAAGCAAATGCCTTCATTGCAGCCTTGGCGACTCAGCCATTGGATGATGTTTGGCTAATTGACTCAAGTGCATCCTTTCACATGACATCTCATAGAGATTGGTTTTCTAAGTATGAATAATACAAAGGTGGAAGGGTGTATCTGGGTGATGATTCTCACCTTGAAATTGTTTGCCATGGAAGAGTTAGAATTAAGTTTCCTGATGGAAGAATAAAAGGAATCAATGATGTAATGCAGATACCAGGTCTGGCTCATAATTTGCTTTTTGTTAGTAAGCTGAATGATGTTGGTGTGCAAGTTTCTTTCTCAAATGGTGGCTGTAAAATGACTAGAGGCTCAATGGTGTTGGCCAAGGGTGCACGCATAGGCACTCTGTACAAACTGGATGTACATGCTAGTTATTATAGCAGTGTCTCTGAAAAGTCAAGTAAAGATGCTAACGTAGGGAAGGAGAACAAAGTTCCTCTGGGTACGAATTCCTTGGAGGTGAAACTCCTAGCAGAGAAGACCATATTATGGCATCATAGGCTTAGTCACATAGGTGAAAACAACTTAAAATCCTTGAAAAATAAAAACTGGTTGAATGGCTTGAAGATTGTAACCTTGAGTTTGAATTTTGTGAACATTGCATTTATGGGAAGCAACACTGTGTTTCTTTTTACAGTAGTCCTCATAAATCTTCTGGCATACTAGATTATGTTCACTCTGATGTTTTTGGTCCAGTGAATGTTCCTTCGTTGTCGAAATCAAAATATTATGTTTCTTTTATAGATGATTATTCGAGAAGGGCATTTGTATATTTTCTAAAAAGTAAATCAAAAGTGTTCAGTCAGTTTAAGGAGTTTAAAAACTTGGTAGAAAATTAGACTGGTAGAAAAATTAAATGCTTGAGGATGGATAATGGTGGTGAATTTTGTTATGCAGATTTCAAAAGGTATTGCAAAGACCATGGGATTAAAAGGCATAAATCTACACCTTATACTCCACAACAAAATGGAGTTGCTGAAAGGTTGAACATGATGCTAATGGAAAGGGCGAGAAGTATGTTGAGCAGTACTGGTCTAGAGCAAAAATTTTGGACTGAGGCTATGGCTACAACATGTTATTTGGTAAATAGATTTCCCACTTCGGCTCTTGTTGACAAAACACCTTTGGAAGCATGGTTTGGTAAAAAGCCCTCTTTAAGACACATTAGAGTCTTTGGCTGTGAGGCATATGCATATGTGTTGAATGAAAAAAGATCTAAATTGGAAAACAAGGCTATAAAATGTATCTTTATTGTCTATGGCATTGGTGTGAAAGGATACAAGCTTTGGAATCTGACTACTGAGAAGGTATTGTACAACAAAAATGTAATCTTCTGTGAGCTGAAACCTTCTTCAGTTGATCTACAGCCAGAGGTAAAAGAAGAAAAGAAGGATGTTGTTGAAATCCCTCTTACTCTAGAGAAGGAAGAATAATGAATTTCTAGTGTACCTGAAACTGAGGAGAGCTTGAGCAGTTCTGAAAGTTCTGAAGAAGAATCACAACCTCAACCTGTGAGGAGGTCTACACGTGAGAAGCGGCAACCTGAAAGGTTTGGATTTTCTATGTTGAATTCTAGTTGTGCTTATGCTTTGATTACTAACACTGATGAGCCTAGGACTGTTAGAGAGGCTATTAATATGTCTGATTCAGATTCTTGGTTGGAAGCCATGAATGAATAAATGGCATCTTTGAAAAAGAATGAACCCTGGAATTTGGTACCCTTGCCTGAAGGTTGAAAGCTTGTTGGCTGTATATGGGTATTTAAAAAGAAAATTGGTCTGGATGGAAGTGTTGAATAGTATAAAATAGGTTGGTCGCGAAAGGGTATTCTCAGGTAGAGGGAATTGATTATGGAGAAATATTTTCTCCTATAGCTAAGATGACATCTATCAGATTTCTTTTGTCACTTGCAGCAGCGTATGACTTGGAGATTGAGCAAATGGATGTGAAGACAACATTTCTTCATGGATATTTGGAAGAAGAAATTTATATGTCCGAACTAAATCACTTCATTGAAAAAGGTAAAGAAAGTCTGGTTTGTAAGTTAAAGAAATCTCTGTATGGTTTAAAACAGTCGCCTAGAATGTGGTACCAAAAGTTTGACAATTATGTGTTGTCATTGGGATTTGTGAGATCAAAATCAGATCATTGTGTGTATTATAAAACTAAAAATGGTCATTTACTTATTATTGCCCTGTATGTGGATGATATGTTATTCATTGGGAATAGTAAGGGTATGATTTCTGATTTAAAATCTCAATTGTTAGTACATTTTGAAATGAGAGATTTAGGTGCAACTAGGTACATTCTGGGGATGGAAATCAGAAGGAATAGGGCAAATAGAAAACTTTGGCTCAACCAGAGAAAGTATGTTAATTATGTCCTAGAGAGATTTAATATGACAGATTGCAAGCAGCTAGTTGTTCCAGTGTTGCAGGGAACAAAGCTATCTGTTGAAGATTGTCCAAAATCTCCTACTGAGATGGAGGACATGACCAGGGTGCCTTATGTGAGTGCAGTTGGCAATTTAATGTATACAATGGTCTGTACTAGGCCAGACATTGCCCAAGTAGTGGGAGTACTTAGTCAGTATATGGCTAATCCAGGAAGGCAGCATTGGGATGCTGTGAAAAGAGTTCTCAGATATTTAAACGGTATTGCTGAGTATGCCTTGTGCTATCATGGTAACTCTGTTGGATCTAAAAGTTCAGTAAGCATTTGTGGATATGTGGATTCTGATTGGGCAGGGGATATTGACAATAGAAGATCCACCAGTGGATATGTATTCATGTTGTTTGGTGGTGTAGTTAGTTGGATGAGCAAGCGGTAGGCTATAGTCACTTTGTCGACTATTGAGGCTGAGTACATGGTAGCAACTCACGCCTGTAAGGAAGCCATTTTGCTTAGATGTTTGTGTTCTGATATTGGTTTTGATGCAGGGTAGATTACTATTTGCTATGATAGTCAAAGTGCCATTTGTTTGGTAAAAAATCCCACTTTCCATGCCAGGACAAAGCACATCGATGTTCAGTATCATTTCATTATTGATATGGTGGAAGATGGAAAGGTTAATCTGGAAAAAGTAGATACTCTGGAAAATGTTGCTGATGCATTGATGAAGTATGTGAGCACAAATAAGTACATATGGTGTGCTAGTTCAATGGGCCTTGGGGCCTATGACATTCAGTAACTTTGAACGTTAGAAGAAGCCAGTAAGTTCTTCGTCAAGTGGGAGCATGTTGGAAAATGTGCCTCAAATTGACTGGCTTGCATTGTTCAGTCCTTCATCAGTCTGATTGTTCTTTTTCAGTGGGACCATATGATGAGGTATAAACAACCTCATTCCTTTGATAAAACAAATAACCCTTTTTTCATTGCCTAATCACCCTAGCCATGCCAATTTGTTTGTTTTTAGAAGCAATATTTATCTATTTTTAATGAAATGTTGTACAAATATTTATTTCCTAAATTGATTGAAATTAGCTATTAAATATTGATATAATGGTATGTAGAGTTAAGTAATTGTGTAGGATTAATGCATGGCCTACGAGAGGAGTGGACTTCAAGCAGCTGAGGTCAAGTGCGCTAGAAGTTGAGGGCGCCAGAAATTTAGGCATGCATTGATTGGAGACTCTTTTTAATTCTGTTAACTTCTGTTGGTTATCTGAGACTTTATGGCTCCACTCAGATCCTTTTATATGTTTTCATTCCATAAAGACATTAGTAGTTGAAATTCTATTTTTCTATTACAAGACTTTTTCAATGGCATTTAATTGCCATCTGGAATATAGGATTTTGTAATAGTTCAGTTTTAGTTAGTTGCTCAAAACATGGATATATATATATATATATATATATATATATGTGTGTGTGTGTGTGTGTGTGTGTGTGTGTGTGTGTGTGAAGAAGGGATATCAATCTCTTTTTGGTGAATAATTTAGGAGCTATGTTCTGTAGTATTTTTATGAAAATGAATACAAATAGTGTTATTCTGAGTATTTTCTTCTGAGTTATGAAGATATGATTGGAGTTACTATGTTGTTGTGGAAACAATTGAATGTCATCTGAATTAAAAGACAAATTTCTCCCAAGAGCTAGCCACTCGCAGGATTGTAGAGTAGATAAGTATTTCTATTTTTGTGAATGTTCTGTTTAGAGTAGTGTTATTTTATGTTTAGTTCCATTATTTGTGCCTGCAGGTTGTGATATTTAAAGCGTTAATTCTTGGAGCTTTGTTTCTTTAAAATTTTTGGAGCATCTATTTTAGTTTCAAATTGCAGTTAACTATTAGTTGAAAGTTTGAGTGTGTGTGTAGTTATAGGATTAGTCACTATTCGAAGTTCATAGTAAAAATTGCATGTATGAATTTCTAGTATAAAGTTTATATGTTTTCTTAGATTAAGAGTTCAAATGCTTTCTAGTATAAAGTTCAAATGATTTCTAGTATAGAGTTCAAATGCTTTCTAGTATAGAGTTCAAATGCTTTCTAGTATAAAGTCTGAATGCTTTCTAGTTTGATATGTTGTTTTAGTCTTTTTAAAGATTCAGGAAATTGTTTCTAGATGAGATGTCCAAATGATATTCCCTATTGCATACATCCTTGGACACTACCCAGTCGATAAACTGATATTTTTTCAACTAAAGTGTTAGAACCTCACAACATCCTGTCACCTTATCCATAGTCCTCTCAATGGTCTGATATACTCTCTATGTTGGTGTTAACTCTTCATCAAAGTGACTTACATTTTCGGTGGGACTTTGGAAACTATCCTTTCAATGGAGCCGATACCACAGTGATGTCCTATCCTTGTTGGCGGGAGTTAACTACTTCGAAGGGAGTCACTTGAGGTCCTTTTGGTCAGTCCGATAAGCACATTGCAGGCTTAAGTTACCTCTTCATCAATGTGTCAAATATGTTTTGAACACTATGGGACCCGACCAGTACTGATCGGAGAGCGGGGATTGGATGGTGTCTATGGAGAAGTTAAGAATCAATGACATGAGAGATGATGTGGCTGCCACCTAGACAGTGGAGACTACAGTCAAAGTAGATATCAAAGTGACTTAGAGATATCGACGGGACTCTATCATGAGTCTCCTCGATACCTCCGATGGCGAAGTGTTAATGAAGACTTGGTGTAAGTGAAGAGTAGGCTCTTGTCGAAGGGACACAAGAGTTTCGAAGGGAGACTGTATGAAGTCTCTTCAATAGCTCTGACAAAGGAAGTTGAACCAAATATGTCTATTTGTCTTCAATAACTGAATCGACCAGTTTCTAAAAGGCATGGAATGCAGAATAAATTGTTTTGTGTGGTAACCGAATGCAATGAAGTTCATATACATTGCAACTGTGTGAATCAATCATCAAATTGTTCAGTGCAGTATGTGAGAGGCTGATCAGAGAAATGTTGTATCGCCCTTTGTGGTTACTATGAATTAATATCTAAAAGTAGAAGACTATAACTTTGTATGTAAACTCTATTTACTATAATACAAAGTGTTTTACTTGGTGTATGGGTTTTTCCCACATAACTCTGGTGTTGATTTGTGTATGATTCTTAATCTGTCCACTCTGTTATTTTGATTTAATGTGCATCTCTGAATGAACTATAATTGAAATTGAAAGTACTTTCTGCATTTCTCTTCTACAAATTACCATTAGGAAGGCGTTTCCGCACTTAGCTTTCCTTACATTTACCGGCCCCTTGGTTCTCAAATTACCACCTAAACCCGCACACCAAAATTTTATTCATCATATGCTGAGGCATTTTTCCCATGCCTTTTATTCCATTGGCCCCACCAAGGTTGGAATATTCGAGTCTAAGCTCATAGAAGAAATCAGGAGTTGATGCATGGCATCATCTTGATTAGTTTCTGCCATTCCATAGAGAATATTTTACCAAGACAAAGGCAGACTGCGGAACCACAGAAAGGATGACATGTGGTAGGTTTTGGTCAAGCAAGGTAGCAGGGCCCAATTGGTAGGTCCCACTAAATCCACATGGTAAGTTTCAAGGCTTTCCACCATTCTGTGGAGCCCTTTGGGAAGGACCCACAGGTGGATTGCGGAAGCACAAAAGGAAGACATTTCGCATGGAATCTAGTGGGGGCTATCACTACAGTCTATTGAGTTCCATGTAGCATCATCCTATAGCTTTTCTTCCATTCCATAGGTCTTAATTTGTAGCTAACTCTTATGACTGCGGAAGCGTGGGAGACTACCACATGGGTTGAGTTGGTTGTCCTTTTCAACAGCATGCTTTTTCTATGTTGAGGGAATAATCTAGGTGGATGTATTCCATTGGTCTAGGATCTTATTTGCACATTCCAAAGGATTTTCTAACCAATTGGACTGATCAGCACTGTCTGATCTGGCCCTTATGTCCAAGGATCAATGGTCCATATTCAAATAGGATAGCAGAGTGGTGGCACGCAATTAATGATGATCTAATACAGAAAGGGGTGAATTCAAGATTGTACCAAGTCCTCTTCTACCATCTAATAGAAAGCCAGTTTGGTATTATGAGTAATTGTCCTCTTTCTAGGTCAGGATGGATATGTTCAGAGGGAAAATTGATATATTTTAATAGATAATTGAATATCTCTCTCACCGCTATTATACAACGTGATTAGTTTAGAGGAGGAGTGACAGAGTATGAGGTCATTTTTGAGGTTCTTAGTATCTAGGTCTGTCGAGACTTTTCAACTGACATAGAGGTAAGACAGGAAAAGATGCAATGATTAAATTAGATAGAATGTTGTAATCAAAAAACTTACCCCAACATTTATAGAAACAACCATTCTGTTGAATGTTCCATCTGCAAGGGTCTGGGGTTTTGTAAAATTATAATCAATGTCAAATCTATGCCTCCATTTCCACTTCTAGCAGTAAAATGAAATCCCTAGAGATTGCAAATTAAAGGCTAAGTACTACAGTGATAGCTAGACCAAAATGGTTATGATTTCAACAGAAAAGACTACTTAAGCATAGGAAATTTCTGCTTTCTTTCTATAAATGGGAATTCCATCATGCATTGTATGAATCATTCATTGTAGAAAGGGAAAATGAAGTAATTCTCCTCTTCTGATATGTTGTGTTTACCACCTTGTTTCTTAGAAAATACCTCTCTATTTTCCTGGCTAATGCTTTGTTCCTATAGAGTCAAAAGACTAGAGGTACATTTCTAAGGAATGGGTGGTTTAGGTAAAAGTTGAGGAGCGTAGCAGTAGGGTCTAGCTCCATTATATTTCCCTGCTTCTTTGAAGTTTTATTTTGTTAAGGGAAATTGTCTCCTGTCTGGAGGTCACTCCAATGATTCTATGTCATTGTGAGTCTCTAATTTGGGCATAGAGGTAGAGCTGTCACTTTCTTCCCTCTTCCCCTCCCCCACGATGATGGCACTCATCAAATATACAGTTGTAACATACATAGAGTTGTTCATCAGGATGGGTTGGCTGGTGATGGGAAGAAAGTGATGAGTTGACAAGAACAGTTAGACGACTATTGTTGCTTCCTCTTTAGGGAAGTTTTTGGCACTTCAAAAGTGAGTGACAGGTGACTGCCTTAGAGGTCTTGAAGGTTGAGGTGGTTGGAAACCTCCATTTTAAAGATGATGAGTCATGTCTCTATGCTTGGAAGAAGAGGCGAAGTAGAGGATTCTTGCATCTAGGTACCTACGGGTTTGTTGTTCCTGGCAAGAATTCTTATGTGAAGGGTAGCTAAGCTTGGCATGCATATTATCAGCCACAGTGGCAGAGAATCAAAAGATCATAATAACCTATTTTCCACACTCAGCGCTAGGATGAATGAAGACAAAATGGTTAACTTCCCCACTCTGAGAAATGATTTGGTTCTCAGGTGTTCTCTCCTTAACAACAAATGGTTTGAAATATTTACAACTGCACATGCAACTACTTTTGTCCCTTATGGAATATTTGCTTGACGAGCAGTTGTACTTGTATCTTGTTAATGTAAAGGTTGTCAAATGAAAAATGACACTTGTCATAAGGCCTGAAGCTTATTTTTCTCCCTTGTTTCTATAAAAGGGAATTCAGGGCCTTTGGCAAAGGATCTTAGAGAAATTGTGTACTGCAGAGCATAGTAATAGAGTTGGTATTTCTAATTTAGGTTATGTCTGAGAATAGAATTTGATGTCTGGGTAAACTTTGTATGAAAGTACCAATTTAAGCCTGAATATACTGCCAAGTTCAAAGCTATATTGTCTCCTACTTTGTATTCTTCATCTCATTTATGAATGAAAACTAATCAAGGATCATTTTATTCATCTTCACAATCTTTCTTGTGTATGAATGTTCTTCTTATGGCTTTTACTCAAAGAGTGAATTTAATTCTTTAAGATAATATTGAATGTTATGAATGTCTATAGGGATTTATAAGTAGAATTGGCTTTGAGTTTGCTGAAGTGTGATAGTGTTATGCATTTTTGCAATGCTTCATGAATTGGGAAAGTACTATTAAATAAGGGTTTTATTTACATCTATTTTGACTCTATAGCCCAGGTTAAGGCACCAATCTCTCTAATTCTGTATCTGGTACATACTCCTTGGTTGTTCAAATTGAAAATCTTAATGAGTTTCCCTTTTCCTGTAATAGGTTATTTGTTTAATGTTATTCTCATGTTCTCCTACAAGTGAATGAATAGAGGTCTGAGGATCTAGCCAATTGCTTTAGCATATTCTATAATTCTTTGGCATATTTAGAGAGAACAAATCTTCTTGCAACAGTATTTTGAGGTAAATGGTAAGGAGATCTTAAAGAAATATGTAAAGGATCACCCTCCTAGGTTTTGTAGAGCCTAATGTGCAAAGGAAAAGTTCAATCCAACTTTTCATGTTCGTTGGCCAATCCCTCAAGACAAATTCATTAATAGAATTGGCTATTCTTTAGATTTGTCTTTGAGATCTGGTTGGGAATTTAAAACAACCAAGAAATTAGTGACTGTATTGGTGACTATCTATAATTGTCAAGATTAGTCCAGTGATCTGCCATAGGTGTGTAGAGTTTGCACATGTATAGTGCAATATTATTCCCTTTAGAAGGTGGCAAATCTAATACTCCCCTTACCAGTGGATCAATGAAGAATGTGATGGTGCAAGAGGACTCTTCTGGAATTTTGAACCCTAGAGTTTGTTTTTCATTTGATGAGGAACGATATTGCAAAATATCTGGTCCTCTTTGAGAGGTGGTGACTCTGTTGATTAAGTAACAAAGGAAAGATCCCTTATTATACTTGGTTAGGGCTAAGATCTGCATGATGTTCCTTTAGAAGAAGTAATTACATGAAGACCAAAATGATTTCCAGGTATTCCTTCTTCCCTTTTGATTTCATCTGCAAAGGAGTAATGCTTTGCAAAGTGAAATTACATTTATGGAATTCTGTGAGTAAATGTGTTAATCCTTAAAATAGATATGGAAAATGTATGTGTGTTGATGTAGTTTGGTGAGGGAGTTCTTAAAAGTTGTATTAAGTATTAGTCCAGTTGAAGGTGATTCTAGCATACCAGAATATGGATTATTATTCTTTCCAATTCCCTGCACAATTGAATGTCACAGTTCAAGGTTTACAACAACAGCAGTCATGCCCTCAGAGAGGGGTTTTCTCTATTAAAAG
Organism: Cunninghamia lanceolata; assembly: GCA_027924645.1. NCBI lineage: Eukaryota > Viridiplantae > Streptophyta > Pinopsida > Cupressales > Cupressaceae > Cunninghamia > Cunninghamia lanceolata. The sequence continues at coordinate 6,050,019 of BSBN01000312.1, forward strand.
ATACAAAGCTATAGACTTTAGTGGTATCCAAAATTACCCTAATCTAATTCTTGATAAAGTCAGAGAACTTTTTCCAACATTCAATGGGGATAATTCTAAATCAACAGATGAGAATTTGCAAGATTTATGTGACCTAATGGGAGATTATGATGTGGATGTAGAAGATGTGATTATGAAGTTATTTGTTCAATCTCTAAAGAAAGATGCAAGAGATTGGTTTACATATCTACCCACCCATTGCATTTCTTCATGGAAAAATCTTAGATTAGCTTTTATTAACTAATTTGGTGAAAGAGTCAATGTAAGTTCATTAATTAATAAGCTTGTTCACATTGAGAAGGGTGAGGAAGAGTTGGTCCTAGCTTTTAATCTAAGATTCATAAAGATGATAAGAGATATCCTAGAAAGCATCAGATGAAATGATGCAATGTGTTTGGTTGTATACCTAGGGGCATTCAGTGAAGATATGAGTTATTTACTAAGGGATAAGAACTCTGTAACAATCCACCAAGCATATTCCATGGCTATGGATATTGAAAACAATTTGAGGTATTTGATGGTGAAGGAACTCAGGCCTGTAGGTATTGATATTGTTAAAACATCTCATAAAGGTGAAAGATGTTGATTAGGAAATAGTGATGCCTACCCAAATAGAAATAGTCTTAATACTATAATGAATTCAACATTTTATAAATTAGAAAATGATGGGGTGATTGCTATGGGTGAATCCAGAAATAACATCCTGCATGTGTGCAAAGAGAGTAGTGCAGAATCTAAAAATGTGTATTGCAATGAAGTAAAAGATGTTTGTAGTCATTTCATCAGCTATGTGGGTGAAGATTGTGGCTATAATGTTCCAGACACCAAACATAATAAACAAAAGAATTCATATGAGATTACTCCTTGTTGCAGCCCTATTAATCAAGAAATAGAAAAGTGTTTAAGATTTCAATATGATGAAGCAGTTCAAAAGGCAGGAATTATTGAAAAGGGTTGTACAAATATGTCATTTAGAGAGTTGAAATATGATTCTGTAGCAGTCAAACCTTCTTGCTATGTTAGTTATAACAATAATGAGTTTGATCGGTCTGGTGATAACTATGATTGCATTTATAAAGATTAATTAAAAATGTGTCTCTCCAAGTAAAGAGTGTGATGACATGAGTGATTGTGAAGGGGCACATCTATCTAAGGATGAACAAGTTGGTTACCTAGTTGGACTCTCAAAATGTAAGTTTGAAAGGCTAATGGTTGACAGTATGAGTGATATTGAGAGTTTGTCTACGTATTCCTTTGAGGATTATGGTGACTTGGAGTATGTTGGTGCTAAGGGAGACTTAAATCCTTAGGTCAAAGAAGCATATACATTTATGACAGGGATGAACATAAGACATAACCCCCTTTATGATGAGCCTCTGGCTCTACTTGGTGTGATAAATGGTAATCCCTATTGGTGCAAAGACAATCCTATCTTTGTAGAGAACCATGAATATGAGGAAGGTGTAGGACTTGATTAGGATCAGTCCAAAGTCTAAATAAACCATTCATATCAATATGGTTTAAATTTGGATAGGAGTTTAGTCATGTTTGGAGCTGAATCTCCTCTGCCAAATTGTAGAGTGCATGATAGAATTGGTGAGCTATCAGATTTGAAGGAACACAAATTTATGTCAACTCAGACTGGAGGGATGTTTATATGTGAGTATTTTTTACCAGATGAAAGATGGAATTTAGAGGATCACTCAGTTGATGTATTTCAATCATTTACCTTTGATCAGTCTGACTTATCAGACTTGGAGTTGAATTATGGCTTTGATAAGCCAAAGTAGATACATGTTGAAGTATTCCAGTGGGATACTATTTATGAATGCTTCAGGTTTGACATACATATAATAGATGAGGCTAATGTCTATAATGCTGGCTATCCAATAAATTATGAAAATTTTGAATTCCCAATTCAATCGGGTAAACATCTACTAATGCATGATGATGATACTACAAATATAAGGTGTTACAGTGATTATGATTTCAACATTTCTACAAAATGTGACATGTGTAACAATGGTGTGCCCAAATCAGAAACTGACTGTAAGGATCAGAAGAACACAAGACATTTTGACCATCACAAATTTAGGAATTCCATGAGAAAGAGACATTCATATCAATAGTCAGATGGATTATGATAGTGATTCAAATTCTGGCTTGAAGGAGTCATGGGAAAACAAAGTTTTTGATAGGGGTAGGCCCTCTTTTCTTTTATGGTGGCTTGGGGCCACCATATGAGGTTCAGAATCTGTAAAATGAGTCATTTGTTGTTAGACGGTCTCAAGGTAAAATTGAGTACACGGTCTACTATTCTAGAGAATCTGGGCCGTCATGCTAACCTTATGGTCAGTTATCCCCAACTAGAGCCACTGTTAGGGCCTGTATTTTCCTGCCTCATATACCCTAGGTTTAGTTTGCCTAGTCTCGTAAAACCCTAAATAAACCCTTAAAAATCCTTAGAATTTGCACTATGGTCCATTTACTTTGTTCAACATTTCTAATCTCTCATTGACCGCTTGCTACCTGTTGCCAGCCTTTTAAGTTGCTATGTTATGTCTAAGGCGTCATGTGTTTATTGGCCCCTTGGTTCTCATATTACCACCTAAACTTGTGCACCAGAATTTTATTCATCATATGTTGAGGCATTTTTCCTACACCTTTTATTCCTTTGGCCCCACCAAGGTTGGAATATTCAAGTCTAAGCTCATAGAAGAAATCAGGAGTTGATGCATGGCATCATCTTGATTGGTTTTTGCCATTTCACAGAGCATATTTTACTAATACAAAGGCAGACTGCAGAACCATGGAAAGGGTGACATGTGGCAGGTTTTGGTCAAGCAAGGTAGCGGGGCCCGATTGGTAGGTCCCACTAAGTCCACATGGCATGTTTCGAGGCTTTTCGCCATTCCATGGAGCCCTTTGGGGAGGACCCACAGGTGGATTACGAAAGCATTGAAGGAAGACATTTAGCATGGAATCTAGTGAGGATTATCACAATAGTCTATTGAGTGCCACACGACATCATCCTATATCTTTTTCTCCATTCCACAGGTCTTCATCCGCAACTAACTCTTATGACCGCAGAAGCGCGGGAGACTACCACATGGGTTGAGTTGGTTGTCCTTTTCAATGACATGCTTTTGCCATGTTGACGGGATAATCCAAGTGGATGTATTCCATTGGTCTGGGATCTTCTTTACACATTCCAAAGGATTTTCTAACCAATTGGACTGATCAACACCATCTGATCTAGCCCTTGTGCCCAAGGATCAACGATCCATATTCAAATAGGATAGTAGAGTGGTGGGGCACAGTTAACGATGATCTGATACAGAAAGGGGTGAATTCAAGCTTGTACCAAGTCCTTTTCTGCCATCTGATAGAAAGCCAGTTTGGTATTATGAGTAATTGTCCTCTTTCTAAGTCGGGATGGATATGTTTAAAGGGAAAATTGCTATATTTTAATAGATACTTGAAGATATCTCTCGCTGCCATTGTACAACATGATTAGTTTAGAGGAGTGACAGAGTATGAGGTCATTTTTGGGGGGCTTGGTATCTAGGTCTGTCGAGACTTTTCACCTGACATAGAGTTAAGATAGGAAAAGATGCAATGCTTAGAATAGATAGAATGTTGTAATAAAAAACCTACCCCAACATTTATAGAAACAACAATTCTATTGAATGTTCCATCCACAGGGGTCTTGGGTTTTGGAAACTTATAATCAATGTCAAAGTTGCGCCTCTATTTCCACTTCTGGCAGTAAAATGAAATCCCTAGGGATTTCAAATTAAAGGCTAAGTACTATAGTGATAGCCGGACCAAAATGGTTATGATTTCAATAGAAAAGACTACTTAAGTGTAGGAAATTTCTACTCTCTTGCTATAAATGGGAATTCTAGCATGCATTGTATGCATCATTCATTACAGAAAGGGAAAATGAAGTAATTCTCCTCTTCTGATATGTTGTGTTTACCACCCTATTTCTTAGAAAATACCTCTCTATTTTCTTGGCTAATGCTCTATTCCTACATAGTCAAAAGACTAGAGGTACGTTTATAAGGAATGGGTGGTTCAGGCAAAAGTTGAGGAGTGCAGCAGCAAGGTGTAGCTCCATTCCCTACTTCTTTGAAGTTTTATTTTGTTAAGGGAAACTGTCCCCTGTCTGGAGACTCCAATGATTCTATGTCATTTTGAGTCTCCAATTTGGGCATAGAGGTAGAGCTGCCACTTTCTTCCCTCTTCCCCTCTCCCACGATGATGGCACTCATCAAATATACAGTTGTAACATACACAAATTTGTTCATCGAGATGGGCTGGCTGGTGATGGGAAGAAAGTGATGAGTTGACAAGAATAGTTAGATGACTGTTGTTGCTTCCTCTTTAGGGAAGTTTTTGGCACATCCAAAGTCAGCGACAGGTGACTGCCTTAGAGAACTTGAAGGTTGAGGTGGTTGGAAACCTCCATTTGGAAGATGAGGAGTCATGTCTTTGTGCTTGGAAGAAGAGGTGAAGTAGAGGATTCTTGCATCAGGTATTAGCGGATTTGTTGTTCCTGGTAGGAATTCTCATGTGAAGGGTAGTTGAGCTCAACATGCATATGATCACCACAGTGGAAGAGAATCAGATGATCGTAATGACCTATTTTCCACACTCAGTGCTAGGATGAATGAATACAAAATGGTTAACTTCCCCACTATGAGAAATTATTTGGTTCTCAAGTGTGCTCTCCTTAACAACAAATGGTTTGAAAGATTTACAATTGCACATGCAACAACTTTTGTCCCTTATGGAATATTTGCTCCACGAGCAATTGTACTTGTATCTTGATAATGTAAACATTGTCAAATGAAATATGATACTTGTCATAAGTCCTGAGCTTGTTTTTCTCCCTTGTTTATTTAAAAGGGAATTCAGGGCCTTTGGCAAAGGATCTTGGAGAAATTTTGTACTACAGAGCATAGTAATAGAGTCGGTATTTCTAATTTAGGTTATGTCTGAGAATATAATTTGATGTATGTGTAAACTTTGTATGACAATACCAATTTAAGCCTGAATATACTGCCATGTTTAAATCTATATTGTCTCCTCCATTGTATTATTCATCTCATTTATTAATGAAAATTGATCAAGGATCATTTTATTCATCTTCACAGTCTTTCCTGTGTATGAATGTTCTTCTTATGGCTTTTACTCAAAGAGTGAATTTAATGCTTTAAGAGAATATTGAATGTTATGAATGTCTACAGGGATTTATAAGTAGAAATGGCTTTGAGTTTGTTGAAGTGTGATAGTTTTATGCATTGTTGCAATGCTTCATGAATTGGGAAAATACTATTAAATAGGAGTTTTATTTACATCTATTTTGGATCTTTAGCCCAGGTTAAGGCACTGATCTCTGTAATTATGTATCTAGTACATACTCCTTGGTCGTTCAAATTGAAAATCATAATGAGTTTCCCATTTCCTATAATAGGTTGTTTGTTTAATGTTATTCTCATGTTCTCCTGTAAGTGAATGAATAGAGGCCTAAGGATCTAGCCAATTGCTTTAGCATATTCTATAATTCTTTGGCATATTTAGAGAGAACAAATCTGCTTGCAATACTATTTTGAGGTAAATGGTAAGGAGATCTTAAGAAAATACTGTAAAGGATCACCCTTCTAGGTTTTACAGAGCCTAAAGTGTAGAGGAAAAGTTCAATCCAACTTGTCCTGTTCGTTGGCCAATCCCTTAGTACAAATTGATCATTAGAATTGGCTATTCTTTATATTTGTCTTGGAGATATGGTTGGGAATTAAAAACAACCAATAGGATGGAAATGGATTGTCCTCTTGACCATCATGACATTATTACCTTTTGATGTATCTCCATACGCTTGACCTTGCATTAACAACTGGTATGATTGACTCCTTTGTAACTTCCTTAGAACAAGAGATGGAAAAATTAGATGAATTATAAGACCCACTAATGCCATGACAGTTCATTTTGACTATCCCATGCTCACTACCAATCTCACTAACTATTGTGTGTGTAATTTTCATATTTCTCTTGGCAAGCTTGAACCTCCATTGACTGCTAAAGAGAGTCTTGCATGATAGTTTGTAAGACTAGCTCCTTAAGTTTGGGGATGGTATTATAACACTGCTAGGGTTTCATAAGGTTTTCCCTTTCTACTCTAGGAATGACTAGGTTAGGGTCTTAAACACACAAATTCAAATCTTCTGATGATAACATACTTCTATAACAAGCTCCATGATATAAGAGACATAGATCCTTGTATTAGATGTTGATTTCAATAGTGCATGTGACTATCTCAAAGGTTTTAATTTATCTTTATGAACTATAACAGTAGGATAAACCATTTTAAGACTATCAAACAAGAGGACACAAATGTATTTAATATTTAAACCCTCTTGGCATGTTTCAAGCAATCTAAGGTTTTATTACATGGTAGACTTACTAGCTAGGGTTTTCAAAAATGACAATCCCTTGTAATGTAACTGTATAGTTGGGTTTGACTATGATGATATTGATCATACCAATTGGGGTTTATTGAGATGTCAATAGTGCCAATGATTTTCCTATTCATAAATGGTAGTTTTCCTTCCACTTAGGAGTACATAAAATGACTATCAACATTGTATTACTAATAATAACCTTTAAAACTATGAACCATCCTTCAAAACATGACTGTACAGTCCCAAATTGGACTTTGATAGTCCTCTTAAATGCATGATTTTCTTATAAAACATCAATCTCCATAGTATTTTAGTATCTAAAACGTGATGCTCAACCTATTAAATCAAAGGAAACATTGGATCCTATCATGAGAATGTTCATAATACACTAAAGTCTGAATTTGACATTATAATGCCAAACCCTAGGGTTTCAAATGAGAGATGTACATAGACCTTTAAACATGATGATAGCAATTTAAATGGGGATGATAGCCAAGTGCATGCATTGTACCATCTCTTGGACCATGGATGAACACAAAAAATAGCAAGCTTTTTTGACAAATCCTACCTCCTAAGGGTTTGGTGGGTTTCCATAGGAAACCAAACCCTTAGATTTTCATCTTTACTCCATGAAACAACCTAAAAACACAAAGAATCCATTAGATCTTGAGGAATTTGATGAGCAATCATGCAATCAAACACTAAATCAGAAACCTCATTTCAAAAATCATGAAATATAAACCCTTATTTATTGTCAAACCTCCATTTTGGAAGGGAAAACTAGTATGAATCCTTGGATTTGACGAGCATCATTCACAAAATTAACCTACTAACCCTATTAAGTACCTGAGATTAGGTTTGAAACAATGAGATTTAGGATGCATTTAAACTTTCACCATGAACAAAGATTGTTATTATAGTCAAACAATAGTTTTTCCTTTTTTCCAATCTAGAAATTATCTTAAAAGTGCATCTTCAAATCATATAAATGGATTATATATGCCTTTACACAACTCCCACATGTGTGAGGGTCAAAATAAGGATATTAATCATTGAAATAAGTCCTTTTACAACTGATTTATAAGGAAAAAAGCAAATTTAATGATAAATCTAATGATATTTTACACTTATCTATGTTTATTAAGACCCCTTGTCTGTACATCCACACATGTGGGCCCTCTTTACAAGGTGTAGGCACCAAAATTAATCCTTTTATAGCTATGTGAAGGATGAAAAATAAAAAATGATAGCTAGCATAGGGGTAGATGGGAAAGGGAGGGTTTGGATTTGTTATCAAGTTGTCAAATTTAGGATATAAGGTAATGAAGGATTAGAATAAATTTAAAATGGTTTTGCTTCCAAATTCTCATTTGAGGGTTGTTTAAGGCTATTAGGAGTGCTTTAGGACTTTTTAAAAGGGTTTTTAGGAAGTGAAAACTCTAGAGAGTAAATCTAGGTTCTAATACAAATCATGACAAGGAAAATGACTTCTTCTAGGCCCTTGCAATAGACTGACACCACTTTCTTAATATTATGCATGAGGATGAGGCCATGAAATAGGCTTGAAATGTTACTAAATGAAGAAATGCAGAGAAAATAAAATTGGGAGTTATCATGGATGACCCAAGAGAATTTTGGCCCTTATTAACATGGTCATCACCAAAAGAATAAAGAAGTGAGACATGAACATCATCTTTTACAATAACCCAATAATTCCTTACTTATCTTCTAAAACCAATACTTAACACTCCATATGAAATGTGCCTACCTCCTTGGGCTATTGAATCATGATAAACTATAACCAGAGAGGTCAAGATATGAAGATAGGAAAAGACCTTGGAACTAACTCAAACAAATACCAAGAACCTTGATTAGGCATGAAGAGGGTCCACATTCTCCTTCCAACTAAGGTAACTACAAAAACACCAGATCAAGGTACAACATAAATCACCTTATACTCATTAAATCAAGACCAATAAGACACACATTGCAATAAGAACAAGTAAACCAAATAGGCTCACCCAAACAAGAGGGCAAACCAAACTTGCCAACCAAGACTCAAGCTAGCCAGACAATTGAAAAAAATGAAAGGGAGTGGAAACATACTCGAAAGTTCAAGTCAAAAGAAGGGGTCCCCATTTTACTTGTGCAAAGTATGGGGCATGTCTGCAAGGCACAACAATTCTAAGAAGGATTCTAAGTTTTTGTGCATTATGAAAAAAGTTAACATGTTGGCAAAACAAACATTAATTAGCATTAATATGTACACCAATCAAATTAATATTGATGCTTTGTTTCAATCATTCTCTCAAGATAACTTGGTTTCATAATATTTTGTGGATAAATTTTGCATTAAAACTATTCAACACTCCAAGCCTTATAGGTTGGGTTGGGTCAAATAAGGTGTTGATATGATAGTAAATATTTAAAGTTAAGATTTTAGTTGGAACTAATTTGTTGACATTTTTTTTACTCCTTTAGATGTGTGTGGTGTCATCTTGAGTAGTCCATACTTGTATGACATGAAAGCAATACTCTATAATAGGGTTAACAAATACCAGGTCATCAAGAATGCCAAATATTTCATGTCATATGCTTAGTGAGGTAGAGAGAAACTTGAGAAGGTCATATATCTTCATGGAAACATGAGTGAAAACACGAGAACGCTTCCTTTGGAGAGAACCAATGTTGAGAAAATTTCTCCATGTTTAAGCACCGCACTTTCTCATTACACAAATAGTTGGAGATAGATGTGTATCGGATTTTGGTTTGTGTTTATATTGTTGTGAAAGACAAGATGGCACATGTGTCATCAATTGAAAGATTCCTCTACCCTCATGTATTGAGTCTAAAATTCCTCTTCTTGGCATTAATTTCAAGACTTTTAAACTTCCAAATGTGTTGGAAAAGTATTTTTAGTCCCTTAGAGACATTAAGTTGTTAGTGTTGTTATCTCATCCTCGAGTACAATGAATTGAGTTCTAGTTGTTAATTTTTTTGTTATTTGTGATTGTCTCACTTGCACCAACACAAGAAGGGTTTTTGAGAGAATTTGGAGGTCATTGGGAGTGATCTCTATTGTTAGGATATGTCCATTAAGCCTAATGTATTTACTTCTATTGTGATGCTAATTTGAAGCACTAAGTGTATATTGATATTTTTTAGATTTTTTACCCACAAGGGGTTTCTCTAGAGAAAACTTGTCTTACTTACAATGTTATCCTCTGTTGTTATTTCATTTCCTTCCTAAATTCCTATTTAATTTTATCTATGTGTGCTCTCTTAGCTTAATAATTAATATATGTTGTTAACAAGATAGTTAAGAAATATCATGAGGTCATTGGGAGTGATCTCTATTGTTAGGATATGTCCATTAAGCCTAATGTATTTACTTCTATTGTGATGCTAATTTGAAGCACTAAGTGTTTATTGATATTTTCTAATTTTTTTACCCACAAGGGGTTTCTCTAGAGAAAACTTGTCTTACTTACAATGTTATCCTCTATTGTTATTCCATTTCCTTCCTAAATTCCTATTTAATTTTATCAATGTGTGCTCTCTTAGCTTAATAATTAATATATGTTGTTAACAAGATACTTAAGAAATAGCATGCTTGTTTACAAGTCATTTTTGGCTCCTTCCAATATCTTGTATAGAATAATTATTAAATTTCTACCTATCACTGTGAGATATTGCCTTGTATATGAAAGCACATTAATGTGTTTGTAGTGATAGGTTGAGGAAAGCATGAATGTAAAGTAATATATCAACATACCACCTATAGGGTCCCAAAACCGCTGCTCTATTTCCTAGAACAAAAATTCACTTTCAAGGCGAGGGTTGTCGTCATGAAAGTAAAACCCACTCTTCCACATGTCATGCAGGGTTGAAGTCTAATGAATGAGAGTGGGTTTTCTCTCCTACACTTCGAGCTCATCTTAGACTCGTGAGGGTAATCCTTGAGGTTTGATAAACCAGATGAACAACTAAAATTGGTGGCTAAACCCAACTCGTTAACTCGATTCCAAACACTGTCACCAAACCAAGAATAGCTAGCCACATAAACCTCAATATAGCTAATTTCACACTTTGCACATGCACCTATAAATAACACCATTTACATCCCCATAAGATGCATTCATTTTACATTTTACACAATGGCAAGATGCAAACATGCACATCATGATTCACTCAAGATCTAAACAGTTTTTGTATCACTTCATATGAATCCCTGGTTATAAAATGGAATCATGGACAATATGCAAACCCTAACCTACTCTACTCCTATAGCTAATAGGATGAGGGTTTGATTAGATAAGAGTGATTGATCCTTCCCCAAACTAGACCGATGCCTACTCCAATGGGTAATAAAGTCAGGAACAACAAAGAGGAAGGAGATACCCAACATCCATCAACAGAAACATGAAATGTATTCACATACAAATCCAAATTATACAAACATACAATAAACATACTTAGTAATCCCGAGCATAATTACAACAACCCAAATGCAACAAAGAAAAGACCAATACAAAGCCTTCGTATTACTTTAAATGTTGTCATACATTTATCTAAACTCTGTTATAGCATACTAGCAAATGTGGCATGAAAAATACATAAATGCATTCATATATTCCCTTGAATCACTACAATATGCCATGGAGATGTACCATTGTCTATAGATATTCGTTGAAGAGCTTTCCTACGAATTGATGGAAGTATTCCTTCATTTCCAAACCTGACTAGCATGATTTGATGCCCTAAATCCTCTTGAGGCATTTCCAGATCCAAGATGGCTCATAGACCAACCCTTTGAATGAGTTCCATTCATGTATTTATAGTGTTTTCTTGCAATTCGGATTTGATGGAGGAATGGGCGGGAAAACCATTAAAGTTCCACCAACAACCATAAATTCACCAACTTCAGTGACCCATTTGCATTAATGGTGACCTGTATGAGTTTCAAGTCCTTTTGGAAGTTGTGGGTAATTATCGCCTTTCATTTTACGCCCTTTTTGAGAATTATAGAAATTTGAGGGGGTATTGGATGCGGAAGTTTGGGGGGTCAGGACATGTCCTATTCAACACAAAATCCACATAGAAGATAGGAAAAGGAAGGCTAGCAGAGGAGAAGAGGGGTACAGGATGGGTGTTGGGAAATGCAGGTCTGTGAGGGGGATGGGATGCAAAAATTTAAGGGGTAAGTGGACATATCCTAGTCCAGGTCAAAGTTCCACTGGGAGAAGTATGAAGGAAAATGCACAAGCACAAGGGGAACTCAAATTTGTGGAGGATTAAGGCAGGACAAGATGATGTCTTAGTCAAGGTTAAAGCTCCACTAGAGAAGGAATGAGAAAGAAAGTGAGAGTGCAAGGGAGATGTGGACACATGTCCTGACCTAGAGGGAAGCTCCACCATATCTAGTAGGGGGCAAAAGTTCCGCTAGGGACAAAAATACCAAGGAAACTTAAGATTTTTTCAAGATTTTGACCAGGTTTTCATAGAGTTCTAACACCTTCTAAGGCACACGAAACAAGGCAAACACATATGGGCATCTTAGGAAAATTTTGATGAATTTGGCATGATTTTACAATTACAAGGCATGGAAAATAGAGATCCCAATGGTGGCTCTAGTTGGGAATGTGTACCAAACTTGGCATAATGAGAACCAACTATCTCCAAGCAAACCAAAAAGACAAAACATGTGGAGAAACAAAACACATGGACGTATGTACATGGACAATGAAGATACATACAACAAGACAACATAGCCATTGACATTGAAAGCTTACAAGCGTTGAAAGTACAGATGTGACTCCAAATTTTTAACACATTGCAGCTCAAACCTACACAAGGTGACTGATGTTACTTACCTCTCTCAAATACAAGCTAGATGAAGGAGTTGGTCTCCCTCAAACCAAAATAATTTTCATCACCTAGTTGCAACAACTGAAATCTTTCATTTCACTACATTAAAATGTGATTAATACCAATGGAATGAAGGCCAACCTTACCACTGAAAACACTACTGCAAGGAAACCATACATAATAGGTACTTGACCTATTCCACTCACTATCATACTTGTTTTCAGTAGCAGGGGTGAAAAATCAAGAACCGAGTTAGCATCAAAAAGGACAAATGGAAGGAAACATCCATCATCAACTGCCATGTTGTCATACCGTTGACCTCCAAGTGTGAACAAGACAAAAAGAGAATGCCTCCAACTCACATGGCAATAAAAATTGTGCTTGAATGCACTGCTGGTCCACAAAAGGAAACACATCCTCATGCAAAGTAAACTGGAAAAATTCCAGCTCTGGTATACCTTCAAGTTGAGCTACAACATGTTGATCATCTACTTGGCATTCATATTGCTACTCAACATCATTCTCACTTATGTGTTGGACCCAACCATAGGATTCATAATAAGGCATAGCACTAGCATCCACTGCATCAAAAACATATCCTTCATCACAAAGGAAAGTTTCATACTCACAAGTGTCATCACCAAACTCTTGGACACTAGGTGGCCAACACACAACACTTTCACCTGTGCTAATACACTCCTCAAGATCTAAATCATAAGCATGATTCAGGATGCAAAATAAACCATCAACATACAAATCATAACCATGAGACACCTCACATGAAGAACCAAGTTCTTCAAATTGTATCTCTATTTTGAGTTTACTCTAGCAACTTGTTGTGTCACATATGCTACTACAAATAGACTGCTGACACATATCTTCTTCCTCATTTATTATATCACTTTCTGGTGGCTGACTTGAAGCACATTCTACATGGGGACGATAGCATACCTTGCACCAAAGAAATAGTCCTTGCAAACAAAACAACCCCTTAATCCCACCACTGCTTGACTGGCTCTTTCCACGAGATCATAAGTGACTAGGTAGATGTCTCCAACAAAGATGTGGTTAAATGTGCTGTGTCAAAGTCTAACTCACTCACGTTGTGCTTGGGTCGATTCTAAACAACACAATGATGTTTATGGCACTTAAAGGGTGTAACATGCAAGTTGTGTAAGATGAATTACATATTATCTCTAAAGACTTGACCATGGCTATAAGGGTATTGGATTTTTGCTATGGTTCATGGTTTTGGGTCCTAGTTTTGAGAAACCATTTATAGTTTCTAATTTCTTTTTTTCCCATATATTGGAGGCATGAGATTGTGGATTCATATGTTTTTTGCAAGTAGACTTATACTATTGGATTACTTTTAGATTAAAGGAATAAGTATATTGTATCAATGTATGTCTGTTTTTGAGGATTATTATAAGCTCGGGTCTATTTAGTAGTGGGGTTTTTTCCGGCAAAAGTTTCTCCATATACATCCAATGTTGTATAATTTTATGAGTTTGTTGGTTTCTACTTGTTTTCCCATTGTTAAAATTTATTAGCTTAATCACATGCTCTGTCAAACTTTAAAAAGCACTACATTGCTAATACTCTTCTTGTGTCGTTTACCCTATATTTCAATAGTATTTTGAATTTCATGTTAGTTTTCCCTCCCACAAACCTTATAACTAGCAAACAATTGAATATGGACGATATTCACTTATTTCCTTACATACAAGATGAACTCGTTGCTTTGTAAAGCCAATGGCACACAATCAAATCTATTTTAAAAAACAACACAAAGAAGAAACACTAAATGTGCATTAAAAAATCTGTTTTAAACTGCATCAGATGACTCTGATGATAATGGCGTAAATCTAAATGTGTAAATTCCTGACAATGGATGAGCAAAGAAGAGAAGGGAACTTTATAGTTTTCATTCCATTGAAAAGAATTTCAACACAACACTGCTCAATATTTTGTTATCCCTCATAGAAGAGGAAAAAAGATACACTATTATATACATTCTATAAATCTAAACATGTAAATTCCTGTGACAATGGATGAGCAGAGAAGAGAAGAGAACTTTATAATTCTCATTCCATTAAAAAGAATTTCAACACAACACTGCTTCGTATTTTGTTATCCATCATAGAAGAGGAAAATAGATATACTAAAATATACATTCTATCAAAGATTTAATCCAGTATAAAACAGACAAATCTGATGACTAAAACAGATAAATCTAAATATGTAAGTAAATTTCTGCAACATATTAAGAGCAGAGCAGTGTACCCTCCAAACAAGGAGCTTTATTATCCTCGTTCCGATTACAAGAATATCAACTAAACAATGTAAAGGGTAGCCAAATATTAAGAGCAGAGCAGTGTGCCCTCCAAACAATGAACTTTATTATCCTCATTCCAATTACAAGAATATTAACTACACAATGTCAAGGGTAGCCAAATATAGCACTCTGTAAGAAAAAGCACTTTCAAGGTAACCATGCTTCAAGATGCAAAGCAAACAAACTTTCTAAATACAAATATTGATGCTCTTCTTCACATTAACAAAAGCGACACAACACTCCATCATAATTTTGATGCTCTTCTTCACATTAACTATTTCCACACCAACAAACATTGCTCTTGTAATCCAAAGCTGATTTGATGTTGATAATTCTGGAATCTTGCATAATTTAGAGGTGCATGTATATGTGCTGAAATTAATTGAGGTACATGCTTCCTGCCCACATTAACACTTAACAGGTTCTCATACAAGAAATCCTGCAGGAAGAAACTGACAAATCAGTGTATCAAGAAAACTACCAATACTAAATAAGTATAAGAAACAGTTCAGCAATTTAACAAATATGAATATCTAAACAGTTCGGCAATGTATCAGAAACACTGTATCTATTCTAACATTAGAATAATAAACATCAGCAATGTGACTGAGTGTAACAAATATCTAAAGTTTAAACCATTCATGGGACGGGATTATTTTAATGCATTTTTGTCCATATGGTCAAAATATATGCCAAATGAATTTCATAGGGTACCTGAAATAGTGTAGCAGAATTAGAAAACTAATATTAGAAACATGTTGAACAATTATCTATTTTGAGTGAGTAAATGCAATGAATCGTTAAAAATCAAAACTTCTAGTAGTCTGTTGTTTGGGCAAAGAACCTTTGCTCTACCGTTTTGCATTCCAAATTCATAACAATATTTATTTTATTTTAGCTTCAGCTATGGGTTTTTTGCTACTTTACCTGTAAGCCCTCTTAGGGTACACCAGTCATCTCCATTAATATTTTCATATCTGCAACAATAAAAAAATCATGTTTAATCATAATGTGACTAATAAATGGTACAAAGATGGATAGAGGTATTGGCTTGATAAAACATTTTATGTTCCCAGAAGTGAGGGTGGCATCTGTGCTTTGCTGCAGCTTCAGTTGAGGATCTTCTACCTTTTTTTAATAATTTTATCAGAAGCATGGTTGTGAATTTCATTGGACAACTTTTTGGGTCCAATGTGCCAGTCTTATGCTCTATTTTAAGTACCATCATCCACTATATTATTGCATGGAGAATGATAATAACTATTTTCAACTTAAACTTCGAACAGACCTATAAAATTGGATGCTGATATGTTCTTTGATAAAATATGAATTTCTAGACAGTGAGGAATGTTGTAGATGAGTATAAAAAGTTTCTAGGTCCCAGTAACTTTAGGAGTTTAGTGGAACATAATTTGAAGCCAAAGAAAATAGATCAAACAGGAGAGCTAATAGATGTAATTAAGCAAGAATTTCAGAAATAAAATGCATTCGAAATACAATAAGAATACTTCCTAGTAGCCTAAAAAACAGTGCAAGGAAATATTAGAGAACATACTGCAATCTTAGATGGAATTTTAACTAGAATCAAGAAACTTTTCTGGCATGTCTATCATTTTCCTTTCTGTTTGATAATGCCCTTTCCAGTCTGACCTCAAAAGGTGTAGAATCCCAGCTAACCTTTTGATCCTGCAAAGGGAACTCGTTATTCTATAGAGATATTTTAAACTCCAAAGGTAGGATAACAGTAATAGACTAAAGTAATAAAAGAAAGTGATACATAATCATACCTCTTTATATTTATTTGTGGAATTCGCTATTCCCCCTTTGTGAACTTCCCACTTGGAAGGGGATACAGATTGCTTATCATTCCAATGGGCTGCAACCAACCCCAAAATAGGTCTATCATCAAGATCTTTACTTGAAGGTGACCTTCGAGGTGATATGTGATTTGAAGCTGCTGCTCTTATGCTCTCAATTGATAAAGCCCCTAAGATAGGCCTCTCATCATTATTATTCGAAGGTGATCTTGAAGGTGATGATGTCCAGTTTTCTGCTTCATTGTGTGGGGATTTCAACCCTGAAGCCCCTAAAATTGGTTTGCAGTCTGTTTTCAGGGCAGAAGATGATCTTGAAGCCACTGAGTTCTGCGCTGTAGCATCCTGCCACTTTTGAGATTGCAAATCATCCCAAGGTTTATTTGCCTCTGATTCCAGGAAATCTTGTCTTGTAGGCATCTGTCCAACTTTAAGCAAGTTTTCTTTGCTGTCTCTTTCTCTATTCTGAATAGCTTCAGTAGGCTTCAACCACTGTGAAAGGCTTGCATCCACACAGATTGCATCAGAAGGCCTTGCATCCTCAAGGACAACTTTTGAATTGGTTGCAAGTTGTGAGGTAAATGTTTTAGGTTGTTTAAAAATCGGCTCGGCACTCAAGGGAATCAGTTTTCTCCTTTGGCTGGATTCTTCCTTTATTTCCATTATATTTTCATATTTCTTATGTTCCATGGAAGCTATTGGATAAATATTTTCCTTTGTTGCAGAAACTGATGCTTGAATATGACTATCATGTAGAGAATCTTGAGCCATTTCTGTAATTGCAGACCTTGCTTCAACTCTCTGCTTTTTGGTAGGTGATGACTTTGGGCACATATCACCTTTAGATTGGTTATCTGGTATCTCAAAACTCTCTACAAATAAATTGCTAGTTTCATAGAACTCCTTGGTATTTCCAAAACCATCAGTCCTAGAATCTTTTTTAACCTTCCTCCATTGAGACAAATTCTCAACAGGATTCAAAACTGGATAGACATATTGAGACCGGATTCTAGCATTATTATTTACAGAAGCATTCTCAAAAGCCTTTGCACAACCCGTCCATGAGGGCTGCATCTCATCAGCAGGCTTTAAAGGTGAGGACTTCAATGGAGAGTAGCACAATTTCTGATGTGGCGATGATTGATTGCCTTGAGTAACAACTTCAAACTGCTGGACATTTTGAGGCGCACTCCTTGCTTCTGAATCACTTGATGCATAAGAGTCATCAGTATCTGAAAATGAATCATATTCTTCCTCATCACTGCTACTCTCATAGTTCTGATATCTAGAAACTCTTTTCAGAGAAGGTGTTTTAATTTCAGATGCATTTGATCTTGACTCTTCAGCTTCATCTTCGTCTTCATACTCAGTTCCTCCAGAGGACCTTGTTAACTTTGAAACTGAATCATCCTCACTGCCAAGATCAGCACTTTGTCCAGAATGAGAGACATCACTGATGGTACTGTCACTCCCTGTGCAAGAACAACTGTATGATTGAGATCTCTCAGAAAGAACACGTTCTTCCTCATCTTCTTCATCTAATGTATAGGAACCTTGAGATACAGAAAGATCTGAGATTGAATCATAGCTGTTCCCTTCATCTCCAACATTGGCAGACTCAAAAGAAGCAGATGGAGTTTCGGTTGCTAAATCAAATCTAACTTTTTTCCCGACAGACTGAGTACTATAACCATTCCTGAAAAACATGACAGCTATTATTTTCAGCATATTTACCATTATTTATCAGAATTTGAAAATGGCAGTGAAAATTGGAATCGCACTCAAAGAACACAAGTCCTTCGAATTCTCTCTATAAATATACTTTGTGCATACCTTGAACACGTTGTGTTTGAATCTGCAACATTCTGCTGCAACTTGGAAGGAGAAACTTCATTATCAGCAACCTTGATCTCAATTGCAATAGGCTTGGTGACCTTCTCAGTTGAGTATTTTGCTTCTGATACAACTGATTTCTCAGTGGACATGCAAAAAGATTGTTTACTAGTAGCAATCCTTTTGTCATCATAATTAGAATGGTGTGAACTCTGTTCAGCAATTATAACCATTTGTGTTTCTGACATGGGAGACTCTTTAAATTTTCCATGACTTCTAAGATACCTCACCTGTTGAAATCAATCACATGCTAGAAGCATTGATTATTATTCTAACAGATATAATTTTCTCAAAAACCACTTCCTATGATTAGCATAAACTTACAGACTCCCAAAAACATGGGTGTTAACTGATCTTCTAGTATCATAACTGCTCTCTACAAGTCCTAACATTATTCTAATTGACATAATGATTCCTCCAAGAAAATCTTAGAGTTGTTCTACTATGCATACTAGAAGGCATTTATTGTTATTCTAACAAACATAACTCTGAAAAACCACTTGACATGATTGACAGGAATTCAATGCTTGTAAAAAAAGCATTGATTTCAATTGAAACAATAAAACATAAGTAGCCTATAAAGCCCTGAAGTTATCCTTATTGACATAATTATTCTTGTAGCTGTAATGCCTTTTTTAAATACCTATGCAGCCCTCTAACTTTTCTGTTCATTCAAGTAATATAAGATGTGGTTCTTTAAAAACAAAAGGTTATGTTGATATACATGCGTACCTCATTGCTGAACTTTTCGATATCTTCTACCTCCTTGCCTATTGTTCTGCTTAGCTCTGCAAGCTCTGAAACAAGCTCACCCATGTCCTCAAGAGGATCCTTGTCACAGGGAATTAATTTCTCTTCAGTCTCTTCTACATTCTTTACATAATTATTAGACCTCTGCACAACAGGAACTTCTGCTGGAGTAAACAGTTGCTGAGTCCATCTAAGATTTGCCCCAGTTCTTCTATGCAAAGTTTCTGGTTTCCTCTGATCAGAAATCACTGCATTGCATGAGCATAAAGACAGATTTTTCAGTTGAGAATCTCCTAAACATAATTTAAAGCGGTAAGAGGCAAATGGGTTATTGATCCTCTATAGCAAACAATAGAAACCGTCTTACCTTCAAAGAGCTGGGAACTGGGTCCCTGAGTTAACACAGCAGGATTATTTAAGCCAGCAGCTAGAGGTCTACTCTTCACAGTTGAATGTTCCTGAAAGATTGGAGAAGAGTGAGGGGGAAACAGAGTTTTAACCCTTAAAAACACCACAGAGAAGATCATACAGATATGAAAAAAATGATCAGCCAGGAGTTGCAGTACTTACCCTGCACCTGGGCGGACTGGTTCTTGCAGCTACGTACAGATTCTTGCGCTTCTTCTCCCGCTTGCGGAAACAGGCAAAGAAGCACCCCATTTCTGTGGTCTTTTTAGCACAGAATAACCCAACAAATCCGACTGCACCAGCTGATATCAAGGCTTGATTCAAGTGAGCCTTAAGAGCCTATGTCAATGGCATAATGCAACACCATTAAAGCCTTAAAGAAAGAAAAGGGCAGCTTATTAGCATTGGATTCTTGCTTGCATTGGGTGGGGGAAGGCAAGATAAGAGAGAAAACATTAGATTTTAGAATACAATAAAAACAAATCATGCTAAACTTTGAACTGAAATCATGTGGGAAATATGACCGTTGGAATTAAAGCAGAAATGCAGATCTCCTAGCTGTTACGAACAAGAAAGTATTGAGTGAAATGGGCCCTGATATGATGGGTGTTACCCTTTAATTAATAATGGCAGACTGGTGTTACACATTTTTTAATGGCTATTATGTTCATATAGTCAAGGTTTACAAATTAAATTATCTCATTTCGATTATTTTTCCTCGGACGATACTATAGTTAGGCATAGAAAGGACAGGGCTTCCTTTGTGGGGGCCAAGAGCAAAGTGTGGTAGGGGCAACCCAAAAATATTAGCTGTTGTTCATCCATTTGTAGCGTTTTAAACTAGAGATCCATTCTGGCCCACGAAGCCTAGAGCTTATCAATTTGAAAAAAAACAATACTAAAATTTGTGAAGAAATTGACAAAGAAAGATAAGTGTATTTAGCTTTAGATACAATAACTAGATAGATTTATTGGATCACATGCTCTATAATCTAATTTAGACTTTTGTTATTAATATGGAGTTGTTAAGCTCCAACAAATTAAAAATTGACCTTCAATTTGTTTTGGTTTAATCTTACATATGTGGCATTGATTTCTGCACTTATCGCCTTGACCCTACTCTACGACCTTGAACTTTTCACTACAAGTGTTCAAGTTCTTGTTCACCTCTGTTGTGTGGAATCGATTGTTCTTAAAAGCATAGTTGGAACTTGCTATGCTAGGGAAGGGAAGTCGACTAACTTCTCACCTTACACCTTAGTCAAGCCCTTTGATCAATTCAACAATTTAGAGCAAGTTTGAAGACATGCCAAGCATAAATGCAAATTCTTGTGTTTGTCCTCATGATTGAAGATGTTGATGTAATGCTCTATTGATCAAATAATGTACCAATAATGGATAGATGAGTGGATGTCTAAAATGAACTAAGGCTTTGTCCTTTTATACAACACCCTAGCATGCAAAATTGAATATTGTGTATGAGTTGAGGCAACAACTAATTGGAAGCAAGTCCTCTTGGGCCCATGTTTAATTTAATCTAGAAAAAGGGGTTCAAGGCTACATGTGCAGTCCTAAACTAGGTTCAAGGTCGCACATGTCTAGTCCTAAACTAGGTTTAGGGCCATAGCTACAGTCTTGAACCATGACTAAAAACATCAAATTTTGATGGTTGGGTCCTATAAGCATTTAAAATGTACAAGCCAACAGGGTAGTCCGATGATGATTTGGCATTCCAACTCATGACCCTTGAAGGTGTGAATTGCACTTCTCTCAGCAGTTTCACACTTGATGATGCATCCTCTAGCCTATTTACCCCTTAACGAACACCCGTAATCACACCCATGTGCCTGCGTTCTTAGGCCCTTTACTTCCATCCATATTCCATGAAATGATCCAAAGAGGCTAGTGTCACTTGATCCAAGGAATCATTGACTTCCTGTTTTTATTTTTCTTTGATGTTCTCCATACTGTCAATGCCTGTACCTATGTTTGAAATGCCTTCCCAAGAAGAACTAATCTTCGCTCTTGACACCCTACAAGACTAGAAGAATCCATTAGATCCTTCAAATTTTGTGTTTTAAATTATTTATAGTACTTTGAAGGTTTTTCTTAGACAACCAGACATCATATTTTCACTCTAGAAATCTTCTAGTTCACAGAAAATTTAAATAAAAACTAGCATTAAGCTAAATCTTTTATAAAATGAAATTTATGGAAAAACGATGTGGAACTACGTATATCATCTTAATTTAAAACATCCTATAGTAAGAAAAGGTTCCACAAACATCCTCATGCACACTTCTTATCATCATACACTTCTTTAAATAAAATGTAGGTTTAGAACAGGGTACTGGCTTTCAGTTTTTATTGCAATATCTAGTTACTAGGTAAAAGTCTACATTCTCATATTTACATTTTGCTTCTTTTACTTCAACATTTTTAGATCTTACAAAAAAATGATATAGGACTAGAAATAAAAAAAGTTAGTCTCACACATCCTCCTATTTAATGAAATTTTGCGAAACAACCTCTATAATAATTGCCTTTGTAAACTAAAGTTTTTGGAAAAATGATAGATAACTACATATAAGATGTTAACTAAATAGATCTTACAACAAAAGAAACTTCCACAAATGAAAATGATGCATAATTCTTAACCTCCAAAATAAATGCACCACCTTCAATAAAATGTGAGATTGGATAAGAGGACCAGATTTTAGTGTTTCATTGCAATATCCATTTCTCAAGTAAAAGTCTACATTTTCTTTTTCTTCATTTCACACTTCTATTTCACTACCTTAAATGTTTGCAAGAAAATGGGATAGGATGGGAAGTAAAAAGTCATCATGAAACATCCTCCTATTAGTCATAATTCCACAAAATCATAAATCCTTCAAAAAATTTGTCAAGTATTTCAATTAAATGTTTCTCGCCAAAATGAATAAGATGTGGGAAAACTAATGAGCTCTGGATGCCACCTTAAAAGTTTAGTTGTAGTTCTAGGCTAAAATCCCATAACATTTGAAATTTTGCAAATAAGTTTTATGTGGAAAAGATGGAGTGATCTAGACATGAACATAACATTTCAACGTCACTTCCACATCAAAATCCTACAACTAAATTTTTATAGTTCTCGCTAAGTTTTTGAGTTTTACAAGGATTTTCTATACTTTTGGATATGACTCCCTGAAGGCTAAGAACTTTATTCCTAGACCAAATTTCCACAATTTATCAACTTTTTAATATTTTCAACATCGAGATACTTAACACAAAACATGAGAAAATCAAAGAGGATAGGATGCCAAATTTGGATTTTAAATTGTTGGAATAAAGTGCCATTAACCTTGTAAATTCCAATATTCCATTTATTATTTGTAATTTGTAATTACCCATAAGGGAATGAGGTAGTTTCACTGGCAGTGGTAATTCCGGAGTTACCAGCGGTAGTTACAAAGTGACATTTACTGTTGGCAATTGTAAAACTCATGAGTAAATCAGTGTAAGCACCACCTTGGGAAAATCTACTATTTTTAGCATGTATGACAACTGTCATAATTTTTGGTGGGTGCATGTAAAGAATCTATGATAGTTGCAAGTTGTCATAAGATTCTATGACACTATGATGCATATGACAGTTATTAATGAGTTGTAAGTTGCTATGTTTAGCCCCAGGTGCCCATCTTGGGAAGATTCTTGTTAGTGGTATCTATGATGATTATGACGCGTCATAAGATGCTGCAAGTTGTTATTCTTGGTTTTGGGCGCCTAACTTTGCATGGGCATCTTTTGACACTTGGAGGTTGCATGTATGACGACATTTAATGCTTGCATGTGGGGAAATCTTGGAGAGAGAAAGTGGATGCCTAGAATAGAGGGAAAACACTTCTATAAGTATTTGTCATTGTATTTGTTGTTGTAATACATATTTTAGGTACTTAGATGCTGCCAAAATGTTGTTAAGTTGAAGACTGGTGGAGAGAGTTGTTGAGTTGTATTGTACAATCTTTTTTAGATTAATACAAACTTAGGCCTCTTTCCTGTGTGAATTTTTTTACCCGCAAGGGTTTTTTTCACGTAAACACTGTGTTGTGTGTTTAGTTTTCTGTTTTGATATTTTTGTGTTGCATAGTTTCTTATCTATGTTTCAATCTCCATTGATAATGTATAGTTAAAGATTGTTAAACATATATTTGAATCAAATTTTGTTGAGTAGTTGTGCTTTCATTTATAACATTTGGTATCAGATCTTGGCCAGCTTTGACTCTTGGGTGGTAGTGTGGAAGCTGTAGCTGCAGTGGGAGATTTGGTTGTGTTTGTTTTGCAGATCTTGAGTTGTTATTATGGCTGCATCCATCGTTTCATCAACCTCTCATTTGGACATTGAGAAGTTCAATGGAATAGTGTATGAGTTGTGTAAGCTAAAAATGGAGGATTTGTTGGAAGAAAGAAACTAGTGGTTGGCTATTCAAAATGAGAAGAAACCCAATGATGTCTCTCCAGATGAATGGGTAAGGTTGGATAAAAAGGCATGGGGAACCATTCATTTGTGTCTTGCATATTTTGTTTTGGTGAATGTCACAAAGGAAGAGACTGCACATAGTTTGTGGAAACAGTTGGGTGAGATCTACCAAGCCAAGAGTATGGTAAATAAACTTTATTTAAAACAAAAATTGTTTTCCATGAAAATGAGAGAGGGTGATTCAATTGCAGAGCATTTAAATTTATTTAATTTATTGTTGAGTCAGCTTACATCCGTAGATGTTGATGTTGATGAGGAAGATAAATGTATCTTGCTTCTTTGTTCTTTGCCTGAGTCTTGGGAGAATGTTATCCTTGCTATTACTGCTAACCTTGCGGATCTAAAGTTGGATGCCCTTGTTTCAGTTATGCTATCACAGGAATTGAGGAGGAAGAGCTCAGATAGTTCAAGGGATGCTCTCAGTGTCAAGGGAAGGTCTAAGGAAAGAGGACTAAAAGGAGATTAGAAAGGGGCTAAGGACAAGTCTAAGGGCCAATCTAAGACTCCAAGAAAGAAGAACAGAGTTAAGTGTTGGAACTACGGTAAAAGGGGACATGTGAAGGAGTGTAGAAACCCAAAGAAATAGTGGGAGAGTGCTTCAGATAAGTCCTTGAATGCAGGTGAAGATGTTTTACTTTCTGCATGTAATGTTGTTTCTAATGATCACTAGTTGGTTGACTCAAGATGCTTGTTTCATATGACCCCACATAAGGAATGGTTTTCCACATATGAAGAGTATGATGGAGGCAATATCTACCTTGGAGACAACTCTACATATCTAATAGTTGGGAAAGGCAAGGTATTGTTGTGTTTCAGTGATGGGAGGATTAAAACCCTCCTTGGTGTTTTGCATGTTCCTGGATTAGCTAGAAATCTAATTTTAGTTTTGAAGTTGAATGATTTGGGAATGCATGTAACTTTTGACAAGCATGGCTGTAGATTGGTGAGAGGGAACTTGGTGGTAGCGAAGGGGAAGAGATTAGGAAACTTGTTCAAGCTTAAAGCCACTACAATTTTAGTGATGGGAGGATTAAAACCCTCCTTGGTGTTTTGCATGTTCCTGGATTAGTTAGAATCTGATTTCAGTTTTGAAGTTGAATGATTTGGGAATGCATGTAACTTTTGACAAGCATGGCTGCAAATTGGTTAGAGGGAACTTGGTGGTAGCGAAGGGGAAGAGATTGGGAAACCTGTTCAAGCTTGAAGCCACTATAGTTTGTAATGCCTCCTATGTATTTGAGGCCAGTACTGAAAATACATGTATGCTGTGGCACCATAGATTGGGTCACACAAGTAATAATGTTTTGAAAACTATTAAGAATAAAGATTTGTTGGACGGTTTCTCTTATTCTGATGAGCACTTTAATTTCTGTGAGCATTGTGTGTTTGATAAACAAAATAGAAAATCATTTCCTTTAGGAAGCAATAGAGCAAAAGAGAAGTTAGAAATTATTCACACGGATGTGTTTGGACTTGTGGATAATGATTCTATCAGAAAACCTCGTTATTTTGTCACTTTCATTGCTGATGTGTTCAGATTTATTTGGATTTATTTTATGAAACACAAAGCTGAAGTTTTCACTAAGTTTAAGGATTTTAAAGTCTTAGTTGAAAACCAATCAGGATTGAAGATAAAAATATTAAGATCTAACAATGGAGGGGAATATTGCTCTAAAAACTTTGATGAGTTTTTCAAGCATGTAGGTATTATCAGACAAAAGACAACTCTGTATACATTACAACAGAATGGTGTTGTAGAAAGGATGAACCGAACAATCATGGAAAGAGCCAAAAGTATGTTGAGTGATGTACAGTTGGATAAATGCTTTTGGGCAGAGGCTGTGTGTACTGCTTGCTACTTGAGTAATAGATCTCCTTGTAAGGCTCTTGATTCAACACCTTATGAAGTATGGACAGGCAAGAAACCTTTTGTTTCACATTTAAGGGTTTTTAGCTGTGAGGCTTTTGTTCATGTGCCTAAGGAAAAGTGATCTAAGTTGGTTCCAAAAGTTGAAAAGTGTACATTCATTGGATATGGTGATAATGTCAAAGGTTATAATCTTTGGAATCCACTAACTCGTAAGATTATCTATTCTAGAGATGTTATTTTTTAGGGAACTTAGAGCTATTTCAGAACCTGAGCAACCAAAAGAAAAAGATGAAAAGGTAAAGAGAGTGCACTTTGATTTAGAGCAGCAAGATGCACCTCAAGAAGAATACAATGATGGATTGGGGGGTGAAGAAGAAGAAGAAGATTTGAGTAGTTCTGATGAAGATGAATCTATTGTTACAGAAGAAGTTGGTGCAGATGATCATGTAGAAGAGCAAGTTGAGACTCTTACTCCACCCTTGAGGGGATCCACAAGACAACGAAATCCAATTGACAGGTATAGCCCACCAGATTTATGTTGTGTATTTGCTTTATTAAGTACTGATGATGAGCCTAGATCCTACAGGGAAGCTATTCTTTCAGATGATAGTGAGTCTTGGCAATTAGCCATGCAGGAGGAGATGATGGCTTTAGACTCTTGTAATGTACTTGGTATCTTGTTCATTTGCCCAAAGGAAGAAAGGCCATAGGTTGTAAGTGGGTCTTTAAGAAGAAGTTTGGAGAAGATGGTTCATTGGAGAAGTACAAGGCTAGACTGGTAGCCAAGGGCTACTCCCAGAGAGAGGGAGTTGATTTTGATGAGATTTTCTCGCCTGTTGCTAATTGACTTCTATTAGATTTCATTTATCCATTGTTGCAACCTTTTGATTGGGAGATTGAGCAAATGGATGTTAAGACTGCGTTCTTGCATGGAGATCTTGAGGAAGAAATTTATATGCAACAGTCTATAGGTTTTGAGGTAAAAGGAAAAGAACATTGGGTTTGCAAGTTAAAGAGTCTCTCTATGGTTTGAAATAGTCCCCCAGAATATGGTATCAAAAGTTTGATTCATTTGTGTTGAAATTAGGTTTGTTAGAAGCAAGGAGGATCATTGTATTTACATTCATTGTATCAATGATTCTATACTGATCATTGCATTGTATGTTGATGACATGTTATTTTTCAGAAATACTAAGGGTATGATCAGCGAGTTGGAAGCTCAACTTTTAGGTACATTTGATATGAAGGATCTTGGAGCTGCCAAGTATATTCTGGGAATGGAGATCAGGAGGGACAGAGGTAACAGAAAACTTTGGTTGTCATAAAGTAAGTATGTGAATACCATTTTGCAGAGATTTAGTATGCAGGATTGTAACCCAGTTAGAGTTCCTTTACCCATCGGTACTAAGATTTCATTAGATATGTGTCCAAAGACTGAGGGTGATCTTGAGGGTATGTCTAATGTGCCATATGCTAGTGTTGTAGGGAGTTTGATGTATGCAATGGTTTGCACTAGGCTAGATATTGCCCAAGCAATGGGAGTTTTGAGCAGATTTATGTCTAATCCTAGTAGACAACATTGGAATTATGCGAAAAGGGTGCTTAAATATCTTGAAAGTACTCTTGATTATTGTTTGGTTTACTCTGGTACTGATAGTGCTGATAAATCTTTGGACATACAGGGTTTTGTTGATGCAGATTAGGCAGGTGACTTGGATAGTTGAAGGTCCACTAGTGGCTATGTGTTTACTCTGTTTGGAGGAGCAGTGAGTTGGATGAGTAAGAGGCAGCCCACAATTTCTTTGTCCACCACAGAAGCAGAGTCTATAGCTACTACTCATGTCTCTAAGGAGGCAGTTTAGTTGAGGAGACTGTGTACAAGTATTGGATTTGATTGTAGGATCATTCAGATTGGTTGTGATAGTCAGAGTGCTATTTGTTTGGCAAGGAATCCTATGTATCATGCTCAGATTAAGCATGTTGATGTTTAGTATCACTTTATTCAAGAGTTGGTTGTAAATGGATTGATTGAGATGAAGAAGATAAACACTCAGGGGAATGTTGCAGATTCATTGACCAAACCTATGAGAACAAAGAAGTTCGTGTGGTGCAGAGAGGCCATGGGCCTTGTTTCTAGTACCTGATTATTTCATTTGATTTCCTATGGGTTGATTTACAAGGTATAATGTCAAGTGGGAGAATGTTGGAATAAGGTGCCGTTAACCTTGTAAATTCCAATATTGTATTTATTCCATTTATTATTTGTAATTTGTAATTACCCATAAGGGAATGAGGTAGTTTCACTGGCAGTGATAATTTCAGAGTTACCGACGGTAGTTATGAAGTGACATTTACTGTTGGCAATTGTAAAACTCATGAGTAAATGAGTGTAGGATCCACCTTGGGAGAATCTACTATTTTTAGCATGTATGACAATAGTCATAATGTTTGGTGGGTGCATGTAAAGAATCTATGACAGATGCAAGTTATCATAAGAGTCTATGACACTATGACACACACTACGGTTATTAATGAGTTGTAAGTTTCTATGTTTAACCCCAGGTGCCCATCTTGTGAAGATTCTTGTTAATGGTATCTATGACGGTTATGACGCATCATAAGATACTGTAAGTTGCTATTCTTAGTTTTGGGTGCCCAAATTTGCATGGGTATCTTTTGACACTTGGAGGTTGCATGTATGATGACATTTAATGCTTGCATGTGGGGAAATCTTGGAGAGAGAAAGTGGATGCCTAGAATGGAGGGAAAACACTTCTATAAGTATTTGCCATTGTATTTGTTGTTGTAATATAGATTTTAGGTACTTAGGTGTTTCTCGAATGATGTTAAGTCGAAGATTGGTGGAGAGAGTTGTTGAGTTGTTGTATTGTACAATCTTTTTCAGATTAATACAAACTTGGGCCTCTTTCCTATGTGGAGTTTTTTACCCACAAGTGTTTTCTACACGTAAACACTGTGTTGTGTGTTCAATTTTTTGTTTTGATATTTCTGTGTTGCATAGTTTCTTATCTATGTTTCAATCTCCATTGATAATGCACATTTAAAGATTGTTAAACATATATTTGAATCAGATTTCTGTTGAGTAGTTGTTCTTTCATTTCTAACATAAATTTCTAGTTTGCTCTAGAAATCTTGCAATTCCAAATTTTGTAGATTCAACACAACTTTCAAATTTCATAAGTCCTGTAGAAATTTGATCTAGACAAAGATATAAAGGTAACTTATAGAAAGGACAAGGGGACCAGGATGCATAAGAAAATCCATACATATCCTACACCACATAGAATTCTGCAAACCAACAACTCAAAGACTTTCAACATTAAAGCAACTTCACATAAAAATTGAAAAGGACAGGACATAAAACAAGTAAAGATCCACATCTAGTTCCAAGTTGGAATTCCACAAACCTTCATGCAAGCCATTTTAACAATTAAAACAATGAAATAAACCTTGCAAAAAAACCTAAGTGGACGTGATAAATGACCAAGAAACATGACATCTAGTAGCAACTCAAAAGTTTGCAATTTTGCAAAAAAGCATGAAACTCAAAATTTTACAAAGGAAAATGTACTCAACCTTTTGCAAACAACCTAAGCACTCAATGGATTAACATATAGCCATTCAAAACTCAGAATACACTTCACTCCAACATAAAGGGGAGTAAAAATAGACTAGTCAAAAACAAAACCTAAGGAAAAAAATAAAAAGAGAGCAGGTCCCCACTTTCCAAATCCAAGGAGGGGAGTGTATGCAAGGCATAACACTAGAGAGACTTCTAAATAAAATGTTTTTGTTCAATTTTTTCCTTCATGGTTTCCAAAAAAATTATTTGAATGTTCTATTGTTTATGCATGTATGGAATGAGTATTTAATGGATTTGGTGTTCATACCACTGGTAGTTTGCTGATAGTAGATTGCTTTGTGTGGTTAGTTTGAGCACTTATCTATTCCAAATTATGGAGTGTCTTATCATTTTGTGCCAATAAA
This sequence comes from Cunninghamia lanceolata, assembly GCA_027924645.1. Taxonomy (NCBI): domain Eukaryota; kingdom Viridiplantae; phylum Streptophyta; class Pinopsida; order Cupressales; family Cupressaceae; genus Cunninghamia; species Cunninghamia lanceolata. The sequence continues at coordinate 6,079,993 of BSBN01000312.1, forward strand.
TAGATGTGTGGTAAAGATTATTTCATGATTCTAAAAAACTTCCCATTGAAGATTGCACCATTCTTGTGGAGCTGTGATTTTTTTTCTAGTTAAGCAAGGACTGGTTTATTTTAGATCTTTATATTCATAAATCATGGCATGACATTGGAAATTCAAAATCTAGGTTTCTTTATTAAATCCTTTCCTCTTTCCTACCCTTTCTTTTGATCTTTTTTTTTAATGAAAGTGGTTATATTAGGAGTAGATTTACCATAGAAAATTAAATAATTAAATTCATACTGAATATTTGATGGTAAAAGCATCATTTCTAGTACATCATTTTTAGATTTAAGGTTAAAGGAAACATCATCTCAAGGTTAAGGTTTAATTATTTTCTAAATCTTTTGATCTAACCCATTACAAATAGATTCTAGCAAAACTACATTTTGCAGGCCCCTTGTTGAAATAGAAATACACAATGAACATTGAGTTATCTTGCAAGGCCAAGACCTAGCTATAAAGATCTTGGGGTGATTGATTTTCATTTATAAAGAACCAATTTCCTTTTAGGAGTGGTGAGATACCCAGTATTTTATCCGAGTTCGTGAGTGTGTGAAAACACCCATCAATGAATTAGTGCTAGAAGGAGGGCCTACCAAACTAGGATCCAAAAGAATCATTACCCAATCTAAATCCACTGAAGGAAGTTTGGATTAGTTAAATCTTGATCAACACTGGAGAACCAAAAGAGATAAAGGGTAGCCTTGGGCTAACCATGCAAGGTCTTTAGGGGAAATTGAGAGAAGTAGTATTTCTCTTGTTCCCCTTAGACATACTAGGGTTGCATCCATTGCTTCATTTGGTCAAAATGACTCCCCTTTGAATTTCCCAAACTACCATGGCATGCCCAAAAATATTGATAAGCTTTGTCTTAAGTATTTTGCTAGTGACCCTAATAAGGCTGTTGAAGAACATCTTAGGGCCTTTAAGGATCCATGTGTAAGAACACAAGTTTAACATCAAGATGTGGTATGTAGATTGTTCCCATATACCTTAGGAGATGAGGCATACAATTGGTATATTGGTTTACCCCCAAATTCCATCACCTCGTGGAATCAATTAGAAGAAGTTTTTCTCTCCAAATTTAGGATCCCAATTGATGTTGTCACATTATATCATTAGTTTGCAGCCACCGAGAAAGAACAAAATGAGGTAATAAGTTCTTTCAATGTTAGGTTCCAAAAGGCTTTCTCTCATCTAAAGTATCCATATCAAATATCCCAAGATGCTATAGTTTAAGTTTATCTTTCTACCCTACATGAAATGACTTCTATGTTTGTTAGAAAGGCAAACCCAGTTGTAACTAAAGTTTGTTTGAAGCATACGCCGAAGTTGTTCAAGTGGAAGTGGAATTGAGGCAATATAGGCATGGACCTCTAATATCCTTAGGTCCCCCTGTAATGCCAAATCAAGTGTCTATGATAAACAATGCCTTGACCAGCCATACTCCCATCCTCAATCTAATTCCCATAACCATCCTAGCCCAAAATATTCTAGAAAATACTCAAGCAATGGTTATATATCATACTTAGCCTAAAAAATGTTAAATTATACCTAGCTCCAATACTTCAAACATGCCATTTGGAAATTAATCCTTTTTTTAAATTTCTCAAGATCCAACTGCTAAGGCATAAGAAGAAAGGAATGAAATAAGAGAACTAATAGCTATAGTGAAGAAGTTGTGCAATGACCTCACATAGCTCAAGAATTAGAATTTGTACATGCAAAATTCCCAAGGAAGAAACCCTAGATACCTAAGATAGAATAGGACCTAGAATACTAGGCCCAATAATGGTGGAGTTCCTTCTCCTTTGGAGAACAATAGTTGAGGGGATACACTACCACTAGGATGAGTTAATTTGGTACATCTATCCCTTTCTACTTGGTGTATAATTCATAATATAGCTACACATTCTGAAGAGGATTTCCCTGAATTCAAAACGGCTTTAGACATTTTCCAAAGAAAGATTCAAAATTTGGAGATTGTTTCTGATTTTGTCCCTTCAACAAGTTATGAAATTGTAATGATGATTGAGAGCTATGGATTTCCTCATGAAGGAGATAATGAGCCAAACTATGATGTGGATGAGGTTTAGGCATACCAATAATATCAAAGAGGAAATAATTATCTTTTGAGGAGTAACAAAACCAAGAGACCTTTCACCACCTCAACTCCTCCAAATAACTATTAGACTCCTCCAGATCAAAAGTCCAACAAAAATCATGAGCCACCAAAGGAAAGGGTACCTTCATCTTCAAAGCCTCAAGGTACTTTGGCAAGCTCATCAAAAAATTTTGATGCTAACAAGCTTGGGTATTGTATTGTGAAATAAATACAAAAAATCAAAGTGAGCATTCCCATTATTGAACTAATGAGGATGCCAGAAGTTAAGAAAGCATTGTTTCAAACTTTGAAAGATCCTTTAGTAAAATAAAGTAAAGGAAAGAAGCTTGTTGGTCAAACTTTAGATTCTTGAGCATGGCTATTTACAAGGAAAAGGTAGAGTCACCTCCGTTCTTTTTTACTCTTCGCATATTTTGTAAAAATCTCCATAACTTTTTAGTTGATCCAGGTGCTTGTACCAATGTAATGCCTTTATCTATTTGTAAAACACTTGGGTTAACTCCAAAAAAATCTAATAAAAAGGTTACTTAGTTAGACGAGACTAAAGTCAATGTAATTGGAGAGCTCAATCATATACATATGTAGCTATCCTATGTGTTGGAAACTTGTTGGTGTTGTCATTGATGTCAACCTCTAGCAAGTAGTTCACTTGGTTTCCAAGTGATTTTGAGAAAATGTGAATAAAAAGATGTGTAGTGTGATAGAAGTATGCTCAGTGTTGTGCTCCGCATTTCTTATTAGTTGAAGATATGCTTTTGAGGTTTGGAAGTGTTGATCAAAGGTGTTATATCCAAAGTTTCAGGTTCTAGATGGTGCGGAAGTGAAAGATGTGTTTTACAGAGTGTGCCTATGTAGAAGACTGTCTAGGAGAAATGAGATTGCTCTGCATTTCTCCGCATTGAGGTTTCTTGTCCTACAGATCTAGGGATGTGCTTATACAGTCTATATCTACCTTCCCTTGAAGTTTCTAGTGATGGGTTGCTCCGCAAGCTCAATTATTGTGTTGGTGTTCAAAGGTAGTGGATCCTGGTGTGCAGATTGAAGACATTCTTTGTTTTAGGAGGTTACAGAAGTGTTGCAAGAGATTCTAATGGTGTTGAATGTTATGGGAAGGTGTGTGGATGTTGTAGAGTGGTTCTTTGTGGTCTGCATGATGGTTTTGGACTTGGAGAAACATGGATATGATTGTTATCTCAGGTTTGGCTAACTTGGCATGCTAGCGCTATTTGCAGAGGTACCTCATGGATTGTGGATGTGATGAGTAGCTTGGTGATATAGATTTGAATCCTAGTTAACCCTTGATGTGGTCCACTTTCACTTCTTTCCATCGTGGAAGTGTTTAGTGCCGACCTAATTGGTGTTGCACGTTTGATGTGCACACACTTCATTAGGACTGGCCTAATTGAGATAGGTCTTGGTTGTAGATAGTATAAATGCAAGATGAAGTTGAGTGGAGTAAAGCAAAGAAGAGGATGTGAATGTGAATCAAGGGTAGTGAGTTGTGTATGAGCTTAAAAGCTTATGACTCCAGAATGTAGTGAGCAGAAGGTGTCTACATTTCAGTGTGCCTAAAGTTGCTAGAGGCAGTGAGCCAAAGATTGCAGATGGTAAGGAGTGGCAGTGGTGGATTTCTCTTGTTGCTTTGAGATAATGAATCTCTTTGTAACATTCTTCTTCTTTCTTCTCTCTTCTAGGAAGTGAGCCCTTGGTAGTGAGCCTTTCTTTTGGCAAGGAGCCTTTCTTCTGGGCAGTGCACCTATTTGATTTCAGTGTTGCTATTCACATATATGTGAGCTAATCCTCACTGTGGATTTTCCGTTCTTGGTTTTTCCACGTAAATCTGGTGTTCTTATGTGTTTGAATGTGTTTGCATTGATGCTTCATATGTTTACATTATGCTAATGCATAATAAGAGTTTGATGTTTGGAATTGCTTTGAGGGTTTAATGTTTTAATACACAACTGATTCACCCCCTCTCTTAGTTGTCTTGTGCTTTCTAACAATTGGTATCAGAGCCAAGTTTCCTGAAGAAGCTTAACCACTTCGGGTAGATCTAGATGGCACATAGGAAAGGTATGGAGGTTCCAGTATTTGATGGAACAAATTATGCTTTTTGGAAGACAAGGATGGAAAGCTTTCTTGTCTCACTAGGATATGGAGTGTGGAAGATAGTTGACAAAGAGTATACTATACCTCCTAATGGTCCAAAGGATGAAGATGAGATTAAATAATATGAGAACAATGGCAAGGCAAGGAGTACTCTTTTGAACAGTCTCTCTGATTCTAAATTAGTGGAGGTGATGAGTTACAAAACTGCTCATGAGATTTGGAAGAAGATGGAAAGTACCTATGAAGGGGATGACAAGGTCAAGCAAGCAAAGATGCAGATTTTGAAGACCAAGTTTGAAACACTAAAGATGTCAAAAGATGAAAATATTGCAAGCTACATGCAGAGAGTCGATGAAGTTGTCAATTGCATTAATGGTCTTGGTGGAAAGATGGAGGAAAGTGAAGTGGTAAAGAGGGTACTAAAAACTCTTCCAAAATATTATAGTGCTAAAGTTTCTGCTATTGAAGAAACTCAAAATTTGGATAAGTATACTAGAGATCAAATGTTTGGTACTCCAACTACTTTTGAGATAAGAGAATTTGGTCAAGATGATGCAAGAAAAGAAACTACTTTTAAGGCTAGCAAGATAGAAAAGAATGTTGAATCAGATCCTAATGACTTTGAAGAAGTGGAAGCAAATTTTGTGAGCAGATTAAAAAAGGGCTCTAGAAAATATAGAGATAAATTACCCTTCAAATGAATCAGCTGTGGAAAGATAGGTCATGCTTTAAAATGTCCAATCAATATTTCAAACATGATAAATACAAGGATAACAAAGGTAAATCATTCAAGAGAAGTTATTATGTTAAAGAAGATGAGAGCATATTTGATGATGAGTTTGACTATCTGGATGATGGAAGTAATGAATGCTTGTTCATGGCTTTGAATGTTGGAACTAATTCTAAAAGGGGTATGAAGGAAATTGCTCTGAAAACAAAGCATAATATCGAATGAGCTCTAGTAACTACTTTTCATGCAAGAGAAGAGGATAACCAATGGTTAATTGATAGTGGGTGTTCAAATCATATGATAGGTGATAAGAATAAGTTTGTGAAGCTTGAGAAGTTTGATGGAGGTTTTGTTAAGTTTGGAGATGATGCATCTACCAAGATATGTGGAAAAGGTTCAATCAATTTTGATGGCAAGCACAATATAGATGATGTTCTCTATGTCAAGGGTCTCTAGCATAATCTTCTAAATGTAGGACAAATGTGTAGTAGAGGATATAACCTTGTATTTTAGGATGGTGGCTGTGAAATTAGAAAAGAAAATTCTGGAACTCTTGTTGCTACAGGAACAAGGACAAAAGGAAATATATATCAGCTCAAAGGTGCTAATGGTATGTGCTTCATGACTCAAGTTAGTGAAAGTTGGCTATGGCATAGAAGAATGTGTCACATCAATTTTGACAGTCTAGTGAGGATCAGCTCTACTCAAGCTATGAGGGATTTGCCAAGAATTACAAAGCCTATCAATGCAACCTGTAAGGAATGTCAGATTGGGAAGCAAACAAGGAAGAACTTCAAGATCAAAGAGTATTCTAACACCGGACCTCTAGAGTTGGTGCATACAAATCTGTGCAGACCTACAAGAGTAGGAAGCTTTCAAGGTGACATGTATTTCATTTTGTTGATTGATGATTACTCTAGAATGTATTGGGTAACTTTTCTCAAAGAAAAATTAGAAGCTCTAGATAGGTTTAAAGCATTCAAGGTTATGGTTGAAAATGAAATTGATTTGAAAATCAAGTGTTTGAGGTTTGATAGAGGTGGTGAGTTCACCTCCAATGAGTTTAACTACTTTTGTGAAGATCGTGGAATAAAGAGGCATTTGTTATCCCCTAGGACTCCTCAATAGAATGGAGTGGAGAATAAGACAGTTCAGGAAGTAACAAGGACAATCTTGAAAGGAGTAAATTTACTGGATATCTATTGGAGAGAAGCTATTCACACTGTAGTTTACATATAAAATAGAGTGCAAGCAAGGGTCAACCATTGAAAGACTCTATATGAACTATGGTATGGAAGAACTCCTACTGTAAAATATTTTAGAGTGTTTGGATGCAAGTGCTACATTAGGAGAGATGAAGAAATTTTGGGAAAGTTTGATTCAAGATCAGATGAAGGAATCTTTCTTGGATACTCTACAAAGAGAAAGGCTTACAAGTGCTACAACAAGAGGCTAAAGAAGTTAGTTGAAAGTGAAAATGTCAAAGTGGATGAAGAACCATGTCAAAGCTCAATACTGATAGAAGGATATGAATTTGATGAGTCCCCTTTTAGAGAAGAAGATAGAGAAGAAGAAAAGGAAATGCAAGTTAATGAAGTAGATGCTCTGGAAAGGGTACCTAAGACTCCCAAGTATGTGCAGAAGAATCATTTTGAAGATCAAATTATTGGAGATTAGAACAAAGGTGTTTTAACAAGAAGGAAAATTGATATGGTAGATGAATAGGTAAATGTGTGTTTGTTGTCCAAAATAGAACCCAAACCAGTGACAGAAGTAAGTAAAGATGAGCACTAGATCAAGGCTATGGAAGAAAAATTGATGCAAATTGAGAAGAATCAGACTTGGGAAGTTGTCCCAAGACCAATAGACAAAAATGTGATAGAAACTAAATGGGTCTTCAGGAACAAGTTAAATGAGAATGGAGAAGTAGTCAGAAATAAGGCTAGGCTTGTGTGTAAAGGCTACTCACAAGTGGAGGGGATAGATTATAAGAAAACATTTGCTCCAGTGGCAAGGCTGGAGGCCATTAGAATGTTTTTGGCCTTTGCAACTCATAAGGACTTCAAATTCTATCAGATGGATGTGAAATCTGCATTCTTGAATGGAGAATTGGAAGAGGAAGTATACATTGAACAACTACAAGGCTTTCAGTTATCAGATGATCCAAATATGGTCTGCAGATTGAAGAAGGCATTGTATGGACTCAAATAGGCTCCTAGAGCTTGGTATGCAAGGTTTGATAAGTACCTGCTACATCAAGGATTCAAAAAGGGCACCACAGATAGCAATCTATATTTTAAAGTTGAAGAAAATCAAATCCTGATTGTGGAGGTATATGTTGATGATATAATCTTTGGAGGAAATGAAGGAATGTGCAAGAAATTTGTAGAAGAGATGTAGAAAGAATTTGAAATGTCAATGTCTGGGGAAATGAATTTCATCCTTGGGTTACAAATCAGTCAATTAGAAAAAGGTATTTTCATTTCACAGTCAAAGTATGTTAAGGAAATGATGAAGAAGTTTTGAATGGGAGACTCCAAACTAGTATGTACTCCCATGACTACTAGTTATAAGTTAAGCAAAGATGATGAATCTCCTAAGGCTGATTAGAGCAAGTACAAATCAATGATTAGTGGATTGTTATACCTGACTGCTACTAGACCGGATATCATGCATGCGATTTGCCTTGTAGCTAGATTTCAAGAAGATCCCAGAAAGTCACATGTTTCAGTAGTAAAGAGGATATTCAGATACTTGAAAGGCACTCTGGAGTTTGGCCTATGGTATCCCAAGGATACTGATTTCTCCTTGATTGCATATACAGATGCAGATTGGGCAGGATGTACATATGATAGGAGTACAAGTGGTGGTGCTTTCTTTCTAGGAAGCAGACTTGTCTCATGTTTAAGTAAGAAGCAGGACTCAGTGTCATTATCTAATGCAGAGGTAGAGTACATTGCAGAAGCATCTTGCTGCACACAGGTGTTATGGATGAAGCAGACATTGAAGGATATCAAAGTGTCATATGATGAACCTATTCCTATCTTATGTGATAATACAAGTGCTATCAACATTTCAAAGAATCTGGTAATGCATTCAAGGACAAAGCATATTTCAATCCGGTATCACTTCCTAAGAGAGAAGGAGGTGAAATTGGAGTATGTGCCTACCAAGGATCAAGTTGCAGACATCTTTACAAAGGCTCTTCCTATGGATACCTTTGAGTATCTCTGACATAAGTTAGGGGTTATTACCCCCCCTTCTCTTAACTAGATGCATACGTGTGTGCATCTATCCAGGAAGCATTTCAAGATACATTTTTGGTCCTGGACTGATGTTGAAGGCTACCTCTTAGGGGGAGTAGGTAGTGATACTATTGATTGGTGCAGTCATATGGAGCATATCTTATGACCTTAAGGGGGAGAGTGCAGAAAAATGAGAGCAGTGGAAATAGAGCAAGTACTTGCTGCTATTGCTATTATTGCCCTTTGCCATTGATGTCAAAGGGGGAGAGAGTTAGAGTGGCTGAAAAACCATAGTACAGGAAAGTGTGTGAAGAGTAAGAGTTGTTCCAATCAGGGGGAGTACTACTGAGCAGCTGATTGACTACTTTAGGTCTTGATTGTTTTTCAAAAAGTTGGTGTTTCCATCAATGACAAAGGGGGAGATTGTTGGAAACTTGCTGGTGTTGTCATTGATGTCAACCTCTAGCAAGTAGTTCACTTGGTTTCCAAGTGCTTTTGAGAAAATTTGAATAAAAAGGTGTGCAGTCTGACAGAAGTATGTTCAGTGTTGTGCTCTATATTTCTTCTTAGTTGAAGATATGCTTGTGCGGTTTGGAAGTGTTGATCAAAGGTGTTTAGAGGTGTTATATCCAAAGTTTTAGGTTTTGGATCATGTAGAAGTGAAAGATGTGTTTTACAGAGTGTTTGCCTATGTGGAAGACTATTTGGGAGAAATGAGATTGCTTCACATTTCTCTGCATTGAGGTTTCTTGTCCTGCGGATCTGGGGATGTGCTTATACAGTCTATATCTACCTTCCCTTGAAGTTTCTAGTGATGGGTTGATCCGCAAGCTCAGTTATTGTTTTGGTGTTTAGAGGTAGTGGATCCTGGTGTGCAGATTGAAGACATTCTTTGTTTTAGGAGGTTGCAGAAGTGTTGCAAGAGATTCTGATGGTGTTGAATGTTATGGAAAGGTGTGTGGATGTTGTAAAGTAGTTCTTTATGGTCCACATGATGGTTTTGGACTTAGAGAAGTGTGGATGTTATTGTTAGCTCAGGTTTGGCGAACTTGGCATGCTAGTGCTATTTACAGAGGTACCTCATAGATTGTGGATGTGATGAGCAGCTTGGTGATATAGATTTGAGTCCTAGTTAACTCTTGATGTGGTCCACTTTCACTTATTTCCACCATGGAAGTGTTTAGTGCCAACCTAATTGGTGTTGTACGTTTGAGGTGCACACGCTTCATTAGGACTGACCTAATTAAGATAGGTCTTGGTTGTAGATGATATAAATGCAAAATGAAGTTGAGTGGAGCAAAGCAGAGAAGAGGATGCAAATGTAAATCAAGGGTAGTGAGTTGTGTGCAAGCTTAAAATCTTATGACTTTGGAATGCAGTGAGCAAAAGGTGTCTACATTTCAGTGTGCCTAAAGTTGCTGGAGTCAGTGAGCCAAAGGTTGTAGATGGCAAGGAGTGGAAGTGGTGGATTTCTCCTGTTGTTTTGAGATAGTGAATATCTCTGTAATAGTCTTCTTCTTTCTTCTCTCTTCTGGGCAGTGAGCCTTTCTTTTGGTAGTGAGCCTTTTTTCTAGGTAGTGAGCCCTTGGCAATGAGCCTATTTGATTTTATTGATGCTATTCATATATATGTGAGCTAATCCTCACTGTGTTTTTTTCCTTCTTGCGTTTTCCATGTAAATCTGGTGTTCTTATGTGTTTGAATGTGTTTACATTTATGCTTCATATGTTTACATTCTTATAATGCATAATAAGAGGTTGATGTTTGGAATTGCTTTGAGGGTTTAATGTTTTAATACACAACTGATTCAACCCCCTATTAGTTGTCCTGTGCTTTCTAACACTATGATCCTTGATGAGGTATAAATAACCTCATTTCTTTGATGGAACAAATAGCCCTTTTTGCATTACCCAATTCCCTAGCCTTGCCAATTTATTTATTTTTATAAGCAATATTTATCTATTTTTATTAAAATGTTGTACAAGTCCTTATTTCATAAATTGATTGAAACTAGCTTTTAAATGTTGATTTAATGGCATGAAAAGTTGGGTAATTATGCAGGTTAATGCATTGCCTACGAAAGAAGTGGACATCATGCAGCTGTGGATGAGTCCGCTAGAAATTTTAGGCATGCATTAAATGAAGACTTTGTTTTAATTCTATTATTTCTGTGGTTACCCAAAAGACATTATGGTTCCACTCAGAGTCCTTTTTATGTTTAAGAGACATTAGTAGTAATGATTCTATTTTTTAGTTATAAGACTTCTTTAAATGGCATTTTCCTGCCATCTAAAATTTAGGAGTTTTTGAATTAGTTTAGTTTTAATTGTTGCTCGAAACATGGTTATAAATATATAATATGGATGAATGAAAGACAATCCCTTAGTTTTTGAAAATCAGAGCTGTGTACTTGTAATTTTTCATGAATGCGAATGATGTTGTTCTGAGTTTAGTTTCTTTGGAAATATGAAGATTTGAATGGAGTTATCATGTGTTGTAAAAGTGATTGAATGTGACCTGAGTTAAGACAAGTTTCTCCCACGAGTTGGCCACTCACGGGACTGTAGGATAGATAAGTACTTTTGTTTCTGTGGATGTTTTCATTTAGTTGAAGATAGTTTATGTTTAGTTTTCTATCGTTAACCTACAGGGTGTGTTTAAAAGTTAAACTGTTGTGTACTGTTGTTTCAAAACTTTCTGTGTTGATTAGAAGTTTCCGGTGCATCTTCCTGAGTTAAAATTATTGTTTTCTGATAGTTAGAATTTGGAATGTTTGCAGCATAGCATAATACATTTGTGAATTGTTAGCATAGAATTTATCTGCTTTCTAGTGTAGGATTTATATGCTTTCTAGTCTAGAGTTTTCATACTTTTTAGTATAAAAATTGAATGCTTTCTGTAGAAGGATATAACAACTATTTCATTTCATGTACTATTTCAATCTTTTAACAGAACTAGAAAATTGTTTCTCAATGAAATATCCAAATTCCTTATTACAGGTAGCCTCAGACACTACCCTAGTTGATAAACTATTTCTCAATGAAATATCTAAACTTTTAGGACCTTATGACAGCCTGTCACTTTTTGGCACCATTGCCGGGGATACGTGACCTTTTCTAAGTGTTATTAGGGCATGCTTGGGAATTTCTTGTAGTAAACACTCAAAAATAGTCACCAAACCTCTCATTTCTACATGGTCAGGAAACGAGACCCACATGGAAGATTCATACCAAAACCCCCCCAATAGTAATTCCAACCATAAATAGGGAAGAAGAAGTCTCAACTGAAGATCTAAATTACCAATTGATCAAACATGATCAACCTGAGACCTCCCATCATACCCCAAAAGTTTTGACAGTTGACCCAATCTTTGAGGAGATAGTTATTCAACCAACCAACCTAGTCTTTAAGGAAGAGAACATTCCTTTTGACATTATGGCTAACAATCTTCATAATGATGATATAGTGAGGAGACTGGTAGCATGAACCTTTACCTACCCTATCACTCTCAATGAAGATGATGATGCACCAATGAAAAACATTTCACCATCTATCTTGCCGACTTTTAAGGGACTTTCTTCTGAAGATCCTGACCAATTCCTCTTTGAGTTCAAAGTCTTGTGTCAAACATATGACTACAAGAATGACAATCAGAAGCTTAAAATTTTTCCCTCCACTCTGAGAGACGCTATGATGTGTTGGTTTATGGGACTAGCTTCTGAATCAATAACTGCATGGGATGACATGGAAACTATTTTTTTAGAAAAATACCAGGGTTATTGTAGAGTTAGCGATAGGAAGGAAGAGTTGTTCAAACTAAGTCAGAAAGAAGATGAGAGCCTAGAAGATTATCTTGATAGGTTTATCTTTCTAACCAAATGATGTGGTGAGGAAGCCATAAGTCCAGAGATTCTAAAGACTATATTTCTCAAAGGAATTGATGAGGGTGCTAGGAGAAGCGTTGATTTAATGGGAAAAGGAGATGTGTCCCAACTCGAACTTATCGATATCTCTAAGTTATGTCAAAAATTTTCCCGTACTCAAGGAGGAATCCAAAAATCTACCCTCTTAAGAAGCTCAAATGACATAGGTAAACTGCAAGAGGAAATAGCGAATCTAAAAATTGACATTCTTGTTCAGTTGAACACCACCTTGGATGGAGTACAAGCCAAAACACGTAACCCTGAGACCTTATCCATCTATTTGTGAAAAGAATCATACCATTGATCAATGTGAGATTCTGAACACAATCAAGACTTCTTAAAAATGACCATCTCACACTAAGGAGGAAATCAATTTCGTAGGCCAGAGACTTGGAGGAAATTTCTCCTATGGTCAGAACTCCAACCCTACATGGTGACCTCCAAACCCTTGGAACAATACACAATGGTCAGCTCCATGGCCTTTAGTACCACCTAGATGGGGATCTTATCCACCTTGGGGACCACCTAAATGGACAAACCAAGCTTGGGGAAAGCCCCAATGGTCAAATCAGAAATGGCATCCTCATAATCAACCTCCACAATGGAATCAACCACCAAATCAATTCTATAATGGTCTAAGACGAATGCCAAATCCGCAACAAAACCTTCTCACGGCTCCTCAAAACCCTCAATAGAGTGAACAAGTTAATCAACCACCATTACTGACACAACCTGTTCCTAATCCCAAGAAAACACATCAAAATGCCCCAGTGTATGTTACTGATTAGGATAACATGGCAGGGGTTAATGCTATCTATTGTGGAAACCTTCAATTGAGGTCAGGAAAAACACTTAATCAATCGACCATTGTTGAAGGTACAAAAGACCCAGATGAAGGACTTAACATAGAACTAGAGACTCTTCTTGTACCTACAGAGAATGACTCCAAGAAAAATTAGGAGGAATCATCCCTACCACAATCTTGGGCAACTCCAACACCTATCATAGAGCCATCTCAGGAAGAAGTTGCCAAACAACCATCAATGTCTCCAGGAAAAGATCCCATACTAGGAAAGAAAACCCAGGCACCTTTTCCAGACTGTCTCAGATCAAATGTTCATAAGAACGTGCCAGAAATATCATTGTCTAATGAAACTGCTCTGATATAAGAAATTAAATGACTCCATATCGAGATTCCTCTGTTACAAGTGATCAAAGAAATTTCTGAACTAAATCAGCTAGTTAAACAATTGTGCATTAAAACACCAAGAAGGAAACCAAAACTAATTAATATGGTGCACATCAATGCATATCTGGCTGAACTTTTAGCTAGAAAAACCTTGACCCCAAAATATGGTGACCCAGGTAGTCCACTTATAACAATAACAATTAATGAGGTAGTAATACCTAATGCATTGGTGGATTTGGGAGTAGCCATTAACGTTATGACAGTGGATGTTATGGAAAAACTTGGTCTACGCCCCACGACTACCATATTACAGATGGCAAATTAGGCCATAGCTATTCCCAAAGAAGTCTTAGAAAATATCCCTGTCAAGGTTGACGATTGGGAATATCTAGTAGACTTCCAAGTCCTCCAATCCCTCACACCCAAAGACAGTTACCCATTAATACTGGGTAGGCCATGGTTAGCTACAGTCGCAGCAAAGATTGACTGCAGAGTGGGAGGAATGGTCATTTCACATGGTCCCAGTAGCAAACATTTAAGTCTATATCCCCTCGCTCAACTTACAGAATATAACCAAGTCTGGGTGGATGAATCAAATGAATCCAATAAACAAGAGAATCTAGCTTCACTTGCCATGGTAGTTATTAAACAACATAGCGAAGAATTGGAAGATGAATTAGAAAACATCCAAGATCTTTCCATAGGCTCACAAGATGAAGAGACTTTAGAGGTGGAAGAAATCTTAGGACATCCAATCCACAATAACGACGAAGAACATGATTATACCAACTTCACAACTCAACCTTGTCCCCTGGCAAATATCATCTTGAAAACAAATCATTTCTTCTTAGATATTTTCAAACTCCATAGAATCATACCACATAGCTGTCCTCTCAACACATTAATAGAAGAAGTTCACACTATTGCCTCCAATTACCCTGGAACCAAGACTATCATGTTATTGCCAGGAAAGACTTTAAATATCAATAGTTGGTTGACAAAATTTGATGTGCGCAAATTATTTGATGTTTTGATGAATAGGTCCAAAGCTTTTTCTTGGGACTATACAAATATGAGAGGAATCCACCCAAGTGTTTGCACCCACCACATATATACCGAAGACGTTAGACCAGTCCGTCAACCCTAGCGAAGACTCAATCCTGCTCTCAAAGATATTGTCAAAACTGAAATTGAGAAAATCTTACAAGTGGGATTTATTTATCCTATTTTGGATAGCAAATGGGTTTCACCCTTGGTGGTAGTGCCAAAGAAAAATGGGAAATGGAGAGTGTGCGTTGACTATCGAGAACTCAACAAAGTAACCTACAGAGATTATTTCCCACTACCCTTCATAAACCAAGTTTTGGATAATCTGGCAGGAAGGAAGTATTTTTCATTTCTGGACAGGTTTAGTGGATATAACCAAAGACAGGTGGCAGCAAAGGACCAGGAAAAAACTACTTTCACCTATCCTTGGGGAACATTTGCCTATGAGGTTCTTCCCTTCGGGCTTTGTAATGCTCCTGCCACGTTTCAAAGAGCTATTTTGACTATCTTTGCTGAACTTGTGACTGATTGTGTAGAAGTCTATATGGATGACTTCACAGTCTATGGTTCCACTTTCGATGAGGGTCTCAAAAATCTAGATAGAGTGTTGTAATGATGTGAAGATCATCAACTATCTCTAAGCCATGAGAAATGTCTCATAATGGTAGAACAAGGTATAGTATTAGGACACCATATTTCAGCTGAAGGGATAAAGGTTGACCCTAAGAAGATTGAGGTGATACAACAGCTAGAAACCCCAAAGCATCAAACTGATGTTAGAAGTTTCTTAGGACATGCTGGTTATTATCGGAGATTCATAAAAAACTTCAATAAGATTGCAGTTCCCATGTTCTCTCTTTTGTAGAAAGATGTGGATTTTACCTGGATAGAAGAATGTCAAAAGTCTTTTGACATCATTAAAGAAAAGCTTGTCTTAGCCCCAGTCCTATGGGGACCTAACTGGAAACTTCCCTTCCATATATATGTTGATGCTTCCAATGATGCTATTGGAGCAGTGTTAGGAAAAGAAGATGAGAATGGAGGGAAATATGCTATATATTTCAGCAGTAAGAACTTGAGGCCGATGGAACGAAATTACACCACCACAGAGAAGGAATTTCTAGCCATAGTTCATGCAATAAATAAATTATGGCATTACATTACAGGATACAAAGTGACTATACTCACAGACCATTCAACTATCAAGTACCTGATGAACAAATCCTCAGTGAATGGACAAATAATCAGATAGTTATTACTTCTACAAGAATTCAATATGACCATAATGGATAAGCCTGGAAAATTCAACATAGTCGCAAATTTTCTATCCCGGATAAAGCAAGATGATGGAGATTGTACTCCTGTGTAGGATGAATTTCCTGATGAAAATTTATTTGTTGTCTCCATTAAAACACCCTGATTTGTAGACATTGCCAATTACTTAGCCACCTCTGAGCTTCCCCCAGACTTCACATCAAAACAAAAGAAATGCCTTATTCAAGAAAGTGCTCACTTTAAATGGATTAATGGCATGTTATTTCGATATGGGCCTGATTTAGTCCTGTGACGTTGTGTCAGACCAGATGAAACATACAGCATCCTTAGAGCTTGCCATGATGACCCATCTGGCGGACATTACTCTACCAAAAGAACTTCCCATAAAATCTTAGGTGCAGGATACTATTGGCCCTCTATGCACAAGGATGTGAAGAACTATGTTTGCTGTTGTGATGAATGCCAACGAGTAGGAAGACCTATGGCATCCAATGAAATGCCTCTGTAACCGTAGGTAGCTTTTGAACCTTTTGAAAAGTGGGGATTAGATTTCATTGGTCCTATAGATCCTCCTTCGCAAGGAAAATAATATATTTTAGTCTGCACAGACTATCTTACCAAATGGGAAAAAGTCCAAGCCCTCAAAGTTGCTAGAGAAGAACAGGTTGTAGACTTTCTGTATAATATAATTTTTCTCAGATTCAGAGCCCCTAGGTCAATTGTCACAGACCAAGGACCTTAGTTTATGTCCAAAGTTCTATTAGCTTTCACCAATCACTTCTAGGTAAGCCATAAAAAGTTGTCACCTTATCACCCACAAGCAAATGGACAAGTAGAAGTCACTAATAGGGAGCTCGAAAACATCCTAACAAAAATAGTTTCATCAGGCAGAAAGGATTGGGCCAGGAAACTGCCTAAGGTTGTTTGGGCTTACAATACAACTTGGAAATCCACGACTGGTCTTACCCCTTATGAACTAGTCTTTGGGAAGAAACCTTTTCTATTGAATTTGAACTCCAAATGCTTAGAACATCAATGGAGTTGGACTTTGATCTTGATCAAGCTCAGGTAGAGAGAGTCTTGCAGCTTAGTAAACTAGATGAACTCTACCTAGAAGCCATTCATTAGACTGAACTAGCTTAACAACAATGAAAGGCCTGGCATGATAAACACATGAAAGAAAGAGAATTCCATTCAGGAGATTGGGTGTTGCTGTTTGATTCCTGATACAAGGACCAGAAAGGTAAACTCAGAACTCATTGGCTGGGTCCATACGAGATTTCTGAGGTATTCCCAAATGGAGCAATACAACTCATACCCATTGATGGGGATTCTCGAACCCTCTTGGTCAATGGACATCGAATTAGGATCTACCATAAACCTATCAACAAAGAAGAGTTTACTCGACTGGTAAAAATGCACGGAGAAACTCAATGTGTTGATTCTGCTTCGGCAAAAATAATACCATAAATATCTTGTAGAATTTAAATTAAGAATAATAATAATAATAATAATAATTAAAAAAATATTTTTATGTTTGAATGTGTGTGTATGCATTTAGGAACAATTCTTCATATTTTCTTCTTAGTATTTGCCTAAATTTCATCTCTGTTTTGCAGGGTTTCATCTTTTAAGAAGTGTTACAAATTCTGGTGCACCTCCTGGTGATGCTCTAGAACTTGTATGAGTAAGATCCATACCCTCATTTTGTTCCTGCATTCCGACTGCATCTTTCTGCGATGCTCCAGAACTTTGTTCCTACATTCCAGTTGCATCTTTCAGCGATGCTCCGAAACTTTGTTCCTGCATTCTAACTGCATCTTTCCGCAATGCTCTAGAACTTTATTCTTGCATTCCAGCTGCATCTTTCAGCGATGGTTCGGAGCTTTGTTCCTATGTTCTAGCTACATCTTTCAGTGATACTCCAAAACTTTGTTCCTACATTCCAGCTGCATCTTTCAGAGATGTTTAGGAACTTTGTTCCTACATTTCGGTTGCATCTTTCAGTGATGCTCTAGAACTTTGTTCCTACATTTCGACCGCATCTTTTAGCGATGCCCCAAAATTTTGTTCCTGCATTTTGGCTGCATCTTTCAATGATGCTCTAGAACTTTGTTCCTACATTCTAGCTGCATCTTTCAGCGATGCTTCAGAGCTTTGTTCCTGCATTCTGACTACATCTTTCAGTGATGCTTCGAAACTTTGTTCCTACATTCTGGCCACATCTTTTAGTGATGGTCCAGAACTTTGTTCCTACATTTCGGTTGCATCTTTCAGTGATGCTTCAGAACTTTGTTCTTGCATTCTGGCCGCATCTTTCATCGATGCTCCAGAACTTTGTTCCTATATTTCGGTTGCATCTTTTAGCGATACTCTGGAACTTTGTTCCTGCATTCCAGCCACATCTTTCAGTGATGCTCTGGAACTTTGTTCCTGCATTCCAGTTGCATCTTTCAGCAATGCTCTAGAATTTTGTTCCTTTAGCTTGCTGCATCTTGTGACAATGCTCCAGAATTTTGTTCATATCCTCCATATCCATTCCTTTGATATCTTCTTCCATCATTGTTAACTTGTAATTATCGTCCATGAAAATGTTCCTATTATCTAAAAACACATCATTCACCCCGCAATCCACTGCGAATGCCATCATGAGTTTGACATCTCCGATCATAGTAAATGAACATTATTATGATAACCTTTCATCATAATAAATTGTAGCCACCCCATCTTGATATCATAATAAAGTTAGCCACTCCATTATCACATCATAATAAATTCATTCCATTCAAACCAGTTAGTACCGCCACCTTGGATGCTATTACGTTAGCAAAGACAAGCGACTTTCAAATCAATAATGGGACGGAAGGTATGTACATCTTTTATTTTTAATAGATCATTTGTTGTAAGTAAAGATAGATAAGTTGGCATGAACCCTTTTCTTTTCCAAATTTAGCAAATGTGTGAACTGTTCCTTCATTATAGAAGGTGGCGGCTTGTTCACTCTATCCCATCCAAAGTTATAATTAACTACTGTGATTAACTACTGAATAGCCAAGTTCCCTGAACCAACATTACTGAAATCCAAGTGGCCTCAAAACCTACATTTCCTTTAATCTTCCTATCAGTTTCCTGAGCAATTTTACCACTCTGGGTGCCGTGATATTTCAGTAGTCTTTGAGCAATATGGGATGAGCCAAATGTAATTCTGAGCCAGCTTCATCGGATAAATTGCTGGCATTGGGGAATATTTAAGAATTGCTTCAGAGAGTTGGATGGCTAGACTTCATAAAGAAATTTGAAGGACACCATGCACAGCTGGTCAAGGAATTTGCCGAGAACTTTGCAAATGGGTAGTCGATTGTGTGTGGGAAGAAATTCAAGATAAGTCCCTGAATTATCTCCAAATTATCTGGTATTGGAAATGAAAGTATTAATTTGTCTGAAACTACAAACATTTCCTATCAGAAAATGATAGAACTTTTTGTACAGGAAGGGGAACCTCACCCATTATTAGTTGTAAATACCCAAGGGCAAAACAAGGGGTTTCAGAGAATGTCCATTACAGAGCCATGGTGAACAACAGTTGCATGGATTATTAAGTATTTCACTTGTGAAGGGCAATGTGCCACAGTAGTTGGTCCCCCTTTTCAGCTGCTCATTCATTTGCGCCATGGTCTAGAAAATCCTGAATTGAAAGTTAACATTCGTGCCTTCCTCCATGATTCCCTTGTAGGTATGATAAAATGCTTCAAAATTGTGTCTGGACCTTTAAAGCATCATGGTCTTATATAGTTAATCTGCATTATCATTTTCATAGAAAAAGAAACCCAGATGAGAAATGGCAGAAATTTCTACAAAAATTTTAGAGCCCTGAACCTCTGAGACAATTTGATGTAGGTGAATTGTCTGGTAGGGCAACCCAAGACATGAGAGAACTCTCCCCTATACCCCAAGGTGACAGATAAGCACCTAGTGGAGAAGCACTAAAAAATCCACCAAACCCTCTAGACCATGAAGAAAGGCCTAAATCACATAATGTACCTGAAACCCCAGAAAAATGAGAAAATGTGGATTTAGTAGACTTAGAGGAGGAAGGTGTTCAACCCCATAAAAAGGAGAAGAGGCCCAAAATGAAATTGTAAAAACCTACTCCTCTAAGAAGGAGCAAATGGTTAGCTAAGGAGCCTAGTTGTGCTGTGGCCAGTGAATTACCCCTTGTTCCCAAGAAAAAGAGAAAAGAAAGGTAGCCCTGTGAAAAAGTGACTCAGCTCAATGAAAATGTATCTCCAATTTGTGCAAATGTAACTCAAACTTTGGAAAGTGATGAACCCCCTGCATTTAGACCATCAATTGACCCATCTAAAGAGGACCTAGAGGAAAAAGGAGAAAAAGGACAAGAGGGAATCAGTGAATAATTGCCTAATTATGTCTTAGTTGAAGAAGATAAGGGTCAAGAATATGAGACTGTTGAAACAACGTCTTCATTCCAGCAGCTAGAAAACATTTAGGAAGTTGATACAGTGCTTGAGGAGAGGTAGTTGTCTCCCTTAAATAATGTTGATGATATAGAACAAGCTCCATCTGGGGCAATTAATGAAGAGCACATATCCGACAATGAAACATAAGTTTTGATTACTCCCCTCTTTATAGATGCAGAGGACAACAAGGGTGAGTCTATGACATTAGAAACAGAGAAATTAAAAGCAGAAAGTATATAGTTGAGAAATAAAATACAATTGAGTGAAGAGCAGTTGAACAGGCAATAGCAGGAGATAGAAGAACAGAAAGAGCTTTTTGAGCAAAAGGATCAAACTATTAGAGAGTTGCAATCCCAATTGTAGCAAAGTGAAGAAAGAGATAAGCACTGTCTGGATAGTGTATTTGAGAAAGATAAACAAATCAAGAATCTAACCTTCAACCTAGAACAGTGCCTGAGGACATTTGCAGAAGAGAAGGAGAAATAGGAAATTGAATTAAATAAGGCCATAAGTAGAACTGTTGAATTGGAGCAAGATTTACAAGAAATTAATATTAGCCTGACTGTGGAATCAACAGAGGTTCAAACCAAACCAACTAAAATAGAATGTTTTCAGGTCCACATTCCTCCCATGCTAACCAAGTGGATGGAACAATTCTATTTCTTAAGACAATCTAGAGCCAAGAATGCTAGACTTAAGAAAGAAATAGTATTGTTGAAAGAGTCTTATGATAGATTATATCAGGCCAAGATGGATGCATGCTAGATTGGAGAGCTATTGCTGGCATGTAGGAAACCACCCAAATTATATTCCATGTTCCTTAATTAACAGTTGTTAAGATGGAAGCTCCTGAGAATCTCTTGCAATTTAGCACATGATCCTGATGACCAGCAATTCCTTGAAGGATTTAAAGAAGCATCTCCTATACAAAAGAATTTATTATGTGAGTTCTTCATTCATAATCTATTTCTCAAAAAACATAATGATTTCTTCATCAATCTGTTTATGGGGAAAGTTCAGTTAAGGGCATTTTTTGTCAAATATGCAAAATCAAATTCAGTGGCAGCACAGAACTAGAGAATATCTTCATGCAAAGAGAACTGTGGGACTACACATGAGGTACCCTAACTAAAAACCTTTTGCTTTCAAAGCTCAGTTCAGGAGAACTAAGAGATATGAACATATGAAAGAAAAATATAATGAGAGCATTAGGATTTGCAATGAAGATTTCAAGATTAATGGACCACAGTTGATTGACAGAGCTTGGAATGCCTGTGAGGAAAGGTATATCCCCTTGCATGTGTTCTAAAAGTGATTGAATGTGACCTGAGTTAAGACAAGTTTCTCCCACGAGTTGGCCACTCGCGGGACTGTAGGATAGATAAGTACTTTCGTTTCTGTGGATGTTTTCATTCAGTTGAAGATAGTTTATGTTTAGTTTTCTATCGTTAACCTACAGGGTGTGTTTAAAAGTTAAACTGTTGTGTACTGTTGTTTCAAAACTTTCTGTGTTGATTAGAAGTTTTCGACGCATCTTCTAGAGTTAAAATTATTGTTTTCTGATAGTTAGAATTTGGAATGTTTGCAGCATAGCATAATACATTTGTGAATTGTTAGCATAGAATTTATCTACTTTCTAGTGTAGGATTTTATATGCTTTCTAGTCTAGAGTTTTCATACTTTTTAGTATAAAAATTGAATGCTTTCTGTAGAAGGATATAATTACTATTTCATTTCATGTACTATTTCAATCTTTTAACAGAACTAGAAAATTGTTTCTCAATGAAATATCCAAATTCCCTATTACAGGTAACCTCAGATACTACCCTAGTTGATAAACTATTTCTCAATGAAATATCTAAAGTGTTAGGACCTTACGACAGCCTGTCACTTTTTGGCGCCATTGCCAGGGATACGTGACCTTTTCTAAGTGTTATTAGGGCACGCTTGGGAATTTCTTGTAGTAAACACTCAAAAATAGTCCCCAAACCTCTCATTTCTACATGGTCAGGAAATGAGGCCCACATGGAAGATTCATACCAAAACCCCCCCAATAGTAATTCCAACCATAAATAGGGAAGAAGAAGTCTCAACTGAAGATCTAAATTACCAATTGATCAAACATGATCAACCTGAGACCTCCCATCATACCCCAGAAGTTTTGCCAGTTGACCCAATCTTTGAGGAGATAGTTATTCAACCAACCAACCTAGTCTTTGAGGAAGAGAACATTCCTTTTGACATTATGGCTAACAATCTTCATAATGATGATATAGTGAGGAGACTGGTAGCATGAACCTTTACCTACCCTATGACTCTCAATGAAGATGATGATGCACCAATAAAAAACATTTCACCATCTATCTTGCCGACTTTTAAGGGACATTCTTCTGAAGATCCTGACCAATTCCTCTTTGAGTTCAAAGTCTTGTGTCAAACATATGACTACAAGAATGACAATCAGAAGCTTAAAATTTTTCCCTCCACTCTGAGAGACGCTGTGATGTGTTGGTTTATGGGACTAGCTTCTGAATCAATAACTGCATGGGATGACATGGAAACTATTTTTTAGAAAAATACCAGGGTTATTGCAGAGTTAGCGACAGGAAGGAAGAGCTGTTCAAACTAAGTCAAAAAGAAGATGAGAGCCTAGAAGATTATCTTGATAGGTTTATCTTTCTAACCAAATGATGTGGTGAGGAAGCCATAAGTCCAGAGATTCTAAAGACTATATTTCTCAAAGGAATTGATGAGGGTGCTAGGAGAAGCGTCGATTTAATGGGAAAAGGAGATGTGTCCCAACTCGAACTTATCGATATCTCTGAGTTATGTCAAAAATTTTCCCGTACTCAAGGAGGAATCCAATAATCTAGCCTCTTAAGAAGCTCAAATGACATAGGTAAACTGCAAGAGGAAATAGCGAATCTAAAAATTGACATTCTTATTCAGTTGAACACCACCTTGGATGGAGTACAAGCCAAAACACGTAACCCTGAGACCTTATCCATCTATTTGTGAAAAGAATCATACCATTGATCAATGTGAGATTCTGAACACAATCAAGACTTCTTAAAAATGACCATCTCACACTAAGGAGGAAATCAATTTCGTAGGCCAGAGACTTGGAGGAAATTTCTCCTATGGTCATAACTCCAACCCTACATGGTGACCTCCAAACCCTTGGAACAATACACAGTGGTCAGCTCCATGGCCTTCAGTACCACCTAGATGGGGATCTTATCCACCTTGGGGACCACCTAAATGGACAAACCAAGCTTGGGGAAAGCCCCAATGGTCAAATCAGAAATGACATCCTCATAATCAACCTCCACAATGGAATCAACCACCAAATCAATTCTATAATGGTCTAAGATGAATGCCAAATCTGCAACAAAACCTTCTCACGGCTCCTCAAAACCCTCAATAGAGTGAACAAGTTAATCAACCACCATTACTGACACAACCTGTTCCTAATCCCAAGAAAACACATCAAAATGCCCCAGTGTATGTTACTGATTAGGATAACATGGCAGGGGTCAATGCTATCTATTGTGGAAACCTTCAATTGAGGTCAGGAAAAACACATAATCAATCGACCATTGTTGAAGGTACAGAAGACCCAGATGAAGGACTTAACGTAGAACCAGAGACTCTTCTTGTACCTACAGAGAATGACTCCAAGAAAAATTAGGAGGAATCATCCCTACCACAATCTTGGGCAACTCCAACACCTATCATAGAGCCGTCTCAGGAAGAAGTTGCCAAACAACCATCAATGTCTCCAGGAAAAGATCCCATACTAGGAAAGAAAACCCAGGCACCTTTTCGAGACTGTCTCAGATCAAATGTTCATAAGAACTTGCCAGAAATATCATTGTCTAATGAAACTACTCTGATACAAGAAATTAAATGACTCCATATCGAGATTCCTCTGTTACAAGTGATCAAAGAAATTTCTGAACTAAATCAGCTAGTTAAACAATTGTGCATTAAAACAACAGGAAGGAAACCAAAACTAATTAATATGGTGCACATCAATGCATATCTGGCTGAACTTTTAGCTGGAAAAACCTTGACCCCAAAATATGGTGACCCAGGTAGTCCACTTATAACAATAACAATTAATGAGGTAGTAATACCTAATGCATTGGTGGATTTGGGAGTAGCCATTAACGTTATGACAGTGGATGTTATGGAAAAACTTGGTCTACGCCCCACGACTACCATATTACAGATGGCAAATTAGGCCATAGCTATTCCCAAAGAAGTCTTAGAAAATATCCCTGTCAAGGTTGATGATTGGGAATATCTAGTAGACTTCCAAGTCCTCCAATCCCTCACACCCAAGAGAGTTACCCATTAATACTGGGTAGGCCATGGTTAGCTACAGTCGCAACAAAGATTGACTGCAGAGTGGGAGGAATGGTCATTTCACATGGTCCCAGTAGCAAACATTTAAGTCTATATCCCCTCGCTCAACTTACAGAATATAACCAAGTCTGGGTGGATGAATCAGATGAATCCAATAAACAAGAGAATCTAGCTTCACTTGCCATGGTAGTTATTAAACAACATAGCGAAGAATTGGAAGATGAATTAGAAAACATCCAAGATCTTTCCATAGGCTCAGAAGATGAAGAGACTTTAGAGGTGGAAGAAATCTTAGGACATCCAATCCACAATAACGACGAAGAACATGATTATACCAAGTTCACAACTCAACCTTGTCCCCTGGCAAATATCATCTTGAAAACAAATCATTTCTTCTTAGATATTTCCAAACTCCATAGAATCATACCACATAGCTGTCCTCTCAGCACATTAATAGAAGAAGTTCACACTATCGCCTCCAATTACCCTGGAACCAAGACTATCATGTTATTACCAGGAAAGACTTTAAATATCAATAGTTGGTTGACAAAATTCGATATGCGCAAATTATTTGATGTTTTGATGAACAGGTCCAAAGCTTTTTCTTGGGACTATACAAATATGAGAGGAATCCACCCAAGTGTTTGCACCCACCACATATATACCGAAGACGTTAGACCAGTCCATCAACCCTAGCGAAGCCTCAATCCTGCTCTCAAAGATATTGTCAAAACTGAAATTGAGAAAATCTTACAAGTGGGATTTATTTATCCTATTTTGAATAGCAAATGGGTTTCACCCTTGGTGGTAGTGCCAAAGAAAAATGGGAAATGGAGAGTGTGCGTTGACTATCGAGAACTCAACAAAGTAACCTACAGAGATTATTTCCCACTACCCTTCATAAACCAAGTTTTGGATAATCTGGCAGGAAGGAAGTATTTTTCATTTCTGGACAGGTTTAGTGGATATAACCAAAGACAGGTGGCAGCAAAGGACCAGGAAAAAACTACTTTCACCTATCCTTGGGGAACATTTGCCTATCGGGTTCTTCCCTTCGGGCTTTGTAATGCTCCTGCCACGTTTCAAAGAGCTATTTTGGCTGTCTTTGCTGAACTTGTGACTGATTGTGTAGAAGTCTATATGGATGACTTCACAGTCTATGGTTCCACTTTCGATGAGGGTCTCAAAAATCTAGATAGAGTGTTGTAATGATGTGAAGATCATCAACTATCTCTAAGCCATGAGAAATGTCTCATAATGGTAGAACAAGGTATAGTATTAGGACACCATATTTTAGCTGAAGGGATAAAGGTTGACCCTAAGAAGATTAAGGTGATACAACAGCTAGAAACCCCAAAGCATCAAACTGATGTTAGAAGTTTCTTAGGACATGCTGGTTATTATCGAAGATTCATAAAAAACTTCAATAAGATTGCAGTTCCCAAGTTCTCTCTTTTGTAGAAAGATGTGGATTTTACCTGGATAGAAGAATGTCAAAAGTCTTTTGACATCATTAAAGAAAAGCTTGTCTTAGCCCCAGTCTTACGGGGACCTAACTGGAAACTTCCCTTCCATATATATGTTGATGCTTCCAATGATGCTATTGGAGCAGTGTTAGGAAAAGAAGATGAGAATGGAGGGAAATATGCTATATATTTCATCAGTAAGAACTTGAGGCCCATGGAACGAAATTACACCACCACAAAGAAGGAATTTCTAGCCATAGTTCATGCAATAAATAAATTCTAGCATTACATTACAGGATACAAAGTGACTATACTCACAGACCATTCAACTATCAAGTACCTGATGAACAAACCCTCAGTGAATGGACAAATAATCAGATAGTTATTACTTCTACAAGAATTCAATATGACCATAATGGATAAGCCTGGAAAATTCAACATAGTCACAAATTTTCTATCCTGGATAAAGCAAGATGATGGAGATTGTACTCCTGTGCAGGATGAATTTCCTGATGAAAATTTATTTGTTGTCTCCATTAAAACACCCTGATTTGTAGACATTGCCAATTACTTAGCCACCTCTGAGCTTCCCCCAGACTTCACATCAAAACAAAAGAAATGCCTTATTCAGGAAAGTGCTCACTTTAAATGGATTAATGGCATGTTATTTCGATATGGGCCTGATTTAGTCCTGTGACGTTGTGTCAGACTAGATGAAACATACAGCATCCTTAGAGCTTGCCATGATGACCCATTTGGCAGACATTACTCTACCAAAAGAACTTCCCATAAAATCTTAGGTGCAGAATACTATTGGCCCTCTATGCACAAGGATGTGAAGAACTATGTTTGCTGTTGTGATGAATGCCAACGAGTAGGAAGACCTATGGCATCCAATGAAATGCCTCTGTAACCGCAGGTAGCTTTTGAACCTTTTGAAAAGTGGGGATTAGATTTCATTGGTCCTATAGATCCTCCTTCACAAGGAAAATAATATATTTTAGTCTGCAGAGACTATCTTACCAAATGGACAAAAGTCCAAGCCCTCAAAGTTGCTAGAGAAGAACAGGTTGTAGACTTTCTGTATAATATAATTTTTCTCAAATTCAGAGCCCCTAGGTCAATTGTCACAGACCAAGGACCTTAGTTTATGTCCAATGTTCTATTAGCTTTCACCAGTCATTTCTAGGTAAGCCATAAAAAGTTGTCACCTTATCACCCACAAGCAAATGGACAAGTGGAAGTCACTAATAGGGAGCTCGAAAACATCCTAACAAAAATAGTTTCATCAGGCAGAAAGGATTGGGCCAGGAAACTGCCTAAGGTTGTTTGGGCTTACAATACAACTTGGAAATCCACCACTGGTCTTACCCCTTATGAACTAGTCTTTGGGAAGAAACCTTTTCTATTGAATTTGAACTCCAAATGCTTAGAACATCAATGGAGTTGGACTTTGATCTTGATCAAGCTCAGGTAGAGAGTCTCTTGCAGCTTAGTAAACTAGATGAACTCTACCTAGAAGCCATTCATTAGACTGAACTAGCTTAACAACAATGAAAGGCCTGGCATGATAAACACATCAAAGAAAGAGAATTCCATTCAGGAGATTGGGCACTGCTGTTTGATTCCTGATACAAGGACCAGAAATTTAAACTCAAAACTCATTGGTTGGGTCCATACGAGATTTCTGAGGTATTCCCAAATGGAGCAATACAACTCATACCCATTGATGGGGATTCTTGAACCCTCTTGGTCAATGGACATCGAATCAGGATCTACCATAAACCTGTCAACAAAGAAGAGGTTACTTGACTGGTAGAAATGCACGGAGAAACTCAATGTGTTGATTATGCTTCGGCAAAAATAATACCATAAATATCTTGTAGAATTTAAATTAAGAATAATAATAATAATAATAATTAAAAAAATATTTTTATGTTTGAATGTGTGTGTATGCATTTAGGAACAATTCTTCATATTTTCTTCTTAGTATTTACCTAAATTTCATCTCTGTTTTGCAGGGTTTCATCTTTTAAAAAGTGTTACAAATTCTGGTGCACCTCCTGGTGATGCTCTAGAACTTGTATGAGTAAGATCCATACCCTCATTTTGTTCCTGCATTCCGACTGCATCTTTCAACGATGCTCCAGAACTTTGTTCCTACATTCTAGTTGCATCTTTCAGCGATGCTCCGAAACTTTGTTCCTGCATTCTGACTGCATCTTTCCACAATGCTCTAGAACTTTATTCTTGCATTCTAGCCGCATCTTTTAGCGATGGTTCGGAGCTTTGTTCCTACATTCTAGCTACATCTTTCAGTGATACTCCAAAACTTTGTTCCTACATTCTAGCTGCATCTTTCAGCGATGTTTAGGAACTTTGTTCTTGCATTTCGGTTGCATCTTTCAACGATGCTCTAGAACTTTGTTCCTACATTTTGACCGCATCTTTTAGCGATGCCCCAAAATTTTGTTCCTGCATTCTGGCTGCATCTTTCAATGATGCTCTAGAACTTTGTTCCTACATTCTAGCTGCATCTTTCAGCGATGCTTCAGAGCTTTGTTCCTGCATTCTGACTACATCTTTCAGTGATGCTTTGAAACTTTGTTCCTACATTCTGGCCACATCTTTTAGTGATGCTCCAGAACTTTGTTCCTACATTTTGGTTGCATCTTTCAGTGATGCTTCAGAACTTTGTTCTTGCATTCTGGCCGCATCTTTCATCGATGCTCTAGAACTTTGTTCCTATATTTCGGTTGCATCTTTTAGCGATACTCTGGAACTTTGTTCCTGCATTCTAGCCACATCTTTTAGTGATGCTCTGGAACTTTGTTCCTGCATTCCAGTTGCATCTTTCAGCAATGCTCTAGAATTTTGTTCCTTTAGCTGGCTGCATCTTGTGACGATGCTCCAGAATTTTGTTCATATCCTCCATATCCATTCCTTTGATATCTTCTTCCATCATTGTTAACTTGTAATTATCGTCCATGAAAATGTTCCTATTATCTAAAAACACAACATTCACCCCACAATCCACTGCGAATGCCATCATGAGTTTGACATCTCCGATCATAGTAAATGAACATTATTATGATAACCTTTCATCATAATAAATTGTAGCCACCCCATCTTGATATCATAATAAAGTTAGCCACTCCATTATCACATCATAATAAATTCATTCCATTCAAACCAGTTAGTACCGCCACCTTGGATGCTATTACGTTAGCAAAGACAAGTGACTTTCAAATCAATAATGGGACGGAAGGTATGTACATCTTTTATTTTTAATAGATCATTTGTTGTAAGTAAAGATAGATAAGTTGGCACGAACCCTTTTCTTTTCCAAATTTAGCAAATGTGTGAACTGTTCCTTCATTATAGAAGGTGGCGGCTTGTTCACTCTATCCCATCCAAAGTTATAATTAACTACTGTGATTAACTACTGAAAAGCCAAGTTCCCTGAACCAACATTACTGAAATCCAAGTGGCCTCAAAACCTACATTTCCTTTAATCTTCCTATCAGTTTCCTGAGCAATTTTACCACTCTAGGTGCCGTGATATTTCAGTAGTCTTTGAGCAATATGGGATGAGCCAAATGTAATTCTGAGCCAGCTTCATCGGATAAATTGCTGGCATTGGGGAATATTTAAGAATTGCTTCAGAGAGTTGGATGGCTAGACTTCATAAAGAAATTTGAAGGACACCATGCACAGCTGGTCAAGGAATTTGCCGAGAACTTTGCAAATGGGTAGTCGATTGTGTGTGGGAAGAAATTCAAGATAAGTCCCTGAATTATCTCCAAATTATTTGGTATTGGAAATGAAGGTATTAATTTGTCTGAAACTACAAACATTTCCTATCAGAAAATGATAGAACTTTTTGTACAGGAAGGGGAACCTCACCCATTATTAGTTGTAAATACCCAAGGGCAAAACAAGGGGTTTCAGAGAATGTCCATTACAGAGCCATGGTGAACAATAGTTGCATAGATTATTAAGTATTTCACCTATGAAGGGTAATGTGCCACAGTAGTTGGTCCCCCTTTTCGGCTGCTCATTCATTTGCACCATGGTCTAGAAAATCCTGAATTGAAAGTTAACATTCGTGCCTTCCTCCATGATTCCCTTGTAGGTATGATAAAATGCTTCAAAATTGTGTCTGGACCTTTGAAGGATCATGGTCTTATACAGTTAATCTGCATTATTATTTTCATAGAAAAAGAAAACTAGATGAGAAATGGCAGAAATTTTTGCAAAAATTTTAGAGCCCTGAACCTCCAAGACAATTTGAGGTAGGTGAATTGTCTGGTAGGGCAACCCAAGACATGAGAGAACTCTCCCCTATACCCCAAGGTGACAGACAAGCACCTAGTGGAGAAGCACTAAAAAATCCACCAAACCCTCTAGACCATGAAGAAAGGCCTAAATCACATAATGTACCTAAAACCCCAGAAAAATGAGAAAATGTGGATTTAGGAGACTTAGAGGAGGAAGGTGCTCAACCCCATAAAAAGGAGAAGAGGCTGAAAATGAAACTGCAAAGACCTACTCCTCTAAGAAGGAGCAAATGGTTGGCTAAGGAGCCTAGTTGTGCTGTGGCCTGTGAATTACCCCTTGTTCCCAAGAAAAAGAGAAAAGAAAGGTAGCCCTGTGAAAAAGTGACTCGGCTCAATGAAAATGTATCTCCAATTTGTGCAAATGTAACTCAAACTTTGGAAAGTGATGAACCCCCTGCATTTAGACCATCAATTGACCCATCTAAAGAGGACCTAGAGGAAAAAGGAGAAAAAGGACAAGAGGGAATCAGTGAATAATTGCCTAATTATGTCTTAGTTGAAGAAGATAAGGGTCAAGAATATGAGACTGTTAAAACAACGTCTTCATTCCAGCAACTAGAAAACATTTAGGAAGTTGATACAGTGCTTGAGGAGAGGTAGTTGTCTCCCTTAAATAATGTTGATGATATAGAACAAGCTCCATCTAGGGCAATTAATGAAGAGCACATATCTGGCAATGAAACATAAGTTTTGATTACTCCCCTCTCTATAGATGCAGAGGACAACAAGGGTGAGTCTATGACATTAGAAACAAAGAAATTAAAAGTAGAAAGTATATAGTTGAGAAATAAAATACAATTGAGTGAAGAGTAGTTGAATAGGCAATAGCAGGAGATAGAAGAACAGAAAGAGCTTTTTGAGCAAAAGGATCAAACTATTAGAGAGCTACAATCCCAATTGTAGCAAAGTGAAGAAAGAGATAAGCACTGTCTGGATAGTGTATTTGAGAAAGATAAACAAATCAAGAATCTAACCTTCAACCTAGAACAGTGCCTGAGGACATTTGCAGAAGAGAAGGAGAAATAGGAAATTGAATTAAATAAGGCCCTAAGTAGAACTGTTGAATTGGAGCAAGATTTACAAGAAATTAATATTAGCCTGACTGTGGAATCAACAGAGGTTCAAACCAAACCAACTAAAATAGAATGTTTTTAGGTCCACATTCCTCCCATGCTAACCAAGTGGATGGAACAATTCTATTTCTTAAGACAATCTAGAGCCAAGAATGCTAGACTTAAGAAAGAAATAGTATTGTTGAAAGAGTCTTATGATAGATTATATCAGGCCAAGATGGATGCATGCTAGATTGGAGAGCTATTGCTGGCATGTAGGAAACCATCCAAATTATATTCCATGTTCCTTAATTAACAGTTGTTAAGATGGAAGCTCCTGAGAATCTCTTGCAATTTAGCACATGATCCTGATGACCAGCAATTCCTTGAAGGATTTAAAGAAGCATCTCCTATACAAAAGAATTTATTATGTGAGTTCTTCATTCATAATCTATTTCTCAAAAAACATAATGATTTCTTCATCAATCTGTTTATGGGGGAAGTTCAGTTAAGGGCATTTTTTGTCAAATATGCAAAATCAAATTCAGTGGCAGCACAGAACTAGAGAATATCTTCATGCAAAGAGAATTGTGGGACTACACATGAGGTACCCTAACTAAAAACCTTTTGCTTTCAAAGCTCAGTTCAGGAGAACTAAGAGATATGAACATATGAAAGAAAAATATAATGAGAGCATTAGGATTTGCAATGAAGATTTCAAGATTAATGGACCACAGTTGATTGACAGAGCTTGGAATGCCTGTGAGGAAAGGTATATCCCCTTGCATATGTATTTAAAAAGAAGAGAAATGATTTCCCCCACTAACCTTAGATGGTCATACAAAAGAGCTGAGGCATTAACTAAGATTCTTCAGCAACTAAAGACTAAGTGGATAGGAATGAGATACATACCACCTCTACTTTTACAACCACCCCTTGCAGTCTTAGTGGCTACAGAATAGGAACCAAGGGACTTACATACCTGGTAGCTGAGAATCAAACTTCACAAAGGTTTTCTGAAGGTCCCTGACCATATTGATGAAGTAGCAAATGAAGTATATGATTTGAACTCAAAATATGATGAATTGAATAGGAAAAGAGAGGTAGAGAGACAAAGTATGCATCATAGAGCAGGAGGACCTGCTCAAGGTTAGGAAGGGGATGAATGATGAGGTATAAATAACCTCATTTCTTTGATGGAACAAATAGCCCTTTTTGCATTACCCAATTCCCTGCCCTTGCCAATTTATTTATTTTGATAAGCAATATTTATCTATTTTTAATAAAATGTTGTACAAATCCTTATTTCCTAAATTGATTGAAACTAGCTTTTAAATGTTGATTTAATTGCATGAAAAGTTGGGTAATTATGCAGTTTAATGCATTGCCTACGAAAGAAGTCGACATCATGCAACTGTGGATGAGTGCGCTGGAAGTTGAGGGTGCCAAAAAATTTGGCGTGCATTAAATGAAGACTTTGTTTTAATTTTGTTATTTCTGTGGTTACCCAAAAGACATTATGGCTCCACTCGGAGTCCTTTTGATGTCTAAGAGACATCAGTAGTAAAGATTCTATTTTTCAGAAGTCTAAAATTTAGGAGTTTTTGAAGTAGTTCAGTTTTAATTGTTGCTCAAAACATGGATATAAATATATAATATGGATGAATGAAAGACAATCCCTTAGTTTTTGAAAATCAGAGCTATGTACTTGCAATTTTTCATGAATGCAAATGATGTTGTTCTGAGTTTAGTTTCTTTGGAAATATGAAGATTTGAATGGAGTTATCATGTGTTGTGAAAGTGATTGAATGTGACCTAAGTTAAGACAAGTTTCTCCCATGAGTTGGCCACTCATGGGACTATAGGATAGATAAGTACTTTCATTTCTGTGGATGTTTTCATTCAGTTGAAGATAGTTTATGTTTAGTGTAGGGTGTGTAGTTTAAAAGTTAAACTATTGTGTACTGTTGTTTCAAAACTTTCTGTGTTGATGAGAAGTTTCTAGCGCATCTGCCTGAGTTAAAATTCCTATTTTTTGATAGTTAGAATTTGGAATGTTTGCAGCATAGGATAATACATTTGTGAATTGTTAGTATAGAATTTATCTGCTTTCTAGTGTAGAATTTATATGCTTTCTAGTCTAGAGTTTTCATGCTTTTTAGTATAAAATTTGAATGCTTTCTGTAGAAGGATATAATTACTATTTCATTTCATGTACTATTTCAATATTTTAACAGAATTAGAAAACTGTTTCTCAATGAAATATCCAAACCCCCTATTGCAGATAGCCTCGGACACTACCCCGGTCAATAAACTGATAATTTTCATCTAAAGTGTTAGGACCTTACAGCAACCTGCCAATCCTCATATCTAGTTATTTATAGATATACAAGTAGTTGATATCCTAGATGCATATGACATGTTATTGAGTGGAGATTGGTCAAAGATGCTAAATGGATATATGGCCATTAATTTTTGCATATGTGGTTGCCTTGGAGAGGGCTCCCAAATCAAATTAGGATAGAAAGAGAACCAAGGATGAAGCATCTTATTACAGAGTATAAAAAGAACAATTAAATCTTGTATGATTAAATAGAACGAGGTGTTTACATCCCATCAAACATAGAGGTTGAAGAAGAAGAAATCATATTAGCAAGTGTGAGTTGTGTAAGTTCAATATCAGAAGAAGATGCACCTACTCATCTCAAAGAACTTCAAAATTAGTATGATATAAGGATGTTTCCTAGCACTGAGATACTATTAGAATATGAAAAAGGAGTCTTCCTCACATGGTGAAGGAGGATTTGTTGAAATTTTCTAGGAATTCATTCAAATTTACAAGAGATCAAGCTAGTGTAGCGAAGTGAATATTGTTGGAAGATCTATTACTTCCAAATTGGTACAGAATCCACAATGCTACCCATTCTAGATTAACTTGTTCCTTGTGTATATTAGCACTCAATAAAGTAAAAGGTCTTACCAAGCCCCAAGACCAACAAACTCTAGTTCTTCAAAATGAACAACCATTACAAAGCTCAACACAATACTCCCAGAGAGCATTCTAGGAGGAAATCATGCAAAGTCAAGTCAATATGGACACCCAATAGTAATTTTGTTAGAAAAAATAGTTAAGAATCAGATCTAAAATTTGAGATTTGATGATTCAAAGTCAAAACAAGGATGTGGGATTAGGATTGAATTGATACATCCATAAGGGAAATCATTTCTAGCTACACATCAACTACAATTTTATTGCACGAACAATATAGCTGAACACGAAGCTCTTATTCATGGGCTTCTCTAAACTCACAAAAAAGAAAGTGAAATAGCTACAAGTGTTTGGATGCTTTGAGTTAGTGGTCACACATATTAGAAGGTAGTATGCATGCAATGACAAGAGGTTGGCCACTTACAGAATTAGGGTTTGGGACTTGATAGAAGGATTTGATGCCTTCAATATAAATCTTCTTCCTAGAAAGAAGAATCATATAGTTGATGCTTTAGCTACAATTGCTAGCACTTTGGATCCCATATCTTTGTCAGGGTTAATGAAATTTACTGTTGAACTAACACTTGTTCCTTTTACACTAGATTAGAAATTTCTAGGTCTTTGAGGATGGTAAACATATCCTAGAATTCATCACCAATTCAGGCATCTTTGAAGTGTAAATAATTGATGAATCTAAGAGAGAGGAGATATAAATAGATGAGGAAGGGATAATTAATATGAAAACAAACACTATCCAAAAAGGTATGGTGTAGCTAGATTGGTTATTTGATTCTTATAAACTTGGCAATATGAACAAAAATGTGGACTCAAAAGGCGGAGAGTATTTTCCATACAATATGGGAAATGAGAGCGTTGTTAAGAACACATTTCTTGGAAAGGTTTGTACTGACAAAGAAAAGGGTGGTATCATTTAGGCCTTAAAGG
This sequence comes from Cunninghamia lanceolata, assembly GCA_027924645.1. NCBI lineage: Eukaryota > Viridiplantae > Streptophyta > Pinopsida > Cupressales > Cupressaceae > Cunninghamia > Cunninghamia lanceolata. The sequence continues at coordinate 6,115,316 of BSBN01000312.1, forward strand.
ATTATCATGAAGTAAATGCTTGGAGCTATGAAGTCCTAAAAACATTTCATACTTCTATCATCACACATAACATTCCTCTAAAACTAGGTGCCAAGCCTTTTCGATAGAAATAACGGATAGTAAATGTATTATTAGAGCCTTTGATTCTTAAAGAGATATGAAAGATTCTATCCACAAGAATTGTCATTCCAGTCAGACATTTCACATGGGTAGCCAATCTTGTTCCAACTAAGAAAAATAATGGAGAAATTAGGTTGTGTGTTGACTTTAGAAATCTCAATAGAGCCTCTGAAAAGGATAACTATCCACTACCATCCCTATATGAAGTACTTTAAATTGTAAATGGTTCTCAAATGATGTCCTTTTTGGATGGGTATTTAGGATATAACTAGGTTATGGTTAATTATGGAGAGAGGTTGAAGATAGCCTTCACCATGAAAGGGGGCACCCTTGTTTATAGAAGAATGCCTTTTTGTTTAATCAATGTTGGGGCCACTTTTCAAAGAGCCATGAACACCACCTTTAAGGACCTAGTCAATGAGTGTATCATTATATATATGAATGATCTAACAATGTTCTCAAAAAAAATGGGTGATCACATTGCTAATATTAGAAAAGTACTTCAGAGATGTAGAGAACATGGGATCTCACTAAATCCAAAGAAGTCCAGCTTTAGTGTAACTGAAGGAAAGTTATTAGGACACTTAATTTTAGAGAAATGGATATCCATTGATCTGAAAAGAGTGCAAGAAATCCTCAAATTACCCTTTCCAGGAAGGAAAAAGGAACTCAAGTCCTATTTTGGCAAAATCAACTTTGTTAGAAAGTTCATTACAAGATTTGCTAAAATAGTAAGGCCACTTAATGCCATGCTAAAGAAAGATGCAAAGATCGATAGGACACATCAAGCCAAAGAAGCCTTTGCTAAAGACATGAGAGATATTGTTGAAGCACTAGTGTTGGTCAGTCCAAATTATACCAAGCCTTTCTATATCTATTAATTTACCTCAGAGCATGCTTGTGCAGCCATGTTGACTCAGAGAAAGTAACAAGGAGATGGGGGGCCAATAGAATTTATAAGTTATCCCTTCAAGGAAGATAAACTTAGGTACCCAAATGTGGAGAAGAAGGATTATGCATTGGTCAAATATGTTAAGAAGTTCCAGCATTACATCTTGAGGAGAAAAGTGTTTTCCATAATTCTTGATCAAGTTGCAAAGACCTTGCTTATGAAAAATAATCTTAGAGTTAGGTGAGACAAATGGGTCACTAATTTGTAGGAATTTGATTTAGAAATTACTCCCATGAAGTTGGTTAGAGGGAAAGCATTAACACACACCATAGAAGAAATAGATCCTCAAATTTCTTATCAGCAATATTTAATGGGTGTTGTTATAGATGATGAGTGGTATGTTGATATAGTTTTCTACTTACTAAACAATAAATATCCAGTTTATTTAAATTCAACCCAATAGAGAGATTTATGTTTAAAAAATAATAATTTTATGATAAAGGATAAAGTTTTATACAAAAGGAACTATGATCAGATATATCTTAGATGCTTGAATAAAGATGAAGCAACTCAAGTATTGAAAGAATTCAATGAAAGATTCAAAACAATGCATGGTTCAGGGTTATCTATAGCACACCAGATCTTATGAGTAGGCTATTATTGGTCTAGGATATTTAAAGATACACCCATATCCGCTCCTGTCACATTTATTAGACATCTACTTCCAAAGAGAGAAATACACCACTCCCATTATATCTAGCTATAGATATGTGTCCCTTTGCATAGTGGGAACTTGATTTCATTAGTATGATAAACCCACCATCTTCAACAGGCCACAAGTATATCCTTACTACCATTGATTCTTGTACTAGATGAACTAAGGCACAACTATGTAAGAAATATACAACTAAAGTGGTAACCAAGTTTCTTGATGAACACATCATAATCAGGTTTGGTATTCCATTTGCTCTAGTATGTGACAATGGCCTTGCCTTTTCATCTTTCAATTTTTCTAAATGGGCATATGATAATAATGTGATTCTAAAATTTTCTTGTAGTTATTATCCACAAGGAAATGATGTAGCAAAATCTACTAATAGAAATTTACTAGAAGTCATACAAAATTGCTAGATAAAAATCCTAGGGAATGGCATGTGCAACTAAAATTATGTGCTGATAGGACCAAAGCTAAGATTACCTTGGGCAATTTTCCGTATCATCTAGTTTATGCAATGGATCCCATCTTCCCAATTAACCTAAAGATTTCCACTCTATAGTTTATGCATGACTATCTAGATATGGATAACAAAGTATAAACTAGACTCCTTCACTTATTGTACCTAGAAGAAAATAGAGACACAACCCTAGAGAATTTTGTAAAACATCAAGGGATAGCAAAAAATTGGTTTGATAAGAGGGACAAAGTTAAATCGTTTCATATTTCTAACACGATTTTATATTGGGACAAAGATCATTAGAGAAAGAGAGATCATGCCAAGTTTGATAGTTTATGGTTAGGACCATTCTGAATTATTGAAATCCTTGGTGATAATACCTATAGAATTCAAAGACTTACTAGAGAATATGTCCCATTACCTATCGATGGGTAGTTTTTAAAACATTATTTCCAAGCTTAGGTAGTCTTGGTGTCTTCTTTGTAAATAGTTAGTGTAGGTCTGCTTTACTTTGTTGGTATGTCTAGTCTTTAGTTAGGTGGTCTTGTTCTTTGTTTTTGTTTTGCTCATTCTTTGGGGACTCCTTTCACCAAAATATTTAAATAAAGGGCTGAAATAATGAAGTGCTTGGGTGATTTGTTTTAGTATTCCTTAGAGAAGGGTTAGACATTTTCTCTAGTTTCTGTTGGTTGTTTTAAATTCCCAACCTGATCTCAAGAAGAACAAATCTATAAAATAGCCAGTTCTAATAGTGGATTTGCTTTGAGGGATTGGCCAACGAATAGGAAAGGGGCTTTCAATCCTTTTCCTCTACACTTTAGGCTCTGCAATATCAAGGAGGGTGTTCCTAATAGTGTTTTGACTAGGGGTTTCTCAATACTTTCTCAAAATATTGCTTTAAACATATATGTTCTTTCTAGAATGCTTGAAGAATTAATGATATAGTGAAGTAATGGGCTAGATTCTCAAGCTTTAACATAATTCTTTGTAGAAGAACATGTAGACAAACTAATACCTATAACCTACAACTGAAATGGAAAATCCATTTTTAATATTTCAAATGAGGATGATCAGGGGATTGCATAAAATAGCACTTCTGCAGGATCAATGCCTAATCTTAGGGTCAAAGTCATAAATAGATATAAATGAAAAACCCTATTGTAAATCAAAGTGTATCTAGTTCATTGTGATGATAAAATAATGCATTACATTATTATACTTCACTAGTTTCAAGATTAACTCTTCTTAGTGATCCTTGTATACGAATATTACATTCAGTATCCTCTCAGATCTATTATTTTAATGCTTGAGTAAATGCCATAAGATAGATATTCATACATAGGAAAGACTGTGATGATGAAACAAATTAATCCTTAACCAAATTGTACTCATAAATGTAGTAAATATACATGATTAGGAGATAGTATAATCTGAGACTCAACAACATTCTGTAAAATGAACTGATACTGAATTACAAATAGTTTTGCAAGTATATTAAAATATGAACTCAAAACAACACCTAAATTGGGAAAGCTAATTCTATTTTCAAGTACCAACTACATAAAAATTCCTCCATGATCAGATTGATCCTATACTTTAGACCAAGCTTGGATAGCATTACCTTGAACCAATGCTTATCATCAAGCCCTGAATTCCCTTTTATAGAACAAGGGAGCAAACAAGCTTCAGGCTTGAAGAAAAGGATGTCACATTTTCAACTGACAAATGAAGTTGTAATAGAATGCAGATGTAACCGTCTCTTAACTGACAAGAGATGCCTTTGTAACAAAATACCTCCATCATGTTGAGATATTTATTTTTGAACTGTATGTCTCTTCACTTTGGCAGGGAGTGGGCCAAGGTTATTATTGATGGTTGATAGCCTATTTGACGCCATTAGAGCTAGATGTCCTTCAAGTGCCATCTAATTGTTCAATAAGAGCATTCACTGCTCTGCCTATCCCAACCACATGCCAAAAAGTGAGAAAACCTGCAAGGAACAATATCAGAAGAAAACCCCATTAACTGGAGTTCTTCGCCTCATGTCCAATGTCCATTACAGGGGTGTGACTCCTCACTTCTAATTAGGAGGATTCCAACCTTCTCAACCAGACAGAAACTAGAGGAAGTCACACCAGGCTAGACATGGCTACACCATTTATCCAGCTAGGAGTGCAGTAGCAACAACAATAAAAAATCTCTCTGCCTCCACATGCTTCATCCGAAGGGGCAACCCTCTTACACCTAGAGTTATGGCTCTGTTAGGAAATTAGATGTAAGGGAGGGGTAGAGGAAGCAATAATGCTTCTCTACCTGAGAATATAATCTGCCAACTCAAGGGAATTAGAAACTATTGGAGTATGGAGATTAAAACTTAGACCCCACATCTGGATGAGAAGATAGGAAGGAGAAAAGATCACATAGGCTCAATGGATACTACTACTTCCCCAGAATCTTTCCAATTCCCCCCATTCTATAGAAGAAAATCCTCTAACACTTAATTCTATGAGGACAAATTGCTAACCATGAGAATAGAGAAGAAAATCCTACAAAATAGGGGAGCAAAAAGAACACACAGAACCAGTGAATATCCATACTGTCTACACAAACAAATAGTATATGAAACAACATCAGAAGTACCTATTTTATAGAAAACTTTGATATTTGATAAATATTGTACACTCTAATACGTCCATGGTCAATTAATTCCAGTCATTTCCATGGTATATTGGCCATAAATGGAAATCTTTTGATGATTACCAGAAATGAGCAAATAGATAGCATTCCATCACTTTGCATAACTGAAAACATCATTTTCTACATTGAAGGTGCCAGATTAGTTGTCTCATTTTTATTATTTAGCTTAGTCATCCTGTCAAAATTCATCATGAAGCAGATGAAAGGTCATTTCTAGTAGAAGCACAGATCCCCAAGGGTTGATCCTGCGTCATGCTATTCTTTTAGTTAGTAAATCCCTTTGTAGTGTGGTGATGGAGACCCAACACACACTTGAGAAATTAATTTTGCACTGTTATATCTTAGATCACATGCCAACATGTCACTCTTCAAATTTTGAATATGAGTCGTCGATCAGTGTAATAGCTGGCTTGAATTAATGACGTCAATTTAGTCAAACAGGGAAAGAAAACCCACTGTTAATGCCAAACAAGTGTAGGCTAATAATATCAAGCCACTTGCATTGCCACTATTTTTGGAACAACATTCAAACTATGCCAACTAGGAAGCTTTTCATATTTCCACACTGAGAAGATCGGGCAGGAGATTGATTTCTACGGAATGGCAGAAAATATCAGATCTGCCACATAAAATGGAACAGATCCCAAAACACCCTTTGGCCCATAAAGACTTTGCCATGTAACATCTTTCATCTGCTTAGACCTCATCATGCATTCCAGATGCCACATGTCATTGTTCCACGCTTCCACTGATGTTTGCTGGGACCCCTTTGTGAAGTTCCATGGAATGATAGAAATTACAAGAAATTACCACGTGTCTATCGAGGACCCATTGTAATGCTATATCGATGAATAGAACCTGCCAGGTGGCTATTTTCTAATGTTCCACAACTGATCATTTCTTTAATATTTTATTCTTCCATGGAATGACAGAAACAAGTCAGAACATGCCACTTGTCATTGAAGGTTAATGGGCTTGGCCCTCAACATATTCATTTAAAAATAACCTTTGGCTAGTAGGAAGGAATGGGCCACGAGACCATTAAGGGGTCAAATATATAAAGTATTTTGACATATTTGAAAAACATTGGATACGGGAAAAAGTAAGTAAGCAATAGGCAAGTGGTCGGTCAACAACGTGTTTCAACATATAACACTGCAACTTAAAAAACTCATTACAGGCAATCAACGGTCAATTTAAGAATATAAAAAAAGTAATTTTCACTGACGTATTGAACAATACTAGGGTTTAGGGTCTAAGGGGCATTTTTTAGAATGCTTTTGATAGGTAAAACCCTAGGTTAGAGACCTTTCAGCATGATGACACAAATTTGGGCAAAATACTATAACCAGGGATAAAATTTTACATGATTCCACCAGTGGCTCTAATTGGGGACGTCTGTTAAACCTGAACATAGTGAGATCACAGAATAACTCTAGAGGAGCAGATTAGAAAACAAGGAAAAAACAATATAATCACATGATAGCCCTAGACTATCATGAAAGGGAGAAACATAATCTACCTTTATCAAATATCATATTTTCTAATGACTTCATCAAGTTATTTCTGAAACATTCACCAAAATCCATCTTGTTTCCAACATGGATATTTAGATAGTTTGCAGGACAATTAAGTCCATTGTCTTCAAGACATCTTAAGTTCCTTTGATCATTGAAATCAAATGGCAACTAAAATATACCATCATTGAGTATGGGGCCAATATTTGGCTCTATCATATCCAGCCAACTAGAATAGTTATCATTTTTTGCTTCCTGGTCTTCTTTGAGCTCATCAGATAAATTTAGGAAGTGAAAATATTCATACTCCACTAGATAACTTGTATTAGGAGCATCTTATTCATTAGTATCAAACCTGAAACATTCATATTCAGCCTCTTCTTGATGCTTTGATTGTTTGAACATACATTCTAGCATTTTGTCAGTCACATCAATTTGATCATTAGTAGAAGATTGAAAAGTGCCAATAGAACAGACCTCTAGATTTTGTTTTGTCTGTAAAGAATTCTTGTTTACAAGCATCCTTTCACATTTAGCCAAATCATCATTATTGGATAATAAAAGATCCTTAACATTGCTTTTATGCTTGTTAGTTCCTAAGGATCCTTCCTCATACTCTTCTAAGAGTATATCTTCTATAGTTTTTGTAAAAAATGGGTTATCTCTATACCCATAAGGTTCAACATTTTTTATTTCTGACAAATCCAAAGGTTCATCATAAAGTGGATTATGCCTTATATTCATTGTTTCCATACCTTTTTCAACTTTACTATCCTAACAGCTTATATCATCACCTAATTCAGAGCTCTCATAACCTTGAGAAGAACATATAGATAATTGCTCATCATTTTCTGTGTTGCTTGTAGAGACTATTCAAATTGATATTCAAGTTCATAATTAGATGGCTCATTAGGTAACAAAACCACATTATCTAAAATCATATATATCCTTCTACAAATAGGAGAATCATCATCTGATCTTGCCAAATATTCATGAGACTGAGAAATTTCTTCATCACCTATATAACTATTAAGATTAACAAATTCATCTTTTATAAGGATGTGATCTATTTCTTCATCTATTTTTTACCTACATTCCCCATGTGTCTAAATATTATCTACTTCATGAGTTACCCTATTATAATGGGAAACTGGACACATCCATCCATCCTGACTAGGGGGGAAAATGAGTGATGGATTTATATAAAATTTGAGTTCCATCATTTTTGTCACAAGCAACATTTCTCCCTGTATTACTCAAATATTAAGCCTCTTGTTTTGACTGATCAAATGGAGGTCTTTTTAAAATATCCTGATTTTTGCCTTTATGGCAAATGGGAACATTATTTGATTCATTTCTCACAACAGAGTTTTTGGTTATGGATTCACAATCTCTTATCCTCATCTATTTTAAATTGTTCTCAATATCCATAGCCAAAGAATATGCTTGTCTCATTGTAGTAGGGCTTCTGTCTCTTAGAAGATAACTATCATCTTCATTGAATGCACCTAGATATATAATCAAACACATAGCCTCATTTGGTCTAATATTTTTAGGGATATCCCTTATTGTTTTGGCAAATCTTAAATTAAAATATGGGACTGATTCTTCTTCCTTTTCAATCTGAATAAGCTTTTTAATTAACATGCTAACATTAATCCTTTCACCAAATTGCTCCATAAAAGCTACTTTTAAATCTTGCCATGAAGAGATAAAACGAGTGGATAAATATGCAAACCAATCTCTAGCTTCTTCTTTTAGGGTTTGAACAAATAATTTTATGATTGTATCCTCAAGATCTATTTCATAGTATCCCATTAGGTCACAAAAATCTTGAAGATGGCTACTAGCTATTTTGGACTTGTCATTTCTAAACTTTGGGATTTGATCTCTGATTTTATTTGGGACGTGGTTTGGAAAACCACAAATATTACTAATATTTATAGCTCTATACCTTTCCATGACAAATCCCCCTTGACAACATAAATGTGGTTGTATAGTGCACATTTTTAATAACTAGATCCCTATAAAGATATATAGATAACACAATTCCCTTATGCATATGTAAAACTTTTCACTTATCCACTTTACATTTTACTGTAATTCTGAAAAATTCTTTAGGCTTTGTAAAATACCTGAAAAGCTGTCACTGCTGATGTAAACTTTGTCTTGATATGAAAATCAAGAATGCCAAAATATCCTTCATGTTTTTCACTAGGCTCCTTCTTTATAGAGTTGCCACCTCTTCACATAGAGAATGAACTTTGAAAGTATAATGCTCTTTTAAAACCTATTTTTGTTCTGAGTCTTCTCGCATAGTAGAGTCACATGAAATATCTCTTAATCATACAAATCTCTCGAATAGCATATCCTTTTTGACTTAACTAGGAAGGAAAATAATAGAGTCGCCATCCTTTGTAGGGAAATATAAAAATTGGTCTATGACTCAAAGTAAGACACAATGCTGGTTCCAGTAAGTCCCCAGTAGAGTTGCCAATCTGTTGGTGGCTCAACTAGGCCATCCTTCCTAACAATGAGCTTCTAGAATGTTGGTATATAAAAATATGGGGATATAGTAATTGACCTAGGACTCAGGATAAGGCATAATTCTGGTTCCATCCCCTGTAGAGTCGCTAATTTGTTGGTTTTAAATTCCAAACCTAATCTCAAGAAGAATAAATCTATAAAATAGCTTGTTCTAAGAGTGGAGTTGCCTTGAGGGATTGGCCAACGAAAATGAAAGGGGTTTTCAATCCTTTTCCTCTGCATTTTAGGCTCTGCAAGACTAAGGAGGGTGTTCCTAACAATGTTTTGAATATGGGTTTCTCAATACTTTCTCAAAATACTGCTTTAAACAGATATGTTTTTTCTAGAATTCTTGAAGAATTAATGATATAGTGAAGTAATGGGCTAGATTATCAAGCTTTAACATAATTCTTTGCAGAAGAACATGTAGACAAACTAATACCTATAACCTACAACTGAAATGGAAAATCTGTTTTTAATATTTCAAATGAGGATGATCAGGGGATTGCATAAAATAACACTTCTACAGGATTAGTGCCTAATCTTAGGGTCATAGAGTCATAAATAGATAAAAATGAAAAACACTATTGTAAATCAAAGTGTATTTAATTCACTGTGATGATAAAATAATGCATTACATTAGTATACTTCACTAGTTTCAAGATTAACTTTTCTTAGGGATCCTTGTATACGAATATTACATTCAGTATCCTCTTAGAGCTATTATTTTACTACTTGAGTAAATGCCATAAGATAGATATTCATACATAGGAAAGACTATGATGATGAAACAAATTGATCCTTAACCAAATTGTACTCATAAATGTAGTAAAATATACATGATTAGGAGACAATATAATCTGAGACTCAACAACATTCTGTAAAATGAACTGATACTAAATTACAAATAGTTCTGCAAGTATATTAAAATATGAACTCAAAACAACACCTAAATTGGGAAAGCTAATTCTATTTTCAAGTACCAAGTATACAAAAACTCCTCCATGATCAGGTTTATCCTATACTTCAGAGCAAGTCTGGACAGTATGACCTTGAACCAATGATTATCATCAAGCCCTAAATTCCCTTTTATAGAACAAGGGAGTAGACAAGCTTCAGAATTGAAGACAAGGATGTCACATTTTCAACTGACAAATGAAGTTGTAACAGAATGTAGATGTAACTGTCTCTTAACTGACAAGAGATGCCTTTGTAACAAAATACCTCCATCATGCTGAGATATTTGTTTTTGAACTGTATGTCTCTTCACTTTGGCAGGGAGTGGGGCCAGGTTATTGTTGATGGTTGACAACCTGTCCAACACTGTTGGAGCTAGATGCCATTCAAGTTCCATCTAATTGTTCAATAAGAGCATTCACTACTCAACCTATCCCAGCTACATGCCAAAAAGTGAGAAAACTTGCAAGGAACAATATCAAAAGAAAACCCCATTAACTAGAGTTCTTCGCCTTATGCCCAGTGTCCATTGTAGGGGTGTGACTCCTCACTTCATTAGGAGGTTTCCAACCTCCTCAACCAGATAGAAACAAGAGGAAGTCACACCAGGCTAGACATGGCTATGCCATTTATCCAACTAGGAGTGCAGTAGCAACTACAACAAAAAATCTCTTTGCCTCCACATGCTTCATTCGAAGAGGTAACCCTCTTACACCTAGAGTTATGTATCTGTTAGGAAAATTAGATGTAAGGGAGGGGTAGAGGAAGCAATAACACCTCTCTGTCTAAGAATATAATCTTCCAACTCAAGGGAAGTAGAAACTACTGGAGTATGGAGATTAAAACTTAGAGCCCGCATCCGGATGAGAAGATAGGAAGGAGAAAAGATCACATAGGCTTAATGGATGCTTCTACTACCCTGGAATTTTCCAATTCCCCCCATTCTATAGAAGAGATTCCTCTAACTCTTAATTTTGGAAGGACAAATTGCTAACCATGAGAACAAAGAAGAAAATCCTACAGAATAGGGGAGCAAAAAGAACACATAGAGCCAGGGAATATCCATACTGTCTGCACGAACAAATAGTATATGAAACAGCATTAGAAGTACCTATTTATAGAAAACTTTGATAAATCTTGCACACTCTGATACGTCCATGGTCAATTAATTCCAATCATTTCCACAACATATTGGCCATAAATGAAAATCTTTTGATGATTACCAGAAATGAGCAAATAGATAGCATTCCATCACTTCGCATAACTGAAAACATCATTTCCTGCATTGAAGGCACTAGATTAGTTGTCTCAGTTTTATCATTTAGCTTAGTCATCTTATCAAAATTCATCATGAAGTAGACGAAAGGTCATTTCTGGTAGAAGCACGGACCCCCAAGGGTTGATCCTACATCATGCTATTCTTTCAGTTAGTAAATCCCTTTGTAGTGGTGATGATGGAGACCCAACACACGCCTGAGAAATTAATTCTACACTGTTGTATCTCAGATCACGTACCAACACATCACTCATTAAATTTTGAATATGAGCCATTGATCAGTGTATTAGTTGGCTTGAATTAATGACGTCAATTTAGTCAAACAGGGAAAGAAAACCTGTTGTCTATGCCAAACGAGTGCAGGCTAATAATATCAAGCCACTTGGATTGCCACGATTTCTAGAAGAACATTCAAACTATGCCAACTAGGAAGCTTTCCATGTTTTTGCACTGAGAAGATCAGGCAGGAGATTGATTCCTGTAGAATGGCAGAAACTGTCAGATCTGCCACATAAATTGGAATGAATCCCAAAACACCCTTCAGCCCATAAAGACTTTTCCACATAATATTTTTCATCCACTTAGACCTCATCATGCATTCTAGATGCCACATGTCACTGTTCCATGCTTCCATTAATTTTTGGTGGGACCCCTTGGTGAAGTTCTGTGGAACGACAGAAATTACAAGAAATCTCCACATGTCATCGGGGACCCATTGTAATGCTATATCAATGAACCGAACCTACCAGGTGACTATTTTCCACTATTCCACAACTAATCACTTGTTTAATATTTTATTCTTCCGCAGAATGGCAGAAACAAGTCAGAACGTGCCACCTGTCATTGAAGGTTAATGGGCCCGGCCCTCGAGATATTCATTTAAACACAACCTTTGCCTACTGGGAAGGAAGGGGCCATGAGACCATTAAGGGGTCAAATATATAAAGTATTTTGACATATTTGAAAAACATCAGATACGGGCAAAAGTAAGTAAGCGATATGCAAGGGCCGGTCAACAATGTGTTTCAAGGTATAACATGGTAACTTAAAGAACTCATTACATGCAATCAATGGTCAATTTGAGAATATAACAAAAGTAATTTTCACCACCCGTATTGAACAATACTAGGGTTTAGGGTTTAAGGGGCATTTTTTAGAATGCTTTTGACAGGTAAAACCCTAGGTTAGAGACCTTTCAGCATGATGACACAAATTTGGGCAAAATACTAGAACCAGGGAGAAAATTTTACATGGTTCCACCAGTTTCTATGAGAACCATTGCTAGTGTTGAGTTGTACATTGAAGGGATAAACTAAAGCTTGGACAATTATTTGGTACCTTCTAACAATGTTCTATAAAACTTATATATTTACATACATATTAATGTTCCTCAAGTTGCATGCATACTCTTGAAATTTGACATTAAGTGAAAAATCTAAAGGTCCATATTTTCTGCCACTATGATTCCCAACCCAACAACAAGATTCATTGCATGTAAGTTGAGATAGTTCCACAAATGTACTTGAAAATAATATCAAAATAAGGAAAATGATGAAGAGAAAAGAGAATCAAAAGGAAAGAAAAGAAAAAAAGAAAAAGAAAGAAATATTAGGACTCAACTAGCTCTGGGTGATTCAAGTAACCTCTACTGGGGATATGGATGCATGGATAGTAGTATATCTCTACCTCGAGTGGAATCATAGAGACAACCTCATTAGGGCTATGGACACTTGATTGGTAGTGAAGCAATGTCCAAGTAGTTCAAAGGGTGAGACTAAATCATGTAACTTAATATTCTGAAAGCAACTTGTATGTTTTGGTCTACCAAAAGGAATGGAATAAATACATTTTCACACAATTGTGTTTCTTAGACATCTAGGATTGTGTTAGGATTGGTCTTGGCTTCCTTGGTCCTAAATTCAAGCACTTTACTTAGTATGTAGTGAACCATAGATTTTGGGTTCTTAACTTTCTTTTATCCTTGATATTCTTAGTACCATTTACCCAATAGAGTCACCATTTGTTTTGCCTTGTACACACGTGTGGACCCCCTCTTTTTGTTTTTGTCTTAGTGTAAGCTTGGTTTGCTCTAGTTTCCCTTTTTCCTCCCTTGGTCTCAAAGTTGGAGGTGATCTTATTCTTTAAGGTGCTTTGTGAGGCATGTGCTAAGTGTTTGGGTTATTTTCAAAAGGATGGAGTTGGTTTCCATATTAAAATTTAGGTTTCAATCCTTTTTATAAATTTGCAAGATTTTTAAGGACTACCGGACTTTTGACATTATGTCCAAACATCTCAATGTCTCAACAATCCTCACAAATTTTCCCTTGTGTGGGAAAAGATGTTCAAAATTATTGTAAAGTGTATTTTGTAGAATTACAATGGAATTCTAAGCACCCAACATTTTATCCAAACATCCTAATGTCCAAGCCATCTTTGTGCTTCTCTTTGTCATAGAACAAGGTGTTCAATGTGTTCAAGTAGGTGAATTAAAGATTTGTGGATTTCCAAGGGACTTCTCCCATATTCCAATCATGTCTCAATGTATGCTAGTCCTTGTCTTCTCTACAAAAGTGGTAAAAAACAAATATTGAGATTTGTGGAGATTAGATTTAGAACTTCCATTTTAGGTTTGCCACCTTGTCATTCACCCATGTGTACTAGTTTCTTCCCTAACCTTCCCTCCACATTAATGGAAACCATGTATGAAATTGGGAAAGGTATATAGTGTGTTTCAACAATAATTTCTCATTTTACTCCAATTTCCACACAAGCTCTTGTGATTTAAAGCACCTACCTACAACCCTAAGCAATCTGTAAGCAAATTCAACTGACTCAAGCAAGATTTTTTGGTACCTTTATATCCATGATGTAAATTAAAGACTTTGATAGTTGCTTTCCACTTCTTTAATATTCACAACCAGTTAGGGATTGGCGATTTTAACCATTCCAACCTCTACACCAAGCTCCTAGAACCAGTAGGTGAATTTTCTCCCATTTATGCTTAAAACAATGCAAATTTTTAATGTTTTGATTGTAGTTACCTTCCTAATTTTCTTCAAATTTAATATGAGATATTGATCCAAAGAGAGTTTTGACAAACAATTGAACTATAGAATTTGATTAATTCCTAGGTCACTAAGATTCAAATGTTTACGCCTAACCCTAGTTCATGAACTTAACAAGAAATTCAAACTTTGAAAACTAAGGCAAATGATTAGGTTAATCTATTAGAAAAATTCAAAATTTGATGGTTCCCTAGAATAAAATTAGCTAAGTATAAAATGCCCTAACCAACATCAAAACCCTACAACAATGTTTAAATCGTTAAAAAATTACAAATTTAAAATCTTGTGGGATTATAGGGTTTTCATGGAGGACTAGAATTTTGGCCTTTTCAATAGAAATCCAGAAGTCTTGTAAATCCCCACATTTTGTAATCAAGAAAAAATAAAGTTTTTAAGTGAAATATCTTTGAAATTCATCCTTTGTAGAATTTTAGTGACTTAAGGACATTTTTTTAATATTTGAAAGTCCTGGCACCCAACCGATCTCTAGAAACTAGATGCAAAGTAAGAATTTTAATAAAAAAAATTAGAATTATGGAGTTTGACAAGATTTCCAAACTTTTGACTCAAAATATGGATGTCCAGTTCTCTATTGAATCCCCACAAAAAGTTTATAATTGTGTTTTGCTTAAGAAATTTAATGTTGTAGATTTTCCTTAGACAAAGGGACTTCTAACTTAAATTCCTAAAGTTTGGATGTCTTAGGAAACCTTGTAAAATGTTGAAAATACATAAAACCCTTGAATGCTTTAAATTTTAGGCTTGTATTAACTAATATTTTGACATTAATAGCTTCCTTTTGGTGCTTTGTAGGTTTTCATGTCAAGAGTGAGAGTCATGAATTACAAATTCCAAGGTGGTCACACCATCCAAGATAAGTTCAACATGGGAGGTAGTTTTAGACACAGACCTAAGTCATGCATACCTAGTGGATTTAAAAAGAAGGATGCATACAGAAATACAAGAATGGTACACAATGGGATAGCCCAAGCTACCAACTTCCCAATTTCAACATAATGTCTAGAATTGGTGATTGCTTTTACCAAAGCATATGATGATGGAAGAAGAAGGATAAGAACACCATACGGAAAAGAGTTAACAAACCTTGCACCTACAATCATTGTAGAGACATTCCAAATTCCTTATCATATAGAGGTCTTCCAATTGACAATCATACAAGGTCTTGATATTACAATTAAAATCCTAATAATTTCCTAATGGCAATTAACAAAAGATGGATGGAAACTTCCAAACCCACTATCTCCAAGCTTCCCAAGACACTCATGAGGAGTGATTTTCAAATAGAAATGAAAGATATGGCCACTCTCCTTAGCAGGATCATGGGTCTACCATTAGCATCTACATTTGCACAATGTATGTTCTAATTCATCAATATCATCTTAGAGGATAAAGAGTCTATTTACTGGTCGTAGTTGATAAGTGACAACTTGCATGAGCAATTGACTAAGTTGCAAAATAGCAAGTATTTCAACAAAACCTCCTACTTGGTCTACTCCTTAGCTAGGATGGTGATTTATCCTGGAGTTACAAAAATGGTAGCAATTGGAGCATGTCAAGGACAAATGAAAATATATGACTACTACCCACTATTGGGATAGAAGAATTCCATGTTTCACTTCAAAAAATTCAGTTATGGCATCCTTATGTACATAGTCAAGACTTTAGAAGGGGACTTGAAAAAGAGGTTATCTTCGATTTCCTCTCAAATAGTTCGGCAATATGGGAATTGGTTTATCTAATTTCCCAAACTTTCTTACATAAGGGTGGAGAGTTTTACTAGACCTCCTTATAGGTTACCCATGTATCCAATAGACAAAATCCTCCTCCTTGAGCTTACTAGGTAGTTGTTTGAGACTAATAAAGATATTGGAGATAAACATAGGGTAGGGGTTCAATTCCCCATAATAATAGGAGTAAAGTTTATCCTTCACTTCCAAATACAAAGGAGTCTAACATAGAAATTCAAAGTTTTGACCTACACTTTCACACCATAAGGCCATATTTTGATCCCAAAGGGTATATGGAGAAGAGTGTAGGAGTCCATATACAACATATCCCTCATTTGGAGGATTCTTGGGTAGATTGTGTTGATGACCATGAGGTCAAAATAAAAAGGTATTGTAGACTCACAACCTTCTAGTTGACAGCATTTGATATCATAGAAGTCCCTGACCATATTTTTGATGATGGTAAGACATTACAAGAAGCATATGATAGAGAGTATGTCTTCCAATATCCAACCCCTCTACTCAATTAGGCTAATGAATTAGTTATATCTTTGGAGGAGATATCAAGAGAAGTTCTAGAATACAACCAGACTTGGCTTAAGAGGAAGGTTGTACAACTACAAGAAAAATGTATCTCTTTAACCTATGGTGAAGAGACTTCTAGGAATTAGTTTAGGAAAAAGAAGAATAAAGATGAAGGTACTTATAAGTAGCAAGATATAGTGGTAAGTTCCCATGACCCCTCTCAAGTAAAGGAAGTTGCTAAAGGCAAAAAGACCGTTGTAGGCCAGGAGCCTAAGCAAGTCTATAAGAGGAAGGTCATTGAAGCTACAAAGGAAGAATAGGAAGTAGAAGAAGTCCCCTTGGAGAGGAAGAAAAAGAAGAAGAAAACCACTTCCACCTCCACACAACAAGTTGCTTCCACTGAAACAACACATTCTCTTACCTTGTAGTAGGACCCCACATTGCAACAAGTTTTTCCTTAGATGATTCCTATTTCAACACAAGTGGTGATGCCTACTATGCAAGTTGCAATTCCTACCATTACCACTACTTTACCTCCACCTCCACCAACTCATTCTTTTGGAGCAATTTTTCCTCCTCTTCCTACCATTGCATCAAACCTAATTCATTCAATTTCTTCATCTCCTTCCATCAATAAAGATGTTTCTACTAGTCAAGTTGTTCCTCCTCTTAAGAGATCTATTCACTCTTCTCTTTCCAATTATCCTCCTTCACTATCCAACATTGACAAGGTTCTACAGGATTTGGAAGCATAAGAAGCTATGTAGGAGGAAGTGACTAGTCAACCCAAGGATCAAGACCAATAAGATACAACTGATTGAAAGGCTAGCCAATAGGAAGAACAAATGGAGAAAGGATAAAAAGACAAGCAAGCTACTGCAAAGGGTGATCAACAAGCCCATGTGATTACCTTAGATAGAACCAAGGAGAAAGACATCCAAATTAATGATTAGCCAAGTGATCAAAGAAATAAGGAACAAGAGCTCCAGGTTGGTACTCAACAACAATAAGAGGCAATAAAAGATGCTTAGAAAGATTCTCAGGAGACACAAGTAAATAAACCACTCATTGAGCAAGAGCTAGTTGAAGGTGTCAAATTCTTAGATGAGATGGAAAAGGAGTTGGAACAATAGGAAGCCATTGATCAGTAGGACACTATTTCATAACAACAACAAAAAATTCCACCCTCTTTCACAACAACAAGTACTAGATTCCTCCATTTATTTGGTGCCTAAATGTTTAGATGTGAACATATAAAGCAAGTAACTAGTAGTCAAAGCACATCTAAAGACTTTTTGATCTTGATGGAAATAATAGAGACACCAAGAATGAAGAAGAAGCCTATAACTCTATCCTCCATAACACTAGATGCCTTAGGAGCAAGGATCATTGAAATAGGAACACCCATAGTGGACAAGGATGATAAATATTTGGGACCATCAGATTATCAAATTACTTTAGTCAATCTTGGAGTGCAAATAAGGGACCAAGAGATTCAAGGTATGTAGACTATTATATCCACTATTATGTCTAGGATGGACAAATATCAAAAGAGAAAGAAAAAGATTAAGAAACAAGTAGCTAAACTAACTACCTTCATAAAATAACTAGCAACTCCTCTTCAAGTAGTTTATGGATCTATTGCTCCTCCTATCATCTTGTCTCAAAAGGAAGCCTCAAGCCTGTAAAAGATGAAATATGTTGCAAGAGCAACAGAGGATTGGATGGAAGGCTTGTATGACTATGGATATAAGATCATTGTTGTAACTATAGAATCTAGAGTTAAATTCAAAATATTGAAGGATAGGATTAAGGGGTTAATGAGTGATTGCCAAGAAGAGTTGGGCACTAACCATTATAATCTACCTAGGATTGATATTTTATCCAAGATGGACTCTCAGATCCTCCTTAAAGATAAGATACTTGACCAAAAACTATCAAGTGCCCACCTCTTTAGGATAAAATTTTTAAATTCAAAAATGATTTTTTAGACAAGTATCTCACTAAATTGAATGAAGCAAGAGGAGAAGTTTAGAGTATGCAATCTAACATCCAGGAAGTAGTGGATGATTTAACAAGTCAATGCATTGATGATGATGATGAGTTGAAGGAAATCAATGCTTTGAAGATTAATTTCAAGAAAATACTTGCTACTAGATTGGATTAGCATCCTTACACCTTCAACTCAAATTCTACGGATGAGATGATGAAAATGAAATAATTTATTAGTACATATGAGAAGGCCAAGTCCAAAAGGAAAGCCAAATATAATACCTTCCTTAGAACTTATGAGGATTTGAATTTTAGATACTCTTTTGTGTATGTGCTTGATATGGATGTTGCAATCCTTCTCTATTTGCAATGACAGAGTATAAGAGAAAAGAAGATAAAAAGGATGAGATTATTGTAGAAGATATTTCAGATGGAGAGGAATCCTAGTAAAGTCATTAGTTTTAAACTTTGTATTCTATATTTTTTGTAATATTAGTGACTTACAAATTTGGGTGTTGGTTTCCTTGGAAAATGTGTATTTTAAGTAATTTACTTTCTATAAAAAGTGTCACATGAGGATGAAATGTATTGGAACTTGTGCCTTCTTGGTTAGTGTAGGATGTAAGGTTGAACCTTCCAATGGCAAATGCAAATTTCCACAAGTGCCATGTGTTGAAGTGTTTTGTTATGCAAATCCATCACCATTGGATGTGTATTCAATAATAGGTGGATAACCTAATTCTTCCAAATGTCCCATTACCTCATGAAACTAAATGCACTTTAAGCTTCTACCATTAGATGTGAGTTTGCTAAAAATGGATGTTGAAGATCTTCTTTCCATTCCACTACTTTAGAGAATTTAACATACTCTAATCTAGATCATTGGATGTAAATTAATCTTAGTCATTGGATCTTGTACTTAGTGTGATGCATTCCTCTATAAAAGGTAATTCTTTTTATTTATTAAGGGTTAGAAATTGTTGATACTAGAGAGACTTCTGAATAAAAGATTTTTGTTCAATGTTTTCCTTAGTGGTTTCCAAATAATTTAGTTGAATGTTCTATTATTTTTTTGGCAAGTTTTGGGGTTAGGACCCACTCCCAATAAAATACACAATGAAAGTTAGAGAAATCAACTTCAAACCCATGAAAGGGGAGCACAAAGAATAAGGAGATAACTAAGAGGAAATAGAACCCAATTGTAGACTTAAGAAAGGATTTTTGGGAAAGAGATCGACAGATAGCACAAAGACTTACATGCTAAACATGACTATATATCTGTACAAGACAAGATACTTCTATCAGGCTTGTATGGCTAAGCCCTTCCTCCTGCTCCTTGTGAGAAGAGCATACATTGTCTACTAAGTGCCCTCCTCCATGGCATCCCAACCTTCTGACTGAAGTTTTTTTACTTTAGACTTTTGTCCTTTCTTCCTACCAAGAATGCATATGTTGGGTTTTGAAATGTGACTCATAGATTGATCAATGAAACACTTCTTAACAAGAACAACCACATCATCATGGTCTATAAAATTTGGTAACTCATTTTCTAAATCATCCATTAAAGGAAAGGTGTCTTCATTGTCAGAGCTTTCTCCCACCTTCTCATAAAATTGATGAACACCATAGGATCATTCCTAGTGGGGTTGTGAGAAGAGAGGGGAACCACAACATCTGGGGCATCTTCCTTGGGGCATCTATTATTTATGCATGTATGGAATGAGTATTTTATGGATCTGGTGTTCATACCACTAGTAGTTTGTTGATAGTAGATATCTTTATTTGATTGGTTTAAGCACTTATTTATTTTAAATTATAGAGTGACTTATCATTTTGTGCTAGTAATTGGATGTGTGATGAAGATTATTTAATGATTCTAAAAACTTTCTTGTTGAAGATTGCACCATTCTAGTGGAGCTATGATTTTTTCTGGTTAAGCAAGGACTAGTTTATTTCAAATTTGTCTATTTGTACATCATGGCATGACATTGGAAATTCAAAATTTAGGTTTAGAAATTATTTCATGATTCTAATGAATCTATACCTCTAGAAGAGGAAGGGAAGTAGAGAGAAAAATTGGTAAGGGAAATATCATAAGAGAGAAGACTAGGAACTCATACCAGATCCTCCCTTTCCATAACTAGGTGGAAAACAAAAGGATTTCAATATTACAACAACAAGTTGATGATGAATAGAGAGACTACCTCATCCTTAAATAGATAAAAACAAGATAAGTGTAGGATATAAAATAACATGAAACCAAAATCCACATGTGTGGTATGAAAGAAAACTTAGGGCTGGGTTCCTAAACGCAACACGAAAAGAAAGGATACACAAGCTGATGAGGATATGCCACCCTTTTCTAGAATGCCGATATCCACTATTTAAATGAAGCATGTATCGACATGCTAGACCAAATACATAGGCACAAATACCAATGGATTTTGAAAAGATAGTTAATATTGCAATACCATCACAATCCATCTCCTAATTAATATGTCAGGGTTTCATCAGGTGATTGCACAATTTCCAATCTACCCTTGGCTTAATCAATTATTGTGGTTACATAGGGTGCCTAATCATATCCTTAATCATCGACAACATTTCACGCCCTATATAGAAATCAAAATATAGAGTGCAACACTAGTTCAGTCCTCTCCTCTATTTTAGGATTTTGTGAATTGTAGATAGACCAAAGAAATGGTCATCATATGGGATCAAATGAACCCATTGATTAGTGCAACATATTGCATCCATCAACATCCATTCAAGTGATTAATGAACATGCTATATGTGTGGCCCTTCTACATGGCTTGGTGGGTCAGCTAAAACTTTCAAATATGGTGCCTTCCTTAGTGCTAATTTTCCACCTTGCTTTTAGATCAATGGCCTTGTGAAGCCATGCACAACCAATCTTTAACAAGTTGTGAGTTGAGGCGTAGAAACTAAAGTTGAGTGTGGCATGGTTATTGGTTCAATGGGGTATTTTGGTCCCACCTAGGCTATTTTATAAACTTGGAGTGCCAGATGATGGCTTGATGTCATCAAATCATTAGCTTGCACATCTACGTACTAAGGTAGGTAGTGGGCTCCTCCATTTAGAGCATGGGGCAGGACTTGGTGTTTAGTAACATCAAACATCCATGTGTACAAAACACACTTATATAGTGATGTGGTGGCAATGACTCAATAAATGATGGGACCAGGTGACAAGTGTCACAACATGACTAGCTTCTTGGGATGTAGATGGGATATGTAGGGGCCATTAGGGATTGAAGTAGTATAAGATTGCAATTCCATGGGGAGATGGGTCATTCCTAGTGGTTAGTTAAGGAATGGTGAGTAAATATGTGCAATGTCCAGTTACCCACACAAAGGATAGACAAGGTCGATCGAGGGACAAGGTAACACAAGCCACCAAGACTTAAGAGAAAAGGGATTAATAAGGGTGCAAACATTTTTAGTGATAGGTTAAACCTGCTTATGGGATAGGGGCTTTGTGGGCTTGCACTAATATGAGCTTCATGGCTTAATGAATTAATGTGTAGAAGCATGGGGAATAAGATTCAAATTTTTTAAAGATACTTCTTGGGCCAAAACACTCTGCTAACACCATATGATAGATGAACCAAATAACATGGCCATAGCACACTTTTAAATCTAAGTGCAAGAAAGGACCCTAACATTAGCTCTTATTTAGGGATGTAAGTCTGGATGGGCACAACAAGATCTTAGAAGTAATCTTCGGGCATGCAGACCATGGTGTCATGCCCACCCATACACACATATACAAATGGGCACAAACATAGAGTAATTTTTTTTAAAACATGCAAATAGTAACCACAATAATTCTACTTTTACAAGTGAACAATGCGTACTTGACACTGGTGCATGTACAACAATGAAGGCACACCGCATGTGGAGAAAGGAAGAGATACAAAAGTGGGTGAGAGAACCCCATCACAACACCTTGAAATTTTGGTGATGAACACCTAATAGTAAATGATGTGGGTAGGTACAACATCATGATGGGCTATCACACATGATTCTAACCTTTAGGTTTCCTAGGTGGATGGGTAGATATGTCAATTTTTTAATGTGACAAGAGTGATATGCCTAAGGGTAAATTTAAATATCTAAAAATTAACCGCTAAGTTTATTCTCACATCTAATGTTGATTTAACATGCAACTTGGTCCTTAATGGCTAAAAGGAAAGATTGAACAATATTAAGGAATAAATTCAACTATAAATAATACCTTAGATAAGGAAAGATTCCAATTAGCTAAATATCTTAATAATTAGTTATTTAAATAATTAAAAACACAAATTTGACTAAATTAATTAAATAACAATTTTAATCCTCACATTTACCCAAGTCAACTTAAGAGGTAATAAATAAAAATAATCATATTTTGCATTACTCATTGTCTATTATTTTATCATTTAATATAGTCTTGGTATTTAAATTCCTAAATTTAAATTAAACTAAAATATTACATGCAAGACAATAAATAAAAGAATAATAAAAGGTTATGACTTGGCAATTTAAATTAAAAAAATATTAATTTAACGCTCTACTAGGTTTTTTGCTCTACCAATGCTTTTTTGTCATACTACACTTCCACGAGATATTATTCAGTTTGCCTACATTTATTGTGGTGTGGGAAATGTTGCTTAGCTTGTGGGCGCTTTCTACCCACTTTATATGGTCTTGGCCTTTCATTACTATGTAGTTTCTACTATTGGAGTTGAAGGCTTGATGGTGATGCTCAATGGCTCTCCCACTCAAACACCCTCGAATGTTTGTCCCCAAGGTGTTCCACGAGGTATCTCCCCTAAAACACCTTTGGATGTTATTCTTCCCATTCCTGATTTTGATAATGCTTGCAAATGGCTAGAGAATTTCACTTTTATAGGGTACTTTGTGGGTAGAATCCCTCTTGAAAGCATGCTTAGAGAATGGGTCAACAAGTTTTGGACCCCACATGGGATCGAAATTGATGTCAGACAAGACCTTACCAAAGGTTTTTCCTTTTTCATTTTGCTGAGGCCAATCATACTGAGATTGTTCTTAGCTAGGGCCCTTGGCTTGTCTATTCCTCCTTGCTCATTTTCAAACCCTAGATCAATGACTTTGTCATCTCTAATGATAAGTCCATTCAGGTTCCCATGTAGGTTGAATTCCATGTTTTACCCTTGCCTTGCTGGAACTTTTTGCAAGAGATTACCTCTTTGTTAGGCACCATGGTTTATGTTGAACTGGAAAGGTTCTATTTGGCTCATCACCAGTGATGAGTCTATGTCGAGATAGATCTCTCTAAGGACCTCAAAAACACTATGGACATATAGGTTGGCTTGATCCACCATTCTCAGTGGGTTCAATATATTAATTTTCCCAACACCTGCTACTGATGCCAATCCTCTCAACACAAGATTCAAGATTTCCCCTTGGCTTCTCTACATCCAAATCCCTTCTCTTAGCCTTCATCTGGGTCGAAACCTCCTGCTAAAAATAAGGAAGGATGGTCTATTGTGACCAATAGGTAAAACAAGAACTCAGGTAACTCCAAGATAGCTCCCAAAATCTCTGGTTCGAGAGCCCTAGCTTTGAAGACTACTTCAAAACCCATCAATGATCAAAAATATTTTTTGTCCCTTCCCAAGGAGTCATCTGGAGGGGTGAATACTATCAAATCCCCACTAGCGGCCACAAGGGTTTCATAACCACTAGCCATCTTGGCTCAATACTCTTCCCATCCTCCTGCTAGACATAGGAGATCTCGCATCCTGCTTGGGTGCTTGGAAGAAGGAGAAAATATGCCGATAAAATGGTAGCCTATTTAGGTCAACTTCTAGAATGGAATCTTTGAGGCAAACAAGGCATTGTTACAAAACAGTTATTATGCTCTTGAGAATCTGGATAACGAGGAGATGACCCTCAACCCTTGTTTATGAATTATATTTCCTAGAATGTTTGAGGTCTCATAGACCTCCCATGAATATACTATATTCGTGATGCAAGAGTTTAATTCCTAGATTTGGACATCCTTTATCTTCAAGAAGTCAAAGTGTCTGGTTTTTTTCTTTTAGTGGCTTGCTAAGTTATTTTTCCTGCCAACCATTTTTCTGCAGTAACCATGAGGCTGGTCATAGAGGCGTCGTCACCTGCCTCTCTCCTACATAGCATTAACTATTGGTTAATCATTGACGTGACCCCACTCATCATGCACTATGGATGCTTTTCAACATCAACAATAATTCCTTTGGTGTTATTAATGTTTATACTCCCAATAATGCTGTAGAGATATCTTCTATTTGGAAATGGATTGCTCATTTAATTATGGTACCTACTTGGGTTTTGTGCAGGGATTTTAATATGGTTGAGTGCACATATGATAAAAGTGGAGCCTTGCCTTTGTGGTGGATAACTGGAGAAAGAGAGGCTTGGTTTTGTTGATGAGTGTTTTAGCACATAGCAACGCAGGTGTGATTATTGGTTTCACACCTCTCTTGAAAAGTATCCTACCCTAGGTAAGACTACTCCAAGGATAATATAGTTAGGTCTTAGCTTGGTTGGAATAATTTCAGTGGAATGTCTAGCTGTGCCAACAAGGGGTCTTACATGAAATGCAGGGTTTATGAAAAGATGACAGCAATGCAAGTACAGAAACCCTAGGTGGTTCAGACTGTAAAGTCTGAAATTTTCTAGTAGATGGGCAATGAAATGCTGCTTATAACCTAAATCTACTAAACTTGATATAAATAAAATGCAAAAGGAAAAGGAGAGAGAAGGGATAAGAGATCCTAAGTGATAGTCACAATGGGGTAAAATGTTGCAGATAGACAAATACTTTCAATAAACCATTCCCTGTTTCACTAGGATAGGAAACCCACAATGTTGCAAGAAATGATGCAATCTTCAAAGGATCCTTATGATTTTCAAATTGCATTCACTCATTAAACACTTAGACGATGGCGCAGCTTAACTAGTGGAATGCAACTGAACTATATTCAATGACAGGGCCTAGGCTAACTATACACAACAACTTACCATCGGCAAGCACTAATAGTATGGACCAAACCATTGATCAGATATCTTAACATTTACCCATCATTGCAAAAGCACAACTAATTAAATTTAGATTGATATGAACCATGAAAACTAAAGAGGATAACACAAGAACACAAATTCCCAGCAACCTAAAAAACTTGCTTTGTATTTATCACAATTTGGTAGAGTCTCAGCAATTCAGTATCTAATCTTACTTGTTATAATGAGAGAATGATGGCCCTTTTATAGACAAGGCACCATACCGAGTTTTTCAATAGACGATGGAGATTAACTCAACACCAATGGTCCAGATTACACGATATTTAATGAAGTACAACAATTTATTACATTTTCAGATTTGCATTTGTCCTTTAAGAAAAAGATAAAATATAGCTTGCAAATACATTGAATCTAGACAAAATGGATACCCATTTGATTGTATATGATGAAAAGTCAATTTTCAAGGCCTAATAAAGCCAAAATAGAGTCACATGACACTTGAAAACTTGAGCTGATGTGAATTCACAGGATTCCAAGTGTTGAATGGACTAAGAGGAGTATGTGGCACTTTATTAGTGAAGAATTATCCAACTGGATGCTTGTTGGACTGATTCTTGATGACTGGACTGCTGGAACAACTATATGTATGTCTTGGACATTAGACTGGATCTGCAGAAGCTATCATGAAAGAAGCATGATCTTCAATGTCTTCCAGCTCCTAAGACTCATCTTTATCATCTAGAACATTATACTGATCTTCTCTTATAGGTGCAGTAGCAATTTGGTTGATAGAATGTCGATTCTACACTTCTGGGTCAACAAGGTACCTCTGTATGTTCATCCTTCCAAGACGGTTCCAATTAGCTCCAACAAGCTCCTTTGTGCTCTTAGACCTACAATAAACAAGAAAAAGCATCAATTTCATCATAAACAAGTCATTTTCCATCAATTTGGATCAAAACATATCCATTTGCAGTCATGGATCAGTTAAAAACAACCCATTGTCAATGTCACTTTCTCTATGAACAATCTCTTAAATCCAATGATTTTTATATGATTTTCTGCATTGTTTACCACTTTCAAGTACCCATTGGGCCAGTATATTGATCTAGGAAGTTTTTGCAGTCGTTAGGATCCATTTGCAGACTTTAATTTCATGTTTCTCTAGCCTTTTCTGTAAAAAGTAGGATTTTTGGGGGTCACCAACCTTTTATGTTCAATGGCATTAATTATCGTAAAACGTGCCAAAAATCCACACAAACTTGGTCAAATGTTAATCATAATGTGACAAATAGATATGCAATTCAGATCCATCAAGAAAATCCAAGTTGCCCCTTGAAAAACTTAATTTTTGGCCCAAAATACCAAAAAGTGCTGATTTCGGGGGTCACTAACTTAGCGCTGATTTTGCTTCCAACTGACCTAGCGGGGATTTTGGGTTCATCCAACCTTAGTGTGGATTTTGGGTACATCTAACCTTAGCATGGATTTTGGGTTTATCTGACCTTAGCGTGGATTTTGGGTTCGACCGACTAAAATGATGCTTCATGAGGTTAGTCGATTCAATTTTTAGCGTAGGTCCGTTGGGTCTATTTTTAGTGCAAAGTTTGTTGGTGGGGTTTTTAAAAGTGACCAACTTGCATGCATTCTAGCACCAACTGACCTGCATGACTTAAGTTGGTAGAAGGCCATTTCAACGCAAGTCGGTAGAAGGCAATTTTAGTGCAAAGGTCGGTTGGGGTCATTTTTTAGCGCAAAGGTCGGTTGGGGTCATTTTTAGCGCTAGATTTGGAAAGGTCCACGATGAAAGTATATTTAAAAATATATTTAAGTATAAGAATAAATTTCTTATACTTTAAATATTTTTAAATATACTTTCAGGATGTTTGAGATAGGTTCTAGATCCATAGGATTTCACATGCAGATTCTAGAATTTTGAGGTTCCACCAGATTTCAGACTTAGCCATTTTTTAGGATTTTCAGGGTTTCAGAGTTAGCCAAATTAGGGCTTTAGGACCATGTGATAGAATGAAAGTACATGAACCCCTTAGTGAAATATTACAGAATTTAACATGATTTTGCAATTGTAAGATCTAGAAACTAAGAATTTCAACATGACACATCCTGTAGAAGCAATCTCAAGGGCAATATCCAGTGACATGGGACTTTGGAGCAAGATGCAATAACACCCAATTTTGGCACAATAGGTAACAAATGGCTATCTTTCAAGCACAAGACCACTCAAGACACTTCCAAATCAATCATGCATGACATCAAATCACTTCAAACATGCCAAGAATTGAAATTTGAAGCAAATCCTGCATTCTAAGCACAATTTCACCTTCTCATCATCATAAGGCAGAAGGTTGAGACTTCAAGCCAAAGCAAAAGAGGGAGTCTCCATTTGCCAAAATGGGGCATGTGTGCAAGGCACAACAAATGGCGACTTTATTGGGAAAATACTCCAGAGCATTTCTAAGATAAACTTTCAGTTCAAACCCAGAATCTCTGTGTTTCCCACACATTAGACAAGAAAGCATGATACCTTATCAAAGAATCAAAGACCACTAACCAGTGCATCCTTACATACCCTGAAAACTTGAGTGTGTGCAATTGAATTCATTCCCATCCTTTAGAAATTAAGTTCATCCAAGATCCTTCGTGATAAGCTATGAAGTTGGGATCATTTTACCACTAAGAAAATGCTCTAATTTTGAGATGTGATAAGCCTTGAGAAGCAAATAATGATTTTTTAGTAATATTTCTAATGCCATGATATTTGATGCTGATAATCTTTAGACAATATTCCTCATGTGTGAATCTTCAAATAAAAATCTTCATATTGATACATGTAGTGGGTCTGGGTTGAAAAACACCTTTTATTTTCACCCAATATAGGCTAGCAGTATTTAGTACTGCCTGCCACTCTTATCTAAATTTACAGAATTGGTGTTGGTGGTAAAATTAGGAATCCAAACTCTTCACTTAACACGCGATCACCCGAACTTACTTAGCTACTTTAGGATTATTTAAAGTGTGAGAGATATATGGTTAGAAAATACTTTAGGTGCACCAACTAATGACTCCTTTTCAATGAACATACATCATACTCCCTAATATAATAGTGGAACCCACAGCAAGACCTAAGCAAAACTTTGGCTTCTCAAAGAAAGACCACAGATAATTTACCCATCAAGGAAGCATCTGTAGGTCTACACAACTACCACCACATTCGAGAAATGGAGAACCCAAGCAAAGTAAGCATAGAAGCGAAAAGCAAAGAAAACAAGCAACTAACCTAAACAAAGCAAACTACTCTAACCAAAGAAAAATAGGTAGAAAGCAACAACTAAAAACTAAAGAAAAGACAAAGTAGAAACTAAACTAGAAAAGAAAACTACTAACTAAAACCTAACTAGAAACAAGCAAGACCATGTACATAGCTTTGGACAGCAAGTATTTACACTCCCTCATGACTTATTTCTTAAGACATGCAGGAGTAACAAGGTGTAGGTCAATGTCCTAAGTCTAACAAATTCATCTTTGTACTCTGAAAAGTAAGGTAGAGGCATGCTAAGTTCATGTTTAGAGTACCAACTATGTAGGATTAGCAGTTGGGGTAGCTCATTAGGTCCATGATTAGTCCAAATGCAAGAACACTTTGTTTTACCTAAATCGCCATAGTCAAATTGATAACCATTGAAATTGAGGGGAGAAAGGGAAGATACAACCTGATTTGCAATACCATCAGTTAAGCATGTAAGTTCATCACCTTGCTGCATTGTACCAAATACCTTCACATCTTCGAGAGGTCTCAACTCGTGTTTGGCCATTTCTTGTTTTGGAGCACTAAATGTTGTAGCCCAAGCAAATAGGAAGTTTGGACAATCTTTCTCAAAATGTGGATCATGTGGATGAATTCTGCATGAAGTGGCGAAAGCAAAATCTGACATATGTGGTGAATTCCCATGCCACAGCATATCTTTGCTCATTATTGACACCAACTCAATGATGTGATCAAGTGACTGACATGAAAAATATTCCAAGCCATCACTCTGTGCGATTGTTTGATTTTTGTTCTCAGATTGCAAACTTATACTTTCATTTCTTATCATTGGATCAACATCAACCATGTGGAGATCTTCTTCATTGCATGTGTAAACAGGAGCAGCATGGGGAACATGTGTTATACTTTAATCTACTTCATCAAAACTAGTCACATGCTTTGATAAAACTTCCTCTGCACCAATCAGCAATCTTCTTGTTTGAATTAAGGGCTGGCATTGGGTTGGCAATTTACTGTCTACAGTAGCAACAATGTCTCTTTCTTTTTGCATAGCTAGATTTATGATGTCAATGTTGCCTTGAAGTGATGCATCATCTTCTTCTTCATTTGACTCAGCTGAAAACTTTGTGGGAGTAACTGCAATGATTTGATATGACTGATCTTTATAGTTCACCATGCTGATATACTCAGAAGCTTGATAATTTTTCATCCAACAATCAGATTGTGGCTCAAGCATGTCAATCAGAACAAGACCATGCTGATTGACTTTGGAGCAAGATGCAATAACACCCAATTTTAGTGCAAAAGGTAACAAATGGCTATCTTTCAAGCACAAGACCACTCAAGACACTTCCAAATTAATCATGCATGACATCAAATCACTTCAAACATGCCAAGAACTGAAATTTGAATCAAATCCTGCATTCTAAGAACAATTTCACCTTCTCATCATCATAAGGCAGAAAGGTTGAGACTTCAAGCCAAAGCAAAAGAGGGGGTCTCCATTTGGCAAAATGAGGCGTGTGTGCAAGGCACAACAGGTTTATTATGCATAATAAATTAGGTCTTTTCAATCCCAATGTTGGCCACCAATAAGATAATTCACCCTGGTACACATGAAGAAATTTAAGGGTGGGTCCTAATAGAGTTTTAAAGAGGCTAGATTAGGCTATGATTTCTACCTAGTCATTCTTTTCTTTTGCCAGCTGTTATTCCTTGTCATTCAAGCTGCTAGTGGACATTGTCTTTTTAGATCACTTCCCAATATAGTTTCATATTAGTTGGACCATTTCCACACCCAAAGCTCTAAAGAGACATTTTTTCTCAACACCTCTCTCCTTCAACATAACCACGTCTACTCACATTCAACGTGTTTAGAATCTTGAGCCCTACCCTATGAACATGACCGACTGGATAACTTGGTGGAATGATGCCATCATCCACACCTCACATTTTCTCCACATTTATGGGAGACAACTTGCTTGGTTTCGTTGCCGCTCCTATGAGGATACCACCAAAGAACTCTGCTCTACCACCACCACTTTGGAGGCACAATATTTTGACACTATTGCTCAACTCTAGGTAGTGCAACTTTAGAATAAAAAATAGATTGCCAATGTGTACTCAGCCCATGGGGCTCAAATCAAATCTCGGCTCCATTGGCTCAAGATTGGGGACACAATGTCAAAAGAATTCCTCCAAGATTTGCATGCTTGCCATTCTTCCCAATCCATTCAATGGACTCAGGAAGGATAACAACTGTTTCAAGAGTTTCTTGACATTTTGAAAGCTTTTTTTCAAGACTATGAACAAGTCTTTGTGGCTCAAGATTATACCCCGAATAGAGAAATTGCTTTGTAGCAGTGTCTTGCTACTATCCCTTGTCGGGTTTCCAATGCTCAACATATTATGTGTGATCAGATTCTCACTCAAGATGATCTTAAGGAAGCTATTTTCTGTATGGCCAATGACAAGGCCCTTGGCCTTGATGGCTTCCCCTATGAGTAGATTTTATCTTGAAGCTATGCAAACTAGTTCTTTGAGGAACCTAATAAACAAAGGCAATATTAAATTCATACATAAGGCTGGTGATCTAGAGGAGATTTGTAATTAGCAACCTATCATGCTACTCAATGTATCGTACAGAATCATTGCCAAGGCTCTCGCCCTTAAGCTTCGCTCCATGCTCCTTTTAATTGTGTGGTCTGAACAAATGGGATTCATCAAATCCTGCTTCATTTTGGATAACATTATTGCTTTCTGATAAGGGATGGAGTGGGCTCTCCACTCACAGTAGCCAACCTTCTTCCTCAAGATTGACTTTGCCAAAGCCTATGACTGCATCGAATGGCTTTTCATTCTTGCCATGTTACAGGCCCTTGGGTTTCGCCCACATTTCATCTAGATGGTTAGGATGCTTTTCACAGATTCTTAAGCTTGCATCACCATTGCTGATAATAGTCTAGCTCCTTTGAGCTTCATAGGTCCATCTAAAAAGGATGTCCTCTCACTTCGGCTCTTTATGTTTTAGCAGCAGAAGGATTTGGATACTTTCTTGCTCAAGCAATTTCCCTGTCCTGAGTCAAAGGGATTTATCTCCCCAACTCTTCTCAGTTACTGGTTGATGGACATTTTTCCAATGACTCCTTCCTCACTCTCTTTGAAGAGGAGAACAATGTCAATCAATCTCTTCAATGCTTGGTCATTCTTTTTAGGCTTAAGGTTCCAACATCCAATGGAAAAAATCTCAATGTTATAAACAATCCTTCTTTCCCAAGCTCGGTTGGCTTCATTCCTTTGGTTGGAAATGGGTTATCATGGGCAATTTTTTAGATTCTTGGGGATTCCTTTTACTTTCTAGGCTTCTCCTACTAATCTTTAGTAGGCTGTGATAGCTATAATTGAGAAAAAGCTTCAATATTGGATAGCCAAGCCTCTCTCTTTGGCTGGTAAGTTTCAAATCTGCTCTAAAGTTCTCGTTACCACACATGTTTACTATTCTTCTTGCTGGGTACCTTCTAAGGCCTCCTACTCTAAGATTGAGAAGCTTCTCAAAGATTTCCTTTGGGTTTCTAAGGATGGACACTAGGGATTCCATTGTGTTGCCTAGGAACATTAATGTCTTCCCCATAAAGTAGGGGGACTTAGCATCATTTCTATTCAACAACATGACATTACACTTTGTGCTAAATAGATCATCAGAGCCCTTGAAGGTAATGAAGCTTGGAAAATTCTTGTCCTCCACTACATTAGCATGGGAGTCCCTTCAAGATGCCCTGCTTGGAAAGGTCTGGACATGGACACCCTTCTTATAGTGTGGGAGCCTATCACTATTCTATGTACTTTTGTCATCAAAAGTATTTGGAGGCCTAGGAAGCTACCAAGCCCTAGTGTAGTGCCCCTCCATTCTCACCCTGGATATGCAGGTAAGGGATGGAGTGGGTTCTCCACTCTCAGTAGCCAACCCTCTTCCTCAAGATTGACTTTGCCAAAGCCTATGACCACATCAAATGGCTTTTCATTCTTGCCATGTTGTAGGCCCTTGGGTTTTGCCCACATTTCATCTAGATGGTTAGGATGCTTTTCACAGATTCTTAAGCTTGCATCACCATTGCTAATAACAGTCTAGCTCCTTTGAGCTTCATAGGTCCATCTAATAAGGATGTCCTCTCACTTCAGCTCTTTATGTTTTATAGCGGAAGGATTTGGATACTTTCTTGCTCAAGCAATTTCCTAGTCCTAAGTCAAAGGGATTTATCTCCCCAACTCTTCTCAATTGCTAGTTAATGGGCATTTTTCCAATGACTCCTTCCTCACTCTCTTTGAAGAGGAGAACAATGTCAATCAATCTCTTCAATGCTTGGTCATTCTTTTTAGGCTTCAGGTTCCAACATCCAATGGAAAAAATCTCAATGTTATAGACAATCATTCCTTCCCAAGCTCGGTTGGCTTCATTCCTTTGGTTGGAAATGGGTTATCATGGGCAATTTTTTAGATTCTTGGGGATTCCTTTTACTTTCTAGGCTTCTCCTACTAATCTTTAGTAGGCTGTGATAGCTATAATTGAGAAAAAGCTTCAATATTGGATAGCCAAGCCTCTCTCTTTGGCTGGTAAGTTTCATGAAGATAAAGTTAGTATGTTTATCGATAATCCTTGTTGCGACACTGATAATTCATATGCTCTAACATTGTTTTACATTCAGGTAATTATGATGTTGATTTTACTTTGATTGTCATATGCTAGAATTGATTTTTATGCAACTGATTCTGTATTATAGGATGATCTGGTTATGGTGGGGTGTGAAAAGAGACAATGTCGTACCACTCATTCGTGAGCATCCAGCGACGTTGCAATTCTCTTTCACTCCATGGCTGTTTTATATTTATTATACTCATGCAAAGACCATGTTGTGTGATGCAGGTTGCAGGTAACAAGCATCGACTCCACCTAAATTAACAGGTCTGAGCGTGCCTTAACCAATGGAAACTATTGAACGGAGATAGCATGTGGTCCCCTAGCTTAGCCATCATCCTTGAAGATGATGAGTATCTGGTTGTGTACTTTGTCAATGTTGTCGGTTTGCTCAAGATAGTCATTGTTGTGGTGGTCTTGCTTTTTGATCATGCATAGTCATTAAGTAGTGTTTGGCAGTTGGGTTATTTTATTTGGTATTGTTTTGGTTATTGTTGCTTTAAAATAAAATAATTAAGTATGAAGGCACTTTTGACGAATGCATAAATATAGATGCTTTTATGTAAATTTATGTTTATGTGAAATTTTATGGTATTCCAAGGTCAATAATTAATAATTATTATAAGTTGTCAAAAGATATATATAAAAAGAAATTATTTTGCCTTGTTATAAATAAATAGCATGTTGTAAGAGAATATGAAGGCAGAATTTATTGCCCTTAAGAGAGGAATCTTTGGAGGATTTTGGAGGTTTTCTCTCTCTCTTAAAATAGATAAGTGGTGGGCTGTTATTAGGGGGAGATAACAACTTCTTGGTAGGATCTATGGGGGGGAGATTGGCATGCATGGCTACCTCGACAATTGGAACTTTAACCTCGGAGAGGAATTGCCCTTTGGAAAAATGCATGGAAGGAGATAGCATTTTGAGAAATCTAAGTGTCAAGAAAAGAAAACAGATCAGGTCGAGGTTCTATTCATCTTCCATCCATGATAGGGATCTGCCAGAGATTCATTCCTGTCAATACTAATTTTCTGGTAAGATTCAAATCCTTTTTAATGAATCCATTCTTATGCTTGTTCTACCATTCTAGTATTCCATGAGTTCACTTTTATTCCTCATCATTGAAAGGTTCACATGCATTGTCTATGCTTTCATATTTTGTATATGTGTCTGTCATGGCACTCACAGTTATAGCATATAGACACTCACATGTTTTAGGATTGCTTGAAGATCTTGGTTATTTACCAATGGTCTTCTTCAATGTTTTCTATTGTTGGAATTTAATCCTCGTCAGTGTGCATTTATTTGCCTCTGCCCCCACGTCAGACCTGGGGATCTCCCGCATCCTCTCCCAGCACTGTTGGCCTGCCAGAATTAAATTAGGTAGGTGAATTTGAATTTGAATGAGGTTGAGCGCCCATTTTGCTGGGTATGAGAAATGAAACAAAAAGGAGGGAATGAACCGTTGTCAGCAGACAGAGAAGAATGTGCAACCTGCAGTAGCAGAAGAAGAGAAGCAGAGGAATGAGAATGTTCCAGAAGAGAACAGCAGAAGAAGAACAGCAGAAAGGAATGTTGCAGCAGCAACAGTAGACAGCTACGGAGTTCCTGGCAGCTCCAGATATATAGTGTGCAGCTCCAGAGATTGGGGCAGAGTCAGAAAACAGAGCATCATCTCTGTATTGTATTGTGAATGAAGTTTTGTATGTATTCTAGCTAAAAGGAAAATATATATATGAAATATATTGCTGTCTCTTCTGTTTTTGGTTTCCTGTGTGTTTGCATTTCATTTTTGCTATTTAATATTGCTGTAGCATTCTATCCATCTCCCCTATTTTTCTGCCAACAAGTGGTATTAGAGCCCTATTTTTCTAGGCAGTTAGAGTTTGTGTGGGTATTCTATAAGCCCTAGTTTGTCTAGGCATTCATGGCAGGTGGGGACAGCAAAGGATGGCAACAGCCACCGAGTTTTGATGGGCAGAACTATGATATTTGGTCTAAAAAGATGAAGACCATTCTGGTTGCGAATGACCTATGGGATTTGGTCACTAATGGGTTCACAGACATCACAGACCCAGCAGCCTATGCAGCCTTAATGAATGCACAAAGAAACTAGTTGAAGGAAACTAGGATGAAAGATGCTAAAGCCCTCAGTCTAGTTGAGGCAGCCTTGACAGAGGTTATTTTCCCCTGCATTGCAGCAGCAAACTATTCAAAACAGGCTTGGGATATATTGCAAAACAGCTATAAGGGAACTGACAAAGTGAGGTCAGTCAAGCTCCAGCTATTCAGAAGAGATTTTGAGATGCTTCAGATGAAGGAGAGTGAGTCTATTTCAGACTTTCACACCAGGGTTTCTACCATGCTGAATCAGCTGAGGATAAATGGAGAAACCATGGATGAACAAAGGATTGTTGAGAAAATCCTAAGGTGTCTACCTTCTAGATTTGACCCTATAGTCATAACTATAGAAGAGACAAAGGATCTGTCCAAGATGACAGTGGATGAGTTGATGGGCTCTCTACAGAGCCATGAGCAGCAGTTGAATAGATCCGCTCCTTCCCTTGAGTAAGCCTTCAAGGCTCAGACCAATGCAAGAGGTCGGGGAAGAGTAAGGAATAGCAGAGGTAAAGGTCAAAGAGGTAGAGGAAGAAGCAACTCCGAAAGAGGAGTTTCAAACAGCCAAGAAGAGGTAAGCAGCTCACAGCCAAGCTATCAAGGTATGAAGAAGAACATCAGTTCGAATCAGAGGTATGACAAAAGTAATATTCAATGCTATTTCTGTCATAAATTCAGCCATTATGCTAGTGAGTGTAGAAAGAAACAACAAGACCATGGAGGCCAAAATGCTAATGTAGCAAATGAGAATAGGGCTGAAAATGAGAAACAGTCCAAGGTATTTATTGTGTGCAACCTTGCTGAGAAGAGCAGCCCTGAAGTCTGGTATTTCGACAGCGGGTGTAGCAACCATATGAGTGGTAATGAAAATTTGTTTGCCTCCATTGACAGAAATGTCAAGTCTGAAATCATGATGGGGAACAGCCAAAAGGTTCTTGTCATAGGAAGAGGCATCATCACAGTCCTCAGCAAGCAAGGTGAGAAAATGCAGATCCATGATGTCTATTATGCCCCTGGCATAAAACATAACCTACTAAGCATTGGATAGATGGTCCAAAACAGTTATAGAATCTTGATGGAAAATGGAGAGTGCACTATATTTGATAGAGGAGGCAGCAAGAAGGTCATTGTAGCAGTGCAGATGACAAGAAACATAATGTTTCCTCTGTCGCTGACTCCGGCGCCATCTCTAGCGCTAACTCCGGCGCTATCTCTAGCGCAGTTTCCTGCACTATCTCCGGCGCTCACAGCAGTGGGACAGCAAACAACGTTCAGGACAGTCATCAAAGACCCATCCAAATTGTGGCATTTGAGGTATGGGCACTTAAGCTTTTCTGGTTTGAGTTTATTGTCTAGGAAAGGCATGGTTAGAGGGCTACCGAATATTGTAGAGCCTGATGAAAAATGTGAAGCCTGCATTCTAGGAAAGCAACATAGACAACCCTTTCAATTAGGGTATTCTAGAAGGGCAAGAGCACCTTTGGAGTTGGTGCATTCAGATTTATGTGGCCCTATGAAAACTCCCACATTAGGTGGGAATGTATATTTCATGACCTTCATTGATGATTACAGTAGAAAAATATGGATTTATTTCTTGAAAAACAAATCAGAGGCCTTTGAGAAGTTCAAGGAGTTTAAGGCATCGGCTGAAAAGCAAAGCGGCCAACATATCAAGGCCCTAAGAATAGATAGAGGAGGAGAGTATGTCTCTAAACAATTTCTGAATTTCTGCAAGTATGAAGGCATTCATAAATAGTTCACAACAAGGTACACTCCACAGCAAAATGGAGTTGCTAAAAGGAAAAACAGAACCATCACAGAGATGGCAGCAAGCATGTTGAAGGAAAAGGGACTGTCAAATAATTATTGGGGTGAAGCTATAGCAACAACGGTCTACCTATTAAATAGGTGTCCTACAAAGGCCGTACGTGATCAGATTCCACAAGAGGCGTGGACAAATAGCAAATGGACTGTTGAGCACCTAAGAATTTTTGGGTGTGTGGCATATGCATTCGTGCCTAAAGAGAAGAGGCAGAAATTTGATGATAAAGGTGAGAAATGTATCTTCACGAGCTATAGTGAAGAATCACAAGCCTACCGACTGTTTAATCCCATCACCAAAAAACTTGTGATCAGCAGAGACGTTGAATTCATTGAGAATGAAGCATGGGATGGAATAGTGGACAGCACCACGAGTATTTCAGTCACAATACCCCTTGAAGATGAAGAAGCTCCGGAGGACAGCAACTCCAGAGGAGCTACAGAGAGCAGCAGCTCGGCGAGAAACTACCATAGAGCTCTAGAAAACAGCAGCTCTGGAGATGCTCAGCATAGCAGCTCCGGAGGTAGACAGCAGCATTGCAGCTTCGGAGATCAGTAGCTCTGGAGGTCTGCAACTCCGGAGAACAGTAGCTTCGGAGGTCATAACAGCAGCTCCAGAGGTCAGTGCAGCAGCTCCAGAGGTCATCAGAACTATAGCTCCGGAGGTCACAGCAGCAGCTCTGGGGGTCAGAACAGCCGCAGCTCTGGAGGCAATTCAGATCCCACACTCGCATCAATGATCCCACAAAGGACAAAGAGTGTGAAGGAGATTTATGACAGCACAAGGTATGCTGATAATGATGAAGATTTGAATTTTGCATTATTTTCTTCTAGTGATCCAATCTACTTTGAAGAAGCTGTGAAAGAACATAAATGGTGTGAGGCCATGGATGAGGAATTGGATGCCATTGTGAGGAATGACACATGGCAGCTAACTAGTTTACCCAAGGGTAAACAAGTCATTGGAGTTAAGTGGGTTTATAAGACCAAGTCAACTGCTGAAGGAAAGATAGAAAGACATAAGGCAAGGTTGGTTGTCAAAGGGTACAAACAACAGCCTGGAAGAGATTATGATGAGACCTATGCACCAGTTGCAAGGCTGGAAATAGTTCGGGTAGTCATAGCAATTGCAACCCAACATAGATGGAAGGTGTTTCAGATGGATGTAAAATCAGCCTTCTTGAACGGAGTGCTGAAAGAGGAAGTGTATGTGGAGCAGCCACCTGGCTATGAAGTCCCAGGGCAAGAGGACAAAGTATACAGGCTCCAGAAAGCCCTCTATGGGCTGAAACAAGCACCTAGGGCATGGTACAGCAGGATTGACTCATATTTGGTGAGCAATAGCTTTAGCAAAAGCAGCAGTGAGCCTACTCTCTACATCAAAGCAGCTGAAGGTAAAATTTTGATTGATGTTTTGTATGTAGATGATCTGATTTTTACTGGAAATAGTGATCTTTTCATTGCTGATTTCAAAGAGGCAATGAAGAATGAGTTTGAGATGATAGACTTAGGTCTGCTGAAGTATTTCCTTGGCATTGAGGTCAAGCAAACAGAGCATGGCATATTTGTTTCGCAAACTAACTATGCCAAACATATTGTGAAGAGGTTTAAAATGGAAAATAGTAAACCTGCCCCTACACCAACAGCCACATGTCTTAAGTTGAGTAAAGAGGATAGCAACAGGGAAGTAAACCCAACCCTCTACAAGAGCATGGTTGGAAGCCTCATGTACTTGATAGCAACTAGGCCTGATTTGATGTATACTGTAAGCTTGATTTCTAGGTTCATGGAGAAGCCTAAGGACACACATTGGCAAGCAGGAAAGAGGATCCTGAGGTATGTCAATGGCACAACAGGCTATGGTATTTTGTATGATGTTTCTAATGAGTTTAAGTTGGCTGGTTTCACGGACAGTGATTGGGCAGGAAATGTAGATGACTGGAAGAGCACATTCGGCTACGTATTTCACATGGGTTCAGGTGTGATATCTTGGGCATCCAAGAAGCAGCCCATTGTTTCTCTCTCTACAGTAGAAGCTGAGTATGTTGCAGCAAATGCAGCCACTTGTCAGGCTATTTGGTTGAGGAGGATCCTTACAGACTTGTATGAGCAGCAAGAAGATGGTACAACCATTCATTGTGACAATGTTTCATCAATAGCCCTGACAAAGAATCCAGTCTTCCACAGACGAAGCAAACACATTAAGATCCGTTATCACTTCATAAGGGAGTTGGTAGAACAAGGAGAGATTGAGATGCAGTATTGCAGATCCGAGCAGCAGCTCGCTGACATTTTCACAAAAGCATTGCTGAAAGATTCATTTGAACGCCTAAGAGATAGGCTCGACATTGTGGACAGCTCCGGAGGTGTGTAGCCCCGGAAAGAGGACAGCTACGTAGGTGCGCAGTCCTACAAAGAAGACAGCTCCGGAGGTTCAGATCTGGAAAGACAGCAGGAGAACTCCAGAGACTCAACTCTGGAATGTATGTGCAGCTCCGAAGATGCAGAAGTCAGCTCCAGAGATCTGCTCCGGAAAGGCAAAGGCAAGTGTATATCTCTAGAGATCAATTCTGGAATGAAAATTGCAAATTGATGTCTGACTTCAGATTAAGGGAGAGTGTTGGAATTTAATCCTCATCAGTGTGCATTTATTTGCCTCTGCCCCCACGTCAGACCTGGGGATCTCCCGCATCCTCTCCCAGCACCGTTGGCCTGCCAGAATTAAATTAGGTAGGTGAATTTGAATTTGAATGAGGTTGAGCGCCCATTTTGCTGGGTATGAGAAATGAAACAAAAAGGAGGGAATGAACCGTTGTCAGCAGATAGAGAAGAATGTACAACCTGCAGTAGCAGAAGAAGAGAAGCAGAGGAATGAGAATGTTCCAGAAGAGAACAACAGAAAGGAATGTTGCAGTAGCAACAGCAGACAGCTACGGAGTTCCTGGCAGCTCTGGATATATAGTGTGCAGCTCCAGAGATTGGGGCAGAGTCAGAAAATAGAGCAGCATCTCTGTATTGTATTGTGAATGAAGTTTTGTATGTATTCTAGCTGAAAGGAAAATATATATATATGAAATATATTGCTGTCTCTTCTGTTTTTGGTTTCCTGTGTGTTTGCATTTCGTTTTTGCTGTTCAATATTGCTGTAGCATTCTATTTGAAAGAACAGCATTCTGTCCATCTCCCCTGTTTTTCTGCCAACATCCATAAGATCAATGATAGTCTTTTTATAGGGCCACATATGGTATAAATCTCCCAAGTCCTCTTCGAATAAGGTTCATAGTCTATCGATCACCATTCACTGTGATCAGATCCTAAAGCCGCCCACAATTTCAAACCACCATTGTAGAGGTCACCATTTCTATGACCAGAGCACGCCTATCAACACTCCTTTGCAGGGCATTCCTTGTTTGTTTAGAGATCAAGATTTCAAAGTGGCCATGGATCCTCAATAAACTCTAGGCCAATGCCATTCAACCTGGGTTAAGTGTCTCTGGTGTTCTAGTCGCTAGGACTTCTATAACCTCCCTCATTGGATCATTGTTTCAGTCCACCCTGTAAACCTACACCTTCACTTTTGGCAAGCGATCTTTTCAGCCTTGTTCCATATTGCGCATATCCTGCAATCATTTATTTTCCATGTGATGACATTTCTTCGAGGCATTCTATTAAATAGCACATGTACCTTGTTGTGCTTATATACTGTCTAGTGCACAGGTCTATTTTATTGATTCCTGTAGTTCGCATAGCCTGCATATATTGTTCCTTTATGATGCAGAATGTTGCTTTACACCTGCTAATTGCATTTGTTTGAAAGTTTCCAAATCGATGTTGTGCTTATCCAAGTCAGCTATAGATTTTCTAGGTACCACTTTTCCTTCAAGCTTTTTGCACATGCTTGGTTGTCTCTTTACGACATTGTAAGTTTCTCCATTATATCTAGTATTAGCACATGTTTTAACTCAAGTCTCCCTTAGCACAAATTTAGCGCATCTTTTATTGTATTTTGAAGATGCAAGCCTGTTATTCTTCACTAATTGCTTTGGTATCGCCAATAATCTCCACAAGAATTTTGACTTAGCCTAGAATGAACGAAATGGTTTACCTCTTGCAACAAATTCCTACCATCATGTCTCTCCCTCTCTCTTAATCAACTTGCAGATTTGATCCTTATATCTGCAAGGAAATCTACATTAATTTTGACTAGTCTATCTTTTAATCGTTAACTCCATTTGCTTGATAGTTTCTAAAACCTTTTCAATGTTTCC
The DNA here is from genome assembly GCA_027924645.1 of Cunninghamia lanceolata. Classification (NCBI taxonomy): domain Eukaryota; kingdom Viridiplantae; phylum Streptophyta; class Pinopsida; order Cupressales; family Cupressaceae; genus Cunninghamia; species Cunninghamia lanceolata. The sequence goes on from BSBN01000312.1 coordinate 6,157,045, forward strand.
ATATTTAAACTGCGCACAAGGAGTAAATAAGATTTTTTCGATTGCACTTTCTTCACCAATGCAGGTCTGTAAATTATATACATTTTTTTCTTAGAATATTATGATATACTTGTTTGGGCATTGGAAGATCTCAGCAAATTTTTCCGCCATCTATTTTGGCATTAGTTGAACTAATGGTCGTTCATTTCTATTTTATGATTTTAGACTCCTGAGTATTTTGCTGTGTCACAACTTTATATCTATATTTATTTCTTGTTAGGAATAAGAAATAACATTTTGTAAGCACCATAATACCTTCGGTATCTCATCTTGTCTTAAGTCATTGGCTTTTGGAGATTTGTTATCCGTGAGTCGTGTATTCTTATGTAACCACATTTGATGTTTACCATTGTGGAAGTTCTTTGTATGGGAGTCTTTTAAACTGTGATTTACCCATCTTTTCATTGTATTTCCGATAATCACTTGCTACAAATCTAATATGATGATAAACCATGGAGACATTTCTCTTTTCTTCCCTATCGACTTCTATCTTTGTTGCAGAGATTTATTGCTTTAGTTTGGATTAAACTAATTTCCTAAATCGTCGACCTCTTTTATTTTGCTATGGAAATTTTTAACTTCAATTACATGTGTTTATGGGATGGCTCCTCCTTCTAATTTTAGTAATGCCTCTATTCAATTATTTGTGTTTACTCCTCTTTTGTTGCATGGTTTAGACTCCATGTTAAAACATTGTGTTGTTCAATAGCCAGCTGCCTATTCTTTTTTAAAACCAAACTCTTCAACTTTGGATAAAATTCCTGTGAAGCGATCACCCTACTTAGTTGAGATGATTAATTACCAAGAATGTAGTGCCTCTTGCCTGTGCTTCCACATTCCGTCTACATGATTAGCAAAGTCGATGCAACTTTTGCATCTGACAAAATCCCTTTATCCTTTATGCTTTAATAGATGTCCATACTTTGTTCATAATCCACGCGCACAAGCTAGGAGGACGCTGGAAAAGGATTGCAGAGCTAGTTTTAAACTTGATAATTGCATTTTACTTGAAACAGTTCTCAAACCTTATCTTGACTTAATGTATCGTTCTACCCAAAATGGAGCACCTTTAGAGTTCTCCCAGAAAGTAGTAGGAACCCCATATTGCAGAGTATGAAGTGTACAACTGTATAGTCCAGGTTATATCATACATCTTCTTCCCTGCATGATAAACAATATACAAAATTCCTCTTTCGTTATGCATTGATGTGTTTCCACATGTATAAAATTATGTGATACATTAATTAGGTGTTGTTGTAAATTACTATAAATTAAGTGATTATACCATTTAATAAAATTATTGAGGCTGATATATGTGTGTGTGTGTTTGTGTGTGTGTGGGAATTGAAAAAAATGATGGCTATTTCTGTACTAGAGTGCACTTGTGTATTGTACAAATATGTTGTCACCATTTAGGGATAAGATAGTTTTTGACAAGTAATAGAATAGTGATCTTGATAGCAATTTAATTAATTAGATGTTGTAGACAAGTGAATTATGTCACTAGTTTTTCTTAGATAGTGCATTGTTTATCATATTAATAGACCATTTTCTATTGGATGGTGAATTTAATATGAAGGATATGTTATCATTTATATATAAGTAGAGATAACTAATGATTGAGAAGTAACCTTTAGGTCAATGAAAACTGTTTGCATGAATGGTTAAAGGATTAAGAATAAATTGATATTTTCTTTGAGGAGATTATTCACATCAAGAAAACAAACTTATCTTATTTTGAGAATAAGATCTTCTTATTAAGTCATCATTGCATTGCATTAATAGTTTTAAATTGAATTTTGTCTATATCTTCTTCTTCCTAAGTTTGATAAAATTTTGTGTAACCTAAGTATGAGGTGATAAACTTTAGATTTTTGCCTCCTCCTAGTTAGGAAGAAATTGTGACTTGAGTCTAAGGATGGAAATTGACCAGTATTGGTGATTAGGGTCCTAGAAGAAATACATAGGATTTATATTACTTAGAGTAACTGGAGAATAATTTCAATATGATGTAAAGTGTTGTAGTTATTAACTCATATTCTTTCTAAAGATTTATTTTGGAACTAAACGGATGTCTTATTTTAAACTCCTTTATGTTCTTTTAAGTTTTGCTTATACAATAGTGCAGAAAGTGGTTTAGTTTAATAATGGATAGTATCTTTTTGACTAATTATTCTGTTATAGAATATTTGGTAGATCTTCAAAGATATTTGAGTTAGAATTAAAATGTTAAGTAGTGTTGGGATGGAGTCACTTTATAGTTTGTTGGATGATTGAGCATGATTGGAATTAAGGTTACATTCTTTAAGACCCAAATCTTATGTTGCTCTTGTGGTTTCATATTGGAGTATTGGTAAGGGATCTCAGTTTATGATGTGCATGAGTAAGTGAATGTGATGAGTGACCTTTGAGTTTTAATGGTGTCAAGTATTTGTAATGGTTTCCAGAGGCCTAGGAGGGTATGATTGTGTGGGGGTTGGCTCTGTGTGCATCATGTGAGTTGAATGAAATACATTCTTGAATTGTTGCCTCCTATTCATGTTGGTATGATACATGTGCAAGATGGATAATGCCTTGCTCAGTGTACCTATTCATGTGGTTATGATGACTATACAAGAAGGATAATGCCTTGCTCTGTGTGATGTGTATTTTGTGTTGTAAATGCATCATGATGAGAATGTGATTAGTTCATGCTTGGTTTATGTTTTGGGACAAGGATATAAGAAGTTAGTTCCTGTGATTATGTTTTGTATGCAAGAAGGTAAATGCCTTGCATTGTATATGTTACTTGTCATTGTGATGGTAGTTGTCTTACTTCATGGATAGGGTCTTCTAGATGCAGGTAGGAGATTGGCTTTCAATGTGGGGCTGGTACCCAAAATGGTTGCCAAGATAACCCATTGGAAGTTTTTAATCCAATGATAACTTAATAATAAATTTAGAGGGTTGGGTAGTTTTCACACTAAATAAGATAACTAGATGCCTCACCCATGTCTATAGTGCTTGTTCAAGCTAAAGATGAGATGAGAAGGCCGTGGTTGGCAAGATCAACTTCCTTGTCCTCACAAAAGGAATGTTGGTTCCGCATGTGTTACCCTATGGGGCCGGTGTCTAGAGAGAGACTGCTAGGGTAACCATAGATGGGGGCCGACACCTAGTGAGAGATTGTCAATGTAACCCATGGATGGGGGCCGACGTCTAGCTAAAGACTGTCAGGGTAACCCATGTCAGGACCATGCAATGACACTCTTCCTACTGCAGTCTAGCATTCCCTAGTTGTACTCACCCCAGTCATTGTGTGGTTGCCTCTGGAAGTGTTGTAGAGTTACTTGTGATATTGACATGTGTTGTTGGAGTCATGTGTTGTCCTTTTTTCTTATAGTCTACTGTCTACTTGATTGTCTATTGTAGTGGGACCTTATGTTATCTCCTAGCATGGGGGGTGGACATTAGGGTTCCACATGGTCAGGTGGTTGTGCTTTATTCCATTGGTTTTTTGGCATCGTGGCTCGTGTGTAAAGAAGATGTATCTCTCATGATTCCAGTTTTCACCTATATTCAAAGACATATATTTGTACCATTTGCATTTAGATCTGTGTATCAGTGAATTCATTATGTAATTTGATGTATTCAGAAAAAGAGCTTTTGTAACAATGAAATAAGGATTTTCCTCTTGTAAGATAAACTATTTTGTTCATGTAATCTTATTGCAAAAATGTTGAAGTACTTATCTGAAGATGTAATGAAAGATGTTAGTTTGACTCATTTGATTTATTTGAATGAACTATGTATGTTGTTGATTGTTGTTAAAATTACAATAATGCAGCTATGTAATCCCTAGAGATGATAGTTTAACTTTTTTGCTATTAGTCTATGTTTATTTTCATTGTTGTTTCTTCTATTTAAAAAAAAAATTGCCCTTTTATTTCTTAGTTAAACTTATCTCTAGGGTTTCATAGCGGGGCATTACACCTAGCTTCAGTGGGTGGATGATGACTTATACAATGGCTTATCCATTAATCAACAGTCCATTTGGTGATCTTTTGTTCTTAGTTCTCAAGGATGACATCTAGCCAAAATGCCTTAGATTCGAGCTCTACATTTTTTCAAATGCGGAGTGTGTGTGCTGCCTGATTTCACTCATAGGGACACTAAGGATTTTTTGCCATGGCCTGAGTTCAAGCTCAAATTCAAGCTTACCAATCAAGACCAAGAGACTTTTCAGGTTGTTATTGCTCTATTCTCCCTTAGATGCTACACAAGATAGGAGTGTGGTCCCTCAAACCTTGGTGGAAAGATTGGAAGTCGTACTCAGATACCCCTTTTAAAAGTTATAGACCCCGCAAAGGCTATTTGTAGATTTCACCACATCTTCCCATGGTGGAATAGCTCAACCTTCATTGGAAACTTCAATCCTCTCTTGGAACATGGCATCGCCAGTTCCAATTTATTTGGTCAGTTATGCTGAAACCCAAGTTGTTTCATTTCGCCTAGTGCATTCTTTACTAGGGGCTTCTGATGGGGGCTTGAATTGTCCATATGGGTATTCCCTACCCTCACTATCCTTTTTGTGGACATCTTGAGAGCCTTAAGTATTTATTTTGCTTTTACCCCCAAGCTCAAGAAGCTTGAAGATGGATTCATGATTTTTTTAGCCATTCCGGTCTACCCCCTTCTCTTGGCATATGGTCTTGCTGGGAGATTGGCCTTGCTTACCACATAAATACACCTAGATATGGCATGCTTTCAAGGTGGAGATTTTATTCAGTAGTTGGAAGGATAGAAATGCTACCTTATTTTCCAATTGCACTACAGATGTTCATTTATCTCTATACACTAAAGCTATGGTTTCTTCTAATGTTTTAATGCAGATTCAAGTGCAATCTCGTAAAGTTACACTTGAGGTTTCTCATCTTCAAGAGCTACTAGATCATTGGGGAAATGCCGCCTCGACTATGGCTAGGATTTTGCTAGATTCTACCTCTGCTCCTAGAGGTCAACAGCATGGGCACAACCAATTTTCTAGGAGAGACCATGGCTCCCACTCTCATGGGGCTCAACCTTAACCTTTCTCACAACTTTGCCACTTGTGGTTGGATCTAGCCCTCTAGGCAACCCTCAACCTCTTCACAAGGGTGTAGAGGTGTTGGATGGCCTAGTTCTGATAAATTCCTGCATCTGCATCTTTCTCTCTCTCTTATCAGTGCCTAGCTACCTATGGAGGATAATCTTGAAGATGATGGTGCTCTCTCTGGTTGGGAGCTGATAGATGATACTACCCCACTGATGTATGGAGGAATAATCCCAATGATCAAGATCTTCCTTCTGCTTCTGTTACTTTAGTAGCTTAGTGTTTTTAGGGCTTGGCCCTTTGTTTCCATCTATGTTTTGGACTTAAGTCTTGTTAGACTTTGGGGTGTGATTTCTTTTCCACCCAATCTTTTTTGTGAATATTGTACTTTCTTATATATATAATAATGGGAATATTCATAAAAAAATATTAATTTAAAACTAGTGAACTTTGATATATTAATGTAAAACTAAATTTTAAAACAAATCAACATGTCATAAAATCAAATTAGGTCAGCTACAATCTAGGAGGTTGAGGAGCACTAATTTTTGGAAATATTAAAAACTTACCGAAATGACAAAAGGAATATAAAATGCCCTACTCTTACACTATTTTTTTCTCGCTAATTGTTTTTCTATGCATGCTCTTTGTTTGAGCAAGAATGAAAATATGAATGGGTTTGATGAAATTTGGAGCTAAATACTTTATAGATCTAAGATTTAAATCTGACGAATAGGGAGGCAGACATAGATGATTTCAAGGGTGGATTCATTTTTATACTGATGAATTGCAAAAATAAATTTATTTATTTTCAATTTGTGGAGAACCTTGTGTCTAATTTTTTCTTTGTTTTGTGTTGTTTACAAGTATCAAAGGTTTGGCTTGTATGCATGAAAATAGAGGAACTAGAATAGATATAGTTTTCCTAAATCCCCTCTTGCTAGGGTTTGGAAACCAGATATCTATGCAGATGCCTATAGATCAATTTTTTTTAAATGAAGAGAAGAGGAGTAATTTTTAAATTAAGAATACTATTGCAATTGTGTAGCACTAAAGTCAATTTTATTAATAAGGGTTTACAAATTTCTCCATCGAGGGATATAAGTTTTCATTGTTTTGTGCATGATACAAATGTATCAAAATCTAGAAGGATCCCAGATTAAATGAGAGGGTTCTATCATTTTTTCTTTGCTATCAATGGTGTAAAATTTTTACTCTAAATACATAAGAAATACAAATTTGTTTTCTTTATATTCTATTGTGTAGGAAAAATAGAAATGAAAACAATATTATTTTATCTTTTTTTGTTCTACATAGTAGAAAATACCAAAAAATTATGTGTAGACTATTATTAAAACTATTAGAAAAGAATAGTTTTGTTTTTTATAAGTTTAAATTTTTTGAAAAAAAATTTATAAGTGCGAAGGGGAGGCGGTTGCCAACAAGGAGCTGCCCTCCCAATGGGGAAGTCTCATGTAAGGTTTTGGGGGAAGTCATGGGCCTTCCCCACAACTGCTTGGCTGCTCCCATATGGGAGTTGGGGTGGCCGAAGGTAGCCTCAACTAAAATTAATTTTTTTATTTAAAAAACAATTAACTAATTCAAATAAAAATTTCCCTAATAGTTTTCAGTTTCCTAATGTCATATATATTTTTATCTATTTCATAGGAAAAGAGGTGCTTTCAATTTCAATGGATGTCTGGATTAAATCCTCCTTTCACTACAAACATTCAAGGACATTTAACCGAGTTGAATCACAACTTTCACAAGAGGATCAACCTATAGGTTGGGTGTCAATTGGAACAAAGTGGAAATTCAGAAATTGTTAATTAATGTATTAATTTAATGCTCAAGTATGTTAAAAACCCTAATTATGCAAAATCATAAGTAAACTGATAAATTACGACAAATGCTCGTAGACTAAGACAATAAACAAAGATTAATTACTGACCATTTTTTGAATTTCATGATGCAGAATAATTAGGGACATTGCCCTAGGTGCCCAAGTCCAAGGTACAATTTTCTTCAGGGAATTTAGGACTCCTTTTGACACTGATAATCATAACTCCATTTGTTTCTATCATGGAAGATGCGGAGGACACTACCTGAGGTGCCCTAGTCCAAGGTAGATTGTTCTTCAGGATGTCGGGGCTTCTTTAGATGCTGATTTTCACTGTCACAAAGATTCTTGTGTCTACAACCTCAGAGGACATTGCCCAAGGCACCCTTATCCCAAAAGTGCTCCAAACTGCTTCTTTCTGCCAGATTTGTAATCCTTATCTTCTACAACCTTCCTCTACAACTCCACTCTGTGAAATCTAATACCTGTAACCTAAAATCACAAGGAGAGTGGTTAGGGGTTGTGGTGTTTAGGAACATGCCTTAGTCAAGGACATTCAAGTCTTCCGAACACTATTGTCAGATAAAGAGTGTGTATCCCTGCGGGATAGAGGAAAAAACAAATTGATTAATGATTCAAACACAAATAGATATTACCTCAGAGGTGTTGCAAATATGGGCCTAACTGGTGTTATCATTGATGTCAACATACTCCTGTTGCATTAATGATAAGGATTGGATGAGCTGTGTGCTGAGGATATTGAGAAAATTAGCCTCAATCAGGAAAAATGAAGAACAGTGATGACAGTAAGGTAAATGTCCAAGATAGGATGAGGATTAGAGGATGTGGATTAAAGGGTTTGTAGATATGTGTCTTAAGGTGGTCTAGTAGAGATTTCAAAGATCCACATGAAGATTTGAAGAAGTTGTGGCCACTCAAGTAAAACTGGTTCCGATAGATATTCAGTGGTGACAGAGTGATACAGATAGGTCCGGTGAGATACGGAAGTGTTGTATCCTATTCTACAGATTTGAGGGAGTGTTTAAGAAGTATTTGTGAAGTATCCACTCGATTGGTTCATGGTTGGAAGGTCCACAAGCATCTATTCCTTTATGACAGTAATGACAGACTGTGTTCTTGAGGTTCCGGATGAAGGGGAGAAGGATTTCAGTAAGCAGATGAAGTGTGGATGTTCTTGGTGATTCAGGCAAGCTTGTGGAGGTCTTTGGATCATGTCTAGTTCATGTTGATGGTCTACATTGAAGTTGGAGCTCGCAATTGAGGAATAACTTTCGGATAATGGTGTTCTTCTTGAGATTGGCCGACCGGATGAGTTACACATCTTGCGGATGTTCTTGTTGATGTTTACCGACTTAGATGATCATTCCTAAGTTGATATCTTGTATAAATAAGGGATTGCGAAGTCATTTCAGTTGTGTTTTTGTGGAGATGAGTATGTGGTAGCAAGGAGGAGAGCGAAAGGCAGAGTAGAAGTATTGGGCTTAAATGGAATTGATTCAAGCATGGTGAAGATGCTATTCTCTAGTTCAAAGTATGTGAAACTTATTTCTTTGTAGATAGTGTGTCTCTTGTAGGCAGTGGGCCTCTTGTGAGCAGTGTGCTCGGGCAGTGAGCCCTAATTGGCATGTGCCATTTGTTCTTTCTATTCTTCTAACAGAGAATACAATCTTGGGTTAATCACTCCGTGGTTTTTCCCTTAACCAGGTTTTCCACGTCAAAATCTTGGTGTCTCATGTGTTAATGTGTTTCTGCTCTTAATTCATTGCATTATGTTTTCATGATTGATTTATCATTATGCTACTGAATTACAAAATAAAGTTAAGTGTTTAATTAGAAGAAAGTTTTGTACAACTGATTCACCCCCCTCTCAGTTGTTTGCCCTAAATCTAACAGGAGGTGTGTCTCTCACATAGATGAAGATCCTTCAACACATGAGAAGATCAAGCTAAATCTGCAATCACAAACATAATAACAATGCTCTACTATGCAACAATGAATATCTTGAATGCTCTAAAATCATAAGTTCACCAAAAGTTCATAATCATCTTCTCGTCTACAAATGAAACCCTAAACATGCTTATATATGCAACTAAACACATTCTTGCTTTAAATTTCATAATTCAAACTTAAGATGTTGGCATGGGACCTAACTAATAGTCACAACCGACATTCAAATTTGGGACCTGCCTAAAATAGGGTAGGACAAGGGCGCAAGTGCCCATGTCCCAAGTCCCCTTTTTGGGTTAGGACTAAGTGCCACAATGTCCCTCAAGCCCCATGTGACATGGGTTTCAAGCCATTTTCTTCTGGGAGTTAAAATGAACATGCAAGATGCAAAACAATGGACTCGAGAGCTAAACTTAGGAGGTAAAAGTCCTAGGGGTACATTTTATGACATAAAATTTATCCCCCACTTTAATGTATGCATGAACGCAAGGCCCATACATGTATTAAAGTATGGTCAAAACACAACAAACATGCCAAGCACATGAAGCTAACGTATACACAAAGATTGAGGGACTATTTCTAGCCCCCAGCCTTAGGTAGACATTAGAGAAAACACATTACAGACATGCCAATCATAGTGAAGATAGTAACATGCACATAAAACATGGAGAAGATGGTAACAGTCACGCAAGACATGGGGAAGACAGTATTGAAGACATGCAAAACACAATGAATACAGTGAATGCAGTGATTATTTTTTTTTCATTTTCATATATAAATGAATGCAAATGTAGATACATGGAAAGTAAAAATGCCACACACAACCCAAAATGTAGGAGGGGCATTTTGCCATGTTCTTTGGACTACATATGGGGCAAAAAACACACAATACAAATCTCAAAATGTAGGAGGGGCATTTCGCCACGCTCTTTTGACTACACTTGAGAACAAACATGCCATACAAATCCCAAAGCATAGGAGGGGCATTTCGCCACGCTCTTTGGACTATACTTGGGAACAAACACGTGGAAGATACATGAAAAACATGAGCGCCATATAGCATGCCAAGAACATACTACACGTCTAAAACATGGCAAACAAGGTGATGGAAGGAACTTATTGCTAAGCCCCCACCATCTCAGGCACATTACAAGCACACTTGAAGGTTGGGCTTATGCCACAACAACCACCAAAGACACACTTAAGGGAGGATACACCAACTCTGCCTACTCGGAGGACTTTTAAAATAAAAAGGATGTGCACTAGCTCAAGAGATACACCATCCCTGCCTCCGCAGAGGGCTTAAAATAAAAGGATATGCACGATATCCTACCTCCGCAAAGGGCTTAAAATAAAAATATATGCATGATATTCCACCTCCACGGAGGGCTTTATCATTGAAATATAAAATAAATATGTGCACTCACACGGAGATACAACATCCCATGTCCGTAGAGGGCTTACAAACATGCTTCATTAGTACGAAAATCATTAGACAACTTACCTTATATGCCCCCACATTAAGGTGGTTTATATCATGTACTGATATTAAGCACATTAAGGTAGAGAGGAAGCACACAAGGGAACAAAAGCTCACGCAAAGTCCATGCCCCCAAAGGTGACATGTACTTTACGATCGCAGAATGTTACCACAAACACACAATTTCCTGCAAGAAGACAGGTTAGAAATCTTTTTCTAAGATAATAACCACATCACATGATCAAAAGAAATGCATGAAAACAACCACATCAAGAGCCAAGGTTATACTATGGATTTAGAACCTGAGTATAACCGTGGGGCTATACCATAGAGATCTCATAACCGAGTGTAACCTAGGCGAGACCTAAGATAAACAAAGTGCACGGAGCTGCAATATTGTTATGGTTTGTTAGAAAATATTAGACATCATCAAAATATCACACGGAGTGATTCTACTAGCCAAGTGTCAAATAATATATATATATATATATATATATATATATATATATATATATATATATATATATATCAACCCCATCGTCATGTATGGACTAGGTCCATTTTTGCTTACTCGCTGAAGGGACATTTGGTCCGTATCAGTATTATTTGTTTTTCGTCATCCACCATTTAGATAGAACCACTAGATGAAGGTAAACAATAAATCAAGAGAGGAGAACAAGTGCCTTAGGGTCGTCATGTAGGAAGGTGCCCCCAGGTCACCAACTGCAATGCTATGCCCCTAAGACACAACACACAACAATGAAAATAGAGGAGAGGATGATCAAAATAGAAGAATGATGATACAAATAGAAGAAGGGTCACAATAGAAGTGGTCTCTTGGCATCCTTGACCTTACAAGAGTATCAAGGGTCATCCAAGGAGGCCTAAACAACACATAAAACATCACGAGGGAAACACAACATAGAGGTAAAGGGTTAGAAATACTAACTTGAAGGCACAACTGAACTAGCGGTTGTCGTCAAGCAAATCATTGTCTTCCCAATCTCAAATGTTAGAGGAAAGAGGTACATAAGGTACCATAGCCCAATTTTTATTCTTGTCTTCAAGTTGTTCATTCTTAAGCTCTTCTTGGTTTGATTCAATGTTAGGTGGAATGTTTTCTTGTTGAGATACATTTTGTTGGGCAAAAGCTTGTCTTTTCCTCCTTTCTCTTGCTTGTTTATTTCTTTTTATCTTGTTGCTTATATCTTCAAAGGTATTGTCGTGTTTTTCCATAGGTTTTCATAGGTTAGAGGAGGAAGCACCATGTTCAAATCTCATTTGTCTTGACAAAGTGTTTTGTTCTCGATGAATACCTCCCAATCCTTGTAAGGATGATAAAGGAGGAACCTCAGCATAGGGTCCTTTTCCTTTTGCTCTAGGAAGTTCTTCTAATGCAGGTTGTTCATCTCTTACTATTTGCATAGGAGGCCCGACCACTCTAGATATAAGTTTTGCTTTGTATCTTCTGTATTGTATGAAAGAGTGATCTCTTCATGGCTTAGGGTCTCTATCAGGTTGTGGCCAAAAGTAATCAAGAGTAAAGTTGTTGTCCATTACCAAAGGTTGATATGTATTACGTCGAATAGTACACAATTGTCCATGTAAGGGGAATTTTATGCAATTGTGAATGGTTGAGGGGACAACGTTCATAGATTTTAACCATGGGTGTCCTAGTTTTACATGGAAGTGGTTAGATAAAGGGATAACCTCAAATACTTGATCTACAACTTTATCATAAACTATGACCAATAAAGTTATCTTCCCAAAGGTAGGCATGAAAGCTCCAGTATGTGTCTTAATCCTTAAATCTGAAGGTTCATAAGAATCTTGTGTCAAATTATGTGCAAGAAGGAACTCTTTCGTTACCACGTTTGTCATGCAATTAAGATCTATAACTGTACCATGCATCAAAATCTCCATTATTTTCACGGTAATGTAAAGAGGCCCTTCATTGTCTACAAATGTTTTGTCATGAGGTGTAGATGTAATTTCAGGTTTAGGGCCCCTTCTTTTCAAATAAGGCCTAGGAGGGAGCCTAGCATTATTGTTGTGATTATAAGCCATTTTTATATGTATTCAAATGTATACAAAATCATATTTTAAAAGATTTTCAATATTTATGCAAGGAACAAGTGCAAAAGTTTATATGATTATGATCTAAAATGTTTGATTTTTCACTTTTTTCAATGCAAATCCCTAAAAGAAGAGGTGTCGTGAAGAAATTAAAGAGGGGCAGTGAATAATAAGCTTAATATAAAATCAATAATGCAGCAATATCCTTCACAACACACCTATAATGCAAATCTAGAGAGATGACAAGGCAAAATCTAGTGAAAATGCAAGGTTTTCAAACCCTAGACATGAATTTTTGCAAAAATGACACTATGATGAAACACTACAAGTAGAAATCAGTCCTAAATGAGTGTTTAAAAGCTAAAACAAGATTTTAATTACAAACCCTCGCTAATGCAAAAACTAGGTTTCTATGAAAAATGCACAATTTCAAGCAATTTTTGACAATTTAAGCATGAAAATGCAATGTAAATGATTAATTAATGATGAATTTCTACAATTTATATCAGATATAATGAAAATATCAGAAATTAAATGAAATTAAATTGAATTAATGTAAATTATTTCAAAATACAAGCCTAAGATGCCAATTTTTTTAAAATTTTCAAAATTTTTAGTTTTTTTTTGTAAATTTTCAAATGCAATAAGATGAATGAATGTAAATCTAAATTATAACACTCAACAAGGTGCAAAATTAAAAAAAACATGGGTTCACCAAAATGTTTCATAGGAAAAGTGGTGCTTTCAATTTCAATGGATGTGTGGGTTAAATCCTCCTTTCACTATAAACATTCAAGGACATTTAACCGAGTTGAATCACAACTTTCACAAGAGGATCAACCTAAAGGTTGGGTGTCACTTGGAATGATGTGGAAATTCAGAAAATGTCAATGAATGTATTAATTTAATGCTCAAGTATGTTAAAACCCTAATTATGCAAAATCAGAAGCAAACTGATAAATTACGACAAATGCTCACAGACTAAGATAGTAAACACAGATTAATTACTGACCATTTTTCAAAGTTTATGATGCAAAATAATTAGGGACATTGCCCTAGGTGCCCAATTCCAAGGTACAATTTTCTTCAAGGAATTCAGGACTCCTTCCAGCATTGATAATCATTGTTTCGTCAGTTTCTGTCACAGAAGATGCAGAGGACACTGCCTGAGGCACCCTAGTCCAAGGCAGGCTATTCTTTGGGATGTTAGGGGTTCTTTAGATGTTGATTATCATTGTCACAAAGATTCCCATGTCTACAACCTCGGAGGACATTGCCCAAGGCACCCTTATCCTGAAAGTGCTCCAAACTGCTTCTTTCTGCCAGATCTGGAATCCTTGTCTTCTGCAACCTTCCTCTGCAACTCCACTCTATAAAATCTAATACTTGTAACCTACAATCACAAGGAGAGTGGTTGGGGGTTGTGGTGTTTAGGAGCTTGCCTCAGTCAAGCCCCAGAAGGACATTCAAGTCTTCTGAACACCGTTGTTAGATAAAGAATGCGTATCCCTGTGGGATAGAGGCAAAAATAAATTGATAAATGATTCAAACACAAATAGATATCACCTCAAAGGTGTAGCTCTCACATAGATGAAGATCCTTCAACACATGAGAAGATGAAGCTAAATCTGCAATCACAAACACAATAACAATGCTCTGCTCTGCAACAATGAATATCTTGAATGCTCTAAAATCATAAGTTTGCCAAAAGTTCATAATCATCTTCTAGTTTACAAATGAAACCCTAAACATGCTTATATATGCAACTAAACACATTCTCTCTTTAAATTTCGTAATTCAAACTTAAGATGTCGACATGGGACCTAACTAACGGTCACATAACCGACATTCAAATTTGGGAACTACCTAAAATAGGGTAGGACAAGGGCTTGAGTGCCCATGTCCCACATCCCCTTTTTAGGTTAGGACTAAGTGCCACAATGTCCCTCAAGCCTCATGTGACATGGGTTTTAGGCCATTTTCTTCTAGGAGTTAAAATAAACATGCAAGATGCAAAATAAGGGACCTGAAAGCTAAACTTAGGAGGTAAAAGTCCTAGGGGACATTTTACGACATAACATTATCAATCTCATAATTTCAAATATAGTATATATATACACACACAACACAATATAGACATACATACAAAGTTTTATTTGGTTGTAATAAAGAACATATAAATTAACTAGATTTGGTCTGCAAAATACATAGTTTATTATGCTAATGGAAAATTTTGAAAATTGTTTACTACAAAGTCTCTACACCCAAGGTAGGAGGTATGCATTGCTACAGATAAATTGATTATGTAAATATGTGGAAATTAATACCAAATGATTTATACATAATTATTATTGTGCAGGTAATTCCTCTTTCCTTGCAAGAATTTGCATTCTACAGCTTTTCAATAACAAATATATGCATTGAAAGAATTTTATTTTCTTGGTTATAAAACAAATCATTTATTATATTTAGCTATAGTAAATAGTTATCTAGAATTTAATTTTCCACAAGTGTACTAATTTTGAGTTGAAGACAAACAAATTGTCATTTAAAATTAATTATAAAATCTTTTCTTTCTCAAATGGAATCTTATGCCAATGTGGAAGTAACGAATTATTCTTTTTTTTTTGTTGTTTTCTCAAGTAAACATGCACAACTAAAAACTTTATTGAAGAAATTTATTTTCAAAGGTAAAATAGAAGGTTATATATTTTACAAGTTTAACACATGGATTAATACAAATGACAAGGGAGAATAATTCCCATCTATTTAACTTCAACATAATATACAGAGTTAAGATATGAAATCTTAAGTACTCTCATAGTACATACCCCTTCAGAATGGAGTTATGAAGAATAAATAAATGTACATCAAGAACATTTCTTCATCAATAGAGAATAATATTTTCCAGATCATATGAAATACTATTTCCATTTATATGACTCCACTTCACATAATAAGGTTCTGAAAGAACCTTCCCAAGGGAAAATTTACATAACACAACCCTTTACAATGGGATTTATGAAAGATAAAAGAAAGGAATAACAGGTTGTCACCATAAAGAGTGACTCCCAAACAAGTGAAAATATGCATCACAACAATTTAATTAAAATGTCTCTCATGTCAATGGTTAGATGAGCTCCCAACCATAGGAATTGCAAGCAAACCCATCCCTGAACTAGGAGGCTCCTAAGAAACCCAGTTGCACCACAAAATCACACACAACAATACAAAAAACAATCTACTCGAAACACCAACTCACAAACAAATGGATTCTCACAAAATCCATAATAGAGGGGGACTCAAGGGGACTCACTAACCTCTTGGGGAAAATATGTAACCAAGATTTCCATCTTCACCCATTTCATAACCCTCAACTCTCAAAGTAACCACAATATCACCACCATACCATATAAAATGATTGATTACTCCATTTTCACAACCCAATCACCAAAATAACAAGGGCACTCATGCCATCATTTATCAAATAAAATTTCTCCAAGAGAGGGTCCACAACTCTCTCAACCCCAAACATGGGTAGATCTTAACCCAAGAGGAAAGATCAACACCCCAAACAACTCATACTCCAAAAATACCTATTAAACATAAAATAACACACAAGACATGGGTTTTAAACACACTAACTAGAAAGTACTCAGAAAAACTAACCAACTAAATTTATTTGTTTTTAATCCAAAATGTCATTTCTATATTCTAAAAATGGTATGAAGGCCTACCTCTTACTTCCACCAAGTTAGGGGAAGCCTTGATTATCCAATTTTTTTGCTAACTTCCTCTTTGCAAAGATTCCAAGCTCCTCCAAACCCTTGCCTCCCAAAATGGGAACCTTCTAATGATAATGAAAACTAATGTCAAAACTAGTTTCCAAATAGAAATAAGTAGAAGGAAATAAAACTAGGGTTAGGTTTTCCTTCAAATTTCATCACTTATTTTTCTAGCATTTTCCCCACCTCTAAACATTTTAAAAACTCCATTTAAACATTCCAAGAAGGGTCCCACTCATAGGTTATCACTATAGGTTTTTATTATATACAAAACATATGGAAAAAGACACTTTTTGACCTCTAAAACACCCCTTTAAGTCCAAATTCAAGATTTGCCACTTAAGGAAAAATAACTACACCCCACATTAAATAATAGAAATATAAATAGAAAATCAATCAAACACATTCATACACACAAAACTTAACATATGAAGACCATAATCCCCTCTTAAGATAAGGCCTAGGTGCACTAGGGAAAAACACAACAATGGTTTTCTTAAGAACCTCCACAATTTTTCCATTGGTCATGGAATTTAAGTTGCACAATGACATTAATATATCTGAGATGATAGTCAAAGCAACATTCATAGTAACATTAATAAACAATTCATAAATATTTCATAATGAACAATATTATCATAATTAAATAAAAATCCAAACAACACATTTAATCCATTATCTAGATCATATTGATAAAAAATGCATAACCACATCACATTCGACCAGATGCAATACAGATTAATCATACACAATTACATTCATACAAAACCCATAATGATACATTAATTTATTTCATAAACCTAAATCTAGAAATTACAGTCAAATCAATAATCATAAATTAATCAAATTCATCATCAATAATCCTTAAAATGTTATTTCATACTTTCCTTTCCAAATCCCATACTAATAGAAATTGAATTTAATTAAATTAAAATTCATCATCACATAATTGAATCCAAACAAAATCAAATCATAATGACAAGATGAATTATATATATTCTTCTAATTCTATCATATCAATAATGTGAGTAATCATAGTTACTAACTAACTAATCAATATAACGAACTGATAAAAGCCACTAATCTAGCCATAATGTTAGTATCCACACAAATCTATGCTCATAGAAAAATATAATAAGTCCCTGAATAATCATAAACCAAGCAATCCTATCCAAATACAAAAGTAGTTATAGGGAGGAATGGGCCTCACACATGGTGACAACATGAACACTTTGAAATCACTCAGCCTATAATGTTATGAATCTGTCATTTGTAATCATACCTCAGTGGCCCAAAGCCATTGAAAATGTAAAACCCACATCTACCTTTTTTAAACACCATGTTCTCTGATGTCTTTACAATAACTATCCTAAAAGCACCATAATACTGATGCTGAAGCATTTCACCCTACTCTTGAGTCTCCCCTTGTTAATAATTACAAGGCATAGTTGGATTTTGTAACCCAACACCCAATGAGATATCTTACAATGTAGCATGCATGTGTTTCCTTTGCCACACACATTATATCCATTCCCATTGCAATATCCTTCACCAAAAGAATCAAAGCTATATACATTTTCTATAAGTGCATCAAGCTGGATTGAGAAATAGAATCACTTATAGTCCATCAAATAAGACAAGTCATGGTCATTATCTCTCCTCAACACTTCCATATAAAAATTAGAACATTCATGTGCAATATGTTTAGGAAATACCTTTGCATATACTTGGTATAGATTGTTAAAATCACAATCCATTTCTAGGTTGATGGAATTAGCTTGCAACAAATTAGGGGCATAACTCATGCAAACTAAGTCATGTTGGTGATGAGAATGAGGTATCTTAGGGCCACTTTAAAATATCCCATATTCATAAGGCATAAACAAAAATACACATTTTAAACTCTACTTCACATAAAGGACACCATCCCCAAGTACACTAAACCAGAAAGACTCTTGCTCAAGCACCCCTTCAATTTGAATTATGTCATGCTTGCATTCATGTTCATTTAAACTTGGTATCCCACTTGCTTTATCACTTAGCCTAATGACTCACAAAGAAGACTTAGCCCCAAGTACATCAAGATCCATGTTGATTCTTAAGTTATAGTCTCCACAAGAGTGGATAGCCCCATTATCAATCTTTGGAATATAGGGCTGTTAGCAAGTATCATCATTACATAGGCTGAGATATCTCTCCATTTCTATCTCCAAGGTATGATCTAGATCATACACATGAAATAATTCAAGAGAAGGTATAACATTTCAAACCATTCCTCTATTTGAAATTCCTTATGACCATCTATTGTGACAGGACTAGTACTACAAAGAAAAATCATAAATGATTTCATCCTCATCTTCCATAACATAATGATGCAAATTTCTCCTGGAAGCCACATACTTAGAATCATCACATTTAGTTAATGAACTTATGAAAAAGTATTCAACATCACTTGCATCATTAATAGTTATCATTTTCAAACCATCTTCTCAAAGGTCATCAAGGCAAAAAACTTATTTACATATAGGAAAGCATGTGTATTTACCAGTATTCATACCAGTATATTGTTCATTTGTAGTGGAAATCTCCATAACAACATTATAAGAGCAATTAGACACATCAATAACTCATTAAAATCATTTCCATTATTCTCAATATAGCAAGGAGGCACATTATGCATGACAATATCTTGAAGCTCCTTAAGCTAAATGTCTACATACCCTTCTTCAATAACATCATTGACATGCTACAAATGTACACCTTCAACCTTGTTATTATTACCAAGATTTTTTACAAGTACACACTTGTTCATCTCATCCTTGTGTATACAAATGGTTGTAATAGAGTGTTTAGCATTAACACAAACTTCAAAGGAATCAAAACCTCGGAGAACATCAAGAAAGTATTCAATTTCTTTCTCTTGTGACTGGGCATTTGCATCAGTATTATTAACCATATGATTTGATTTACCATACTGAACACTTGAGCATACATCTACCCCCTAGCTATTGAAACTACCAAGAGGTGGATCTACACAGATTTCAACATCCTTGCCATACTTTGTACTTGAAATGTCTTCTTTAAAAGCTTCATCAACACATATTTAATCATAAGCTAACTTTCTACTTTACTTCTTCCATCACAATAGGCACCTTCACTTTCCATCTTTCATGCTTCACCCACATAGGTTGTGCCTTTCTTTTCCTTGGTTGGTATAGCTTGATTACTACCATGACCAATAGAGGATATAATGTCTTTTGCATATTCTTGTCTTATTTCCTCTAGAAACATAATCCAATCACATACCTAGTCAAGCCTAGTAGGTTTTAATTCTTTTGATATTGCACTCAAACCTGATTCACAAGCTTCACAAAACAAATCAATACATATTATATTTTCAAGTCTATGATACTCAGGGGATATAGAAAAGAAGCAACAAACCTTGCATAAAAATTAGATGGTGATTCTCCCTCACACCTTTTGATAGTAGACAATGCTTAGGTAAGACATGAGTGATCAACCCTACATGCATACTTCTCAGTAAAGGCTTGAGAAAATCTTCCAATGTGGAGAAATAGTATTTGGGGAAACCTTCCAACCACTTACTAGCTTCACCATAAAATGATTTAATAAATATCTCATCCACATATCATCATCAACAAACTGGAACTACTAACCCCCTTGACACTAGCTGGAGTAAACTAAACTTTGATGGCTCGTCTAGGAGCAACCTAGGTTAGGCAAGAGGGGGTGGCCTAATCAAGGATAGTAAAGGTCAACTTATTGGATCCTTCACTGAGAACATAGGGATCCCAACTAACAACTATGTAGAAGCCTCTACTACTATACAAGGCATAATCCTAGACAAGGATAATGGCATTACCAAGTTAGTAATCAAAGGAGACTCTACAAACATCATTGAGATGTTAAATTCAAGGGTTGTCCCTAACTGGTCCTACAAGACCATTATAGAAGAAAGAAAGGAAATTCTCAAGACATTTGAGAACTCAAAAAAATCCACATATATAGGGAGGGTAACACCTTTGTAGACCTCCTAGCCAACATTAGTGGAAACATAATGGGTTTTAAATGATGGAATGATGAGGGAACCCTCCCACAAATCATCAAAGGTAACATTTATGAAGAAGAAAAGTTTAATAATTAAATCCCATTTGCCAGCCCTTAGCTGATGTGGTGCTAACACAAGTGAGGATAGGGGAAATGATGCAAGCCATGATGATCGGGTACCCAAATAGGATGGTAATCCAAATTCCAAAGATATTTTTAAATAACTTGCTAGAAGCAACTAGGTTTTGAGGAAGACAATGAAGAACATTTTTATTTCAAATAAAAAAAACACAGGTTGCAGGTCAGGCAATAGGCAAATTGCCATAGGGGAAACTAAATAGAATTGAACCTTCCAGTTGTGAAAAGATTCACAATAATGTGGAATCTTGCAACATTTTGAGTAAGGGGAATCTAACATCTTATCTGGAAGTCCTTAATGGTCATGACCTAGTTCTATTTAGGGAATTTGCAACCTCATGGAAGACTAGAACTATTTATGTGAGAAGTATTTCATTTAGAGTCTTAGAGGACTTGATAGACATGGCCATTGGGCTTAAAATGGAGGGTGTCAAACTTTAAAAGGAAGTTAAAAGTCATGACCATAAAGCAATGAACACATTATTGAGACATGGTGAGAAGTTGGAAAGATATCAAAATGGTTTTAAGAGAGACAACCTACTAGGATACTGGAAGATGGTGGTCGAAATCCTCGTGAGATACATCACTATCAAAGGTAGATATAAAAGGTTCTACTCCTATTTATTTACCATGCTAAATAATCTTAGACATGGCATAAAAATGAATTTCCCTTCCTAGATTTTAATCTCATTAGAGGACTTTGTTTCTAAATTCCTCCTAGGAAAGAAAGATCTTCCCTTTCATTAGGGGGTTATTTACTATTTGTATAGGTTCCAGATGGCTAAAACCCTATCCCCACCTCTTATTCCAAGGATCTACAACCCTCCCTAATCCCTCCTTGTGAGCCCACCCAAGATCTTAAAAAAGGTAGACTAAAGTCCATTGTAGTTGAAAAACTGGTCCCCACCCTTGTGGTGAAGATTGTGGCACCTTCCCATAAAAAATTACCCACACACATGGCCAATCCACCAACTCACATTGCAAAAACCTTGGATAAGGGAAAATACATATGTTGTGGAGGCCTTTCATCCCCATGCCCCCTCCTAGCCCCTCTAGTTACAAGTTACCTCGCACCAATTCAAAATATAAACCAAAGAAGGATTGAACTACTACTAGCCCCACCCCCACAATGGATCCCAGGGTTTCTAATACCAATGATCCTAAATCCCCTAGCCCTAAGGATGATTAACATAATAGGAAGTGCCAAAATTATAACACCTTGAATGACATGATTAGGAAGCTTCAAGAAATCCTCTAGCTGCATAACAATATCATGAAATGGATGCTTACCCAAAAACATATATCTAATAAAAATATTCATGATTTAGAATTGAAAATCTTTAAACATAACAAATAATGGCAAAGTGATGAAGTTGATGAAATGTAGGTTGACGTGGAGAAATTTGCTACCACATTCAATAGGTGGAATGAATTAGATGAGAGTGTATTAGAGATAAGGAATAACCAAGTAGATCTCAAGAAGAACCTTGCAAAGGTGGTTACATTCAGTAGGGAGACCATTAAGAACTTAGCTAGCTTATATGTTCTTCAATTAGAGTTTTAGAAATGCCAGGGGAGAACCAAGATGGTATTTCTAGGAGAACAAGAGATTGAGTTATGGAGTAGAAGGAAAAATCCAAATCTATTGAAGGGGAACCAAATGAGGTCACCTTTATTGATAAATTGGACTTCCTTAATAAGGAATGGTAGGCTGCTAGTGGTCTATAGAAGCTTGCAGACATCTAGCTTTTCTCTATCTATTGTTTCTATTTATCTGTTATTTCACTATTGTTTCTTTAGCTTTCCATTTTTTTTCTATTCTAAACTATGTTAGTTGTTATTAGTCTTATCTCTCATGAGACTCTTCTCTTCTAACTTTTTTGGCTATATTTTGTAATGGGTACGATCCCTCTAATCCCATTTTTACCAATATCAAAAACAAACTAGAACTACTCCATGAAATCTGAAAATGCTTGAATATGAGAACTTCCTTGTGAACCAACAAGGCATTTGATTATAAACTTCCTCTGTCATTATCTTGAAGTCATGGGTCACCCAAGACTAGTTCAACTACTTGTATACAATATTGGTGTTAGTAATGAAGGTGTAAACCACACAACATAAATCTGATTCAAACCTTATTAATGTCCTCTAAATAATGTAGAATTAGTGGAGATTGCAACAAAAATAAAAAGCACTACATAGAAATAACATGCATTAAGAACTGAACACATAATGTAACGTGGAGAAAACCCTTCTAGGTAAAAAACTCCAACAAAAGAGGCTCCAAGTTGTATTATCTCCAAATATGAGATTACAATACATGCACTTCCTCTTCTTCTTCAATCTTCAATCTAGTGACGCTTGCTACTCTCAACTCTACTAAAAATGTAGTACAAATATCCTTATAAAAGGGGGTTGAATTCTAGGGCAAGAAAAGTGACAAATATCAACCGTCAGATATGTGACCTAATGATGAACGGTCCAGATTTATAATGATAAAATACAAATAAAATGTGGTTTCGGGGGTGCTGCCCATGAACCCCTACTAGGGCATTCGGCCCTTGAACCCCTGTCGGGGGGATGATCCCCCCAGACCCCTTGCAGGGGGGAAACCCCCCTGCAACCCCCGTCATAGATGAATTAGTGTTGGGTACCGGATATAAACATGTGGTTGAAATAAGATCATTGTTGGTGAAATCTCTCATCCCTTATGAATGGTTTACAAATAATATTAGGAGTAATTAATTACATAGGATTTACAAGGTTGATGGCACCTTAATCTTAACAACTGGGAGGAATAGTTGAAAGTTTATGCTCACAATCCATAGAGGTTGGAAGCTGTGACTTAGGTGTTGATGCATTAATATCATGATATCTAGGTACATGGGTATTCTTTGAATCATGTATCTCATTGCAATCTTCATCTACCAACTTATCCTCATTACAAATTATCCCACACTTCACCATATTGCAACTAAAGTTAGATTCCACTTTATTTCCATATTCCCCATATACAACCTTTGATTTTATATCAAAATCATCATTTTCAATCATGAGCTCCTCTTTTTCATATTTTACTTGGAGCTTTTAAAACTTAGACCCTCTAATGATGATATGACCAAAAATATAGAGTTGTTTCTACCATGGTGATCACTCCTACCCCTTTTCTCCAATTGTTCGCTCCAAGGGTGCACCTCAGTATTATTATTACCCACAGTTGTAATACTTTTCATCATGGAGAATCTCATATTACCATCAATATCAGTGGCCATGAGACATGCTTGTTGAAGTGATGCAGGGTTCTTATCTCTTAATCATAAACTCATATCTTCATTCAATGCACCTAAATATAGAACCAAGCACATTGATTCATTTAGTCTCACATTTTTTGGGATATGTCTCACAGCTCTTACAAATCATAGATTACAAGAATGAACCATCTCTTCTTCATCCTTTTAAATGTTGATGAGTCCATTGATTAGCAAATTTACATCAACTCTTTCATCAAACTGATCTATAAACACTACCTTGAAGTCTTGTCGTGAAGAGATAGTACACATTAGTAAATTAGAAAACCAATCCCTTGCATCTTCTTTTAAGGAATAGACAAAGAGTTTCATTACAACATCCTTATTCTTAATATCATAATCTTCTACCAAGTCATTGAATGCCTGAATATGCTTGTTAGCTGACTCAAATCTATTTCCATTAAACTTGGGCAAGCAGTCTCTAACTTCTTTGGGAATAGGGTTTGGATAATTTGGAATACCAATGAAATCAAGTGGTCTATACCTTTCAAAAGTGAATTATATTCTTCAAGGACATGATCTATGTTGTTTCATACCATGTGAAGCATTGCTTAAATGTATAGGGAAAAGGAATGGTAATACTCCATTATTAGACTATTTGTTAGAGAGAAACTATTCCTCTCACCTCAATTTCTCCATAACTTCTTTCCCCTTAAAGATTCTTAGGATAAATGAACACAACATAACACCTTATCTCTTCTATTTTTGGATCCTTCTTTACTACTAAACTTCAACAAATGAGGTAGTTATATATTTTTCTAACCATTCATGACTTTTGCATCTATGAAAACCTTATGCATTTTCACCAAGTATGCATCTATAAGCATGAATAATCCCTCTAAATTTCATTTACTATGCATATTTCCCAACCATGTACATATCATGGCCATATTTTAAGAACACATAGGATATACAATGTTGATAGTAATTCCCTAATTGTAATATAAATTCACACACAACATGGAAACGGAAATTCTTCATAAAGCAATTTCACCCAAAACCCTTATACCATAATGCTTTCATTCATTGAAAATGAAAAGTGATGAAAATTAGAAATATCTAGAAATATTGTAGACCTCATATGAATTCTCCCTCTAATTGAATACTTTACAAATCTATGCAATTCATTTGCACAATAAAGAACAATTCTTCAACAATTTAACAACAAAGTCACCACCTCTCAAAGAGGACTAAATTTTGGATAGACCTTCATTCTTTAAAGTTGAAACAAACTTTTGAGTTCAAGTCTCCAATAGAATCTTCACACACCAATTCAAAAATGGTGCTCTCTTGGATTAGATTGAAGTGTCAAGCAATTCAAATATAATTGCACACAATTTCTTCATCAAGTTGCAGAGGTCTTCAACAAGCACCTTAGAGAAATTCATCAATACGCAACCCAGGCAACACCAAGATCTAGAGACTTGTTTAAAACCTTAAATCAATAGTGCCTAGAAATGGCACCAATTTGTTGGGGTTTATTGTTACTACCCTTAACTCTAAGGGATGACACAACACCTAGACCCAGGGATTCAAGTTGATCCAGGCAGAGTGACAAAACTATGATCAAACCAAGGACAAGGAAAAGCCAACTAGACAAGAGTGGGATAGCTCTTCTACACTTTGAGCCTTTCCAATCTTAGGAGGGTGATACTAGAGACCTCCATAAAATGAAAAAAATATAATTGACCATAGTTTGACCAAACCTAATGTATAAATACACTCCATAAAATGGTTGTCACACCATGTCTTCATACTAGTCCACTGGCTTACAAGCCATAGGTCTCTTCATAAGGTAAAATTATAGTAGGTCATGATGCAACACAAGATGTATGAACAATTTATATTCCTATGGATGAGACTTCTCATAGAAACTTACATCATTAATGACCTAAAAAACTAATAGTATGCATAACCCTCTAAAAATAACTCACAAGTTCAACACCCAAAGTTTCAACAAAAAATTGTAAAACTAAATTCATGCACACATGTATTAACATAACTTATAAATAAATTATATGGATTGAGTGAATGAATTGTATTTAATATTAGAAAGATTGGATCTCCTTTGACTATCTAGACCAGTGCCTAATCTTGTAGGAACAAAGTTAGCTCTAAATTAAAAACCATAATGACTAAACAACTCATAGTATTCAATTGAGCCTAATTAACTAGGTTTGTGTCTTGTAAAAATTGTATACCCTCAATTGCCTTCCAATTTCTAATATTACACCCATTCTTAGTTACATTATTAATTTGAATGCCTCATATATCAGTCCCAAAAGAGTCCCTACTCAAATAACTTTAGTGGAACATTTATAATGCATTCCATGAATTCAAACTAACTAAAACCTGACATAAAGAACATCAAGTGTGAACCTAGGAATCTATTGAATTCCTTGAAACATCCAAAAAGAACTTGAGATAGAATGTAAAAATGACAATAGAAATGTAATCTTATACTGATTCATTGAAAGAAACTACAAAGTCATTACAAAGATTTAACAAAAATCAGAAAGCTCTACATATATCAGATACCAATTACATAGTAGCTCAAAGGCCTAACCAAGGTTAGAATCAACACTTCAAGCATTGCCTACAAGTATGAATGGGGACCAACAACCTATCAATAAAATCAAACTCTATTTAAAGGAAGGAACAATGCTCATCTCACATGAATGATTGACATCCATCACTTCCAAATATAGATTGCAGTTGTAAATGGTTTACCACCACTTAAGTACATAGAGTGGGTATGATATCCTTCTGGCATTTATGGAGCAATCCTGTGATAGGCCCATTTCTATTGAAATGATAGAAAAGATAGTATAGACCTATCATCCCATTCTATTTTTAGCTCCATATTCATGCATGCTGGAAAAAGGAGAAGGGGAAATTTTAGTGACATCCCTTTTAGAACCATCATCACCATGTGTCCATGTGGCATTAGCTCAAAGAAGAAATGGAAATGAGACTCGCAACTTAAGAGGGGTGCCAAACTGCAACAAATTCTTCATTTCTAATTTTCTAATTGAGGAGGTTCTATGATAGAGCACAAAAATCTTACTGTACCATCATAACTATTCCATGAGCTACAAGGATCACTGACCCCTCAACTAGAAATTCATTGAAAGACAACAAACGTATAATTAGGAACTTATTCATCTTAACCTGACTGGTCTACTTATGCTAAACTTTTATTTTGCATATGGTATGTTGCATGGAGAACCTCTGATACATTCCCCAAGTCTAGCCATAGCCTCCTAGTTCTAAAAGTTGTTCCAAAGAAAAAGGAACCATTTAATGAATATATACCTCCAAAAGAGGAAGGGAAGTAGAGAGAAAATTTTGGAAGAGAAATATCGTAAGAGACAAGACTGAGAGCTCATAGTAGATCCTCCCTTGCCATAACTAGGTGGAACATCGAAGGATTTCATTGTTACAACAACAACTTGATGATGAACACAATGACTACCTCATCCTTAAATAGAGAAAAACAAGATAATCATAGGATAGAAAAAATCATAGAGCCAAAATCTGCATGTACAATATGAAAGAAAAATCAAGGTTGGGTTCCCAATCGTAACATAGAAAGGTAGGATACACAACATGATGAGGATACACAACCTTATTTTCATAACACTAATATCCATCATTTAAATGAATCATGTACCAACATGCTCCCAAATACATAGGCGCAAAGACCCATGGATTTGAAAAGATAGCAAATATTGCAAATATGATCATAGTCCATCTCCTAATTAATTGACCAGGATTTCATTGAGTGATCACAAATCTTCCAATATACCCTTGGCTTCATCTATTATCATGGTTACATAGGATGTCTAATGATACCCATGATCATCTACAACATTTTACACCCTATACAGAACTTGAAACAAAGAGTGTAGCACTAGTTCACTCTTCTCATCTATTTCAATATTATGTGAAATGTAGATAGACCAGTGAAATGGTCATCATATGGTATTGAATGAACCCATTGATCAATGCAACATATTGTGTTCATCAACATTCATTCAAATGAGCAATGAACATGTCATATGTGTGATCCTTTTTCACATATTGGTAGGTTAGTTAAGGATTTCAAAGCTAATCCCTTCCTCATCATTGATTTTCCACCTTGCTTTTAGATCAATGTCCCCACATAGCCATGCATGAATGATCTTTAACAAGTTGTGAGTTGAGGTGTGGACTATTGCAAGTATGTGCCTAATCGGTGTTGTCATTGATGTCAAATGTGCCCTCATTTTGTTACTTGCTTGTATATGTTGAGGATATTGAGAAAATTAGCTCATTCGGTAAAAACAGTGAATTGCAGTAGACACAGTGCATTACATGCAGAAGAATAGTCCAGAAGAATGCTCCACATTTCCTATAGAATAAAATCTTTGCCTGTAGATTGGAAGTTATTTAGAAGTCTATCTGAAGATGTTATATTCCAAGGTTGAGCCTCCAGCATGAAGAATTAAGTGAATTATGTTCACCAGTGTGAAAACTTCTTTTTCTGTATGTTTGGTGGTGACAGGGAGAAAGTGTTTTGCTCCACATTCCTCTGCATTGAAGTATTTTGGTCTATGGTTCTGGAATTAAGTATGTGATGATGCTAAGTGCTTTCAAATGCAACAGTTCATAATTTGGTGGTTCACAAGCTATCTTTTACTTATGATAGTGGCTGACAGTGTTGTTCTTGTGCTCTGGTTTGAAGAATCTTCTTGACAGAATGGTTAGAGATTGTGCAGTTGTTCCTGGTGATTATTGACAGGTTGTTGTACGGTCCTAACACTTTAGATGAAAATTATCAGTTTATCGACTGGGGTAGTGTCTGAGGGTGTTTGCAATAGGGAGTTTGGATATTTCATTGACAAATAGTTTTCTAGATCTGTTAAAAACTTGAAATAGTACATGAAATGAAACAACAATTTTATCCTTCTACAGAATTAAAACAATACATGAAATGAAACAACAATTTTATCCTTCTACAAAAAGAATTCAAATTCTATACTAAGAAGCATGAAAACTCTAGACTAGAAAGCATATAAATTCTACACTTAGAAAGTAGATAAACTCTACACTAGAAAGTAGATAAATTCTATGCTAACCATTCACAACTGCAATTTGCTAACTGCAAGCACTCCAAGTTCTAACCATCAGAAAATAGTAATTCTAACTAAGGCAAATGCACCAAAAAACTTCCAATGAACACAGAAAGTTCCAAACAATAGTACACAATAGTTTAACTTTTACACAACACACCCTGTAGGTTAATGACAGAAGCTAAACATAAACTATCTTCAACTGAATAAAAACATCCATAGTAATGAAAATACTTATCTATCCTATAGTCCTGTGAGTGGCCAACTCATGGGAGAAGCTTATCTTAATTCAAATCACATTCAATCACTTCAACGGCACATGAGAACTTCATTCAAATCTTCATATATTTTTAAAGAAAACTAAAACTCAGAATATCATTTCCATTCATAAAAATTGCAAGTACACAGATCTGATGATTTTGAGAACTAAAAGATTGATTTTTCATTCATCCATAGTGTCTATTTATATCCATATTTTGAGCAACAACAAAAACTGAACTACTTCAAAAACTCCTAAACTTCCGATGGCGGAAAAATGCTAGTTGAAGAAGTCTTATAACTGAAAAAACAAGATCTTAACTATTGTTATCTTTTAAACATAAAATGGACTCTGAATGGAGTCATAATGTCTTTTGGGTAACCATAGAAATAGTAGAATAAAACAAAGTCTTCATTAAATGCAAGCTTAAAATTTCTGGCGCCCCCAACTTCCGGCACACTCATCCATAGCTGCATAATGTCCACTTCTTAGGCAATGCATTAACCTGCATAGTTACCTAACTTTTCATGCCATTAAATCAACATTTAAAAGCTAGTTTCAATCAATTTAGGAAATTAGGATTTGTACAATATTTTATTAAAAATAGATAAATATTGCTTATAAAAATAAATAAATTGGCAGGGCTAGGGAATTGGGAAGTGCAAAAAGGCTATTTGATCCATTAAAGAAATGAGGTTATTTATACCTCATCATTTACAATGTGCTTGTGGATGTCTCCTTATCATGTTCCTACATTTGGATCAGTCCGCAAACAGAAAATTGAATTGTGAATGAAGAATGTTTTTAGCAGACCTAGTGCTCTCATCAGTCTTGGCCGACTTGGTTGAATTCATTATTTGTGGAGATACATCGAAGATTGTAGAAGTGTGTTGTGACATGGAGGGTTGTGTTTGAGTCCTAACTAAGGTGTAGCGTGATCTGCATACATATTTACATCTTTTCCTTGGCTTAATTTGTATTAGGTCCAGACCTATTTCATGTATAATTGTAATGCAGACCTTGGAGATTGATCCAATGGTTGATGAATGTAATGCCCACCTTGATGCACATTCCAAGGTTGATGAATTGTATAAAAGCATGTAATGAAGTTGCAAAAAAGTGTGTGTTGCGATGATGAAAAGATAAGTGCAAAGGTGTGAAAGAGCAGAGCAAAGAAATAATATTGTGCTTTAATGGAACTGAACCCTAGCATGGAGTAGATGTTGCTAAATCAGTTCACCCTTTTTGGTAGTGAGCCACACATAGGAGTGAGCCTCTGTTTTCTAGTATTTATATAACATATATATTTCTGTGGGCTAAAACCCACCGTGGTTTTTCCCTTTTAGGGTTTTCTACGTAAAAATCTGGTGTCTTCTGTGTTGATTATGTTATTGTGTTGGACTTCTCATTTCATGCTTTCATGGATATTTCTGAATATAAGTAATTGACAAGTTGATGTTCATAATTGGTTAAAATTTTTAGGACAACTGATTCAACCCCCCTCTCAGTTGTCCAATGCAGTTCAACAATTGGTATTAGAGCCAAGTTCCTCAAAAGAAAGCCTAACAGCTTGAGGAAGATCCAGGATGTCTTATAAGAAGGAAGCTCCCCATTTTGATGGGACAAATTATGCTCTTTGGAAGGTGCGAATGAAAAGCCATCTCCTCTGTCTTGGTTATAAAGTATGGCTAGCTACATAGTCACAATTTTTCATTCCTAAAGGTGGCTTGACAATTGAGGATGATATCAAAGAATATGAGTTGGATGTAAAAGCAAAGGATGCTCTGTTAAGTTCCTTAAGTGATTTAGTGTTGACAAAAGTTGTGGACCTTGAATCTGCAAATGAGGTATGCCAGGAGAAGCTAAAAAAATTGTATGAAGGAGAAGATTCTATAAGAGAAGCTAAGCTACATAGCCTAAAAGTGAAATATGAGGGTTTGAAGATGAAAACATAACAACCTTTATGCAAAGAGTTGATGAACTTGTCACTGGAATAAAAGGTACGGGAGGAACTCTCAGTGACAAGGAAATTGTGATGAAATTTCTTAGATCACTACCAAAGTCCTATAGTCACAAGATAGCTGCTATTGAAGAATTTATGACTATGAAAACTATTGATAGAGATCAGTTACTTGGAAAGCTTACAGCCTTTGAGATGAGAGAATTTGGTGATGCCCTGCCAAAAGTTGAATCAACTTTTAAAGCCAGTACTTCAGAAAAGATTTCCAAAGCTAAGAAATATAAAGTGGATGATGACTTTGATGAAATTGAAGCTAACTTTGTTGACAGGTTGCAAAGAGGTTCCGGCAAGTTCAAAGGTAAACTACTTTTCAAGTGTTTCTCTTGTGGCAAAGTAGGACATTATGCTTCTAGATGTCTTGAAAGAATTGAAAGAAATAAGAAAATATATGAGAGCAGGCCTAGAGTTCCCAAGAAATGTTACTATGTTAGAGATTTTGATGATGAATGAGTGACTAATGATGAATCTGATGATGCTAGTAGTAGTGCAAATGAATGCTTGTTTATTGCTATTAAAGAAGATCTTATGTCTACTAATTCTGCTAGCTATGTGAAGGAAGAAAAACCAGTGGAAGAAAGTGCTTTGGCTGTTTAGGTTGAGAATGATAAGGATGAATGGATTATTGATAGTGGATGCTCACATCACATGACTAGTGACAAAAGTAAGTTTGTAAGTTTGTAAAAGTATGATGGAGGACTGGTTAGGTTTGGAGATAATGTAGCTGGTAAGATTTGTGGAAAAGGATCTATTTCATTTGATGGAAAGCATAATACTGACAATGTCCTATATGTAAAGGGTTTAAAGCATAATCTTCTAAGTGTGGGTTAGATGTGTGACAAAGGATATGATCTAAGATTCAAAGATAATGGGTGCAAGATCATGGAAAGCTCTGGAACTGTGATTGCTACTGGTAAGAAGACAAAAGTAACATCTATCAATTAAGAGGAACTAATGATTATTGTTTATTGGCTCAAGCAGATAAAAGTTGGTTGTGGCATAGAAAGATGTGTCATATAAACTTTGATAATCTAGTAAAGATAAGTTTAGGTCAGATTGTGAGAGATTTACCAAAACTTGTGAAACCATCCAATACAATCTGCAAGGAATGTCAGTTAGGGAAGCCGACAAGAACAAGTTTCAAGAACAAAGAGCAATTCTTTGTCGGTTTGCTAGATCTAGTGCATGTAGATCTCTCTAGTCCTACAAGGGTGAGAAGTCTACAAGGTGACAGGTACTTCATGTTGCTTATTGATGATTATTCTAGAATGACTTGGGTTAATTTTCTAAGAGACAAATCATAAGCCCTAGAGAAGTTCAAATCTTTCAAGGCAATGGTTGAGAATGAAATAGAATTGAAAACCAAATGCTTGAGGTCTGATAGAGAAGGTGAATTCACATCAAATGAATTCAACATTTTCTATGAAGAGCATGGGATAAGAAGACAACTATCTACAACTAGGACTCCTCAGTAAAATGGAGTTGTGGAAAGGAAAAATAGGACAGTTCAAGAGGCTGCTAGGAAAATGACGAAGGAACTGGAAGTCTTTTGGAAAGAGGCTATTCATACTATTGTCTACATTTAAAACAGAGTTCAAGTGAAAGGTAATGGTACTCAAACTCCTTATGAATTGTGGTATGAAAGAATTCCTATAGTAAAATATTTTAAAATCTTTGGAAGAAAATGCTATATTAGGAGAGATGAAGATCTAGGAAAGTTTGATGCAAGGTGTGATGAAGGAATTTTCCTTGGATACTCTACCAAGAGTAAGGCCTACCGGTGCTACAACAAAAGGCTCAAAAAGATTGTTGAGAGTACAAATGTGAAGGTGGATGAAGGTAAGGAAAGAATATTAGACCTAAATTGCTATGAACTAGATGAAGCTGTGACTATAATGAATGAAGAAAAAGATGATCAAGAAGATAGTCAAGATGAAGAGGCCCTAGAAAGTGTTGTCAAGAATCCCAGGTATGTAAGGATCAATCATTCTGAAGATCAGGTTATAGGTGACAAAAACAAAGGTGTGCTAACAAGGAGAAGAGCTGTAGAGGAACAAGTCAATTACTGTTTGCTTTCAAAGTTTGAACCAAAGACTGTGAATGAAGCATGAAATGATGAAAGCTGGGTAAAAGCCATGGGGGAAGAGTTGATACAATTAGAAAAGAATGATACTTGGGAATTAGTTCACAGAGTTGCTGACAAAATTGTTATTGGAACCAAATGGGTTTTCAAGCATAAGCTAAATGAGAATGGAGAAGTTGTAAGGAATAAGGCAAGGCTTGTATGCAAAGGGTATTCTCAAATTGAAGGAATAGATTTTGAAGAAACTTTTGCTCTTGTAGCTTGGATTGAGGCAATCAAAATAATTCTAGCATTTGTAGCCCACAAAGATTTCAAAGTGTATCAGATGGATGTGAAGTTTGCATTTCTGAATGGTGAGTTGGAAGAGGAAGTTTACATTGAGCAACTGGAAGGATTTAGGTTATCAGACCAAACTGATTTTGTGTGTAGATTAAAGAAAGCTTTGTATGGACTCAAGCAAGCTCCTAGAGCCTGGTATGCAAGGTTGGATAAGTATTTATTGCAATTAGGGTTCAATAAAGGTACTACTAACATTAATCTTTATTTCAAAATTAATGGTGATCAAATTTTGATTGTTGAAGTCTTTGTTGATGATATTATCTTTGGAGGCAATGAAAGTATGTGTATGAAATTTGCTGGTGAAATGCAAAAAAAGTTTGAGATGTCCATGTTTGGTGAGATGAATTTCTTTCTAGGTCTACAAATAAACCAATCAGATAAAGGAATCTTCATATCTCAGTCTAAGTATGTGAAAGAGTTGTTGAAGAAGTTTGGGATGGAAGACTCTAAACCAGTATGTACTCCCATGGTGACTAGCTACAAATTAAACAAAACTGATGAATCACCTAAGGCTGATAAAAAAAATATAGATCCATGATTGGAGGATTGCTCTATCTAACTCAAACTAGACCTGATATTATGTATGTAGTTTGTCTTGTTGCAAGGTTTCAAGCTGATCCAAGAGAATCACATGTCATGGTAGTTAAGACAATCCTGAGGTATTTAAAAGGTACTCTAGATCATGGCTTATGGTATCCAAAGGACAATGATTTCACTCTCAGTGCTTATACAGATGCAAATTGGGCCAAAGATGTTGATGACAAAAAGAGTACAAATGGAGGTGCCTTCTTCTTAGGTAATAGATTGGTCTCATGGCTGATAAAGAAACAAGATTCAATATCTTTGTCAATTGTAGAAGCAGAGTATATTGTAGTAGCATGTTGTTGCACTCAAGTGTTATGGATGAAGCAGACTTTGAAGGACATAAAAGTTGTGTATGAAGATCCAATTGCAATCTTTTGTGATAATGCAAGTGCCATAAACATTTCAAAGAATCCAGTGATGCATTCAAGAACAAAGCACATATCAATAAGGTATCACTTTTTGAGAGAGAAGGTGATAGAGAATGAAGTAAAATTGGAATATGTTTCCACAAAGGATCAGATTGTAGACATCTTCACTAAGCCTCTGCCTAAAGATACCTTTGAGTATTTCAGAGAAAAGTTAGGGGTCATTACCCCTCCTGTCCTAAACTAAGATGCATAGATATGCATCAATTCAGTGGAGCTCAAAGTGTCATTCTTTGATATGGATTGATGTTCTGAAGGCTACCTTTTAGGGGGAGTAGCTAGATGTTTCTAATAAAGTGGATCAGAGTAGTAGCATGCAAGTATGTGCCCTTTTCCATTGATAGGGGGAGAGAAATCATGTGAAAAACTTAGGGGGAGAAAGAATGCAGATGTGTAAAGAGAAAGCGGGAGAATCTTGTCTTGATGGTCTTTTAAGTTTTTCACATCATATGTTGCCATCAATGACAAAGGGGGAGATTGTTAAAAGTATGTGCCTAATCGGTGTTGGCATTGATGTCAACATATCTATGTTTTCATTGATGTCAATTGTGCCCTCATTTTGTTACTTGCTTGTAGATGTTGAGGATATTGAGAAAATTAACTCATCCGGTAAAAATAGTGAATTACAGAGGAACAGTCCAGAAGAATGCTCTGCATTTCCTATAGAATAAATATCTTTTCCTATGGATTGGAAGTTATTTAGAAGTCTGTCTGAAGATGTTATATTCCAAGGTTGAGCCTCCAGCATGAAGAATTAAGTGAATTGTGTTCACCAGTGTGAAAACTTCTTTTTCTATATGTTTGGTGGTGACAGGGAGAGTGTTTTGCTCTGCATTCCTCTGCATTGAAGTATTTTGGTCTGCAGTTCTGGAATTAAGTTTGTGATAATGTTAAGTGCCTTCAAATGCAACAATTCATGATTTGGTGGTTTGCAAGCTATCTTTTACTTATGATACTAGATGACAGTGTTATTCTTGTGCTCTTGTTTGAAGAATCTTCTTAATAGAATGGTTAGAGATTGTGCAGTTGTTCTTGGTGATTACAATGTGCTTGTAGATGTCTCCTGATCATGTTCCTACATTTGGATTGGTCCGTAAAGAGAAAATTGAATTGTGAATGAAGAATATTTCTAGTAGGCCTAGTGCTCTCGTTAGTCTTGACCGACCTGGTTGAATTCATTATTTACGGAGATACATCGAAGATTGTAGAAGCGTGTTGTGGTGTGGAGGATTGTATTTGAGTCCTGGCTAAGGCATGGCATGATCCGCATACATCTTTACATCTTTTCCTTAGATTAATTTGTATTAGGTCTAGACCTATTTCATGTATAATTGTAATGCTGACCTTGGAGATTGATCCAATGGTTGATGAATGTAATGCCGACCTTGATGCACATTCCAAGGTTGATGAATTGTATAAAATCATGTAATGAAGTTCTGAAAAAGTGTGTGTTGTGATGATGAAAAGATAAGTGCGAAGGTGTGAAAGAGCAGAGCAGAGAAATAATATTATGCTTCAATGGAATTGAACCCAAGCATGGAGTAGATGTTGCTGAATCAGTTCACCCTTTTTAGCAGTGAGCCACCCTTTGGCAGTGAGCCACCCATAGGCAGTGAGCCATTCTTTGTAGTGAGCAATTTGGGTAGTGAGCCTTGTAGGTAGTGAGCCTCTGTTTTCCAATATTGATATAACATATATATTTCTGTGGGCTAACACCCACCGTGGTTTTTCCCTTTTAGGGTTTTCCACGTAAAAATCTGGTGTCTTCTGTGTTGATTATGTTATTGTGTTGAACTTCTCATTTCATGCTTTCATGGTTATTTTTGAATATAAGTAATTGATAACTTGATGTTCATAATTGGTTAAATTTTTTAGGACAACTAATTCACCCCCCTCTTAGTTGTCTGGTGTAGTTCAACATTTACACTAAATTCAAGTGTGGCATGGTTATTGTTCATAGGGATATGCCATCTACCACATGGGGTACAACCTTGTTGCTTGTTGATGCTAGTATTTTGGGCCCACCTAGGCTATTATGTAAACTTGGAGTCTCAAATGATGGCCAGATGTCATCAAATCATTGGCTCGCACATTCACACACTATGGGAAGTGGGACCCTCCCTTTAGTGTGTAGGTTAGGACTTGATGTGTATAAACATAAAAAACATCCATGTGTACAACATACACTTTTGCAATGATGTGGTGGTGATGACTCAGTAAATGACTGGGACTAGGTGACAAGTGTCACAACATGACTAGCTTCTTGGGACGCAGATGTGTAGGGACCACCAAGGATTGAAGGAATACAAGTTTGTAGGGCCATAAGGAGATGGTCTATTCTCGGTGGTCAATTAAGGTGCAACAAGTAAAGATGTGTGTAGGTCGGTTACCCACACAAAGGACAGAAAAGGGCCACCAAGACTTAAGTGACAAGGGCTTAATAAGGGTGCAAACACTTTTAGTAATAGATCACACCTACTTATGGTCTAGGGGCTTTGAGGGATTTCATTAAGATGAGCTTAGCATCTTAATGGCTTAATGCACAAAAGCATAGGGAACAAGATTCAAATTTTTGAAAGACACTTCTTGATCCCAAACACTCTACTAACAGTATATGATAGCTAAACCACATAACATGGCCATAGCACACTTTCAAACCTAAGTGCAAGAAAGAACCCCAACACCACCTTACATAAAATTTTATGGAAGATTTAGATTCTAATTCACCAAGTGGATTAAAAACTAGCATGAATTTTGGTTTTGCAATCATCCACATTTTATTTTTAAAATTATATTCTACTATAAAATAGCCATCCTTTCTATCACTTCAAGTCAATTTTGAATAAGATCACTAGGAGGATTATTCCTCTACATAGGGGATTTGATAGAATTTTTTAAGGGCTACTTCTTAAAGTATACGATGATTGTTGCTCCTCCCCCTTCTTCTGCACTTCCTCTTCTCCTCTTCCATCTTCCCTACAAAACTACCTATATTTCCCTTTGGTAATTTCTTGGTGCTCCTATTGCCCAAAATTCTTCCTCCTCTTATATTGCTTCTTCTCTCATTACATTCTCTCTAAATGAGATTCCTAATAATAATTATCATGGTTCCCTATACTTCAAAGGCATACTGAACTCAAGATTTTCCATTGGAATTATTTTGGACCCATCTACATTCAACATTGTTACTAAGAAAATTCTTATACAATATTCACTTTCGTTGAGATCTTTATGCCACATTTGGGGTTGTAATTAAGTTGTTTGATGGATGTTTTATTAATATTCTTGGATGTGTTATTATTGTACTAGTTAAAGTGGGTCTAAAGGAGCTACTTACTCTTTTCCATATTATTCCTACTTTGGATCACTTCATCTTTCTTCTCAAATGCCCTTAGGTAGAGATGGCCCAAGTCATCCTCTTTTTGATCCATCGGTGCTTAAAATTTATACTCATGATGAGGAGGTGATCATTATTAGGAATCATGAGTACCAACCATTATCTAAGTTGGAATTTTTTTATAGAATATTTCATTTTTAAACCTATGGGCATGCCATATGAGCATCACAATACTACATTTGATCTATATAAATTCTATAAAGAACATCAAATTTGTATCCATGGTAGTGAACTAGCATTGTCTATCCGCCCTCTTTAACCACTTATTCTTACTTTGCATCTAATGAGGGTCTAGACATTTGTATTAATTCTTCTTATATTATTGCATATCCCCTAGAACCTCTTCCTACCCAACCCAAACCTAAGCCACCTATTTCCTAGTAAATGCCCTAGATATTACTCCATCCCGCTACTCCCTCTCTTTCCCACCCTCAATATTGTACCTACTTTTCATCCACTGCTCATTAGTAGCCTCCTTTATCCTCACCCAAAAAAGAAACAATTTGTACCTCATTCAAAGATTGTGTCTATCCAATCCACAGCCACCCTTCCTACATCCTCTAATACCTCTACATACACTTCTATTTAGCCCCCACTTAACATAGCTTCCTCATCTTATTGTTGTGGAGCCCTTGTAGCCTTTTATGGATCCTCTTTCTTCTAGTTGTGATGTCATTTCTCCTAAAGATCCTCTTATTTCCACTATCATTGGTACTATTTTTCCTCCTTGGGTTCCTCTACTAGTTACTCTAAGGATATGGGTCCTCCTTTAAAACTTTCTAATTTTACTTTGACTACTATTGTTCCTATTCCCCCTTAATTTTTAATTATTCCTCCTCCTCCTCCTAAAGATTGCACATTCTAATCTACAATATAAATAACTTCGATGACATCTTTTACTATTGGAGTTACATGTCTAATTGAGCTCCTTATCTCATTGGACCATTTTGATTTGGCACATTTAGTTGAGTACTCTATTGAGGATTTCAAGAGTGATGATTTTCTAGACAAGTATTATACAAATGTCATTTATTGGTTACTTGTTTCTTTCTTTCTTAATTGGTTGTCTTGTGCTCATTATCTCTCACCATTGGTGTAACACCCTACCAAGGAACCTAGAGGATAACACAACTAAGCTTACAAAAAGGAAAAATATATATATTTTTTAAATGAAAGAAATATCAACAATCATATATTTATTCATAATATTTAAATTAAGCTTTATCCTCTAGGGTTCCACAGCTGCATTACTAAAGAACTAAAACAAGATCTAACCAACATTATGAATTAACTAACAACCACAGTTCATTCTAAGTCTAATTGCATCAAATGAATAAACACATACAATTCCATATTATATCATCAGATAAGTAACATCAAGATCTTGCACATAGGATCACAAGTACATAAACAAGTTCTTTTACAAGAGAGTACAACATTACATTGTTTACAATATCTCTATCCATATTACATTGGAGTACATACATCAAGATAACAGTACATGATTCAACTGATATACAAGACTGGAACATGATCATAAGTATTTGTCTCCTCAGCTAGATCAAGATCTGAAATCTTCCATACAAGGTACATCCTTCTCGCACATGAACAACAGCAAGGGAAGCCAATGGAGATAAAAGCGCAACCACCTAACCATGTGGAACCCTAAGGTCCACCCCCCTGTGCTAGGAGATAACAATAAGGTACCACTAAGAAAACAATCAAGAAAGACAGTAGACTAATAGGTACAAGGACTACACAAGACTTCAATACAACACAAGTCAAAAAGAACATCACAAGTAACTCAAACATCACTTCCAGAGGCATTCACAAAACAAAGGGGAGAACACAACTAGAGAATGCTAGACTGCAGTAGGGACGAGTGTCATCGCATGGTCCTAGCATGGGTTACCCTGACAGTCTCTAGCTAGACGCTGGCCCCCATCCATGGATTATCTTGACAGTCTCTCGCTAGGCATCGGCCCCCATCTATGGTTACCCTGACAGTCTCTCACTAGATGCCGACCCCATAGGGTGACACATGCAGAACCAACATTCCTTTCGTGAGGATGAGGAAGTTGATTTTGCCAACCATGGCCTTCTCATCTCATCCTTAGACTGAATGAGCACTACAGGCATGAGTGAGGTATCCAATTATCTTGATTAGTGTGAAAACTACCCAACCCTCTAAATTTATTATTAAGTTATCACTGGATTAAAAACTTCCAGTGGGTTACCCTGACAAGCCACTTTGGGTGCCGACCCCACATTGAAAGCCACTCCCCCTTCATTGCATCTAGATTCTCAAAGCCCGAAACAAAACCCAAGCATGAACTACCACATTCTCATCATGATGCATTTTCAACACAAAATATACATCATTTCATATTACACAGAGCAAGGCATTACCCATCTTGCATAGTTATCATAACCACATGAATAGGTACACTGAACAAGACACTATCCATCTTGAAAAGTCATCATAACCACATGAATAGTACACTGAGCAAGGCATTATCCAT
Organism: Cunninghamia lanceolata; assembly: GCA_027924645.1. Lineage (NCBI taxonomy): Eukaryota > Viridiplantae > Streptophyta > Pinopsida > Cupressales > Cupressaceae > Cunninghamia > Cunninghamia lanceolata. The sequence continues at coordinate 6,197,562 of BSBN01000312.1, forward strand.
CTTGCGCAGTCATCATAACCACATGAATCCATAAACAGAGTGTAGTCTACATATAACCAATACATATTCAACCATTAGCAAGAGTACATAATCATAGGAGTCATACACACGACTACCCCTCTTGGCCTCTGGAATCAACTTTCCCAAATGACACAAACACTTGACACACTAAACACTATGGTCTCACATCACATTCACTCTCAAATGCACATCATCACCTAATAGGCCAAACTAAGATCCTTCATCAATAATTCAAATACAACACCACAATTGTGACATATGACATAATGCACTAATTATGGGTCTTGAAGAATGTAACATTAATTGAATCATGATCAATCATCTAACAATCATAAAGTGAATCTTCCTCAACAATATAAAACTATCATATTCCAACCACTAGTAATAGTTACTTTTCGGATCATAAGATATAAGAGTACACAAGTAACAATATTTTAACTAATAGTTCCCAATACTTATGTTAATTTCATTTAATTAAAATGACTGTGAACAAACTGCAAATAACTCTAAGGCATACAAATTAAACACAACAATTATTTACACTATTTACACTGATGTAAATTTCATTAATAGTCTAGATAATTGTAAATACTATTAAATATAACTGTATAAGCAAGGCTAAAAGCCTATAATATTAGAATGCTATAAATATCTTACACTAGTTAGAATCACAAGATACAAAACCCAAAGCTACAATGAAAGAACCTTGTTCTAAGGTTAGCTTGAGAGGAAAGGAATACAGAACAACAAAACATTCCTATAGATCTAACATCTTCATCAAATCTACCACACTTTTAACCACATGCATATGATAGGATCAACACAAAATGAATTTGTTGAGAAGGCTTTAGAAGCTACCAACAATGCAAAATGTGAAAGCATAGACAAGGAACACAGACTGAATGGTAGAATGCCTCAAAGAGAGTCATATGATGGAAAATAATGATCGTAGGATATGGACAAAATGAATTTGTAAAAAAAATCTTAGAGAAGCCCAATTCAAAAATATAAAGTTATTGGTGACACAACTAACTGTTTTAATAGAGACAAAATGGGTGAGAGGTAGACAGTCACAAAATATTCATATCTCAAAAATGACAAACTGGGTATGGTGATTTTTAGATATGATTTAGATATCCAGGCCATGCACCATATATAAAAAATTTAGAGAAAGCCAGTTCATAAAAATAAAGTTATGGCTAACGCAACAGACTGCTAAAATAGAGATGAAATGGGTGAGAGGTAGACAGTCACAAAATAATCATATCTCAAAACCGACAAACTGGGTATGGCTGATTTTCAGATATGATTTAGATATCGAGGCCATGCACCATAAATAAAAAATTAGGGAAACCAAGTTTGTAAAAATAAAGTTATGGCTAATGCAACCAACTGCTAAAACAAAGATGAAATGGGTGAGAGGTAGACAGTCACAAAATATTCATATCTCAAAACCGTCAAACTAGGTATGGCTAATTTTTGGATATGATTTAGATATCCAGGCCGTACGTTATATATGAAACAATTAGAGAAACCCAATTCTTAAAAATAAAGTTATGGCTAACGCAATAGACTGGGTTTAGAAAATGTAGAAGAGAATTCATAGAATATTTTACTAAATCTAATGCAACAATAAATCAGATTCATAGCTCAGTCCATACTTGGAATATTACTTCTATCACATCTTCACAAAATTTCCATCTCGCATCCATTTTCCCCCAAGTCTTTTCTTTTGGAAACTATCGTTTATGGTGCCAAAAGAAAAATGAAAACTTCTTGAGAGAGAGAGATCCCTAAAACATAAAACATATTCCCTATTTGAAATGAATGCTCCCCCCAAATTGTGTCTTGAGATTTCAAAATAAAGTTTAGAATGCATAACAACCCCCCATAATTTCTTCCACAAGATTCTCCTTTATTACTTTCTTACAATTTGCTATTTTTAACCAAACAATAATTTCTTTGATTTTATTTATTTTATAATTTGCTATTTATTTCATTTACAACCAAACAAAAATAGTTTCTTTCTACTTTTCTAAAATTAGTCTCTTACACAAAAGAAAATAATTATTTCTAAGATTTCCTCTTGAGGTGCGTAACTGCCACTTCTTCCAAGTGGCAAAAATAGAAAATAATTACTCAAGGCAATAATAATAAAGAAAGAGAATATTTTTCAGACATAATAATACACATTTCCTCACAACTATAATTTACATAAAAGCATCTATATTTATTTATCAAAGTGCCCTCTTGACTTAATAATTTTATTGTAATGAAGCAATTAACCAAAACATTAATCAAACAATTCCAAACAAAATAACCCAAATGCCAAACAATACCTGACACAATGCACGATCGAAAGCATGACCACAATGATAATGACTGACCATTACGCCCACACATACAACACTGACTGGGTGCAAAATTGGATACTCATCCTTTTCAAGGATGATGGATAACTAGGGGACCACATGTTATCTCCATTCAACAGTTTCCATTGGGTTTAAGGCACGCTCAGACCTGTCAATTCAGGTGGAGTCGATGTTTGGTACCTGCGTCCTACAGCAACCAACAATCAAACAAATAGACATATATATATAGTGAAATACACCGTGAAAGGGAATTGCAGCATAGCAGGGTACTCACGCATGAGTAATGCGACACTATCTCTTTCACCATCACATCAAACATGTAATCACAACACACATAGCAATCAGTTACTGAACAACTAAATAAGAACCATCATCAAATAATCGCATGATACACATAATAAGATTAATCCACACAAAACATCACAACATAACATCCTATGATACATAATCAATCGTATAAAAATTAATTCTAACATATGACGATCATAGTAAGATCAACATCATAATCACATGAATGTAAAACAATGTCTGAGCATATAAATTATCAGTGTAGCAACAAAGATTATCAATAAAACATACTAATTGTCATATGAAACCACACATAAGCATAATTAGGAATGTCATCAACATGAATGTAGCATATACCAACATCATATAATGTACAACATCAACTATCTAACATACCCTAAATATTCCTATTATTTTACCTTCATCTTCATGCTACTTAGCCAGACCATCTGCACATCCAAGATGAGAATGGAGGAGCATTACAATTGGTGACTATTATGTGTTACTCCTAGGTGTATGCTAACACATGGTGAGGGACAATGTTTGGTGTTGCTTATGTTTATATTATTATGTGTTCTTTTACATTCCTCCTTGTGTATACTACCTCTATCCACCTAAATATTTGGGGATGATAAAAACCATCAAGATATTTATATCTTTTTCATGTTGACCCAAATATTTTAGGTTTATGTATGTTCCATTTCCACTAAACAATATATAATCTTATGTAAAATTATTGTTTCCATTGTCTACACCCTTCATGTTTTTCCTATTCATATTTTTTGGGGGTATGGAAAGCATTAAAGCATCACACCCTCTTCTTTTTGACCCAAAATTAACATGCCTTTCCACATTATTTGTTGTTTCCTCATATCTTACTTCTTACTTCTTCCTATGTGTATTTGTTGTTATATGATGGAAGATGATGATAAAACTTAGTAATAATAATATTATCATCTTATTAGAATTAAATGCACTCTTATAGATACCTTAGTACTCTCTTCTACATTTTCCTATGGCATCTCTTTACTCTATGTTTATTTTCCTACTTCATGCAATCTCATTCCTTTTCACTTATGTTGATTTTATCTTCCAATATTTCCTTTCTATCTCCCATTTTCAATTTGTTCATTCTTCTTACTCTTCTATTATGATCCCTATCATTATCATGCATCCTTTTTTTTACACATGCCCACAAATGTTTATGATGCTCTCTTTTTTTCTACTTGACATGTGCACATGATATTTTCTAAATTCACTTATACATGTAGTACTATAATGACAAATTATAATTCTTACACTTCCACTTTATAGTTGCTATTCTATGTTATATTCCTATAAACACATGTTCTATTCTAATTCCTTATAATCTATGGTCTTATGTACGAGTAAGTGCATGGAAATGGGGGACCAAAAGGGGGTCAAAAGTGGCCAATTTTTTTCTAAAATTAGTAAAAACTGATCTTGGATGAGGAATTGAAGATAGACACGCTCAAAATTAGAAGATGTGATAAGAACAAGTTTTTTAGTGCTTTGAATCTAGTTTCTAAACTACTATTTATTTCTAAAAATGGTGGAGATTAAGAGGTTCAAATAGGGGGAGCACACAAAGTGCTCCTATTTTTGTCAGAAAAATATAACATAGTGTCTGGTATGCTCCCCCTAAAATGTCAACTTTTTAAAAGTATTTGACAAATTGCTTCAGTGAAAAATTAGCTAACACTATGTAGTTTATGCTTAATTTTTTTGTTAATTTTTTAATGAATATATGATTTTTTATGAATTTTCAAAGTGGACACATCCTAAAAAATAAAAATTTGAGTGTGCTCCCCCCCTTTTTTGAAAACTAATCAAAAATTATTTTTTTTCAATTTGTATAGAATTGAGTCTAGAATCTACAAATGTAATTTGTTTCAAATTTCAATAAACTTGTAAAAAATGACACCAGAAATACTAGACATACGTTTTTTGAAAAAAAGAACACACTAGAAAAAGAAATTGAAAATGGAAACCTTAATGTTATGAGATTTTTGAAAAAAATACATGGTTAGAAAGATAATAAAAAACTTGAATTTGTCTTGGCATTTTTTTGTATTGACATTGAAAAATATGTAAACCTAATGGAGAGAATGCATGGTATTTGGTTGAATTTTCTAACTTTTGTTGAAAACACATCATTGGTATCCAGAAGGTACCTCTAACCCTTTGGGTTGGATGCCCAAGGAAAATCCAACCCTTAGGGTTGAAATTTCCCAAAGAAATCAAAAGCACGCTTGCGTTATAATGTGAGTGTGTTTTAAAGCAGTTAAAATGCTTTCTATGCATATACATCTCTCCCTCTATCTTGTTTTCTCTATGGACCCCCTCTCTCTAACTCTTGAATTCTCTCTCTCTAGCCCCTCTCTCTAACTCTATCTTTCTATCTCTCCCTCCCTCTATCTCTCTCCCCCTCTCTATCTCTCTCCCTATCCCTTTACCTCTAAATCTATCTCCCTATGTCTTTGGACATCTCTTCATCTCTTTCCCTATCTCTATCTCTCCCCATATTCCTATATCTTAATCTATCCCTCTCTACCTCTCTCTCTCTCTCTATCTCTTCTCCCTCTCTATCTCTCTCCAGGTGCTGCCACAATAATGGGTTACACTTTCTAGGACGTCCTAATTTTTGTTGAAATCACATATTTTTAGAAAATATATTGATTTAAGCCTTGAAAGGTTCCATTTAAACAATTTTAATTGAAGAGGGTTTGATCAAACCCCCATGGATAGAACCCCGCTAGTTTTAAACCATACCTATAATGGAGTCTCCTCTACACCTATCAAAATGTTGATAAAAAACCACTTTTGATTTACCTTTTGGGGGATAAAATGAATTCATTTTAAATTTATGTTTTGTAAGTATGTAGTCCTTATTATAAGCTTCCCAAAAAGTACAATTTTAAATATATTTAATTTTATTATTATATTTATTTTTTATTTCTTGTGAATGTAGGTTTTCACCAAACATCAAGTTCTCTGTTCTACACACATGGAAAATTAGTAAATTAGTGAAAAAAAATTCTGAAAAATATCTATGCCCTAGGTATTGATGTCCTTGTTTCAACAAAAAAAAAAGTTGAATTTTGATACATACAAAAAAAATTATGTTTTACGGAATACGCATATGTCTAATTTATAATTGGTTTGACTTCAAAACTTAATTAAAAAAAATTCAACAAAACATTATGAAACCAAATGCATGCCCTATATACCCATCTAAATTCAAAAGAATCAGAATTTTATCCTTTGTAGAAAAAAATTATGTGCTACAGAATACACATCACTTTAAAAAAATGTTGTTTACTATTAAAAACTAGTTATCAAAGGAGATGCAAAAAAGTTTACAATTTAACTCCAAATTTTTTAAAAAATATATATTTAGAATCTACAAAAAAATCTCACAAATCACTAGTTCACATCATCTTCAAATTCCTAACGGTTTAGCGGCTATAGGTGTCAGAAAGTGAAGATTTAGTTCAAAATGTTGATTTCAATGTCAAGTTTGGCCAAAAAGTGTAACCAATTATTGTGGGATGACCCCTCCCCATCCCTCTACCTATCAATCTCTCTCCCTATGTCTCTAAACATCTCTTCATTTCTTTCCCTATCTCTTAATCTATCCCTCTCCCTCTCCCTCTCCCTCTCTCTCTCTCTCTATCTCTATATCTTTCTTTCTCTATCTCTCTATCACTCTATCTCCCTATCTTTCCCCTCTCTCTATCTCTATCTCTATCTCTCTCTTTATCTATATTTCTCCCTCTATAGATCCCTTTGACTATCTCAACCCCCCCTCTCTCCCTCTCTCTTCCTCTCTATCTCTCCCCTCTCTATCTATCCCTCTCTCTTTAATGCTCTCTCTCTTTATATATATATATATATATTTCTATCCATCTATCTCTCTCTCTCTATATATATATATATATATATATCTATCTATCCTCCCTCTCTCTAACTCTATTTGCCTCTCTATCTCTCTATCTCTCTCCCTCACATGCTAAGGGGTCGATAGAAAGAGAAATATAGAGAGAGGGAGAGAGATATAGATATATAGAGATATATAGAGTTAGAGAGATGAAGGATAGAGAAATAAAGGGATTAATGGAGAGAGAGAGAGGGGGGAGATAGAAAGAGGTGGAGAGATAGAGAGATGGAGTTAGAGAGAGGGAAAAATATAGAAAGAGGGGCAGATAGAGAGATAGAGATGAATAGATGGAGATAGAGACAGGGAGAGGGAGAGAGAGGGGGTTGAGATACACAAAGGGATCTATAGAGGGACAAAGATAGATAAAGAGGGAGATATAGATAGAGATAGATAGATGGGAGAGATAGGGAAATAGAGAGTGAGGGAAAGATATAGAGATAGAGAGAGAGAGGTAGAGAAGAATAGATTAAGAGATAGGGATATGGGAGAGATAGAGATAGGGAAAGGGATGAAGAGATTGCTAGAGACATAGGGAGAGAGAGAGAGAGAGAGAGAGAGAGAGAGAGAGAGAGAGAGAGAGAGAGAGAGAGAGAGAGAGAGAGAGAGAGAGAGAGAGAGAGAGAGAGAGAGAGAGAGAGAGAGAGAGAGAGAGAGAGAGAGAGAGAGAGAGTCTCCCATGTAGATATAGATACAAGGTTGCATTTATCCCTCCTAGTATAGACAAGTTCTATTTCACCAACCGTATGGAGATTTGAGTCTAGGGATTCTCTTGGACCATCACTTGATTACCTATTTTATGCACTACATGCATAGTTACAATAGATCTTATTTGATAGCATGACATCCTAGACCATGAGTTTGGTACCAACATTAATAAGGTTATGATTTATAGGAGTCTAATATCAATTTCCTCCTTTCATTTGTGTTCAAATGCAATTATATAGTTTTTTCTTGTAGGACATGCTCTCCAATCTCTGCTTAGAATTGAATGGTGATTTGTGGAGAAATGATTCATATGACAATTCCAATATCAAGGTGAGAAAGAGTTTTCCTTGAACTAAAGCCAACTAGAAATCAAAGCTCTCCACAACCTTATGGAAGATGCTACAATTTCCAAGACTAGCCTTAGCAACTAACAATAGATGTGAAAACAAGATAGTGGTCATTCTTATGGCCCAATCAATAAAAGAGAATCCTATTTTAGAGGATTACCTCTTCCAATTCTACAAGATGAAAGAAGACTACAACTTGGGCCATAAATTTGATCATAATCTTCATACCAAGAAGATTGAGCTAAGGAAATAGTGACATGGTCTAATACAAATATTCAAGCATGGTGGTGTTACCAGTGCAAAATCAAATAGTAATGACTCTTATCTATGAACATGTGATGGATGAAGAGATCAATCACCTCTTTGATTAGTAGGCCAAATAAAAATAAGCATAAGGGATCTTAACTCTACACATCAATGCACTAGAGACACCTATGGGATCTGGGCATACGACATCACACTTACTAACTATGCATGAGGCACAATCAAGGTAGGGGCATAAACATAAACCAATAATATTTGATAAAGAATTCTCTAAGGAACTTCAATAAAAATATTCCTCTAATGCACACATCATGGTGTAGGCTTCACACCAAGTTCTAATCTTGGAAAGCACAACTAGGTATAACATAACCAGTTTACTTGAGAGTTTCCTATGATCTAGTTTGTTTTGAAGGGATGTCTCATCCCTTATATTATGCAACCAATAATTGAATCTATACTCCTTTGGTCACATCTTCTATTTTATTTAGAAAATTTGGAACAACTCATTCTAGTCACAATCCAAGAGGTTGAGGTTCAAGTGTAATGACTTCTTGGTTGGGTCCTTAAAAATGCAAGGAACCATCCTTTGACTCTATATCCAGAGGCAACACAAACACCAACACAACCAATCATCTCTAGAGTTTTAAGGAGAAGCAAGTGCCATATGGCCTAACACTTTCCTTACAAGGGTTTCTTTTGTAGTAACTATAATTGAGTTATGAGTACCTTAATTAGTAAGTACCCCTAAATTAGAACCCCACTCCCTTATCTAAGTTTCGCCATCCATGGATTTGTCCCTCATCAAGCCCCTTTCTATCTCATTGGATTCTAAGACCAACATCAGGAAGGAATACTGGGTGTGGGGGAAGTGAGAGAGAGAGATAGGGAAGCATAGAGATAGAATTCAAGAGTTAGAGAGAGAGGGGGTCCATAGAGAAAACAAGATAGAGGGAGAGAGATATATGCATAGAAAGCATTTTAACTAATTTAAAACATGACTATGTTATAACATGATCATGTTTTAATTTCCTAGGACCAAAAAGTGGGGTGGCCACTTTTTGGTCCCCCATCTTCATGCACACGCCCATACTCTAGGCACAATATGATCTTATACTAGACCACATTTTCTTATCTTCAATTTTCTCACCCTCTTCTTGTGGCAATCTCTCTAATTCTCTCATGGGAGGCATGGAATCCAATTATTACCCCATTTTATGATATTGCATCTCTACGAGGTAGAAGCATACAAGAGTGTCCCCTTTTTTAGCCTAAGTGGGTCTATCCAATTAACATTTTTAACACAATTTTCATTTTCTATCACTTATAACAAGAAAACTGTTAATAATTTTAATTTGATGTAGAATAGTTATTTTTGAGATTGTGTGTGTACATTCTAAATATATAATTTAAAAAAAAATTAAAATATTTTATCTCATTTTAAAATAGTTGTTAATAAATTGTTTCTTATACTTTATAGTATTTTCATTAAGTAATATTTTTCCCATATCACATAACTTTAGTTAGAAAAATGATCAATTCATATTTTAGTAAATATAGATCATTAATACTGATATCTAGGGCATGATTTTCTTCTAATTTTTGTTGCATATTTTATGTATTATTTTTTTAATTTAGATTAAATATAATTTAGACACATATTTTCCCATATTGCATAATTTTTTTGTATATATCCAAATTAATTAATTTTTCATTGAAACAAGGACATTAATATGGAGGGTGGTCATATTTTTTTATGTTTTAATATTTTTCCATGTTTGTCAAACATAGACCTTTATGTTTGCTAAAAAACTTATGTTCACTAGAAAATAGAAAATAAATATAATAATTAATCACAAAATATAATAAATTATATTTTTGAAAAGATTACCATAACGACCACAATCATGGATAATCTTATGTCATAGCAACCTTCATTTCACTTTGGAAAATGTGGCCCAAATCAACATTTTTGGTCAAATAAAAAGAGACCAAAGCACCTTTGAATAAAGGTCCTTAAGTTAAAGGTCATTCATTCAAAAGTGTTTTCCATATGTTTTTTTTGTTAGGATAGTGTGATGTTTAATTGAAATCCTATGTGTAATATATTATACATGACAAGTGGGCTCAAAGGACCCCCCTTGTCCTTTCCAACCAGAGCCAAATGCTTCAATAAATGTAGTTGAAGGCTACACCATGGGGGGTTTAGGGGCAATGCCCCCCCAACCCCCCCCCCCCCAAAAAAAATGGCCCCTTTTTGTCTTTTTTGGGTGCTTTTTGTGATGTTTTCTTGGCCCATTGTTTAAACTATCCTTTTTATGTGCCTATTAATATTCACACATGCATGAGGGGTTAGTGTAGGGAGTTTTATAGAGATTTGATAGGTAAACAAGGGTTGCTAGAATGTTATTAGATTGAAGGGAGAAAGTGTGTTGCATATGTACTCTTGTGTTGAAGATTAATACATACTTGTGCCTCTTTTTGATGGTTGAGTTTTTTCCTACTTGGGTTTTCTCCACGTACATTTGGTGTCATGTGTTTGTTTATCATGGTTTAATAATTTATATTTGCTAATGTTAAACTTCCATATAATCTCTTAATAGGTAATCTAGTGTTGCATTGATAAAAAAATAGATTTGTATACTCTTTTAAGGGATAACATTTGAAGTAGTTTACCTTGTATTAATAACATTTGGTATAAAATATTGTTACTATTGAGAAGGGGATTATTTTATTAAAGTGTTAAAGGTTTTTTGGTTGCATTGGGAGTTCTTTATTGGAGTGGTTTTCCAAATCTATGATTATAGACCACAGTTTCTACCTCTTGTTCAAATATTGAGAAATTCAAATCAAACTAGTTACAAGTTGTGGAATTTAAAGATAGAGGATGTCCTTGAAGAGAGATATTAATGGAGAGTTATTTCAAGTGAAAGGAAACTAGATGCCATGTCTAATGATGATTAGAAGAAGTTGGATAAAAAGGCACAAGGAACCATTCAAATGTGTCTTGCAAACTCTATCCTATAAAAATATTTCTAAGGAGGGTGTCACATATCTTTTTTGGAAAATAATTGGTGAGATGTACTAAGTAAAGAGTTTGGTAAAATAATTGTACTAAATATAAAATTATATTTGTTAAAAATGAAAGATTGGGACTTTATGGTAGAACATTTGAATGTATTTAATTTGATTATGAGTTAGTTAGCATCCCTTAATGTTAAAATAGATGAAGAGTATAAGTGTATATTGCTACTTTGCTCTTTGCTTGAATTGTGGGAAAATATAATCCTTTCTTTGAGTGGATAGATGAAATATCCAAAGTTGGATTGCCTTGTTGCTACTTTTCTTGGAGAGGAAATAAGGAAAAAATCTATGGAAGAGAGCTCAAAGAATGCATTGCATGTTTGGGGAAGGCCTAAGGATAAAGGAGGGTCAAAAGGGGATTAAAAAAATTCTACTAAGAGATCTAAGTCTCAAGGTTTTTCTAAGACCCTAGGGAAGAGTAGAGTGAAGTGTTGGAACTATGGAAAATGGGGGCATGTTAAGGAGTGTAGAAATAAGGAGAATAATTATGACGACTCCACTAAAAAATCCTTTGATGAAGGTGATGAAGCCTTGTTTATTTCTTATAACACTATTTCTGGTGAATCATGGTTGATTGAATCATGTTGTTCATATCATATGAATCCTCACGAGTGGTTCACTTCCTATCATGCATATGATGGAGAAGAAGTGTGTTTGGGTGACAAAAGTTCACATCAGATTATTGGTCATGGGAAGGTACAACTATTCTTTAGTGATGGGAGTGTGAAAACCCTTATTTGTGTTTTACATATTCTTGGACTTGGTAGAAATTTGATTTCTATTCCAAGTTAAATGATTTAGAGATGTATGTGACATTTTATAAGTCTAGTTGTAGGTTGGTGAGAGGGAATTTGGTGGTTTCTAAGGGATCCCATGTAGGGACTTTGTTTAAGCTCAATGCCTCTAATTTTTGTAACTTTTCTAATGTAATTAGAACTAAAAATATATGTACGTTGTGGCACTAATGTTTGGGCCATATTAGTGAAAAAGGGCTTAGGACCCTGATTAATAAAAATATGGTTGACAATATCTTTTTCTGATGAGAATTTTAATTTCTTTGAACATTGTGTGTTTGGAAAATAGAAAAAAACAGCTTTTCCTTTAGGTAGTTACAAAGATAAGAGATTGATAGAGATTATCCATTCAGATGTGTTTGGTCAAATGGATGTTAAATCCATGGGAAAATCTCATTATTTCATTGCATTCATTGATGATGCCTCAAGATAGAACTATACTTATTTTATGCATTCTAAATCTGAAGTGTTCACTAAGTTTAGGGAATTTAAAGACTTGCTAAAAAACAAACATATTATAAAATAAGGGTGTTCTAATCTAACAATGAAGGTGAATATTGTTCTAAGGAATTTAATGAGTTTTGTAAGCATGTAGGTTTTGTTTGGAAGAAGACTACTTCATAAACACCTTAGTAGAATGAGGTGCAAGAGAGAATGAATTAGACCTTTTTAGAAAGATCTAGAAGTGTGCTATGTGGTACATAGCTAGATTGGTGCTTTTGGGTAGAGGTTGTAAGTACTACTTGTTATTTGGTTAACAGATCTCCTTGTTCAACTCTTGTTAATAAAACTCCTTATGAAGTGTAGATAGGTAATAAACCTTCTATTTCACATTTAAGGGTATTTGGTTGTGAGACTTGCATTCATGTGCATATAGAAAAGATCTAAATCCCATTGGTTGCAAGTGGATGTATAAAAAGAAGATCAGAGTAGATGGATAGCTAGAGTGATATAGTGGCCAAGAGAAACTCCTAGAGAGAGGGAGTTGATTTTGGTGAAATGTTCTCTCCTATTTCTAATTTATCTTCTATTATCTATTGTTGTAGCTTGTGATTTTGAGATTGAGAAAATAGATGTTAAGACTACTTTCTTGTATGGGGATCTTGAGGAGGTGATTTGTATACAATAGCTTGATGGTTTTATTGTGAAGGGGAAGGAACATTTGGTTTTTAAGTTGAAACTATCATTGTATGGTATATAAAAATTACCCATGATGTGGTACCAAAAGCTTGAAGAATTTGCATTAAGTTTTACTTTTGATGGGAGTGAGGAGGATCATTATGCTATGTAAAAGTTATTGATGATTAGATTATAATCATTGTCTTGTATACATGGATGACATGTTGTTTATTGTTAATACCAAGGTGATGATTAGGGAACTAAAAACTTATCTTTCTAGAACATTTGTTATGAATGATTTGGGGGACGTAAAATACATTCTTGGCATGGAGATTAGTATGGATTGGGAACATATAAAGCTTTGGTTAAGTTAGAGTATTTTGATACCATTATGTAGCAGTTTATAATGCATGATTGTAAACCTATGAGTATTCCTTTTCCCATTTTAATTAAGCTTTCTTTAGATATGTGCTCGAACTCAGATGATGATTTTGAGGATATATATAACATGCATTATGCTATTTTTGTTAGTAACCTAATGTATGAAATGGTTTGCACTAGACTAAATATTGCCCAAATAGTGGGATTTTTGAGCAAGTTTATGTCTAACCCTAGTAAGGAGCATTGGAATTATGTGAAAAGGGTGTTTAGATGTTTTTTAAGGACTTTTGATTATTGTTTGTGTTATCATGGTACTAATGATGTGGTTAAGACATTAGAAATATAGGGCTTTGTTGATGTAGATTGGGTAGGTGACTTGGATAGTCGAAGGTTCACTGGTGGTTACTTGTTCTCCCTATTTGGCAGTGCAATTAGTTGGATGAGTAAGAGTTAGCTCATGGTTACTTTGTCCACCACTGAAGAAAAGTATATGGCTACTACACATGACTCTAAGGAGGGGTATGGTTATAGAGATTATGTTTAGGTATTTTTCTATTATAGGGTGGTTAGAACCAATTGTTTGGCCAAGAACCCCATGTACCATGCTCATACCAAGCATGTTAATGTTCAATATCATTTTTGGGGGAGAAAGTAGAGAATGGTAAGGTGATTTAACAAAAGGTGGACACTCAGGATAAAGTTATAGATTCTCTCACAAAGCCAATGAGCATAGAGAAGTTCTTGTGATGCAAGAAGTGCATGGGCTTAGGATCATGTAGTTGATTTACTTTATGGTTCCTATAGATGTCATTGCAATGTATAATATCAAGTGGGAGAATGTTAGGATAGTTTGATATTTAATTTCTATCCTATGTGTAATATGTTATATTTGACAAGTGGGCCTGAAGACCCCCAATACCTACTAGCTAAAGCCAAAGGATCCAACATATGTAGTTGAAGGATGCATAGGTACAACTAGAGTTGTGCTAGGAGGTTTAGTGGTAGTTCTCCTAAAGTTTTTGTTGCCCACTTTTTATATTTTTTGGGTTCTTTTCACATTGTTTTCTTGGCCTATGGTATTGTAAAAATACCTTTTCTATGTGCCTATTAATATTTACAAATGTATGAGAGGTTAGTGTAGTGAGTTTTATAGAGATTTCATAGGTACATAGGGACTATCAAAATGCTATCAGATTGAAGGGATAAAGTTTATTGCATATGTACTCTTGTGTTGAAGATTAATACATATGTGTGCCTCTCTTTGATGGTGGATTTTTTCCCGCAAGGGTTTTCTCCACATACATCTAGTGTCGTATTATTTATCATTATTTATTGATTTCTATTTGTTGGTTTTAAATTTCCATATAATCTCTTAATGGTTAATCGAATGTTGCATTAATAGAAAATTAGATTTGCATACTCTTTGAAGGGATAACATTTGTAGTAGTTTACCTTGTATTAACAACATTTTTTAACTTAAAACATTAAAAAGGATCTTCAATTTAAGGTACCTTCAATCAAAACTAGTTAACACATGGAAGCATGTAGACCTTCAAAATAATTTTTGCCTCCTAAAACTCATTTTTGTGAAATGGCCTACAAGTGGGATAGGGATTGTTTCTTCCACCCTACAATCATTTTTTCCACTCTTATTGTACTTAAACTATATGTATATCCTAATTTCTACCTCTTTCCCTAGATTCCTTGGGGGTAATCTTCTTTTATGCTTGCTAGGGGAAATTCCTTTCTCATCCTCCTTTTCCTATCTACCTTTCTTACTGATACCTTGGCATTTTCCCTTTCTCCTCTTATCCTTCTTCCTTAAATTGATCAACTCCTCTTCTTTCACCAATCAATTTAAGGGGGGACATACTCTCTACAATCTTTATATGATTATTTTAGTTCCATTTTTTATTTGGCTTGGCATATCCTCCTTTTTAGTTGGATGGTGACCACAATCATTTTTATTTTGTAGTTGGCTTAATACCCCTTTCTTTGTAGTGGTGGTGACATGGCCACTTTTATTGTTGGGCTTGGCCAAGCCCCTTTTTGAGTGACAACTACATAACTATTATATAATTTATTTTGGGCTTGGCCTAACCCCCTCTCCTATTTTGATGGTTAGAGCATAACATAACATTTTAGAATGTGTTTTCCACTCCACCGTTTCCATCTTTTGTCTCATCTATATCCTTTTAATCCTACTTCTACTCTATGTGATCCTCCATGGATCCCATCTATTTGGTAAAATATCATTAAAACATTAGCTAGTTCGATAAATGTGTGTGTGATTCCATCTAGCATATTTCTTCAATTATTTCATAGAATATTTCTTCTTGATGAACAATTATAGTGTTTCTTTATATGGGTGTATTGCAAGATTGGAGCACATTGTAATGAATGACAAAGTTAAGCTTGAAGACAAAGAGCACATGCTCTTATCTATTCTTACATAATTTAATTTTATTTTTTCTATATATTTACTTTACCCACTAAAGTGGGGAGTAAATGTAAAGACAATAATTGCCTACATTACAATATGTACCTTATCTTTGTTCACTTTGGTGTCCATTCTCATAGATATGTTTTAGGATTAATATGCCTTATATCTAGACTTATACCTATCACTTGGCTAATTTGTAGGCATCCCTAGGCTCTCTCAAACATATTAAACCTACCTTGGAAGTTTTAGAATTTGTCTCTAAAAAGACACTCAAACACCAAAAATGCTAGTGTCTCGAGCTTAAAATTTAAAGCTTTTTAAATTAAATGCACCTAAAATCCTAATGTTGTCCTAACATGTTTTCTAATGGTCATTTTGATCTAAGTGTGAAATAAAGACATATTCATTCTCATTTGAAAGGGCTCTACATATTCTAATATTTCTCTCCATCCATACTATTGTTGTAGGGTTATCAAGGATCCATATTGAAAATTTGTTGCAAAGATCATCCTTGCCTCATTTACATATATCTACCATTATTTATTTCTTTTGGATCCACCATTCCCACAACCAAATTTCCTTAACATCACTCTTCTCTCAACATTTTATTTTCTACTCTTCCATTACTTTCTTAAATTATCCTCTAATGGATTCTTAAAATTTCAAATCAATGGTATCCATAACCTTCATTATTCCCTCCTATAGATTATACCTCTAAGTTCTTGATTTCTCTTGTCCAAACTAGTCTAGTGTCTCTCATCACCTCCTTGATTCCTCCATTGTACTCACACATAACACGTAGGGTCTATCCTTTTAATTTAAGGGATTAGATATCACATAAATTTGCACACACCACTTTCCCCACACATAGGATAACACACTTAAAATTTCATTTCAGGGGCCTAATTGACGTAGCTTCCCAAATAGATAATTTATACTTTTTTATTTCCCATCTAACTTCAAACATCAAAAAATAGATATTAGAGACACTTATATAGATTCTAGTAGGACATGAATAAGAGGATCAAGGTGAGCAATCCCTAAAATTTTTAGGATCACATGACTAAAAGACACCATCCTAATGTCACAAGTGTCAGGAAAGAGTGTTTGCAAATCTATTCAATTGGAGCACCCTAGGTGTAGAAGTTTCAAGAAGGAGTTCTTCTATAAAACACTAGTGTCTCTATTCAACATAGAGAACTAAACATTTATAGGTTCCTGCTTCTAATATTCTCTAGTTCATTTCCATAATCAAATCTAGTCTATCTTCACTTCCACAAATGTACATTCTTACCTTTCTCTTTCATTTACATGTTCCTATCCAAACTCTTCTATTTGTTTATCTTCAATGGGATATTTTGAATATATTTGTATTTTACTATTATATTATTTGAGTATACATCAGATTGTTGCTAAATTAAGATGATATATTGAAAGATTCAAATAACCTAGTTGATATTTTACATTGGTTTTAAATACACTTAATCTAGGCTTCCTAATTTTATTTTTCATTTGGTGTCTATGTAATTTATCTTTTCATCCTTTTTATTGGCCTTCACTTCATTAGACTTCTAGAAGAGGAGGTATAACCATCTATTTCAATATATTGAGCATATGATCATGCTTCATCTATGTCAACTAGTTTAGAAAGAAATATAGGCCTTTGAAGATGTTTGTGAAGAACTCCTAGAATATACTTCATTAGTACTTCTTCTAACACATCTTTACCCATTTGTATAGCCTTTATACAAACCTTACTAGTGTATCCTTGGACACTTTGGCCTTCTTTTTTCCTAAGAAATTTCTATTCAATACTTTTTTCTTCCTTATGACATAATGGATAGAATTTCTTCCAAATTAATTATTTAAAATGCTCCCAAAAGCTTATAGAAGTATTTTTCATAGCCATAGAATATAAGAGACTTTCAAACTAGGGAAAATGAGATCTTTTAATCTACAGTGAGAGTATGCATACTAGAATATACCTCAAGTTTTGTGATCTAATTACCAAGCATCTTTGTATCCACATCACCTTCATATGGTTGTATCTCAATATTAAGCTCCATCTTGAATAGAGGCTTGGTTGGTATACCCTTATCAGCATTTCAAGACTATCATTCATTAGAATTAGACTTTTTATCATCCAATATCTCCATGAGGGTCTTCATTGGGCCTTTCATGGTATCAATTGATTGAGAAAGGCTTACTATGGCATTCTCCATCCTACATAATATTCAACATATTTACAATCCTCTTCTCCTTCCATTCTTCTAAAATCCTTATTCCACTTGTAGGATTAAGTCTTTTTTAAAGGTAGAATCTTCTTTTCACTTGATCTAGTTGTGGGCATGAACATAAAAATTTTCACAACACATATCCCAAAAGGAATGAACTTTCTCTAATACCGCTTGATCCATAAACTAGATTGGTATTCATTAACTAGCATATTAACATTGAATATTAATTCTTAGTCTAGGAGAGCAAAAAATATTGAAATTAAATAATAGGATCTTAGAAAGGAAATAGAATAAAGATAGAGAATTAACACCATTAGTAAGACATGTTTACCTTGGATAAAACCCTTGTGGGTAAAAACTCTATCAAATGTTAGTGTGCACTCACTTAATGATTTAAATTGGCATTATAATGGAAGTATAACCCTTTGTCAATGGACAAAGATTCCAAATAACAAAGAAAACTCCCAATGACCTCTAAATGCTCTAAAATTATTTCACCTATTATTTTTGATATTGATAAAAATATTTTACCTATTGTTCCTAGTGTAATAGGACCATAAATAATAGATTATTCACTACTAGAACTCAACTCATAGCTCTCAAAGATGATAGAAAAACATTAAAAACTCCTTAAACACATCCCAAAGAGACTAAAAATAGTTATAACATATTTGGAGGTTAAAAAGTCTTGAAAACTATGCCTATAAGAAGAAATTTTGAGAATTGGAATGTCATTGATTGTACACAACATCTAACAAATTTGTTTCTTCCACTAGAGAGATGTTTGTGTATTCACTACAGTCATGATGAGTTCACTATGGTATATGGTGAATTCTTCATGATGGTTTTATTTTTCGTAGCTGCTAAAATTGATAATTTTTCTAAAATAGGTAAAACTCTTAGTTTTTAAGATCTTCTCACACACTAAATCCTACACATGGATGTCCCAATCCACCTTGAAAATTCTATAACATTAACAAAATTGTCCTAGTTCTAAAAACATTCCATGAAATACAAAAACTAGATCTTTTTTTAAATCAAATGGGAAGTGCATTTTAAAAAGTAAAATTAAATATTATTTTCATTCAAGTATTTCCTAATAGTAATAATCTAAATCAAAGTGGTTGATTGTTGTTTAATTTAGCCAGTATTCCATTATATACTCAAATTTATTTTTAATTGTGTTAGCACTCAAAGATGTATCTCCACAAATCCTAAAGGGAAACACAAAAACCTAAGGCTAGGGAAAGTCAACATAGGATGATGGGTTTGTTGGCAAGAGACACTATATGGATTCATGGTTGTTGTCATTGATGGCAACAAAGGTCATCCCACATATCCGCAAGTTATAATGTGTCTCTACCGGAAGTCAGAATAAAGATTGTTGTGGTCCGGTGAACAAGAACAGAGCATGTGGCAAGGTCCGACAGATTGATCCGGATCTCTCAGAGGAAGTGTCTTGGTGCAGTGCGGATTTGGGGAAGTCAAGAGGACTACCTTGAGTGGTATATTCCAAGGATTTAGCCTCCGGTGATGGACAAGGAAAAAGATATGAATAGTTGAGTACCGGATTCCTGAGAGACAGTGAAAATAGAGGAAGAACTGACTGACAGAGTATCAGACTACTTTCTGGATGTGTTACTATTGATGATAGAGGTTGTGAAGGCATGAATCATGTTTGGCCGACATGATTAATGATATCTACAAGTATATGCTTGATCCGCATTGCTTGGTGAGGAAGGATTCAGCCGACAGAACAAGAGTTTGTAAGAAACTAGACTGTTCCGGATGCCGACTAGAAAGGTGATGAAATTACTTGTGCGGATATATATAGAGGATGGATTTAGTTGTGAAGTATGTGACGGTGTGAAGATATATGCGAATAAGTCCAGAACAGAGCAGAGGTAGCAAAAAGGATCCGGTATGTGAAAGATAGCAGAATAAAGAACAGAGGAAAAATGAAGTGCAGCAGATCAGTGTACTGAGCCTAACCGGAACTGAATTCCAGCATATGCAAATGCTTCCAATCAGTTCAAGACTGTGATTCTTATCACTTTGTAGACAGTGTGTCTTCTTGTAGGCAGTGGGCCTCTTGTGAGCAGTGTGCTCGGGCAGTGAGCCCTAATTGGCAAGTGCCATTTTTGTAATCTCCTATTCTTCTAACAGAGAATAATTTTGGGTTAATCACCCCATGGTTTTCTCCCTTAACAGGGTTTCCACGTCAAAAATACTGTGTTATGTGTTTCTTATTTCATGTTAATGTTTTAGTGTTTTATTCAATACTGCATCAATTAATAAGAAAGTTCAATAAGGGAAATAATTAGGATAACTGATTCACCCCCCCTCTCAGTTATCAACAATTGGTATCAGAGCTAAGTTCCTCCTAATAGAGCCTAACAGCTTGAGGAAGATCTGGGAGTTCAAATGGATGCATATGGTTTAAGGGAGCAACTCAAGACTGCTCTTGAGGATCTTGAACAGTCAAATTTTGAAGTCAGTGAATTAAAGGAAAGACTCAAACAGGCTGATGAATTCATGAGAGAATTAAAAGACAAATTAAGTCTCTCTATGAAAAAGAGAAAGGAGCTACTCCAACAGTTGGCAAGACAAAGTGAAGAAAGCAATACAAATGAAGAATTGACTGAGCAAACCAAGTTATGCGAAAAGTTATCAAAAGAAGTCATTATGTTAAGACATGAAATGGAATCAGGAACTATAAAGTTTACTCAAGAGATTGAAGAAAAAAGAAAGGCTGAAGACAATCTAAGACAATCTCTTAAAGAAAAATCAGAAGAATGCCACCAGATGGACAGGATTATCAGACATCTTGAATCTGATCTTGAAGATGCCAAAGATAATGAAGAAAAACTTGAGGATCAAATTGCCTCTCTCAAAAGAGACCTTCAAACAGCAAATGAATATAAAGAGAAATTCAAGATAAGTTCTGCTCAACTTGAAGTTCTTCTTGGAAGTCAAAAAAGGACAGATGACAAGTATGGTTTGGGATATGAGAAAGGAGAAAGCTCCGGATCCGGTCAGAAGAATCTTGGATCAGAAAATCCAAGGAGCAGGCCTAGAAGACCTCCGGTAAGACAGCCAAATGCTCAAAGATATCCATCCTTCAATGGATACTGCCACAGCTGCAACCACTTTGGTCACAAAGCTAATCAGTGCAGAATGAGAATGAATCAGATTAATCCATCCTTCTCCGGACAGTGCTTCAACTGCAAAAGGTATGGACACAAATCCCATGAATGCAGAATTATGCAAGTAAACAAATCATTCAAAGGTAGATGCTTTACATGCAATAGAGTAGGTCATATGGCTAATCAATGCAGATCAAGAGGATATCAGTCAAATATGCAAAGAAATGTTATTTGCCAAATCTGCAATAGGTCCGGTCATAATGCTAAAGTCTGCAGAAACAAGTATCAGGACAAAAGAGGTCCGGTGTATAATCAGAATCAAGACAAGGGTAAACAAAAGATGAATGCGGATGAAGTTAGGAATCAGATGAGCAAGATTTGGGTGAAGAAAAGTTCAGAGAATGTAGAGGTTGGATCCGCACCAGACTCTGGTGCCGATATTTCTTCTGGAAATTAAAAAGTGAGCTCAGGCTCAGGGGGAGACTCAAAGAAAATCCTGTTCCCCCAGCCAAACAAGTGGTGCCGGATGTGGCACAAGATGCGGATTAAAGGGTTTGTAGATATGAGTCTTGAGATGCTTCAGTCAAGTTTTCAGAGGTCCACATGGAGTCACGAAGAAGCTGTGATCGATCAAATAAGACATGTTCAGGGAGATGCTCCGGTATGACAAAGGATTACAAAAAGGTTCGAAGAGATCCGGAAGTGCACTATCTTGTTCTACGGATTGGACAGAGTGTTTGGGATGTTCTTGTAATATGTTACCTCGATTTATTCATGATTGAAAGATCCAGATGATATTCGCAGATCAGGACTAATCCGAGATACTCCAAGCTATCCAGACAAGGCAAACCGGAATAATGTAGGTGAAGCATTTATTGCAGACAGATATTAGGGTTCGCGGAGCAATATAAGGGATTTCTCAAAAGTCATTTGCTCATTCTGCACTCAAGAAGAAGCGAATAGTGGAGCTCTGCAACAAGATTCATCAAGCACACCAAGGATCTCCTGCCGAAGTCATTGCATAAAGAAATCAATCCAATCACTCCGTGCAAGTCGAAGGCGCATAAGGTATTCTCCGTTTTTCATTACCTCACTGCAAATCTTTGAAGAATGGCTACTCCAAACATAGTTAAGATCTCTGATAGACCTCGCCCCACATTCAAGAAACATCCTTACAAATCATTGGAGATAGATCCACTAGGAGCCTTCTCTAGTGTTCCTCATGGAGTTTTACATACTGAAGACATTAGGGTTTACATACATGCAAGCATTGAGGAATTTGGGGAATTCAAATTAAGAGACCTCTATCACAAGCAACTGATAGACAATGCTTTTGAGCTTAAACCAGAGTATAAGGATATCCAGAAGAAACAATTTGAGCAATTTATTCATTTCCCCTGCTTTGAAGAAGATGAATGGGTCTGGTATGTACTGAGCAGGATGCATGACAACTTTCTATGGCTGGATAGACCCTGCAAGATCACAAAAGAGGCAATTAGAGCAGTAACTGGTCTATACTCTTCCGGAGGGATACCTATCCTCAAATCTGTCAAGAACAACATTGTAACTGAGGCCACCGGATCAAAATTTGATAAGAGGGCAATGACCATTGAAGATATTTCAGATCCGGATATCAAATATGCATCCATGATAATAGGATACAAGATCTATCACTCCAGCAGGGAGAATTCTGTATCCGGAACTGCAGTATACACTGCCTATGAAATGCTAAGAAAGAATGCAGAATATGATCTCTACGAACTACTGCTAAGCCAATTAATGGAAAATATACAGAAAATCAAGAAGGATAAGAAGAATTCCTTTAAGTATGGTACTCTTATTGTATGTCTATTCTTCTACTTCATGAATGAGCTACCCGGATCGAGTGGATGGGTATGGCAGAATGACAAACCTGTTGCAGTCCAGATAAGAGACTATTTGCATGGACTTGGGGATGCAAAAGCGAGAAATACAGCTCTATGGGGATACTTCAAAAACTTTCAGAGCATGATGCAAGCAAGAGAGAGAATTCCCCAGTCTCTTGTTGAAAAATACAAAGACTCAGTGTGCTTTATGGTTGACACTGATCAGTGCCTAATGGAGGCAGTGGAGCCAAGGACTGTCTGGATCATGCCCATGGGGTATGAAGTGGATGAACAGATAGTGGAGCTGCATGTTCAACACATGCTAAGTCAGCCCAAAGATCCTAAGGCAGAAAGGTTTGGAACCTTTGAGGAGCTGAGTGTAAAAATACATGTAGAACTCAGGGAACCTGAGATTAAAAGAAAGGTGAGAAAAGAAGTAGAGCACATTGCTCAAGGCCTAGGCATCTCAAAAGAGGCACTTGATGCCAACCGGGAAAAGAGGAGGAAGGCTGAGGAAGAAGAGAAAAGTAAAGAAAGTGCTCCAGTTGAAGCTCCCACCCGGACCAGATCATCAAAGAGATCTGCACCTCCCTCAACCAAAAGTTCAAAACCGGAAGTCCAAGCATCCGGTAAGAGATCCAAGACAGAAGCCACAAGGGCTTATGGAAGCCAAAAGGATGAAGAGGAAACAGAGTCAGATGAGGGAGTAAAAGAAATAAAGAAACAGAAGAAGAAAGGATCCGGTAAACCCTCCACAGGCCAAGACAAGGATGAAATGGCGGAGGTATCTGTTGAAAAGCCCACTCTGTCTCTAGAGAATGTAATCAAGTCGGTCACGGTGGATGGAAACCTTCAACCAATGACTGAATCTTATGATGACTTCAGTGAGGCTGACCAAAAGACTCTTCAGGAAGCCACAGTCAAATATCTGAACATATACAATAAGGCTTTCATTGAGATCATATCTCTTATTCCTAAAAGCCTAGAAAAGGAATTAGAAGTAAGAAAGAACAATGCTCATGCCAAAGATCTTGAGATCCGGGAGCAGATAGCTATTCAGCTATATCCTCAAATTGATCCCAAGACAATGAACATGATCTTCAAGGACTGCAAAGATGAGTTCAGAAGTAAAGCCAGGATGAATCAACTCATGCTTGGTGAGACTGACAAAGTGGCCCAAGAGACAGAAGAGATCCTCCGGAAGGCCTTCAAAAGGTTCAATCTTCCTGTTGTAGAGGACTTAGGTACAGAAACAGCTGAGGACTTGGAACCCTCTGCTCCAGAAGAAGTGGGCCCTGAACATACAAGCATCTCTCCTCCAGTTTCCCCTACAGTCTCCGGATCCAAAGAAGAAGAGCAATTAAAGGAGAAGGAAGCAGTGGTGAAAGACAAAGAGGTTGACAGTTCCAAGACTGCAGAAGAAAAGAAACATCTGTCTCCAGCAAGAGACACTGCACAAACTGTTCAACAATTTTTGAGCAAAGAAACTTTAGAGATTGATGAACCGGAGCTTCTAAAAGGCCCATTCGACTTTGACTCTCTCTCTCCGGTACAAACAATGAAGATAGCTTCATTTGCAAATGCCAAGGCAAATGAAAAACTCCTGAAGTCTCATATGGAAGACTGTGAGTTGATAGAGGCTGCTTCCGGAGTACTTGTAAAGATTATGCCATCAATCCAGATAGATCCGACAGCCTCCTCTTCCGGTAATCTAAAAACCTTAGTCAGCAGTGTTGATACACATTTTGATTCTCTAGAAAAATCAGCTGAAGAAAAGGTCCGGAAGGAATTTTTGGATAAAAGATTTTCAGAAATATTAGAATTAATCTCTAAAGATAGGAAGATTGTGAGCATTGGAATAAAGAGCTTAGAGAATGCTCTCAAGGATGGCGGTGACATCTACAAATTTTGTATATCCTGGTCAAAGGCAACAGCAGCAATTGATAAGAAAATAAAAGAGGAACAGGATAAGCTACAAAGCTTATCTCAAAGTTTTGATCCTCTCTCTTCCTCCATAATAAATCAAGAATGTCAGACTATTGCAGTCTTGAATGAAATAAAGAATCTTGAGAAGGAAAGGAAGAATATCACTAACCGGATGGGAGAACTTAGAAGGATTATAATCCCTAAGTTGGAAACTATGCATGAGGCCATCAGTGATGCTCAGACCACCGCCCAAACAAAAGATCCGACAGATCTCAAGCGGGCAGAAGCTTTTGCATTTTTGTTGAGTGGTCACATTTCAATTTTGGATAGAATGAAGCAAAGTTGGGCTACAGAAATGATCCAATTGCAGACATCCTTTGCAGACATTCTTCAGTATATGTGAGTATGTAAATATGCGGCTATGTATAGAAAATTTTTGAAAATTTTGGTGTGCGGACCCTACCCTTTGCCATTGATGTCAAAGGGGGAGTGAGGAGCAGTGAAAAATGAGGAATCCAACTAAGGGGGAGTTCCAGAAATTGTATATAAAGACAGAGCATCAGCAAAGGGGGAGCATAGTGTAAACACTTAGTCATTTTTCACTAAGTGTTGCCATCAATGCCAAAGGGGGAGATTGTTGGCAAGAGACACTATATGGATTCATGGTTGTTGTCATTGATGGCAACAAAGGTCATCCCACATATCCGCAAGTTATAATGTGTCTCTACCGGAAGTCAGAATAAAGATTGTTGTGGTCCGGTGAACAAGAATAGAGCATGTGGCAAGGTCCGACAGAT
Source organism: Cunninghamia lanceolata (assembly GCA_027924645.1). Lineage (NCBI taxonomy): Eukaryota > Viridiplantae > Streptophyta > Pinopsida > Cupressales > Cupressaceae > Cunninghamia > Cunninghamia lanceolata. The sequence continues at coordinate 6,223,309 of BSBN01000312.1, forward strand.
TGATCCGGATCTCTCAGAGGAAGTGTCTTGGTGCAGTGCGGATTTGGGGAAGTCAAGAGGACTACCTTGAGTGGTATATTCCAAGGATTTAGCCTCCGGTGATGGACAAGGAAAAAGATATGAATAGTTGAGTACCGGATTCCTGAGAGACAGTGAAAACAAAGGAAGAACTGACTGACAGAGTATCAGACTACTTTCCGGATGTGTTACTATTGATGATAGAGGTTGTGAAGGCATGAATCATGTTTGGCCAACATGATTAATGATATCTATAAGTATATGCTTGATCCGCATTGCTTGGTGAGGAAGGATTCAGCCGACAGAACAAGAGTTTGTAAGAAACTAGACTGTTCCGGATGCCGACTAGAAAGGTGATGAAATTACTTGTGCGGATATATATAGAGGATGGATTTAGTTGTGAAGTATGTGACGGTGTGAAGATATATGCGAATAAGTCCAGAATAGAGCAGAGGTAGCAAAAAGGATCCGGTATGTGAAAGATAGCAGAATAAAGAACAGAGGAAAAATGAAGTGCAGCAGATCAGTGTACTGAGCCTAACCGGAACTGAATTCTAGCATATGCAGATGCTTCCAATCAGTTCAAGACTGTGATTCTTATCACTTTGTAGACAGTGTGTCTTCTTGTAGGCAGTGGGCCTCTTGTGAGCAGTGTGCTCGGGCAGTGAGCCCTAATTGGCAAGTGCCATTTTTGTAATCTCCTATTCTTCTAACAGAGAATAATTTTGGGTTAATCACCCCGTGGTTTTCTCCCTTAACAGGGTTTCCACGTCAAAAATACTGTGTTATGTGTTTCTTATTTCATGTTAATGTTTTAGTGTTTTATTCAATACTGCATCAATTAATAAGAAAGTTCAATAAGGGAAATAATTAGGATAACTGATTCACCCCCCCCTCTCAGTTATCAACAGGGTTGGACTTATGATTAGACTATAGTAATAGTGGGCAATTCATGAGACTAGGTAATCGCTCCTTCTTCTTTAGGCTCTGCTAGGCCAAGGGGGGTGTTCCCTAAGGTATTTAGAAAAGATAATTACAAATAAATATTAAATGATAGCTAGGTCATCAATAGCCAAACCCATTGTATTATGAACCTCTAAATTTTTCACTAAGCTCATGTCAATACTGGCTTCTATAACTAGACCTTCTAGCCTTAAACAAGAAACCAACAACATCCTTACACATGCACCAAAAGATGAATATATTATTACATTACCACATGTGAATCCCCTTATGTTTTACATACACATATGCAAGGTGTAGGCATGCCAACATGATTCTCTAAACATTTATCATTTTCAACTCACTAAGAATATGGCATAAGTTACATAAATGAATTGCGAAAGAAAGGTAGGTCCTAACCTAATTCTATACTAAGGGAAAGCTAAGTAAAATCTATTTTTGAATGTTTCTAGTAAGCTAATATCTCACTGGCAAGATTGATGCCTACTTCATTTGGAAACTAAGTCAAGTGTTGCAAGGAGGATTAGAGAATACATGTAAACTAGGAATGGAAACAAATTTAAATATGCATATAATACAAAATATTAGAGGCATCTGCAACTAAACATACTTCAATCATCCATCTCAAATTAGCAATACTCCATATACACCAAAGAGAGACCACTAAAAAATAGTTTGTAATGCATTATAATTCTATCACATTAATCACCTCCTCATTACATTAGGGAAACAAATGTGGTAAGAGAACACCAATAGTTAGGCTCAAAGTATCACCTAAATTATTACAACTTTCCATGTAGACATCCAATTGCAAACAAATCCATGCTTCATCAATTTTTCATATGATTTATAAATACCCACATCCCTTACAAGAACATGAATTGCTTCATTTGATGCCCTAAAATATGCTTTTATGACCTCTATATAGAGATGGTTTAAAGACTAGCCAACAACAACCTTTTTCATTTTTTTAACATGTATATAGTATTAGAGTTCATTTAACCTCATGGATGGAGTTGTAGGGGATGTTTGTAGTCAACACATGTTACCCTTAAGTACAATAATCTCTATAAAAATATTCATTACATCAATTGAATAGTACCCTAGGGAAAAGAAGAAACCTTCATGATGCTCAAACAAGTCATCTAGTATCAATTTGTAGGGTTTCAAGGGAGAGAATTCCTTACAAAAACATCCAGGTAACCCATAGTGGTTTCTTCATGCTATCATGGCCAAGAATTTAAATACACACTTTAGAGGGGTCCACATGTAATTGCAAGCATTTAAATATTTTCCCAAGTTCAATTGCTTCCATTTGAGGGCATTCGTGGAATTCTAGTGCATGTAGGGGAGTAGGTGTGGACCTAGATTTGAGTAGCAAAGTTTCAAGGTAGAAAAGAAATTGGGATTTGTAAATTTCATGGGGAGCACAGAAGTCTACAAAAGAGGAGCATAATAGAAATTAGAGGTTGGGGCACAATTTGAAATACACAAGGGGGAGAAAGTTTGTGGAGAAAATGAATGGTAGAGTGAAGATGTCTTAAGAAAGAATTACACAATTGCATTAGGGATTTGGGTTCATGGAGCATAAGGATATTAGGATTATGGGGTGGAGAAGTAGGGAGGCAATGTAATTTCAAATAGGATGAAATCTATGGGAGAGTAACATGGTGGGGATCAAGGATGGGAAAGATATTTTTAACATTACAAGACTATGTAGAGACCCAAAAACTCCATAGTGATAAGTTGGTAGAAACTAGAGGAGAGCACATAATCTACAAAGATTACATAATTGCTCTCATGTTTCAAAGCTATATTGGGGCCAACATTTTGACCACAAACCCCCAAACATGAAAATTTTGATACTTAGGAATACAAAAAAGACTTATAGGGTCAAGGTAAATAGCACAATGAATGATTACATCAATGGAGTCCATTGAAGAATATCTTAAATAAAAAATTTAAGATGGACAAAGTTGGGAACTAGAGCAACTGTTAGATCTAGGGCACACAACTGAGAGGGGGGTGAATCAGTTGTACAAAAACTTGCTTCTACTTCAAACACTTGATTCTTCTTTGTTAGTTAATAGCATATTAGTTAACCAGTCATGAAAGCATAACACAAACACAGGAGCAGATAAACATCAACATATTAAACACCAAGATTTTGACATGGAAAACCTGGTTAAGGGAAAAACCACGGGGTGATTAACCTAAGGATTATTCTCTGTTAGAAGAATAAGAAAAATGGATGGCACATGCCAATTAGGGCTCACTACCCGAGCACACTACTCACAAAGAGGCACACTACCTACAAGAGACACATTGTCTACAAAGTGATAAGAATCACAAACTTGAACTGGAGATTGACATCTTTACCATGCCTGGATCAGTTCCATTTAAGCCTGAGAAACTTCTGCTCTACCCTTTGCTCTTTCGCTATTCCACACTCATCCGCTACACCACACATTTTGAAATGAACTCACAAACCTTTATTTATACAAGGCATCAACTTAGGAACTATCATCTAAGTCAGCAATCATCCATAAGAGCATTCGCAAGTCGGCAATCATCCACAAGAACATTCGCAAGATGAATAACTCATCCGGTTGGCCAGTCTGAATAAGAACATCTTCATCTGGAAGAATATCTTTAATTCCAGGCTCTAACACTCATGCAGACCGACAACATAACCTCAACATGATCCAAGCACCTTCACAAGCTTGCTTGAATCACCAGGTACATCCGCACTCCTTTTCCTACTGGAATCTCTTCTCCTCTTCTTTCGAAACTTCAAGAACACAGTCTGTTGTGACTGTCAAACTGAAACAGGTTCTTTCGAACCTCCAAACTACGTACAAACTGAGATGACACATCACAAGGACATCTCAAGCACTCCTTCCAGTCCGTAGAATCTGACAATGCACTTCCAAATCTCACCGGACCTTTTTGTAACACTCTGTCACTCTGGAGCATCTCCCAGAACCAGTTCTACTTGATTGATCACAACTTCTTCATATCTTCATGCGGACCTCTGAAATCTTAACTAGAGCATGTTAAGACTCATATCTACAAACCCTTTAATCCGTATCCTCTAAGCCTCAACTTATTGAGTGCTTTTTCCCTCTTCTCATCATTGTTCTTCACTGAGACTAATTTTCTCAATATCCTCAGCACACAGCTCATCCAATCCTTTTTATCAATGCAATATGAGTATGTTGACATTAATGACAACACTAGTTAACCTCATACTTGCAACAGCAACAATATGCACAAAATGCAATTTTAGGTACATGAAAGATTAGGTACCAACATAGGCTCTATTTGGGGATGTGTGCCACTTTTTGTAAAGAAGAAATTAAGTGTTGCATTAAATTTCTATGTTTACATTATGTGAGTTGGGTTGCAAAAATGTAATTTACTAGAATTTGATTAATAGGACTAAAAAACTAAATTCATAGTAAAGAAGAACTCGATATGTCTTAGTAATCAACCTTAGAAGCTTACTATCTTAAATGTTATCACATTACATAGATGTCCATGCAATGCACTATAGTCTTGGTCTTGCACTGTCATCCCAGAAAGTTATAAAACTCAACTATTTTTCTAGATTCAAGCTTTTCTAAACAACATGAGACAAAGACAATATTAGCATTAAACAAGGTAAATGCCAAATAACACATAAATTCTAGAAATGGATTTATTCTATGTATTTTGAAATGAAAATAGAAATGACAAAAAATAGATGAAGAGAGTGTAAACCTCTATGCATTTGAATATCTTGAGAACCTATTGTTAGGACAAGAAAAATGGTTGGTACTACTTAGGAGCTTGCCAAGAATAGTAAAGCCCCTATTTTGTTATTTCAACCTCTATGGGTAGTCAAATAGAAAATGAAGATTGGAGTGTGTGTGTGCACTTAGCCTATGTGCATCTAGAACTATGATCATCAATAATAAAGTAAATCTATAACCATTAATCCCTATTTTATAGGGAGAAATAGTATGCATATTTGATTAAACAAAAGGAGGTGATGGTCATAAAGAGATATGGCACTTGAGAGAAATTCAGAAGAAAAATGATAAAAAAAATAGCTACAATATTATCCAAAGAAATAATGATAGCTTCAAATTGAAACAATATTACCAACATGATGTAGAAGAGAGAAGTGAGCACATGGAGATGTCAACAAAAATCTAGCAGGATGTAACCTTGGTAAGCTTCAAAAATGGAGGTTTGATTAGCAACAAGTAGCCAAAAGAGAGAGGGGAGAAAGATTGCATGTGTTAGATTCAAAGATTTCTTTTGCAAAAGGTTCATGTAGAAGTTGAAAGGTCAAATTCAAATGCAAGGGCCATTTTTAGACAAAAGGGTATTATAGCAAGCAGTTGGGTGGGAAACCAATGACTCAAATTTTGAAAACTCACAAGATGCTAGTACATCACACAGACATCTGGTCATCGTGCTTGCATCCTAGAGAAAATATTCAAAATTTTACAAGTGGTTCTAGGTTATCTAGAAGAATCGAATGTAATGCAAAAATTTGGTAGTCTGGTGAAGGAAAAGGGTAGGTCAAGGATAAAATGATCCCTAAAACATGATATAGGAATGGACATTCAAATAAGGAAAATTTGTAGTATTAAAATTGTAGGGCATGCAATTTTTTACATTACATTTTGCCCCCAGTTTAGCAGACTGATGTTACTAAGTGATATAGCTATCCTAAAGTATACAAAGGAAATAACAATTTTGAGCATACAAAAAAGGATACACAATAGTCTTCGTATGAGGAATCCATGCCATCAGGCTAAGATTTACAAGACAAACATGCTAAACAAACAAAACCTGCAACACAAAGATGTTAGAAAAACATAAAACACATGAAATAAAGTGTTAGAATAATATAGACCTACAAGACAATAGTGTTAGAAAATCACAAAACCTACAAAACAAATGTGCTAAAAAATCATAAACATGTATATGGAAAAGAAAAAATAATGTACATAATGAAACAACAACTAGAGGAATTCTTATATGGCGAGAAGAATATACTGATTCTAATGATCATCTTAGAGAGAGAATAAATTGATGTACATGAGAGAAACAAAAGTAATCAATATAAAAATAAATACATGACTTAGGCTCTATCTTACTCTATCACTAGGAGTCATGAGAATTGAATGCATGATTCATATAATAGCTTGCTTTGTTACTAGGAATCATGAGAAGAAAATGTATGATTTAAGGATTAGCTTTCTCTATCACTAGGAATCATGAAAATTAGTTGGTAAGATGAATCACTTGTACTAGTGTACTTTATTGCTAGGTGATTCGGATGTTTGATAAAATGCAAGATCACTTGGACTAGTGTGCTCTATTGTTAGGTGATCCAAGATAAGGGTGGTTATGTCCAAGTCTACTCTATACTTGGGACCACAAATTGAAGATGTTAGGAGAGAATGCTAAAATGTGAGAATGGTAGATGCATGCTCCCCTTAAAAAAATTACATAGAAGAAGTGTATGCAATTGATTTTAAGGTAGATGAAAGGGGGTAGAGAAAGGAAAAGTTCCTTAGGAAGGATGCATGTAGGGCATTTTCCCCCAAAACAAGTTGTTCATGCCTCCTAGAATATGGGTGACAACAACAAAGATGAAGAAGGCTAGGTTGTTAGCCGAGAAAAGAGAAGATGGTTGCACCCTAATTATGCTGCCATGAAATGGAAATAAACAAAGAAAGAAAGATACTTGTGCCACATTATAAGTACCAGCACAACTAAGTGATAGTAGAATCAACCAATGATAAAGGTAAAGTGATTTGACATTGTTGCAAATTCCACCTCACAAGGAGAATGAAGAGAGTTATTTAGAGGTAAAGAAGTAGCATGAGTAAATATAGGGAATGTTAGAAATGGACCAAAACAACTTCTCATCAAAAGAAGGGAGAAGTGTATTAGCTATGACAGAACTAGGGGTTTGTTGAATGCACAAGACAACTGAGAGGGGGGCTGAATTAGTTGTAGCTTAAAATTTCAAAACCCTCACACACATTTAGATCCACACAAATTCAATTAACCCTTAAACTATTATGATGATTAACCATGAAAAACAAATAACAGAAACTAAATCAAATCAACATCAAACACAAGAGAACACTAGATTTACGTAGAAAACCCAAGGAAAAAAACATGGTGAGGATTAGCTCACAATATAAAGTACTAACAACACCAAATTACAAAAGGCTCACTGCCCAAAGAGAAAGAGAAAGAAGTGGGTCATTGTCAAGATTTGAACTATTATAATTGCATCTAACTTATGCATAGAGTACAGTTCCAATGAAGCTCAAACTACAAAACCAATATTCACCATAATACCAACATCACATTTGTAGCATCACTGAAAGATAGTAGACACCTTCTGCTCACCTCATCCAGTAATCTAACACATGAAGGCTTGTACTGCTCCATACACTCAACCACATTGTTACTCACATCACATCCATCATGAACACACTCGATCACGATTCCTTGACACTCATTTATATTGTCATCAACCTTGAGAACATTCTCCAAGGTTGGCAAATCACCTTAACCCAGAAAATTTAAATTAGGTATGGACCTAAGCATTCTTGTAGTGGAAATGAATGAAAGTGGATCACAACACATCTTAGCTTGGACCTAAATTCATCCAATCACGCTACTCCACACTTTCACAATCACCAAAGCAGCTCCACAATTAGTGTAAACACCCAAGGTCGACCAAACTTGTGTTAACACAATGAACTTTTAAGTACACACTTTCTTAAACCCAAAAATGACTTGCAGACCACATGCAAGGCTTCACCACAATCTAGAGAATTCCACGAACATCTTGAAACATCCTAAAATCCAACAAATTCCTCCGCAATAACTTTCACCTGCCGCACAACCTTATCCTGTTTATCCAGTATGCTCAACTATCTATGTTATATACTGTATCTTTAGAAATCAACTTTCAAAGCACCAAACCAAAAAAACTTCAACAGAAGAAAGATATAAACCTTATAAGCACAAATCTATAACTACAAGACCTGAAACCACTTTGTAGAGAAATGTGGAGCAAAGACATTTCTCCCAGACACCTCTGCATGATTCAGAAACATAGTCCACACACTGGCGAAAAACTTTCTCTGTACAACGAACCAGAGCACCAAACTTGGAATATAAAAACTCTTAACACCTCTAAACAACATATCCAAACTACAAAGACAGATCTTCAACATAGAGGAAATGCAGAGAAAAACTAGAACACTATTCTGTAAGCCATAATGCCACTTCAACACATTGTTTCCTTTATTAATCAAATTTTCTCAAACGCACTTGGAAACCAACCAATAGAAACATATTCCTAACAACTTCAGAAAATCTTCAAGGCAACCACATCATCTTCAGCAAAACAACTCAACCAAATAGCTCACACCATTGTAACAACCTCATCTTAGAGACAGTATCCACTCAACACTAACTATTCATATTCTTGCATCTTAAGCAACCCACACAAATGACACAATTGACACCAATGACAACACAAGCTTGTTGACATCAATGACAAAACTGATTACACATACTTGCAACAATCTCCCCCTTTGTCATTGATGGCAACACATAATGTGAAAAACCATCAAGACACAACTCTGCACCAAACTTCTTTTCTTTCTTACTCTCCCCCTTTCTTTCTTTCTTTTACAACTCATACTCTCTTCTCTAACCACAAACTCTTTTCTTTTTCACATTGTTCTCTCTCTCTCTCTCCCCCTTTGACATCAATGGAAAAGGGATACACATCTCACTTTCAATCTTACTTTTAGACAACTACTCAAACTTATACCTTCTTACTACTGCTCTGCAACATCATTTATTTTACTGCTCTGCATGCTCCCCCTTAGAAGCAACCAACATTAGAACTTACTCCCCTTGACTACAACAACCATTATGACCACTACCTGCTCCCACTGAGAGGTAGTCTCCAATATCAATCTAGAATAAGAAATAAAACTTGAACTCCACTAGACTGATGCATCTCCTTATGCATCTAGTTCAAAGGAGGGGCAATAACCCCTAACTTCTCTCGGAGATACTCAAATATATGCTTAGGAAGAGCTTTGGTGAATATTTCAGCAACTTGATCCTTTGTAGGCACATACTCAAGCTTCACTTCATTCTCTGTAACCTTCTCCCTTAGAAAGTGATATTGGATTGAGATATGTTTTTTCCTTGAATGCATCACCAGATTCTTTGAAATGTTAATGGCACTGGTATTATCACAGAAGATAGGAATTGGCTCATCATATACAACACTAATATCCTTCAAAGTTTGCTTCATCCATAACACTTGTGTGCAACAAGATGCTTCTGTAATGTATTCTACCTCTGCAATAGATAAAGATATTGAATCTTGCTTCTTACTTAGCCATGCCACCACTCTGTCTCCAAGAAAGAATGCAACGCCACTTGTACTTTTCCTATCATCAACACATTTAGCTCAATCTACATCTATGTAAGCACATAGATTAAAATCATTATCCTTTGGATACCACAAGCCATGATCCAGAGTGTTGGCAACACAGTGTTGGAGAGATTGTTAGCATGCAGATGATAAGGCAAAGCATGATGTTATGTAATGTTGTCATTGATGGCAACAATAGGTGTAAGGCGTAGAGCAGTTTGAATGGGAATTTTGCAAGAGGGTTTGATCCTCTTCCATTCAAGATTCATCTACTCTTTCTTAGAAGTTAACTATGCTAAGAGATTTGGTTCGGTAAGGTAATTTTGCTAAGTGTCAGTATAACTACCTTTAGTGTATAGTGTTCCAGTTTTTTGGTCTACATTGTTCCGCCATTGAAGATCATGTCTTGCGGCTTTGATATGTTGTTGTTTATCATTAAATCCATCTAATTCTATAATTTTGTCTACTGGTGCTCTCTAGAATGAAAGTTAAGGTTGTCTGAGTATCGCATCCTAAATAGACAGTACGTTGACAATGCCAGAGATAATTTGAATTACTCCGTATTCCACCACAGGTGAACCTTTTGTTGTGTGGACTTGAAGATAAGTTTATGATTACCTAAAGTGTGTATATTCTAGGTTTAAGGCAATTTGGAGTTATGGATACCATTTTGTGGTTTGACAGTTGGTTTATATTAGTGTTACTTTGCTAGTGAAGCCGACCTGGAGGTAGTGATGGTGTGCAGGAGGTAAACATGTTTTATGAAGTTAAGTGGGAGTTATTTTAGGTCCACCTTGACCTATTTGAATTTGTTTCATAGTTTGATTCTTGGTGTGAAGCATGTGCATAAAGATTTGGGACCGACTGCTTGCAAGTTTGATATTGTGACCATTACACTCAATTAGACTGACCTAACTGGTGTTGTGGATGTTACAGATATATATAGAGGAATGTTTTCAGTATCTTTCTAAGGAAGTGATGTGTGTGACCCAAAGAATGTGACAAGTGACTATAGATGGGAATTAAGGAAATACAGAGTAGGACAATGAGATATTTCAGATTAGTAAGAGAAGTTTGTGTTTCTGTAACTTGAGCTCCATTGGAACTGTAATCCATGCATATGTAGATGCAATTGTAATAGTTCAAATCCTAGTAGTGAGCCACTCCATTTCTCTTCTATCTTTCTTTCTTAGTGGGTAGTAAGTCCACTTGGATAGTGAATCCATTTGTAGTGAGTATTCTTTCTTTTGGGTAGTGAGCCCTTTGACAATGAGCCTTTTGTAATTCAGTATTACTACTACATTATATTGTGAGCTAATCCTCACCATGATTTTCCCTTTTAGGGTTTTCCATGTAAATGTCTTGGTGTTCATGTGTTGTGGTTTGTGGCTATATGTTTTATTCTTAATCTTCTTTACTATTATTGAATTTGGTAAATGGATTAAATGCTTATTCTAGGTGTTCAACAACTGGTATGAAAGCAAAGTCCTTTGGAAGAAGCCTAACTGCTCAAGGAAGATCTTGGAGATTGAACAAATGGCAGCTAAAAGGCTTCCTACTCCTCTGAAAGAGATTCTTGTTGTTGAATTCTTAGAAGATGAGTGTATGACTACCAATAGTGAAGAACTCAAGGTTGCTCTTGAAGACCTAGAGAGGACTAAAAAAGAAATTAGAGATCTAAAGGAGAATGTCAAAGAAGCATATGGATGTTGTTAGAAAGAAGGCAGATAACTGAGAGGGGGGTGAATTAGTTATCTCAAAATTTCCTTAACTTTATTTTCTTTTTGTTATCTTAATAAATAGTGTTGCATCAAAGCATGAAAGCATATGTAATCATAAGAACAAAAATAAAATCAACACATAACACAAGGATTTTTATGTGGAAACCCTGTTAAGGGAAAAACCATGGGGTGACTAACCCAAGATTGTATTCTCTATTAAAAGAATAAAGAAGTACAAAATGGCACTTGCCAATTAGGGCTTACTACCCAAGCACACTGCTCACAAGAGGCACACTGCCTACAAGAGACTCACTATCTACAGAACTCATAGAAGGTAATCAAGTGTTTGAACTGATGAGAAGCATCTACAAATGTAAGATTTCAGTTCCAGTTAGGCACAATACACTGATTTGATGCACTTCATTCTCTCTCTATTTTAATGTTGTTGCTTTGTCACATACCGGACTTGAATTGCTTCTCTCACACTTATCCCTACTTTTCTTCACACTTTATTTCATCACTTGTTCACACACACACACACCTACATACTGGAATCCATCTGGTATATATATCTGCATCAAGGATTTTTATCAACTTCCTAGTCAGCATCAAGAACACTACAAGTAATTAATCTGTTGGCTGAATCCATGCTTGATTTGTGATGCATATCAAAAAAATAGGCATAGAAGTCATTAATCATGTCGGCTAACAATGTATGATCCCACAAATTGCTTGATCAACATCTTTTACTCATCTAGATTGAAGTCTGATACTCTGTCAGTTAGTTCTTCCTCTATCTGTTCTGCTTGACTGGAACCCAACACTTAGATTCTCATATATTTTCCATGCTTTATCACCGGAGACTAAATCTCTAGATTATAGTAGTCATGATACCCCTCTTGACTTGTCCAAGTCCACAACTTTCTAAGTTACACCATTTGAGAGATTCGGACCTGATTGTCAGACCTTGTTACATACTCTGTTCTTATTCACTGGACCAAAACAATCTTCAAACTGACTTCCGGTATAGACATACTATGTGCTACGGATGTGTGGGATAGACTTTGTTGCCATCAATGACAACACTTATGAAGCCACATAGTGTCTCTTGCCAATAATCTCCCCCTTTGGCATTGATGGCAACACTTAGTGAAAAATGGCTAAGTGTCGCAGTATCTCCCCCTTAGCTGATGCTCTATCTTTTGCACTATTTTACTAGAGCTCCCCATTAGCTGTATTTATTTTTCACTACTCCTCACTCCCCCTTTGACATCAATGGCAAAGGGCAGAATCTACATACCAAAAAAATTGCAAAAATTGTCCTATACATGGCCGCATAAGTATATATATATATATATGTTATACTTACATATACTTAAGTATATCTGCAAAAGTAGTCTTCAAATGTACAAACTCTATGGCCCATCTTTGCTTCATCCTGTCCAAAATGGAGATGTGACCACTCAACAAAAATGCATATGCTTCTGTCCTTAAATCTACTGGATCACTAGTCTGGGCTGTGGTTTGAGCATCTGTCAAGGCCTCATGCATTGCCTCTAGCTTAGGGATAATTATCCCTCTGAGTACACCCATTCTGTTCATGATGTTCTTCTTTTCTTTGTCCAACCTTTTTATTTCATTGATGATAACAATAGCCTGACATTCTTGATTCATTATAGAGGTAGAAAGGGGATCAAAATTCTGAGATAAACTTGACAGTTTACCTTCTTGTTCTTTCACTTTCTTCTCAATGTCCTCTGTCACTTTGGGCCAAGATAAACAAAATTTGTATATGTCCCCACCATCTTTAAGAGCATTTTCAAGGCTCTTTATTCCAATGTCAAGGGTCCTCCTATCATTAGCAATAAGTCCTTGCACTTCAGTGAATCTCTTTCCCATAAACTCCTTCCAGACCTTTGCTTCTACTGATTTCTCTAGAGATTCAAAATGAGTGTTGACAGAATTTACCAAAGTTTTCAAGTTGCTGGATGGTGAGGCTGAAGGACCCTTTTGGAAGGATGGCATGATCTTCTCCAGTATCCCAGATGCAATCTCCAATAGTTCACAATCCTCCATGTGAGATTTCAAGAGTTTTTCTTTTGCTTTGGCTTGAGCAAAAGATGCTATTTTCATTGTTTGAAGTGTAGAGAGAGTTGAAATTCAGTGGTCCTTGAAATAGCTCAGGTTCATCTATCTCCATCATTTCTTTATTTAAAAATTTCTTCACTGTCTCTGTAGTGTCTCTTGCTAGAGATTGAGACTTCTTTGAAATATCAGAAGAGTCTTCATTAGTCCTTTTTGTTTGTTCTTCTTCTTTTCCCTTCACCTCTTCTTCTTGAATCTTCTTTTCCTCTCTTCTACCTTCTCCTTTAGCTTCTGAGTCTAGAATGTCTGCAGTGGGATCCGGAGGAGAGATGTCACCTATGTTTACTGCTTCATGAGCTTCCTCTTCTTGAATAGAGGAATCTAAGTCCTCAGACTTCTCTTCATCTATTTTCTTTGATCCTTCTACATCCCTGTCAAAAGATTCTTCATTGATTACATTTAATCCTTCAACATCCATGGTAGAAGGTTCTTCATCTATTTCCTCTACAATAGGAAGATTGAATCTTTTGAAAGCATTCCAGAGGATGTCTTTTGTTTCTTTTGCTACTTGGTCAGTTTCTCCAAGCATAATTTTATTCATTCTTGCTTTACTCCCGAACTCATCCTTACAGTCCTTAAAAATCATGTCCATTTATTTTGGAGTGATAGAAGGATAAAGATGAATTGCTATCTGTTCCTGAATCTCTAAGTCTTTTGCCTTTACATTCTCTTTTCTCAGTTCAAGTACTTTTTCTAGACTCTTAGGAATTAAGGATATAATTTCAATGAAAGCTTTATTGTAAATGTTCAGGTACCTGACAGTAGCTTCTTCCAAAATTCTCTTGTCAGAATCACTGTACTCATCATAGAACTCTATTACTGGCTATAGGTTCCCATCCACAGTAACTACCTTGATGATGTCATCAATAGAAAGAGTGGGCTTTTCAAGAAATTCCTCTACCTTTTCTTCCTCATTTTTACTAGTAAAGAATTTCCCAGATGTTTTCTTCTTCTTCATTTTCTTGATTTCCTCATCGGATTCTATTTCTTCATCATCTTTAAGGCTTGTATATGACCTTGTGGCTTTGGTCTTTGTCCTCTTTTCTCCTTTTCTAGATGTCTTGACTTCCAGTTTGGAAGCCTTTGAGCTTTTAGGAGTGGTAGGTGAAGAGCTCTTGGAAGATCTGGTCTAGGAGGAGGCTTGTATCAGAATGTCTCCTTTCTTTGCTTCTTATTTTTCCTTCTCAACCTTCTCTATCTTCTCTCTATTTGCATCTACAACCTCCTTTGATAGGCCAAATCTTTTGGTAATTTCTTCAACCTCCCTTCTTACTTTCCTCTTTATCTCTGGCTGTCTTAACTCAACATGTATTTTTACACTTAGCTCTTGAAAAGTGCCAAACCTTTCTACTTCAATTTCCTTAGGCTGGCTCAACAGGTGTTGAATATGTAGCTCCAAGATTTTTCATCGACCTCGTATCCCATAGGCATTATCCACATAGTTCTGGGCTCAACTGCCTCCATTAGGCATTGATCAGTGTCAACCATGAAGCACATTGTGTCCTTGTATTTCTCAACTATGGATTGAGGTATTCTCTCTCTGGCTTGCATCATTCTTTGGAAGTTCTTAAAGTAACCCCAAAGGGCTGTGTTTTGAGCTTTAGCAGCACCAAGTCCATACATATAATCTCTAATTTGGATTGCAACCAGTTTATCATTTTGCCAAACCCAACCACTTGATACAGGTAGCTCATTCGTATAATAGAAGAATAGGCATAGTAGTAGACAACCATATTAAAGGAATTCTTCTTATCCTTTTTGATCTTCTGTAGGTTTTCTAACAGTTGATTTAGGAGAAGTTCACACAGGTCATAATCTACATCTTCCCTCAACATCTGATATGTTGCATAGATTGCTGTCCCAGACACAGAATTCTCCCTGCTAGAATGATAGATCTTGTACCTTATTATCATTGAGGCAAACTTGACATCCGGATCTATGATGTCATCTATGGTCATTGCTCTTTTGTCAAATTTAGATCCAATGGCTTCAGTTACTATTTGGTTCTTCACAGATTTAAGTGCAGGTAACCCACTGGATGCATGCAGTTTGGTCACTGCCCTGATGGCATCTTTAGTTATCTTGAAGGGCCTCATTAGCCACATGAAATTATCATGCATCCTGCTTAGAACATACTAGACCCAATCATCTTCTGCAAAACATGGAAAGTGTATGCAATGTCTGAAGTGTTTATCTCGGATGGCCTTGAATTTAGGTTTGAGTTCAAAACTATCATCTATTAGCTGTTTGTGATAGATGTCCATCAATTTTGAGTCTCCAAATTCCTCAATGTTGGCATGGATATAGACCCTAACATCTTCTACATGCAATACCCCATGCAGAATGCTAGAAAATGCACCTAAAGGATCAACTTCTAGAGATTTATAAGGGCATTTCTTGAATTTAGGGTGCGGCCTATCAGTGATCTTGACAACCATTGGAGTATCCATTTTGCAATAGATTTAGAGAGAGATTTTCAGAGTGGAAGTACCTTTTCACACCTTAGGGTTTGAAATAGGAGCCAGAACAAATCACTGGTTGAATTCAATTTTCCATTTGATCTTGAGCAAATTGTAGAAACTTTATTGCAGAGCTCTTCTTTTCTTCTTCGTGAGTGCAAGTGTGCAAATAATGAGTGAAAGAACCCTTTTATTCTTGCGCAAACCTTAATTTCCTTTTGTAATAAATGCACAACTTAAGTTATCCGGTTGCCCTATTTTGAGAGAGATATTCTCGAATCACTGCGTTGAACTTAGAATCATTGTCAGTGAGGATTGACAATGTATCTTCTTTTCTTCAATCATGCCATAGGTCCACAGATCAAATCATTTCAATTTTGAATCATGCCAGATCTATCTATGAAATTCTGCTTTATTGGATGGCTATCGGAACTGGATTAACTTAAGCAGTTATAAGTCTTACAAAACTCCATGCAGATCTTTCACATTTTGACTAAAGATTATTTGGAGGTTTTTCTGAGAACCTTTTAATCCGCAGCATTCCATGTGCCGAATCTAGGCACTTGTTGACTGGCTGGGGGAATTTGTTTTTCTCTGTGACTCCCTTTGAGCCAGAGCTCACCTTTTTAGTTGTCGGAAGGAATATCAGCACCGGATTCCGGTGCAAATCCATCCCCAATATTTTATGTACTCTTCTTTACCCAAATCTTGCTCATCTCCTTTTGAACTTCATCCGCATTCACTTTACCTTTGCCCTTATCTTGTTTCTGATTATGTTGCACTGGACCTTTTCTATCCTGATTTTTGCTTTTGTAGAATTTGGCAATATGACCGGTTCTATTGCAATTGTAACAGACAACATTTCTTTGCTTATTTGATTGATATCCTCTTGATCTGCATTGATTAGCCATATGTCCCATCCTATTGCATGCAAAGCATCTACCATTGAATGAATTGTTTATTTGCATATTTCTACATTCATGAGATTTGTGACCATACTTTTTGCATTTGAAACATTGTCCGAAGAAGGATGGATTAGTCTGATTCATTCTCCTCTTGCACTAAGTTGCTTTATGACTGAAATTGTTGCAATTGAAGCAGTATCCATTGAAGGATGGATATCTTTGAGCATTTGGTTGCCTTACCGAAGGTCTTCTAGGCCTGTTTCTTTGATTTCCTGATCCAAAGTTCTTCTGACCCGATCCAGAGCTTTCACCTTTCTCATATCCCAATCCATGCTTATCATCTACCCTCTTTTGGCTTTCAAGAAGAACTTCAAGTTGGGCTGAGCTTATCTTGAATTTTTCTTTGTATTCATTTGTAGTTTGAAGATCTTGTTTAAGAGTGTCTATCCGATTCTCAAGTTGTTCTTCATTGTCTCTAGCTTCTTCAAGATCAGACTCAAGATGCCTGATTATTCTATCCATTTTGTGGCAGTCCTCTATTTTCTCCTTGAGGGATTATTTTAGATTATCTTCAATCTTTCTTTTTTCTTCAATTTCTTGGGTGAATCTCATAACCCCTGATTCCATTTCATGCCTCACCATAATGACTTCTTTTGACAGCTTCTCACATACCTTATTTTTCTCATCTAGATCTTCATTAGTATCATTGGCTTCACTCTGATTGGCTAATTTTTGAAGTAGTTCCTTTTCTCTTTTTCACATAGATACTAAATTTTTCTTTTAGCTCATTTATGAATTCATCAACTTGTTTGAGTCTTTCTCTCAAATTATTAACTTCAGAGTGGGATTGTTCAAGATCATCTAGAGCAGACTGAAGTTGTTCCTTCATACCATATGCATCCATTGAGATTCCTGGATCTTCCTCAAGCTGTTAGGCTTTGTTTAGAGGAACTTAGCTCTGATACCAATTGTTGGAAAAAAGGCAGATAACTGAGAGGGGGGTGAATCAGTTATCTCAAAATTTCCTTAACTTTCTTTTCTTTTTGTTATCTTAATAAACAGTGTTGCATCAAAGCATGAAAGCATATGTAATCATAAGAATAGAAATAAAATCAACACATAACAAAAGGATTTTTACGTGGAAACCTGTTAAGGGAAAAACCAAGGGGTGACTAACCTAAGATTGTATTCTCTGTTAAAAGAATAAAGAAGTATAAAATAGCACTTGCCAATTAGGGCTCACTACCCGAGCACACTGCTCACAAGAGGCACACTGCCTATAAGAGACTCACTGTCTATAGAACTTACAGAAGGTAATCAAGTTTTTAAACTGATGAGAAGCATCTACAAATGCAAGAGTTTAGTTCCAGTTAGGCACAATACACTGATTTGATGCACTTCATTCTCCCTTTGTTTTAATGTTGTTGCTCTGTCACATACCGGACTTGAATTACTACTCTCACACTTATCCCTGCTTTTCTTCGCACTTTATTTCATTACTTGTTCACACACACACCTACCTACTAGAATCCATCTGGTATATATATCCGCATCAAGGATTTTTATCAACTTCCTAGTCAATATCAAGAACACTGCAAGTAATTAATTTATCGACTGAATCCATGCTTGATTTGTGATGCGTATCGAAAACATAGGCATAGAAGTCATTAATCATGTCGGCCAACAATGTATGATCCCACAAATTGCTTGATCAACATCTTTTGCTCATCTGGATTGAAGTCTGATACTCTGTCGGTCAGTTCTTCCTTTGTCTGTTCTACCTGACTGGAACCCAACACTTAGATGCTCATATCTTTTCCATGCTTTATCACCGGAGGCTAAATCTCTAGATTATAGTAGTCATGATACCCCTCTTGACTTGTCCAAGTCCACAACTTTATGAGTTACACCATCTGAGAGATCTGGACCTGAATGTCAGACCTTGTTACATACTCTGTTCTTGTTCACCAGACCAAAATAATCTTCAAACTGACTTCCGATATAGACATACTATGTGTTGCAGATGTGTGGGATAGACTTTGTTGCCATCAATGACAACACTTATGAAGCCACACAGTGTCTCTTGCCAACAGATGTATTAAGAAGTCAAGAGAGAAAGTCAAGAAATTCAAAGAAAAACATAAGGAGGTCAGTGAACAATTGAGTTTAGCAAATGAATCCATGATTAGTTTGAAAGTGCAAGTTGAAGAAAAAGCAAGAATTAAGGAATATCTAAACTCAATGATAAAAGGCAAATCTAAAGAATGTACAAGGCTTGAACAAGAAGTTGTAAAACTAAAATTAGATCAAGAAAAAGCAAAGAGTTATGAAGAAAATTTCAAGATAAGTTCTGCAAGGCTTGATGAGATGATTGCAAGTTAGAAATATCCAAATGATAAAGAAGGCTTAGGGTTTAAAAAAGGTGAAAGTTCAAAATCAGGTCAAGCATCAAAAGCTGAAAATAATAAGAACAATGGAAAGCAGATCTGGAATCAGAAGACCACCGGTCAGACAACCTAATGCTCAAAGGTACCCATCCTTCAATGGTTATTATTATTCCTACAATAAATTTGGACATAAGGCTACACAATGTAGGAACAGAATGAATAAAAATGTTCCATCTTTCTCTAGTCAATGTTTTTCATGCAAGAAAGTTGGTCATAAAGCTAATGAGTGCAGAAGTCAAAGGATGAATGGCTACAACGATGGTAGAATGATTCAATCCTTTAATGGAACATATTTTACATGCAATAGATTTGGGGACAAAGCTAAGCAATGCAGATCTAGAATGGATGGAAGGAATAATGGTTAGAGGAATGTTGTGTGCTACAATTGCCATAAGCCTGGATACATTTCAAAGTTCTGTAGAAGCGTGAAGAAGGTCATTCCGGTAGAGAAGAACAAACCAGTATAGAAGGTTGATCTGGTAGAGACTACGAAGGAGATGAATAAGACTTGGATAAAGAAGGAAGTAGCATAGGTTAATGATGAACCTATATCGGCATCTGGTGCAGACATTTCCTCCAAAAATTGAGATGAGAGATTTGGATCAGGGGGAGATTTAATGAAAATCTTTCACCCCCTACTAAAGGATTGATGTTGATGTCTCAGCATGAAGATGCAAGTTGAAGATCAACATGCCTAATCCACTGAAGAAAATTGTGGAAGATTGCGGAGCACTTGAAGGTGACTATAGTTGCAGAGATTATTTTGATAGCTTTATTGGTTGATGAATTAAATGTGAATTAGGTTAAGTGCAAAAAGTTATAAAAGAAGATTTTTCTTTGCAAAATCATTCACAAATATTTCAAAGAGTAGAGATGAGAGTGGATTTGAGCAGAAGAAGAATTCAAGATGAATCAAAGATCAGTGCATCAAAACCCTCGTCAAGAAGAGGTATTTATTTGTCCTTGGTTTTCCATAGTTTTTCAGAGATTCCTATTTTGATAAGTTTAATAATATTTTCAATGGCTACTCTAAGAGTTGTTGAGGTGTCTGAGAAACCACAACCTAAGTTCAAGAAATTCCCAGATAAGTGTTTAGAGGATGATCCGTTGGGGGTATTTTTCTCCATCCCCTACGGGGTTTTGCCAACAGAAGACATAAGAATATATATCCACGACAAAATAGAAGAATTTGATCACATAAAGCTTAGAGACATCTAGGTGAAAGAGCTCACATGAGATAACTTTGCAGTTAAACCAGAATACCAAAACCTAACCGATAAGAAACTTGATGTTTGGAAGTGGTTCCCAAGTTTCTGTTTTGATGACAAATGGGTTAGATTGGTGTTAAGTAGATTTCATGATTAGTTTGTGTGGTTGGATATGCCTGGTATGATCACAAAAGATGTGATGAGGGAGGTTACTAGCCTGTGTTCCTCCAAACCTATTCCTATTTTGAAATCCATTAAGAAAGAAGTGGGGATGGAGTTAACAGGTGCCACCTATGACAAGAGAGCATTAACAGTAAACCCTATCAAGAATCTGACAGTCAGGTATGCTGCTATGGTGGTTGGTTATAAGATATACTTCTCTAACAGGGAGAATTTAGTGTCTAGTATAGCTATCAATGTAGCTTATGAGATGGTATAAAAGGTCAGATTATGATCTGTGTGAGTTGCTTAGATAGCAGTTTTTGGAAAATCTAAAATAGACAAAGGAGAAGAAATACCCTTTCAAATTTGGAACCCTTGTTGTTTGCATTTTGTTTTACTTTTTAAAAGAACTTCTCGATATTCAAAGAATTATATGGATTCAGAGTAAGCATGTAGCTCATAAGATTGTAGATTTCATAAACAATATTGGTGATTCAAAGGCTCAAGATGATGCATTTACTACCTATTTTGCCATATTCTAGAAGAGAATGCAAGCAAGAGAAAAAATTCCAAGGAAAATGGTGAAGTACCAAAAGGACATCACATTTTTGGTCTCCACCAATGAATGTATAATGGAAGCCGTAGAACCAAGAACTTTATGGATTCCACCTATGGGTTATGAGATAGGTGAGCAAGAAATTGTTGCATTAGTTGATATTTTGCTGAAGAGTCCAAAAGATACTGCACAAGTGAGATTTGGTACTTTTGAGGAGAAATTAGTTGAAGTTCATTTGTAACACAAGAAGCCAAAAATAAAGAGAAAAGTAAGCAAGATAATTGATGAGCTTGCAGAAAGAATGGGGAAAACAAAAGAGCAAGTTCAAAAAGTAAGGGCACGAGGACAAGGAGAAACAAGTGCTGATGAAAGCTCTGGTGCCTCCAAGAGATCCAGTAGAATTGCTACCCTTCCTCTTGTTCCTCAGAAGTCCTCCGAGACTGTTCCCCCTACTAATGTGAAAAAGATAACTGCTCTAATGAAGGAGAAATCCCCATTGGTAAGGCCAAGAACAAGGTCTGCTACCTCTTCTGAAGTCCCTACCACCATGCCTGCTAAGAAGAGAAGAGTGAAGGTAAAAGGTTCTAGACAAGTATATGCCAGTCATGATATTAGTGAGGAAGAAGAAGAAGGACCCAGGCTAGTCCGAAAAAAGAGGGAGAAAATTGATACTACTATTGAAGAAGAAGAAATTAGTGAGAAAGAGAAAGAAGGCTTTATCTTCAAGAGAAGAGAAGTCATATCTCGGCAAGAAGAAGAGTCTTTCGGGAAAGGGAAAGGAAAAGGTAAGAAAAGGAAGAATGGTGGAATTGAGGACAAAGGGAAAGGAAAATAGAAGAAATCAGACAAAGAATATCTTTCCCCTCTATAGTTAGATGCTACAATTAATGCAATCACAGAGTATAACAACTTGAACCATGTGGTAGAATTATATGATGAAGGCAGGCCAGATGATGACAAGGCAATCATTGAAGCTGCAATAATCAGGTATCTAGATATTTTTAATGTTGCTTTGATTGAAATAACAGATCAACTACCTGATAGTTTAGCTGATGTTCTAACAAAGAAGAGAGATGAAGTAGTTAGTAGAGATAATGAAATGAAGAGCAATTTTTTTGAAAAAGTATGTCCTACCATTTCTGAACTAGACAAAAAGAGAGATTTATAGAGATTGAACAAAGAATTCAAAATAAAAAGAAGAGTAAACACCTTGATGTCAAACAATGAAGGACATAAGGAGACTAGAAAAAGAAACTCTGATTATAACTATAAATGTTTTGAAAGAACTTCAAATTGCTACCGTTGAAGACTATCATTCTGATAAAGAGGAAAAGAATGATAACTAGTCTGAGGCTAATATAGAGCAAAGTGTTGAACCTCCTTGGTGATTGAGAAGAATTTGCCTTCACCTTGAGGAGAAGTCAATACAACTAGCCCTCAGGTGAATACAGAAACAGTTGATGATCAGAGTGAGTCTGCAGAAGAAAAGACAGAGGAAGATAAAGAAGATCAGAATTAGGCAATTTTGGATCAGAATGCAAACATTTTGGATAGTAATTCTGTTCCAAAAGATGTTGACAAAAGAGAAGTACATAATGCAAATCCTCGTCTGGATTCCTCTATTTCAAAAGAGAGAAAGATGACAAGGTTGGTGAGTCCTCTGAAGTCTCTCCACTGGACTCTATTAGGGAGTTTTTGGCAAAGCAAAGGGAGTCACAAGTCTTATCTTCCCCACAACTTCTACAAGTACTAGCTTCAGATGGTCAGATTAATTATCTACCATTTCTCCTCTACAAAAGCTTCAATTAGGAATAATCTTTCAAGCATCTGCACAAGAGGAGATTCTACAATCTCATGTAGAAAGAAAAGAGTTAATAGAAGAAGCCATGAAGATTTTTAAGAAGTTGGTGCATTTTGCAAATAGAGATGTTACTTTGACTCCGATATTGCAAATGAAGGATCTAATGAGTAAAGTTAACAGTCAGTTTGAATCTTGTGAGTTAGCAACAAAGAAAAAGGTGAGAGAAGAGTTTGATAACAAGAGTCTATTAGAACTGATTGATAGGTGCTCGAAGGCATTCACTCTTCTAGAAATTGGTATAAAATATATGAGACAGCTATGAATGATGCAAACACCTTGTATCAGTTTTTCTTATCCTGGCCCATAACAACAAAAGACATAAAGGATAAGATAGAGGGCTTTGAGGATCAACTTGTAAAGCTTTCTAGAACTTATGATCCTTTGAACGATCTGAATGGAAATCTAAGATCTGAAATAGAAAAGGCTCATGCAAGCATAAAGAAATTGCAAAATCATGAGTCCATAAAAGACCAAATGAGCCAGCTAAGAGAGATTGTTATCCTTAAGATGACTTCTATGACTTGTTTGATAAAAGAAGCTGAGAAAGTTGGAAAAACACCTGATGCCCCTACTACTATGGATAAGGCAAAGGAATTGCTCTTACATATCAATGGGCACATACAGATACTGAGCTATGCCAAGGTGTAGTGGGATTCAGATGTGGTACAACTCAAGAACATCTACAAAGATCTCTTTCCAAAAAATTAGTAAGTTTTGATTTCTTATATAAATATGCGGAAGATTAAAAGACAATTTTGATATTTTGGTGAATATACAAATCATCTACTTAGGGGGAGATCCAACTTTGTACACCCTTTTCCATTGATGTCAAAGGAGGAGAGAAAGTCATGTGAAAAAGGAAAGACACATATATCTCAGAGGGAGAAACAATGTCTTTTGGAAAAAGTAAGATGTGCAAAAGAAAGGAGAATGATTGAAGAACTTGGTCTTGATGGTTTTTCACATCATGTGTTGCCATCAATGCCAAAGGGGGAGATTGTTGGCAACATCAATGTTGGAGAGATTGTTAGCATGCAAAAGATAATGCAGAGCATGATGTTATGCAATGTTGTCATTGATGACAATAATAGGTGTAAGGTGCAGAGTAGTTTGAATGGGAGTTTTGCAAGAGGGTTTGATCCTCTTCCATTCAGGATTCATCTACTCTTTCTTAGAAGTTAACTGTGCTAAGAGATTTGGTCCAATAAGGTAATTTGGCTAAGTGTCAGTATAACTGCCTTCAGTGTATAGTGTTCCAATTTTCTAGTCCGCATTGTTCTGCCATTGAAGATCATGTCTTACATCTTTGATATGTTGTTGTTTATCATTAAATGCATCTAATTCTAGAATTTTATCTATTGGTGCCCTCCGGAATGAAAGTTAGGGTTGTTTGAGTATCACATCCTAAATAGACAGTGCATTGACAATGCCAGAGGTGATTTGAATTACTCTGCATTCCACCGCAGGTGAACCTTTTGATGTGCAGACTTCAAGATAAGTTTATGATTACCTAAATTGTGTATATTCTAGGTTTAAGGCAATTTGGAGTTTTAGATACCATTTTGTGGTTTGATAGTTGGTTTATATTAGTGTTACTTTGTCAGTGAAGCCGACCTAAAGGTAGTGATGGTGTGCAGGAGGTAAACATGTTTTATGAAGTTAAGTGGGAGCTATTTTAGGTCCATCCTGACCTATTTGAAATTGTTTCATAGTTTGATTCTTGGTGTGAAGCATGTGCATAAAGATTTGGGGCCGACTGCTTGCAAGTTTTATATTGTGACCATTACACTCAATTAGGCTAACCTAATTGGTGTTGTGGATGTTACAGATATATATAAAGGAATGTTTTCGGTATCTTGGTAAGGAAGTGATGTGTATGTGACCTAAAGAATGTGACAAGTGACTACATATGCGAATTAAGGAAATATAGAGCAGGACAATGAGATATTTGAGATTAGTAAGAGAAGTTTATGTTTTTGTAACTTGAGCTCCATTGGAACCGTAATCCATGCATATGTAGATGCAATTGTAATAGTTCAAATTTTGGCAGTGAGCCACTCCTTTTCTATTCTCTCTTTCTTTCTCGGTGGCCAGTGAGTCCATTTGGACAATGAGTCCATCTATAGTGAGCATTATTTCTTTTAGGTAGTGAGCCCTTTAGAAGTAAGCCTTTTGTAATTTAGTATTGCTACTACATTATATTGTGAACTAAATCTCATCGTGGTTTTTCCCTTTTAGGGTTTTCCACATAAAAATCCTTGTGTTCATGTGTTGTGGTTTGTGGCTATATGTTTTATGCTTAATCTGCTTTACTATTATTGAATTTGGTAAATGGATTAAATGCTTATTGTGTGAAGGGTCTAAAAGATTACTAATTCACCCCCCCTCTCACTATTTCAGGTGTTCAACACGGAGTGCCCTTTAAATACCTAAATATCCTCTTTACTGTTGCAACATGTGACTCTCTAGGATCTTGAAATCTAGCCACAAGACAAACTGCATGAATAATATCCGGTCTAGTGGCAATTAAGTATAACAATCCTCCAATCATTGACCTATGTCTACTCTGATCAGCCTTAGGTGATTCATCATTCTTTCTTAGCTTGCAACCGGTTGTCATAGGAGTACATACTAGTTTAGAATCTTCCATTCCAAACTTCTCTAACATTTCCTTGACATACTTTGATTGTGAAATGAAAATACCTTTATTTGTTTGATTGATTTGTAGCCCAAGGAAGAAGTTTATTTCTCCACACATTGACATCTCAAATTCTTTTTGCATCTCATCTACAAAGCTCTTACACATACCTTCATTTCCTCCAAATTTTATATCATCCACATATACTTCAACAATCAGAATTTGATCTTCTCCTGCTTTAATGTACAAATTGCTATTTGTAGAGCTTTTATTGAATCCTTTCTGTAATAGATACATGTCTAACCTTGCATACCAAGCTCTAGGGGCTTGATTCAATCCATATAGTGCCTTCTTCAATCTATAGACCATGTCAAGTTCATCTGATAACTAAAATCCATCTAGTTGTTCTATGTATACTTCTTCCAACTCACCATTCAAGAAAGTAGACTTCACATCCATTTGATATACTTTGAAATCCTTATGTACTGCAAATGCCAAAAACATCCTGATGGCTTCCATTCTTGCCACCGGAGCAAAAGTTTCTTCATAGTCTATTCCTTCTACTTGTGAGTAACCTTTACACACAAACCTTGCCTTGTTTCTTACCACTTCTCCATTCTCATTTAGTTTGTTCTAGAATACCCACTTAGTTCCAATCACATTCTTGGTTGCTGGTCTTGGGATAGGTTCCCAAGTCTGATTCTTTTCAATCTACATTAGTTCTTCCATAGCCTTGATCCAATACTCATCCTTACATGCTTCAATCACTGTTTTAGGTTCAAATGTAGAGAACAAACATAGATTTACCTGTTCCTCAATAGCTTTCCTTATTGTTAGCACACCTTTGTTCATGTCACCAATGATTTGATCTTCAGAATGATGCTTCTGCACATACTTGGGACTTTTAGGAGTCTTTTCCAGAGCTTCAGGAGTCTTTTCTGGAGCTTCAAGAGTCTTTTTTGGAGCTTCAGGAGTCTTTTCCAGAGCTTCTTCTTCTTCAATATGTACTTCCTTTTCATCAACATTTTCTGCTTCTCTATAAGATGACTCATTTGATTCTTATCCATCAACTTCTAAATTCCTTTGTAGATCTTCATCAACTTTGACAGTTGCACTCTCAACAATCCTTCTCAACCTCTTGTTGTACCACCGGTAAGCTTTTCTTTTAGTAGAATACCTAAGGAAGATGTCTTCATCAGACCTTGCATCAAACTTTCCTAGATTTTCCTCATCCCTTCTGATATAACAATTGCTTCAAAACACTCTGAAGTACTTGGTAGTCGGAGTCTTTCCATACCATAACTCATAAGGTGTCTTTGTATTATTTTCTCTTACCTGCACTCTATTCAGTATGTAAACAATAGTATGAATTGCTTCTCTCCAGTAGACCTCTGGTAGGTTTACTTCTTTTATCATTGCCCTTGCAGCTTCTTGAATAGTCCTATCCTTTCTTTCAACCACTCTATTCTGCTAAGAAGTCCTAGGGGTAGATAAGTGCCTCTTTATTCCATGATTTTCACAGAACATGTTAAACTCATTGGATCTGAACTCTCCACCTTTGTCATACCTCAAACATTTAATTTTCATATCCATTTCATTCTCAACCATGACTTTGAATGCTTTGAACTTATCTAGGGCTTCAGATTTTTCTTTAAGAAAAGTAACCCATCTCATCCTAGAATAATCATCAATCAAGAGCATGAAATACCTGTCCCCTTGAAAACTCCTTACCTTGGTAGGACCACAAAGATCTATATGCACCAATTCCAATAGTCCAGTAGAAGACTAATCTTTGACTTTGAAACTTCTTCTTGCTTTCTTTCCAATCTGACATTCCTTGCAGACAACATTGATGGGCTTTGTAATCTTTGGTAGATCTCTTACGTCTTGAGCTAAACTTATCCTTACCAGGCTATCAAAATTGATGTGACACAATCTTCTATACCATAGCCATCTTTCACTGATCTGAGTCATGAAGCAATAGCTATCACCACCTTTGAGATGATATACATTTCCATCTGTCCTCTTTCTAGCAGCTATCATAGTTCCAGAATCTTTTCTGATCTCATAGCCACCATCTTGAAACACAAGATTGTATTATTTGCTACACATTTTTCCAACACTCAAGAGGTTATGCTTTAAACCCTTAACATAAAGAACATCATCAATATTATGCTTGCCATCAAAACTAATTGAGCCTCTTCCACATATCTAAGTAGCTCTATCACCAAATCTGACTAATCCTCCATCATATTTTTCAAGTGTAACAAACTTACTTTTATCACCAGTCATATGATTTGAGCATCCACTATCAATGACCCAAAGGTTCTTTTCCTGTGTAGTATGAAAGCAAATATTAAAGTGCTTTCAACATTAAGACATGCTTCTGGAGCCTTTTCTTTCACACATTTCCTAGAGTAAGTGGAAACAATATCATCTCTCAAAGCTATGAATAGACATTCATTATCCTCATCATTCTCAAAATCAGATTCATCATCAAATATACCTACATCTTCTCTAACGTATTAGCTTTTCTTAGGCACTCTACTTTTGTTCTCCTTATTCTTGCTCCTCAAAATTCTTCCTGGACATCTTGAAGCATAATGACCTATCTTCCCACAACTGAAACACTTGAAAGGCAATTTACCACTGTACTTACTAGTACCCAACTTCATTCTTCTTGCAAAATTAGCTTCCAAATCATATGTATCCTCCTGATCTGATTCCACAGTCTTCTCAGACTTGTCAGCCATGAAAGCAGTCTTAGCCTTTGCACTACTTATACCAAATTCTCTTATTTCAAAAGCAGTTAAGGTGCCAAGCAACTGATCTTTGGTAAACTGATTCAGATTTTGTAATTCTTCTATAGCATAAACCTTGTGACTATAGGTTTTAGGAAGAGTTCTGAGTACCTTCAATATCACTTCTTTTTCATCCATTTTTCCACCAAGACCTTTGATGCCATTGACAACTTCATCCACCCTCTGTAAGTAGCTTGTAATGTTTTCATCTTCAGACATTCGCATGGTCTCAAACATGAGCTTTAAATTCTGCATTTTATCTTGCTTGACCTTATCATTTCCTTCATGAATAGTTTCTAACTTTTTCCAGATTTCATTAGCAGATTTCAAATCCATGACTTTCACCATTTCAAAATTAGAAAGACCACTTGAAAGAGCATAGCTTGCTTTACCATTGAATTCATAGGCCCTGACCTGATATGTAGTACTCAGACCATTTTTAGGCATTGTATATTGAGTCACTGCCGACTTCCAGATGTCATATCCAAGAGAAATCAAATAACCTTCCATCCTTATTTTCTAGAAAGCATAGTTCAATCCATCAAACAGGGGAGCGTCCTTCTTAGGTGTCATCCTAGATCTACCTCAAGCAGTTAAGCTCTTGATACTAATTGTGGAATGCACAAGACAACTAAGAGGGGGGTGAATCAGTTGTAGCTTAAAATTTCAAAACCCTCACACACATTTAGATCCACACAAATTCAATTAACCCTTAAATTATTATGATGATTAAGCATGAAAACAAAATAACATAAACTAAATCAAATCAACATCAAACATAAGAGAACACCGGATTTATGTGGAAAACCCAAGAAGGGAAAAACCATGGTGAGAATTAGCTCACATTAGAAAGTAGTAACAACACTGAATTACAAAAGGCTCACTACGCAAAAAAAGGCTCATTGCCAAAGGGCTCATTGACCAAAGAGAAAGAGAAAGAAGTGGCTCACTGCCAAGATTTGAATTGTTATAATTGTATCTAACTTATGCATAGAGTACAGCTCCAATGAAGCTCAAACTATAGAACAAATATTCACCACAATACCAACATCACATTCTCAACATCACTAAAAGATAGTAGACACCTTCTGCTCACTGCATCCAGTAATCTAACACATGAAGGTTTGTACTACTCCACACACTCAACCACTATTACTCACATCACATCCATCATGTACACACTCTATCATGGTTCCTTAACACTCATTTATACTATCATCAACCTTGATAACATTCTCCAAGGTCAGAAAATCACCTTAACCCAAAAAATTTAAATTAGGTCTAGACCTAAGCATCCCCACAGTGGATAGGAATGAAGGCAGACCACAACACATCTTATCTTGGACCTAAATTCAATGAAGCACGCTACTCCACACTTTCACAATCACCAAAGCATCTCTGTAATTAGTATAAACACCCAAGGTTGGCCAAACTTGTGTTAACACAATGAACTTTTAAGTACACACTTCATTAAACCTAAAAATGACTTGTGGACCACATGCAAGGATTCACCACAATCTATCTAGAATTCCACAAACATCTCAAAACATCCTGAAATCCAACAAATTCCTTTGCAACAACTTTCACCTATTGCACAACCTTATCTTGTTTATCCAGTATGCTCAACTATCTCTGTCATACACTATATCTCTAGAAATCAACTTCTGAAGCACCAAACCATGAACAACTTCAATAGAAGAAAGATATAAACCTTATAAGCACAAATCTAGAACTACAAGACCTGAAACCACTTTGCAGAGAAATGCAGAGAAAAGACATTTCTCCCAGACACCTTAGCATGATTTAGAAACATAGTCCACACACTGGTGAACATAACTTTCTCTACACAATGAACTGGAGCACCAAACTTGGAATATAACAACTCTTAACACCTCTGAACAACATATCCAAACTGCAAAGATAGATCTTCAACATAGAGGAAATGCGGAGCAAAACTAGAATGCTATTCTGTAAGCCAAAATGCCACTTCAACACACTATTTCCTTTATTAATTAAATTTTCTCAAAAGCACTTGGAAAACAACCAACAAAACCATATTCCTAACAACTTTAGCAACTCTTCAAGGTAACCACATCATCTTCAACAAAGCAACTTGACCAAATAGCTCACACCATTGTAACAACCTCATCTTAGAGACAATATCCACTCAACACTAACTACTCATATTCTTGCATCATAAGCAACCCACACAAATGACACAATTGACACCAATGACAACACAAGCTTGTTGACATCATTGACAACACTAATTACACATACTTGCAACAGGGTCATGGAGGGTAAAAGAGAGGATTCATCATATTTGAGGTGAGGATGCTCTAGAAGGATTTGATGAACTTCAAGAGCATGAAGAACTAAGTCAAAATAAGAACACAATTGCTAAAACAACATAGCATGTTGGATATGTGGCAATAAATTCTCTTGAAACAAAGGTAGAAGAAATCCATTAGGGGGATGAAAACCCCATCAAACAAGAAAGGAAAATAAATAAGTGAATCCTTGAACACTCTCATTAACACCTTGTTTACATTTAGCCAAGTTGTAAGAGAGATTTTAGGCTCCATGTTATATTGAAAATGAGAGATGAAGGCATAAGCAACTTCAAAAAATGAGTGTATAGAACAAGTAGGTAAGGTGTAGGACTAGTCTAAAGCAATATCTCTCAATGAGATATGAACAAATTTTTCCAAGACATAGTCATTATAGGTATGAGTCAAGCATATGGTGAAGTGTTTCACATGGTATAATGGATCACCATGGCTATTATTTTTGTTAAAAGAAAGAGTTCCCATACTAACATGAGAGGGGTATGAAAGAATCTCAAAAGATAAACAAGAGCATAGCCATGCAGATGTATAAGGAGCAATAGAAGGTAGCTCATAATAAATCAATGGTGATGCCTTCAAAAAATAAAATGATATAGAAGTGGTAGAGGTAAAGAAGGTGGATAAATATAATGGAAATGGTTAAGGTCTAGAATAGATGGTTCTAATGTAGGAGAAAAAAGGGTAGAGATATAATCATCAAAATGGTGATCACTATCTAATGAAGAAGGAAGTTCAACCAATTGACTTCAAGGAAGTGATGAATGATGCTAGCATAATCCATATTATCCACAAGAGGAAGTTCATCCTCAAAATAAGTAGTATGGGAAGAACAAGAGGAGAGTCCTTCTTGTGAGGAGAAAGGATTAATAGAAGGATGAGGCTTATTATCACTTGAAGAAGAGTCATCAAAGACACTAAAATAAAGATTATCAATATAAGTTAGAAAGCCATGTGGTGAAGAAATATTGTCAACAGTAAGAATAAGATCCTCATAGGTAGTGAGGGAAGAGAAGGTGGCCTCAAATTTCCATGAGAGATCCATAGAGTTTGAACATATAGATAAAGGAGGAAGAGAATAGACCAACATAGGAAGAGCTAAGTCACTATTGCATGCATGAAATGAAATATCCTTATCATGAAATTTTTGAGCAAAGCTAGAAAGTGATGTAATAAAAGAGGACATGTCCATGTTAAAGATAGAAGAAAAAAATTTATGAATAAAAGTGTAGAAGATCTAGATGAAGGCTGCCATTTTTCTCCTTTAGGACTATGGAACAAAGTTTAGGGCAATGCCCCAATTTTTTTTTAGGAAATAAATTTTCTATTTGATTTTTGGAAGAAAAATCAATAGAAAAGAAGAAGTTGTATATCAAAGTAGTAGGTTCATCAACATGTAAATAAAAAATTATGTATTGTATTAATTTCTATGTTTACATTATATGAGTTGGGTTGTAAAAAGATGTACCTAGTAATAAACCTTAGAATCTTATTGTCTTAGATTTTATCATGTTGCATAGATGTCCATGCAATGCACTATGATCCAAATTAAGCATTGTAGTCCTAGTCTTGTTATCATCCTAGACTTGTAAAACTCAATAGTTTTTCTAGATTCAAGCTTTTTTGCACAATAGGAGACAAAGACAGTAGTAGAAACAAGTAGGGGAAATACTAGATAACATAGAAATGATAGAAATGGATTTAATCTATGTATTTTGAAATGAAAATAGAAATGACAAAAAAAAGAAACAAAGAGAGTGTAAACCTCCCTTCATGTGAATATCTTGAGAATATATTTCTTGGACAAGAAAAATGGTTGGATTATTTGGGAGCTTTCCAAGAATGGTCAATCCCTATTTTGGTCTTTTGATCTCCACATGAAATCAAATATAAAATAGGGATTGGAGTGTGTGTGCACTTATCCTATGTACATCTAGGACTAAGAACATCAACAATAAAGTAAATCTATAAGCATTAATCCCTAGCCTACAAGGATAAATACCCTAGTATGTGTATTTGATTAAACAAAAGGAGGTGATGGTCACCAAGAGTTATGCTAAGAGAAATGTGGAAGCAAAATGATAAATAAAATAACTACAATATTATCCAAAGCAAGAATGATAGCTTATTCAAATAATATTACTAGCATGATTTAGAAGAGAGAAGTGAGCACTAAGAGATGTCAACAAAAATATAATAGCATGTAGCCTTAGTAAGCTTAAACAATGGAGGTCTAATTAACAAGTAGCCAAGAGAGAGGGGAGAAAGATTTCTTGTGTTAGATTCAAAGATTACTTTTGCAAAAGGTTCATGTGAAAGATGAAAGGTTTGATTCAGATGCAGGGGCCATTTTTTGGATGGATGGGTGTTAGAGTAGATAATAAAAAACTGTGGGAAATCAAAAACATAAATTTTGAAAACTAAATGGATGTTAGTGCATCACGTGGACATCCATGCATCACACTTGCATCTTGGAGAAAACATTCAAAATTTGACAAGTGGTTCCAAGCTAGTCAAGAAGAATTAGAATGTGATGCAAAAATTTGGCAATGTAGTGAAGGAAAAGGGTAGGGCTAGGAAAAAATGATCCCTAAAACATACTATGGGAATGGACACTAAAATAAGGATAATTTTTAGTGTCAAAATTGAAGGGTATGTAATTTTTGACATTAGACTTGCAGGCACAACAAAAATCTAGACAAGTCTCTAGGATGTTGACTATAGCCAAGAAGGAACAATGGGAAAACATAGGTACAACCAAAAAACATATACATAGATATGTACAAAACAAAGAGACAAAATAAACTAAAACCCTAAGACACAAAAATGCAAGACAATAGAACTTGCAGCTAATGGCATGGGAGTACAAAGTCAAAAATATTTTTTTAATGTATGGATGCACATAACTAGAGACAAATATTATATCTTAGACCTTGCAAAGGAAATCTATGGACCAATGCCATAGGGTAAATGAAGAACATTTGCCTATGTAAAACACATAATTTTTAGTTGAACTGCACCTATTCATCTTAGAAATTACCTTTCCCAACTAAAGCAACAAGTTAATCATGCATACAAACACATGCATGAAGCCATCACCACTAAAGAAGGACCAGTCATGGTGATTGTTTACACCCTATCCATCTATAATTTACTATCATGTAGCTCAAATGGATCATATAAAACATCATCATCATTTTAATAATCATCATCTTGATTAAAAGAATGTAACTTGGAGGCATAAAAGTCATCTATAAGGTCATCATAGGTTGTAATACAAGATGTGTTTTGATATGTAACCCCAATGTCATGTTGATTATCAACCTCCTCTATTATATTAGTATAACAAAAGCACACTTGTGGCTGACTTGACCCAAGAGTGTATACATGATCATACTATTGATCTATAGGCAATTCTAAATTATATCTACACTCAAAAAATAACTAGATCATGTAAACAATCCATGTCATCAAAATAGGGTAGCCACTCTTCACTATATTCAAAACTAAAATCCTAAATTCTCATGCTTTTAGCTTCACTGACTAAATCAACAAATGTAACATGTTGATTAGAATAAGATTCAATGCTAAAGTTAGAAAATGTTGGCTCAAAATCAACTAAGTCATCACCAATGAAACTACACTATTGGCACTAAAGAAAGAATCCTGAGGCACCTCAAATGAAGAGAACTCCTCTTCCATTTGCCCCTCTATTTCACAATCCAAATTTTTGCAACTACATTTGAACCAATTCTACAACCAAACTAATTGGTAGTTTCACATGCAAAATTAGAAGAATATAATGTTGAACCGACATCATGAGTAGCACTTTCCACCTACAAGGTAGTTTCCTCTTCATGGAATGGTTGACAATTATTAAATTAAGGGTAAGGATAATCATATATGAGCATTTGGGTCTCAAACTCACCAACAAAAATCAACTCATTTGTATGAATATCCTTGTCCTCATGCATACCACTAGAAGCCATCATAGATGTAGAACTTAACAACCATGATATTCTTTGAATCTCCTCAATATGCTTAGCATAGGTGCAAGCTCACAAGAAAGTTGTGAGATTCATGCCTTGCAATGGAAGACCAATATCATTCCTAAGGGATTTGATGTACAGGATTACACAAATTAACTCCCTAAGGCTAGTAAGCTCAATGATATCTAATAATACATCTTCAAATCTAACATTAAACTCACATATGAGTTCTTAATTATTTCTTTAACACTAGAAAATATTTATAGGGCTTTCAAGTACATAACATGAGTCTTATATTGCATGCATTGCTACTCTAAGGCTTGTGGACCTCTTGCATAACAATAAGCATCTCTTGTTTTGTATCAGCTAATTCTTGATATAGGTTATGGGAATTTTTATAACATTTAGAATCATGGGAACTTCCCTTACTAGCATATCCCAAGTATTCACATTCTTCGTAATAACAAGGTTCAAGGGCATACTCAAAAGTAATATGAGGAAAGGGATGAGAAATCTTCCCATCATAAGCCCAATAACCACCCATGTTCATGCAAATCCACTATACTATCTATAACATTTTCCCATTTATAATCATGCTCAAGAGTATTCATCCAATAATACTTACATCCATAAAGAGAAGAAAAAAGATAATTTTTCACCTTAATGTTTTTCTGCCCTAAAATGTGCTCATGAAAATCATAAATAGCACCTTATTAGTATGACAAAGGAAATTTAGGAATAACTTGTAGAATTTCCATCTTAGTATGTTAAGTAAAACCTTGAAGTTGATCTGATCTCCAAGGGATGAAACATGTCTGGGTCTTCTCCACCTACAAATTCTCCCAAGTCAAATAACCTAGGATGGGACTTGATTAAAACTTATCCCTAACAATAGCACCATTTTGTTAGTATAAGTTGATGTGCTACCAAATACACACAACAAAAGGACACAACTGCAAAAATCCTTGAATGACACTTAAAATATTGGAATAAAGTTTAAAACATTGGCAATGATGTCCTTGTTTCTGGTGCCATTTTATTGGCATGAGTTGTTAGGATGCCAACTTCACACACAAGGTAAAATGACACAACTGTAAATAGGTAACACCATGTGAACATAGTATGAAAATTATGGTTCAAGAATCAATCCCTAAGAACATCACCATTTTTTAGCAATCAAATTTGTACCTCCACAAATCCTAAAGGCAAACACCAAAACCTAAGGCCAAGGAAAGTCAACATAGGGTGATAGGTTGGACTTATAATTAGACAGTGGTAGCAATGGGCCAATACATGAGAGTGGGTAATCTCTCCTTCTTCTTTAGACTTTGCTAAGCCAAGGGGGTGTTCCCTAAGATATTTAGATAGGACAATTAAAAATAAATATTCAATGACAACTAAGTCATCAACAACCAAACCCAATGTAAATTATGAACCTCTAAGTTTGTCAATAAGCTCATATGACTATTGGCTACTATAACTAGACCTTCTAGGCCTCAAATAAATAGATAAAAACATACTTACACATGCACCAAAATATGAATACATTGTTATATTGCCACATGTGAATCCCCTTATGGTCTACATACACATAAGTAAGATGTAGGCATGACAACATGATTTTCTAAACATTTGTCATTTTCAGCTCACTTAGAATATGACATAAGTTACATCAATGAATTATGAAAGCATGGTGGGTCCTAAACTACTTGTACACTAAAGAAAAGATAAATAAAATATCTTTTTGAATGTTTGAGTCAAGGCTTGTAAGGAGGATAAGAGTATACACATAAACTGATAATGGAACAAAATTTGCATATGTATACAAACCAAAAGATTAAATGCATCTACAACTTAACATACTTCAATTATCCATCTCAAATCAGCCATACATAATATGTAACATAGAGAGACCACTAAAAATAGATTGTAATGCATTATAATGTTGTCACATTAACCACCTCCTTATTACATTAGGCCAAAAAATGTGGCAAGAGAACCAATAATTGAGCTTAAAGGATCTTGTGAAGTATTATAGCTTGTCATGAAGACATCTAGTTGCAAACAAATCCTTGTTTGATTAATTTTTCATATAATATATAGAACATACCCACATCCCTTACAAGAACATGACTTGCATAATTTGATGCCATAGAATACACTTTTACGACCTTTGTACATAGGTGGCTCAAATACTAGCCAAAGAAAAAATGTTTTTATCTTTTTTAAATGTATATAGAGCATTACAATTTATCCAACCTCATGGGCATAGTTGCAATGGTTTTTTGTAGTCAACACATGTCACCGTCTAGTACAATCATCTACATAATAAATCTTCATTGGATTAGTTGACTAGTACCCTAGGGAAAATGAGAAACCATCATCGTGCTCAAATAAATCATTTGATATCAAATTGTATGCCTACAAGGGAGGGTACTCCATACAAACACATCTGGGTTGCTTGTACTAGTTACATCATGTTCATATGGCCAAAAACTTGAATCCATACTTTAGAGGGGCCCACATGTACTTTTAGGAATTTAAAAGTCTTCATAGGTCCAATTGCTTCCATTTTAGGGGATTAATGGTATGCCAATGCATGTAGGGGAGTAGGTGTAGACCTACAATTGAGTGATAAAGTTTTGAGGTGGATATGCAATTGGGATTTACAAATTGCATGGAAAGCACAAAATTTTGAAGAGGGGAGTATGGAAAAAATGGAGGTTAGGGTATAATTCAAAAATTGCATGGGGGGAAGTCTATGAAGCAAATTAATGGTGGAGTGGTGAAGTGGGGATGGAATCAAGAAAGAATTGTGCAGTTATACTAGGGTTTAGAGTTCTATGAAGAACAAGGTTATTCAGATTGGGGTAAGAGAAGTATGGAGGCAATGCAAGTGCAAAGAGGAAGAAGAAATCTATGAGAGAGGAATGTGGTAGGGATCAATAATTAGGAAGTAATTTGCAACTTTACAAGACTACATGGAGACCTTGAAATTTTGTAGTGATAAGCTAGTAGAAATTGGAGGTGAATGCACAATCTACAAAGATTGCATAATTGCTCTAGAGTTTTGAAGTTATACTAGGGACACCATTTTAACCTCAAATACCCCAAACACAGAAACTTTTATACTTAGGCACATGAAAAAGACTTAGAGGGTCAAGATAAACAAAAAAAAAAAGCATGATTATATCAATGGGGCCCATTGAAGATCTCATATCATAAATTTAAGATGGACCAAAGAATCAATGTGGGAAACACTAGGCACAAACCATAATTTTGGGTGCATGCAAGATTGGGTGCCAACAAATTACAAAAAAATTCATAGTATAAAATTCTCTAGTTTTTTATATTTCATAGTATAAAATGTGGATTGCCACTTAAACAACCAAAAGTTACAAGTCATATTTTGTACTACAAAATTTTTAAAATAAAGAATTTTGTACTACAAAATTTTGACAATTACAAGGAAAATTAAGTATATAATAGCCTATTGAAAAGAAAACCTTATCTATGTGAAAAGCATTAGATGTATAAGAGTGCAAATAATAAACAATAAAATATAATTATTTGGGAGTAGTTGATTTTTTGTGATCTATCTAGTAAAATTTGTTATTTTGGTTGTATTGTAAAAAATGGCTAATATATTTGAAACACAAAGATTAATATGCAACAAACATAAAAGCACAAATGTATTATATAGAAACTGATAAATTACATGGTATAAAAATGAATTGAGTCATACTTTCTTTCTCGTATAGTGGTGGAGTGGCTATTATATTTATATGATTCATACAGACCTCTAGAGGCAATTAAAAGGCTAGTAGAATACTCTAGAAGGAAGAATCTAGAAAAGAGGATATGGGTCACACAGAATGTTCTAGATGAAGTGTGGTGACACGAACTATTGAATAAATATTATTTCCAAAACTCCCCATAATGTTTATTTGGATAAGATGACCATAAAATTTAGTACATCATTTATTATATATGTACTTCGTTGAGATGTAACATGTCAGACTAAAGTTTGACAAATTTCGCTATAGACAATGCTTTGGTAAATATGTCAACAATTTGATCTTTTGTTCCATAAAATTTTAGCTCCATCACTTTCTTTTCAATCAAGTCACAAACAAAGTGATGATGTACACTTCTATATGTTTTGATCTAGCATTATACACATTATTTTTTGCTATCTTAATAGTGCTTTGATTATCACAAAATATACTAGTTGGACAATCTTGTGGTTGATGTGTTCTTGAAATAATCTTCTAAGTGACAATGCTCCTTGAGAAACCTTTGAAGAACCAATGTATTCAAGTTCTATGAATTATAATGACATTGTTGATTGTTTCTTACCACTCCTAGAAACTAGTCATGAACCAAGGTGAAAGATATATCATGAAATTGATTTCATGTTATTAACATCTCCCACATAATTAGAGTATGTATATCCTACTAGACTAGGCATGTGTCATGTTTGTAATTAATCCCAAGTTAATATGTACCTCAAATATACTTTAGTATTGTTTCAAAGCTATTTTCTAATATATATGGATCTATCATGTACCTGGACATAATGCTAACTACATATGCAATATCTGGTCTAGTTATAGTGAGGTATAAGAGATTTCCAACAAGTTGTCTGTACAATTTTCCATCTTCTTTCTTCTAAGTGGATTTATCACTCAATTTTAATCCTTCACATGGTGTACTAGTTGGTTTACACTCAAGCATCTTAAAATTTCTTAATACATTAAGAGCATATCTGGTTTGAGAAAGAAAGATCCTACATTCTTCTTGCTATACTTGCATACTCAAAAATTAGTGCATCAACCCTAGTTCAATTATTTCAAAGGCTTGCTTGAGTTGTTCCTTAGTATTCTCAATGTATTGCACATGATTTCTTGTGATGATTAACACATCTACATATAGTAAAATAATAACAATTTGACCATCACTATACTTTACATTTGCATCTAGATCAACTTTACTTTAATAAACCCTACTTCTAGAGTGTATTCAATAATTTCAGAGTACCTTGCCCTTGGAGCTTGTTTAAGACTGGTATAGTGACTTTTTCAATGTACACACTAGGTGTTATTCACCAAGTTTAACAAATCTTGGTGGGTGTTGCATGCAAATTTCTTCCTTTAAATAACCATGTAAGAATTCATTTTTTACATCCATTTGATGAATTTTCCATCCAAGTTTTGTAGCTAAGGAAACTATTGTACGAATAGAAGTCATTTCAGAAATTGGAGCAAATTTTTTAATATAGTCAACACTTATTGGTGAGAAACCTTTATCCACTAGCCTTCCCTCATGATTTTGAATAGCTCCATCTAATGTGAACTTTTTGCAGGTCCATTTGCAACCAACCAAATTTTTACCTTTTGGAAGAGTTGTCAATTCCCAAGTGTCATTTTTTATTAGAGAATTGTACTAATCTTACATAGCAGATTCCCATTTAACTTTTCCTTTTGCTTCCTTGTGTACCTGGAGTGTCAACTTGCATCACCCTAGTCATAAGAGCATAGATAGAAAAATGGTGCTTAGGATCTTCTTGGTAGATGTCCTAAATAATTCTTATATTTCTTAAGTTTTAATCATCACATTCACTTTCAACGCTTTGACTTGAGTTACTTCTCCTATAAAGGGCAGACCACACCTTCATTTGAATCACTAGTGTCAAGAGGTTCATACTCTTTAATCAAGATTGGAATAGAAGATGTTTTAGTGGATTCAAAAATACTAGTTTGCTAGTGACAACATCTTCATTAAATAGTTCATTTCTTTTAATATGAATTTCTTTAGTTTCAGGGTTATACAACCTATATTCCTTTGAGTCTTCACTATACCCAATCATTATGTACTTCTCACTTTTCTTAGCTAACTTTTTCCTATTTTGATCAAGGATATGAGCATAGGCATTACAACCAAAGACTTAAAAATGAGACATATTAGGCTTTATATCACTCCATGCCTCTTCTAGAGTTATGTTCATAATTGCCTTAGTACGACATTGGGTAAGTGCAAGAAGATGGGGGGCCAAAAAGGGGTCTTAAGTGGCCACTTTTTTTCTGAAATCAGGAAATACTGGCCTTGGATGAGAAATTGAGCATAGTTACAC
Organism: Cunninghamia lanceolata; assembly: GCA_027924645.1. Taxonomy (NCBI): domain Eukaryota; kingdom Viridiplantae; phylum Streptophyta; class Pinopsida; order Cupressales; family Cupressaceae; genus Cunninghamia; species Cunninghamia lanceolata. The sequence goes on from BSBN01000312.1 coordinate 6,264,142, forward strand.
TCAAAATTTGGAGATGCAACCAAAACAATGTTCGTAGTGCTCCGAGTCTACTTTCTAAACTACTATTTTGTTTTGAAAATGGCATAGATTAAGGGGTTCAAAAGAGGGAGCCACAGAAATTGGTGTTGTTTCTGTAAAAAAAACATAACATAGCATGTTTTGTGGCTCCCTCAAAAGGTCAACTTTTTTTTGGTATTTTTAAAATCGCTTCGGTGAGAAATTAGCTAATAGCATGTAGTTTATGCCTGATTTTTCTGATAATTTTTTGATAAATATTTGATTTTTTACTAATTTTTAAAGTGGACACATCCTAAAAAATAGAATTTTGGCCGTGCTACCCCTATAAATTTTGAAAACTAATTGAAAATCATTTTTTTATTTTTTTAATATTTGTAGAATGGAGTCTAGTTTCTAAATATGTAATTTTTTTGAAATTTGAATGAATAGTTATTTTACAGTGAAAAAAAGACCAAACAGTGGTTTTTGCATAAAAACGGACACACAAACAAAAGAAATTAAAGATGAAAGGCTTAACATTGTTAAAATGTGAAAAAAATCACATCGTCAAATAGCTAAGAGAAAGCCTAACATTACCCATGTGCTTGATTTGTTCAACCTTGAAACACGTGCAAATCTGAGGGTTAGCACGAACGAAATTATGTGAAATTTTGAAGAATATAGAAAAACACGTCTGTGACTGTTCATAAGGCACTCCAAGCCTTTGGGTTGGAAATCCAAAGAAAATCCCAAGCCCAAGGCTTGGGATTCTCAAAGCAAGAAATAACGCGAGCGCGTTATAACGCGCTCGCGTTATGTTTCGCCTTACATTTTTTCCCGCAAGTCTGTCTTTTGCCATGTTTGACATAACACGAGCGCATTATAACGCGCTCGCGTTATGTCCCACTCAAATTTTTTTACATTCAAGGCTATTCATCATGAGGGTTAAGGCATAAGGGATAGAGTTGGAAGGTTTACGGATAAGGGATTAGCGTTTAAGGTATAGTATCGAGCCCATTGAGGGTCTAGGAATAGGGATAGCGTTTAAGGTTTAGGGATAAGGGATGACATATTACGGTTGAGGGTCGAGGGATCAAAGTTAAGGGTTGAGGGATTAGGGTTTGACATTAAGGGTTGAGGGTTGAGGTTCAAGGGTCAAGGGTTTAGGGATAGGGTTTAGGGTCGAGGGATTAGGGTTAAAGTAGAGTGTGGAGGGTGTAAGGATTAGGGATAGGGTTGGAGGGTTTAGGGATAAGGGATTAGGGTTTAAGGTATAGTATCAAGTCTGTTGAGAGTTTAGGAATAGGGATAGCATTTAGGGATTAGGGATGAGGGATTATAGTTGAAGGATGATGGATTAGGGTTGAGGGTTGAGGGATTAGGGTTTAGGGATAAGGTTTAGGGTTGAGGGTTGAGGGATTAGGGTTTAAGGTATAGTGTTGAGGGTTGAGGGTTGAGGGTTTAGGATTAGGGTTTAGGGTTGACGGATTAGCATTTAATGTCAAGGTTAGGGTTAGAGTGTTGAGGGTAGAGGGATTAGGGATAGGGTTTAGGGTTTAAGGTTTAAGGATTGAGGGTTGAGGCTTTAGGGATGAGGGTTTAAGGCTTAAGATATAGTGTCAAGTGTTGAGGGTGTAGGGATAGGGTTTAAGTTTTAAGGGTTAAGGGTTGAGGGATATGGATTAGGGTTTAAGGTATAGTGTTGAGGGTCGAGGGATCAGAGTTAAGGGTTGAGGGATTAGGGTTTGATGTTGAGGGTTGAGGGTTGAGGTTTGAGGGTCAAGGGTTTAGGGATAGGGTTGAGGGTCGAGGAATTAGGGTTACAGTAGAGTGTGGAGGGTATAAGGATTAGGGATAGGGTTGGAGGGTTTAGGGATAAGGGATTAGAGTTTAAGGTATAGTATCGAGTCTGTTGAGGGTTTAGGAATAGGGATAGCATTTAGGGTTTAGGGATGAGGGATTAGAGTTGAGGGATGAGGGATTAGGGTTGAGGGTTGAGGGTTGAGGGATTAGGGTTTAGGGATAAGGTTTAGGGTTGAGGGTTGAGGGATTAGGGTTTAAGGTATAGTGTTGAGGGTTGATGGTTTGGGGATAGGGTTTAGGTTTGAGGGATTAGGGTTTAGGGTTGATGAATTAGGGTTTAATGTTGAGAGTTGAGGGTTGAGGGTTGAGGGTTAAGGTTGAGGGATAGGGTTAATGGTCAAGGGATTAGGGTTAAATAAGAGTGTCGATGGTAGAGGGATTAGGGTTTAAGGTATAGTATCGAGCCTATTGAGGGTCTAGGAATAGGGATAGCATTTAAGGTTTAGGAATGAGGGATTAGAGTTGAGGGATGACGGATGACAGATTAGGGTTGAGGGTTGAGGGATTAGGGTTTAGGGACAAGGTTTAGGGTTAGGGTTTAAGGTATAGTGTTGAGGGTTTAGGGATAGGGTTTAGGGTTGAGGGATTAGAGTGAAGGGTTGAGGGATTAGAATTTGGCGTTGAGGGTTTAGGGTTTAGGATTAGGGTTGAAGGTCGAGGGATTAGAGTTAAGGGTTGAGGGATTAGGGTTTGATGTTGAGGGTTGAGGGTTGAGGTTCGAGGGTCAAGGGTTTAGGGATAGGGTTGAGGGTCGAGGAATTAGGGTTAAAGTAGAGTGTGGAGGGATGACGGATGATAGATTAGGGTTGAGGGTTGAGGGATTAGGATTTGATGTTGAGGGTTGAGGGTTTAGGGTTAGGGTTGAGAGATGAGGGATTAGAGTTAAGGGTTGAGGGATTAGGGTTTGACGTCGAGGGCTGAGGTTCGAGGGTCAAGGGTTTAGGGATAGGGTTGAGGTTGAAGGGATTAGGGTTTAGGGACAAGGTTTAGGGTTAGGGTTGAGGGATTAGGGTTTACGGTATAGTGTTGAGGGTTTAGGGATAGGGTTTAGGGTTGAGGGATTAGAGTGAAGGGTTGAGGGATTAGAATTTGGCGTTGAGGGTTTAGGGTTTAGGATCAGGGTTGAAGGTCGAGGGATTAGAGTTAAGGGTGAGGGATTAGGGTTTGATGTTGAGGGTTGAGGGTTGAGGTTCGAGGGTCAAGGGTTTAGGGATAGGGTTGAGGGTCGAGGAATTAGGGTTAAAGTAGAGTGTGGAGGGATGACGGATGATAGATTAGGGTTGAGGGTTGAGGGATTAGGGTTTGATGTTGAGGGTTGAGGGTTTAGGGTTAGGGTTGAGAGATGAGGGATCAGAGTTAAGGGTTGAGGGATTAGGGTTTGACATCGAGGGCTAAGGTTTGAGGGTCAAGGGTTTAGGGAAAGGGTTGAGGTTGAAGGGATTAGGGTTTAGGGACAAGGTTTAGGGTTAGGGTTGAGGGATTAGGGTTTAAGGTATAGTGTTGAGGGTTTAGGGATAGGGTTTAGGGTTGAGGGATTAGAGTGAAGGGTTGAGGGATTAGAATTTGGCGTTGAGGGTTTAGGGTTTAGGATCAGGGTTGAAGGTCGAGGGATTAGAGTTAAGGGTTGAGGGATTAGGGTTTGATGTTGAGGGTTGAGGGTTGAGGTTCAAGGGTCAAGGGTTTAGGGATAGGGTTGAGGGTCGAGGAATTAGGGTTAAAGTAGAGTGTGGAGGGATGACGGATGATAGATTAGGGTTGAGGGTTGAGGGATTAGGGTTTGATGTTGAGGGTTGAGGGTTTAGGGTTAGGGTTGAGAGATGAGGGATCAGAGTTAAGGGTTGAGGGATTAGGGTTTGACGTCGAGGGCTGAGGTTCGAGGGTCAAGGGTTTAGGGATAGGGTTGAGGTTGAAGGGATTAGGGTTTAGGGACAAGGTTTAGGGTTAGGGTTGAGGGATTAGGGTTTAAGGTATAGTGTTGAGGGTTTAGGGATAGGGTTTAGGGTTGAGGGATTAGAGTGAAGGGTTGAGGGATTAGAATTTGGCGTTGAGGGTTTAGGGTTTAGGATCAGGGTTGAAGGTCGAGGGATTAGAGTTAAGGGTTGAGGGATTAGGGTTTGATGTTGAGGGTTGAGGGTTGAGGTTTGAGGGTCAAGGGTTTAGGGATAGGGTTGAGGGTCGAGGAATTAGGGTTAAAGTAGAGTGTGGAGGGATGACAGATGATAGATTAGGGTTGAGGGTTGAGGGATTAGGGTTTGATGTTGAGGGTTGAGGGTTTAGGGTTAGGGTTGAGAGATGAGGGATCAGAGTTAAGGGTTGAGGGATTAGGGTTTGATGTCGAGGGCTGAGGTTCGAGGGTCAAGGGTTTAGGGATAGGGTTGAGGTTGAAGGGATTAGGGTTTAGGGACAAGGTTTAGGGTTAGGGTTGAGGGATTAGGGTTTAATGTATAGTGTTGAGGGTTTAGGGATAGGGTTTAGGGTTGAGGGATTAGAGTGAAGGGTTGAGGGATTAGAATTTGGCGTTGAGGGTTTAGGGTTTAGGATCAGGGTTGAAGGTCGAGGGATTAGAGTTAAGGGTTGAGGGATTAGGGTTTGATGTTAAGGGTTGAGGGTTGAGGTTCGAGGGTCAAGGGTTTAGGGATAGGGTTGAGGGTCGAGGAATTAGGGTTAAAGTAATGCAACACGGCGTGTGATTACATCGACTATAGTAAGTAGTCAAACGAGGAAAGATCGTCTCATTAGAAAGACAAGTCAAAAATTGAGAATTAATAGGAAAACTTTATCAAGAGCCATTGGAAGATGCCAAAGAATTGAGGACACTAATGCCAATGAATTATGGGCGTTCTCGGGGAGACTACCACCAAAAGATAAACCAATTGTTGAAGCATTGAGATCACTAATTGAAGACTTTTGGAAGAATTACACAAGGGTATCTCCGAATCAAAGGGATGTGGTAAGAAGGAGAATTGGTAGTCAGAACCGCGAGCCACATCCAAAGCATTTTTTGGATGAGACTCAAACACAGTTTTATGGTAAATTTCTAGAGAAGTATCCTCAAATTAAAATTTGTCAAAGATATTTTAAAATGCTAAAACCTTTCTATGTTAAGATAAATCACACACGCACTACTTGTTGTTGTAGATTACATATTGAATTTTCTAACCATTTTGATGCTTATAGGTCTATATGTTTAGATATGCATACTAACAATGATTTGCAGGGTTGTGCCATATGTGCCCCACCAACATCTTCAAGAGACTTCATATCAAGAATTTTATGTGAAAGAGAGGAAGGTCAAATATTCTACAAGAAATTATGCTTGGATGGCACATGTCATCGTTGCGGTGGCTTGCAACATTTGCCAATATGTGAACATATGGAAATAACACATGCGGTTGGAAATGAACTAGTAGAGTTTGGCAAGTATAAAATAGTGGCATACAATACAAAAGATGGTAAAGAAGCAAAGAGGTGTGAATTAGTTATTGAAAAGATTCCAGTGTATCAGTTTATGCCTATATTTCGTGACAACATAGTGTATGAGTATGCAAGACATGCCCATAGAGCTCGATAGTTGGACTTGCAATTCAAGTTATGCAAGGACACATTTCCGGTTGGTAGCATTGTTTCAGTCGTCGACTTTGCAGAGAACTACAGTCTACAGCCACAGCGTGAGGTGCAATCACAATATTACAACTCCACACAGGTTTCTATATTTGTGCACATCGCATTCATTCATGCGAATGATAGTATAGAGGATGACAGAAAGATCATAAGGGAGTATCATTTCTATATTAGTGATGATCGCACGCATTCTACGGAGTTCGTGCAAGGTTGCTTCCAGGTGTTCTACAATGATTTGGCTAGAAGGGGCATATCGTTCAGTCAACATATCATATGGTCAGATAATTGTGCATCACAATTCAAGAACTCGCGGAATTTCTATTGGCTAAGTAGGAGGCATAATTTTACAGGTATTCAACATATGTGGAACTTTTGTGAGGCCGGGCATGGAAAGGGGGAGCATGATGGTGCAGGAGCATGTATCAAAAGAGCCATAGCACGAGAAGAGTTAAAGTATAAAGACAATGCAAAGTTGACAGATGCAAAATCGATTGTCGAGTGGTGTAATGCTTCCATGGGTCCAGGTAATGAAGGTAAGTCTTTAGTTCGTAGATTTTTTTGGTTGATAGATGATACTAACATTGCACCATATGAGGATTGTTGTACACTGACAGGATCAAATGAGATGCACTCTTTCAGAAGCTCAATTGCAGGTTCATGGAGTATCCATACACGAAAGATGTCATGCTTTTGTTCTTCTTGTACAATTCAAGTCTGGGATGAGTGCGAGTCAAAGGAGTGGGTTGACGAATGGCAGTTAAGTTATCTTAGCCCACTTGACACGTATCGACCCCCGACGGCACTGGAACTAACACAGATGGAATCATCAGTTGACTTTGACCACATATCAGATTTAGTTCAACCAGGTAATATAGGGCACATATATGCATCTAATTTCATCTAGTTCAACCAGGTAATGTCATCTTACTTTGTAGTGTTTTTGTAATGTTGACTAATTTCATCTAATTTGCTACACATATCAATGTAGGACACGTATATGCAGTTATTGCAGATGAAGATAATGAAGAGGGAACAGATTATTACTTATGTCGTTGTGTTGAGACCAAAAAGAAATTAGAGGCCCCTGTTACAGATGGAGAAAACATCGAATACCCTACAGGATCAGTGGTTATTACTGGAACATGGCTTAGAAGGTACCCACATAAGAGTGTTAATATTTGGCTATTTCAGGACTTTCACATGCATCGAAAGATTCTTCATTACTCGAACCTTATCGTGGCATCCAATGTTCATTTGATAAAGTATCGGGGTAGACCTTTGAACAAAATATTGTGGAAGGTGCGTGAGTCTGACCATGAAGCAATACTTGACACAATAAAGAGTAGAGCAGATCCAGATGGTTCATTGGATTAATTTGTAAGTATTCACATTGATTTTGTAAAGTTATGTTACATTGAGTTGTAAGTATGCACATTAATTTGTAAGGTTTGTCTTTTTTTATTTCCTCCTGCATTTTTACACATATGTACACATTTTTACATCATCATGTTATGCATTTTTGGTGTCCAAAGTGCTGATGCGACCAAACTCATAACTCACCCTACTAGACACCATTTGATGATCTCTCCAACACTCTAGATCCAGGGCGCCCAATCATGATGATGACCTATATACCATTCTCCCAAGGCACTCATAATGAATGAATGATAAGGAGTGCCTCGACCTCTATAATCAAGGTGATTTTAAGTCACTTTCAGTCATTTGGGGTCAGTTTGAGTCTTTGAGTCATGTTGCAAAAAAGTGTCAATGTTGTCAAGTTGCACAAAGCAACTTTTGCATTTTTGGTGTCCTGATCCTGATGCGACCAAACTGACTATTCCAACGCGTCCGAATGGGTACATTTATGCTAGGCATGGTCCTATTTTTCACCCAAACATGTCAAAACAGTCGGACCTACATTGTACCGACGATATCCCTGAAGAGTCCAAAGTGCAAAAAGGCAACAATCTTTGACGAGATGTTACTCGAAAATCGTGTCACTTAGAAACATTCTGTCTGAGGCAACGGGATCATGTAGAGTGCCTCTACAATAACCCCTCTTAGTTTTTTATAGCTCTGAGGCATTTGCCCGTGGTGAAAGGTTTTCTGTTGCCCCAAAAATCGTCAGAAGGAGGCAGTGTAAAGTTGCAAAGGGGTGTAACTTTCGTCCTACTCCTGATGCGACCAAACTGACTGTTCCAACGCGTCCGAATGGGTACATTTATGCTAGGCATGGTCCTATTTCTCACCCAAACATGTCGAAACAGTCGGAGCTACATTGTACCGACGATATCCCTGAAGAGTCCAAAGTGCAAAAAGGCAGCAATCTTTGACGAGATGTTACTTGAAAACCGTGTCACTTAGAAACATTCTGTCTGAGACAACAGGATCACGTAGAGTGCCTCTACAATAACCTCTCTCAGTTTTTTATAGCTCTGAGGCATTTGCCCGTGGTGAAAGGTTTTCTGTTGCCCCAAAAATCGTCAGAAGGAGGCAGTGTAAAGTTGCAAAGGGGTGTAACTTTCGTCCTGCTCCTGATGCGACCAAACTGACTATTCCAACGCGTCCGAATGGGTACATTTATGCTAGGCATGGTCCTATTTCTCATCCAAACATGTCGAAACAGTCGGAGCTACATTGTACCGACGATATCCCTGAAGAGTCCAAAGTGCAAAAAGGTAGCAATCTTTGACGAGATGTTACTCAAAAATTGTGTCACTTAGAAACATTCCGTCTGAGGCAACAGGATCACGTAGAGTGCCTCTACAATAACCTCTCTCGGTTTTTATAGCTCTGAGGCATTTGCCCGTGGTGAAAGGTTTTCTGTTGCCCCAAAAATCGTCAGAAGGAGGCAGTGTAAAGTTGCAAAGGGGTGTAACTTTCATCCTGCTCCTGATGCGACCAAACTGACTATTCCAACGCGTCCAAATGGGTACATTTATGCTAGGCATGGTCCTATTTCTCACCCAAACATGTCGAAATAGTCGGAGCTACATTGTACCGACGATATCCCTGAAGAGTCCAAAGTGCAAAAAGGCAGCAATCTTTGACGAGATGTTACTCGAAAACCATGTCACTTAGAAACATTCTATCTAAGACAACGGGATCACGTAGAGTGCCTCTACAATAACCTCTCTCGATTTTTTATAGCTCTTAGGCATTTGCCCGTGGTGAAAGGTTTTCTGTTGCCCCAAAAATCGTCAGAAGGAGGCAGTGTAAAGTTGCAAAGGGGTGTAACTTTCGTCCTGCTCCTGATGCGACCAAACTGACTGTTCCAACGCGTCCGAATGGGTACATTTATGCTAGGCATGGTCCTATTTCTCACCCAAACATGTCGAAACAGTCGGAGCTACATTGTACCGACGATATCCCTGAAGAGTCCAAAGTGCAAAAAGGCAGCAATCTTTGACGAGATGTTACTCGAAAACCGTGTCACTTAGAAACATTCCGTCTGAGACAACGGGATCACGTAGAGTGCCTCTACAATAACCTCTCTCGGTTTTTTATAGCTCTTAGGCATTTGCCCGTGGTGAAAGGTTTTCTGTTGCCCCAAAAATCGTCAAAAGGAGGCAGTGTAAAGTTGCAAAGGGGTGTAACTTTCGTCCTGCTCCTGATGCAACCAAATTGACTGTTCCAACGCGTCCGAATGGGTACATTTATGCTAGGCATGGTCCTATTTCTCACCCAAACATGTCGAAACAGTCGGAGCTACATTGTACCGACGATATCCCTGAAGAGTCCAAAGTGCAAAAAGGCAGCAATCTTTGACGAGATGTTACTCAAAAATCGTGTCACTTAGAAACATTCCGTCTAAAGCAACGGGATCACGTAGAGTGCCTCTACAATAACCTCTCTCGGTTTTTTATAGCTCTGAGGCATTTGCCCGTGGTGAAAGGTTTTCTGTTGCCCCAAAAATCATCAGAAGGAGGCAGTGTAAAGTTGCAAAGGGGTGTAACTTTCGTCCTGCTCCTGATGTGACCAAACTGACTGTTCCAACGCGTCCAAATGGGTACATTTATACTAGGCATGGTCCTATTTCTCACCCAAACATGTCGAAACAGTCGGAGCTACATTGTACCGACGATATCCCTGAAGAGTCCAAAGTGCAAAAAGGCAGCAATCTTTGACGAGATGTTACTCGAAAACTATGTCACTTAGAAACATTCCGTCTGAGACAACGGGATCAAGTAGAGTGCCTCTACAATAACCTCTCTCAGTTTTTTATAGCTCTTAGGCATTTGCCCGTGGTGAAAGGTTTTCTGTTGCCCCAAAAATCATCAGAAGGAGGCAGTGTAAAGTTGTAAAGGGCTGTAACTTTCGTCCTGCTCCTGATGCAACCAAACTGACTGTTCCAACGCATCCGAATGGGTACATTTATGCTAGGCATGGTCCTATTTCTCACCCAAACATGTCGAAACAGTCGGAGCTACATTGTACCGACGATATCCCTGAAGAGTCCAAAGTGCAAAAAGGTAGCAATCTTTGATGAGATGTTACTCAAAAATTGTGTCACTTAGAAACATTCCGTCTAAGACAACGGGATCACGTAGAGTGCCTCTACAATAACCTCTCTCAGTTTTTTATAGCTCTGAGGCATTTGCCCGTGGTGAAAGGTTTTCTGTTGCCCCAAAAATCGTCAGAAGGAGGCAGTGTAAAGTTGCAAAGGGGTGTAACTTTCGTCCTGCTCCTGATGCGACCAAACTGACTATTCCAACGCGTCTAAATGGGTACATTTATGCTAGGCATGGTCCTATTTCTCACCCAAACATGTCGAAACAGTCGGAGCTACATTGTACCGACGATATCCCTGAAGAGTCCAAAGTGCAAAAAGGCAGCAATCTTTGACGAGATGTTACTCGAAAACTGTGTCACTTAGAAACATTCTGTCTAAGACAACGGGATCACGTAGAGTGCCTCTACAATAACCTCTCTTGGTTTTTTATAGCTCTTAGGCATTTGCTCGTGGTGAAAGGTTTTCTGTTGCCCCAAAAATCGTCAGAAGGAGGCAGTGTAAAGTTGCAAAGGGGTGTAACTTTCGTCCTACTCCTGATGCAACCAAACTGACTGTTCCAACACATCTGAATGGGTACATTTATGCTAGGCATGGTCCTATTTCTCACCCAAACATGTCGAAACAGTCGGAGCTACATTGTACCGATGATATCCCTGAAGAGTCCAAAGTGCAAAAAGGCAGCAATCTTTGACGAGATGTTACTCAAAAACTGTGTCACTTAGAAACATTCTGTCTGAGACAACGGGATCACGTAGAGTGCCTCTACAATAACCTCTCTCAGTTTTTTATAGCTCTTAGGTATTTGCCCGTGGTGAAAGGTTTTCTGTTGCCCCAAAAATCGTCAAAAGGAGGCAGTGTAAAGTTGCAAAGGGGTGTAACTTTCGTCCTGCTCCTGATGTGACCAAACTGACTATTCCAACGCGTCTGAATGGGTACATTTATGCTAGGCATGGTCCTATTTTTCACCCAAACATGTCGAAATAGTCGGAGCTACATTGTACCGACGATATCCCTAAAGAGTCCAAAGTGCAAAAAGGCAGCAATCTTTGACGAGATGTTACTCGAAAACCGTGTCACTTAAAAAAATTCCATCTGAGGCAACGGGATCACGTAGAGTGCCTCTACAATAACCTCTCTCGATTTTTTATAGCTCTGAGGCATTTGCCCATGGTGAAAGGTTTTCTGCTGCCCCAAAAATCGTCAGAAGGAGGCAGTGTATTAAGTCAGGATGAAAGCCTATTCAATCTAGGTGCCTGTTTTTGACCAAATCACACATGCGCCTTGAACAACTCTGTCTTCAAGGCACTTTTCTCTAATCTCTGTAACTCTCCAAATCCACTAAGGCGCAAATTTTACCTCTTGGGCTCAAGATATAGGTTCTTCATCCAAGGCGCCAGAATGGTCCAAAGGCGCATTTCACCTCTAACCTCACCTCTGACCTTACTTGGAGGCGCTAAACCTTTTGACATTTCAAGTAACTTCAAGAGAACTATTTTTCCTTAAGGTGGTTCACTCCTTGCAATTGGATGTATGGTACTTGTAACTCATTTGATTGACTTTGTAATGTTTCTTCTTCTTGCAAAGTAGATAAGGATGATATAAGCTTACTTCATGAATCGGAGTAGAAATCTCTCTTGGACTTGCTAGGTGAAAGGACTTGAACTTGAAGGACTTGAAGTTGATGAAGTGATCCTTCATGATGGCCTTTGACATTACCTTCTCGGAGTGTAGATGATAACACCTTCCTTGGATAAAGTGGATAACCTCTGACCTAAACTTTGAAGCTTGATGAATCTTGAAGATTGGGTTTCCTCCTACTCCCCTTCTGGGCTCCACTCCATCAAAGGAGTATTTAGTTGTCCAAGGTGCCAACATTCACTCAGGGGCGCCCAAAGAGAAAGTTTACAACTCTAAGGCGCTAAACTCTTATGCAAAAATGGTCATCATCAAAGGCTCAAAAATGGGTCTCTAGGCGCCAATCTCTACAAGACATTCCATCTCATTGCTCTCCTCCATTACAAGCGCTCACTTACCTCAATCTTGGGTGCATACCAACATCCCAACATCCAAATCACCTAGGCGCTCAAAACCTTCAAGACTCAAGGCGCATTTTATGATCAAACAAGGTATCTCCTGAACAAGGCGCTCATAGTCTCATCAGGGCGTTAATCATCATCATGAGCGCTCATATTGTTCTAGGCGCACAGTTATCTCTGGAATGCTCAAGGCGCTCAAGGCGCACATACCCTTCTCTAGGCTAGGTTACACTTATTCAAGGCGCTCATTCCAAACTTACATGAACTCCTCATTACAAGACGCACAAACTAGATGATCCTAGGGCATAAGGGCGCTCATAGGAGTTGTTATGTGTCATTTTGGCCAAGGTTTTTCGGAGCAGTGAAGACATTAGGAAGGGGATGATCGTTTGGATAGTTTTGAATGCTTTATTTCTCCTTGTTTAAACTAGGCGCTCACTGAGGATTGGAGTAGCCTTTGCACCCTCACATCACGTTAATCGGCATTTCAAAGGCAATCATAGTATAGGAAGATTTGCACCTTGAAGAAGAGAGTTATCTGGTGAGCGCTTAGGAGTTCTGGCGCCTAGGGGAAAGGTGTAGGTAGAGCGCCTTCAGACTTTGACAGTGAAGTGCCTTAAGGAGTTGGATGATGTTTTTGCCTAGAGTGGAGATGATGTTTTTAGCGCCTTAAGGATGATGATGGAGTGCCTTGGAGTCAGGTTAGTCTGGAGCACCTTAAGAAGGTAAAGCACTTCAAATGTAAACACAAATGTTTTGAGCGCCCTAATGAGAAGTTGTCTTGGCACCATAAGTTGTTCAAACGAAGATATGCGCCTTGGATAGTTGCAAAGACCTAATTTAGCACCCAAGGTTGGAAGACTCTTTGTGAGCACCCAATGTTTGAAAGCTCTTTGTGTTTGGTGCATTAAAATGAACTTGGCACCTAAGTAGTATTGAAACACTCAACTGAGCGCCTAAAGCCCATGAGAGAAGTGATATGCACCTTGATAGGAATATCATGGAAGATGAGTTTACTGAATGGCACCTTGAATGACTTGGTTGATTAAGTGTTTTAGTGCCTAGATATGGGATGAATCATTGAGCGCCTTTGGTTGAGATGATGTCAGCACCTTTGAGATTATAACACCTTGGAGTCAAGTTTGAAGGAGCACCTTGAGAAGGTAAAACACTTCAAATGTTTTCAAGGAATTGGAGAAGTCACTTAGTGCCTAGAAGGAATTCCAGAGCAAGAGGGTTGGAGCGCCTTGAGCTTCAAGTCAGATATGCACCTAGACCTCTACCCTTTAGCAAGTTGAAGCCCTCTGAGCCTTGACAAAGTGAGAATGCCTTATAGTGAATATGCGCCTTGGGCAAGGTTGAATACAAAGTTGAGGAGTATATCATAATGAGTAAGTGCACTGTAGGGTTAGATGATAAAGACTAGTGCCTTGAGTGTCTTGGTCAAAATTTTGACGTGAGAAGTCTTGCAAGATCAAACCCTGGAGTGTGCCTTAGAGAGAACCTATTGATCCTTTGCTTTGACAAGATTTGGGCGCCAGAATGATCCTTAATAAATGGAATGTATCTACACCAATTTTGCGCCTTTAGGGAAGTGATGGTGGCCAGAATGATCCTTAATCTCATGTTTGTGCGCCTAGGTCTAGAAGCAAGATTTGAGCGCCTTAGGATAGGGTTTTTTGCACCTTGTCTTGGAGAGTGAATTTGCGCCTTGGATGATGTTGAAGCGCCTTGGGATGAAATGCACCCAAACTTACAGAGGGCCTTCAGTGAGGGAGTTGAAGAGAGTGATTAGAGGAAGGATAGCCTTAAGATCAAACTAAGTACTTAGAAACCTAAGATTAGCACTTTATTTGAAGTTATACACCTATTCTGGCGCCAGAGAGTGAGTTCAAGTGTGAAGAAGTGAATGTCTGCACCTTGAAGGGGATACAAAGGGAAGATGATGCACCTTGATGGGTTGATGATGGAAATTTGCGTTTTGGAGCTAAATGTGCACCTTGAATCTAAATGATATTTGAGTGCTTAGAGGTAAATAGGGGCGCCTTTGAGAATTCTTTGTGCTTTAAGGAATGGATTGTGGCGCTTTGGACTAAGGTAAGTCCTGAGCACTTCCAATGTTTTTAAGGAGCACCTTGAAGGAGATAGTGCATAGAGGTACAATGAATCTTCCGGAGAACATGGATAGACAACTAAGTCTCCAACTTGAGTCTTCTAAGTGAATTGGATGATGAAGAGAGTCTAGTCATTTTAGGTGCTAGTATCAGGATGAATCATCCAAAATGGGTGCCTAGAACTAGAAGGCGCCAATGCATGAGTTCAAGGATCCTCCATTGGAGCGCCTAGTCCAGATGGCTATAGATTGAAAGTTTTAAAGCTAAGTGATGTCTCTTAGGTGAATTCCTAGCCCAGGTGCAAATAGAATAGAACTCTCTCACATAGTTGAAATTGACTTGATAGAAGGAGATAAGTCTTAAGGACTAGTTTGGCACCTCACTTGCCTATCTCACCTTTGAAATGCGCTTTGGTTGATGATCATCATTGATGGCGCCTAGTGAAATGTAAAGCTATTTGCATCTCCAGAGGATCAAAATTGGATTAGGAGATCATCCTTGCAGTTGAGATTGACAGAGAAGTGTTAAAGGAATCACTTCAAATGGGTGCCTAAGCTAGTTCAGGCGCATATCAATTCCACTGTAACTCCAAACTGACGCTTAGGATCCAGTCATCTCCTAAGGCGCAGTTCCATTCACCCATGACCTCGCTTGGCGTCTAAAACTTGGAAACTCCTTTGGAAAGCTCCTGTTGCGCCTAGAAGATGAGTTTGGGATATCAACTTGCAAAAGGCTTAGAAACTCTTCAAAGATGTTAGGCACAATCCCATGGCACTGGAGCTCAGTTTTGGCGCCTTCAAGGAATAGCACATGAAGAAACTTGGGAGGTCAGGTGCTTGTAAAAGGGAACACCTTGGAACATCTTCCAGGGGTTGAAGTAGTAAGAAAACATCAAGTGAGTCTAGGCGCACTCCCTTGTGTGAACAATTTAGCTCTGGCGCCTAGCCACAGAGTGAGCCAGAAGAAGTAGTTTGGACATTAGAAGATAGGTGCTCATTCTACAATGAAGCATTCCACCTTCCTAATCAACAAAGACTTGCAAGAATTGACAAAGGAAGCTAAGGCGCACCTTCTACTTGTTTCCACCTCCAGAATGCGCCTAACCTTGAAAGGGGGTTCAAAGATGTTTGTTAGACCTTTTCACTCAAGGTGCTCACCTTAGGCGCACTTTCTAAGTCCTTGTCACCTCAAGGAAACACCTAGTTTGGAAGGCGCTTGCCCTGTTCTCCACTCCTTTCAATTGGCGCCTAGAACACAGAATGCATGAAAGGAGCGCCTAGACTCCAGAGGGCTCATTTGGGCGCCTAGCATTTAAAACACTTTCATAATGATGATGTTTTGGTGCCTACTCTTGGAAACAATCCAGAGCATCCATAACTCTAATTGGCGCCTAATGTTGACAAGGCGCAACTTTAGGAGGAGGTCACCTCAACTTGGCGCCCAAGTCAGAAAAACCTGTAAATCCTTCAAATATGTGCCTACCTTGTGAGGTGATGAGTTGAACATTCCAAATCTTCAAATGTTGCTCAAGTAAGGAAGACATTGTAACATCAAGGCTTCAAGGCCTGTCCTTGTATTTCCATTGAATGAGTTGTACTTCATGCTATTGAAAGCATTTTCCATGTAATAAGACATTGCAAGTTGATTGAATCAAGTAACAAGACAAGTACCCAACTCTAATGTTGTTTCATTCAAATAGTTATCTTGATGTATATCTTTATGTTATTGAAGTAGTTGATGAATTGTTAGCAAGTAAAAGTGTTTAAGTAAGGAAAATTTTTCGTAGAACTAGTTGGGTATCTTACACTTACACCATGCCTATCCATCAAACATCACAATGCAATCAAAATCCTAACAACATGCCCATGATCCAAGATCAAGTGCAATCATGCAAAGATATTATCAATCACAAGCCTATTAAGAATGAACTAGAGTCTTCTAGTACCATACTTTTCCATCAAACACCATCATGTAATCCATGGCCTATCAAGCCTATCAAAGAAAATGCAAACATCCTATGTAATACAATCAGACTTTAAATATTTGAAGTAGCCATCTACAAATATCCATTCAAAAGTGGATTTATAATGCAAGTATGGATGCCATCAATAAAAAAGATTTGTATTAACCAAATATCCATATACGCATACATCAATATCTGTCGATATAAGTATAACATATATACAAAATAGCCATATAGGCTTACAAGAATGCCATATAGGCATACAATGTCAACTATGTACAATACAAAATATATGTCCACAAATGCCATATAGGCATACAACAGAGGAACACAATAAAAAGTCATTCCCCTCTAGCTGGTGAAGAGAATAAATCACGAGCAGCCTTTGATCTTCTAGGGGATGGAGACATGCATGTGGGTGCTCTACTACGAACCCGAGGGCTACTCCTCCTATTTAGTTCTTCCTGCACCTTTACCTGTTACAAAAAAAAGTATAGATATTAATATATAGAAATTACATGTTATAAAAAAATGAAACATTTAACAAAATAATCACTTACCACTAACATATAATCTGTCTGCTCGCTTGCCTCAGTAGCAGGAAAAGGCCCTGGTGATGTCATGTCCTATAGAAACCATCCAGATAGAAATTAAACTTCAAATCAATAATCTTTTGATTTTTCAAAAATAGACAACTATAACAATGAATGTAAATTGAAATTTACTAATCTGCCTCATACCCCTGTCAATGCCATAGAGCTATGAATCGCAGAGGCCACACCCTGCTTCATTGCCCTATGAACATGGGGAGGTGTATCCGCAGCCTGCATCATTTGGAAATAAAACAACATTATTCAATTACGAAAACTATAATAGTGATGCAAATCATGGCTCCTAACATACACACACGCTCATCTAAACATGGAAGTACACACAATAAAACACACAAATCACATACAAAAATTTAGTAAGTACAATTCATTCATTAAACTATTTATTTTATTACCTCCGTAAAGCTTTGAAGTCCACCACCGCTGGCAGGTGTTGCCATGAAATCTATAGTGTTAACCTATTCAACATCCAAAATTAGAAATTAGAATACCATTCATATAACGATGCTATTCACATGTAATATTTATAATTGTTTACTAGTTACATACCTCGACAGTAGATGATCTAGTGAAAAATGTAGGTGGAGAACCACTGAAAACTGCATCGACGCTATGACCCTGAAATTTCATTAAAATCATCAATTTAAATTAGTTAATCTTGTATTTCAAAAATAAAATTTAATAAATTAAATTCAATAAACTTGCTAATATTTACTTGAGTATCAAGGCCGAAAGTCTCACTCAGGAGGGTATCTGTCATCACCATCTGCTCAGCTACAGATGTAGCCTGTGCACCTGCGTCTTGACTGTCCATGGGGTCATAACCACAGGCTGACCCGCAAGCCTGGCAAGTATGCGGTGGGACCCTACTCCTCGCACTATCTCCCAACCCACTCTGTGTTGCAGGATTGGCATGCTCTATGATGCTCTGGGTCAAGGCACTAATCGACCTCAGTGTATCGACCTCAACACTCTCCTTCACAATGGAAGGGATAGAAACATGCTCGTGGGCTGGTCTGCTGATTACTCGTCTCACTACCCGCTGTGGGTCAAGACGTGCCCCTGGTCTATCCTGTGCTGAGCCCCCACCTCTACCTTGGAAGTCCCGCATATCAAAATAGTTTGGCACTTTATTGAGAACAAACTCGGAGTAGAGTTTCCTCAAAAAGTATTGCGGGACCTCATTGTTATTGCATGGAGGATGGTCAAAAACCATCCACCACCTCTGCCCGAAATTGTCCCTTATCGCTTGGTTGTTGCACCAATGGATAGGGAACCTCTTGCATGTAATGGGTGGAGGTTGATTTGTTTGTAGGTTTGTGAAAATTGAACACAAGTCTACTTTTGTAATTTGTAATTTTTTGACATCTTGGTATGATAATTTATCTGCATAGTAATCTCTAAACTCTCTCTTTTTATCGGTCCAACTAGTTATTTGCTTGCTAATTGAATTTACATTTGATAACATAGACTCAAGAGATTCGGTAAGCGTGGACCTATGCAAGGTTGAAGTGGAAGGATCTTTCAACCTTGCAATTATATCTTCAATTTGTTTTTTGTTGTTTTCAATTTCCCCCATTATATTATCTTGTGTTCCAGGGGCATGTCGAGGAATGAATGGAGGAGGTTGTTGTTCTGCATGTATTTCTTCCTCAAGATTTTGTGGATTTTGAGGAGGAGGAGGAGGTGCATTAACATTTCCTACAATTAATAAAATATACATCAAAAATCAACAAAAACCTACCTATTTAGGAAGAAATTCAAACAAAAAAATAAAGATAACTCACCCCTTTGGCGTGCTCGACGTCGCGGCGGCATTTCGGCGATGAATCGACAAATCTTTTGTGTTGAACGGTGTTTTGTAGAACGCGAGCGCGTTTTTGCAAGGGTTTTATGCCGCGGGCGGAGGAAAAGCTCATAGAAATGAAATGAAATGAAATGGCAGCGGGGGTTTTTTTTTATAAGAAACAGTTTAAAACGTGAGCGCATTATAATGCGCTCGCGTTATGGCTCGGCAATGACGAGCCTAAGGCTTGTCATTGCCAAGCCATAACGCGCTCGCGTTTTGCCTTAAATTTTTTTGAAAATTTTTTGGCCACTTTTTGGCCCCCCATCTTTTTGCACTTACCCCATTCAAAATATATACTATAGTATGAATTGCTTTGCCCAAAGTTCAGCTTCTATATTTCTAGAGTGTAGCATACATCTAGAGCCATTTCTATGATAGTTCTATTCTTTCTTTCTACAACTCCATTTTTTTGGGGTGTGTAAGAAATAGTTGATTCCCTTTATACTGTGTTGTTTACAAAAGTGTAGGAAAGCTTTATTCAAGTATTTAGTATCTCTATCTATCCTTATTATCTTTAGAGATCTTCCATTTTTCTTTTAGATAAAACTTTAAACTCTTCAAACTTATCAAACAATTCATCCTTCCTTTGTAGGAAATATATCCAAATTCTTCTACTATAGTCATATATGAAAGTGAGCACATACCTTGATCCTACAAGTGCTGGTGTTGTAAAAGGACCCATTACACCACTATGAACCAAATGTAAAGGAGTTTTTTCTCTCCATGATTTTCCTTGTGGGAAACTTTCCACATGTTGCTCTACCATAGAACATCCTACACATAACTTGTGGCTTGGAAATATCTTAGTAAGTCCATATACCATATTCAACTTCTCCATAACCTTGAGGCTTTGGTAATTGGCATGCCCCATATGCTTATGCCATAACCTACTCATGTCATCATATTCTACAATAGCACATACATACTCATTTTCACACTTAGAAGTAAATTCTTGAAATTTATATAATCCATTTTCCACTTTACCAATTGCAATGACTCTATAGTTATCATTCACATCCTTGATTAGACATTTG
The DNA here is from genome assembly GCA_027924645.1 of Cunninghamia lanceolata. Taxonomy (NCBI): domain Eukaryota; kingdom Viridiplantae; phylum Streptophyta; class Pinopsida; order Cupressales; family Cupressaceae; genus Cunninghamia; species Cunninghamia lanceolata. The sequence continues at coordinate 6,283,743 of BSBN01000312.1, forward strand.
TCATTGTAGAACTCTATCTTATATCCTTGATTTACAATTTAGAACATAGAAAGAAGATTTATTTTCAATTATGGAACTGGCTTCATGTTTTTTAACACACCATTATCAACTTGGACATTTCTAGTTCCTTTAACTTATAAAGCACTATTATTTCCTAAGAAAATATTTTCTTTATTGCTATCATTGCTTAATAATTCAAATTGTTCCTCATTGTGAGACATGTGTTGTGTAGCACCAAAATCAATGACCCAATTATCCCTGTAGGAACTATTTTCTTTGAGTGCAACAAAAAGAACATTACTTTTATAATTAACGTTTTTTGAAAACTTGCTTGCTTTCTTTTTGTATCCCTAAACCTCTTATAACATTCATTTGCTTTGTGACCTAGCTTACCACAATAATTGCATTTCCATTTGATCTTGTCCCTACTATCAGTTTGATCCTTGGATGAGTTGTACCTAGTGTCATGCTTCTAATTCTTCTCTCTTGATTGATTATCTTGAGACTTTTTGTAATTTTGATTCCCCTTCATCACAAAGGCTTGAGGCTCATCATTGAAAGACTCCCTTTCTTTAGCTATATGTCTTTCTTCTTGCATTAACTTAACACATAACTTTTCATATTTTATGCTTTTTAATTTGTCAACAATATCTAAGCCTCTTATAATGGGTTGATAGGACCCTACAAGACTTTGTAAGATTATTTGTACAAAATCTTTATTATTTATATCCTTTCCAAGAGAAGCAAGCTCATCTTTCTTTACCTTCAATTTGCTTAAGTGAGGGACTACGTTTTGTGTATATTGTACAATTTCATAGTAAGACTTAAAAGTCATACATCACTTGAATTTTCATGTGTTCTTCAAAATAGCCCATAGATTGACATCACTTCTCTCATTACAGACTTCTAGAAAAACCTCTTCAAAAAGAGTAAGTTTTATCCATGTTGCTGCCCTCTTCTTATCTCTTGTATCAGAGTCTTCTTGCTCTATTTCAAGACTTGGGGGTCCTTTTTCCATACCAATAAAAGTTCACCACAATTCTAAAGTGTTAGAAAAATCTCTATATGAAACACCCAATCATAATAATTTTTTCCACTTAATTTAATGTTAGAACAAAAAAATACTACTTTTACGGAATTCTTTTTGTAAAGATAAGAATAGAGATTTACTCTCTTATAAAGAAACTTTTAAAGTTTCGAAAATCCTTAAAAAAAAAAATTGATGCAAATTTGCAATGTCACTTTCCTTTTTTATCATAAAAATCATTTATTACATGCCCCCCCTCTCCAAGAAAATGGGCCCACTTAAAGAGGCATAAATACTGATGTAACTAAAAACCATAAAAATCTTTATGAAACTCGAGGTGACATCCTTTAAATAGAATTGAAATAATATGTTTTTCACTCAATGTGAATATGTCTAAAAAAAAATAGAAGTGAGAATGTAGTATGCTTAATGTCTTTCACACCTCTCTCCTTTGGGAGAATTCAACACGGAGATATTTTTCATTCTTAAGGTCCTCTTCTTTACTGCGTTCTCCACTTGTCTAAAGAATTATGCCATCTTTTACTTTTATTTTCACCTCCCTTTTCTGCAGGCCAAGAAGATCTGCCTTTCCACAAGTTTCAGCTGCCAGCCAACAATTTCAGACAGCTCCACAGCTCAACATTTTGCTATGTTCTGATGCCATATTGTAAAAAATGGTTAATATATCTGAAACACAAAGATGAATTTGCAGCAGATATAAAAATACAAATATAGTATATAGCAACAGATAAATTATATGGCAGCAATATGAACTGAGGCACACTTGTTTGCTTGTATGGTTGTGGAGCGACTATTACATTTATAGAATTCATACAGACCTCGAGAAGCACTTAAAAAGGCTAGTAGATTACTCTAAAGAAAGAATGGAGAAAAGAGGGCAGATGTCACATGTTGAAATGTTCTGGATGATAAAATGTTCCAGATGAAATGTGGCGATACAAATTATTGATTGAACATTATTTCCAATAGGTTGGAGTCCAGAGGAACCTAGTACAAAAGCAAAAGTTCCCATTGTGCTATACATTCCCTATTCCCTCTGCACTTTTATCAATGTTATCCATGTTGGTAGTTGTTGGCTCTTGCCATCAAGAAATATTGATAGAATGTCTAGAGACAAGACAAATGTGTGCCTAATAGGTGTTTAGCCAAATTAGGTAGTTAATGTATAGTCCAGAATTAAGAAAGGTTTTCCCTCAATTGTGAGACGGTGAACTTTTTTAATACTTGGCTAAAGTGAGTGAATCGTTCAGTCGGGGTAGGGCCGTCCCTATCTCCCAATATAGAGGTGGGGGGCCTATCTCGACTAAAAAATCCTAGGAGAAAATTCCTTGTAGAGGAGATGGTCCGATGGTGGTGCAGGTTATGTTCGGCCACTTCTCTATGTGAGTCGAGACATGTCATCACCTGTAAAGTTCAGTTGTCCATTTGTTGACGTGTTGCCTACTCAACAATCTCCTTTCCACATCTACCTGACACATTTTCCAAGACTCAAGGCACGGTTTCCATGGAAGGTTCATGTGGAGGACTTTTCGTGGCATCAATCGACATTGGATGCATGTGCACCCAACCTAGGTTTACTGCTATGCCACTAGTAGGATAGTAAGGTGCATCAATTGAATGTTAACTATGTTTAACTCCTCGTTGTGGGAATTAATACTTGTTAGGTGGTGTGTTGAAGTCGAGCAATTTCACCCCTGCGTACTCTCCATTGTCGATCATTGTTTCTAGCTTTGCTATTCTCGGAGGACCTCCAAACCTAATGGCATGCACATTGGGACCTATCATGGAGCTCTTCTGCCACCTCGTAGAGAGCTTGGGAGCCATGAATTGTCTGCCATCTCTGTTATTGCTTGTGTTTTTCAACACAATCATTCTAAAAGGAAATTACCAGTTTCAACAGCAAAGGTAGATTTCCTCTTGGTTTTGATGACAAAGGAAGATTTGAAGAAGACAATAGAAGGTGAGGTTGTCTTCCAAACTCACTAGGGAAGTGATCCTATATGCTAACATTTTCATTTATATATATATATATATATATATATATATATATATATATATACACACACACATACCATCCCCATAAACTTAAGTTTCTTCATTTCTCAAGCAATTATTTTCTGCCAATTGCTCTTACTACTACATACATCCATATATACATACATATGTATGTATACACACACACATATATGTATGTATGTATGCACGTGTCTAGCATCGGTCGATGCCACAAAAAGTCCTCCACGCGAGCCCTTAGTGAAACCATGCATCCAATCTAGGAGAACGTGTTCGGTAGAGGTGGAAAGAAGATTGCTAAGTAAGAAAAATGTCAACAAGTTAACATTCATATATTGGAGGCCTTAAAAACCCATTACAAATGAAATATTTAAATTACATTTCCAAACCTCATGTTTAAAAGGCTGGAGCTCACCATTTTGGACATTGATTTTATCCTTATGAATAAACTTTGAAAACTTGAATTTAGTTTAATTATATATTTAATTGTGTTGATAAGTTATTATAGTGTAATTTGAATGAAGATATCCACAAAAGATTTCAATTCAAGTTAAATTCATTGTGGATTTGGCCATATTAGGATTTCACTTGGTCTTCATGCTCAAACACACTTCATATGATGTATACTTAACATAGCAAACATACTTATAACCATACTTAGAAACTCCATCTAAAAGGTGATCTAACACTCTATTATAGATTTTGAATTGACAATATAAGAGGTGGCATCACTTAGGCCTACAAAACAAATATTGTATAGAAGTAAAATCAACACCTACAACTTTTCAAACTCTCCCAACTTACTTCTCTTGCCTTCTCTCTTTAACACAAGCACAAAGTTAGAGAAACTACAATATAATTCTAATTAGGAAAGAAAGGAGACTTGTATTTATACTATTCTAGTGTAATTTTTAGGAAGATGGTGAAAAAAGATTTTAGCTCAAGTTAAATTCATTGTTGACTCACCCATATTAGGATCTCATTTGGTCTTAATGCTCAAACATACTTATAAAAATGTGCATTTAAAACTAGTTCCAAGCATATTATCGTAAAGTAAATTGTCCACTCATAAGGATATATAAATCTGAAACTTGTATCTAATATCATTGTATATGGATATATAAATCTGAAACTTATATTTAATTTCATTGTCTATGGATATATAAATCTAGAACTTGAGTTTTGTTTCATTGTATATTTCAAATTACAAAAGAAAAGATACTTGTGCTAATAGTATTCTATTATAAATTTGAGGAAGATATTGAAAAAACATTGCATTTCAATTATATATATACTAACATTAGGATATAAAAATTGGAAACATTAAAACACATATATGTTTCTGCACACTCGTATGGTATATTAACACATTAATTGACTAAACAAAATGGCATGCAATCTATCATGCTATTTTAAATTGACAATGGCATACATGCCTCCCAAAAAAGTATCCACTCTATACAAGTTAACATTCTTATCACTGAAACCATGGTGGAAAGAAGAATCCTGATGAGGGCATGGGGTTTCTTGATGTGTTATTGCTTGGTGAACCTTTCCTAGCTAAATGGCCCTCCCTGGTTGTTGCTTGAGAATCTATAGGACTTCTACTTGAATGGGCTTGGGTAAAACCTAACTTAGGAATTGTTGTAGAATACTAAGGGGAGTGAATAGTTACCAAGTCCCTAAATATAACATGTTGTTCAGGAAAGGGATTTAATGGATTTCTCAAACACCTTTGCCCCTCCAATTCTTTTTTAGCCTTTTCTAATTCTTTCTCTTTTTTATCTTGTTCCTGTTGAATCCTCTATTGCTCATGTTTTTGTTCTTTCTCTCTCCTTTTCTAATTTTTTGTAGCTCATTTGCTTGTCATTGAAGTTCTTTTTCCATTTTTAATTGCTCCTTCATGCCTTCAGCAACAATTCTTGCAACCTTTCTCTCTCTAATTTGTTCTCTCTTCCTAAGTTTCAGCTCTTGGATTTATTTCTTCTTGTCCTCTTGCTCCTTCAATAGCTTCATGTAGTCATCTATAGTAAGGAGTTGAGATTGTCTACTTAGTCAAATTCCACTGTCAACTTGATGGTTTGAGGTATCCTTCACTAGATGAATAGATAGTTTAAGGAACTGGTTAATGTTGGAAGTGATTTGATCTCCCAATGGTTGGTTGGATTCTTCTTCAATTTCAACTTGGCTCTTAATAACATTTCTCTCCAATACATGAGCTCCTCCTAATTCTACAACATCCTCCCCCACTTCCCAATCTCCACAATTAGCATAGAAGTGTACCAATGGAGATGTATTCTTTGTGTTTAGTGGAGATGGAAATGAAAGACTTTGGTCTTCATCGATATTTAAAGGAATACCAAGGTTCGTAGCCCCCTTCAACATCCATGATGGTTGCTCTGGTTCAATGGGAATACTAAGTTCCTCTTCCTCTTGACTATGTTGGTTTGTTACAACATTAGTTTCTCGTACAACACATAATTCCTCATTGACTGGCTCAACTCTTTCCTCTATAGTAACCCCCCTTAGAGGGTTTTACTCTACCATTTTGACCTCTAAATGTGGCACATCAATACTTGAAATACTTAGAATATTCTCTGCAACAGAAGTCTCCTCAGGTGCAGTGAATTGAAATGTCACCAGGATGCATCTCCTCCATCAGTACATCAAGATTGAGGAGCCATATACCTATCCTCTTAAATTTAGATTTTATGTTATCAACAATTAGTGCTTTGTGACAATATATTCTTGTTATACCATTACACATGGAGAAAGTGCTCTGCTAGAATTTCTAGATTTTTCAAATTTCTAAAGTTTTGGTAGGACTTGATGATGGGTGATTGCTCGGGGGCCCCTTAGGGTACTCCCCTATCACGAGTGATTCTTCTGACACCTTGCTAAAAGGCTCTGATGTGATGGGTCAACCATCCTGGGTTGATCAAATCAAAGGGTCACGAGATTTTAAGGGTGAGGATGAGGTTTTCCTTGAGATTCAATAGATGGAGGAAGGTATTTCTATTAATCTCTCTGATTATTTAATGGACAAAGTTATATCTTCTATGGAGAATACTTTGGTTGGTAGGTTTTTTGGTTTTAGACCTAGTGTTGACCTTGTTTGTAAATGGGTAAATGAGGTTTGGAAAGTGAAAGGGAGTGTCACTATTAGTGCAATGTTTGGAGGTGTATTTTTGTTCAAGTTCACCATCAAGGAAGATTTGATTAAGGTTTTAATAGGAGTTCCTAGTTTTTTTATAAAAATAATTGTAATAATCTTTCTCTTTGCAAGTGGAAACCTGGCTTTGACCCATTGGTAGATCTTTGTACAGTGGCTCCTACTTAGGTGCATTTGTTAGGTTTGCCACTTGAATATTGGAACCCTAAAATCATTCAAACTATTATCAAACTAGTTTGGGTAGTTTCTCTCTATAGACAAAGTCACTCTAGAGAAAACAAGGTTAGTGTTTGCTAGATTCTATGTTAATGTTGGGATGAGTAAATTTTTACCTACGCAGATAATTCTCTAGTTGAAGCTAGGTAAATGGAATCAACAGATTGTGTATGAAAACTCAAGACCTTTCTGCCAAAATCATGGGAAATTTGGGCATTTGATAAATAAATGTCAAAAACCCCTTCCTCGAAAGAAGAATCCAAGAATAAAGAGATCTTATAGGAAGATAAAGGGGTATTTGAGGAAAAAGATTATCCCTTTGTATAGGAGATTCTAAACATTGTAGATGATCCTCCCCAGGAGGAAGAACAACAGAAGAACATCATCAGTCTAGAACATGCTAGAACTACTAGAGAGGGTGTAGAGTAAGAAGAAGGGGAAATAGAACAAAATTCTACAAATTTGGAAGTCTCCCATGATAATGTTAATATCAATAAGTTTGGATTGAAAAAGGACAGCTTTAGACCAGTTAAGAATAGCATTTTGGAGACACCTTTTAAGGAGACAGGACAAAACAATATAGGATCAACTTTCATGGACCAAGAAGATAGTTTTTGGGACATAGTGACTACTGCCTCTGCTAATGAGGAGACAATTAAACTTATGGTTGAAATCTCTCAATTAGTTTTTATAGATGAATGCACCCAAGTCCAGTCAGACTAGACTCTTGTAGGGAAAGGAAGGAAAAAGAACTCCATAAAAAAGATGATGTGGGCAATGATAAAAAACGTGGTTACCCTTTGCAAAGAGAAACTAGATATAGAGAGGTAGCTAAGGAGGTTGCAATGGGGAAACAAAGAACCCTCGAGAATCTATCAAGCTCCAAGAAATTTAGAAAATGAGCCATAAGGTTCATTTTTTGGGGCTTTCAGGCCCTTTTAAGCATATTATACTTACTTTGTATTTTCTAGTAAGATAGTTTTTGATTGGATGGTCAAGAGCAAGGTGTTATTGGTCTATGTTTTATGGTTTATTATTCCTTATGAGAATTGTTTCATGGAATATTAAAGGCCTGAACAATCCCCACAAATAGTTTTTTATAAAGAATTGTATTCTTGAGAATAAGGTTGACATTATTCTGATTCAAGAGTCTAAGATGTCAGAGTCCACCTTTTCTTCTATTGCCAATTTGATCTAGCCTAGGCCAAAGTATTTCATTAGTCCTTCAGAGGGTGCTTTAGGAGGAATTGTTACTATGTGGAACCTTGCTTGTCTTGTGGGAAGAATGATTGAGAGCTACAAAAATTATCTTGTGTTATCTTTTTCTCATTTGTTGTCCAACAAGCAATGGATGCTTGTTAATGTTTATGCTCCTAATTCTAGACCAGCTTTAGAAAACAACTTTGGGAGAGGATGGAATATGGTACGGTAAGATTTTTTGAATGTAACTGGACATTGGCTAGAGATTTCAACACTCCTATTTTTTAATCTAAGAATCTTGGAGGATTAGAGAGCTACTCTGATAGTATGGTTGACCTGGCTGACTTCCTCACTTCTACTAGACTCATTGATGTGGACCTTGATGGGTCTTTGTTTACTTGGTCTAACAAAAGAATGGGGAATAACCTCTTTCAAGTCAAGCTAGATAGAGTGCTTATCTCTAATTCTTGGAATATTCTTGCTAATCTTAAACTCTCTGCTCTCCTAAGGGTCGGCTCATATCACAATCCCCTTTTTATTGATTGGATTTCTCACCAAAAGAAATCTTCTTACCCCTTTATAAATGAGATTATGTGGTCCTCCCATCCAGACTTTAGAGATCTAGTGGCAGACTGGTGGAGTACTCCTTTCAGGGGCTCTACTATGTTTTGTCTAGCCCAAAAGATCAAGCTTATTAAATACAAAGTTAGAGGATGGAATAGACTTATTTTTGGTAATTTTTTTCATTAAAAAGAGAAGTTATCCCTTAAACTAAAGGAAGTTCAAAAAAAGATGGTTGGGGGCCAAAATGATCTTGATACCTACCAACAAGAAAGAAATATCAGGGAAGATTGGTATAGGTTGGTGTCTAGAGAGGGGATTTTCTGGAAATGGAAATCCTGGGTTCAATGGATGACTGAGGAGAATAGGAATACTAAATTTTTTCATCAATCTACTCTTAAGCATAGGAAAATAAATACTATTACTAAATCGGTGAAGGAGGATGGTAGTGTTATCACTAAAGATGATTAGATTGGAGATGTCACCACCAATTTTTTTGAAAATATCCTACAAGACTCTAGGGGGAATCCCACTCTTCACAACTGGCTATTGGATGTCATCCCTACCATCCTTTCAGATTCTAATAATACTGATATGGTTAAAGAGATCTCTGAGGAGGAAGTTCATTTTTCTATCTTCTCATTTGGTGTTTTTAAATCCCCAGGTCTTGATGACTTTGCCCCCTCTTTCTTCTAGGAGGATTGCTAGGAGATTGTCGGTGGTGACTTGACTGCAACAACAAGGGACTTCTTTAAAACAACTAGACTTTTGAAGCAGTTCAATACTACTTTTATTGTGCGTGTTCCTAAAAAAAGTAATGCTACTACCTTGAGTGATTATTGACCAATAAGCTTATGTAATATTATTTACAAGATTTTTTCTAAGCTTATAGTGTTAAGAGTTCAACCTTTTCTTCATGACCTTATATCTCAAAATCAAACAGGCTTTGTTCTTGTGAGGTACATTTTGGATGTTGTTTTGGCTACTCATTAGATTCTCCATTCTATGGACAACAATAGAAAATTGGGTATGGTTCTTAAATTGGATATCTCTAAGGCTTATGATTGGGTGTCTTGGCCCTTTCTCTTTGTTGTTCTCCATAAGTTTGGGTTTAATGGTAGGATACTTCAGTTGATAAAAGAATGTGTTTCTACTCCTAAATTTTTGGTGTTGGTGAATGGTATTCCTAGGGTTTTTTAAGTAGTGGTAGGGGTTTAAGACAAGGGGATCCTATCTTTCCTTATCTATTCATCCTAGTTGCTGAAATCCTTGGAAGGAATATTTCCAAGTTGATTGATTACCACAACCTTGTTGGTGTTAAATCTGCTTCCTCTCATTCCCCATCTTCACACTAGCAATTTGTTGATGATACTATTTTTTTGGGGCCTCTTCTATAGTTGTAGCTAACCAATGGAAAACTCTCCTGAATAAATATGTTGCAATGTCTAGTCAAATTATCAACTATGATAAGAGCATACTTTATTTCTTCAAAATTGAAGATGTTCTTCAAAATAGGATTGTTGGGATTTTGGGTTGTCAGAAGTCTATTCTCCCAACTACTTATATTGGACTTCCTCTTTCTACTAAGAAACTCTCGAATAGGTTCTAGTTTGTATTGCTGAAAGAATTTAGAAAAAGTTACAGGGGTGGAAAGGTAAACTTCTTAGTCAGGATGGAAAGTATCAACTCCTCAAGGCCTCTTTGCAGAATATCCCTATTTATTATCTGTCCCTTTCTAAGATCCCTAGAGTTGTGGAAAAAGGGATAGAACAAATTCAAAATAAATATATTTGGATAGGCATGGAGGACAAGAAAAGGATGGCTCTTGCTAATTGGGATACTATTTGTAATAGTAAAAGAAATGGTGGGCTGCAGGTATTAGAACAATCTAAAATTTCAATAAATCTCTTTTATCCAAGGTTGGGTGGAGTCTTATGATTGAGCTGAAAATGATTGGGTGTCTATGATCTAGGGAGGATGAACATATCTAGATTGTTCATACATCTGGGAATTTCATTGTTGCCTCTACTTATTCTATGATTACTAACTCCCCTATTCATCCCTTTGATTGAAACTTGGTCTGGAATCATAGAATCATTCCCAAGATTAACTTTTTCTAGTGTGTTGCCACTAACAACAAGATCCTTACTCTTGATAACCTTATTAAGAGTGGTTTCTATTTTCCTAATAGATGTCCTTTATGTTGTTCTTCTAAAGAATCTGTTAACCACTTATTTTCCATTACAACTTTGCTAGGGAAATTTGGGAGATGTCTTTATCCAAGTTTGAGACTCATTGGGGTATGCCTACTAATTTATCTAATTTTGTGCCTACCTAGACCAGTTTTTCCCCTTTTCAACACCCCACCATCAAGAACTATGGGCTCAGATTCCTCTTCACATTATCTAGGGCTTATAGAAAGAGAGAAATAATAGAATATTCAGGGACACTATCTGAGAAGCTCAGAAGGTGTTTCAGATAATTGGTTGTGATATCTAGGAGAATGTTAATGTAGCTAAAATTGGGAAGCCTAGAAAACTACCTATTGCCCTTGAAATAAGGGTTAGTAAAAATTGGGGTATTACTCCTAATCTCAATAATGTGGACCTATAGAAAGCTTATGTCAGAAAACACACCAAATGGAAAATTCCTCCTCAGGGATGGATTAAACTTAATTTTGATGGATGTTCCAAGGGTAATCCATGCCATGATGTTGTTGGAGGTATCATTTGAGATGATAAAGGCACTCTGATTAAATTTTTTGCCAAAGGTATTGATTGTAAAACCAACAATGATGTTGAGGCTTGTGCTCTTTGGTGGGGAATTAAAATAATCCTATTATATGGCTTTGAACATGTGGAAATTGAGGGGGATTCCAAAGTTGTTATTAATCTTGTCCAAAGCAGAACCAACCCCACTTGGAAGATAAAGGACTTCATAATGGATATTAGGACCTCTCTTAGCAACTTCAATAATTTGAATTTTCACCATATCTATTGGGAGGGAAATATGGTGGCAGATAGAATTGCAAATTTGGGGCTCTAATTTGATAATTGGAAGTATTGGTCTAATATTCAAGATCTTCCTAATGTTGTTTGCAATATTATTAATGATGAAACCACTTGAGGGGTTCAATTATTTAGTGAAAATGACCATCTTTGATGTGGTAGTTTTCTATAATGAATTTAGTAATAGTCCTACTCAGCTCTCAAAAAGTTGGCTTAACAAGGCAACGTTTTATGATGTAATCCCCAATGTAGCTCATGTCTCACTGCTGGTTGAGATGAGGTGGTGTAATGATGATATTATAGGAAGAGGCTGAAAGGACACTCTCTTTATCCTTACTATTCTAAATCATATGTTGAATGCATTTAGTGGGGGCTTCAAACATTTCATTTCCTTATTCTCCATCCTCTACAATCTTTCTAGCAACAATGTTTTAAGAAAAATGGGTGGCCATCTTCTTCGAGTTGAGTCAGCTACATTCATTTCTCTGAAGAAGAATGGTGAGATTTGGAGCATATTTGAAAAATGTGGTGTGGCTTCATTCTTTCAAGTGATGAAAGGACATGATGAAACCCTCACCACTCAATTTGTTAATAATCAATGCAATAGGGAGGTTGCTATTGGTGGGGTTATGTTTATTGTGATAGAGGATTTAACTACAAAAATCACCAATATGAATTGTAATGGGAGAGTTCAGAGGTTGGGAAAGAGTAGCTACAAGCAGTTCATAGATTCCTTTTTAGAGGAAGGGGAATATCTAGTTAAACATCAGAATGGTTTTGACTATATGGAATTCTCCCATCTTCGTGGGCTCTAGTCAGCTATCACCTTATCAAATACTTCACCCTTGAGGGTAGGTACTCTATGGTGCATGGTTATCATTTTCTACTTCTTGATCACCTTCGACATGGAAATCATATTAGTGTTCCCTTCTTTTTATTGTCTTCTCTAGAAAATTGCATTAAAGATGGTGCAAATCTGCCTCTTCATCAGGGATTGATCTATGTCATGTATCAGTATAACCTTCTTATGACTCTCATGATAATCCCCAATGCCGATTCTACTCCCACCAATAAGAAGTCATCTGCTAAGAGTAACCCCAGCCCCTCTATTTTGGGTTCCCATGGTAACCCCTCTACTACTCCCACTAGTAAGGATTCCTCTACTAAGAGTAACCCTAACCTCTCTATTTTGGGTTCTCATGATAACCCCTTTGTTTCCCTTTCTAAAATTAAGGATTCCTCAGGTGCTACTGTTAAGAAGAAAATCTCTTTTGTGGAGATTGTTTCAAACCCTATTTTTGTTGAAATGGATAAAATGAAAGATGTCCCCAACCCCTCTATTAAATCCAAGGTTAGTAAAGGAAGAAAGAGTATTTCTTTTGAGGAGAAGGATTCAAACCCTACTTTTTTTATGAAGGGTACCTTAAAGAATGACCCTGTGTCTCCTACCCCTATGTTAGTTGTCAAAGGAAAGAAAGGTAGTAAAGAACTTGTGGATTCCATTGAGAATATTTTGTTGTCCCTAAAGGATAATAGTATTGGTGTTGGTTCCTCTTTGAAGACTAGCAATAGGAGTATTAAGATTAACTCTGATGCTACTAGGCTTGAACTTGACACTTCATTTGTCACTTTCACTCCAAAAGACAATTTGGATGATGTGTATGCTCACACAACCACTATTGAAAGGAGATCTACTCAGCTGGCAAGGGCTACTATTTTTAGTGAGAATGCTCTACTGAAGAAGGGTGTCAAGGGTGTCAAGGCCCTGGAGGTAGTTTTTTAGGAAATTCCTTCAAATTCTTATACTAAGGATCATGAAAGGATTGAGAAGGAGATGGTTAAGGAAGAAGGAAGGGCTAAGGAGGAGGTTGTTGCTAATTATGAGAGGATTAAGAAGGAGATGGTTGAGGAAGAAGAGGGGGATGAGGAGAAGTTTTTGTTGATGATGAGAGGGTTGGGGAGGAGATGGACCACCAACCTCCTCTTGAGGATGTTGAAGATACTTTATCCATCTCCCCTAAGGAGGAGTGTAACATCCCATCCTCTTAACACTAGAGTAAACTCAAGAATTTACAAGAAAGTAAATAAACTTGGTAAACATGAGAGAGATTTTTTTTTAATTAAATATCATTTGCATAAACACAAGAAATAAAGTACATCTTTGCAAATAATTTCAACTTGAAATCACAACATAATCAAAGATAGATACACAGTGAAATCCTTTCACTTATTATTTACAAAACATAAACTACACTTGGCATAAAGAATAGTTTTACCTCATAATTTGACTGTCATAAGTCATAACATGGAGTACACTAAATCTGGAAATTTGATAACTGTCTTCATGAGCCTTGGCAAGTCTTCTGCTTTAGAGGGAGATTATCATCCAAGCACTTTTCCTCCAACCACAGATCGGCGGTGCCCAACACACCTTCCTTCCTAGAAGTGGCCCTACCCTTCACGAAGGGTATAGATAGAAGGAGCCAACAATTTTTTTTCCATCTGAGTCCTAGTGTTGTGTTCTACATAACTTCAATCAACCATACAACTCTAGATCCCTTCTAGCTAAGTATGATCATACTAATTGGTCATGCCATCTAGAGACACACACCTCTGACTTGACTTGGAACTATCTCATCCTTCAATTTGACTTTCTTCATTTAGTAACTCTAGACACAAACTTGTCTGAACTATAATTTCATTCTAGTCAATCTGACTTTGAAATAGTCCTTAACCTAGGATATACATAAAATATATATATGTTTAGGTAATTCTAACCTTTCATAGATTTCCTCTTTGCATATTTACAACTTCGAGGGTCTATGACCTTCTGTCACTCTTCTCTCTGACTCAAATATCAAACATCTTTGGTGCATTAAAACAATTTTTGACTCTATCATAGAATCACTTAATTTTGATAAAGTACTACAAATACTCTTCTCGTCTTGCTCTGTGGTTTTCTTGAAATTTCACTATCGACCACTAATGTATATAAAAATATACACAATGTCACATCTAACATAGGAGTTGTAGGTTTTCCCAAATCCTTCTGATCTTAATACTAGGGTTTAACTTTTCAATCCTAAAATGTGGAAATATTAAACATCCTTGTTTTCCATAGATAATAACATAAATATAATAAAACATGAGAACAATTACCTCTAGTCATCCTTGGACAACTTGACATTGACCGTATTTACATTTCACATAATGTGAATAAACATAATATATGAGGTATACCTTAATGAATGCTATCATGACATAACTAGTCTTTGACTAGGTTCAATTTCTCAATCTAGATAGGTGTTGATGGTGGTTTTAGCATGCAACAACGCAGGTGTGATTGTTGGTTTCACACCTCTCTTGAAAAGTATCTTACCCTAAGTAAGACTACTCCAAGGATAATACAGCTAGGTCTTAGCTTGCTTGGAATTTCTCAGTTGGTATGTTCTAGTTGTGCCTACAAGGGGTCTTACATGCAATTTGCAAATCTTCAGGTTTGGGGCAGCAAATACACATAAACCCTTTAATGATTTTTAGCTGATAAACAAGATAAAAGCTGCTAAAATTCTTATTCTAACAACTAACAATGGTTTTTAAGAAAATGCAAAAGGTTAGTGTTTTAGAAGGATCCTAAGTGACATTCACAATGCAAAGGTTATCTTTAGTAGACAAATACTCCAAAACTTTAAACCAACATCCTGAGTTACCAAACTGAAATGGGTGTTACAGTGCTGCAGAAAACGGTGCTATCTTCAATGGTGGTCAAAAGATTTTTAGATCACATTCATTTGCTAAATACCCAATAAACGGCGCAACCTAACTTATAAAATGGAATTGAACTTCAACACAAACAATCAGCCTAGGTTAACTTTACAAAGTTATTTACCATCAGCAAACAACTGAAAGTATGGACTTAGAGTATTCATCAAATACTTCAACAAACCATGAACATTAGAAAAGCACAACTAATCTAACTATGGGAGAGCAAGAAGCGAACCATGAAAACCAAAATGAGCCAACACAAGACACAAATTCTTAGAATTATTGCAGAAACTTGCTTTGTATTACTTCAAATGGCATAGAGTCAACAATTCGGTATCAAAATCTCTCTTACAAATAGTGGAAATGGCAGCCCTTTATATAGAAAGCAGCATACCGAGTTTTCAAATGAACGGTGGAGATTAACTCAACACCGACGGTCTAGATTACATCAATAAATACAATTATAATAGCTCACATCAATTCTTGGATTACATTTTGTCCTTTGTGAAAAAGACGAAAAACAATCCCCAGATACATTGAATCTAGTCAATTTGACTAGCCAACTCAGTATATTAATAGAAAAGAACATTTTATAAGCAGGAAAAAGACAAAATAGAGTCACATGCTACCCCGAATACAACAATTTACAATTGTGATAGGATTACATCCTTAGAATATTCAAAATAGTATCAAGATTCACTATCTAAGTCAATTTTTTCTTCACTGACCAGCTTGTTGCGATAGGTCAACCAAACATCAAGTGCAGGATTAATGTCAAACGTGTCTGGATCCTTCAAATGATTTATCTGATAGTCAAACACCTCTAGCTCCTAGCTAAATTTACTGTGCACTCTCTCTATCTCTGCTCCTGCTTTTTGAAATGCCTTGAATTCAGCTTTGAGGTCGCTTGCCTTGTCTAATCTTTCCTCCATACTGAGTGTGGCATCTTCAAAAATTACTTTTTGCAACCTACCTTTACATTTCTCGACATCAAAAGGGGCATAATCATCATAGGATGCCTTCCTACAATCCCTCAAAGTGTCATTGATATCATATATGATTGATCTTAATTCTTCATCAGCTGGTTTATATGCTTCCTTTATATGCTCAAAGGTTTCCTTTCTCAAAAGTAGTTGTTGATACCATTCAATGGCTTTTAGTAGCTGACTCTCAGTCAAAATATTCTCTACAACTAGAGTCTAAGTGGGCAATTCTCTGATACCCTTTATTCAGGGATACATATGTGATTAATACTCATCAAAAGAATCATACTCTTCACGCAAGTCCTTCCATTTATTATGCAATTCTACTAATTTCTTGTGTGCCTGAGTAGAGGCACTAATAGCTTCACATCCCATCTCAAAAACCTTTAGTAACCAATTTTCTGTACCTTGGGACTTTGATCTTACCTCGCTCAATTTAGTCATTTCATCAGTAGACAGGAAAGTGGGTATTGTCCTTATGTCTCCTCCTGCATCTACTGGCTTTATCAAAAATTGAAGACATGCTCTAAGTTCTTCATTCTGTTGTTTCAAATCTTTCTTGGACATATCATCCTTGTCAAGTTGCTCCAAAATCGATGTGACTGAGCCCTTGAAATCATCCACTCTTTGAGAATGAGTGGCTGGACCTAAATCAACTGTAGATATGATATAATCTTTCGCCCTGACTTGATCTCTCACTCCATCAACTGGCGGGACCACTATTTCTACTATTCTTGATCCTGACTCATTCTTATAGATTCTTGATTGAATCTTAGCCTTCTTCTGCTTCTTAGACTTCTGAGCCTGTGACAGGATCGTGCTTAAGTCAAGTTGCATTACTTCTACTTGTGGCTCTAGATATGTCATCCTACCTTGTAGCCACTTAGGAGCAGAAGATTTGTTCAATTTGGAAGCTCCATCTTTATCAATTACAACAAAAGAGATGGCTAGGGAAGTTGCATTGACTTGCGTCAAGTTGGCCAAGGATGAGCATAAGGAGGAGGAAATAACAAGAGGTGAAGGAAAGGGTAGTGAAGGTAGAGGAAGAGCGGGTGAACGGATGGTGGAAATGGGAGGCAATGGTAAGGAAGAGGAAGAAATAGGTGTGGTGATGGTAGAAGGGTATGAAATGGTGAAAGTGGAGGAAATAAGGCTGCTAGAGGCACTGGAAGGGATTGCTAGCAAGCAAGAGGTGGTAGCAATGGTAGAGGTAAGAGAGGTGGCAGGAGAGGTTTCCTAAGTAATGGAGGCTGAGGTTAAGGGTGAGGTGGATGCAGCGAAGGAAGGAAGAATGGAAGGAGAAGTGGTAGCAGAAATAGCAAGAGTGGTGACAGCAGTGCCAACACTTTGGGTAGGAAGTTGGGTAGTTAGAGGATTGGAATCATTCTTGGTTGTAGCATCCTCCTTATTGACTTCTTTCACCTTCACCCTTTTAGCCTTAGAGCTTTCTCCAACACCATTGGACATATCCCTTTTCTTGGAGGCTCTTGTTCTGGTGGAGGAAGGTTGATCTCTCTTCTGAGGAGACTTTGTAGATGGCTTCTTCATCTTCTTTGCCTTGTCTGCCAGAGATGTATGTTTTTCACTATCTGACTTTTCTTTCTCAACTGGCTCTGCCTCATCTATGATATGAATTGGTTCATCCTCTTCTCCCCCGGAGTCCTTATCTGAATCCATGGCTATATAAGTGAGCTAAACTCCTTGTCCCTCCATGATAGCCACTTGAGCTCTAACCCAGGCCTTGCTCAACCTAATTGGTTCCCTCATAATAGTATCTAGCAAGCTTTCCTCTACATTTGTGCAGTTTGGCAATGGGATTGGCTGATGATACCAGGCCTGCCATGGTCCTCTGACCATAATGTTCTCATCATCTTGCAATTGGTCTGACATTGCCATTATGTGAAATCTCTTGATGAAGTCCAGGGACAACCTTGCATGTGCTTTCTTCATAACCTCATAATCATCAGGGCAATTGGCCCAAAAGTCTTCAATATGTACTTTGTGGAAGAGCTTCCTGCTTACAAACCTTTCCATTACTCTATTTGGATCAAAATGACCCCTTGCATTATAGTAGTGCAAATTCAGGAGCTAAAGCTCTTTATCTAAATGTTCTGCAGATGCCAAAGAAGGACATGCATAAAGTCCCTTGCCAAACTTGATGGGAAACTAAACATTAGTTTTACGCAAGTGTTTTAAGTTTCCCAGTACATGTCATTAATTGCCTAGACAACACCAGAAGCACTGTCTTATCATCTGGATACCTGGGGAGTCTGCAGGCCATCCCAGTGAAGCCTTATATCCTTATGTATCTAAATTTCTCAAATTGGATATACCACCTACCGTATCTGGTTATTTCATTCATGGCCTCGGTAGAAATCCTCAATGCTGTGTTACCCTATAGCATTCTGGCTATATACATTGTGAATGCATCATTCACCCTTTTGAAGTGTATCAATGACTGAGATAAGGTTAGCTATGGGTAGCATTCATATACTTTAATCTGAGTTTTCTCATTGTTCCCAACCTCACCAACCTTGGATAATCCATCGTAGTGATTCCTTCTTGCCAATGTATAGACAATATAAGATGTCCATCTGAAGTATCTATTATTTGTGAAATCACTGAAAGCTACATGGATGTTGTCACTGAGGATCTGAGCCCAATGGAACTTAGTTCCTTTCAATATTTCAGTAATAATGTTAAACATCTAGTCCTCAAAGGTAGAGGCTATTGGCAATCGATATATTATGCTCCAGAAGGTTACTAAGCCTCTGATCTCATCATGGCAGTCACTTCTGTATAATATCCTGGGAAGCTTAATGAGAGTAGACTTTCTATTTTTAACCCAATTATCATTCATGTGCTTTTTGCAACCTTCTACATCCTTGTTATAAGCATCCCATGATCCTTGTTTATCTGGCATAGTCATAACTTTGTGCCAGGGGATATCAAAGGTTTTAGCTAGAGAAGGTGGGGTCAGATCAGCCAAAATATCCTCATTGGCTGTCTGAATGGTTCTTGTCATTATATCATACCTGTCTGCACAGGTGGCCATTAGTTCTGCACATTGTACCAAAGTAGGGAAGGCAACAGCTTGACCAATACCACTATCTCTAAGTACTCTAGCCCTAGGAGTTGGGGTTGGACCAAAGACCCTCAATCTAAAGTCATCTAGGTCTATATGACCTAGGTCTATGTCTCCTACATCACTCCATCTAGAGTGAATCTTGGTTTCTAGAGGGACTCCTTTGAACTCGTACTTCATTGCTTGGGCCCGAGTAGTCATTTAGTCTGCATGACCAGACCTTATAAGTTTGATACCTTGAAGCAACTCCTAACATACTCCTAAATTTAAAATGAACCTTAATACAAATCTACTATTTGCTACCAACATGCCTTTTCAAGGGAAGTTAAATCTAACATTCATTATAATTACAACAATCATCATTAAGACATTTAACCAAATATCTAATGTTGCAAGAAAATTCATGAAAATCACCATTACAATGCATTACAACATTAATTTTATCATTTTAAACCAATTTCCCTTTGAAAATTTCAAAAAAATTGATCATTTGCATGGTTTTGTGCTAATTTGAGGGTTGTCCAACCCTCAGGCAGAAAAGCACTGAATTCAAGGTCATCCGACCTCGGTGGCAAAATTAGGTAGGTCCGACCAAAGGTTTAATTTCTCTTATGCTTTTAAGTGCTTTGCGCGGGTTTTGATGAGCAACGACCTGCACAGGATTTGGAGGTCTCCGACCTCCATCAATTATCAAGTCAGTCGATTAAGTTTTCGGCGCAAATCCTATCGATGTAATTTTATTGCTTTTGCGTTGGATTTGGCAATGTCTGATTAGCGCAAGTTTTAGTTGCTACTGACCAAGTCGGCTAGAGGATATCATAGCGCAAAGTTAGAAGGAGTCGTTTTTAGTGCAAGGTTGAGATATTATTTCCAGCAGGATTTCGGGATGCCTCTGACCTTGTGGGAGAATTCGGGTCGTCTGACCAAGTCAGAGACGAGGTCTTTTGGTGAAAAGTCAGAACAAGAGATTTTCAGCACAAAAATCAATTTCAAAGCTTGCGGGGTTTTTTGGGACCTTCCGACCAAGTCAGAGAAGTAAGTTTTGGGCATGTAGGTCGGACAAGGCCACTTTCACCGCCGGATTGATCTCAATGTATGGCACGGGTTTTGGAGATCTCTGACTAACCAAATGATGGTTCATTTTGTAGGTCAGTCATAGCTCGTTTTGGCACAAAAAGGACCAATGGTTTCATGGGACTATTCACCTAAGTTTGGATTTTTAAACAATTTATGGAAAATCATTTTCATAAGAGATCCTAACTAGGGTTTGAAATAAAGAAATAACAATTGACTATATGGGAACCCTAGTTAAAACCCTACAAACACAAGTTTAAGAAGATTCAATCGCTAAATCCCAAACCCTAACCATTTGTAGAGGAAAGCTTGAAGAACAGAGTTGAGTTCAAAACCCTACTTGTTGAATGCGAAGATGCATTTTAGTTTGCACAGGTAGGTCGTGGGTTCGAGCCTGGGTGTGTTTGGCAGAAATATGATTGAGCTCTGAAATCTCATTTTTGAAGGCGATCAAATGACGTAAAACACACGATAAACTCCCTTTTAATCTTTGGCTAAATCGCCATTAATGCACAGGTGTACGACTTGGCAGTTTAGGGTTTGCGCAATTTTCCCCGAGCTCGGACCTAGTGGGGAAATTAGACATGTTGGACCTGGTCGGAGCAAGTCACTTTCAACACTAAACTTAAAGGTTCAGTTTGCACAACTTTGCGGATGTTTCAGGTTTGTCTGACTTGCGGGCTTTTTGGGGTTGTCTGACTTAGTTGGTGATCGCTTGATCCAGCACAAGTCAGATGACATCACTTTTAGTGCAGAAGTCCGACCAAAGGGAAATTAGTGCTAGAGTCGGGAGCAACAACTTTTAGCGCTAGGTTAGATAGATAGGAATTTAGTGCAAAGTCAAAGTGATGGGAATTTAGCGCTATGGTCGAACAAGTGAGATTTTAGCGCAATAGTCAATTGAAGGGCATTTTAGAGCAAAAGGTCATTTCAAGGCCCTTAAAGGGAAAATAAGGATTCATCCTAGTAGATTTTTGAATTAATTTTCAATATCATCTTTCAATCAAGGTCAAAATGCACTTTGGCCATTCAATTACTTAGGAGATGGGAAGATCCAATGACTCTCAAGCCAAAAGGAAAGAGGGGGTCCCCATTTTAAATGGGCGTGAGTGCAAGGCACAACAAATGGCAACTTTTGTGGGGAATGCTCCCGAGCATTCCAACGATAAATGTTCAGTTTGAACCTAGAATCTTTGTGTTATCCACATATTAAACGAAAAATCAAGGTATCTTATCAAAGAATTTAAGATCACTAACCAGTGCAACCATTTACATCCTGAAAACCTGAGTGTGTGTAAGTGTATTCATTCCCATCCTTTGGCAACTAAGTTCACCCAAGATCCCCTGAGACAAGCTAGTGAGCTGGAATCATTCTTCTACCCAAAAATGCTCAAATTTTGAAATGTGTTGAGCTTTGAAATGGATTGATGACCAATCAAGCTGGATGGTATGATGATATTTGATGTTACTCATTTTTGGTAGTATCTTTTGTAAGTATTTTGCAGTTTGGTAGTTTCTGTATTTGTACTGTTGATGGGTCTGGTGTTAAGAAACACCTTTTATTTTTACCCAATGTAGGCTGGTAACACTTAGTGTCACTTGCCTACCTGCTTGATTGATAATGCATGTGGTAGAAGAAGTCAACCCCTTTTACTTGACCTAGGATCACCTAGATTCACCTAGCTACTTCAGGATTACTTAAAGTGTGAGAGATATATGGTTAGAAAATTCTTTAGGTGCACCAACTAATAACTCATTTCCAATGAACAGACACCATACCCCTTGGCATAACAATAGAGCCCACAGCAAAACCAAGTGAAAACCTTGGCTTCTCGAAGGAAGACTCATGATTATTCACCCATTAAAGAAGCATTTGTAGGTCTGCACAACTGCCACCACATCAAAACGATGATCCCAGGGAAAAGCAAGTGCAGCAAGCAAAATGAAAGGACAACAAACCTAAGCAAAGCACCTAAAAACTAAGGAAAGCAAAGGCAAGAAAGCAAACTAAACTAAAGGCAACCTAAACTAACAAAAGCAAACAAACCCCTAACTATGTACACTAAGATGAGGCATGACTGCCTCTCAGGCTTGGAAGTAGTGCTTTAGGAACTGGCCATTGATAGGCAGTGGCAGCTCCTCACCAGTAAGGCTCTTGAATCGGTATGTATTGTCTCCAAGGATCTCATAGATCTAATAGGGACCCAACCAAAGTTTATCAAACTTACCATGGTCTCCTTTCTTCTCTTGTGCTTTATCCCAATATAGGACCAAATCAGAAATGCAGAAGGCTTTGACCTTGGCTCTTTTGTCAAACCACCATTTTATGACTCCCTGATGTTTGGCAAAGTTTTCTATAGCAGCGTCACGTTTCTCTTCAAGATGTAGTAATTGAGCCAACCTAGAGGACAAGTGATCATCAGTTTCAAGGTAGTCTTGCATGAATTGAAGTACTGGGATTCTCAAATGGACAAGAAAGATGGGTTCAATCCCATAGACTAGGTGATAAGGCAATGTGTTCAAGGCTGCTTTATGCCAGATTCTATCAGCCCATAAAGCGAACCTAAGTTGGGTATGCCAGTCTCTGGGGTTTTTGTCCAATAGTTTCTTAATGACTTAGAGCAGGTTTTTGTTCGTTGATTCAGCTACCCCATTCCCTTGTGGATAGTAATTAGATGAGAACTTGAGAGTGATCCCATAATCAAATGCCCAGTTAAAAAATTGTAATGATGAAAAGGCAGAGCCATTATCACAAACTAAAGCAAATGGACAAACAAATATAGTGATAATATGCCTTTCAACAAATTCAATAACTACCTCTGTGGTGCATTGCTTACAAGCTATTGCTTTAGACCATCGAGTGCAGTAATCAGTAGCAGTCAAAATATACCTATGGCCTATAGAAGAAGGCGGATTGATCATACTGATAAAGTCAAGGCCCCACTGAGCAAATGCGTGTACCTCCACAACTGGTTGCAAAGGCATGGCTGAGTGTCATTCTCTATGTACGGCGGTCTGGCATATATGACAAGTTCTTACATGTGAATATGCATCTTTGAACAAGGTTGGCTAGTAATATGCGGCATGAAGAACCTGATTAGCTATTGAGTGTGCTGACCCATGACCTGTCCTGAATCTTTCGTGAAAATTGGTCAACACTTGATTGACCTTTGACTTGTCCAAACACCTTAGATAGATGCCTTCATGATTCTTCTTGTAAAGGACTGATCCTTTTATCATGTAACTGCTACTTTTTAGTTTAAGTGCTCTCCTTTGCACTGAATTCAGCTGTGGTGGATAGCGCTAATTGAGTAAATAAAATATGATATCTCCATACCACTTATCTTTTGAAATATCTTCTAATAGGTACTGTTGAGAGACTAGGTCTGGTCCCACTTCAGCCATTGTTCTAGTCAAGGCCTGACCTCTTACCAATTTCATAGGTTGAATGTCTATGTCAAATTCTTGCAGTATGGTGACCCATTTCCCTCTTCTCTCTCCCAATTCACTTTGCATCAGTAATGCTTTGACTGTTGCATCTGAGACTATGGCAATCACTTGACTTCTTAAGATGTATTGACAGAATTTCTTAACTACTTTTACCAGAGCGTATGCTTGTTTTTCCACATTTGGATACCTTAGCTCTACATCTTTCAATGGGGTGCTCATGAAAGCAATGGGCCTTTCATCATCGACTGACCTCTTTTGTGTCAACATTGTAGCACAAGTATGCTCGGAAGCAAATGAATATATGTGAAATGGCAAAGTGTAATCAGGACTCACCAAGATAGGTGCATTGGCTATAGCTTGTTTAATTTTTGCGAAGGTAGCCTTGGCTTCTGGAGTCTAGTTCATTTTACCATCTTTCTTCAGCATAGCGTTGAGAGGTTGAACAATCTCAACAAACCCTATAATGAATTTACGTACAAAGTTGATCTTACCAAAATATGACTTAAGTTCTTTCTTGTTGGCTGGGGGAGGTATCTTGAGTATTGCTTGGATCTGGTCTGGATTGATAGATATTCCTTTCTCAAATATTACATGTCCCAACAACTTCCCCTCGGTTACTCCAAAAATGCGCTTCTTAAGGTTGAGTGATATACCATAATCCTTGCATCGCTACAACACCTTTCTCAGATCTGCTACATGGTCCTCTCACCCTTTTCAGAATACTGTGAGGTCATCCATGTAGATGATAATACATTTTCCAACCAACCTTTTAAAAGCAACATCCATCGCACGCTGAAAAGTTGCACCATCGTTTATTAAACCAAATGGCATGTGGTGGTATGCATAAAATGCCCCATTTATAGGTGAAGGACATCTTCAATCTATCCTCATATTCTACCATCACCTGGTTATAACCAGAATATTCGTCCAAGAATGATATCATCTGGGACCCATTAACAATCTGTAATACTTCATCCAAAGAGGGCAGTGGGTAATTATCCTTTTCTGACGCTCTATTTAAATTATGGAAGTCAACATAAAGCCTAATCTCCATTTTTCTTTTAGATGGGAACTAAATTTGCTACCCATGTAGAATGTCTGACTGGGAATATTATCCTAGCTGACAACATCTTCTAAACTTCTTTGAAAATTAGTGGTTCCAGCAGAGCATTCGCTGGCCTCTGCCTTTGTTTGAATGGCTTTGCTCCTAGCTTCAACATAATGGTGTGCGTGATGATCAAGGTATCGTAGGTCTTTAGATCTTCATAGCTCCATGCTATAACCTCATGATAATCTCTTAATGCATGTATGATTCCTGTCCTTTCTTCTTCAGTACTAGCTTTCCCAATGAACACATTCTTAACATTTTCTTCTGTCCCCAAGTTAAACGGTTCACACTTTCCTCCTAGAGACTCTCCTTTTCTCTAAGTCCCTAAATTATCTGCATCGAACAATCTTTCCAATTCTACCATTCCTCGTGGGATCGTATTGGTTTTTAGGTTTAGTACTCCTTCTAAATCCATTTCAAGATACTCCATTTCTTCTTCATCTATTATCTAAGCAGTGAACACATCAAATGAAGAAAGAAAATTGATTATGTGCTGATCATCTTTGAAAACTTGGAAATTGGTAACATTATCAGGTACAGATGGGGTAGCAACAAACTCCACAGAGAACTTCTTTAATCCTGCCATGGATGTTGGCTCTAATGTACTTGCTGTCTAAGCTAGAGCATTTGCAACATGATTCTATCTCCTAGGGATGACTTGGATGTTAAAACCGTCAAAGCACTCTATCAAATCCCAAACTCTGTTCCTGTACCTATTCAATCTCTTATCATTGCATGAGTATTGTTTTCTTACTTGTTTTACCACTAACTAAGAATCACCAAACACCTGGATAATCCTGACTTTCTTCTGCAATGCTAACAACAATCCTTGCACTAAGGCTTTGTATTTAGTGACGTTGTTTGTACATGGAAACTACAGTCTTTGTGATGCAAAATATGAACTCCCAGTAGGGCTGATCAATTCAACCCCAGCACCAAACCCTTACCTGCATATTGAGCCATCAAATCTTAAGGTCCATAAGCGAAAATCCTTGTTGTTATCATTCTTTTTCACAGACTCCCTTCCATCAAGCGGAGGTTCAAGTTCTTCCTTCTTTTCAATAGTTGGTTCCTTCTTCAGAATTATGGGGATCTTCAGTTGTCTCTGCACTTGTTTGACTACTTCTTGACACATTTGGCAGGTAAATTCAGAATGAGATGCATCATGTATACGACACCAGTTGGGCAATAGTAACTCTTCCATTTGAACTTGCTTTCCAACAGCAGTTTGATCTTGCACAAATCTAGCTATGAAATCATGAAATCCCTCAAATACCCTGAGTTCATCTTCTTTTGAAGAGTCTTCCGCATCTGATTGAATGTATGTTGTTGTACTTTCTAGTCTTTCTATAAGTGGTTTAGAAGGTCTTAAGCAACTCAGCATGAGGACTTCTTCTGACTGACTACTATGTGGAAGATAGACTCCCAAATCAACTTCTGAGAATAGAATCTCATTGGGTTGATTGTATTCTGTGATCATATGCTTCATCTTGGCTCTCTTTCAATACGTATCTGATTGGCCAATCCTTTCCATGGTAGCCACATGTGGGAAAAGTCAGTTGCCATATAACCATTCAAATTTCTAGACCAATCTCTACTCAAGAGCATGCCATATTGATCTGGAATGTCCACTACTTGAATATCTATATATTGTTGTATCCTAGGATTAGAATCCAGTTGCATGTGTATCCTGTTTAACTCTCCTACTACATTTACCTCAGTCTTATCTAATTGTGTCACCTTCCTGGAAGATTTGGTTGGAGTGAGCCCAAGTGCCTTATAAACTGACAGTGGCATTACATTAGTGGAAGCACCAGAATCTACTAAACATTTATGAAGGTTTCTATTGAATATTTTGAGTGTTAAGAGGAAAGGAGGACTTTCCCTCTTGTCTTTATACAGTGTCATCTTTTGTTCCACATCAGTCACATGTATTCTCTCTTTCTCCTTATCAATGCTATCTCTGGTGGTATTCTCCTTTGACACATGATCAGTTTTAGTTCTAGCACCTATATCTTGAAAGAAAGAGGTCCTAACCTCAGGGATCTTAAGTAACTCATACACAAAAAGAATGACCTTCATTTTCTTAAGTTCCTCAGCTACATACTATCCCATTTTTACTATGTCTGATCGTTGGGAATTTTTTGCAGCAGTACCCTAGTATACTGATTGATGGGGAACTTTTGGTGGTTCAAGATTATTGGTAGCCTTCAGGTCAGGTGGAATCTGATAGCTATTTGGAGGGATGGAAGTGGTGAAAGGGCCTTTGGGCTTACTACTTCTTAGGTTGTAAGGAGTCTTATTGTATTGCTGATATGCATTAACTTCTTTAGATTCTTCTTCATCAGTCTGATTATCATCTTGGAATGGAAATGTATAACTATCAAGGACTAGAGTAGTATCATACCTTTGAGAAGGGACAATTTCATACCCTATTGGCGGAGTCTCCTAATTCTCAGTATTTTGAATCTCCATCTGGAAGATACTGGATGCAATCTGGAATTCTAGACAGTCTAGTTCAGAGTGAGCATTTGTGTTGTGCAGTCTACACCAAGTAGATAAAGTTGCTTCAGTTAACATTACATGACCCGGAGGCCTGGTATCATTGTTCTGATTTTCAAAGGGCGAAGGGATGCCTCCATTGTTCGGCCTAGTGTTCCAGGATCAGCTCGACCACTGATGAAAGTTCTAATTTTGGTACTGATTCTGATTTGAGAACTGGTTTTGATTTTGATTTTGGGAGTACTGCTGATTCTGAAAATGTTGCTGATTTTGTCCCTTCTGCTGCAGATAAGCATTCTGGTTCTTAAGGTGAGTAACCTCAGCAGTGAGTTTCTTCATTTGCTCAACCAGCTCTTTGATATCCTCTTTGTCTTCTTTGGCTTTGGTTGTTTCTAAAGATTGAAGGAAAGGTATTTGGGCTAGAGGCATTTCAGCTATTGGATTGCCTGGGTGGATCACTAAGGCTTGTGTTGCAGCTGGGTTTGGAATTGGATTCATCATAGGGGTATGATTGGCCAATGCATGATTTATCATGGGTATTTGATTTGGCATGGCAACAGGTCCCATATGGTTCAATGGACCAGAGGCTGTCTGTCCTAGCTGGGTACTCACAGTGACAACAACAGAATATGCTTGAGCTAAAGTAGTAGGTATTGGGTCATCTCTCCTTGCAAACATGGAGGTAAGTTTATATAGGGCAACATAATAAATGGGTAGGGTAGCAACCTGATCTACAACATAAGGAGCCTGCAAATGACTGTAAGCTTTCTGGAATCTATTGTTAAAGGAACTTATCATCTCACCTTCATCTTGACGAATCTCCACAAAAGATCGATAAAGATCAGCTAGGGTGGTAGGCATATGAAACCTATCCAGGAAAGCAGTCTTCAAGTTTCACCATGAATTTATGGATGCTACAGGGAGGTTGGTAAACCAGTAATAAGCTTCTTCCTACAAAGAATAAGGGAACAACCTGCATATCACATCCTCATACTGTACTTGCAACATGAACATGTTAGCTTCAAAGATCTTAATGTGCTCATCTGCAGTCCTATCAGGATCATTTACTCTGAACTTCAAGCAGAACTTATCTGGGTTCTTTGGCATATCATGGTAATCATTGAACAGAAAAGGGGACTGGTTATTTCTTGCAAATAAGGCCATGTTGGGAGGATTAAAGGGAGTTGCAGCAGTGTTCCTAGGGGCTGACTAAGCTTGTGGGGCTCTAGGTATTCCTTGATCCCTTCTTATTCATCTAAATTCTGCTAGGGACAACAGCTCTTCTCTAGCTGAGCTGGATCTAGTGTGTGTATGTCTAGTCCCCAAACTTGCTAATTTTTAGTAGAGGGAAAATGGGTGCCCTCCTTCTAGTGCCAATTCTGTTGATGGTGGTTTTAGCACGCAACAACGCAGATGTGATTGTTGGTTTCACACCTCTCTTGAAAAGTATCTTACTCTAAGTAAGACTACTCCAAGGATAATACAGCTAGGTCTTAGCTTGCTTAGAATTTCTCAGTTGGTATGTTCTAGCTATGCCTACAAGGGGTCTTACATGCAATTTGTAAACCTTCAGGTTTGGGGCAGCAAACACACATAAACCCTTTAATGATTTTCAGCTAATAAACAAGATAAAATGCTGCTAAAATTCTTATTCTAACAACTAACAGTGGTTTTTAAGAAAATGCAAAAGGTTAGGGTTTTAGAAGGATCCTAAGTGGCATTAACAATGCAAAGGTTATCTTTAGTAGACAAATACTCCAAAACTTTAAACCAGCTTCCTGAGTAACCAAACTAAAATGGGTGTTACAGTGCTGCAGAAAATGGTGATATCTTCAATGGTGGTCAAAAGATTTTCAGATCACATTCATTTGCTAAATACCCAATAAATGGTGCAACCTAACTTATGAAATGCAATTGAACTTCAACACAAACAATCAACCTAGGTTAACTTTACACAGTTATTTACCATCAGCAAACAACTAAAAGTATGGACTTAGAGTATTCATCAAATACTTCAGCAAACCATGAACATCACAAAAGCACAACTAATCTAACTATGGGAGAGCAAGAAGCAAACCATGAAAACCAAAATGAGCCAACACAAGACACAAATTCTCAGAATTACTGCAGAAACTTGCTTTGTATTACTTCAAATGGCATAGAGTCAACAATTCAGTATCAAAATCTCTCTTACAAATAGTGGAAATGGCAGCCCTTTATATAGAAAGCAGCATACCAAGTTTTCAAATGAATGGTGGAGATTAACTCAACACCAACGATCTAGATTACATCAATAAATACAATTATAACAGCTCACATCAATTCTCAGATTACATTTTGTCCTTTGTGAAAAAGATGAAAAACAGTCCCCAGATACATTGAATCTAGTCAATTTGACTAGCCAACTCAGTATATTAATAGAAAAGAACATTTTATAAGAAGGAAAAAGATAAAATAAAGTCACATGCTGCCCCAAATATAGCAATTTACAATTGTGACAGGATTACATCCTTAAATATTCAAAATAGTATCAAGATTCATTGACTAAGTTGATTTTGTCTTCACTGGCCAGTTTGTTGCGATAGGTCAACCAGGCATCAAGTGTAGGATTAATGTCGGATGGGTCTGGATCCTTCAAATGATTTATCTGATAGTCAAACACCTCCAGCTCTTGACTGAATTTACTGTGCACTCTCTCTATCTCTGCTCCTGATTGAATTTACTGTGCACTCTATCTCTGCTCCTGCTTTCTGAAATGCCTTGAATTCAGCTTTGAGGTCGCTTGCCTTGTCTAATCTTTCCTCCATATTGAGTGTGGCATCTTCAAAAATTACTTTATGCAACTTACCTTTACATTTCTTGACATCAAAAGGGGCATAATCATCATAGGATGCCTCCCTGCAATCCCTCAAAGAGTCATTGATATCATATATGATTGATCTTAATTCTTCATTAGCTAGTTTATATGCTTCCTTTATATGCTCAAAGGTTTCCTTTCTCAAAAGTAGTTTTTGATACCATTCAATGGCTTTTGGCAACTGACTCTTAGTCAAAATATTCTCTACAACTAGAGTCTGAGTAGGCAATTCTCTAATACCCTTTATCTGGGGATACATATGTGAATAATACTTATCAAAAGAATCACACTCTTCACGCAAGTCCTTCCATTTATTATGCAATTCTACTAATTTCCTGTGTGCCTGAGCAGAGGCACTAATAGCTTCACATCCCATCTCAAAAACCTTTAGTAACCAATTTTTTGTACCTTGGGACTTTGATCTTACCTTGCTCAATTTAGTCATTTCATCAGTAGACAGGAAAGTAGGTATTGTCTTTATATCTCCTCCTACATCTACTGGCTTTATCAAAAATTGAAGACATGTTTTAAGTTCTTCATTATACTATTTCAAATCTTTCTTGGACATTTCATCCTTGTCCAATTGCTGATGTGACTGAGCCCTTGAAATCATCCACTCTTTGAGCATGAGTGGCTGGACCTAAATCAACTGTAGATATGATATAATCTTCTACCCTAACTTGATCTCTTGCCACATCAGCTGGCGGGAACGCTATTTCTGTTATTCTTGATCCTGACTCATTCTTATAGATTCTTGATTGAATCTTACCCTTCTTCTGCTTCTTAGGCTTCTAAGCCTGTGACAAGATCATGCTTAAGTGAAGCTACATTACTTCTACTTGTGGCTCTAGATATGTCATCCTGCCTTGCAGTCACTCGGGAGCAGAAGATTTGTTCAATTTGGAAGCTCCATCTTTATCAATTACAGCTAGTTCCTTAGGTTGTTCCTGTTCTTGTTCCAGCTCTTCATTCTTCTCTGGACTTTTCTCTTCTTCCTTTTCTTCTTTTGGGGCCAAATTTTCCAAATTTGTCATTACATTATCTTGTGCAAACTTGAAAACTTCCTCTGTTTGATCATTGTCAAGAGAACTATCAGATATATCAATAACTTCTACATGGGATGAGGGCTCATGGAAGTCTTCATCATTTACTTCAGTTTATACCCCTTTCTCCTCCTCCATTGTTGTTTTAGGCCCCTATAATCCCAATTCTACACATACCTTCTCAATCCCGGGTAGTAGAGGAACTGCCAATGAATCTATAGGCATTTGTGAAATAGGAACAACAGAAGAGATGGCTAGGGAGGGCGCATTCACTTGTGTCAAGTGTTTCAAGGCTGAGGATAAGGAGGAGGAAATGACAAGAGGTGAAGGAAAGGGTAGTGAAGGTAGAGGAAGAGGGGGTGAAAGGATGGTGGAAATGGGAGGCAATGGTAAGGAAGAGGAAGAAATAGGTGTGGTGATGGTAGAAGGGTATGAAATGGTGAGAGTGGAGGAAATAGGGTTGCTAGAGGCATTAGAAGGGATTACTAGTGAGCAAGAGGTGGTAGAAATGGTAGAGGTAAGAGAGGTGGCAGGAGAGGTTTCCTGAGCAATGGAGGATGAGGTTAAGGGTGAGGTGGATGCAGCAGAGGAAAGAAGAATGGAAGGAGAAGTGGCAGCAGAAACAACAGGAGTGGTGACAACAGTGCCAACACTTTGGGTAGGAAGTTGGGTTGTTAGAGGATTGGAATCATTCTTGGTTGTAGCATCCTCCTTATTGACTTCTTTCACCTTCACCCTTTTAGCCTTAGAGCTTTCTTGAGCACCACTGGGCATATCCCTTTTCTTGGAGGCTCTTGTTTTGGTGGAGGAAGGTTGATCTTTCTTCTGAGGAGACTTTGTAGATGGCTTGTTCATCTTCTTTGCCTTGTCTGCCAGAGATATATTTTCTTCACTATCTGACTTTTCTTTCTCAGCTGGCTCTGCCTCATCTGTGATTTGAATTGGTTCATCCTCTTCTCCCCCGGAGTCCTTATTTGATTCCATGGCTGTATAAGTGAGCTGAACTCCTTGTCCCTCCATGATAGCCACTTGAACTCTAACCCAGGCCTTGCTCAACCTAATTGGTTCCCTCATAACAATATCTAGGGAGCTTTCCTCTACATTTGCCCAGTTTGGCAATCGGATTGGCTGATGATACCGAGCCTCCCATGGTCCTCTGACCATAACATTCTCATCATCTTGCAATTGGTCCAGCACTGCCATTATGTGAAATCTCTTGATGAAGTCTAGGGACAGCCTTGCATGTGCTTTCTTCATAACCTCGTAATCATCAGGGCAATTGGCCCAAAAGTCTTCAATATGTACTTTGTGGAAGAGCTTCCTACTTATGAACCTTTCCATTACTCTATTTGGATCAAAATGACCCCTAGCATTGTAGTAGTGCAAATTTAGGAGCTGAAGCTCTTTATCTGAATGTTCTGCAGATGCCAAAGAAGGACATGCATAAAGTTCCTTGCCAAACTTGATGGGAAACTAAACATTAGTTCTATGCAAGTGTTTAAGTTTCTCAGCACATGGCATTAATTGCCTAGACAGCTCCAAAAGCACTTTCTTATCATCTGGATACCTAGGGAGTCTATAGGCCATCCCAATGAAGCCTTATATCCTTATGTATGTAAATTTGTCAAATTGGATATACCACCTACCATATCTGGTTATTTCATTCATGGCCTCGGTAGAAATCCTCAAGGCTGTGTTACCCTGTAGCATTCTGGCTATATACATTGTGAATGGATCATTCACCCTTTTGAAGTGTATCAATGACTGAGATAAGGTTAGCTGCAGGTAGCATTCATATACTTTATTCTGAGTTTTCTCATCATTCCCAACCTCACCAACCTTGGATAATCCATCGTAGTGATTCCTTCTTGCCAATGCATAGACAATATAAGATGTCCATCTGAAGTATCTGTTATTTGTGAAATCACTAAAAGTTGCATGGATGTTGTCACTAAGGATCTGAGCCCAGTGGAACTTAGTTCCTTTCAATATTTCAGTAATAATGACAAACATCTAGTCCTCAAAGGTAGAGGTTGTTGGAAATCCATATATTCTGCTCGGGAAGGTTACTAAGTCTCCTATCTCATCATGGGAGTCACTTCTATATAATATCCTGGGAAGCTTAATGAGAGCAGACTTTCTGTTTTTAACCCAATTATCATTCATGTGCTTTCTGCAACCTTCTACATCCTTGTTATAAGCATCCCGTGATCCTTGTTTATCTGGCATAGTCATAACTTTGTGCCAGGGGATATCAAAGGTTTTAGCCAGAGAAGGTGGGGTCAGATTAGCCAAAATATCCCCATTGGCTATCTGAATGATTCTTGTCATTATATCATACCTGTCTGCATAGGTGGCCATTAGTTCTGCACATTGTATCGAAGTAGGGAAGGCAACAACTTGACCAATACCACTATCTCTAAGTACTCTTGCCCTAGGAGTTGGGGTTGGACCAAAGACCCTCAATCTAAAGTCATCTAAGTCTATATGACCTAGGTCTATGTCTCCTACATCACTCCATCCGGAGTGAATCTTGGTTTCTAGAGGGACTCCTTTGAACTCGTACTTCATTGCTTGGGCCCGAGCAGTCATTTAGTCTGCACGACTGGACCTTATAAGTTTGATACCTTGAAGCAACTCCTAACATACTCCTAAATTTAAAATGAACCTTAATACAAATCTGCTATTTGCTACCAACATGCCTTTTGAAGGGAAGTTAAATCTAACATTCATTATAATTGCAACAATCATCATTAAGACATTTAACCAAATATCTAATGTTGTAAGAAAATTCATGAAAATCACCATTACAATGCATTAAAACATTAATTTTATCATTTTAAACCACTTTCCCTTTGAAAATTTTGAAAATTTGATCATTTGCATGGTTTTGCGCTAATTTGAGGGTTGTTCGACCCTCAGGCAGAAAAGCACTGAATTCAAGGTCATCTGACCTTGGTGGGGAAATCAGGAAGGTCCGACCAAAGGTTTAATTTCTCTTATGCTTTTAAGTGCTTTGCGCAGGTTTTGATGAGCAATGACCTACGCGGGATTTGGAGGTCTCCGACCTCCATCGATTATCAAGTCAGTCGATTAAGTTTTTGGTGCAAATCCTATCGATGTAATTTTATTGCATTTGCATTGGATTTGGCAATGTCCGATTGGCGCGAGTTTTAGTTGCTACTGACCAAGTCGGCTAGAGGGTATCATAGCGCAAAGTCAGAAGGAGTCATTTTTAGTGCAAGGTTGATACATTGTTTCCAGCGGGATTTCGGGATGCCTTCGACCTTGCGGGAGAATTTGGGTCATCTGACCAAGTTGGAGATGAGGTCTTTTGGTGCAAAGTCAGAGCGAGAGATTTTCAGCACAAAAATCAATTTCAAAGCTTGCAGGTTTTTTTGGGACCTTCCGACCAAGTCAGAGAAGTATGTTTTGGGCGCATAGGTTGGACAAGGCCACTTTCAACACCAGATTGATCTAAATGTATGGCACAGGTTTGGAGATCTCCGACCGACCAAATGATGGTTCATTTTGCAGGTCGGTCATAGCTTGTTTTGGCGCAAAAAGGACTGAGGGTTTCACGGGATGATTCTCCTAAGTTTGGATTTTTAAACAATTTATGGCAAATCATTTTCATAAGAGATCCTAACCAGGGTTTGAAATTAAGAAATAACAATTGACTATATGGGAACCCTAGTTAAAACCCTACAAACACAAGTTTACGAAGATTCAATCGCTAAATCCCAAACCCTAACAGGTTGCAGAGGAAAGCTTGAAGAATGGAGTTGAGTTCAAAACCCTACCTGTTGAATGTGAAGATGCGTTTTAGTTTGTACAGGTAGGTCGTGGGTTCGAGCCTGGGTGTGTTTGGCAGAAATATGACTGAGCTCTGAAATCTCTCATTTGAATGCGATCAAATGACTTAAAACACACAATAAACTCCCTTTTAATCTTTGGGTAAATCACCATTAATACATAGGTGTACAACCTGCCAGTTTAGGGTTTACGTGATTTTCCTCGAGCTCAGACCTAGTCGGAGTAAGTCACTTTCAGCGCTAAACTTAAAGTTTCAGTTTGCACAACTTTGCGGATGTTTTGGGTTCATCCGACTTGTGGGCTTTTTCAGGGTTGTCTGACTTAGTCGGTGATCACTTGATCCAGCGCAAGTCAGATGACATCACTTTTAGTGCAGAAGTCTGACCAAAGGGAAATTAGCGCTAGAGTCGGGAACAACAACTTTTAGCGCTAGGTCAGACAGATAGGAATTTAGTGCAAATTCAGAGCGATGGGAATTTAGCGCTATGGTCGGACATGTGAAATTTTAATGCAACAGTCAGTTGAAGGGCATTTTAGCGTAAAAGGTCATTTCAAGGCCCTTAAAGGGAAAATAAGGATTCATCCTAGCAGATTTTTGAATTGATTTTTAATATCATCTTTCAATCAAGGTCAAAATGCACTTTGACCATTCAATTACTTAGGAGATGGGAAGATCCAATGACTCTCAAGCCAAAAGGAAAGAGGGGGTCCCCATTTTAAATCGAGTGTGTGTGTGAGGCACAACAATAGGTTTGAGTCATAAAAAAAATATACAAAAATACTTTCGACCTCTTGATCTTCTTATGTCCACTGACATTTGACATAAATTAGGTTATGAACTCATATATAACCTCCTTTGAATAAATGTCACATAAACCTTTATCAATCATCTTGAGTACAACAATCATAAGGAGTTGAGTTTCCACTCTCTTAGCTCACTTAATCCCCTAGATTTATATTATGATATGGCAAGAATTATATTTTTCTTAAGGAAATTGATGTAGATAAAGTTTTTATGATGTTCAACTTTCAACAAAACCAACTTGCAAGTCTCAAAGCTCTGTGATCATTAAATGTCCTTTAATGGCTCCCTTATGCCTACTAGCCCTTCAAAAGGAGTCTTTTCAACATAACTTTTGACAGATACCTTAAACCCATAACTCATTCCCCTTTTTGATTACCCTTTATGCTCTTACATAACATATTAGAAACTTGGTTATGGTTGTTTCAGACTAATTCATTCAATAATTCATTGGTATTTCTGCTCCTAGGCCTAATTAGGCCACTTTTCCAAAGCAACTATGTGCTATTCAACCTTCCAACTTCCAAAATCTTCTTGAGGAACCTCAACACACTACAAATAGATGAATTATGTAGGTTTTATCACTAGGGTCAGCCACCTATGCTATGAGTTTTCAAGTTTCAAGCTTAAAACCTTACAAGACCTAAAAACTAGGAATTACAGCTAGGGTTTGTTCAAAACCAAAAGAAACTTCACACCCTTCTCACTAACTCATCAAAATCATTAGGTATACATTGCATATCTTCATCCTACTTGGTTTCAAGGGATTTCATTGGTGGAGGTGCTTGCAAATTCAATTTGTTCACACAAAAGCCCTAAGCCCTACCTTTACTAACTGTTTTCAGTCAAGTGCAAATAAATCCTTCTACAATGATGAGAACACACAAAACCATATGCAAACAAAAGTAGATTCACAATACCATCCAACCATGTGAGTTGCAGCTCTTGACTGGGTTGTACATGGCTGTACAGTCGTCAGAAATAACAAAAAAAAAAGGTTTTTAGCAGAAAATAGGGTAAAATTGAAGTGTTTGCTCTTTATATACCTTATGCCACCTTCAACAACCTTGCATTCAAGTTTTTCAAGCCTTTTAAACATGTTTCCCAAGAATCCCAATGGTCTCCAACTGAAAATAAAAAATATGACTCTTCATCTTCCACATGACATCACCTTACAATGAAATGTTTGACAAAACTATACTTCTAGAACTTAAATGACACCAGTACATCAAAGATGGTCTTATTTAGACCTTATTACATCACATGTCTTGACACTCCAAAACACCACTTTGACACCTATTTACATGACCTTGACAAACTCAAACTAATCACATTTGCTAGGTGCTCCTACACCATACAGTCGGGGTGAAAAGGATTTCATCCTCCTGATGAAATGATCTCATGAACAGAGGTTTCATGTTGTTTTATATCATCTTATGACATCTAAGTAGCATATTCATTTGGCAGGCCATGCCATTTGACCAAGTAATCATTATAAGCTTTGTGCCTTGTCCTCTTGATCTCCCTCTTGTCCAATATGCTTTCAAGCTTCATTGGTTGGCTGGGTGGTATGTCTTTGATCCATTCTTCATCATCAACTTCTACTACACCTGCTTCTTCACCTACAACCACAAATCCTTTAAAAGGATAAAGATAAGCAACATTAAATATAGGTGAGATAGCCACTCCAGGAGGGAGTTCTACCTCATAAGCATTTTGTCCAAACTTATGGGCCACGTTGCAAGGTCCAATCTTCTTCATCAGTAACTTGGTGTATTTGCCTTTAGGCAATCTCTCCTTCCTTAGGTGTGCAAGTACCATGTCCCCAACCTTAAATTAGATGTCCTTCTTCTTCAAATATGCATGCCTTTTATACTTCTCTACACTCCTTTGAAGGTTTTCTTTCACTTGCTGATGGTGTCCCTCATTACCACTGCAAAATCTTCCCCATCTGCACTCCTCTTCTCCATTCCTTTCAAATCTCCGAGTTTGTGTATCCCTCTTGGGTTCATACCATATACTACTTCAAATGGACTCCTCCCTATGCTCCAGTTAGTAGAATCATTATATGCATACTCTGCTTGAGGGAGTATTAAATCTCATTGCTGACCATGTTCCTTGGTAAGACACCTCAACAAGTTCCCAAGTGACCTATTGACAACTTCGGTCTACCCATCTGTTTGTGGATGGTAAGCAGAACTGAATGTCAAATTTGTACCCAACTTTTTCCACAAGGTCCTCCAAAAGTGTTCTGTGAATTTAGAATCTCTATCTGACACAATGGTTAAGTGAGGCCCATGAATCCTTACAATTTCTTTAAAAAATAGTCCAGCAATATGGGATGCATCATTTGTTGTCCTACAAGGAATAAAATGAGCCATTTTGCTAAATCTGTCCACAACAACAAAAACACTATCATACCCTCTTTGTGTCTTGGGTAGACCCAATACAAAATCCATGCTAATTGACTCCCATGAGCGGTTAGGTACTAGTAAAGGTTGATAAAGCCCTGCATTGAAACTTGAGCCTTTTGCTCTTTGGCACACTACACAACTCTCTACAAAATTCTTGACATCTACATGAATCCTTGGCCAATGATAGAATATCTTGACCTACTCCAAGGTCTTATCATACCCAAAGTGACCACCTAAATTACCACAATGCTTTTCCCTTATCAAATTTGCTCTCATAGAGCACTTAGGTAGACATAACTGAGCACCCTTGAACAATAAACCATCTTGCAACACAGAATTAGAATACTCACTATGGAAGGTATCTTGAGACTGATTATAAGCAGCAAATGCATCTTTGAAATCATCATCTTCTTTATACATACCTCTCAATGCATCTATCCCTACACTTTGGAGTTGGATCTCTTGCACCATCATGGCTCTCCTGCTTAGAGCATCAGCAACCTTGTTATCTTGACATTTCTTGTGCTTGATTGTGAAGGTATGGGCCTACAAAAACTCCACCCATTTCATATGCCTATGAATCAATTTGTCTTGATTGTTTAAAAAGCTTAATGCATGATTATATGTAAAAATAATGAATTCCTCTGGCAAGAGGTAATGCCTCCACTTCTTGAGGGCTTGTACCATTGCATAGAGCTCTAGGTCATATGAGGAATACTTCTTGTAATCGAGAAAACTTGGTCAAATGAAATGTAAAACAACTAAATGCAAATACCTTTTGAACAAAAGCCTTCTCGAATACCTCAGAAGATGCAAGATGCTAGTTGACCGATGTCATTGATCGAATGTTGGTTGATAGAAGAAGATGGGTAGATGAGGATGGATGAGAGGATTGGAAGAAGATTGATGCAAAGATTTTGATATGATTTTGATAGTGTAAGGATATGATACTCAATGCATGATCTATGAAATGGCTTGTGAGAGGCCATATTTATAGCCTTTTTGAGGATGAAGGGAAGAAGATTTGATAAGATAAGGTAGGATTTGATTTTTCAGATAAGGTAGGGAAAAAGCTAAAAAGATTTGTTTTTCTATTTTAAATCCTCATAAATCTTCGAAAAGAATGGCATAAAAGAAAGCAAAGTCTTTTTAGGATTTTATTAATCAAAGAAATATTTAATTTATTTAATTAATTTTGGATTGTGGAAAGATAATTAAATAAATATCTAATTATAGGAAAAGGATAAATGACTAATTAAATAATTAAAAATAATTATTTAACTAGAGAGGATTAATGGTCATGAATAATTAAATAAATAATTAAAATTTATTTAATTATAAAAGATAGGATAAATGGATAAAAAAGGGAAAAAAAGAAAATTAGTTAAATAAAAAAGATTTATTTAACTAATTAGGTGAATGATACAAGTACCTAGGGCAAATGTGCTAGTGACAAGGTGTTGGACATTTTTAGGTGTCTACAGTCGCCTTCATCTTCCAAGCCAATTTCTCCAACTTTGCATAGGTCTCCTTTGTCTATGGATGTGATCTATCTCCTACACAAAAAAGCATGTACCATTTTATGCCCTTCAATCCAACTACATCTGAGCATTTTTTAATTCTTCTATCTTTCATCAATCTCCTTACCTCACCACACCTGCCCACTTCTGGATAGATGTTTGAGAGAAGAACATAAGTTGTGTAGCACTTTTAGGATCCAAATCAAAAAGTAGTGTTGCTGTAAATACTCCTAAGCCCTCAAGATCTTCAAAGAGGGACTGGAGAACTACGACATGACTACTTTTGCAAACTTTGTAAGCCTATATGGCAATCTGTTCTCAACAGAATAGCTGGAACGAATTAACTCCCTCGCGGATGGGATAAACTCCATCTCAAAGGCTATGCAACTTTTGATATTTTGATGTAACTTATCATCCTCATGAATGCAAACATCATCACAAATGTTGGAAACACATCCTTGGTTCAAATTGACATCTAGCTCATTAACAAAGAGATCAGAAACTTTAGGTATACCAAGAAGAAAGTCAAGATCATGTATCTCAAGTTCGACTCTTACATCCATGCTTTCCTTAGCAAGACTATCCTTAAGAATACACTTGTGGTTGCTAAAAACTCACATTTACATGACCAACAATTAAAAAAATTGTGCCTATGTCATGATTAACACTAAGATCTACAAGTTTTGTCCCCATGGAGTGTACATTTGCAACACTAAGCACAAAAGTCTTTAATTACATATTCAAGATGGTCATCCCAATCATCTAGTTCATCATACAAGGAAATTGGCTCAAGAGGAGGAGTTAGACAATTAACTTCTAGGAACACGAAATGGTACCCTTCCATCAGCCTCAAGGGTTTAGTTAAAAACATAGTAGCCCTAGTTAGCAGGTTGTATGGGGAGAAGGATGCTTCTCATTTTCAAGAATCCTAAGTCTCATTTCTACTTTGGTGCTTAAAGAAGGGCCAATTTTAAACTAGGTAGTTGTTTTGTCAATCACTTTGTGCAATGAAATGATGAGAGTCGAGTCTCCTTATATCACTATAGATTTGCATACAACAACCTCCAAAATAATAACACCATACAATGCACACTTAACTTTACGGTACCTTAGCCTAGACATGATGTTACAAAAATCTGAAGGTACCTCCTACTAAAGATGTCATGCCATAGACTAGATACCACTGTACAGTATATATCACATCTACAGTAACAATTTCCTTCCAAATGTAGGGTTACAGTCTATGATTAACATGCATAGACCTTTCTAGTGTTTACAAGATAATTCCTTATTTAACACCGTACTAGTGTCCACAAGATATTTCTATAGTTAAAAAAAGAAATTAATGCTTCTTTGCAAATAATAAGCAAGCCTTCAGAGAGCTTAAAGTTTCCATTTACATCC
Organism: Cunninghamia lanceolata; assembly: GCA_027924645.1. Taxonomy (NCBI): domain Eukaryota; kingdom Viridiplantae; phylum Streptophyta; class Pinopsida; order Cupressales; family Cupressaceae; genus Cunninghamia; species Cunninghamia lanceolata. Next base: position 6,324,784 of record BSBN01000312.1, read on the forward strand.
ATGCACAATAACTTAATCAACCCTTAGGAATTTATGGACAATGAAACAAAAGGTCCTATATTCCATTTATGAGTCCTCTATCCAAATGACATAGTGATCAAAAGTACATAATATCTACTATTCCATGGGTAGTGCTCAGTCATTCAAACACAGGGAAGTCCATACTAAGATAAATTTGTTCACAAATAGTCTCCAATTTAAAAAATACTAGTTTGAAATCACATTTCTAAGTTAGTGCAAGTCATTACAATAAACTCAAAGGTCATTCTCATCAAATGAATGCCTTCACAATAGATTGTTCTAGTTACAAGTACAATACAACTATTGCAATGTTACACAACTGTATGCAATTGACAAAACCCATTCTTTCCAAGAGTCAACTGGTAATCAAATACAATCATGTAGTGTTGTTTCAACATTGTACTCCATTGTGGCTTTAGTAATGCAAACCTCATAACCTTGGAGGTAGTGTTCGAGGGCAAGTTGACCTGAACCAAGGATCCAAAACCATCCCAAAACCCCACTAGGAGTGGCATTATTAATCCCAAGAAGACCTCGCATCCACAATTGAAAGAGTGGACGTTTATAGGTGAAATACCACAACCATTAGGGTTTACAACCATGTCAAAAAAGATAACCATGAACCAGGCCAGGTTTCCTCAAGACTCATGGTATGTTGCAATGATAACATTCTAGCAATTATAGCTAGGGTTTGAAACTCCACCTCAAACTGTGATCAAATTAATGTAGCTTCCTTCATGATAGAAATCCAAAACACAATAACCAATAGTTTGCCACAATTTGTAAGTCCCATGATCTTAAGTCTAAACTCTCACAGTTAACAATATTTTCCTCATCCAAACCCTTTAGCATAGGCTTTCACAAGACCACATACAGTTACACAAGTTAAGGGAAATGTTTCACCAAAATGGTCAGTGTAATTTTACAATAATGGATGACAAGGAGCTTTACTTCAAAGAAAGGTTAGCTTTGTTGAAGAAGACCAGTTGGTGATTTGATTCTTAGTCTCCAGCCCAAACAACAAGACACTCAGCCAACATGATGAGCACACCCAAAGTCTCCTTTCCTCTAAATCACTTACAATCCAACCATCAACCTTCCTTCTTTGAGCCCAAGGAAAAAAGAAGAATTCCCCCCCAAAATGGCTCCCCACTCCTTCCTTTTCTCCTTCACATACCCCAAAACCAAGCACATTAAAGACTAGTACTTCCCAAAGCTATTATGGCAGAGGATAGTTAATGCCTGCTACCAATGATGGCTCCTTCTCAACAAAAAAAATGTGCATATTAAAATTTAAATGTCCACTATTATATTTCAAAGGTTTGAAATATAACCAACAACGTAACTGTAATGCATGCCTCCCTTTAAGTCTTATAATAAAAGGTTAGGAAACAAAGACTTGAGATAAACCATTTGGTCTATTCACTTAGGAGACCACCTGAAAACTCAATGATAACTACATCCACATGATCAACAATAATGACAAGCGACCTATGAATAACAATCCACTTGAGTCAAAAAAATAAGAAGACCAATAGAAACCAAACACAACAAATAGAGTACAACTGTAACTGTTTGTCTCAAGTATCACTCTATAACCTCTTCAAAGATTATTGAAACTTAACACAAGAAATGCAAATTGACATATTAACACAACAATATCCAACTAAGTTATTGAAAGTCAACTATTGATACCTCGTTCTCCATCCATATTACAAAATCAGTCCACTTTTTGCTTTGTAACATTTCCTTTTCAAATTGCATTGGTTACCAGCCATATTTCTCCTCCTGTCAAAACATGGCACATGGACTAGTAAACTAATTAATATGCAATCATTTACTTTTCCCTAGGAAATTAAAAAAATATCATTTAACATATTAAATATACTTATAAATATATAGATCAAGGCCTGTAAACCTTTTTGGCCACTGTGATTAGTGGCACAAAGTTTGTCAAGCCTAGCCTTGGAGGCCTTGTCCTGAAACATATACTAATTCAACTTAATTATGCACAAATAAAATTTAAAAATTGTTTAATAAATTTGATAAAATCTTATGATAAAATTCAAATACTTGCATACTCTCCTCATCGGACTTCCTCCGTGCATTGAACTTCTCATATTCTTTTACAATCTCTTTCCATATTTTCAAACTTACATCAATTGGCCTTTTTTTAAGCCTTAGCTTAGGAGGGATTTTTTTATCTTCTTTGTTTGGTTGCACTGAAATCTCTTGCAATTTTGAGACATTCGTAGCTTTATTTTCTTTATAGACCAACTTGTGCCAAATTCAGTCTCCATGTCATGGATAACTACTTTTTGTAGGTGCATGGGTATCTTTGAGAATGGAAAATGTAGATGGTCTTTGAACCATTGAAGGCATGATTCCTTTAACCTATTCACAAATGTTTTTCTAGCATCTGTCATTTGGACTTCCCCTGAAACCACATCGTATTCTATCTTGGTATCATAGCTACCAATGCAAGATGCAAAACATGGCGTGGTGGTCGAAGAAGTCTATGTCCCAGGAGTTGCTGGGACATTGGAAGCCTCTACTCCCTGTTCCACATTCTTAGAGGTTATTGTTATTGATTTCCTCCTGGATCTTTTGCCTGATCCATGACTGGTTGGGGAATCAATTGATTCCCTTTGACACTATTGATTTGGTTGCAATGTTTCAGGGGCTTTACTAGATCATTTTTCTATGTATTTGGCAAGCGTTGTCAATTCAACACCATCCAATTTGTTCAATGCCTCTACCCCCAATATGGAAGCCAATGCTTCTTTATCTTTGTCAGTCTCATGTCCCTATGTATATAAAATAAATTTCTTCTTTTAAATTTAGAAATAGAAAACTGAATACTAAAAATCAAAGAAATAAGGGAAACATTTACAAATCTATAAATTGATAGTGAATTACCTATTTGTGGCCAGAGTTTTCTCCCTCCCCTCTATTGATTGAAATTTTGAGGCAACCTAGGGCAAATTATTTTCTTCCAGTCTATGGAGGCAATCATAGCCAGGTATGAATTAACAACGTGCTTAACCAATTGTAGCCAAAAATAAATATGTAGCCAAAAACAAATCCTAACAAATCGTATTTTGGGTATGATGTACAAAGAGACCTTATTCGACAGGCCTTCCAAAAATGGAAAATGCAATTTATACTACAAGCAAAGATAATTAACAACATTACTACTCAAATTTACCCTAAAGCATGAGTACAACATCTTAAAAAAACTTTCTTTGAGCTCAAAATTATATCAAAATCAATAAAAACCTAGGTCAAGAGTAAATTGCTCAACAATTGGAACTTACTTGCTAAAAGGCAGACTAACAACCTTGATTGAATGGCTGAGGTAGCTAGAAACCCCAAATTTAGTAGCTAGCTAAAGCAATTTTTTATCTTCTGGATTTCTATAACCAAAAATAAATAAAATACAAATTCACAGATCCATTGTAGAAACTTTTCAGTAACTTCCATTTTCAACCTAATAAAATCATCACTTCATAGCCTACAATTCTTAGCAGGAAACCTAAAACAGAGACATATTACACTATGTTGTGGGATTAAATGTATTAACTTGAATTTGTGTTTTTTTTGGTGTGATATGTTTTAATGTAGGCAGGATTTTTTTTTTCGATTCATTAGTTGGCACTAAAGTCAGCATCTCTAACACCGACTTTCACACCAACTTTCAGCCCTTAAAAGTAATCTCTTTGGGTCGCCAAAACTAGCACGAAGTGCACCTAATTTAGTGGCTAGCTGTGCCAAACCAAAATGTTCCTCATTCCAACATGCCAATTGTACCAAGACTTCAAAAAATGTTTTGTTGCAAGTCACTTACACAATTGATGGACTAGCATGTAAAGAAAAAGAGTAAATATTTAGGAGTAAAGATCCCAAAACTCTACTCCCTCAACCCTAAACCCTAATCCATCAACCCTAAACCCAAATCCCTTATCACTAAACCTTAAACCCTATACCTAAAGCCTCAACCCTCAACACTTGAACCTTAAATCTTAAACCCTATCCCTAAACCCTTAACCCTAAGCACTATGCGTTAAACCCTAATCCCTCAACTATAAACCCTAAACCATAAACCCTCAACACTATACCTTAAACCCTAATCCCTCAACCCTCAACCCTCAACCATAATCTTAAAGATAAACTTAAAGCTTCCAGTCTTTCCACCATCCCCAAGGGATCCAGAAATGCATAGATGCCTCTACTAATAAAGCCAAACATCCTAAGGGTCCTCATGCCTTAGGACATAAAAATAAAGAGTCAAAGAAAAATCAATCCAAAAAGTTATCCAAGCCCATACCTCCACAAGCAAAGTCCAAAACCAAAATGGTATGGGTACCTAAGCAACAAGAAATCAAGTTAAATGAGACATCTACCTATAAAAAATTCCAACCATCTACTCCCATCTCAAATTCCCATTCCACTCAAAAGTGTCAAAACATACCATCCCACAAGAAAAATAAAAGAAATAAAACACCTAAGTCTATGTGGGTTCCTAAAGCCCTTCATCATCCAACTCCTAAGAAAACATCACCATTGCACCCTACACCACCTCTGCATTACAAGCTTCAACGTTTATCATGATGTGTGCAACCATTGGTCATGGTTCCCTTCCATTCCACAATAAATCTACCATCATTCATCCACTATACTACATACCCTCCACATACCATCCCTATGGTCCATGCTTTGGCATAAGTCTGACATAATCCACATCATAATCCACTATTTTCCCTACATAATCCACATCATAATCCACTTTTCTCCCCTCTAGAATCCACGTCATAATCAACTATCTATCTGATCCATTTTCCTTCCATGTATCCCTTACCAACATCGATGAGGGCACTCAACATGTTCCATGCAAGGACATCATTCTCTAATGGGAATATAACCTTTCAGTGCAGTGCAATGCATCCTTCAACTGTCAACCCTAAACACTATACCTTAAACCCTAATCCCTCCACCCTAAACCCTAATCCCTAAACCCTAAATGCTATCCCTAAGCCCTGAAGCCTCAACCCTTAAAAATTAAACCCTAAACCCTATCCCTAAACCCTCAACCCTAAAAACTATACCTTAAACCCTAATCCCTCAACACTAAACCCTAATCCGTCAACCCTAAAGCCTAATCCCTTATCACTAAACCTTAAACCCTATCCCTAAAGCCTTAACCCTAAACACTATGCGTTAAACCCTAATCCCTCAACTCTAAACCCTAATCCCTAAACCCTAAACCCTAAACCCTCAACCCTCAACACTATAACTTAAATCCTAATCCCTCAACCCTCAACCCTAATCTTAAAGCTAAACTTAAAGCTTCCGTTCATTCTAGCATCCCCAAGGGATTCAGAAATGTAAAATTAGATGCCTCTACTGATAAAGCCAAACATTTTAAGGGTCCTCATGCCTCAGGACATAAAAACAAAGAGTCAAAGAAAATTCAATCCAAAAAGTTATCCAAGTCCATACCTCCACAAGCAAAGTCCAAAACCAAAATGGTATGGGTACCTAAGCAACAAGAAATCAAGTTAAATGAGGGATCTACCTCTAAAAATCCCAACCATCTACTCCCATCTCAAATTCCCATTCCACTCAAAAGTGTAAAAACATTCCATCCCACAAGCAAAGAAAAAGTAATAAAACACCTAAGTCTATGTGGGATCCTAAAGCCGTTCATCATCCATCTCCTAAGTAAACATCTCCATTGCACCCTACACCACCTCCGCATCACAAGCTTCAATGTTTATTGTGATGTGCGCAACCATTGGTCATGGTTCCCTTCCATTCCATAATAAATCTACCATCATTCATCCACTATCCTACATACCCTCCACATACCATCCCTATGGTCCATACTTTGGCATAAGTCTGACATAATTGACATCATAATCCACTATTTTCCTACATAATCCACTTTTCTCCCCTCTAGAATCCACATCATAATCCACTATCTGCCTAATCCATTTGCCTTCCATGTATCCCTTACCAACATCGATGAGGGCACTCGACATGTTTCATGTGAGGACATCACTCTCTAATGGGACTGTAACCTTTTAGTGCAGTGTAATGCATCCTTCAACCCTCAACCCTAAACACTATACCTTAAACCCTAATCCCTCCACCCTAAACCCTAATCCATCAACCCTAAACACTATCTCTAAAGCCTGAAGCCTCAACCCTTAAACCGTAAACCCTAAACCCTATCTCTAAACCCTCAACCCTAAAAACTATACCTTAAACCCTAATCCCTCAACCCTAAACCCTAATCTGTCAACCCTAAACCCTAACCCCTTATTGCTAAACCTTAAACCGTATCCCTAAAGCATCAACCCTCAACAATTGAACCTTAAATCCTAAACCCTATCCTTAAACCCTCAACCCTAAACACTATGCATTAAACCCTAATCCCTCAACTCTAAACCCTAAACCCTCAACCCTCAACCCTCAACCCTCAACCATCAACCCTCAACCCTAATCTTAAAGCTAAACTTAAAGCTTCCCGTCATTCCACCATCCCCAAGGGATCCAGAAATGCAAAATTAGATGCCTCTACCGATAAAGACAAACATCCTAAGGGTCCTCATGCCTCAGGACATAAAAACAAAGAGTCAAAGAAAAATCAATCCAAAAATTTATCTAAGCACATACCTCCACAAGCAAAGTCCAAAACTAAAATTGTATGGGTACCTAAGCAATAAGAAATCAAGTTAAATGAGGCATCTACCTCTAAAAAATCCCAACCATCTACTCCCATCTCAAATTCCCATTCCGCTCAAAAGTGTCAAAACATTCCATCCCACAAGAAAAATAAAATTAATAAAACGCCTAAGTCTATGTGGATTCCTAAAGCCCTTCATCATCCATCTCCTAAGCAAACATCTCCATTGCACCCTACACCACCTCCGCATCACAAGCTTTAATGTTTATCATGATGTGTGCAACCATTGGTCATGGTTCCCTTCCATTCCGCAATAAATCTACCATTATTCATCCACTATCATACATACCCTCCACATAACATCCCTATGGTCCATGTTTTGGCATAAGTCAGACATAATCCACATTATAATCCACTATTTTCCCTACATAATCCACATCATAATCTATTTTTCTCCCCTCTAGAATCCACGTCATAATCCACTATATGCCTAATCCATTTGCCTTCCATGTATCCCTTACCAACATCGATGAGGGCACTCGACATGGTCCATGTGAGGACATCATTCTCTAATGGGATTATAACCTTTCAGTGTAGTGCAACGCATCCTTCAACCCTCAACCCTAAACACTATAAATTAAACCCTAATCTCTCCACCCTAAACTCTAATCCCTCAACCCTAAATGCTATCCCTAAAGCCTGAAGCCTCAACCCTTAAAGCTTAAACCCTAAACCCCATCCCTAAACCCTCAACCCTAAACACTATACCTTAAACATTAATCCCTCAACTCTTAACCCTAATCCCTTATTGCTAAACCTTAAAACCTATCCCTAAAGCCTCAACCCTCAACACTTGAACCTTAAATCCTAAACCCTATCCCTAAATACTAAACCCTAAACACTATGCATTAAACCCTAATCCTTCAACTCTAAACCCTAAACCCTAAACCCTAAACCCTCAACCCTCAACCCTAATCTTAAAGCTAAACATAAATCTTCCACTCATTCCACCATCCCCAAGGGATCCAGAAATGCAAAATTACATGCCTCTACGGATAAATGCAAACATCCTAAGGGTCCTCATGTCTAAAGATATAAAAACAAAGAGTCAAAGAAAAATCAATCCAAAAAGTTATCCAAGCCCATACCTCCACAGGAAAAGTCCAAAACCAAAATGGTATGGGTACCTAAGCAACAAGAAATCAAGTTAAATGAGGCATCTACCTCTAAAAAATCCCAACCATCTACTCCCATCTCAAATTCCCATTCCGCTCAAAAGTGTCAAAACACTCCATCCGACAAGCAAAACAAAAGTAATAAAACGCCTAAGTCTATGTGGGTTACTAAAGCCCTTCATCATCCATCTCCTAAGAAAACATCTCCATTGCACCCTACACCACCTCCGCATCACAAGCTTCAACGTTTATTGTGATGTGTACAACCATTGGTCATGGTTCCTTTCCATTCTACAATAAATCTACAATCATTTTGCCAATATCCTACATACCCTCCACATACCATCCCTATGGTCCATGCTTTGGCATAAGTCTGACATAATCCACATCATAATCCACTTTTCTCCCCTCTAGAATCCATGTCATAATCCACTATCTGCCTAGTCCATTTGCCGTCCACATATCCCTTACCAACATCGATGAGGGCACTCGACCTGGTCCATGCGAGGACATCATTCTCTAATGGGACTATAATCTTTCAGTGTAGCACAACGCATCCTTCAACCCTCAACCCTAAACACTATACCTTAAACCCTAATCCCTCCACCCTAAACCCTAATCCCTAAACCCTAGACCCTAATCCCTTATTGCTAAACCTTAAACCCTAATCCGTCAACCCTAAACCCTAATCCGTCAGCCCTAAACCCTAATCCCTTATCGCTAAACCTTAAACCCTATCCCTAAAGCCTCAACCCTCAACACTTGAACCTTAAATCCTAAACCCTATCCCTAAACCCTCAACCCTAAACACTATGTCTTAAACTCTAATCCCTCAACTCTAAACCCTAAACCCTAAACCCTCAACCCTCAACCCTCAACACTATACCTTAAACCCTAATCCCTCAACCTTCAAACCTAAACTTAAAGCTAAACTTAAAGCTTCCAGTCTTTCCACCATCCCCAAGCGATCTAGAAATGCAAAATTAGATGCCTCTGCTAATAAAGCCAAACATCCTAAGGGTCTTCATGCCTCAGGACATAAAAACAAAGATTCAAAGAAAAATCAATCAAAAAAGTTATCCAAGCCCATACCTCCACAAGAAAAGTCCAAAACCAAAATGGTATGGGTACCTAAGCAACAAGAAATCAAGTTAAATGAGGCATCTACCTCTAAAAAATCCCAACCATCTACTCCCATCTCAAATTCCCATTCTGCTCAAAAGTGTCAAAACATTCCATCCCTCAAGCAAAACAAAAGTAATAAAATGCCTAAGTCTATGTGGGTTCCTAAAGCCCTTTGTCATCCATCTCCTAAGGAAACATCTCCATTGCACCCTACACCACCTCCGCATCACAAGATTCAACATTTATCATGATGTGTGCAACCATTGGTCATGGTTCCCTTCCATTCCGCAATAAATCTACCATCATTCATCCAATATCCTACATACCCTCCACATGCCATCCCTATGGTCCATGCTTTGGCATAAGTTTGACATAATACACATCATAATCCACTTTTCTCCCCTCTAGAATCCATGTCATAATCAACTATTTGCCTAATCCATTTGCCTTCCATGTATCCCTTACCAACATTGATGAGGGCACTCAACATGGTCCATACGAGGACATCATTCTCTAATGGCACTATAACCTTTCAGTATAGTGCAACGCATCCTTCAACCCTCAACCCTAAACATTATACCTTAAACCCTAGTTCCTCCACCCTAAACCCTTATTCCTGAACCCTAAATGCTATCCCTAAAGCCTGAAGTCTCAACCCTTAAACGTTAAACCCTAAACCCTATCCCTAAACCATCAACCCTAAACACTATACCTTAAACCCCAATCCCTCAACCCTAAACCCTAATCTGTCAACTCTAAACCCTAATCCCTTATCACTAAACCTTAAATCCTATCCCTAAAGACTCAACCCTCAACACTTGAACCTTAAATCCTAAACCCTATCCCTAAACCCTATGTGTTAAACCCTAATCCATCAACTCTAAAGCCTAATCCATGAACCCTAAACCCTCAACACTATACCCTAAACCCTAATCCCTCAACCCTCAACCCTCAACCCTAATCTTAAAGCTAAACTTAAAGCTTCCACTCATAATACCATCCCCAAGGGATCTGGAAATGCAAATTTAGATGCCTCTACTGATAAAGCCAAACATCCTAAGGATCCTCATGCCTCAGGACATAAAAACAAAGAGTCAAAGAAAAATCAATCCAAAAAGTTATCCAAGCCCATACCTCCATAAGCAAAGTCCAAAACCAAAATGGTATGGGTACCTAAGCAACAAGAAATCAAGTTAAATGAGGCATCTACCTATAAAAAATCCCAACCATCTACTCCCATCTCAAATTCCCATTCTGCTCAAAAGTGTAAAAACATTCCATCCCACAAGTAAAACAAAAGTAATAAAATGCCTAAGTCTATGTGGGTTCCTAAATCCCTTCATCATCCATCTCCTAAGAAAACATCTCCATTGCACCCTACACCACCTCTGCATCACAAGCTTCAACGTTTATCGCGATGTGTGCAACCATTGGTCATGGTTCCCTTCCATTCCATAATAAATTTACCATCATTCATCCACTATCCTACATACCATCCCTATGGTCCATGCTTTGGCATAAGTCTGACATAATCCACTATTTTCTCTACATAATCCACATCATAATCCACTTTTCTGCCCTCTAGAATCCAAGTCATAATCCACTATCTGCCTAATCCATTTGCCTTCCATGTATCCTTTACCAACATCAATGAGGGCACTCGACATGGTCCATGCGAGGACTGTTGATAACTGAGGGGGGGGTGAATCCGTTATCTTAATTATTTTAGCTTTCTAAACTTTCTTAATAATTAGTGCAGCATCAAATCAAACAAGCAAACATAACCATGAAATAGAAATACACATGACACAATATTTTTGACGTGGAAACCCTGTTAAGGGAAAAACCACGGGGTGATTAACCCAAGATTGTATTCTCTATTAGAAGAGTGGAAGTACAAAAATGGCACTTGCCAAATAGGGCTCACTGCCCAAGCACACTGCTCACAAGAGGCACACTGCCTACAAGAGACACACTGTCTACAATTTATAAAGAGTGTAATACAATACTTGAACTGATAGGGAGCATCAACATATGCTGGAGTTTAGTTCCGGTTAGGCTCTGTATACTGATCTGCTGCACTTCATCTTTCCTCTTCTTTTATGCTGCTCTTCTTTCACATACCAGATCTTCCTTTCTGCTTTTATTTGGATGTACTACTTTTCTTCGTACATCACTTACAACAACAACACACCTCATAACTAAATCCATCTTGTATATATATATCTGCACAAGTGATTTCATCACTTTTCTAGTCGGCACCCGGAATAGTCAATCTTTTCACAAACTCTAATCTGTTGGTTGAATCCTTGCACATCAAGTAATGCAGATCAAGTATATACTTATAGAAGTCATCAATCACGTCGGCCAAACATAACTTATGACTTAAGAACCTTTTCCATCATTAGTAACACATCCGGAATACTGTCTGATGTTCTGCCATTCAGTTCTTCCTCTATTCACACTGTCACTTGGGAACCCGACACTCAAGCATTCATATCTCTTTATCTTTTCTACATCAGAGGCTCAAACCTTGGAATCTATCAGTCAAGATACTCCTCTTGACTTTCCCAAATCTACACTTTACTGAGATACTTCTACTGAGAGATCCAGACCTGTCTGTCGGACCTTACTGACTGCTCTGTTCTTGCTTACCGGACCTCAACACTTCTTCAATCTGACTTCCAGTGATGACTTATCATGCATTGCGGATGTGTGGGATAACCTTTGTTGCCATCAATGACAACATTCATGAATCCATATAGTGTCTCTTGCTAACAATCTCCTCCTTTGGCATTGATGGCAACACTTAGTGAAAAATGACTAAGTGTTTACACTATGCTCCCCCTTGGCTGATGCTCTATTTTTATATACATTTTCCAGAGCTCCCCCTTAGTTGGATTCCTCATTTTTCACTTCTCTTCACTCCCCCTTTGACATCAATGGAAAAGGGTAGGGTCCGCATATCAAAACTTTCAAAAATTCAACTATACTTAGCCGCATAAGTATATACAAATGGCATACTTACATATACTGAAGTATGTCTGCAAAAGTTGTCTTCAATTGAATAAATTATGTAGCCCAACTTTGCTTCATTCTGTCCAAAATTGAAATATGACCGCTCAATAGGAATGCAAACACATCTACCCTTTTTAGATCTGTTGGATCATTGGTCTGGGCTATGATTTGAGCTTCACTTATAGCCTCATGCATGGCCTCTAACTTAGGGACAATGATCCTCCTAAGTTCACCCATCCAGCTAATTATGTTCTTCCTTTCCTTCTCAAAATTCTTTATTGCATTTGTGATTGCAATAGTCTGACACTCTTGATTTACTATAGAGGATGAGAGAGGATCAAAACTTTGAGACAGACTTAATAGTTTATCCTCTTGTTCTTTTACTTTCCTCTCAATATCTTTGGTCACTGTGGGCTAAGATAAGCAAAATTTGTACATATTTCTGCCATCTTTAAGAGCATTTTCTGAGCTCTTTATCCCAATGTCCATAACTTTCCTATCATTTGTTATCAGACCCTGTACTTCAGAGAATCTCTTATCCAAAAACTCCTTCCAGACTTTTTCTTCAACTGACTTCTCTAGAGAATCAAAATGTGTGCTAACACTGTTGACTAGAGTTTTGAGATTACTAAAGGAAGAGACTGTGGGATCCTTTTGAAAAGATGGGATGATCTTTTCCAACAGTCTGGATGATGCCTCTATAAGCTCACAGTCTTCCATGTGAGATTTCAGTAGTTTCTCTTTGACCTTCGCATTTGCAAATGAAGCTATTTTCATTGTTTGCACCGGACATAGAGAGTCAAAATTTAATGGCCCTTTTAATAGTTTAGGTTTATCAATCTCCATAGTTGCTTTTGTCAAAAAGTCCTTGATTGATTCTACAGTGTCTCTTGCTAGAGACAGATTTTTCTTTTCTTCTGCAAACACAGAACTATCTTTTGGATCTTTCTCCTCTTCCACAATCTTTATACTGATATCTTCTTTTTCCTTCACCTCTGCTTCTTTCTCCTTTATTCTTTCTTCTCCTTTGGATCCGGAGTCAGCAGGGGAAACTGGAGGAGAGATGTTGGTTTGTTTAGGGGCCACCTCTTCTGTTATTTTCTCAGTAGACTCTTCTGCAACACTTGTGGTCGAGGGGTCAATGCCCAAGTCCTCTATAATAGGAAGATTAAATCTTTTGAAGGCCTTCTAGAGGATCTCTTCTGTGTCCTTGGCTACCTTGTTAGTCTCACCAAGCATAAGTTGATTCATCCTTGCTTTGCTTCTGAACTCATCCTTACAATCTTTGAATACCATATTCATTGTCTTGGGGTTGATTGAAGGATATAGCTGAATTGCTATTTGTTCCCAGATTTCTAGGTCTTTGGCTTGGGCATTGTTCTTTCTTATTTCTAGTTCCTTCTCCAAGCTTTTGGGGATCAGAGATATAATTTCAATGAATGCTTTGTTGTAGATATTTAAGTACCTGACTGTGGCATCTTGTAATATTTTCTGATCTGCTTCACCATAATCATCATAGAACTCAACCATTGGCTAAAGATTTCCATCCATTGTGACTGATTTGATTATGTCATCAATGTGAAGAGTGGGTTTTTCAACATATTCCTCTGTCTTTTCTTCTTTCTTCTTTCTGGTAGAGGGTTGACCGGATGTTTTCTTCTTTTTCTTCATTTTCCTGATTTCTTCATCAGATTTAGTCTCCTCTTCATCCCTTTGACTAGCATAAGCTCTTGTAGCTTTTGTCTTTGTTCTTTTCTCTCCTTTGCCAAATGATTGTGCTTCCGGTTCTAATGTCCTTGAGCCTTTGGCAGTGGTAGGTGCAGATCTCTTTGATGATCTGGTCCGGGTGGAAGGTTTTGTCGGAGCACTTTCCTCATTTTTCTTTTCTTCCTTCTTCTTCTCTTCCTCAGCCCTTTCCATCTTTTTCCTGTGGGCATCAAGTGCCTCCTTTAAGATGCCAAGGCCTTGGGCAACATTTTCTACTTCTTTTCTCACCTTCCTCTTAATCTCTGGTTCTCTGAGTTCCACATGAATCTTTACACTCAGCTCCTCAAAGGTTCCAAACCTTTTTGCCTTTGGATCCTTTAGCTGACTTAGCATGTGTTGAACATGCAGTTCCACAATTTGTTCATCAACTTCATACCCCATGGGCATGATCCATACAGTTCTTGGTTCTACTACCTCCATTAGGCACTGATTAGTCTCTACCATAAAACATACTGTGTCTTTGTATTTCTCAACAAGAGACTGTGGAATCCTTTCTCTTGCTTGCATCATGTTCTAAAAATTCTTGAAATATCCCCACATGGCTATATTTCTTGCTTTAGCATTCCCAAGCCCATGCAAATAGTCTCTGATCTGAATTGCTACCGGTTTGTCATTTTGCCATACCCATCCATTTGATCCGGGCAACTCATTCATGAAGTAGAAAAATAGGCATAATATTAGTCCACCATATTTAAAGGAGTTCTTCTTGTCTTTTTTGATCTTCTGTGTGTTTTCCATTAATTGGCCCAAAAGAAGTTCACAGAGATCATATTCTACATTCTTTCTCAGCATCTCATAGGTAGTATATACTGCAGTTTCGGATACTAAATTTTCCCTGCTGGAGTGATATATCTTGTATCCTATTATCATAGATGCAAACTTGATATCCGGGTCAGTAATATCTTCAATGGTCATTGCCCTCTTATCAAATTTTGATCTGGTGGCCTTAGTTACAATGTTGTTTTTGACAGATTTGAGGACAGGTATTCCTCCGGAGGAGTGTAACCCAGTTACTGCCCTAATTGCTTCCTTGGTGATTTTGCAAGGTCTGTTAAGCCATAGAAAGTTGTCATGTACCCTACTTAACACATACCGGACCCATTCATCTTCTCCAAAGTAGGGGAAATGAATGAACTTATCAAAATATTTCTTCTGGATGCCCTTATATTCTGGTTTAAGCTCAAAAGCATCGTCTATCAATTGGTTGTGATAGATATCCACTAATTTTGATTCCCCAAATTCTTCAATATTAGTGTGTTTGTAAACCCTAATATCTTCTGTGTGTAAAACACCATGCGGAACACTAGAGAAGGCTCCTAGGGGATCAACCTCCAAGGATTTGTATGGATGCTTCTTAAATATGGGGCGAGGTCTATCAGAAATCTTTACTATATTCAGAGTAGCCATCATCAAGGAATCTTACTGAGAGATATCAAGAATGAAGAATACCTTTTACATTGTTTAGGGCACACAATGAAATCTAGATTAAGCTGTATGAAGAATCGTCTTGATCTTTGGGAGAAGTAGTTGCAGAGCTCCTTTTCTCTCTTCTTTGCATGTGAGTGTACAAATGATGAGCGAATGAACTCTTTTGTTTCTGAGAAGCCCTAATTTTCATTCGGCAATAAATGTGCAACCTATTTCATTCCAGTTTGCCTTGTTTGTCTTATTCAGAGACAAAACCTTTCTGGATCACTGAGATAGATTTTGAAGTTATTCTAGGAGAGTAGTGATAATATATCATCCTTTCATTAGTCATTTGATCTATTTGCAGATCAAGACACCATAGTTTGAATCATACCAGACCAAACTTGTAAGGAATCTATTTTTACCGGAAGACTGTTTTACCGGATCAATTCTAGAAGGATTAGATTCTTCAGATCTTCTTGCAGATCTTCCAAATCTTAACCACAGTTTGTTTGGATGTTTCCTTTATGAACCCTTTAATCCACAACTCTTCTTGTGCCAGTTTCGGCACCAATTGACTAGCTAAGGGAACAATGTTTTCTTTGTGTCTCCCCCTGAGCTAGAGCTCATTTTTTTTAATTTTCAAAAGGAATATCAACACCAGAGTCTGGTGTGGATCCATCCCCTACATTCTCTGTACTTTTCTTCACCCAAATCTTGTTCATCTCACTTTGAATTTCATCTACATTTACTTTTTGTTTTCCATTATCTTGATTCTGATTATAATTTGCCGGACCTCTTTTATCCTGATTCTTGTTTCTACAGAAGTTTACTATATGACCGGATCTATTGCAAATTTGGAAAACAACATTTCTTTGCATATTTGATTGATATCCTCTTGATCTGCATTGATTAGCCATATGACCCATTCTATTGCATGCAAAGCATCTACCATTGAATGAATTATTCATTTGCATATTTCTGCATTCATGAGATTTGTGACCATACCTTTTGCAGTTGAAGCACTGTCCGGAGAAGGATGAGTTAGTCTAATTCATTCTCTTTCTACACTGATTAGCTTTATGACCAAAGTTATTGCAGTTGTGGCAGTATCCATTGAAGGATGGATATCTTTGAGCATTAGGCTACCTTACCGGAGGTCTTCTAGGCCTGTTCCTTAGATTTTCTGATCCAAAATTCTTCTGACCAGATCCAGAGCTTTCTCCTTTCTCATAACCCAAACCACACTTGTCATCTACCCTCTTTTGACTTCCAAGAAGAACTTCAAGTTGAGCATAACTTATCTTGAATTTCTCTTTATATTCATTTGCTGTTTGAAGATCTCTTTTGAGAGAGACAATTTGATCCTCAAGTTTTTCTTCATTATCTTTAGCATCTTCAAGATCAGATTCAAGATGTCTGATAATTCTATCCATCTTGTGGCAATCTTTTGATTTCTCCTTGAGAGACTGTCTTAGATTATCTTCAGTTTTTCTTTTCTCTTCAATCTCTTGGGTAAACTTTATAACTCCTGATTCCATTTCATGTCTTACCATAATGATTTCTTTTGATAATTTTTCACATAACTTGGTTTTGTCCTTCAGATCTTCGCATCATTTGCTTCACCTTGACTTGCCAATTGCTGAAGTAGCTCCTTTCTCTTTTTCATAGAGAGACTTAATTTGTCTTTTAGTACTCTCATGAAATCATCAACCTGTTTGAGTCTTTCCTTTAATTCATTGACTTCAGAGTTTGACTGCTCAAGATCATCAAGGGCAGTCTTGAGTTGCTCCCTTAAACCATATGCATCCATTTGGATTCCCAAATCTTCCTCAAGCTGTTAGACTCTGTTTAGGAGGAACTTGGCTCTGATACCAATTGTTGATAACTGAGAGGGGGGGTGAATTAGTTATCTTAATTATTTTAGCTTTCTAAACTTTCTTAATAATTAGTGCAGCATCAAATCAAACAAGCAAACATAACCATGAAATAGAAATACACATGACACAATATTTTTGATGTGGAAACCCTGTTAAGGGAAAAACCATGTTGTGATTAACCCAAGATTGTATTCTCTGTTAGAAGAATGGAAGTACAAAAATGGCACTTGCCAAATAGGGCTCACTGCCCGAGCACACTGCTCACAAGAGGCACACTGCCTACAAGAGACACACTATCTACAATTTATAAAGAGTGTAATACAATACTTGAACTGATAGGGAGCATCAACATATGCTGGAGTTCAATTCTGGTTAGGCTCTGTATACTGATCTGCTGCACTTTATCTTTCCTCTTCTTTTATGCTGCTCTTCTTTCACATACCGGATCTTCCTTTCTGCTTTTATTTAGCTCTAGTTCTTTTCTTCGCACATCACTTACAACAACAACACACCTCATAACTAAATCCATCTTGTATATACATCCGTACAAGTGATTTCATCACTTTTCTAGTCGGCACCTGGAATAGTCAATCTTTTCACAAACTCTGATCTGTCGGTTGAATCCTTGCACATCAAGGAATGTGGATCAAGCATATACTTGTAGAAGTCATCAATCACATCGGCCAAACATAACTTATGCCTTAAGAACCTTTTCCATCATCAGTAACACATCCAGAATACTGTCTGATGTTCTGCCAGTCAGTTCTTCCTCTGTTCACACTGTCACTTGGGAACCCAACACTCAAGCATTCATATCTCTTTATCCTTTCCACACCAGAGGCTCAAACCTTGGAATCTATCAGTCAATATACTCCTCTTGACTTTCCCAAATCTGCACTTTACTGAGATACTTCTACTGAGAGATCTGGACCTGTTTGTCAGACCTTACTGACTGCTCTGTTCTTGCTTACTGGACCTCAACACTTCTTCAATCTGACTTCCGGTGAGGACTTATCATGCATTGCAGATGTGTGGGATAACCTTTGTTGCCATCAATGACAACATTCATGAATCCATATAGTGTCTCTTGCCAACAAGGACATCATTCTCTAATAGGACTATAACCTTTCAGTGCAGCACAATTCATCCTTCAACCCTCAACCCTAAACACTATACCTTAAACCCTAATCCCTCCACCCTAAACCCTAATCCCTCAACCCTAAACGCTATCCCTAAAGCCTGAAGCCTCAATGCTTAAACCTTAAACTCTAAACCCTATCCCTAAAACCTCAGCCCTAAACACTATACCTTAAACCCTAATCCCTCAACCCTCAACCCTAATCCCTCAACCCTAAACCCTAATCCCTTATCGCTAACCTTAAACCCAATCCCTAAATCCTCAACCCTAAACACTATGCATTAAACCCTAATCTCTCAACTCTAAACTCTACTCCCTAAACCCTAAACCCTAAACCCTCAACCCTCAACACTATACCTTAAACCCTAATCCCTCAACCCTCAACCCTCAACCATAATCTTAAAGCTAAACTTAAAGCTTCCACTCATTCCACCATCCCCAAGGGATCCAGAAATGCAAAATTAGATGCCTCTACTGATAAAACCAAATATCCTAAGGGTCCTCATGCCTCAGGACATAAAAACAAAGAGTCAAAGAAAAATCAATCCAAAAAGTTATCCAAGCTCATACCTCCACAAGCAAAGTCCAAAACCAAAATGGTATGGGTACCTAAGTAACAATAAATCAAGTTAAATGAGGCATCTACCTCTAAAAAATCCTAACCATCTACTCCCATCTCAAATTTCCATTCCGCTCAAAAGTGTGAAAACATTCCATCCCACAAGCAAAACAAAAGTAATAAAATGCCTAAGTCTATGTGGGTTCCTAAAGCCCTTCATCATCCATCTCCTAACCAAACATCTCCATTGCACCCTACACCACCTCTGCATCACAAGCTTCAACGTTTATCATGATGTGTGCAACCATTGGTCATGGTTCCCTTCCATTCCATAATAAAACTACCATCATTCATCCACTATCCTACATACCCTCCACATACCATCCCTATGGTCCATGCTTTGGTATAAGTTTGACATAATCCACATCATAATCCACTATTTTACGTACATAATCCACATCATAATCCACTTTTATCCCCTCTAGAATCCACATCATAATCCACTATCTGCCTAATCCATTTACCTTTCATGTATCCCTTACCAACATTGATGAGGGCACTTGACATGGTCCATGCAAGGACATCATTATCTAATAGGACTATAACCTTTCAGTGCAGCACAACGTATCCTTCAACTCTCAACCCTAAACACTATACCTTAAACCCTAATCCCTCCACCCTAAAGCCTAATCCCTCAACCCTAAACGCTATCCCTAAATCCTAAAGCCTCAACCCTTAAACCTTAAACCCTAAACCCTATCCCTGAACCCTCAACCCTAAACACTATACCTTAAACCCTAATCCCTTAACCCTAAACCCTAATCCATCAACCCTAAACCCTAATCCCTTATCGCTAAACCTTAAACCCTACCCCTAAAGCTTCAACCCTCAACACTTGAACCTGTAATCCTAAAACCTATCCCTAAACCCTCAAACCTAAACACTATGCATTAAACCCTAATCCCTCAACTCTAAACCCTAATCCCTAAACCCTAAACCCTCAACCCTCAACACTATACCTTAAACCCTAATCTCTCAACCCTCAACCCTCAACCCTAATGTTAAAGCTAAACTTAAAGCTTCCACTCATTCCACCATCCCCAAGGGATCCAGAAATGCAAAATTAGATGCCTCTACTAATAAAGGCAAACATCCTAAGGGTCCTCATGCCTCAGGACATAAAAACAAAAAGTCAAAGAAAAATCAATCCAAAACATTATCCAAGCCTATACCTCCACAAGCAAAGTCCAAAACCAAAATGGTATGGGTACTTAAGCAACAAGAAATCAAGTTAAATGAGGCATCTACCTCTAAAAATTCCCAACCATCTACTCCCATCTCAAATTCCAATTCCGTTCAAAAGTGTCAAAACATTCCATCCCACAAGCAAAACAAAAGTATTAAAATGCCTAAGTCTATGTGGGTTCCTAAAGCCCTTCATCATCCATCTCCTAAGAAAACATCTTCATTGCACCTTACACCACCTCCGCATCACAAGCTTCAATGTTTATCACAATGTGTGCAACCATTAGTCATGGTTCCCTTCCATCTCGCAATAAATCTACCATCATTCATCTACTATCCTACATACCCTCCACATACCATACCTATGGTCCATGCTTTGGCATAAGTTTGACATAATCCACATCATAATCCACTATTTTCCCTACATAATCCACATCATAATCCACTTTTCTCCCCTCTAGAATCCACGTCATAATCCACTATCTGCCTAATCCATTTGCCTTCCATGTATCCCTTACCAACATCTATGAGGGCACTCGACATGGTTCATGCGAGGACATCATTCTCTAATGGGACTATAACCTTTGAGTACAGTGCAACACATCCTTCAACCCTAAACACTATACCTTAAACCCTAATCCCTCCACCCTAAACTCTAATCCCTCAACCCTAAATGCTATCCCTAAAGCCTGAAGCCTCAACCCTTAAACCTTAAACCCTAAACCCTATCCCTAAACTCTCTACCCTAAACACTATACCTCAACCCTAAACCCTAATCCGTCAACCCTAAACCCTAATCCCTTATCACTAAACCTTAAACCCTATCCCTAAAGCGTCAACCCTCAACACTTGAATCTTAAATCCTAAACCCTATCCCTAAACCCTCAATTCTAAACACTATGCGTTAAACCCTAATCCCTCAACTCTAAACTCTAATCCCTAAACCCTAAACCCTAAACCCTCAACCCTCAACCCTAATCTTAAAGCTAAACATAAAGCTTCCAGTCATTCCACCATCCCCAAGGGATCCAAAAATACAAAATCAAATGCCTCTACTGATAATGCCAAACATCCTAAGGGTCCTCATGCCTTAGGACATAAAAACAAAGAGTCAAAGAAAAATCAATCCAAAAATTTATCCAAGTCCATACCTCCACAAGCAAAGTCCAAAACCAAAATGGTATGGGTACCTAAGCAAAAAGAAATCAAGTTAAATGAGGCATCTACCTCTAAAAAATCCCAACCATCTACTCACATCTCAAATTCCCATTCCGCTCAAAAGTGTCAAAACATTCCATCCCACAAGAAAAACAAAAGTAATAAAATGCCTAAGTCTATGTGGGTTCCTAAAGCCCTTCATCATCCATCTCCTAAGAAAATTTCTCCATTGCACCCTACACCACCTCCACATCACAAGCTTCAACATTTATCGTGATGCAACCATTGGTCATGATTCCCTTCCATTCCGCAATAAATCTACCATCATTCATCCACTATCCTACATACCCTCCACATACCATCCCTATGGTCCATGTTTTGGCATAAGTTTGACATAATCCACATCATAATCCACTATTTTCCCTACATAATCCACTATTTATGTGACAAGATCCATATAAACTCCTATTTGCTAAAACATGTGCGACAAAATCCTATTAGAACAATTACATTTATGAACAAATCCTCATAATATCTTTTCCTAAGTGTATCGGCCTAGCAACACTTCATCATTGGAACCCTATTATAGCTCCACTAATAGCCCTATGAAAAACAATTTACAGCCTTATCTATCTAAAAATACCTTGTCGAGCTAACCTTTGAAGTCCTTCCCCTGATAGACCGATATAGCCAACTACAGTGAGCTCATCATTGCAACACATAGTCATCGGTAGGATAGATATTCATATTCCCCTGATGACCTGATATAATTGTGGGTTGTCCAAAATTAGACATAATCGGCCGAACATGCCCTCATCATTGGCGTTCCCATCATACTCCCATTGATAGTCCTATAAACATAAATCATAGTCATATTGGGCTAACAATACCCTATCGACCTAACTCTTGAGAGTCCCTCACTGATAGACTGATAAAATCAACAAAAGCTAGCACATTGTTGCGACTCATAAACATCGGCGGAACAAATGTTTTTGTTCCCCCGATAACCCGTTATGACCATAAGTTACCCATAGGTGCAATATCACCCAAGCTAAGGTACATCGGGGTAACATTACCTGGCGTCCCACCGATACACTGATACATTGACACAAAGAGTTCATCGATGAAGGAAGTTGACATCAATGAAACATAAATAATAGTCTCAATGATGTAGTGATAATAATTATTGTGACATCCAGAGGCATCGTTGAGATATTCAAAATAAATGACATAACAGAAATGAAAGGTGCATTTATGAACCAGGAATAAAAGCAAGTTGTGCCATAGTTTGATCACATAGCTCCTGTAAAACTTGAACAAATTGCCAAAGGGGTTGAAGGATAAGGGGACTGAAGCTCTCACATAGTAAAATGAAGAAAAACCAGTGGGAAAGCGAAATTCAAGTAAGTTCACCAATCCCAGCTGAGAAATTCTCTCTCTTAAAGGTTTGAATTCAAGCAATGGGAGATAGTGCAGAAAAACCTAAAAATAAGAAACAAAAAACTGAAAAGAGACCATTAAACCAAGTCTTGATAGATCAAGCAATGGGAGATAGTTCAAAAAAACATAAAAATAAGAAACAGAAAACTGAAAAGAGACCATTAAACCAAGACTTGATAGATCAGTGTCCTGGCTTAGGACCAAGACTAAAAAGAACTATATAGATGAACCCCTCACATGATTGATTCTTGGACAATCACAAGGACTTGGGAGATGTATGGACTCCACTACAAGGGTACGAACATTTCTTATACCACTACAAAAAACAATATAGGTTTTTACCAGTCTGTAACCTTTGGAGGCTGAACCTAGGGACATTAGTTGTGCTAGAGGTGTTTGTCAATGTGGAATTAATGAAAGCCCTTGCCAGTAAATATGATCCAAAAATGAGAACTATTCGAACACACAGTGGTGATAATTTACTGGTTATTTCAAAAGATCTCATTTCCAATGTATTTCAATTAGAGTGTGGTTTTGATTTACCATTCACAATCAGAGATCTATCACTAGAGTATCATCATATGGATACTAGCTATAAAAGGTGGAAGTTGGCCTTGTATAGGCCTAAGGACGAAGAAGGACAATTAAGGAAATTCTCTAGTAATGAGAATCCTCCATTTCATGAAGATCTGTTTGAAGAGTATATTCGATACACCTATTGTGTAGTTGGTAAAGTCTTGGGAGTAGAGGTCCCACCTCTAATGTCAATTGTACCAATGTTTTTAGCCGCAAATGTATAGACTAAGTGGGCCAGGCCTTTTGACTATGCTAGCTTTGTGGCTAATGCCCTAAATCAAGGGATGGAAAAAAAAAATAACAGTGATAGGATCAACTTCAAACACTATTCCTTATTAATACATTTTCTTTTGTATGAGAGACATGATAGAGGATTTTGGAGCAGTGAACTGAGCATAAGGGATTCTTTTGATAATGGGGATCCTAAACCTATACAAATGTGGACTTCGTTATGGGATAGCCAATTTGGTAGATCTCACTACCTCTATTTTGAAGAGTTTTTTGGAAAACCTTTAATGGAGTTACTGGGATATCCCTAGGATTATAACCTATCCCCAAGGATACAAAGATTTCTAAGACCCAAAGAAAATGACCCTAAAAGTAAAGTGGACCATAACTGGGGAGATTGGTATGCTTTCCATGACTACATAGTGATTAGAGTTTATGGATTTGAGGGCACCCCACATTTGCTGCCATGAATAGTTCCTGATCAGATTGCCTATCTAGAGATTGTGAGGCAATTAGCAAAATCTGATGCCATACACCTCAAGAAGCATAACAAATAGTCAATCATGCCTAGTACTCTATGTTTTGGAGATTTCACAGTGGTCACAAATGAAGGGTATGAAGAAATTAATACTAAATTGGCACAGTTAAATCTTCCTATAGGTAATAAAAGACAAATTTTTGATTCAGAGGGTTTTATTCATAAATCAAAGATTTCACAAGGGCTCTCAGGATATAAACATTTATTTTCAGAGGAAGATGTGATTAGAAACCGTGATGAGGCCTCTACTATCAACATAATAGGTATATTCAACAAAGTGATACTTGTTGATGAATGGAAAAGAAAACATGTCCAATCTTATTCAAAAATGTTTTGTGAAATACAAGATCCATTGGCAAGGATTGAACAATTGATTTCTCATGCAGATAAAATCATAAAAGATGTGCCCCCAGTTGTTTTTGATACAACTTATACAATCTATTCAGGAACACATGCTGAAGACATAGAGCCTCTGGGCTATGAAGCCTCACAGCCTACCCCTAAAGTATGTTTTTCTGTAGATATTGACATAAGTGAAGAAGGGGAAAGTGATGAAGAAAGTGAAAAAATGAAGCCAATAAATGCTCCTGAAATAGCACAATATGAGCATCCTCCTTAATTGAATGATGTAAAGTTTGAGACATCAGATGAATTATCTGATGACATTAGAATCTTGGTTGCACAAAAAATTATTTTTGATGATGATTTTATTAAAACTCCTAAATTTAAATCATTTGTCTATGAGTACAAAGGAAAAAAGGTGAGAGAAAAAATGCAAGATGTCACTTCTGAACAAGAGGTTACTTCTTTGGATGAATTAAAAAAGGGAAGTTGATAAAGAGATGGAGTCCATCACTCCCGAAAGAGGAAGGGAGTTGCTTCAAGAAGCCAAAGTATTGCTCTTGTTAGGGTGGGATATGAGTTTAGCAATTGTGTTTGATAGCTTCAGGAAGAGAGAAGACAAAATAATGAATTTGATTGAAGAAGCCAGTGATAAGATATACTCAGGATCAGGATCAAGGTATAATGTAGATGAAGCCACTCTACTCATTTGGTCACTTTACCCACAGGATAAGAGACCAGCAATTGCTAATAATTCAAATCAAATGTTCGGTCATCTCTTAGTCAAAAGGGTAGGGGATACTGACCCCATGGAAACAACAAAGCTTAACATTAATGTGGCAAAGTTCAATAAGGCACAAGTTGAAAAATTGCTTAAAGAAAATGATAGACTAAAGAAGGACCTGTTATATCAAAAGGAAAGATCATCTTCCTCTTCTATATCATAATTCTATCCTCCAGACCTTGAGAAAGATAAGAAAGTGTTGGATGCACTTACTGATGCATCTTATTGGAAAAATTGCCATCTGAAATCCTAAGGGAAATGTAAAGAGCTGGAGAAGGAAGTAAAAACTATCAAACATGATATGGCATTTAAATTAATTAGAGAAAGATTTAATAAAATGATGAGCTGTACTGATAGCTATTGGAAATTGTTTAAGCTGACACTCTCAGCAATGGTAGAAAATAAAAGATTACAGGGGAGGATGACTGAAAAGAAAGAATACCTTTTGGTCAAAGGGATCTTGGTGGGACAAACATTACAGGTATATAATGATTTGATAGAGTCACATGATGAATATCATGACAAGCTCAAAGAAGAGCTTGATAATTTTAATCTTGCTCCACCACTTCAAGATAATTCTGGGAATCTCTGAAAATGTGATGATTGGAAGGAAGAATTGGCCATGGTTGTGACTAATGCATTATAGGAGATCAATGATGAAGACATAGTCTTGAAAAATACTCATAAGCAGTTGAAAAAAATGATGCAAATGGAGTATGATATGAAGGAAGTGATTATCAATGTGAAAACCTATGCAGAACAGGACTACATCCATCATCTCTCTACAATAAATCTATTTATCAATCGAACCATGAACGTGCTAGATACGACAGGATAGTCATTGGATGAAGGATATCAGCCAATAGTATGATGGGCATCATATCATAAAATAGAAGCTTTACACAGGCCTTAGATGGTCACAGGCCTCTATTCGGAGATTAATGGATCGGTGCATCCATTTAATGAAATGTTTTTCTTTTTAGTTATAATTAGTTATCAAAAGTCATGTCTTTTTGTAACAGGTTTGTAGTTTGTTGCCTCTCACATATAAGAGAGACCAAGACCTGAGAGAAAAAAGGAGGGTAGTAGTTCTTTCTAAAGCATTTTAGGGGACTTAGTAAGAAGATAGATTGCACCCATCCCACTCATCCACTTTCATGTTCCAAAAACTTTGCAATTAATATATACATTATGAAGCAGTATTATGGAGAAGATTGTACTTAAATGGTAACCTTTTTTTAGTGTTCAACTGTTGTGTTAATTGTCATGTTTATATACTGTTGTACTGTCTCCAAAGTGATTGAAAAAAGATACAAATGATTTGATGATGATGATGATGCTTGTAATTTGGATAATGTGGATGCTTGTAATTTGCTCATACTATAATGAAAACCTTTTGCTTACAAATTTACAAATGAGAAGAAATCTATCAAATTCTGCCAATGCAAGAATAATGAGCTTACCAGTGAAAGTGATCACCATTCTTTCACAAATTATGTCACCTGCTTCTTCCCTTTTCAAATGTTATTAAAGGAAGAGATGTCTTTAAACATGTCATCATGCATTGAAAACTAATGTAGTATTTTCCTTTGTTCAGTGCATGGACTTCAAAGTCCTATGTCTAAATAGTCACCATGTATGGTGAATGGATCTTCAAATATTCATATACATTTCACTATAATAGCTAAGTGGGTATGCGAAAACCTGCATCATTACACCATGTTTGGTAATTGAGTACTCAAGGATTCAAACCATCTTGCTATGATTTTTTAATTGTGAATGCAAAAACTCAAATCGATTCACTTTACCTGCAAATTAGTTATACAAGGATTCAAATCAGTTAAGTGTATTTGCCAATGGGAATGCAAGGATACAAATCATTTGCATATAAAAACTATTGAAAAATTTTAGACCTAGGAGTGGATGATGTGGATGCTTGTAATTTGCTCATACTATAATGAAAACTTTTTTCTTACAATTTTACAAATGAGAAGAAATCTATCAAATTCTGCCAATGCAAGAATAATGAGCTTACCAATGAAAGTGATCACCATTCTTTCACAAATTAGGTCACTTGCTTCTTCCCTTTTCAAATGTTGTTAAAGGAGGAGATGTCTTTAAACATGTCATCAAGCATTGAAAACTGATGTAGTATTTTCCTCTATTCAGTGCATGGACTTCAAAGTCCTATGTCTAAATAGTCACCATGTATGGTGAATGGATCTTCAAATATTCATATACATTTCACTATAATAGCTAAGTGGGTATGTGAAAACTTGCATCGTTTCACCGTGTTTGGTAATTGAGTACTCAAGGATTCAAACCATCTCACTGTGATTTTTTAATTGTGAATGCAAAAACTCAAATCAATTCACTTTACCTGCAAATTGGTTATACAAGGATTCAAATCAGTTCACTGTATTTGCCAATGGGAATGCAAGGATACAAATCATTTGCATATAACAACTATTGGAAATTTTTAGACCTAGGAGTGGATGATGTGGATGCTTGTAATTTGCTCATACTATAATGAAAACCTTTTGTTTACAATTTTACAAATGAGAAGAAATCTATCAAATTCTGGCAATGCAAGAATAATGAGCTTACTAGTGAAAGTGATCACCATTCTTTCACAAATTAGGTCACCTGCTTCTTCCATTTTCAAATGTTGTTAAAGGAAGAGATGTCTTTAAACATGTCATTAGGCATTGAAAAATGATGTAGTATTTCCTCTATTCAGTGCATGGACTTCAAAGTCCTATGTCTAAATAGTCACCATGTATGGTGAATGAATCTTCAAGTATTCATATACATTTAACTATAATAGCTAAGTGGGTATGTGAAAACCTGCATCATTTCACCATGTTTGGTAATTGAGTACTCAAGGATTCAAACCATCTCATTGTGATTTTTTAATTGTGAATCCAAAAACTCAAATCAATTCATTGTACCTACAAATTGGTTATACAAGGATTCAAATTAGTTCACTGTATTTGCCAATGGGAATGCAAGGATACAAATCATTTGCATATAACTAGGAGGTCTGCACAATTGAGGGCTGATGTAGAAAGGTTAGAGGATAAATGCAAACATATAGGAAATTTATATAATCTATTAGGACACATTTACTGTTCATGTGTGGTTATCTTGATTGGTTCCTTTTAACCTCTTGGTGCATAGTTGTTATGTGACTATTGTCATTGTTGTGTATTACAAGATCCAGAGGATGCCATGGAGAGAGGACATGGATGGCGTAGAACTACTAAATTGCAGAGAGGAAAGTGGGTGGAAATAGATATGACAATGGAATCTGTAGATACAATAGAGGTATGAAGAGAAAGCAACCTCAACCAAAGGAGGAAGGTGTTTATGAATTCACAAATGCTACAACATAGAGGAAATGAAGTATTTTTTTTGTCCATGAGGCCTTTGAGGTCAAACTTATTGGTTGAAAATGCATAGGAATGGTGATTAAATGTGATTCTATGATCAAGGGAAAAGTTTGAAAATTAGGATGGCCAAAACATGATATGAATATGTCACATATATGACTAAAGTGAGGTTTTGTGTTGGATAGCATATTCGTTGAAATGATATAATTGGTGTACTAAACATTATTTACTATGTTGTGTATTATAGGGGCCAGACGAGGCCATAGCAACAGATCGTGTCATATCAAATGAGGACACAATGGATGAAGCAGGACATCAAGTACTCAAATTTTCACTTAACTTAGGAAAAAATGATCTAATGGCATTTTGTGATATGTCCATTTTTTTTACAGTATTATTGAAATTTATAATGTATTATCCAATCTTGACATAAATTAATGCATGTTGTTGATTATTTTAGATGGAGATTGGAGCAAATGCAAAGCCTGAACGTTTAACTAGCAAAAGAAAAAGATATGTACATGGACGTGGACCTAAAACTATTAAATCATGTAGACAAAAGTGGGTGGAAGAGGATATGACAATGGATCTTGCACACACAACAAATGATTGCACTGAATAAGAGGTTGGTCAAAACTATAGTACATGGGATGAATACTTTGAGAAAATTGTTATTTGTGGATGTTTTGTATGTCATGGAAAGAAACAATTCAAATGAGTGATTGTACAAAGACATTACATATATGATGAGCTTCCAGTCGGTAGTATGCCTCCTAGAATTGATTCAAATCCAATAGGAATTGTGGCAATGAATTTTTCAATTTGATATAAATAACATGTATACTTCGTTTAAACATTGTTCTATATTATTTAAATAACTAATTTTTTTCTTAATGGATACTTGCAGGATAAAGTTCTTGGTTTAAAATTTCTTGGATCACCGACTTCCATCCTAGAGGGAAATGATCATTCATCAAATGATACATCTAACAAAAATATGTGCCAATATACTAGCTCCAAAGATGAGGAATTGATGAAAATAAGTAATAGAACAAGAACCAGTTTAAAGATGCATAATTTGCTTAAAGACAAGGGGAAGGTAGACTACATACCCTATGAGAATGAATGTGATGAAGATGATGACTTGCCCCTGATTTTGAGATCAATTTACAAAGAGACATTTGATCATTGACTATATTGCGCTTGGCCTAGTGATCAACAACTACCTAGAGTGTACGAGGTGTTTCAATTTTGGGGATACAACTACATGATATGACCCTCCAATATTCATGGAGCGAATCTAGGCCTCTTTATCATCCAAAATGTACATGTGGGATCTAAACATAGAAACAATTTAGAACAAACCACTAGGAGATTAATGTCATATTATGGTCCATCATATTACAGTGGTGAATGGAGAAGGCTAGCAGAATATAAGCCTGGCATGTCAGCATATGGTCTAAATTTGAATATGTATACACATCATCTCCAATTGAAAAGTGGAAAAGAAATGAATAGAGTGTTGGCAAGAGACACTGCTTTTCATTGTAGGTGTTGTCATTGATGGCAACTAAGATCATCCCAATCATCCACATAACACAATTTGTTCATACCAGAAGTCAGATTCAGAATTTGTCTAAATCTGGGCAGCTAGGAATAGAGCAGTAACATGGTTTGATATTTTGGTCCAGATCTCTCTAGTGGGAAGTCATGATAAGCTACAGATCTAGGGGAGTCATATGCATTGTCAAGATAGTCTAACTCTAGATTTTTGTCCTCCGATGATGAAGGATTCAAAAGTTATTAGCCTCTGAGTATTGGGTTCCAGTTTGTTAGAGCAGATAGAAGAAGAACAGGCTGACCTTGCAGAAGTTCTTGATTCCGGATGTATGGAAGTTGTTTGTTGGACAAATAGTGATGATCAGTGAGTGCGGTTGACATGAGTAATGATTTTCAAGAGCATGTTTTGGTCCGTACCTTAAGTTATGCATAGATCTAGCTGATAGAGCAAAGCATTCATTAAAGTTCTAAGTGTTGTTAAAGCCGACTGATAAGAATGATTGTAGATCATGTTGTGGATATATATAGCTGATCAAATTAGATGATTCAGTGTGTGTGGTGTATGCAAATAAGGCATATGTGAGAAGAGTAGAAATCCAAAGTGTGAATGAAGGCAGAACAGTAAGAAGAGCAGACCAAAAATGAAATGTGTAAGATCAGTTTTGGTACTTAACCGAAACTAAATTTCTTGCATAGATAGATGCTATTAATCAATTCAAATCTTTGTCATTCTCTTGTAATATTTCCATATGTAGTGAGCCTCCATTTGAGTAGTGAACTCTGGGCAGTGAGCCTGAATGCATGTGCATTCCCATTTGTAAAACTACTTTTAATAGGGTATTAATATTTGTTGGTTAACCCCCACCATGGTTTTTCCCTTAACCAAGTTTCCACATCAAAATCTTGGTGTCGAATGTGTTATCTATGTTTTTTGTTCATATGTTATTGATTGATGCTGAAATGCTATATCATTAATTTGATTCTAAGTGGTAAAGAAAGAATAAAAGGAAAAGGGATTAAAACTGTGTAACAATTGATTCACCCTCCCTCTCAGTTGTCTGGACCTAAACCAACAATTGGTATCAGAGGAAGGTTCCTTTGGAAAAGTTTAACAGCTTAAGGAAGATCTGGGAAGGAGTAAAAATGGATGAATATAATCTTCAAGGACAACTTAATCTCAAAAAGGCTGAAGACTTCATTGAGATCTTAAAAGAAAAGTTGAGCAAATCCAATACAAAAGGAAAGGATCAACTTCTTCAACCAGAAGACAAGGCCCTGAAAGAAAAGACAAAAGAATGTGAAAAGTTAGCTAAAGAGTTTTCCTAAAACATGAGATGGAAATTGGGGTGATGAGACTAACCAAGGAAATTGACGATAGGAAGAAGTCTGAAGAAGAGATGAAGCAAAATCTAAAAGAAAGTAATGAAGAATGCTACAAATTGGATGGAATAGCTGGTCTCCTAGAATCTAATCTACAAAGAAGCAGAAATAATGAGAGAGAACTTGAGAGACAGGTTACCACTCTTAGACATGACCTAGAAATTACAAATGAGTATAAGGAGAAGTTCAAAATAAGCTCAGCTAAACTCGAAGCACTAATTGAAGAACAAAAAAAGGATAATGAGAAGCGTAATCTTAAACATGAGAAAGGTGAAAGCTCCAAATCTGGACAAAGAAATTTCCAACCAAGGAACAGAACTAGAAAACCTACAGGAAGACAGCCTAATGCTCAAAGATATCCATCATTTAATGGAAATTGTTTCAATTGCAATAAATTTGGTCATAAAGCTACTTAGTATAGAAGTAGAGCAAATCAAAATGGTCCATCCTTCTCCGGTCAATGCTTCAAATGCAAGAGGTATGGTCACAAATCCAATGAATGCAGAAGTATGTTAATGAATAACTCAAATGGAAATTCTTTCAATGGCTACTACTTTTCTTTCAATGGATTTGGACACATGGCTAATTAGTATAGATCAAGAGGAAATCAAGTGTACTTTAACTGCAATAAATCTGGTCATATTGCAAGATTCTGCAGAAATAGGAACAATGGAAGAAGAGGTCCGGTAAACAAAAAACTAGATGAGTAGAAACAAGATAAAGACAAAAGAAAAAGTGATGTGAATGAGATACAGAGTGAAATGAACAAGATTTGGATAAAGAAAGATACAATAAACAATAGTGATGGGTCCACACTAGAATTCGATGCTGACAATTCCTCCGAGAATTAAGTCAGAAGCTTTAGCTTAGGGGGAGCTACATAGAACATCAAATTCTCCTGGTCAGTAAGTGGGTGCCTGAGTTTGGTACAATAAAAAGGAGGGAACATTTTGAATTGGTCCAAAACCTTTGGAAGAATTTCTGGAAGAAAAGATGTTATTATGAAATCTTGCAGAGTGATTCATGAAGAACTAATAAAAAATAATGTAATTAGATATAATTAGGGCATCACATTTATTACAATACCAAATTAGGTTTTGCAAAAGATAAAAGGTCATTTGGTCACTCATTTGAATCACCTTGCATTCAAAGAAAACATGAAGAAGAGTATTTGAGCTGTAAATCCAGAGACTGAGGCAAAGAGCAAATTTGACTGGCAAATTGATCATCCCTAACCCCACGAAAGAAAAAGGTACCTCTTTGTAAAACTTTGAATCTAAAATCTATTGAGATGGTTACTCCTCAAGTTGTTGACATTACTGAAAGGCCTCAACCTAAATTCAAGAAGCATCCTCACAAATCAATTGAAGTTAACCTGTTAGGTGCTTTTTCAAGTGTTCCGTATGGTGTGCTGCATGTAGAAGACATTAGGGTTTATATTCATGCAAATATAGATGAGTTTGGAGATTCAAGGTCTGTAGACTTGTTTGAGAAACAACTCAAGGATGAAAATGATGAACTTAAACCCAAGTATAAGGCACTACAAGATAAACACTTTCTTCAGATTATGGGGTTTCCAACATTTGATGAGGATGAATGGGTCTGATATGTCTTGAGTCGGATGCATGATGAATTCATTTGGCTATTAAAACCATTCAAGATTACCAAGGATGCTATCAGAAATGTAACTAGTTTAAACTCAATCAGAGGATTGCCCATGCTGAAAGCCGTGAAAAACCAGATAGTGACTGATGCTACCGGTACTAAGTTTGATAGAAGGGCAATGACCATTAATGACATTATTAAACTGGATGTCAAATTTTCCTCCATGGTGATTAGGTACAAGATTTACCACTCAAGTAGAGAAAATTCTATTTCTGGAACAGCCATATATGCTGCTTACAAGATGCTAAAGGAAAATATTGATTATGACTTGTGTGAACTACTACAGAATCAACTGATTGAAAATTTAAACAAAATCAAGAAAGATAAGAAAAACACTTTCAAGTATGGTACACTAATTTTTATGTCTATTCTTTTACTTTATGAATGAAGTACCTAGTGTAAAAGGTGTGCATTGAACTAAGGATGTGCCAGTTGCCATTCAGATCAGAAATCATCTTCACAACATTGGTGATTTCAAAGCTCAGAAAACTACAATATGAGGTTACTTCAAGAATTTTTAGAGTATGATCCAATCAAGGGAAAGAATCCCTAATTCAATTGTTGACAAGTACAAAAATGAAATATGCTTCATGGTTGATACTGATCAGTGCTTAATGGAAGCAGTGGAACCTAGAACTATTTGGATCATGCACATGGGGTATGAAGTAGATGAAAGGATCCTAGACATATATGCTCAACATCTTCTATGCAATCCCAAAGACACAACGGTTGAAATATTTGGAACTTATGAAGAGCTAATTTTAAAGTTGCATACTGAGCTCAAAGAACCTAAAACTAATAGGAGAGTAAGGAAAGAAGTTGTGCAGCTAGAAGAAAATTTGGGCCTAACTAAGGAAGTTGTGAAGAAATCCAGAGAAAGAACAGAGAAGGATAAGAAAGAGAAACAAGATAAGAAACAAACAGGTGATCCAATGGAACTCTCTTCCACTTCAAGAACTACTAGAAGCTTTCCTACTGCCTCTGAAACTGCAAAAATGGAAGCAAAATCATCTGGAAGATGGGAGAAAAGGAAGAAAACAAAAGCATCTCAGACCTATGAAAGCATAAGAGAAGAAGAAGAAGATACAAACTCAGACATTGAAATCAAGAAACTAAAGGTCACTAGAACAAAAGCTGCAAAACTAACCAAAGAAAAGTCCTACGAAAGCAAAAGGACTAGCAAAAAGAAAAAGGCAGAAGATTATGAGGAATATGTTGAGAAGCCCACACTCTCCCTAGAAGATGTGATAAAATTAGTCACTGTGAATGGTAATTAAAACCCATGATTGAATTCTATGATTAATACAATGATATGGATAAAAGGGTGTTGGAGGAAGCAACGGTTAGATATCTCAACATCTACAACAAGGCACTGATTGAGATAACTTTTGAGTTACCACAAAGTCTGGAAAATATCTTAGAGTTGAGAAAATAAAATGCCAAGTGCAAGGATATAGAGATCAGGGAACATGAGCTAATAAATTTGTGTCCTTAAATTTCTTCTGATCAAATAGATATGATATTCAAGGAAGTCAAAGATGACTTTAGAAGCAAAATAAGAATGAACAAACTCATGCTTGGAGAAACAAGTGAAATCGTTGAAGAAACTCAAGAGATTCTTTTGAAAGCCTTGAGAAAGCACAATTTTCCCATAGTCACAAAAGAAGTTCCAGATGCTGAAGAAGAGAACATTATTGAGCAACAATCTAAGTTAGGTGAAGCCTCTATTCTAGAAATTGAACAAGAAAATTAGGAGGATACGGATATGTTGGATAAATTAGTTGGTGCAGGAGATACTCCCAGTCCACCTGATATGTCAGGGAAAGAGGATAATATTACCACTTCATAGAGCCCTCCAAATCAAATAGAAAATGATGAACAAATAGGAAAGAGTCCTTCTGTAGAGAACACAAAGAAAGATAAAGTAGAAGAAGATGGTGCAAATGTTGAAACACATAAAGCAGATACTGAAAAATCTGATGAACAAAAGGATGGTGCAGAAAATGTTGCAAGAGACACTGCAGATGCAGTAAAAATTCTTCTTGAAAAAGAGATGAGTGAGCTTGATGAACCTGAACTACTCCAAGGTCTAGCCAATCCAGATTCTCTCTCTCCAATTCAATTGATGAAAATAGCATCATTCACCCAAGTAAAGGCTAGAGAAAAGATGCTAAAATTCCACATGGAGGACAATGAACTACTGGGGCTTGCATCTGGAATCTTGTAAAAGTTAATGCCTACCTACCAGAAGAGTCCATCTGATTCCCCCTCTGATCACCTGAGAAATCTTGTAAGTTCTATGAATACTCATTTTGAGTCCTTTGAGAAGTTTGCAGAGGTAAAAGTTCAGAAAGAATTCCTGGATAAGAAATTTTGTGAAATAAAGAATCTGATAGGAAATGATAGAAGAATACTTGGTGTTACCATAAAAAGTATTCAGAATGCTCTAAATGATAGAAGTGATATGTACAAATTCTTTCTATCATGGCCCAAAGTTAATGAGGATATTGAGAAAAAGATAAAGGAGCAAGAACATAAATTGTCAGATCTCTCTCAAAATTTTGATCCTCTA
Source organism: Cunninghamia lanceolata (assembly GCA_027924645.1). NCBI lineage: Eukaryota > Viridiplantae > Streptophyta > Pinopsida > Cupressales > Cupressaceae > Cunninghamia > Cunninghamia lanceolata. The sequence continues at coordinate 6,360,442 of BSBN01000312.1, forward strand.
ATAGTTTCGCATATAAATCAAGAATGTCAAGTAATCAACCTGACAGATGAGATAACCTGACTTGTTAAAGAAAAAGGTAACATTATGAAGAGAATGTGTGAGCTCTGGGGATTAATTGCTCCTAAGTTAGAGACAATGTATAATGCACTATCTGAAGCTCAGAGTGTAGCACAGACTAGTGATCCATCAGATCTGTCAAAGGCAAAAGCATATTCATTTTTGCTAAGTGGGCACATCTCCATTTTGGATGGAATGAAGAACACTTGGGCCTCTAAACTTGTACAAATAAAAACCATTTTTGCAAACATTCTCAAATTCATGTAAATAAGACTTAATGATTAATTGTACATATGCGATAGTATATACAGATTTTTTGGAGAGTTTTGGCTTGCGGACCCCACCCTTTGCCATTGATGTCAAAGGGAGAGTGAAGGGCAGTGAAAAATGAGGTATTCAACAAAGGGGGAGCACCAAAATAAGTGAAGTACACGAGTGTACATACAAAGGGGGAGTTGCACTAGACACTTAGTCATTTTTCACTAAGTGTTTCCATCAATGCCAAAGGGGGAGATTGTTGGCAAGAGATGTTGCTTTGCATTGTAGGTGTTGTCATTGATGGCAACTAAGATCATCCCAATCATCTGCATAACAATTTGTTCATACCAGAAGTCAGATTCAGAATTTGTCTAAATCTAGGCAGCTAGAAACAGAGAAGTAACAGGGTCTGGTATTTTGGTCTGGATCTCTCCAGTGGGAAGCCATGATTAGCTACGGATCTAGGGGAGTCATATGCATTGTCAAGATAGTCTAAATCCAGATTTTTGTCCTCTGGTGATGAAGGATTCAAAAGTTATTAACCTCTGAGTACTGGGTTCCAGTTTGTCAGAGCAGACAGAAGAAGAACAGGTCGACCTTGCAGAAGATCTTGATTCTAGATGTATGGAAGTTATTTGTTGGACAAATAGTGATGATCAGTGAGTGTGGCCGACATGAGTAATGATTTTCAACAGCAAGTTTTGGTCCACATCTTAAGTTATGCATAGATCTAGCCAACAGAGCAGAGCATTCATTAAAGTTTAAGTGTTGTTAAAGCTGACTGATAAGAATGATTGTAGATCATGTTGCAGATATATATAGCTGATGAACTTGGATGATTCAGTGTGTGTGGTGTATGTGAATTAGGCATATGTGAGAAGAGAAGAAATTCAAAGTGCGAATGAAGGTAGAACAGTAAGAAGAGCAGAGCAAAGATGAAATGTGTAAGATCAATTTTTGTACTTAACCGAAACTAAATTTCTTGCATAGATAGATGCTATTAATTAGTTCAAATCTTTGTCATTCTCTTGTAATATTTCCATAGGCAGTGAGCCTCCATTTGAGCAGTGAGCTCTAGGCAATGAGCCCGAATGCATGTGCATTCCCATTTGTAAAAATACTTTTAACATGGTATTACTATTTGTGGGTTAACCCCCACCATGGTTTTTCCCTTAACCGGGTTTCCACGTCAAAATCTTGGTGTCGAATGTGTTATCTATGTTTTCTATTCATATGTTATTGATTGATGCTAAAATGTTATATCATTAATTTGATTCTAAGTGTTAAAGGAAGAATAAAAGGAAAAGGGATCGAAAATGTGTAACAACTGATTCACCCCTCCTCTTAGTTATCTGGACCTAAACCAACATAGAGGTCATCTTATGTATATAGATGGACATGCATACACACACAAAAATATTATAGGATTTATAAATAGTAGTAAGGGAAGGGACCCTACTGTAAGATCGAATTGTCAATTTGTTGAGGTTATAAATGATAAAGATGGAGATATGGAAAGAGAGGTTGATAGATTGATAATGGTTGAGGCTATTATGGACCTTACCATTGGGGATGAGTTATTGATTGATTACCCCTTCTTAAAAGACACTCCTACATGAAAGAGAAGGAAAGAACAAGGTCTCCCTAAGGATGTGCTTAAGGGCAAAAAACCAAAGAATAATAAATGAGTGTGGACTGATGTTTTATAAACTATGTTGTCAAAATTGTGTTTTCTTTAAATTATTGTATAAAAAAGGTAGTCTATAAAACAATGTTCCATTATTCAATTGATCTATATATGTTCATACAATTTCTATTTTTTTTTTTAAGCCATATTTGATTATATTTCTTTGAAATTGATATATTTTGAATTTAGTGCAATTGTTTCCAAACATTAAATAATGCTTGCATTTGTTGATAGGTAGAAGATGTTAATGAAACACATACTAATACCCAAGATCCAACTAGGTTATTAAGGTTTGGATGGGATGATCCAAACCATCCTTTAAACCATACTAGGTAGAAAAGAGCAACATTGAAGAGAATACTAGCAGCTGAGAAATTTGAACTGCTGATGAGATCTGCATACGCTGATGACATGCCAGCTAGCCTTAACGATGATGATCATGATAGTGAAAATGTAGTGCATGAAGAAGGATTGAATGAAATGCTTATAGGTTTCTTTGGGGATGGAAACAATGATGACAATAATGATCGTATGGTTGACAGTAATGATGATAGCAGGGGTAATTACCACCAACATAATGTTGATGATAACAACCTGAAAGACTCCATCAAGCAAGTAGTGAAGACACCCGTTTTTAAATTGGGTGCAAGTAGAACTTCAAAATTGGCATGCACATTAATATTATTAGAAATCAAGTCACTATTTGGTTGGTCAGATAAAGGATTCACTACCCTACTAAAGTGAGTTGAAATCTATTTCTTACTTTGCATTGTCAATTGGTGTACATAATTTGTAAACATTCATCAACTTTGTTTATATTTCTTTAAGGGGAATTTAAAACCATATATTGTATATAAACAGTCCTAGTATAGATTGACATATCAAACATGTTCATCATAAGTCAAACATTCAATTGATTTAATCTCTAGCAATCTTACAGGGCACTAAAAACTAAAATATTCCCTGAAGAGAATGTGTTGCCATCAACTTTCAGAGAGGCACGTCTGTTGTTGGTTGAGTTGGGGATTGAATATAAGAAAATTCATTCATGTAAAAATGATTGCATTTTATACAAAGATGAATATGAAAACAAGGTAGAATGATGTGTATGCAAAGAGAAGAGATATCGTATAGATGTACAAGGTCCTACAGTTCCAAAGAAGGTTTTACATCACATGCCAATTATACCTAGACTTCAACAAATGTTTCGTTGCAAGTCACTTGCACAATTGATGGACTAGTGTGAAAAGAACAAGAGTAAAGATGGATTCATGCGAATTCTGGCCAACTCTAAAGCAATGAAACACAGAGAAAAATGGCCAAGAAAATTCAAAGATGAACCCTGTAGTATCAGGTTTGGTCTTGCAATTGATGGAGTGTGCCCATTCTCTTTCCTAAGATCAAATTATAGTGTTTGGCCAGTCGGATTGATAGTATACAATATTCCCCCATGGATGAGTGTTAGAAAGGAGCACCTTATGTTGACTCTCATTGTTCCAAGAAAACATCAAGTTAAAAACATGGATGTTTATCTTCCACCTTTTATTAATGAGATGCAACTGCTATGGAAAGGCATAAGAATCTATGAGATATCATGTCCCCCATCAAATAGGTCCTTCATGTTGTATGGTGTGCTATGTTGGACTATTCATGATTTCCCAGGACTTGGTGTTTGTTCTGGTAAGATAAAATATTTACGTATTTACACTCATAATTTATTTCCATCCCAACTTTCATACTTAGTTTTATACTATTTTTTTGATGTTATTAACAATACTTATTGAATTACAGGGCTTCAAACAAAGGGGATATTTGCATGTCCAATATGTATAGAAAAATTTCAAGGGTGGTATTCTAGAGATCTACATAAATTTATTTATGCAAACAATAGGATTTTTCTACCACTAGATCATAAGTTTAGAAATCACCTAAAGAATCAATTTGATGGAAAAGTTGAAAATAGAGGCCCTCCCATGATTATGGGTCTAGGTGATTGGCTTAAGAAGTATGAAGATCCTAAATTGAAAGCTTGGGAGGATTTTTTTGATTGGGGTGATTCAATTGAAGAACCAGAACAAGTTGTAGTTAATATGCCAGAAGGAATGAAAAGGAAATCTATATTTTATGAGCTCCCTTACTAGAAGGATCTATTAATATCTCACCTATTAGATCCTATGCACATCTTCAAAAATGTCTTAGATTCTATATTTCGACATATATCAGGCAAAGAGAAGTACACCTTGTCTTCGAGGAGAGATATTGCTCTTTCACGTACCAAAATTGATAGAAAACATTTGTGGCCAAACAGGGAAAATGAAACATATGCAGAAGCTCCATGGATTTTGAAAAAAAAAGAGCTACACCTAAAAAATGTCATCCATTTAATAAGGATACCTACTGGCTATGGGTCGTCATTGGCTAAAGCTTTTACAGTTGATGGACATATTCACAAGATTTAAAACACATGATTTTCATAAATTTATGAAGGTATTATATATCATTATTTAACATTTACTGGTAACATTGATTAAGTACTAAATATATTTTGATATTTTGTTGTGTGAGAAGAAATTACTAATGACCTTTTCATAAATGTGTTTGATAGCATATCATGCCATTGACAATTAGGGGGAATACCTGTCTTACAGTTGACTTAAGGAATGCCATAAGTCGATTGTCAGCATTTACAAGGTATGTGGTTATATGAAATGTTCATGTGTGAGAGACATAGAGATATTATATTGCATTTTAATTTTTGACTAAAGGTTCATACTAATTTACTATTCTTATATTAGGTGGGTGACCTCCAAGGAGATCCACGAATGTGAAGTGCCAAAATAGAATAAGGAAATTGTAGAAATTGTATGTGTATTTGAGAAGGATCTCCCTACAAGTTTCATGGACCTACAAGTCCATTTACTTATAAACCTAGTCAATGACATTGAATTGGCAGGTGTCGTATCAATGAGGTGGATGTTTTTCTTTGAGAGGTATATGAAAACTCTAAAAAGATATGTTCGACAAAAGGCACATACAGAGGGTTGCATGGCTGAAGGGTATGTATTGAATGAAGCATTTTTCTTCCTGTGTGAATTCCTTGGTAAGGATTTTGAAGATGGGCCACACTTCTGGGATGAAGAACAAGCATCAAATATTATTGATGGAGAAAACCCACAATCTAATGGTGTTCAAGTAGAAATTAGTAAGTAAATTCATGCTTAGTGTGGTTGTTTTTCTTGCAATCATTAATTTACTCTGTAATTTATTTGTCAAATTAACAGCATGACTTTTGGAGTTTGAAATAAACATGTTGACATGTAATAGGTGTAGACGAAAGTGCTATACTCGACAAGTTCATTCTGTACCACATGGACTTTATGAACAAATGGATCAATCTATATGATAAAAAGAGAGAAGTGTTAGAAGCAAGGAGGCAGTTTAAGAGATCGAACCCAAGGAATACTCCACTTCCCACTTATTTGCTTGGGGAATGGGGCAAAGATTGTACACTAGAATGGGTTATTGAACAAATTCAAAATCAAATAGAAGATGCAGGTATAGATTCAAACATAACAGAAGAGAAATCAACATGTCTAGAGGATGTGAAAGAAAGGTACAGTTGGAATTTTACAAAATATTGTTTCCTTACAGTTTTGACACTATTAACTATTTTAATATTCGTCATTATATTTGTTTTCACTGAAATAAATGGTCTTTCACAGGTGAGGAAATATCCAGCAATGTGGTCATATGGTCGACATTATCGTGTAGAAAGTGTACATGTAAAGAGATGATCCTTCGATTGTGGCATCATGGTTGACTTCAAGCAATCCAGTCGATCAAGCTCAAAAGATAAGAATATAATTGAAGGGAATCTACAATATGTTGGGAAAATACAAGAAATTATTGAGTTGGATTACCACTCTTTTAAATGTTGTGTTTTTAAGTGTAGATGGTATGAAGCATTTGAGAGGACACGAAGACATGATACCCATAGTGGATTGTTTTCTATAGATTCCTCATGTTTCCTACCAGAGGATAAGGAGGCTTATGTTCTACCAATTCATTGTGAGTAGGTATTTCTTTAACTCAAACAAGAAGCGGTAGTGATCATTAATCTATTAATTCATAGTTAATTGTGAATATATACAAGTGTTTATTAATCGATAAAAAAATTATACCATACATCTAATATATGTATGTTGTTCATGTGCAGGTATTTTTCTATGAAGATATTTTGGACCCAAAATGGATATTGTCATACATTATGATCCAAGATTAACGCATATATTTGACGATGCGTTAGTGGATACTGATAAAAACAATGATGGCCAACAAAATGAGAGAGGGATTAGAGAACATCGAAGAAATTGACATCCATGATGATGTTGAAGATGGTTATGTTCAGGCACAAGAAGACAACAATCCAGAGTTAGATGATGTTATGGAAGACAACAATATGGATGGTATAGAAAATGATGATCCAAATACATCTGGTAACAATATAGATGGTCTACAGTCAAATTTCAATGATGATGAAGATGATGTAGGTCAAGATGAGGATGATGATAATATTAAATACTTGAAAGAACATATGAACATTGACAATGATACACTTGATGACATTGTAGCAAACAATAATGTTAATGACCAAGACTTCTAAATTTTTAGAATTATTTGCAATCCATGTTTAAAAAAGGATGATTCTTATGGCCTAAACTTTTTAATGCTTCAGTAATATTATTTGTGTTGATACAAATTACCTATTGCAATATCCTTAAATTGTTCAATCTTTGGTATGAATTGTTGGTAGAAAAAATTAGGTTTACTTGGATGCTTCTTCCATTCATTTTGTATCAACATATGTTCCTGAAGACACAAAAGTTAATAAAATATTAATGCATGTAACTCACAATTATTTAAATAAGTAACTTTGTTAACTTTATTATTTTTAAATAGTTTCCATTTTTATGTTGAACATAATTTTGAACATGTAACTGAAAACATCCATAGTAAATGCTTTACTGTATCAGCATATTCGTTCACATAAGCACAGTATTGAGGCTCAATAATTGATATTCATTCAAATATAAGAAGAAATAAGTATGGCAAACATAAGAAAAATATAGAATGATAACATAGTCATGGAGTTACATTAGTGCTTTGTCATAGGTAGTCTTCTTAATAAATCCATGTTAATGATTCCCAAAGTGGTGTCAAAACTAAGAGAGGGGTGTAGAGTACAAGCTTCCTATTTCCAATATTTTGCAATGCTACAAAGAATGAGAGACTTGATGTGGTTCTCAATTTGCACATATGTGTGGCCACTAGAAGTATTGTTCAAGTGTTGCTAGTGTTTTAGTAATGTTGAAGTGTTGAGTTCTTTTGGCATAGTATGCTTCCTAGATGAGTCTCTAGTGTGGTGTGGTGTCTAAAACATAGAGATACTTGAGCTTGTAGAGAAGCTTGTTAGACATGTAAAATTCACCAACCTATTTGCCTTGTAAGAGCTTGGTGTAGTTCTATGCAAAGTACAAGTCTGGTGGGTAGAGAGGTTCCCAGTCAAAGAAGTTGTGACTACATGAGTCCAACATTGTGGTGAGCGCATGAACTAACTATTAGCTTAGGTAGTCAAATACCTTTTTGTCTTTTCCCTTCTCGTGATTACAGATAACTAGATGGAATTGTTGTAGACATGTCATCCATTTCATGTGGTGCACATTTTCCAATTTGTTCTAAGTTTGCAAGAATTGGAGTGGCTTGTGATCAAAGTGGATGATTGGACCCCCTTTCCCAAGATGTAGTGAGATCATTGCTTGATGGCTTCCATGATGGTATACAACTCCTTTATATGGGTGGAATAGCATTGAACCGTGTCATTCAAAAGTCATAGAGTGGTACAAAAATCTCTAACTACATAATTCCTCTCAGAGGATTCCAAACCTATGACATTCCAATTGAAACATCTCAAACAATCTGTTAGGTCACAAAAATGTAGGTTGTTAACCCTACAAGGTTGCCAAACTCTCTTGACATTTTTGGCTAATGACATGGGGTAGATATGGCTAAACCCCCTTCAATTTAGGCTCTGCTAGACCTATGTCAGTGTACCTTGAAAGATATTGCATATTTTTGTGTAACCTTCACAGTGGCAAATAGGTGTGAAGTAGATGTAAGGGTTGGAATGTATTTCTAAGGTCAAGGTTTGCAAATATGAATAGGGTATGAAGATTAATAGTAAATTGGACCAGTGCTTTATCTATTGGGCAAAGAAATTAGGAGTCAATGGTGTAATGGATCTTTATAATGACTTAACTCAGATTGTTAGGCAATTATGTAAATCTATATCTTGTGCATATGTGCAAGAATGTTGAGGTACAAGATTCTTCTTATAAATCCCAATGATATTTCCTCAAATTGCTATGACCTAGATAAAGGATTTTAATTCTAACAAGAAGGAAACCAACTAGAATAGATTGTTCAAAGGATTTTAACCCTAGGCAAAGACCAATAAACACTGACTACTAAGCCAGATTTAAATCATCTTCCTCAGAACCCAATCACACAGATCATTTAGTAACAGCAAATGTATACTAAAAAATTAATGATATCCTTGATATATTAACTTAAACAACTTGACAAACCACTTTGGAGACAATCATGCAACTCATAAATATTAACATCAACACAACAATTGAACATCAATTTTGGATCCACTAACTAACTCTAATTCTTTTTATTAATTTAGCAATTCATACTGGTTTGGAAACATAGATAGATGGAAATGGATTCTTTGAATATTGCTTTTATATTAAATATATGTCTCTGAAATAGATTGGATGATCTCCTTCATAGTAGCCTTGGTATCATATTTTATAGGATGCAAACAAGCTTTAGGCCCAAAACATTATACCTTTTCATAATAACATCTTTTGGTAACTAATACATAATTAAGAAACATAAATGAAGACAAAAGCTTATGCAACGATCTGATTCTGGCTCCATTAATCTCCATAGAGTGACCCGTGACTCAAAGGATTGGTAAGGTCATCCTCATCTCCATAATACAGATTGAAACACCTACATTGCTTGACAAAATTATACTGCTTTTGCTTCATCACAGTGCTTGGGATACAAATAGATTTATTTGACCGATATGGTCGATGTACCCTTGATCATCACATGGATCAGTCTCAAGTAAACTGCTCATCATTGATTCCAGAGTAAATATCTTTCCCAGACATGTATAAGTATTCTCTATCATCCTTTCCTCATTATTTACATTTTCAAGTAGTGGTGGCAGTAACTGACCCAGTTCATTCCTCCAAGTGTTCTTGTCTTTTAGGTTGCCCTCATCATTGAAGAAGTTGGGAAATGGCAAATCAATATGTTGATCAAAATCTTTCAAATCGTTTATCAATATACCATTAAATCTCTCATGTTCTTTCATCGATTCATTATATCGTTTGAGCACTTGTTCCTCAGTGCTAGCTTTAGAATTCAACCCTTCCTTTGTTTCCAACATTCTGAGGTGTAGTCTTTTATGTTCTTGGTATAATTGATATATTCTATTGTGTAAATCCCAAACTTTGTCGCTATTTTTCATCATGTGGCCAAACCTTCTTTGAATCAATTCAGAGGCCATATTATATTTGACAGTTTTCAATTCAGTTTCTAGCTACTCACTTTTCTTTTGATTCTTTTCTGCCTTATCCTTCCAACAATTCACATCTACCAAGGCCTCTATTACCCTTTGATCACCTTCTAGGTATTGTGAGTAGCTACTGGATGAAGGCAACTTGTCTCTATGTAAATCAATCTCTTGTCTTAGCATAGCATTTTCTTTCTTATATATATTATTATCTTTGATTAATTTCTCACTTTGTGCTTTAGTAAACCTTGCAACATTATCATTTAAATCAGCAGTGTCCATAGGATCTGTATCCTCAATCCTTTGTATCAACAGGTGACCAAAAGCTTTATTAGGACCATCAATGATATCTGGTCTCTTATTTGGAGGATACAACGCCCATATAAGCAATTCTCTTTTATCATGGTCATACCATGATCCTCTTATGATATCATCCATTGCCTCTATGATGAGTTTCAACTTCTTATCTTGATTTCTATTGAAAGTATCAAATACAATGGCCGAATCCATGTCCCATCCAGGAATCAAAATCACACCTACTTCTTGTCACAAGGTCCTTCCCCTTTCTGGAGTCATTATCTCCAATTCATTGTCGATCTCCTTTTGAAGCTCAGATAACACCTCATCCTATATGTCAGGAGTGATATCTTTCATTCTCTTCCTAGCGTGTTTGCCCTTGTATTCATATAAGAAGGCTTTAAACTTAGGTGTTTTGATGAAACATCATCTGATATGAATTTATTGCTGGCTAGGTGCCTTATGTCTTCTGATAGATCATTTGGTGCTTCCACAGTGACAGCTTCTTTGTTTTTAGGCAGTTCATACCCCTCAATGGTTGGGTCATAACTTTGCACCCCTTCTTCAAACTCTCTCTCTCCTTCTACAATGTTTGTGTCTGTAGAGAAACTTATATTTGTGTGGGTTGAGGTGACAAGTGACCCAAGGGTACTTCATACTCAGCCTGTGCATCTTTAATGTGTTTTCCTTTTTTGTTCAATACATGAAGGGGAACATTCTTGATCAGTTATGGTGCATGTGTAATCATAGTGTCCAGTCTTTTGATAGGATCATCGATATCCTAGAAAACTCTGGTGTAGGTGGGGTTTTGGGCTACCCTCCAAGCCTCTGCTAACATGGTTATATGGTACAAACTTCTTCTTTCTGCTGCTGTAGTTGCATCACAATTTTTGATTAAATCTTCATCAACAAATAGGACATGATGATATCCCTTTAACTTCTGCTTTGTTTTTACATTGTTTATGGAGTGTTTCAGATCAAAATTTCCTCTTCCATTTCCAAAAGGTAATCTAAATTGTTCTAATTTACTATCAATTAATTGATAACCTTTGTCAGAAAGTACTGTGAAATCTCCAAAGCATAAAGTCCCAGGCATAAATGACTATTTATTGTGATTCTTGAGATGCATGATGTTTGATGAAGCCAATTGCCTAACAATTTCTAAGTATGCAACTCGATTTGGGCATGTCTTTGGTAGTAGGAAGGGTGGCCCTTCATATTTGAATACTCTTATCATAGTGCAATCTTTGAAAACATACCAATTGCCCCAATTATGGCTAAACTTTCCCTCTTCATGTCTATCTTTTGGTCTAAAAAACTTCTGTATTTCCAATGAAAATTTGTGGTTGCAAGGATGTCCAAACAGTTTGAATATTGGTTTCACAAAAAACTCTTCAAAGTATAAATAATGGGATCTGTCACATCTGCTATCCCAAATAGCAGTCCACATTTGCACAAGTTTTTAATCTCCATTGATGTCTAGGTCTCTTACCCTAAGATTTCTATCCCATAAGCCCATGTATTGTCCTTCATATAATACCATATGCATAAATAAAGAATAATGTCTGAATTTACTTCCTCCATTCTTAATAGACATTAAATCATTTTTTATATTATATGTCAGGTATTCAACATAATCAAAATACCACGCATCATGACTCTGTATGTCCGTAGCTAGGACCATGGGCTCAATTTCCATGAACATGGAGGCCTCTATTCCCAATATCTGGCAAGCAGAGTAATATGAGTTTTTGAAATAATCTTCAAAAAAAATTAGTTGAGTAGGGTGGATCTTCACCCTCTGAAAATACCCTAAGTTGGTTATTGTCACCATGAGGCATGTGCAAGGGTAACTTCCATCTCTTATAATTGCTACTCATATTGCGGTACTCAACCAACAAATCCTTGATTCTGAATTTCTTGTCTAAACTTGTATCTAACTGAAACACTGTGGCTATATAGTCTCTGGTAATGATGAAGAAACAAGTCCCATCATTGAATTCAATATAACAAGTCTTAGGGTTGTATTTCTTTGCAAGAAACTTCATCAACTAGACATTTACAAACACATTCGAGACTACCAATTTACCCAAGTTTAGTCACCATGGGTTTGAAATGGGTTTATGCCTATGCATTTTTCTATAATGGGAGATAAAGAGATCATACCCTCTGACTGGTGTCCATATATCCCCAATATGCTTGTATAAATCTTCAAATTTATCAGCATGTGGGTTTAGTTGGGCATTTCTTCTAGATTTATGTCCTGACCTAGGACATTGGTCTAATAGATCCCGGTTTAGATGCCTATCCCCAGTTTTTTGTCTTTTACTCTTGGGGGTTTGAATTGTTTCTTCCATATTCTATCACTGTGTCTGGATTTCAACTTTGTGATTTATAAATGCAGACTAATCAATACAAGCACGTTCGCAGTACTTGACAAATCGCTTTGGTCTTGAATTGCTTATTCATCCACGCCATGTACTTGTTCTTTGCAAAGCCCTCCAAATTCCCATTCAACAATCTTAACTCTATGCAATCAATGGTATCTTGATTGTGTTTCTCATATCATCGAAGGGAATTTAATTTTTTTTGAAAACAGAGTGTTAGATCACCACCTTTATGTCTTGTCACTTTATTTCGAGGTGATGTGTTTTACAATCTCATTTATTGTTTGGGATTTCGGTATGACCCTAACTAGCATTACTTTGATAATATGAGTCTCCTCGAACAAGATATCACCCTTTTGATATTTTAATTTCTTTTTGTCGCCTTTTTAGAGAGATCCCAAAAACCCTCTCTTCAACATAGTAGAGTTTCTTTGAAATACCCTTTACATTATCTTTTCATTGGCGAGACCCCTTCTATCGGTGAGACTCTAAACCATATCACTTTGATATCACGAATCCCTTAAAGGTTATCGATATTTTCATTTGTTCATCGTGACACATTTTGGTGTCATGCTAAAGTGCCTTATTTGTTCAACTTTTGGGGTATCGATGAGACTGTTGAACGACTCTTGCTGATATCCCCTGTCTCTTTGATTTGCTCATTACTTTAGGTTTTCGTGTGATTTTCTTTTTGTCTGCTTGTGCCTTTGGGTCATCGAAGAGACTGTATATTGAGTCTCCTCGATGTAGTATCATCTTGCCAATGTTAGCTATAGTGATTTTTTCATCAAATATTTTACGGTTGAGGTATAGAATTTAGGGCTAATAAGGGAATGGTGATATTTTTTGGGTTCAAGTAGAACATCTTATTAGGGATTATGGCAGGAATGGCAAAATTTTAATGTCTAAAATTTTGATCCAACATAATCCATAGAGGCTTAGAGGTACGGTGCTAAAGTCGACACTAATGTTGATGCTAATTTGGGCACTAAAGTCGGCGCTAATTTGGGCACTAAAGTTAGCTCTAATTTAGGTTCAATTTGGCACCTAATTTAGTGCCTACTTGTTCTGATCGACGCAAAAGACACCAAAAAAAGTGCCATCCTGATAAATAGCGCCGACTTTTTCAAAAAATTGGAGAAAAATACATTAAAACAATGGGTGGAAGAAAAAATGGAGCAAAAAAGAGAGCTAATCACAGGGATTTGTTGTAGTGGTACATAGTTCCTCTAGTATCATAATGACATAATCTCAACAAAATCTGCATTCAAAAGGTAGTAAATATATGCTTCCAAAAGCATGGATATATCTGTATCAATAATTCTTGACATAGAATTTCATTCAAGACTTAATCAATCCTTGGTAAGTTTGAGTTTACTATACAGTTATTGACCTTCTTGCTTCCCTCAAGTCAACTAATGTTTATCTTGATAATACTTACCATTGGTATAAATACCTATATGAAACTATAGCCTTCTGAGCTACTAAGATTGTAGTTATCTTTAGATATCTCAAAATGAATAAATATCTATAGCACAAACTCTTGTGATTATAAAAAGTAATACTATGCATATGAGTTGTTAAGAAAAAGAGATATATGTCTCAGTCAACTTATTCACTTGATTCCAATCTTTAAAATTAGCAACTTCAATTGATTCAGTCTTTAATATCATGGATAATTATATAGCATCTAGCTGAATTGGTGTATTGGGGACTAACCCTTCATGCCTCGACCTTTATCTTGGCTTGTTAGCAAGAATAGATTTGTCAACCCTACACTACAAAAGTTAATAAGTATAAACAACCATAAAAAATAGAGATTTAAATATATATAATGGCCTTATAAAACTCAAAGATTTATTTACATTAGCCGGCCTTACAAGACACGACATCATTATGCTTATAAAGTATTTACCTCACTAAGTTGTTAGTCTCACTATATACAGTGAAATACGACCTATCGGCCTTTTACTCAAATAAAAGAATGACAAAACTCTTATGCAATGGTAGCATAGCTTACACACAGTGAACGGTAAAAACAAGGCTTAAAATGATAGACATCAAATTTCCACAGTCCATAATGCTTGAAGACTGTATTTCAGGGTTAAACTGTGTGCAAGATCTATTGCTTTTTTCTCTTGATGATGGATCACGGAGTGTGATCTGAAACGTTGAGGTAAAAAACTTGCACATAGTTTAATCCTGAAATACAGATCTTAAAGGCTTAAAATTTCAATCCAAGTCTGCGCTATAAAAAGTTCTCAAGCAAGGCATTTTCATTAAACATTTTGAGCAGATAACTTGTGGATTTACTATTGTTTAGCTATTTAGCCAACAAATCACAAAATATAAAAGTTGTCTCCAACTTAAGGCACAAAGACTCTTCTTTTCTATGTTAACTCAGTCACTGTTTTATGTAGAGTCTCAGTTAAACCAAACCAAACTAATTCTTTTATTCTGTTGTTGATTTTGATGGATTTCCCATACCGGTCCATTCGTAGATATAAGAGGATCAAGGAATACGTTGATAGGAACAATCGACAAGTTAGAAGACATTTTATCTTGAACAAAGCCTAAGCATGTTTTATGCTATCATAGAATGCAATGATTGTCAGATACACACAAAATGGGTCTGTTTAAAAAGGTTTTAAAAACTTTCAAGAAAAAGAAATTACCGAGTATAAAACTTGACTCCACATTCTTTACCAGTGTGAAACTTATTCCTGAGCACTTATACATCAGCTAGTTATTTTGATGAAAGATTATCACTATGACTACTACAAGAAAAGTGTTTGCCTTCACTTACTATTGATAAGTTTCTTGAACCGTTAGACCCACTTTACATAGAAGTATGTGACTTTACCGGTTAATTTAGTAGTGGAGGTTGGTGGCTTGATTCTGCAATAACCAACTTCATTTGTTGGAGGTTTTGAATTCCTTTTCCATAAATCTATTTGGTATATCCATGCGCCATAGCCTCTCATGCTGAATTACACCTTTGACTATCCCTTCTCTAGATTTTCCATGCCACATGTTTTAAGAAGGCCGCAAGGGCTGGCTCCCCCATTATTTTTCCACTTCTCCCCCTGAGATAAAGTTACCCTTATGTTTTAATAGAGTACTTCATCTTTCTTTTTCTCCCCCATGAACTTAGAGATATCCCTCCATGATAAAACCTCCAGAGTCTATGTCGTGGAGAGCTCTCTTTGTACTTTTCTATAACCACATTATTAATGCCTAAAATATTACTGAGGATACGGGCCAGAAAACATATCTCTAATGAGATCTTTACCTTCTTCGAAGTTGAGCCATTCCTCTGGTTTCCCTATTTCTGGATTTCTGAACTGAAGTGGCAAACTGAAATCTCCGCACCAATTGTTGAGAATGTGTCCAATGTCTGGATCTACAGGTTCTGCTTCAGCATTGAACTGGAAGAAGGGGATTTCATTCCAAAGGCCAGAAGTGGTTAATATTAATTTGGCCTTCAACATTTTATACCTATCATAAAGGAAATCATTTGCCATTCTGAAATTATGAAGATCCCTTCTAGGAAAGGGATTAGTACTCCACTCCATTCTACTGAGTTCATGCCACCGGGTTTCTCTTATCCTTATATGCATGACTCTTACTGCACCTTTTACCTGTCGTTGCGTTGCAGTATCAATCTTGGAAGGTTTTGGGTCTTGATGTCCTTCTCGGGATACAAAATCAGCTACAATATTTTCAACTCCTGGGATGTGCAAACAATCAAATTCATAAGTACATAGAAGTTGAGCCCACCTTAATAATCTTCCTCTAACTACCTTGTTACGGGACTCTTTCTTAAAGAAACCCCTGAGGTTTTGCAAGTCACTTTTCAACAAAAACCTTTTATCAGCAATAAACATTTGGAAGGCTTGGAAAGTGTTTACTACTGCGAGGATTTCTTTATGTGTACTATGGTAGTCTTTTTCTGACGCATGAAATTTCCGGAAACAGTTCTAACAATTTTCCCTTTATCTTTTGGATCATACTGTTCTGTTTTCTGTTCCCTCAGAACTCCTGCCCATGCTAATTCACTAGCATTAGTTTCAACTATTTTGTATCCTGGACCTGGTAACTTTAATGTTGGAAGTTTTCCACATTTATCCTTAATAGTTTGGATCAACCTATCATGATAGGGAGTCCAAGGTGGTGGTTTCTTGCCTAACAGCTTATTCAGCTCAAGGCGATCTTCAGCTAATTTATAATAAAATCCAGAGATATAATTGACTAAACCCAAAAACCTTTACAATTCTTTAACATTTGAAACAGGCAAATTCTGGATTCTGGTCAAAATATGTTCCTGAACCTCCATCTCCCCCCCCTGGAGAAGCTTGATCCTGATGAAAACTAACTTTGGAACAGCAATAACAGACTTGGTAGGATTAACAACAAGTCCATTGTGTTGACAAACAGAGAGAAATATCCGGAGGTGATCAAGATGAGACGCCATATTTTGGCTGAAAACTAGGATATCATCTATGTATGGTTGAATAAACTTGGCATGAGGCTGGAAGAGGATATCCATTTTTTGTTGGAAAATAGAAGGAGCAGTTTTTATACCGAAGGGTAAAACAATCCATTCATACAGACCTTGTGGTACAGAGAAGGCTGTTTTATAATAATCTTCTGTTTTCAAACTAATTTGCCAATATCCCTTGGTTAAATCAAATTTGGAATAAACATGACTGCCCTGAATTACTTGCCAAATATGGTCTTTACTGGGGATAGGATGTCTATGATCTACTAGACAATCATTTAGAGGTTTATAATTGACCACTAATCTTTTTTCAGGAAGCTCGACTCCTCGTTCATCTACCTTTGGGACATACATTGCATGACAGGAAAATGGAGAGTCGGAGACCTGAATTAAACCTAAGGCTTCTAGTTCCCGAACTTCTTTTGCACAAATTTCTATTTCACTTGAGCTCATCAAAAAGTAATTAGCTCTAGCTTTAGGCAGAAGTTCCTTACCTTCAAGATCACGTTTCAAGGGAAGATTACAGACCAAGCTACGCTGAAACTTCTTCAAATCCTTAGTCATGACTGTGGTAGCAAAGAGTTCTTTGATCTGTTTTATTTCTTCATTTTTCTCCAGGAACTGTTGATGAAGCCAAACCTGGTTGACAGGTTTCTTTTTCTTTTCATCCTTCTGAATTGAGGAGAAGGAAGTAGGATGATGAATCCTTGGCAACTGATATATTCCCTTAAAAGTTAGGAAATCTCGATCAATTATAAAAGGCTGCCAGTCGCTTAGAGTATTGCTTCCTATGACACCGTCATAGTCTTCCACTTCAAAATGAACAAATAGAGTTTGTTGAGGTTTTTCCTCAAAACCCAATTTGACTGGAGCAATACAGAATAACTGACTGAAAGACTTTTCATTGTTTCCAAAGGTAATATCAATTTTACCCTCTCGCCAGGCATCCTTAGGAAAAGCGTTCATCCTGGCAATATTGAGATCAGCGCCAGTGTCTACAAGAAAAGACAGGGGATATGCGTGAATACCTGGAAACTTAATTAGCAGGATAGCTCCCGGACAGTGCGTTGTAGCTTTAGTACTCCTGAAGGAGTGCTTCGTTTTCTGCATACCACTGAATCTGGCTCTACTGCTTTGACCTCTGTCCATTGGTTCATCTTCTGTGACTTGGATGACTTCTCTGGCGGGACTTCCCGTGAAAGCTTCATGGGCCAGGAACTGCATAGGATCCTCTGATTGTTCTTGCTTTATAGCAGGTAGGGACTGACTTGAAAAAGTTAAATAACTTTTCTCCTGGCACATTAATTGTGCTTCAGATCTGGAGGCTTGTGTCTGAGGTAGCTGAGCGCCCGACACTTGATTGAATCTATTGATGTAGTGCTGCAGTTCCTTTTGAGATTCTTCCACATACTTTTCTTCAATGTCTTCAGTAGTGAGAATCTCCACTTCTTCTTGTGCTTGAGTAAGCACCTTATTAAGAAACTCAAGACGATGGCGGCGCCAAAGTCTTCTTGCCATGCTCCCAGGACTAGGAGCGTCTAGAATTCCTTTCTGTTCTATAGGAGTCGTCGCTGTGACAACAGACTCTGTTAGAGCAGCTTCTCTAAGTGCTGCCACTGAAGATTGTGGTTTGTTATACCACGGAGATGGCGTATAGCCATAGCTTCTGGCAGGCTTATGAAACCCAGGAGGTCTTATGGGAATAAAACCTCGTCCTCTTGCCTGGTATGGCCTTGCAAACTCTGGGTATTCTTCTTCTTCATAGTCTTCTTCTTGGATCTGATGTTGTGGTTGGCGATGGTGAAAAGGCGCTTCTTTTGGCTTGAGAAGGTAATACTTCCGCGCCTTTAGATCTTCAAGACGGGCCCTGAGTTTCTTCCACGTCTCTGGACCCATATTCATTTCTTTCAGCTTCTGCTCAATATGTAAGATTTCGCCAATGACTTGATCCAATTCAGCGCTTGAAGAACTTTTCATCATTCTATAGTGGGATGTAACCTCCAAGGATGGAGAACTTCTTATCATTCTATAATAGAATGAGACTTCTGAATCTCCTGAGTCGCTGCTTTCTTCTTCTGAGAAATCTTTTGGATCAAGCTGGGCTTTCATCAACTGAACTTTGGCCTGATCTTCTCTGGAGGAGTAATATTCTTCCTCGTCTGCTTCTGATTCTGAATCTGAAACTTCAGGGCTGGAGATCACAATGTCTTCAGAATCGGAAGGGTAATCATTTATATAGACGAAATCTTCTGTCGTGACACCAGCTCCTTTAGCTGCACGCATCTTAGCTTTACCTTTTTTCTTATCTTTCTTGGGACACTTGTTAGCTAGATGGTCACCTTTGCAGATGTAACACACCGGCTTTCGTCTATAATTTCCTTTTCTTCTTTTGTCTTTCTTACGAAAGAATCCCTTTTTCTTTGGCTTTACACGATCCTTGTCCTTCTTCTTTTTATACTTTTTCTTGTAAGGTTTGCAATCAATACAGTCATCATCTTTATTTTCCAGCTGGTAGCATACGGCTGAAGATAAGATCGGCTGGATCTTCTTTTTCTCTTTTCGCTCCTTGACCTCATTGCATATGTCAGTATTGATCTGTTCAAGAAATTGAACTAACTGCGGAAAAGTTAATTCTTTCATATCTGTTTTTTCATGTAACAGATTTTCTAGGACTTTCCTATGATAATAGGAACCAATAAGATCACCAAAGCTTTTAAGAAAAGTAGTGTACATAAATTCATGATCCTGTTCTTTGCCTGAGAAATAAAAATGTTCATATTGTTTTCTACAATACTTTTTAAAATTTCTCAGATCTTTACATTTTCCTTTCATGGATTTCTGGTAAGAAAGCTGTTCCAAAACATCACGCTTTCCTACGAACATTCTTGCCAATTGTGCACAGACTTGATCTGTGCCACTATCCAACAGGGTTTCCTGAAATCATTATCTAACTTATCCCAAACAATCCTAGCCATTCCGGTCATGGAATTCAAAGCTTGCTTAATCACTTCTTTTTCATCAGCATCAGGATTGGTTGAAATATAGTTCATGATCCATGCTCTCATTGCATCCACACCTCTTGCATTTTCTACTTCCTCAAATTTATCAAAATTTACCAAAGGTGGGGTATCAGCTTTAAAAGTCTGAATATTTTTAAAAGGATCTGAACCTGGATAGGGAACTGCTCCGTTCCCCGGGCCATTAACACAGTCCCCTGAGATGGAGGTATAGGTGCAGAGGAGACCACTGGAGGTGGTATGGACTCCATCGAAGGTGGCTGGGTTGATAGTATCTCACCACTAGCAGGATTATATCTTAGTGGATCGGTGGTTTGAGGAACCTTAACCTGGAGCCGAGCTCCACCACTATATTGGGCTGCTAGATAAGTGCTGGCACTATTGGGAAAACTTTTAAAAGGGGCACGCTTGGCAGTTTGACTAGTAACTCTGTTGAGGGAAATATGAAGAGAATTCGCCTCAGCAGAAATAGCTTCACGAGTCTCTTGAGACTCTACTTTTAATGAATCTGAAATTTTCAACTTCACCTAAACTATCTTGTTCCCATAATTCCATCACCCATTCTTCTGGCATTTGGATATCCTTATGACGTACTACTTTGGGTGCAGTTAACTTGGCGGTGTTACTTGAGGAACTCCAGATGGTGGATAACCCTTCTAGACCTCTTTCTCTTGGATTCCTAGGATTAACCATTAATGGAATAACTTTATCATACAATCTATAATGGACCAAAAAGACCAAGGAATGATCTACTGAGTATTTTTTCATAAATAAATTCATGGTTTTGAATTTATACTCAAGAACATCCTTGAGATTACCTTCTAAGAGACTGACAGGATAGTCTAAAAGACAATCTACAAACAAGGGTCCTTTCGCCATGGAATCACAACCAGCACCAAGTAGGGAATGAGAGAGTTTATAGAACCTAGCATCCTTTAGCATCATCATGGCTACTATGGGTAAACCTTTTCTGTAGTGGCCACAAATACCTATTCTGATATAGGACAAATGCATAAACTGCGGGTTCTTCTTGCTTTCAAGAGCTTTACGCCTAAACTTCTTTACAAGCTCATCAGTAAAAATATTCAATTTTCCTTCGTTGCCTCCTTTGACAACATGCGACAGTTCTGCGACATGACAATTTTGGGTGGACTTATATCCAAACCAGTCTTTGAGACCTATGGACTTATTATTAAACATATCTACAATACTTTTGGGTACATCTTTGTAAATCTCATAAGGTGGGATTTTAGGAACTTTAAACGGTTGCTCATCTACAGGGGCAACATCATAATTATCTATATCATCTATACAGTTTCCTAAAACAGACTCTGTGCTAAAACAACTTTCATTATTAGCAAAGAAATTAGTAAACCTAACCTCTGAGTTTCGATCTGCAGTCATGTCTGACCGACTGTTGTCCTTCGCTTGAGAATGAGAACTGGAGGAAGCCATCTGCGCTCAGAACTTCGCTCTAACCTGCGCTCGAAAGGTCCGATTACTGCCCTTTTGCCCTGGACCAATAATGGATTTTATCGGGTCTTACGATATGGGACTTACGACTATCAAGGCGGCCGGAGACCATACAGGGAGTCAATAAAGGAGCATTACAGATGATATTGGAAGGAAGGAGTTAACGTTAGACAACAACGTAAACAATAGACAGCAATATCGTCGCCTGAGGCTCTGATACCAAATCTAAGCTGCAATAGACAAACGCAAGGACCTACTTCATATCTAGCTCTAACATGAATAGTAGAACTACTTTCGGTAAGCACATGCAGGAAGCTAACAGAAACGTTCATCTTTCACAATGCGCGCTATTATATTCATAAGTACATAGAAGTTGAGCCCACCTTAATAATCTTCCTCTAACTACCTTGTTACGGGACTCTTTCTTAAAGAAACCCCTGAGGTTTTGCAAGTCACTTTTCAACAAAAACCTTTTATCAGCAATAAACATTTGGAAGGCTTGGAAAGTGTTTACTACTGCGAGGATTTCTTTATGTGTACTATGGTAGTCTTTTTCTGACGCATGGAAACTTCCGGAAACAGTTCTAACAATTTTCCCTTTATCTTTTGGATCATACTGTTCTGTTTTCTGTTCCCTCAGAACTCCTGCCCATGCTAATTCACTAGCATCAGTTTCAACTATTTTGTATCCTGGACCTGGTAACTTTAATGTTGGAAGTTTTCCACATTTATCCTTAATAGTTTGGATCAACCTATCATGATAGGGAGTCCAAGGTGGTGGTTTCTTGCCTAACAGCTTATTCAGCTCAAGGCGATCTTCAGCTAATTTATAATACAATCCAGAGATATAATTGACTAAACCCAAAAACCTTTGCAATTCTTTAACATTTGAAACAGGCAAATTCCGGATTCTGGTCAAAATATGTTCCTGAACCTCCATCTCCCCCCCTGGAGAAGCTTGATCCCGATGAAAACTAACTCTGGAACAGCAATAACAGACTTGGTAGGATTAACAGCAAGTCCATTGTGTTGACAAACAGAGAGAAATATCCGGAGGTGATCAAGATGAGACGCCATATTTTGGCTGAAAACTAGGATATCATCTATGTATGGTTGAATAAACTTGGCATGAGGCGGAAGAGGATATCCATTTTTTGTTGGAAAATAGAAGGAGCAGTTTTTATACCGAAGGGTAAAACAGTCCATTCATACAGACCTTGTGGTACAGAGAAGGCTGTTTTATAATAATCTTCTGTTTTCAAACTAATTTGCCAATATCCCTTGGTTAAATCAAATTTGGAATAAACATGACTGCCCTGAATTACTTGCCAAATATGGTCTTTACTGGGGATAGGATGTCTATGATCTACTAGACAATCATTTAGAGGTTTATAATTGACCACTAATCTTTTTTCAGGAAGCTCGACTCCTCGTTCATCTACCTTTGGGACATACATTGCATGACAGGAAAATGGAGAGTCGGAGACCTGAATTAAACCTAAGGCTTCTAGTTCCCGAACTTCTTTTGCACAAATTTCTATTTCACTTGAGCTCATCAAAAAGTAATTAGCTCTAGCTTTAGGCAGAAGTTCCTTACCTTCAAGATCACGTTTCAAGGGAAGATTACAGACCAAGCTACGCTGAAACGTGACTAAGGATTTGAAGAAGTTTCAGCGTAGCTTGGTCTGTAATCTTCCCTTGAAACGTGATCTTGAAGGTAAGGAACTTCTGCCTAAAGCTAGAGCTAATTACTTTTTGATGAGCTCAAGTGAAATAGAAATTTGTGCAAAAGAAGTTCGGGAACTAGAAGCCTTAGGTTTAATTCAGGTCTCCGACTCTCCATTTTCCTGTCATGCAATGTATGTCCCAAAGGTAGATGAACGAGGAGTCGAGCTTCCTGAAAAAAGATTAGTGGTCAATTATAAACCTCTAAATGATTGTCTAGTAGATCATAGACATCCTATCCCCAGTAAAGACCATATTTGGCAAGTAATTCAGGGCAGTCATGTTTATTCCAAATTTGATTTAACCAAGGGATATTGGCAAATTAGTTTGAAAACAGAAGATTATTATAAAACAGCCTTCTCTGTACCACAAGGTCTGTATGAATGGACTGTTTTACCCTTCGGTATAAAAACTGCTCCTTCTATTTTCCAACAAAAAATGGATATCCTCTTCCAGCCTCATGCCAAGTTTATTCAACCATACATAGATGATATCCTAGTTTTCAGCCAAAATATGGCGTCTCATCTTGATCACCTCCGGATATTTCTCTCTGTTTGTCAACACAATGGACTTGCTGTTAATCCTACCAAGTCTGTTATTGCTGTTCCAGAGTTAGTTTTCATCGGGATCAAGCTTCTCCAGGGGGGGAGATGGAGGTTCAGGAACATATTTTGACCAGAATCCGGAATTTGCCTGTTTCAAATGTTAAAGAATTGCAAAGGTTTTTGGGTTTAGTCAATTATATCTCTGGATTTTATTATAAATTAGCTGAAGATCGCCTTGAGCTGAATAAGCTGTTAGGCAAGAAACCACCACCTTGGACTCCCTATCATGATAGGTTGATCCAAACTATTAAGGATAAATGTGGAAAACTTCCAACATTAAAGTTACCAGGTCCAGGATACAAAATAGTTGAAACTGATGCTAGTGAATTAGCATGGGCAGGAGTTCTGAGGGAACAGAAAACAGAACAGTATGATCCAAAAGATAAAGGGAAAATTGTTAGAACTGTTTCCAGAAGTTTCCATGCGTCAGAAAAAGACTACCATAGTACACATAAAGAAATCCTCGCAGTAGTAAACACTTTCCAAGCCTTCCAAATGTTTATTGCTGATAAAAGGTTTTTGTTGAAAAGTGACTTGCAAAACCTCAGGGGTTTCTTTAAGAAAGAGTCCTGTAACAAGGTAGTTAGAGGAAGATTATTAAGGTGGGCTCAACTTCTATGTACTTATGAATTTGATTGTTTGCACATCCCAGGAGTTGAAAATATTGTAGCTGATTTTGTATCCCGAGAAGGACATCAAGACCCAGAACCTTCCAAGATTGATACTGCAACGCAACGACAGGTAAAAGGTGCAGTAAGAGTCATGCATATAAGGATAAGAGAAACCCGATGGCATGAACTCAGTAGAATGGAGTGGAGTACTAATCCCTTTCCTAGAAGGGATCTTCATAATTTCAGAATGGCAAATGATTTCCTTTATGATAGGTATAAAATGTTGAAGGCCAAATTAATATTAACCACTCCTGGCCTTTGGAATGAAATCCCCTTCTTCCAGTTCAATGCTGAAGCAGAACCTGTAGATCCAGACATTGGACACATTCTCAACAATTGGTGCGGAGATTTCAGTTTGCCACTTCAGTTCAGAAATCCAAAAATAGGGAAACCAGAGGAATGGCTCAACTTCGAAGAAGGTAAAGATCTCATTACAGATATGTTTTCTGGCCCGTATCCTCCAGCGGAGAACTTGAATTTTCGCAACACAACGGCATACACTGGGTGTATTTTTAAGCTAACATTCAATTCTGCAGAAGAGACACCCATCAATAGGTACGTGGCTCAACACTATGGACCTTGCGGACCTGAATCAGTTTTTGAAAATTGGACTGTCAAGAATAGGCTCCGGTACTTCTATGCCCATCAAGTTCCCATCTGGATCCATGTAAAGACCTATCGCATGAATGAAGCCACACCGCTCTCCATGACCAGAGGAATCTATGGACCATACAAATTGAAGGTCATGACAATTATGTGGAAAGAAGGGACACCTCAGTTGATGACCGGTTGTATTCCGCATGCATCAACACAAACATGTTACAACTGTGAAGACCATTCAGAAGATGACCCAAGGGTCCCTCCAGCTCAGCCGCAGTGCAATCATCCGGGAAAAGCTTTTTGTGAACAGTGTGCTGGGTTCCATAATGAAGACCTAGACACTGACAGCACTGGTTCCTAGCTAATAAGTGGGCTTGTCACTTATCGTGGAATCTTATCTCCGCGTGACTAAAGATAAGACGTGGACCCTACCACGTTGTAAAGGGGTTACCTTTCCACCTTATTGAAAGGCCAAGTTATTCCTCTTGGACCCAAAAGGAATGTCCGGTTGTGTCGGTCGTCTTGATCTTATCTCGTTCATGAGTAATTGGGTCCCACCTTCTTGGGATGCTCTCCGGATAAGATTGTTGTCGTGTCCTCTTCTCCGTGGCGGAACTCAAAAGAATTATGAGGTCGGGGTTAAAAGATCTGCCCCCGCTTCCCTATAAAAGGGTGCCAGGGCCGCCTGCATTCCTCAGGCAATTCTTAGTCAGGAAAGTCTTTGAGAAGAATTGAGTATTCAAGAGTCTGTTATAGTATTTTAAGAGTCAAAGTCCTTGTAATGTCGGTAACAGCCTGTAATGGCAGTAACAGCTTATAATCTTATAAGCTTAAGATGCTCTATAATCTGTATGTTTTCAATATGAATATAATAGCGCGCATTGTGAAAGATGAACGTTTCTGTTAGCTTTCTGCATGTGCTTACCGAAAGTAGTTCTACTATTCATGTTAGAGCTAGATATGAAGTAGGTCCTTGCGTTTGTCTATTGCAGCTTAGATTTGGTATCAGAGCCTCAGGCGACGATATTGCTGTCTATTGTTTACGTTGTTGTCTAACGTTAACTCCTTCCTTCCAATATCATCTGTAATGCTCCTTTATTGACTCCCTGTATGGTCTCAGGCCGCCTTGATAGTCGTAAGTCCCATATCGTAAGACCCGATAAAATCCATTATTGGTCCAGGGCAAAAGGGCAGTAATCGGACCTTTCGAGCGCAGGTTAGAGTGAAGTTCTGAGCGCAGATGGCTTCCTCCAGTTCTCATTCTCAAGCGGAGGACAACAGTCGGTCAGACATGACTGTAGATCGAAACTCAGAGGTTAGGTTTACTAATTTCTTTGCTAATAATGAAAGTTGTTTTAGCACAGAGTCTGTTTTAGGAAACTGTATAGATGATATAGATAATTATGCTGTTGCCCCTGTAGATGAGCAACCGTTTAAAGTTCCTAAAATCCCACCTCATGAGATTTACAAAGATGTACCCAAAAGTATTGTAGATATGTTTAATAATAAGTCCATAGGTCTCAAAGACTGGTTTGGATATAAGTCCACCCAAAATTGTCATGTCGCAGAACTGTCGCATGTTGTCAAAGGAGGCAACGAAGGAAAATTGAATATTTTTACTGATGAGCTTGTAAAGAAGTTTAGGCGTAAAGCTCTTGAAAGCAAGAAGAACCCGCAGTTTATGCATTTGTCCTATATCAGAATAGGTATTTGTGGCCACTACAGAAAAGGTTTACCCATAGTAGCCATGATGATGCTAAAGGATGCTAGGTTCTATAAACTCTCTCATTCCCTACTTGGTGCTGGTTGTGATTCCATGGCGAAAGGACCCTTGTTTGTAGATTGTCTTTTAGACTATCCTGTCAGTCTCTTAGACGGTAATCTCAAGGATGTTCTTGAGTATAAATTCAAAACCATGAATTTATTTATGAAAAAAGACTCAGTAGATCATTCCTTGGTCTTTTTGGTCCATTATAGATTGTATGATAAAGTTATTCCATTAATGGTTAATCCTAGGAATCCAAGAGAAAGAGGTCTAGAAGGGTTATCCACCATCTGGAGTTCCTCAAGTAACACCGCCAAGTTAACTGCACCCAAAGTAGTACGTCATAAGGATATCCAAATGCCAGAAGAATGGGTGATGGAATTATGGGAACAAGATAGTTTAGGTGAAGTTGAAATGGAAAAGAATCCCCAGCTTAAAGGGATCTCACTGACTGAAATAGATGATCAGGCTGTCTTGAAGTTTGGGTCGACAGACATTAGATCTGCTAGACCACCAAATAGAACATCTACTTTTCCTGCAACCAGTAATCCTTCTAAGGATATGATTAAAGATGTTCCATTTAATTATAATGAGCCTGTTCCATCTGTGTTACCTAGAACACAAAGTGTTAGGTTACAGCCCTCTCAAGGGTTTGAAAATTTGTTTAGAATACCAGCAATCACTCAGCAAGCCTCATTCCAAAATAAGCTCAATAAACCAAATTGCAGTCATTCCAAATATTCTATTCTTCAAAATGGTTTGTATCAATGTGAAGACTGTTCATTTGTGTTTCCACCTCAGAATGCAAAAATTAGAATGATGTCTACTCGTGAGATGTTTGCTGATTATGAAGTTGCTTTGCCAGATGCCCCAATCTCTGTAAAAGATACCCAAGTTGTAAACAATCCCGGTGGTGCAAATACTATCCCAGGCCGTATACCGCCTTTTCATGATTTTCTCATGTTAGATACCACAGGGAAGTTTAAAGCTAAATGTTGGCCTCTTCATGTCTTACCCTTAGGAGACAATGCCCCTAGCCAAAGTTATTTGTTAAACTGGGCAAATTTGTGTCTTCGTAAATCTTTGCTGCTCCAGGAAGATCGTAGAATCAATGACGATCTTGAAGCCATTAAATATGAAAAGCATTTCCAGAGTATTCACTCTAATAATCATACTGTTATTTCCACCTTAGAAAAAATTGAGCAAAGGCTTAATCAAGAGTGGACAGATAAGGTTGGAACTGCTTTAACTAATTTAAAAATTCAGTATGATGATTTCAAAGTAAAAGTTGAATGCTGGAAAATTGAAAGAGAAGCAGCCATGGAAAGACAAAGAGATTTACTGCTGAAAGTCCAACAAGAAATGAAAGCTGACTTTGAAGTTATCAATTCTCAGCTGGGTACTACTAATGTTCAGATGCGACATACTGGACAGAGATTGCAAGAAATTTCTGAGGAGATTAGTTTTCTTACTACTTCTCAGTTGAAAATTTCAGATTCATTAAAAGCAGAGTCTCAAGAGACTCGTGAAGCTATTTCTGCTGAGGCGAAGGTGGTGGTCATAACGGTCCACTCCTCTTTCTTGCAAAATCCTAAGAAGATTCCTTACTTGAAAATCTCTTTTTCCATGATAGAATAGCCTTATTAAAGGCTTATCACCTCCACAAGACTACATAAATATAGGAAGAATCTTTGCCTCAAAATGTGCTTGCATGCAAACATAATGGAAGAGAGTCTCAATGACCACTACTTTGCTTGTTAGAAAGCTCCTCCAAAACAGAAAGGAGTTGTGCAATCCTAAAAAATGGTTTGCATTCAAAACATGCTTACATGCAAACATAATGGAAGAGAGAGTCTCAATGACCACTACTTTGCTTGTTAGAAAGCTCCTCCAAAACAGAAAGGAGTTGTGCAACCCTAAAAAATGGTTTGCATTCAAAACTAACAAAATAATTGGTTGAGTACGAAAGCCTTTTAATAAAGGAGATGTTTATCATTTAACCCACTAACAACCACCATTCATAACTTGAGAATATTCACATAAAACCATTAGCAACCTCGCACTAGCCATTCTAAATATTTATGCAATACAAAAGTCTAAAGTAAACATAAGTATTAACAACAATATGGTTTATAATACTATGATGTAAACTTACACAATACGTGACTGGGTCGAGATACTCTCCCCTACACGTTTAAAATAAAAATCACATAGATTTTGATTTAACAAAATACGAAATTCAACATTAAAACTATTAAAAAGAAACATATTATCAATTATACCAACTACACCATTGAGGTCGCAAATATAAACTCGTTTACGACGTAAAGAACAACGTGTTCGATAGAAATTCGTCTTAATTGCAAAACAACCAACATACAACCTTGACGCCATCACTTTCTCAAAATGACTAGGTTGACATTAAATGACACTAAAAAGACTCTAAATGACATCAACAACTTGTTGAGTCGAGAAATAAACATAGACCAAAAGGGTCGAGTATCACTTACCTGACTCAACTAGGTTCACCAATCTGCACCAACACAAGACTTAAGATGGAAACAAACTATTCTTTTCTGTATATCTATTCCCTTCTCTTTGATGATGCTCTCCCTCCCTTTCTCGAAGGGGTAGAAACCTATTTCTTGAGTGCAACTTGCAATCACTAACTTGAAATTAGTGTATCAATAATTATTTCATAATCCTTAGGAAATCATAACATCTTGACAACTTATAATCACATTTTAATTATAGCCAAATAAACATAACTCATGAAAACATTGATTTTTCCAGACATTTTTACCAAACGTCAAATCATTGTATTATGCATAATCATCTACTAATTACTTCAAAAGTAAAAAGTAAAACATAGTCAAAGTTAGGGGTGTAAGAAGGAGGATTTTGAGGATGTGTCTCTTGATATTGGAGACTTTGAATGTGATTTGAGGAAAGAAGATGGTAATAAGGACACCTCTATAGTTTTTGTTCATGACATTGAGGATCTTCAAGTCAGAATAAACAATCTAGAAGAGATGCAAGGTAGAAATATTAACTGTAACAGCTGCCAAGAAAATTGGACTAATATGTTTGATACAATGAAAATGTATCAACATAGGCTGGTGAAGATGAAAAAGGTATGAACAAACTGGTCAAACATACAGATGAGATGATGAGGAAAGTTGTCTTTAGTGTTGTTACTTTACAATATGAACTGAATAAGCACAAGTACAAGTATCAATAGGATGGTGACTTTTAGATGACCAAGAAAAAGTTGAAGAAGCAGAACAAGCAGTTGGTCCTGGGTGTGGTCAATTGGGAGGAAACTTCGAAGACTATGACTAAAGATTGGTATTTCCTACTTTGTAGTAGCAGGAAGTATTTTTTATGATGGGTGTAGTGCTACCTTTTTTCTATTTGTCTGCTATCTTTTTGCTTCTCTTTGTCTGTTTTGGCTCCTAGCCTAGTTTTTTGTAGCTACTACTTGTGGTAGTTGTTTCTTGTTAGTTTTATGTTAGAATTTTATTCTCTATGGATTTGTAAGGGCCTAGGATCATCTTCCTTACTTATATTAATAAAAAATAAGTAGTGTTTTTTGAAATGCAAGGCTACCAAGTTGTACCAATTATTTCCTTTTAATGTCCAATTTGGGATACTTAGTCGTCCATGTTGCTCTTTCACTCTTAAAATATGACTTGAAAGTTGAAAAGATACTACATCTAGTGGCTGTAATTTGTGAGATGTGTGGGTAGGTAGTGTTAGCAAGTCAATACCAAGTGACCTTGCCTCTTGAATAGTTGTGAAGGAAACATGGCTTTCATGGCCATCATATATCAATAGTTGTCTATTAGTGGGTGAAAAACCACTAGGAATTGATCTTGCAAAATGGTGCAACCAATTTAGAGATAGATCTTTTGTCATCCATGTGTGGGCCTAAGTAGCCATACATGCACCTAGGTCACAACCAATAATGTAATTTTTCATTTGTTTCTTGCTCTTAAACAAGTAAAAACTAGGAATTCTTTGTCTAGTAGTATTAACACAACATAACATTTGATCCATTCTCAACTCTTAGGTATTATATACAAAACACTTTTGCTACCTCTTTTGGAAAGCACTACATTGCCCCATTTTGACTAGCTTGAATGCCAGTCTCATTGCACTTCCAAATCTTACAAGGACCATATGGATTAACAACATAAGCTAGATTGCCATCTGTCATAGAAAATTACCACCATTGTAGTCCTCAAATTTGGTGCTCTATCTTTGTCAAGTCCTTCATCTATCCTTAAGCTAAGATCAAGATGTTTTTTAAACCTTGTCCACCAAGATTTACCTGGGAGTCCATCCTTGAATGGGTTTGTCCTTGTTTGGCAAATATGTGTAACTTCACCCTTCAAATTGATTATTTCAAAGCCATGGCCAACTTCAACCATCTCCTTGCACCATTCAATAATCTTTTACTCTTCTTCTTCTTCATTCAAAACTATGAGGGGACCTTTCCCTTTAGTTGTTGTTACACCAGTCAACCAATTTGTCAGTGTGCTAGTTGGAAATCCCCATTTTTTGCTACACCCCTGGTTGAATATCCAGTGTCTTCAACATTTCTCATGGTGGCTTCCATATAATCTGTTGACCACTCTTGTTTCACTCAAATATTATCTGATGTAACAAATGCATTCATGTGGATTATTGGTTTGATTGGCTATGCATTAGGAATAACTTCATCATCTTCATCTATCGGTAGCCTCACACCTCTTTTATGCAAAGGGAGTATCATTGGTAATCTCTTTCCACCATGCCTAGTTCTCATTTGGGCTTTGTTCTTTATATGTAATGATTTTGTGAGTAGTGTAAGAAGCATCTAAATATATTGCATTTAGTATCACCAAAACCATTTCAATGGAAAAATATATCAACTGTAAAATAGGCTCATTTTGTTGTATGTATAAATTGATTACAACTCTATTTGTTATTGTTACAAGTGTTTGTAAATTAGATTTATACTCACACATAGGAAAAACATATGAAATTATGCATAACTGTTATATATACATACAACTGGATGAGCACATTTTACAATTGGATATATGCTTATGATTCATATATTTTTTATATAGAAATAAACATATATTTTTCTATATGTGAGTAGAATTATGATTTACATACACTTGTAAGAGTAACAAAGAGAACTCTAATCAATTTATACATACAATGGATAAGCATGTTTTATGGCTAGATATTTGTTTATGATTCATATTTTTCATGTATGTATGTATGTATGTATGTGTACACACACACACACTAGAATAAAAATATTGAAAACCCAGTTTGAAACATATGAAAATGTACAATCTATTATATATACATAGAATAGGATGAGCATGTTTTACAATTGGAAATATGTTTATGATTCAAACATTGCATGCTTTTATATAGAAAATACGAAATCATAAATTTTGATATAATCAGTCACACCTTTAGAAGGATGTACAGATGAATGTAGAGTAAAAAACAACTAGGGGAGAGGGGTTGATGGTGGTACAAGTTGCCTTTGTATCATAAATGTCGATATATAATACCATTAAACACCTAGTGGAATAGAAACATTCAAAACCCATGAAAAATGTGAGGTCGATTATTTTTACCTTCCTTATTTTGATCGTTATGCATTTCAGTTGATGACATTATCAAACATTTAGTGACTATGGTTTCATTATGCAAACTTGATTTATCTCCTGATTATGATAGGACATTAATTAGACATATGTGATTCGATTTGATCAGATTTGATGATATTTTGTGATTCGACATATGAGATATATTAGATGATGTTTTGTGATGAGATTCTAGTTATTTATGTGATGTGGACTATTTGACATGTGATTGAAAAAAATGCAGTTTAATTTGGAATTATGTATTGATGATTATTGTTGTATTCAATTGCGTGAATTTAATTCCAGTTGCTTCAGCTATGATTATTCATGATATGATTGACACTTGATTGAGATGTGCAGGTTTTACATTCCCTAGCCACGGGAAATTGGAGGTAGAATTCACACCAATGTTATCCCCTGTGAAACCTATCCATTCTCAAGAGGGATAAGGATCATGTTTGAAATTGAATGTGATTTAAGTGCTTGATTTAATTTTTAATCTTTTGGCCTAGGACCCTTTGTTTAAATTAATCAATAATAAGTGTTGTATAAATTTTATTTGACTTACACCACTTGGTAATTGTTTTTTTTTTTTGAGGCCATTTAAAGTGGATTTATGACCATTTTGTGAACCTTAGTGTCCCAAAAGTTACCCTAGGAGGTTACTCATGGGTCTAGGGTCAACTTGGACTATCTAACCCTTGGATTAACTCACTTTTGGTCACTCTGAACTATGGTTTAGTCAAAGTGACGAAATTTAAAATTAGAGAAGGTGGGAGATGAGTCATGCCTTGGGAAAGACTCATCTCCCTTCCCAAAGTTTGGGAATCCTTTCCCAAGGAAGACATGGGAGGTCTCCAAGACTCCCAAGTGTGTGGGGACTTCCTCAAGACTCTCACACATGTGTGAGAGTATCTTGGAGGGAGATGGCTCTTTGAGAGAATAAGAGGATGCCATATGGCATCCCTTATCCTCTTGGAGGTTTGAGTGGGAATGCCACCTCACCACTTGTCCTCTCACACATGTGTGAGAGCACAAGTGGATAAGGTGAGGATTGAGATGGAATGGGAGGATGACACTTGTCGTCCTCACACTTCCTCTCCCTTGCAAGTGGCATTGGAGGAGGAAGGAGAAGGTGACAACTATCACCTTCTCATTCCTCAAGGCCAAATTGATGGCCTATATTATCTCCTCTTGTTGAGGAGTGTGGGGTTCTTGCATTTTTGAGTTTTCTTCTATTTTGGAGGAATTTGGAAAAGTTGGAGGAATTCTTGGAGATTGGAAGGTTTGGAAAAGCTTAGAGCTCTTCACCAAACGTGCTTCTATTATAGGGCTTTGAAGGTAAGCCTCTTAAACTATGTTTTCTCACCCTTGCTTATTTATTGTGTTGTGATGTGTTTTTGGTTATTTGTTGTCTTCATTATTTTTGTGTGGGATGGGAGTATGGTGAGGGCACCTCCAATGGAGGTAATGCTCAACTTGTTTGGGTAGGGGAAAGGAACCTCCTTGAGGTCACTCCCACAATGTGTATTCATGCCTTGAGTGCTTTTAATTGTTGAGGAGATTATTGAATGGCAAGAGTGCCATGGAGATTATTTTGTGATTTTGTGGAGAGTGGTGTTTTTTGGAGATTTTTGGCTTGAGGCCATGAGATTGGTATTTTATCATTTGGGTGGCCTTTGAAGTAGAGGGGTCCATTCCCTACCCTCATCAAACTCATTTTCATGAGTTTAGTTATGTGTTAAACCTTGGGATTGCCTTTGTGTTGTTGTGTTGGATTTTGTTGTGGAATGGTTATTTCCTGTGTGAATCCCTACCTCCCTAGCTTGAGGGTGACCCTCTTGCAGGTCTATGGTAGGGAGGAGGGCATTTCGAAGTGGCTAGGTTGTTCTTGTTTGCTGTGTTTTATTGCAGGTGTTTTCTATGAAAAAAAATGGAGTTGAGAGGAGTGCATTTTGGTGTATATAGTCTCTTTGTGTTGGCTATTGAAGCCATGGCCATTATGGCCTTATTGTATTTTATTCTTGTAAAGTTTTATGCTCAAAGAGTTGGCTGTTAAAAGCTTTGTATTGTAAACAATCTCTTCATGTTATTTAAATGCAGTTATTTTCCTATTTTGTGAAGATTGGTTTTGAGATGAGAAAAGCATGAGTTACTATATTTTTCTGTCATTGTTCTTCTAAAAGGAAATATGCATGAGTTACCTTGTTATTTAGATCTTATTGTAGATGAGTGAAAAGAAATGCATTCTCTATTCTGTAGAATGCTTTCAAAATAAAGGGGATAAGAGTGTTATTAATTAAATATTATTATAGCCAAGAAAGAGAAAGTTGAGAATGGTTATCTGTTTATTACTTGAAGGTTATTTTATTAGCTGTTGTTATAGAAGAGAAAAAAAAAATATACATCTAAGTATGTTTATGCCAAAAAAAAATATATACTACTGGGTTAGCTAATCTATAAAGCTGAAAGTTAATATTCTGATATTTAATACATTGTATAAGAAGATAGTTACTGATTATATATTTAAATATGCATATAAAAGAAATTCTTAGTTGCTATTGGTTTGTGTTAGTTCTGTATATACTCAGTAAGTAGTAATGAAATCAAACTATATGTAAGTTCTGTATATATATATTAATATATATTAATATATATATATGTATATGTAAATATATATACAGAGGTAGTGTAAATACTCCTAATAAAATATTGAATAAGCTGAGGTTATAGATTTAGGTATATATATATATACATATACATACATTTATTTATGTGTATATATATATATACATACATATATTTATATGTATATAAATATCTAACAAAACCAAGTATTTTTTTTTGAAGTTGTTGAAATAAATTCCATGGCGGACCGAAGAGAGGGGACTGTATTATACAATAACAAATTTAAAACAAAAAAAAAGGGTTAAGTGGGGTTGTGGTGGGTAGTGCCCACCACAGACCCCACGGCCTCTGCCTTGCTTTAGTTGCTAGTGTGGGTAGGGGGCCGTGCCTCCCCCCACACCCATGGGTGTGGGGGGAGACATAGCCCCCTCCCCACACCTTCCCCCCTCTCTCAAACGGTGCCATAAACCCCCTCCACTCCACCTTCTCTTCCGTGTACTCTCCTCCCCTCGCGGTTGACACTCTGTGGTTGACCCTCTGCCTGTCGTTCCTTGCTGGGCTTCACCCCTCCGTCGCTTCCAACCCATGCCTCTGCCCTTTGCACCACCATCCACCTTGGACTTCAGCGCCGTCGCCTCACAGTATTTCCGCTATCGCTGTCAGCCCTTGTCCATTAACCCTGCTCAAAATGCAGGTTACACACAGCCATTTAATAATACTTCATCTTAAAAATATATATATATTTGTTATACATTTGGATCTATAACACTAAATTAGTTGTGATTACCTCCGTGTGAGGTAGCAACATTCTTTCATGGCTTCCATGGGCTTGGCAAAACCCTAACCTGCAAAATAGAAAACAAAAAAAAGAGAAGGAAGGATGAGAATAAGAGATTAGGGCAATGAGAAAAATAATAGAATAGAGAAATTAGGTAAACTTGTAGATAGAAAACAATTTTTAAATTGATTAGGTTTTTCTTTTATTTTTATTGAGGGGATATTTTATTGTGAGGATTTAACTTGCGGGGTTTTTATTTTATTCCTTATTTTATAAACCTCTATTTTTTTTATTATTTGCCCTACTTCATGTTTATGCTCTTTTAATTTTTGGTTTTACTTTAAATGAGTTTTTTTTTACATTCTTGTTAAATCCTTGTGACATAAATTTATTTTAGGAATTTGATTGTTTATTCTTTTATTCTTTTTGGAAAGAAATATTCTTCTTGTTTTAAAATTCATCCTAGTTGTGGAGTTTTTATTTCTTATTTACCTTAGCAAGATTTTATTTAAATATTTTTTTATTATTATCAATTTTATCATTATTTTACGGGATGAGTTATTTAAACTCTCCCCCCTTCTAAATTAAATATTTGAGTTAGTTATTAAATATAATTGTATTTAATAACGGACTCAACTTTTCTTTTTGGTTTTATCTGACGTTTTGTCATTTAATTTTATTTTAATAATTTATTTTAAATCATTTTGAAATTATTCTTAAGTTTAATTTAATTTTATTATTTTTTTACTTAATTCCTTATGGGTGATTTATTATAAATTTTATTTTGCGTTTATCGAAAATGCGTTATACTACCGAAATTTTGCTAGATTTCTAGGGTTTAATTTATGCAATATTTTAATTATTTTTATTCCATCATTCCACTTCAATCACACGTCCATCTTGCCATCATTCACCTAATCCTTTTTCAATTTTATTATGAGTGGAGTTGAGATTGGTTTCTATGCTGGCGGAATCATCTTCACTTAGGAAACTTAGGGTTCAGATTTTAAAATCAATCTAACCCTAGAAACGACACACTACGTGTCGCATACCCCCTAGATGACTTTCACCATCATGGTTATATTGACGTGTTTATGCCTTATGCATATTTCCACTGAGCACACAGATGCGTGCGAGGGGGTTTCTAGGGATAGGCAGAAAAGTTTTTCGCAGTTCGTGTCATGACCACATGGCAAATGTGGACATGACACGTGTGTTGTGTGTCGTGACTGCATGGCAAATGCGGGCATGACATTTGGTATCAGAGCCAAGTTTAAACACTGGGCTTGTCTAGGACACATTATTATTTCTGTAACTTTGACTGATTTGTGGTTACCTCATTTTTATAGGATGCCTCCCTGACGAGTTCGGCGAGTGCAGTCCTGCCACACTCCATCCCCCGAGGTTCACAGTGACTCTTCAGCTGAGGTATAGGCACAACCAGACCTACAAGCACCACAGGCACCACCAGCCCTACCAGATATTGGGCCACAGATATTATAGGCTTTACAGGAAGTTTTAGATAGGCTTCCACCGGCTGTAGTTGAGCCGTGCATAAAGCCACATGTCGAGCCCCGCGAGGATCCGCGAGAGGAGCCACGCATGGGGCCACGAGCTGAGTCCCGTGTCAATCCACGTGTGGAGCCCTGCGTTGAGCCACGAGGGGCACCATGTGTGGAGCCTTATGTTGAGGTGCCAGAGACGACGACAAAGGAGGTTGGTTCGGCTGACAGGGCCCGTAGCAGGAGCCCTTCATGTCATGCTAGGTATGATGAGGCAGTACGAGTAGAGCACATTATTCACAGACCTTATGACTATTACATAGATTAGCCTATCAGGAGGCCTAGAGACAGAGGAGATCCCATTAGGGATTTATTGAGGTTGAACCCTCCTACATTCATCGAGACCACAGAGGGAGTTGAGGCAGAGACCTGGCTCATCAGCTTAGATAGATGCTTCGTATTGCGTCCTTACGAGGGCAACACGAAGGCCCGTGTGGTAGTACACCTGTTGCGAGATGCAGCAGCTACCTGGTGGCGCACTGAGGAGTGCAAGCGTCACCTTTCATTAGACACCCTCACATGGGAGACCTTCATCAAGCACTTCAATGTGTGATACTTATTAGATCATTACAGGCAGCGTCGTATAGACGAGTTCCATGACCTTCAGCAGAGGGGACTTATAGTGGCATAGTATGAGGGTGGATTTACCGAGTTATCCCATTATGTGGAGTATCTCCATGACGAGAAAATCTTGGTGCATAAGTTTATTAGAGGACTGAACCACAGTATAGCAGGGCCTGTTCGTATGGCAGACCCCTAGACTTTGAATGATGCTGCCGAGAAGGCATATATCGCTGAGGAGATTTAGGGATGAGGGTAGAGTTCACACCCTCAGTTTCAATATCATGGACAGCAACAACATCAGTAAAGTTCTGCAGACCATCACAGCCACCTTATAGGGGAGGATTTAGTTTTGCACCCTTACCTCCTAGGCCCCCACAGCAGCAGCAGCCACAACAGCAGTAGAGAGCTAGGACACAGCAGAGGGCACATGGGGGACATAATAGAGGTTGCCAGCAGCAGGCCCCGCGCAGAGATTAGAGGCAGTAGGGACCACCTGCGGGACCCGCGAGATCGCAGCAGTCTTATAGGGGCTCACAGGGGTCTACTGGTAGATTAGGACAAAAACAGTCGAGTAGGACTCAGACTGGACATGTACAGGCTAGGGGCCCTTGTTATGTTTGTGGTGGCGCTGGACACCTAGCTAGAGAGTGTCCATAGGGTTTTACAGCAGGGGGACAGCCTCGTGCAGGAGGATCTGAGTAGACTATTGGTGATGTGGGTAGATCCCACCATATGTTCGCAGTGGTTGATAACCGCCAAGCTGATTTTTAGGCGTCAGTGATTGAGACGTCAGGTATGATTAGGGGTAACCCCATTTCTATTCTCTTTGATTCTGGTGCTACTGACTCTTTCACATCTCTATTGTTAGTGGAGCGTTGCAGGCTAGTGGCCTCTAGGCAGGGTGATAGGTGGGTGGTTGAGTTGGCCTCAGGGGCCAAGATGACAGTAGATGCCTTAGTTCATGACTGTGAGATTGCTTTGGGACCCTTTACCATAGTATGTGACCTTAGAGTTATGACATTAGGATCCTATGATGTGGTGTTGGGTATGGATTAGCTTGCGGCTCATCGAGCCAAGCTAGATTGTCGCTGAAAGGTGATCAGCTATTTAGACGATCACGGTACATCAGTTGAGATAGTGGGCATTCAAAAGCCCACAATAGTACATATGATATCTGTTTAGCAGCTTACGTGCTGCATGCGGAAGGGATGCTAGATGTTCGCCATCACAGTGAGTGACAGATCAGATGATGAGCCTAAGGCATCTTTGGATGATCATCCCATCCTTAGAGAGTTTGCCGATGTGTTTCCAGCGGAGTTACTGGGGATGCCACCCCGACGTGAGGTAGACTTTCACATAGACTTAGTGCTGGGTGCCGAGCTAGTGTCTCGTGCACCCTACAGGATGACCACACATGAGCTCACTGAGCTCAAGTTACAGTTGGAGGACTTGCTCAAGAAGGGGCACATCCGACCGAGCGTTTCACCTTGGGGCGCTCCTGTCATCTTCGTGAAGAAGAAGGATGGGTCTCTTCGTTTGTGCATGGACTATAGGCAATTGAATAAGGTGACAGTGAAGAACCATTATCCTCTACCCAGGATTGATGATCTTTTTGATCAAATGCAGGGAGCCAGGGTGTTCTCTAAGATAGACTTGAAGTCCAGTTATCATCAGCTACGTATCACAGAGGCAGATATCCATAAGACTGCCTTCCGGACTTGATATGGCCACTATGAGTTCACGGTGGTTCCCTTCGGCTTGGCGAACATCCCTACAGTGTTCATGAGTCTCATGAACAAGGTGTTCCGTACCTATTTGGATCGGTTCATGATCATTTTCCTTGATGACATTTTGATCTATTCACGGACTGAGGAGGAGCATGAGGAGCACCTTCGTCAGGTTCTACAGTGTTTGAGGGAGCAGAATCTTTATGGGAATTTGGTGAAGTGTGCATTTTTCAAGATAGAGATTCAGTATCTGGGGCATATCCTATCTGGCGATGGAATCTCAGTAGATCCATCGAAGATCAGGGCTATCAGGGATTGGCTAGCACCCACTAGTGTGACAGAGGTCAGGAGTTTTATGGGGTTAGCTGGTTATTATCATCGCTTTGTTGAGGGGTTTTTCTCGGATAGCACACCCCATCACTTCCCTTTAGCGGAAAGGGAAGAGCTTTCTTTGGACTGAGCAGTGTGAGAGGGCCTTCGAGGTCCTCAAGGAGCATCTTACCAGTGCTCCCATTTTAGCGGTTCCTGACCCTGCAGTAGATTTTATGGTTTGCACAAATGCATCACTTGAGGGATTGGGAGCTGTACTTATGCAGGGTGGTAGAGTGATCGCGTATGAGTCGTGAAAGCTCAAGACCCATGAGTTGAACTACCCCACGCACGACTTGGAGTTAGCGACAGTGGTTCATGCTCTAGTTCGATGGAAACATTTCTTGTTGGGTTGTCACTTTGAGCTCCATTCAGATCACCATAGCCTTCAGTATATCTTTACATAGCCAAATCTAAACGCCCGTCAGCGGCATTGGATGGAGTTCCTCTGCGAGTATGACTTTGATGTCCACTACATCAAAGGGAAGGAGAACATGGTTGCTGATGCATTGAGTCAAAGGTGCCATGAGCTCTTGACCTTGACTCTGAGTGTGGACTTGAGAGGT
This sequence comes from Cunninghamia lanceolata, assembly GCA_027924645.1. NCBI lineage: Eukaryota > Viridiplantae > Streptophyta > Pinopsida > Cupressales > Cupressaceae > Cunninghamia > Cunninghamia lanceolata. The sequence goes on from BSBN01000312.1 coordinate 6,400,984, forward strand.
CGCATTATTCAGCATCTGCCAGAGGATGAGTGGTTTCTTAAGGTGCAACAGGAGATCAGTTCATAGAGGGCCCTTGTGGGCAAGTTTGCAGGGTAATCACTTGAGGCATATGGGTTACTTCGTCATCAACAATGCATCTATGTACCCCACGCAGGTGACCTACGTATTGTAGTGTTATCAGAGGCTCACAGAGCACCATATGCGGTACACCCGGGGGTGAAGAAGATGCATGCTGACCTATGACAGCTGTACCATTGGGCGGGTATGAGATGAGATATAGAAGAGTTTGTTGCTCGATACCTTGAGTGCCAGAGGGTCAAGGCCAAGCATCAGCATCCAGTGGGTCTTCTATACCCACATGATATACCTGAGTGGAAATGGGACACCATTTCCATGGACTTTATTGTTGGTCTTCCTATGCCTTCACATTGCTACCATCATGGTGATAGTCAACAAGTTGACCAAGGTGGCACATTTCTCACATGTATGTACGATGTACAATGCACCAGTAGTGGTGAGGGTATTCTTAAACGATATTGTGAGATTACATGGAATACCTTGCCAAATTATTTTAGATAGAGATTTTGTATTCACTTCAGCATTCTAGAGAGCCTTGCAGCAGGCGTTGGGCACACAACTCAACTTTAGCTCCGCTTATCATCTCGAGATAGATGGACGGACAAAGCAGGTGAATTAGGTGTTGGAGGACATGCTTCAGATGTATGTTATGGACCATCAGTCTAGATGGGAGGAGTATCTGTATCTGGTTGAGTTTGCCTACAATAATGGGCATCACAGCTCGTTAGGTATGCCTCCCTTTCAGGCTTTATACAGCAGACCGTGCAAGACACTATTGAGTTGGGATCAGATAGAGGACAGAGTTGCCATTGGTCTAGAGCTAGTTCAAGATATGGAGTAGCAGGTCACACTGATTAGGCAGAGGTTATAGGAGGCACATGATAGATAGAAGAAGTACGCCGATGCTAAGAGGAGTGATCGGAGATTCCCAGTGGGTGACAGGGTATTCCTTAGAGTGTGGCCACACAAGAGTCTAATCTGTTATGGAAAGGGCTCTAAGCTCGCACCATAGTTTGTAGGACCCTTTGAGATCTTGGAGCGGATAGGACCAGTTTCCTATTGTCTAGCGTTGCCACCTAACCTGTCACATATCCATGATGTCTTTCATATTTCTATTTTGAGGTGATATATATCTGATTTATCTCACGTATTGGACTGGAGTGCTCTACAAGTAGAGGCGGAGGAAAAATTGGCTTTGGAGCCAATTCACATATTGGTTCGTCAAACGTTGGGCCTTTGAGGTCGAGAGCTAGACCAGGTTAGGGTCCAGTGGGATTGTTATGATGAGGTCACAACAACTTGGGAGGATGCAGCTAGTTTGAGGGCACTCTATCATCACCTCTTTGATGACTTCCAGGAGGAAGTTTAGTCTTAGGGGGGAGGATGTGAGGCCGATTATTTTTACTTTCCTTATTTTGATCGTTATGCATTTCAGTTGATGACATTATCAGACATTTAGTGACTATGGTTTCATTATACAGACTTAATTTATCTCCTGATTATGATAGGACATTGATTAGACATATGTGATTTGATTTCATCAGATTTGATGGTATTTTGTGATTCGACATATGAGATATATTAGATGATGTTTTGTGATGAGATTCTAGTTATTTATGTGATGTGGACTATTTGACATGTGATTGAAAAAAATCTAGTTTAATTTAGAATTATGTATTGATGATTATTGTTGTATTCGATTGTGTGAATTTATATCCAGTTGTTTCGGCTATGATTATTCATGATATGATTAACACTTGATCGAGATGTGTAGGTTTTACATTCCCTAGCCACAGGAAATTGGAGGTAGAATTCACACCAATGTTATCCCCTGTGAAACCTATCCATTCTCAAGAGAGATAAGGATCACGTTTGAAATTAAATGTGATTTAAGTGCTTGATTTAATTTTTAATCTTTTGGCCTAGTACCCTTTGTTTAAATTAATCAATAATAAGTGTTGTATAAATTTTATTTGACTTACACCACTTGGTAATTGTTTTATTTTTTTTTAGGCCATTTAAAGTGGATTTATGACCCTTTTGTGAACCTTAGTGTCCCAAAAGTTACCCTAGGAGGTTACCCATGGGTCTAGGGTCAACTTGGACTATCTAACCCTTGGATTAACTCACTTTTGGTCACTCTAAACTATGGTTTAGTCAAAGTGACGAAATTTAAAATTAGGGAAGGTGGGAGATGAGTCATGCCTTGGGAAAGACTCATCTCCCTTCCCAAAGTTTGGGAATCCTTTCCCAAGGAAGACTTGGGAGGTCTCTAAGACTCCCAAGTGTGTGGGGACTTCCTCCAAGACTCTCACACATGTGTGAGAGTATCTTGGAGGGAGATGGCTCTTTGAGAGAATAAGAGGATGCCATATGGCATCCCTTATCCTCTTGGAGGTTTGAGTGGGAATGCCACCTCACCACTTGTCCTCTCACACATGTGTGAAAGCACAAGTGGATAAGGTGAGGATTGAGATGGAATGGGAGGATGACACTTGTCATCCTCACACTTCCTCTCCCTTGCAAGTGGCATTGGAGGAGGAAGGAGAAGGTGACAACTATCACCTTCTCATTCCTCAAGGCCAAATTGATGGCCTATATTATCTCCTCTTGTTGAGGAGTGTGGGGTTCTTGCATTTTTGAGTTTTCTTCTATTTTGGAGGAATTTGGGAAAGTTGGAGGAATTCTTGGAGATTGGAAGGTTTGGGAAAGCTTGGAGCTCTTCACCAAACGTGCTTCCATTATAGGACTTTGAAGGTAAGCTTCTTAAACTATGTTTTCTCACCCTTGCTTATTTATTGTGTTGTGATGTGTTTTTGGTTGTTTGTTGTCTTCATTGTTTTTGTGGTGAATGGGAGTATGGTGAGAGCACCTCCAAAGGAGGTAATGCTCAACTTGTTTGGGTAGGGGAAAGGAACCTCCTTGAGGTCACTCCCACATTGTGTATTCATGCCTTGAGGGCTTTTACTTGTTGAGGAGATTATTGAATGGCAAGAGTGCCATGGAGATTATTTTGTGATTTTGTGGAGAGTGGTGTTTTTTGGAGATTTTTGGCTTGAGGCCATGAGATTGGTATTTTATCATTTGGGTGGCCTTTGAAGTAGAGGGGTCCATTCCCTACCCTCATCAAACTCATTTTCATGAGTTTAGTTATGTGTTAAACCTTGGGATTACCTTTGTGTTGTTGTGTTGGATTTTGTTGTGGAATGGTTATTTCCTGTGTGAATCCCTACCTTCCTAGCTCGGGGGTGACCCTCTTGTGGGTCTATAGTAGGGAGGAGGGCATTTCGAAGTGGTTGGGTTGTTTTTGTTTGCTGTGTTTTATTGTAGGTGTTTTCTATGAAAAAAAAATGGAGTTGAGAGGAGTGCATTTTGGTGTATATAGTCTCTTTGTGTTGGCTATTGAAGCCATGGCCATTATGGCCTTATTGTATTTTATTCTTGTAAAGTTTTATGCTCAAAGAGTCAGCTATTAAAAGCTTTGTATTGTAAACAATCTCTTCATGTTATTTAAATGCAGTTATTTTCCTATTTTGTGAAGATTGGTTTTGAGATGAGAAAAGCATGAGTTACTATATTTTTTTTGTCATTGTTCTTCCAAAAGGAAATATGCATGAGTTACCTTGTTGTTATTTAGATCTTATTGTAGACGAGGGAAAAGAAATGCATTCTCTATTCTGTACAATGCTTTTAAAAAAAAGGGGATAAGAGTGTTATTAATTAAATATTATTGTAGCCAAGAAAGAGAAAGTTGAGAATGGTTATCTGTTTATTACTTGAAGGTTATTTTATTAGCTATTGTTATAGAAGAGAAAAAAAAATATACATCTAAGTATGTTTATGCCAAAAAAAAATATATACTACTCGGTTAGCTAATCTATAAAGTTGAAAGTTAATATTCTGATATTTAATATATTGTATAAGAAGATAGTTACTGAT